>CM070578.1:33072576-34322576 GCA_036346355.1 Rhipidocladum racemiflorum | reverse complement strand
TGATTTGGCAATAACTCGGCCGTTTCTCCATCATTCTTCGCGATTCCACTTCCTATATCTTTGTCTTGGTATCTCCTACACGATGCTCATCTTGATTCACTGCCTCTCCACTCTGTTTTTCCGAAAACTCGCACGAACCGTCGCCGGATGTCCATCGTTGACACCACCGTGTCATCTTTTACTCCGGTGAGCTAAAATCCAAATCCGTTCGTGTCACAGTGTGCGTGTCGTCGCCACGATCCAAATCCATGCGTGATTTGGTGAAGTAATGAGGGAGTTATGAAGATTTAAAGTGAAGGTTTCTATGAAGGAGAGAAAGAAGCGTGTTTCTGGACAATGGTTGGAGGTTAGAACGCATGAACAGTACCATGATAGGTGGTGTCAATTCATTGGTCTTTAAATAGTGTTGCAACCAAAGCACGAGAGATAAAATAGTAAAAAGGACCTAAAAATTTTCAAAAATAATAGAGAACAATAAAATTAGTTTCAATATTTTTGGATGAATTTTGAAATTTTGAATGACACCGAGACAAAATTTGAATAGTGTTTTGAGGAAGAGCACGGAAGATAAAATAGCAAAGGGACTATAAATCTTGGAAAAATTCTCAAAAATATTATAGAATATTTGGAACCTAATGCAATAGGTTGCGGGATTTTTGAGGAAGTTTAGAATTTGTATGGAATTTCGAGTAAGGATGGAATTTTGAACTTTGCAGACGAAGATGGAATAAATTCCACTTTCGCAAGGATAAAGATGCCAGGATAGGTAGAACTCTGAAGAAAAACCAAATCTTTGAATTAATTAATTTAAATTAGTTTTGGACAAGAAGACCGAAAATGGGGATGTTACAATGACTTATGTTGGTGTTACTGCATGCACCGTAAGCCTCCTCTGGTGCAGCTATGCAAGTCCCCATTGCTGTCAATGACAAAATTGGGACCACTGCCCATCAAGATGAATGAGTTATCAGTGTTAATGACTTCATCCTTCTTGATGTATGGGAGCAGCATGCAGGCCATTCATTTCATAACCTTGTTCTAGCTGGTCCAATGTGCTTTATTGATAGGTGGTGTAGCTTTCAGGGTGATCATTGATATCAATGTGGGAATTATTTGGACTTTGGATTCATGTAGGATTGTTGATCTTTCTAATAAATCCAACCAAAGATACAATGCTCGCTAAGTTGTTTCTTCATAGAATGTCGGTTTGAGATTTCTTGTTTGTAAGCTTTGTTCTTTTGTCAATATAAATAAGTGGTCCTAGTATTATGTTGACACTCCCATCTACCTCCATTGGTAGTGGTAGATACATCCCAAAATTTGTGCTTTACACTTGATTAGGACTTCTGTTCTATGGCAAAACTATTTATTTCAATAAAAAGATTATTACTTTTTCATTGGAAATAAAGAAGCACTATATAATTAGGCTAACACATACTTATGGTTTGTTTGGTTAACCTTAAGCTTCTTGGGTTTCACAGCCTGTCAAGGACTTTAGGTTATAAACCTCGGGAGGCCTTCCCGTATGCTCCATATTATTTGGAGCTTCCAATGTAAAGGAGGCTTAAGCTTGTAGGATAAGGACATGAAGCTTCTGTTTGTTTGGCCTAGCTTCTACCTTCAGCTTATAGCATGGTTATTAAAGCCGCTTTATTTCATTTAAGCGGTGGGGGGTTGCCATAACCTCGCCTTGCCAGACAAGCCTATGGTGCCCGCCTTACAACCAAGGTATAGCCATGGCTTCGGAAAACGGTTGAGGCGGGCGTCCACGGAGAGGGAAGACTTACCGCTAGCAGCCACCATTCCATCCCCGCAAGCTCTGGAGCCGAGGAAGAAGGCTGGATCCAGCCGCCCACACCTGTGATTACTTTGAATTCATTCGACCACGCTCAAGCCGCTGTTGGATCCGACTTCCGCCAACCGCACCACTGTGGGATCTTCAGGCGGCTGGAGCCAGGGAAGAAGGTCGGATCCGGCGATAGTCTCGTAGTGGGAGGAGCAGCAGCGGTGGGAGAGAAGTGGGAGAGGAGAGGTGAGGAGCGGCAGCGGCGCAGGGTAGGGGAGCACTAGGGGTGAGTTATACATGCAACTCTCGCCCATGGGCTGGTTGGGCTGATCTTCTCTCTCTCTCTCTTTTTAATTTATTTTGAGAAAGGATCTTTTGTGGTTAAACTCTGTATATACAATACCATGTGCGGTGTATGTATGGCGTTGCCTCACTGTACGCCTTAAACGGTTTGGTGGTAAAAAGGTGGTGAGTCACCTCACCTTGTCTTATTGCTTTAATAAGTATGGTTTATTGGCTACTTGAAACTGATGCTAGGCCAAACAGGTGGGAATTTTACCGGCTTATTCCATCTTGCCTACTGCTGCTGCTACCCCACTGACCTGCCTACATGAACTGTCAAATTCAGGCACTGACCAAACTTTCTCTAAGTACATGTTGCAGCTGTTTGTCTGTGAACGCATCTCTGATCCTATGTGACCATTATGCAGCCTAGCCTTAGAGGCGGAATTTATGGTACACAAAAGTATAAAACCTTGTTCATTTTGTGCTGAGAAATCACAAGGGATAACCGTAACGAGAACTTATCTGTTGTTCTGCTTCTGTGTTCAAGTGCTGAATATCAGTATCTGAGAATTTCAATTTTATTTGTGGAAGACTAAAGGAAGTTGCATTTAAAAAATATCCGTTTTTCTAGCAAGATAGGCATTAAGAATTTGAAATGTAACTAATTTTACTTGACAAATCAATATATGTTGCCACTATCCATTTGTTTTAAGGTGTATTTAGCACAGTTTCTGACACTAATTTTCTTTCTGGTAGATGTGAGATTGACAAAAAGAAAAGGACATAAGCAACTGTTCTGTTTAGACCATGAATTTGTTATTTCGACGCTAATTTTAGCTATTTTTTAAGTATTGCATGTAATAAATTTGTCGGAACTGTGAAGTTGTTGCTATTTGTCCTTCAGCAATTTTCCTCTTGCTTTCATTCAAATTCATTCTTCTAACACCATGTTCTTGAGAATGGATTCAATAATTTAGTTTCTGTTGCAGTCGTGATTGAAAATATCGTCCAGTTGATGATGACATGATATATGGACTCTGTTTTATGTGCTAAATAACGTCCATTTGATGATGACATGATATATTGACTCTTTTTTATGTGCTTTTAAGAATATAAATTGCATACACCATTCTAGAAAGATTGCTCGAGCATCAGTATACCACAGACCAAAGTGTCTTTAAATGTTAAATGTGCCCCGAATCCGGGTCAGATTCTAACTCCCGTGTCCGTGTCCAAATAACACTGTTTAGTATCCTGCACTGAGCATTGTTGGACATTCCAGCCGTTAGCCTCAAAGAAACTCTTGGTCAACTTGCGGCATTTTTTATTTTTCTTGCCTCTTTTGCTGTTTTTTCTTGTTGATTGTATGATGTGCAGGCATATTTCAATGATGCCAGTTTTAAACTGTAGGAGCCAATCTGCTTTATTAGCAATTTAACATATTTAGCAAATCAAAGGTTGTTTTAAAAGAGGGGGTAAATAACAGTAGACTTCTTAAGGCTTCAAAATTAACCTTGGTAACAATGTAAATTGTTTTCCTAAAGCTTATGAGAAAAGTATTTTAAAACATTAAACAGAGTTGAGACCTGCAATACAAGTGTGACTGTCATATACCTTCCATCTTATGCTGGACTTGTACCCACTAGCTCTTTCCTTTATTGTCTTTTTTTTTTTGAACAAATGGTTCTATTTTTTTCGTTCAGCTGATTTGTGGCTTTGTACGATATGATGTACCCCATCCCTTTCCCTGAGGCATCGTTAATCAATCTACCATGTCTTGTCCTTGTTCAGCTTGCTAAGAAGGGAGAAAAGTTCATTGATCTCCCTTATGTTGTAAAGGGTATGGATGTGTCATTTAGTGGCATATTGAGCTACATCGAGGCTACAGCGATTGAGAAACTTAAAAATAACGAGTGCACACCTGCGGACCTATGCTACTCATTGCAGGTACATGTGTATTGTTGAACTCCTTTACCCTTGCATAATGAATTATTATAATTTTACTGAAGAAAAGCTGTATAGGTTCAATTAAAATACTTGGTGGCCAATTATGCAGGAAACTCTCTTTGCAATGCTTGTTGAAATCACTGAACGTGCCATGGCACACTGTGATTCGAAGGATGTTCTTATTGTTGGTGGTGTTGGATGCAATGAACGTTTGCAAGAAATGATGAGGATTATGTGCTCAGAAAGAGGGGGTACGCTGTTCGCAACTGATGATCGATATTGTATAGACAATGGGGCAATGATTGCATACACTGGTTTACTGGCATATGCACATGGTGTGACCACTCCCCTGGAGGATTCGACATTTACTCAAAGATTCCGAACTGATGAAGTTCATGCAATTTGGAGGGAGATGCCTGTGTTAACTAACATCCGTGCCGATGCAATGGCTGAAGTATCCAAAGATGAAGCCTCCATGCCAACTCCAATTGCTGTAGATTCCT
This sequence comes from Rhipidocladum racemiflorum, assembly GCA_036346355.1. Classification (NCBI taxonomy): domain Eukaryota; kingdom Viridiplantae; phylum Streptophyta; class Magnoliopsida; order Poales; family Poaceae; genus Rhipidocladum; species Rhipidocladum racemiflorum. Next base: position 34,318,055 of record CM070578.1, on the reverse strand, counting down.
GAGGTACAGTTGGTTTTTCCAATTATGCCCTGTTGTCATTATTGTTGCCCCATGAAAAATATTGTAATTTAGACATGATTAGCTGTTTTGAATTTGGGACCAATTAAATGACAAATTATGGCTATTTCCATTGGTTTCTGATAATCTGATCATATGATTTGTAGATAATTCCATTAATGGAAACTCCTATTTTATGTTTGTGCGATGCATTGATTTTTTTTCGCTTTATCTGAACATGGTGCTGGTAATCTAACTATATTCGCTCTATTTTTGCTGGAAAAATTGAAGTGCTTAAGGCATGCTGTGAGCTGCAATATTCTATACCTTTCTAGTCTCGTTTTGATCTTATCTACAAAACTTTTGGTTCTCATTTTGAATCTTTCTGCAAAACGGAAGGAAAAAATTGGGTTGTAGTTTCCACTTATAACAAGTATTTTAATCCATTATATTTATCCCTCATGCATTTGCTCGTGCATTGTTTGCTTATGAACAAAGGAACTGTTACAATGCGGCCAACTAATGGTTGTTGCTTTCCTTTCTGCCACAGCCAGGTAAATACTTAAAACAGGAAAATACGTGGGATGCCCTTGCTTTGATGATGGACGGGAAGCCTTCATGCATGGCACATGGCAGGTGTGGCTTGTACTGTTGTGCGGCACACAATGAGTAGACTACACCAGTTGCAATTGCAAAGCGATATGCAGACAGAGATTGATTAACAACCTCGTGAAATGAACCCGTTGCATGCCCGTACCTGTCGCCAAATGCCAGTAGATGCTAGCGATCAAACCTCACCGTCCACTCTGGTTAGCCTCCCACCTCCTGTGTGTGTGATATATCCTTGTATTTGGTGTTAAAGTGAACTACCTGATCAACCATAATGGGACAAGTTATTCCAGGCGCTGGCATCACTATTTTATTTCAAAGCTGGTCGATCGTGATTGACGATTAATTGGACTCACTGTAAACTATACAGATTTTTCGTTACATGTAGAAAGCAGTCACAGCTTGGTACTGATACTGTTTTTTTTTTTTTTTGGGGCATTGTTGCTCGCGCCTTTTCCTTTTTTTTTTTTTGGATGAAGGAAATTGTGCGGTGTGCCTGCCTCTCTTGATCAGGGTTTTTGGTTACCAGTAGAGACGAAACACCGATGGTCACTGAGATTTCAGTTTACCGGTGGAAATCTCGGGAAAATCTCGGCCGAGATGTTTAAACAAATTTTGAATTTAATGTTGGTTTCCAGCCGAGATCTTGGGAAAATCTTGCAATGTCTCGGAAATCTCGGGCAAAAACTTTTAAGTCAAAAATGTCCCAAAAAAAAGTTTCCGGTTGAAAATATATCGGCCCCGCACCGAGATTTCCTGTTACTGCTGGTTACCAGCCGGTAACCAAAACACTGCTTTTGATGCATCTTGGTCGTTGTATGCGTGATGGGTACGGGTAATTAAAGGCGTTACGATGGGAGTTTCATTCTCATTAAATGGGATGCATCTTAGTCTAATGATGGTATTGGTTGCAAATTACACGTTGAAAGTCTGATGGATGACTAACGTCTACCATCTTTCGGCCAATTCGATCATGTACATGCTAATTGCTACCTCCTCCGTTAAGCTGTGCCCATGTCTTTAGAAAGTATCCGTTTTAATATATTTATTCTTTGAGAAAATTCTTGGTATCCCTACATAAATGTTTTTGGAAGAAATTAAATAGTTGTGGTGTGTCATTTAATAGCGGAAATTTTACGTGGTATTATACTAGTAATATATAATAAGTAGTAGAAATTAGAGGTAGAGTTATTGATTTGTTTAGGATATTTCTGCTACTCTATTACCAAAGAAAGCTGTAAGTTCAAGCTCTATTGATTTTGGTGATTGGTTTTAGATTAGTATTTAATCTTTGTTTAATGACAAATATAATCTTTAATGAGACTAACATGTTTATTGAGCATATATTTAGTCTCATATTTGGATGGAAAATGAAAAACACAAGGTATGTACTTGTATTCTTGTGTATTATTATTGCATACTTTGAATTCAAGTTAAAGTATGAAATTCCTCCATTGCTATCAACCACAAAATGTGTATTATGTTTCCCAATCCATGTATACATATATGCACATATCTAGGCGGAGTTCATGGTTTAGCTTGATGTTTCATAGTATTGATATATTCTTCACTACATACAGAAATGACTAATACTTTAGAACTAATTCTTGAGTATATGAAAACTTGTCTAGTTAAATATACTCACATCAATTTAAATAAAAATTTAAATTGAGTACATTTGTCTTGCTAATCATCAAAGAACACTTCATCGTGTGTGTTGATTGTGTCCCTGGATTAATTTAGGACAAATGGATAGCTATTCAGTATAACGAAGCATTAGTTGCATCGGTGTACTCAAAACACATTTAATTCATTCAAATTGATTAAGGTTATGCTCAATCGATTGTGGAGGTATCAATTATGTGTTAATGGAGTGCAAGGATGATTGAGACAACCATGTGTCTTGGATTAAACATTTTCTATAAGTTGTGGATAAGTTAGGTTAAGTCCAAGTGGATGAGAAGAAAAGAAGAGAATGTTCATCAAAAGTCGATAAACAAGATGATGGAGCTAGGTGACAACCTTGAAGCTTCATGTGAAAAACCAACGCATAGACTTCTTCTATTTGCAACGCATGCAAAATGGTTAGCTCCATGAAAAATCCAAATAAGAGAATTGAGCTCGAGTGAATAACAGGATTAAGTTCATCAACACATGATGAAGCTCAAGTTAAAGACTCAACCCCTCTTAATAGTAAGGCGCTAAAACTAGACACAAAGCTAGAAAACGTCCTTAACTTATCTAGTTATACCTTTGCGCCGTATGCGATCCCCTTTGGGGCTTTTATGATCTTCAATCATCTTCTCCCTGGGATTGCAACCTAGCTCTCTTAAAGTCTTTATGATCTTCAATCATTCTTCACTTCAAGGTTGTCACCCAGCTCCATCTTGTTCATCGACTCTTGATGAACCTTCTCTTCTTTTCTTCTCATGCGATGCAAATAGGATAAGCTTATGTATTGGTTTTTGCATGAAATTCACATTTGCATGTGTTGCAATTGTTGAAATTCATGCTTTTATTATTAAATCAATTCTTATTTTGAAGTTGTATTGCTTGGAGCTAAGTTTTGCATGTGTTGCAAAAGAAGAGAGTTCAAGCAATCTTGTGTTTAAGTGGTATGCATAGAGCTAGAGATTTGCATGTGTTGCAAATAGAAAGGTCATGCATTTGAGTTTATGGTTTTGCATGTGTTGCAAACCGAGGATGCTCAAGTAATTTGAGTTTGATTTAGTGTTGCATGAGACTATGGATTTGCATGTGTTGCAAAAGGAAGATAACTCATGCATTGAGGTTTAATTGTTATTTGCAAATTTGTTGTGCGAATAAATGGGGGATCTATGAGTCCGGGATCCTGAGAGCATGTGAATAGGGCTTGCACCGTGGTTTTTGCAAGTTGACTTGGTCTTGGTTTTGACCATCATATGGATAAGAGGATTAATGTCATGGACTTTGAGATTTATTTGCTTAATATATTTTTGCAAATATATCTTGAGTTGTTTGCGAAATGTGTTTTTGTTGGAGTTTGGATGAAATTCTTTGGAGCATTAAAATAGAATTTGCAAATGTGTTTTGCAAATTATTTTGATTATGAGTTGATCATCACATGGCTCAAAATTTAATTTTGTTGAGTCTTGCTAGCTTGTAGTCATGCTTTTGATCAAGTCTATGTGACGGATTTAAAAAAAATCAGATTTAGACTTGAGTGGCTACTTTGGAGTTTTTGTGATTTTGAAAAATATCTATGATTGCTTAAATCTTGAAAAAGAGTGAAAAATGTAGCCTTCTTAATAAGCTTTTCGTTGAGTCCAAGATCACCTAAATCAGACTTCGAAGTAAAAAGTTATGCCCATTTTATTCTTAAAATTGTGGTATTACCGCCCCCTAAAGAGAGGTAGTGCCACCCTATGGTCGGTAGTAGGGCGGCACTACCGCCCATAAAGAGCGATAATGCTGCCCGAGGTCGACACTACCACTATTCACATGTCGATAGGGGTGAAAACGGGTCAGATATGGGCGGATATTGCTCTTCCTGTATCCTAATCCATTTTTTTCGGATCGGAACCGGATATGGGCTAGCCAGATAGGGATACGAATCTGGGTTAATCGGGATACGGATATGTGACGAATTCGGGCTGAAAACGGATAAAGATATATGGATAATGCATGCATATATAGAGTAATATATTTTGAATTAAACCTTACGGGTACATTACCATAGTAGCAAGTTATATATATATCAATCAAACCCAATATACGTCATAGAAAGAATATGCTACTTTAGGATTAATAGAACCAACTAATTGTCAATATAAATGGGTTCTCTATGGAAAAAATGAGATGAAATAGACGGGCCTTGCTGATATCTGAATAGAAATCCAGATATCCGGATATCCGATCCGAATACCCGAATAGGAAAAATCCGGATATCCAAATATCTGGATCCCATCCTGTATTTACTTGATATTGGCTGTTCCGTATCCGAATTCAAGTATTCGGATCCCGTCCCGGATCCCGTCGGATAATCAAATCCGATCCCGTATCTGGTCCCGACCGGATCCTGACCCGGATCGGGCGAGAATTATCCGACCCATTTTCATCTCTACATGTCGGTAGTTATTTTTCAGAGAGGGGTGTTCTCTGGAGCTTGTCCTGAGATCGACACTACTGTCCGTGGGAGCCGGTACTGCCGCTCGAGCGGTACTACCGTGATTTTGCCTGCGGTAGTACCGGATTTATAGCCGTTAGCCTACCGTTGGGGCTAACGGCGGCACTACAGGCCCTATGTGGGCGGTAGTGCCGGGTTTGCCGATTTTTTTTCCAGGATTTTACCTCCAACGGCTAGTTTTCTTATGTGGGCTATAAAAGGATCCCTTTGGGGGTATTTGCTGGGAGTTGCTAGTTCTCTTGAGTGTCTGGGAGGCTTGTGCATATGTTGCACTCCTCAAATTGGTTTTTGAGCTCAAGAGTGAAACTAATTGCATGTGTTGCAATTAGGAGTGGATTGAGAGTCTTCTTGTGTATGTGTTGCACTTGAGGATGAGCCTAGTGTATGTGTTGCACTTTGGTAATCACCGGAAGCGCATGTGTTGCGCTAGGTAAAGTTTGAGGCGAAGACTCGACTTGTTACTCTTGGTGGTTGCCACCACCTAGACGGTGTATGAGCATTGTGCGCGGGAGCTCTCAAGGTTTGTGAGAAGCCCTGATGAAGTTTTTGAATGTTCGAATTGAGCCTACCCGAAGGGGTGAAAAACTCCCACTAGTGGATTCGAGGCGGGTGCTCAAGCGCGGAGCTAGTCCAAAGTGAGTTGGGCTTGCCTCAATATGGATTAGGAGAGATCGGCAAGTCTTTGAACACCACGGGAAAAAGTAACGTGTCTTTTGCCTCTTTTACTTTCAAGCATTTACATTATTGCATATTTATCAATTGCTTGATTGTATTTAGAATTGCGTAGTCTTACTTGCTTGTTCAATTTAGCAATTCTTGTGTAGAGACATAATTTAGTTAGTGCACTAATGAACCTAGTTGATTTAGACCTTAATTATCAAAACATTAGTTATTCGTTTTCGCATTATATTTGTTAGGTTTTGACATAGGGGTTGATTAAAAAGCATTCGTTTTAGTCGTGAGAATTTTTAATAACGCCTATTTACCCCCCTCTAGTCGTATCATTAACCCTACGAAAGTATAAATAAATACTAACTAATCTGATCCATTCGATAAAAAAGAATGACTAGTCCGTATTAAATTTAGTGCACCGTAAAAAAACTCTGTAATAGAAGTGTCTAGTATTTTTTTAAGTGGTTATAGTATGCCATTTAATAAAGATATATACAACCCTTTCTTGTTAAGTATTTCTTAGATTTAGTGATATATGATCCTTTTTTGTTAAGTGGTTGTGCTATGCAGGGTTCAAAATCTCAGTGAAATCTTGCGAAATCTCGACGAGATCTCCCTTGCCTCCCGACGTCCAAATCTGGTGGCCATGCACAAGGGCCGTCCTCCGGTGACCGTGCCATCCCCAAATCCGGTGGTTGTGCCCAGATCCAACGGCCATGCACAATCATCAAAATTTCGGTGATTTTGACCGAAATTTCAGTTTTGTCGGTTAAAATGACCGGATTTGAATTTTGTTTTTAAAACTTTAAACGGATTTCATCCAAAAATTCCGATTTTGGCCATCTGTAAGATGTCGACGGAGAACGAAATTTCAAACCCGGTGCTATGGTCCTTTCTCGTTAGAATTAATGCTTCATCGTTCGTGCGTAATACAGCGAAACGAGTATACAGGAATTGTGTGCATCCTTGTGCCGACGAAGAAACAAGTCTCACCTCAGGCTTCAGCGCCGGCGTACGACACGCTGATCTATCCTGCTATCTAGGCCAGAGAACACGCTACGACGTGCCAGTAAACGCACGCGTCGCATCGTCGCGTGCGTTTCTGTTTGCGAAATGTGTTTTTGTTGGAGTTTGAATGAAATTCTTTGGAGCATGTAAAATAGAATTTGCAAATGTGTTTTGCAAATTATTTTGATTATGAGTTGATCATGACATGGCTCAAAATTTAATTTTGTTGAGTCTTGCTAGATTGTAGTCATGCTTTTGATCAAGTCTATGTGACGGATTTAAAAAAAATCAGATTTAGACTTGAGTGGCTACTTTGGAGTTTTTGTGATTTTGAAAAATATCTATGATTGCTTAAATCTTGAAAAAGAGTGAAAAATGTAGCCTTCTTAATAAGCTTTTCGTTGAGTCCAAGATCACCTAAATCGGACTTCGAAGTAAAAAGTTATGCCCATTTTATTCTTAAAATTGTGGTACTACCGCCCCCTAAAGAGAGGTAGTGCCACCCTATGGTCGGTAGTAGGGCGGCACTACCGCCCATAAAGAGTGATAATGCTGCCCGAGGCCGACACTACCACTATTCACATGTAAACGGGTGCGGGTACCACTCGGCCACAACCACTAGGGCACTCGGCCACGAGCCACTCGGCCACAAGCCACTAGGCCATGAGCCACTCGGCCACGAGCCAACCAACTATGGTACACCCCATGAGGGTCGATTGAGCTTTACAAGTCGATCGCCGCACACCGTAAACGGGTGCGGGTACCACTCGGCCCTTAGCCAATCAACCACGATGGTTTTAATTAACAAGTCCTTTACGATCTTTTTTCCCACAAAGCTTTTATGACAAGACAGGAGGGGGAAATCCGATCCTAAAGCACTTGGGGGCTGCTGTGGGATGCCTGAGATGGGGGTCCCGCAAGTGGAGCCCACACCCGATTGGGCCGACGATGGTGCAGTAGGCCCAGAGCCTAGAAGCGCCACGAGAAGCCCATAGCCTGGCCCGACTTCTTCCCCAAGGCAGCTGGCTGACCCCTCGGCGAAGCTTCGTGCCGCGTCCAGACAACCCCGTCAAAAGCAAAGCCTGCGACCTGGCATCGGCAGAGCCTGCAGGCACCAGAACCTGGCGGAGTGGCAGGCGTGGGTCGGGAAAGGCACGACCACATCCCCTGGACGTAGTGGGGCCCAGTCGATAGAGACAAAGTACGTACTCATGAAGCCACCATGTTCAGGGCCAGGTGGCGCCCATTTTGTGGCGTATCCTTCCCCTAGTATATAAAGGGGGGGACAACCCTAAAAGGGGGGAAGAAAAAAGAGATCACGCCCATATATCCAAGAACACAGGACTAGGGTATTATCTCCTCATGAGCCCGAACACATCTAAAAAGAGATCGCCCTCGCATCCTGTGTTACCATCTAGCTCTGATCCCGCACGAATCCCCTAGAATCACAAATCTCATTGCCGGCAAAACCGATCGTCGATAGTTGGCGCGCCAGGTAGGGGTCTTGTGTCATGATCTTCGTCGAGCTTGATGGCTGCGACGAGCGGAGTCTCCACAGTCTTCTTCTCGGATTAGGTTTTCCGTTTCGGAAGCCTGACCTTCATCTCCAACAGCCTCGGGAACCTTTCCCTCTCTGAGGAAGCCGCGCTGCAGCACGGCGAGGTCTCCGGCGAGCCATCATCACGATTTTCGCGCCGATCGGGAGGTCCCCCTGTCTCGTGCTCTAAAGCACTGAGTAGGGGACCGAAGGTCCGGTCCCGCCAGGGAGTCGGACTCATGGGCGCCGAGACACGAATGGTGGGGTTCTCACCGCCAAACCACTCGGCACCTCCGAGCGCCTGGAGCTATCCTCTTCAGGCTCACCCAGCTCACCGGCCGAGTCAGAAGAGAGCCTAGAGAGTTGCTGGAATTTCCGTAGAGTCTGCGTAATCGAGGGCTCGCGGACGGATTCGCAGCAACGCCTCGACACTTCGGCCGCCGCCGACTTGGAAGGTGGCCGAACAACAGAGCCGGATGCGCGGGCGCGTGCGCTGCGGAACCGCGCCCTCGGTGTCAATGAAGACATTCTGCAAGCCAAGATGGGGGACCAAGCGGTCTTCCGTACTCCACAGCAGAATATCGTCGCCTCCAAGACACTCCTGGATACCTTGAGCCCTATGCTGGGGGCGGGCGATCCAGCCGCCCCGATCGTGGCCCAAGTAAAGGCCATGGTGACGGCGGCTGCGATCTAGCAGGCCCAGACCGACCAGCCGGCAAGGGAGCGGTCACGTGGTCCGGCGAGGACCCAGACGGCCAGCAGCCAGTCAGGTCGGGAAGCCCCCCGCCAGGGACGTCATGTTCCTCCCCGCGAAGACGACTTGCGACACAGCCTCAACCGCGACCTCCGTTCCGACCTCGACGCCAGGCGCCGTGACCGAGAAAGGGAGGAGCAACACCGCCATGCCGACGAGTATGAACGTTACGACATCCTTCCACGAGATCGCGAAGCACGCCAAGCGCGATCCCCTCCATGCCGATCACCGCCCGGGGGTTGCCGCGGGGTCATAGAAGGGGTTCGCGTGTTTACCCCTCACCTACGCCGAGTGGTTTGGCCTGATGGGTTTAATCCCAAGGGCATCACTAGGTTTGACGGTGAGAGGGACCCGGAGGCTTGGTTACAGGTGTACGCTCTGGCGGTCAGGGCAGCCGGGGGGGGATCAGAATGTAATGGCAAATTACTTACCGGTTACCCTCTCACCCTGGGCCAAGCTTGGCTCACTGGACTCCCAGCGAACACTATAGATTCCTGGGGAGATCTGTGTGAGCAGTTTATTTCAAACTTCCAAGGCACTTACGAGCGTCCCGGCACCCCCTGGGATTTGTATCAGCTGCACCAAAAGAGGAATGAGTCCCTGCGGGAGTTTGTCAAGCGCTTCATGCATCGTAAAAGCACTGTTCGAGATGTCACGTATGCGGTCGTGATAGCTGCCTTCCAGAAGGGGGTCAGCGACCCTGATCTCATCAAGAAGATGTCTCGGAAGCCACCAACGTCGGTTCGTGAGCTGTTCGCCCTTGCGGATCGCTATGCTTCCGCCTCCGAGGCCTTGGCGGAATGGCACGACAAGGGAAAGGATCAGGCCGAGCCCTCCAGACGGAAGGAAAAGAAGCGTAAAGGTCAAGAGCTAGTGGCAGTCGCCGAACATGCCCACCCTCATCCCCTCAAAGAGGACGGGTATGACAAGGTGATGAACTCGCTTTGCCCCTTCCATCCGAAGGGGAGACATGCCGCCAAGGACTGCTTCACTTTGAAGAGATTTGCTCGGGAGAGCAAGAAGCAGGCTGGACAAGGTCCGAGTGGACATGCTGCCAAGCCGCCTCCCCCCGAAACTGAGGAAGACTATCAGGGGGTCGATCTCGAGCTTAATTACATATTTGGGGGTTCGGCTGCGTACGAGTCCAAGCGGAAGCAAAAGCTTACCGCCCGAGATATCAACGCAATAGAGCCGGAGACCCCCTAGTATGTACGGTGGTCCGAGGTCACGATAACTTACGACCGCTCGGATCACCCGAACCGAGTCCCATTCCCCGGTAGATATCTGCTTGTCTTGGCGCCGGTTGTCCGCGGCATCAAGCTCAAGAGGGTATTGATTGATGGTGGAAGTGGGCTCAATGTCCTCTTTGTAAAAACTCTCGACGACATGGGAATTCCACGGTCGGAGCTTAAGCGAGGGTCATCTCCCTTTCACTGCGTTATACTCGGAACGTCGGCGATACCACTCGGACAAATATCTCTGCCGGTCACTTTCGATACAAGAGAAAATTACCGGACAGAAAACCTTGGCTTCAAGGTGGCTGATTTCGCGACAACGTATCATGCCATCTTGGGGAGACCAGCGCTAGCCAAGTTCATGGCAGTGCCCCACTATGCGTACCTGACACTGAAAATGCCAGGCCCGAGTGGTATTATCGCTCTACGCGGTGATATCAAGCAGTCTTTTTCTTGTGACAAGGAGAGCTGCGAGATGGCCGAGGCGCTGGAGACGCGAGCGGGTCGGGACACGATTCGGCAAGAGGCGGATTCCGGCAAGCCGGAAGGTAGCGTCCCTACCCGCAAAGCGCCGAACCCTGGGATTGGTCCCGAAGAAGATACCAAGAGAATTATCCTCGACCCGTCCGATTCGGCTCAAACGGCCTTGATCGGGACAGGGCTCGGAGAGAAATAGGAGGACGCGCTCGTCACCTTTCTGCGGGCAAACAAAGATGTCTTTGCCTGGAAGCCGTCGGACATGCCCGGAGTCCCCAGGGAGGTGATCGAGCATGCGCTGAACGTAAATGAATCGGCCAGGCCGGTCAAGCAAAGATTACGACGGTTCGCCCAAGACCGCCGAGAAGCCATCAGTGGGGAGATCACAAAGCTATTAGCCGCAGGTTTCATCAGAGAAGTGTATCATCCCGACTGGTTGGCAAACCCTGTACTCGTTCAAAAGAAGAATAAAAGTTGGCGCATGTGTGTTGACTATACCGACCTCAACAAGGCTTGCCCGAAAGATCCCTTTGGTCTGCCTCGCATCGATCAAGTGGTGGACTCCACTGCTGGATCTCAACTACTCGATCCGACGCCTACTCAGGCTATCACCAAATCCGGCTTCGAGAAGAGGATTGCGAGAAGACTTCGTTTATCACTCCATTCGGAGCATATTGCTATGTCACCATGCCGTTTGGGCTGAAAAACGCTGGCGCAACTTATCAGCGCGCGATACAGCGGTGTTTTCACCATCAGCTCGGACGCAACGTAGAGGCATATGTGGATGATATAGTGGTTAAAACACAGACCAAGGGCAGTCTCACCTCCGATCTGGCCGAGACGTTTGCAAGTCTAAGGGCGTTCCAGATGAGGCTAAACCCTAAGAAGTGCGTTTTCGGAGTTTCTTCCGGGAAACTACTCAGGTTCATTGTCTCTCATCGCGGGATCGAGCCAAATTCGGAGAAAATCGAGGCCATCATGAGGATGGCGCCACCTACCAGCCAGAAAGATGTTCAAAAACTTACTGGCTGCATGGTAGCGCTTGGCAGGTTTATCTCCCGGTTGGGGGTTCGGGGGATGCCTTTCTTCAAGCTCCTCAAGAAGCAGGACCATTTTGAATGGATGGCAGAGGCACAGCAAGCCTTTGAAGAACTCAAGGTGTTCCTCTCCACCCCTCCAATCCTAGTCTCGCCGGTGCCAGGTGAACTTCTCCTGCTTTACATAGCGGCAACAACTCATGTAGTCAGTGCCGCGATAGTTGTGGAGCGGGAAGAGTCAGGACACCGCTACGGCGTACAGCGCCCGGTTTATTTTGTCAGCGAAGTATTGGGCGAATCCAAGACGCGATATACTCAAGTTCAGAAGCTGCTGTACGCAATTTTGATCTCGTCGCGGAAGCTAAAGCATTATTTCCAAGGACACTCGATTTCAGTAGTGACTTCTTTCCCCGTGGGAGAGGTCCTCCATAATCGAGAAGCTACTGGGAGAATCTCAAAGTGGGCGGCCGAGCTTGGAGCCTTCGACATCTCGTTCAAGCGGTGCACCGCCGTCAAGTCCCAGGCTTTGGCCGACTTTACGGCCGAGTGGACTGAATCCCAAGCTCCCCGCATGGAAGAAGAGCCGGAGTATTGGACCATGCACTTCGATGGATCTCTCATGCTCGGCGGGGCCGGGGCGGGAATTCTCCTCGTCTCGCCGAAAGGCGATTGGTTGAAGTACGTCCTTCGGATTCACTTCCCGGCCTCGAACAATGCTACAGAGTACGAGGCACTCATCCACGGGCTTCGCATCGCCACATCGCTTAGAATCCGACGACTGGCGGTTCGCGGTGACTCCTAGTTGGTGGTGAGCCAAGTACAAAAGGACTGGTCGTGCGTCGATCAGACTATGACAGCGTACTACCAGCAAGTCCGAGAATTGGAAGGCAAGTTTGACGGTCTGGAGCTGGACCATGTCCTCCGCCGCAATAATGAAGCAGCCGACGAGTTGGCTAAAATGGGAGCCACTCGGGCAGAGGTCCCGAGTGGTATCTTCGTCCAGGATCTTTACGAGCCAACTGTTGCAAAACGACGGGAGCCAAGTAAGGATCCTGAGACCGGAGTCCTGGTCATTAACCCCAACTGGACGGCCCCATATCTAGATTATCTCCTGAAGGACAAACTTCCAGAGGCAACCGCTCTGGCCGAGCGCATCTCCCGACAAGCCAAATCCTATGTGGTGATTGGCGAGGAGCTCTTTCGGAAGAGCACCTCAGGTGTCCTCAGGTGTCCTCAGGCGGTGCATTTCAGAACAAGTGGGAAGAGACCTGCTCAAAGAAATCCACTCGGGGATGTGCGGCCATCACACGACGTCAAGCGCCTTGGTTGGGAAAGCCTACCACCAGGGCTTCTTTTGGCCTACGGCGGTGACGGATGCTAAGGAGATCGTTCGAACTTGCGAGGGCTGCCAGTTCTATGCAAGGCAGACACACTTGCCGGCACAGGAGCTGCAAACTATCCCCATCTCTTGGCCCTTTGCGGTCTGGGGGCTCGACTTAGTCGGCCCACTCAAGAAGGCGCAAGGTGGTTTCGCCTACCTTTTCATAGCCATTGACAAGTTCACCAAGTGGATCGAAGCTAAACCAGTCGCCACGATCACTACGGTCAAGGCCAAGGAGTTCTTCCAGGATATCGTGGTCAGATTCGGAGTTCCCAACCGAATCATTACAGACAATGGTACCCAATTCAGGAGTGAAGAATTTCAAGAGTGGTGCGAAGGCGTCGGAATCAAGATTTGCTTCGCCTCGGTAGCTCATCCACAAAGCAATGGGCAGGTGGAGCGGGCTAATGGCTTGGTCCTCCAGGGCCTCAAGGCCAGGATCTTCGATCGCCTCAAACCATACGCTGCCCGATGGGTGAAAGAGTTACCGTCGGTACTCTGGGGACTCAGAACCACTCCCAGCCGGGCAACTGGGCAAACTCCCTTTTTCCTTGTTTACGGTGCAGAGGCGGTTCTGCCGACTGAACTAGAATTCAAATCCTCGAGGGTTCGGAATTACAAGGAAGCCGAATGGTAGAGCTTGATCAACTCGAGGAGGCTCGAAACGTTGTAGCCATCCAGTCGGTCAAGTACCTCCAGGGACTTCGGCGTTACCATTCTCGCAATGTCAGAAGTAGAGCCTTTTCAAAAGGAGATCTGGTCCTCAGGAGGAACCAGAAAAGTGAGCACAAGCTCTCTCCAATTTGGGAAGATCCGTACATTGTAGAGGAGACGGTTCGACCGGGTGCCTATCGACTCAGACGCGAAGATGGCGCGGTTTTGGCGAATACTTGGAACGCCGAACAGCTACGTCGCTTCTACGCTTAAGCTATGTATCCTGCTCCCATGCATTAAATAAAGCTCCCGACTATCTGGTTCTTTGCTCAGTTTTGTCTAAAGTGACCCGATTAATCCCGAGTGGTTACCACCCTACTAGCGTATCGTCTGATCCGAGCCGTGCCGATGATAGAATATGCGGAAATGCATGTTCGAGATGAGACCGCATCAAGCGGCAACATCCGAACGTCTGCATCTGCGCACGAGATAGAAAAGACTAAGCTAGAAGAAGGTACTAACCACTCGAGAATAACGATCGATAGTTCAGGAATTTTACTGAACAGAGATCGGGGTCACTAGACTGTAGTCGATAAAAATTCGGCCCTCCAACTCCTCGCTGCGGGAGCTGGGGCTGTCGACTAGTGTAAACTACTCAAAGAAAAACGATCAAACTCAGAAGAGTAAAAAGGCACCGGTTTATATTCCATAATAACAGTAATTTACATTACTAACTTTTTTTCATTTTCTCACGTTAAAAAAAAAGAGGGGCGGCCTCGCCACGATCTTGTCTTCTGGTGCCGGTGCCGCTGGTGTCTGTCGCGAGCCGGGGGCAAGCGGCTAGCCGCGGCGCGCCCGCTTCAGGGCTTCGCGGATCAGATCCGCAACCACCCAGAGTGAAGGTACGAGAAGAAGAAGGGCCTCCACGGCGGCAGCGTCACGACGCTCCCGCCCGAGAGCCTCCTTCAGCACGTCCTCCACCTCCGCAAGCGCCGGCACAGCCTCGATGAGAGCCGCGACGGTGGCCGCATCTCTAGCCGCTGCCCTCTCCTCCGCCAACTCCATCCTGGCGAAGTCGAGGTCCAACCAGAGCTCTGCGGTCTCCGAATCGCTATCCAACATTGAAAGCGGCACTACAGAAAATCTCAAAGAAGAAGAAGAGGTTTAACAAAGGAGTGATCGCTTTACTTGCGGTGACGCCCTATTTATAAACCGTCCCAGCGCCGGAGATCGAAGCGTCTCCAAGAGCAATCAAACACGCCACCCCGTCATTCGCGTCTCGGCCCCGCAATCAATGAAGCACAAAAAACGAAGCGGCTGCGCAAATACCAAAGAAGATCAGCACGACTCAACAAAATCAAGAGATATTTCGCCAGACACGTGCCAAGTTCAGTTCAAATTGGTCTAACCTAATTCAGCCCTCCTGCTCATTTGAATCAAATAAGCGAGGAGTCGGGGGCTGGACACCAGCCACTCGGAAGAGCGTGCCTGGGGCGAAGAAGGCTACGAGCTAAGTCCCGACGCTCGGGGGCTGGGTAAACTCCAGCCACTCGGAAAAGCATGCCTAGGACGAAAGGGCCACGAGCCAAAGTCCCGGCACTTGGGGGCCGTACCAATCGACACCAGCCACTCGGAAGAGCGTGCTTGGGGCGAAGAAGGCTACGAGCTAAGTCCCGACGCTCGGGGGCCGGGTAAACTCCAGCCACTCGGGAAAACATGCCTGGGACGAAAAAGGCCACGAGCCAAAGTCCCGGCACTCGGGGGCCGTACCAATCGCCTTCGAGCTCACTTATCGGAGAGAAAAGCAAACAAGTCATATTCAAGTAAGGAATACAACGCTCCAAACAAGGAGAGCCAGCACTCGGAGTCAGAATTCAAGATTTCGAAGGTCCACATCGGAGTCAGAATTCAAGATTCTCTAACAAGGCCTGCGATGTACCGGAGACCTCTTCGAGCAGTGCGTTGGCTTTGTCTTCATCACAGGCAAAACCCTCTTTGACAGCTTCAAGGTCAACTCTCGGATAGTGAGATTTGACCACCGCCAACGCCTGGTTCGCACTCATGGTCGCCGACTCCTTCGCGTAAGCCTTGATCCTGTCAGCTCCTCCCGAGAGAAGCAGAACGGCGTCATCTCCCTGGCTTGGTTCGGCTCCTTCGATACGCAGAAGGTGCAGAACTGGCTCGCAGGCCACGCGGAGCTCGGTGCGGCTTCGTTCGGCAGCGGTTATTTTCTCCTTGCATTCTGCACCAGAGCCAAGTTGCCGTCAGAAAACACACCCAGCGACAAGTACATTCAATTCAAGTCAAAGATGCTTACCCTCCAGCTCTCGCTGTGTATTCTCCAAGCCGGCTCGAGTTTCGAGACTAGAACTTTCTGAAGCCTCCAGTCGTGCCCTCAACTCAGCGATGGTTGAGTCGCGTTCTGAAACACGAGGTCGCCGTCATTTTTCCCAGCTATTTAAGAAAGTGTCCATACCAAACCCAGGGGAGAATCTTACCTTCGAGCGTATGCTCAAGCTCCGCTTTTGCCTCTCGGAGTGTCATACACTGGGCCTCCAGCCCATGGACCTCTCTCCACCTTTCGTCGCCGATCTCGTTGATCTTGTCTTGATACTTTTGGTGCTCCTTGAGCTTGGGGAGCACCTTCCGAAAAAACTGCGACCTCTGCTCCGAGCGCTCTCCCATGTCCTAGGCGACATGGCAGAGTCTCAGGTGGGGGCCAGCATTTCGTCATGTTAGCAGACTAAAGAAAGATAGAAGACTTACCCTGACAAGCTTGCTACACCTGACGGTGAACTCGTAAAGCTCCGTCCGAGCCGCTATCTCCGTTTCCTCGTCCTCCTCCATCCCTTTCCAGTCGGAACCCCCCTCGCACCACACGGTCCGATTCGGGGGCTTCGGGAGAGGGCCAAGCGGCGGTGGCTCTCGATGGACCTCCTCCGCTTCGGGAGTCGAAGCCGGATCAAGACCGTCGGCCGCTGGATCACTCGATGGCTCGGCGGTCGACCCGGCAGCAGGAGGAGGCGGCGCCCCAGCCGCCGAAGGAGACGGGGACCTAGCCGACGAGGGGGGGGGTCCCCCTTGGAGAAGCTGGCTCCGGGGGCTCCTTTTTAGGAGACCCCTCCACTGGGACATCCATAGTAGGAGTCCTGAGTTGACAAAAAGGAAACATCTCAGCACAGGTAAGAACAAAAAGACAAGGATTGCCCGAAAGAATACCTCCTGGATTTTTTAAACTTCATCCCAGGCCTCATCCGAGTCCCAGCACCGCTCGGAGAGGAGCCCGACCCGGCACCAGTAGTCGGGGCTGCCCCCTGAGTCAGAGGGCTGCGGCTCTGCGCCTTGTGACCCGGGGACACTGGAGGTCGAAGGCCCTTGGCCGGGCGAGGGATCAAGCAGCCTCTCCATCGATTGCGGCTACAAGCAGCTCATCGGCCGAAATGTCAGCCGCTCGCTTGGCCTAAACATTCCTCAGCCAAGAGAGGCCGACGACCGGAGCGTCAGAAAAGAAGGACTCACGCTCCTGAAAGATGAACGATTGCACGTTGTCAGAATCACACATCAGGCAAAAATCATGGGACAACTTCTCGAGAGAGTGGGACACTCACAGGAGGGGGAGGGCTTGCCGCCGAAAACTTGTGAGGGCAGCCCCTGTTGGTGATCTCGGTGCCAGGCGCAAAGAAGTCAACCACCCGCGCCGCCAACGCATCTCTCGAAAGTGACGCGCTCGTCTCCCGGGTGGGATCCCGAGTCCCGCTGTACTGGAACCCCAAGTGGATTCTCTCCTTTAAGGGTTGCACCCGGCGCTTGACAAAGCTGATCACAATCCCGGGGCCAGACAGCCCCCGACTTTTCAGATCATTAATTAACGCCAGAAGCTCGGCGACTTGGTTCAACCCGCCGCCATCTGGGGCATCACTCCAGCATCGAGAAGCTTTAGGGGCGCGGCCAGTGAAAGGGGCGAGAAAAGGATCAACATTCGCACAATAGAACCACTCCCGCCCCCAACCTTTGAGGGAAGTCTTGAGGGGGATGGTGAAGTAATGTTTCTTCAAGCCCTCTCGCAGCTGAAGTCCAGCGCCCCCAATAACGCTGGGAGCAGCCCGGTTCGGATGAGGCTTGAGAAAGAAGAGGGAGCGAAACAAGTCAAAATGAGGATGTATCCCAAGATACGCCTCGCAAAGTTGAACGAAGAGAGCAATGTGAAGAATGGAGTTGGGATTCAAATTGATCAGCTCGATCTCGTAAAAGTGAAGGAGCCCTCGGAAAAAGGTGCTCCCAGGAACGCTAAACCCCCGCCAAAAGAAGGACTCGAAGACCACGATCTCATTATCCAGGGGTAGGGGGTAAGGTTCACCTGCGGCGAGACGGGCGGAGATCAACTCCAGCGGAGGAATAACGCCGGCCGCGACCAGCTCCTCCAGGCGGGACTCCGTAGTAATGGAGGTCTCCCACCCCGTGCTCGCCGGACCAGCGCCATCCTCCGACGACGACAACGAAGAGGAAGAAGAAGAAGACATCTCGAAGAAGAAGACCCTGTGGGAGGAACCGCCGAGAGTCTTGGGCGCAAAACCAGAAACCCTAGGTCGCCAAGATCGCCAAAGGAGATTCGAAGATTTCTCAGCCATGGTGGGGGAGGGGCCAAGATGTCTTTACCCCAACAAGGGTTTCTTCATTTATAAGAAATGAGTCTCAATTTTCACCGTACGGCGGGAAAAAGCAAGGGCCTCCCTGCTAAATTCTGGGCCAGATCTAGGGCACGCCCCACGTTGGGCCGAAAGCTGCGTCGCGCAAGACGCGACCAGGTGTCAAGTCTGGTTCGAGGTTTGGGATAAAGTGCGCCCCATGATGGGCCACAACGCCGGCCGCCACGGAAGCTTGGGGCTGGGCACTTTCCGAACATCCTCCAGCGGTACGCCCCATAATTTGGGGTCAATTGCTGGTCACTGCTGCTTAGCGTGATTGGGTACCGTGGGAGGATTTTTACCAACACGGTCTTGAGAATGCGCTCCATGAGAGTCTGAAGCTGTGCACCGTAAGCGGGCACGGGCATTACTCTGAATGACCAAGGTATGCCCCATGAGGGTCAATTGAGCTCAACCAGCCAGTTGCCGCACACCGTAAACGGGTGCGGGTACCGCTCGGCCACGAGCCAACCAACTATGGTACACCCCATGAGGGTCGATTGAACTTTACAAGTCGATCGCCGCACACCGTAAACGGGTGCGGGTACCACTCGGCCACAAGCCACTAGGCCATGAGCCACTCGGCCACGAGCCAACCAACTATGGTACGCCCCATGAGGGTCGATTGAGCTTTACAAGTCGATCGCCGCACACCGTAAACGGGTGCGGGTACCACTCGGCCCTGAGCCAATCAACCACGATGGTTTTAATTAACAAGTCCTTTACGATCTTTTTTCCCACAAAGCTTTTATGACAGGATAGGAGGGGGAAATCCGATCCTAAAGCACTTGGGAGCTGCTGTGGGATGCCTGAGATGGGGGTCCCGCAAGTGGAGCCCACACCCGATTGGGCCGACGATGGTGCAGTAGGCCCAGAGCCTAGAAGCGCCACGAGAAGCCCATAGCCTGGCCCGACTTCTTCCCCAAGGCAGCAGGCTGACCCCCCGGCGAAGCTTCGTGCCGCGTCCAGACAACCCCGTCAAAAGCAAAGCCTGCGACCTGGCATCGGCAGAGCCTGCAGGCACCAGAACCTGGCGGAGTGGCAGGCGTGGGTCGGGAAAGGCACGACCACATCCCCTGGACGTAGTGGGGCCCAGTCGATAGAGACAAAGTACGTACTCATGAAGCCACCATGTTCAGGGCTAGGTGGCGCCCATTTTGTGGCGTATCCTTCCCCTAGTATATAAAGGGGGGGAACAACCCTAAAAGGGGGGAAGAAAAAAGAGATCACACCCATATATCCAAGAACACAGGACTAGGGTATTATCTCCTCCGCGAGAGCCCGAACCTGTCTAAAAAGAGATCGCCCTCGCATCTTGTGTTACCATCTAGCTCTGATCCCGCACGAATCCCCTAGAATCACAAATCTCATTGCCGGCGAAACCGATCGTCGACAGGAGGCTTGTGCATATGTTGCACTCCTCAAATTGGTTTTTGAGCTCAAGAGTGAAACTAATTGCATGTGTTGCAATTAGGAGTGGATTGAGAGTCTTCTTGTGCATGTGTTGCACTTGAGGATGAGCCTAGTGTATGTGTTGCACTTTGGTAATCACCGGAAGCGCATGTGTTGCGCTAGGTAAAGTTTGAGCTGAAGACTCGACTTGTTACTCTTGGTGGTTGCCACCACCTAGACAGTGTATGAGCAGTGTGCGCGGGAGCTCTCAAGGTTTGTGAGAAGCCCTGATGAAGTTTTTGAATGTTCGAATTGAGCCTACCCGAAGGGGTGAAAAACTCCCACTAGTGGATTCGAGGCGGGTGCTCAAGCGCGGAGCTAGTCCAAAGTGAGTTGGGCTTGCCTCAATATGGATTAGGAGAGATCGGCAAGTCTTTGAACACCACGGGAAAAAGTAACGTGTCTTTTGCCTCTTTTACTTTCAAGCATTTACATTATTGCATATTTATCAATTGCTTGATTGTATTTAGAATTGCGTAGTCTTACTTGCTTGTTCAATTTAGCAATTCTTGTGTAGAGACATAATTTAGTTAGTGCACTAATGAACCTAGTTGATTTAGACCTTAATTATCAAAACATTAGTTATTCGTTTTCGCATTATATTTGTTAGGTTTTGACATAGGGGTTGATTAAAAAGCATTAGTTTTAGTCGCGAGAATTTTTAATAACACCTATTTACCCCCCTCTAGTCGTATCATTAACCCTACGAAAGTTTAAATAAATACTAACTAATCTGATCCATTCGATAAAAAAGAATGACTAGTCCGTATTAAATTTAGTGCACCGTAAAAAAAACTCTGTAATAGAAGTGTCCAGTATTTTTTTAAGTGGTTATAGTATGCCATTGAATAAAGATATATACAACCCTTTCTTGTTAAGTATTTCTTAGATTTAGTGATATATGATCCTTTTTTGTTAAGTGGTTGTGCTATCAGGGTTCAAAATCTCAGTGAAATCTTGCGAAATCTCGACGAGATCTCTAATTTCAGTGGGCTACAAGATTGAAAATCCTGGGCGAAATGCTCATGAGTTGTTTTATGTAATACTTCAACAAAATAATGTTGGCTTGGTTGGTAAGGTGCCCGTGCCACCTGTGTGAGGTTGCGGGACCAAATCCTAGCCTCTCCAATATTTTTTTTGGACTGCCTGCGTTTGGTATTCAATCGGATTTGCTTTTTTTTAGCTTCGGCCGGTCCATTCTCCTCGTCAGATTCGCCGCCCTCGGCCGAGCAACGCCGCCCCTCCAAGCGCTCCCCCTCGTGTCATCCTTGTCGAGCTCCTCCCCGCCGCGCTCCCCCCTCGCGCTCCTCCTTGCCGAGGTTGGGGGATCAGTTCACCTAGGCGAGGTTGGGGGATCAAACCCTAGCCTCTCTAACATTTTTTTTGGACTGCCTGCATTTGGTATTCAACCGGCTTTGATTTTTTTAGCTTCTGCCGCCCCCATTCACCTCGTCAGATTCGTCGCCCTCGGCCGAGCAATGCCACCTCTCCTCCAGGTGCGAGGGGCACTCCCCCTCGCGCTGTCCTCGCCGCGCTTCTCCTCGCTGAGCCTCTGAGCGCTCCTCGCCGCGCCGTCCTCGCTACCATCGTGCCGTCTCCCTTGCCTCCCGGCGTCCAAATCTGGTGGCCACACACAAGGGCCGTCCTCCGGTGACCGTGCCATCCCCAAATCCGGTGGTTGTGCCCAGATCCAACGGCCATGCACAATCATCGAAATTTCGGTGATTTTAATCGAAATTTCAGTTTTGTCGGTTAAAACAATCGGATTTGAATTTTGTTTTTAAAACTATAAAGGGATTTCATCCAAAAATTCCGATTTTGGCCATCTGTAAGATGTCGACGGAGAACGAAATTTCAAACCCGGTGCTATGGTCCTTTCTCGTTAGAATTAATGCTTCATCGTTCGTGCGTAATACAGCGAATCGAGTACACAGGAATTGTGTGCATCCTTGTGCCGACGGAGAAACAAGTCTCACCTCAGGCTTCAGCGCCGGCGTACGGCACGCTGATCTATCCTGCTATCTAGGCCAGAGAACATGCTACGACGTGCCAGTAAACGAACGCGCCGCAGCGTCGCGTGCTGGTGCTCGCAAGCAGCCAAGCAAGGGGAAGCTAGCCCTGCCGCTGGGGCCCACCGAAACCGCGCTTGGTTTAAAGCTGCATCCTGCGTTGCCTTGGGTAGCAAGGAAAAGCAGAGCACATCGTCGCCGCCGCCGCCGCTCTCTCTCTCTCTCTCACCCGCTCCTCCATGTGAGAGCTGCTTCACCTCCCCCCCATCTCTTGTAATTTTCCCATTACCTTGTTGCAATTGAGTCGCACCTGCGCGCAGCTCTATCTATCCTGGCCGCCATTGTTGTGCGCTGAGTTTGCTATGTACCGGAAAGAAAGAAAGAAAGAAACAACCTTTAGCTCGCCGGTGCATCTCAGGATCACCTTGGACCTTAGTGAGGCAGCAGCCTTTCTTGCCCTCTGTTTTTTAATTTGTTCAGCACGGGTGTTTAATTATTTTCTCCTGCTGGGGACGGAACGGCGTGCCCTCGTAGAGACTAGCCAGTCTCTCTGATCTTTTTTATTAAAAAGAAACAAAGAACTAGACTCTAATTGAACTGTTATAATAATACACACATCAACATCAAATTAAGGTGGTGATCAGGTGCAGCAGTCACAATTTTAGCATTATATAGGTTAATTTAATTGAAGGTTTGGACCTATATAAAAAAAAGGTTTTCACTTTTGGGGTTTGGGGGACATATGGCAGAGATAATTAAAGAGAAACGGAGAGATAATTTAGAGGGACCTTTTTCCCCTTACCTGGTAAGGTCTGGATTGAGTTCGGGTAGGCATGAATTCTGCCATCTCTCATATTAAAATGGAGAAATTAAAGCATCATGTTTGCACTTCACCTACCTTGAAATTCTTATCTGCACTTCTCCTCACTGATTGTACTCTCTCTCTCTATGTGTGTGTGTGTGTGTCTCCTTTCTTGCTTGGTCTCCTCCTCCCGGACCTCCAACTCAGTTCAGTTGATCTTCTTGACTTTTTGTCGGTCTTGAACATCTCGTGTTTGCTGAACTGCGCCTAATCAGTCACTAACTTCAGTTCTTCTTGCCTTTTATCGGTCTTGAATATATCGTGTTGCTTGAACTGTGCGCTTGATTAGTTATTAACTATTAACACACGATCCATGCACGGACACCTGAAGCAAACATGAACCGGGGTCACCCAGCGTCCATGACCGACGCGAAGCTCGAGGGCCACCGGATCTCTGCTTCCGGGCGCTGCCCCAGCTGCGGCCACGAGCTCGACTGCAGTCTGCAAGCCGGTATATATACTTCACATACACGCAAAGCCTTGTGATTCATTTCTTGGGTGCAACAACAAATTTGATATCTCTTTTGATACTCTTTCCTTGGGTGCGTGTCCTGCTGTTGCCGTTGAAAGAACGACATGGCCGGGTTGCCTGCCGGCGTCAAGTTCGATCCGACGGACCAGGAGCTGATCGAGCACCTGGAGGCCAAGGTGAGGGAAGGGGACTCCAGGGCTCACCCCCTCATAGATGAGTTCATACTCACCATACAAGGAGAAGATGGCATTTGCTACACCCATCCTGAGAAACTCCCAGGTGAGATATCATCCATCGATCCCATGATCCTGAAGACCTGAAGTCATGCGCACAAGAACATGTATCAAAAAATTGCTGGAGCTAGTAGTAGTACACTAGTACTTAGATGGACTCTATTGTTGCTGCTGCTGCTACTGTTTTACTTCTGCCATGGATTGTTGAAGTTAATTTGAATCTCGAATTTGCATGGCATATATTTTAGAGAATGCCATATATTGATTGTTGAAGTTAATTTGAATCTCGAATATGGCATATGTTCCCATATTGTTCTCGATCTTGATGTGTGCTCCATCCACCATCTTTTTCCTTCGTGTTCTCCTCATGCGATTGTGTATGTGCAAAGATACCCATTGTTTATGGAAAGTTGTGCCAAACCACTTTTTATCCTCCCTCTCGATGGAAAGATGCTCCTGAAGTTTCCAACTAGTCTTCACTCTTCTCTTTTCCGGAAGAGAAAAGATGTAGCTAGCTACGCATGCATATGCCAAGAAAAGATGTAGCTAGCCAGAGCCTAGAGGTGACACCATGCCATGCAAATTTACATTGATCTAATTGAATCAATAGCTACTCTTCTCTTGTAATTTGTTAACTCGTGTGTTCACCCAAACTCTTCTACTTAATTCACTAGGTGTGACAAGAAATGGCCTGATGAAGCACTTCTTCCACAGGCCATCCAAGGCCTACACTACCGGCACAAGGAAGAGGAGAACGATACAGAGAGAGTGTGACCTGTCCAACAATAGAAATGGTGGCGAGACACGGTGGCACAAGACCGGCAAGACTAGGCCGGTGATGTTGGCCGGCCGACAGAAGGGGTGCAAGAAGATCCTGGTCCTGTACAACAACTTCGGCAAGCACCGAAAGCCGGAGAAGACCAACTGGGTGATGCACCAGTACCATCTCGGCGACCTGGAGGAGGAGAATGAGGGGGAGCTGATCGTGTCCAAGGTCTTCTACCAGACGCAGCCGCGCCAGAGCGCCTCCGTCGCGGTGGATCAGCGTGCGAGGGCCGGTGACACGGTGGCAGAGAAGCCGGGGGCAATGCTGCATGGGCTCCCTGGCTATGCGGCGGCGGCTGCCGTCGAGGTGCAGAGACAGCAGCAATGGCTGAAGCAGGCTGACGGCCAGTTCAGCTCTGCTCCTCCCAAGAAGAGGTTGCATGAGGTAATTGACTTAGCTAGCCTGCTTTATTCAAGTTGTAACAGTTAATTTATACATGGATTAATATCTGGTTGGTTAGCAATGGAGCAAAATATTGGTTGATTCAGGATTTATTATTGCTAACCCTAGTCATTTTTGGAACTGGACCAGGAAATCACAAGGAGATCAATCAAACAATCACATACATTACGGCAAAACTGCTACTAAACTTCCGGCGAAAAACGTTTTCCCGGATGATGAACAGTGTGCCGCGAGAAAACTCTCAACGTAGAACAAAAACAAAACAGAGATACAATATTTTTGCCTCGCAATACCTCCACCAGCTTTTCTGAATTTCATGTATAGTCTCCTAACAGAAAAAACTAACTAATAGATAAATTTTATCTATTACAAAGCAATTGATCAAACTCCAGAATATGCAACAACCGAAACTTCCTGCAATTTGAATCAATCACAGATAAAACCGAACCTGAACTCTGTAATCTGCTACAGCCGAAAACAGATAAAACTGAAACTGAAAGCTAACAACAAGATTAAAACTAACAGTCATGACTCCTTTGTCATGGACATAGAATGTCCTTTTTTAAAAAAGAAAAAGAGAGGTGCTAGCTAGCTTTGGGTAGTCCAATTGTACGATGAGCTTCCTTGTATGAACAAATATATGTAAAGCTAAAGAAGACAAACAACACATGTTTGGAGGCTGTTAGTTCCAGATTCACATCATTTTACTCAAAACACAAGCAACCATGGAAAAAAAAAATGCTCCCACCCACCATGAGAGAAAAAACTGTTCCAGTAAGCTTCTTAATTATCCAATTCAACAGTCGTTTAATGTCAAGGACCCTAATTCCTTTCTCATGAAAAGATGTTCAAGGAAACATAAAACCTTATGACCATTCATGAATTGACATTTACATACATGACACCTGCAGGTTGGTGTGGAGCATCAGGTTACGGTTGATCAAGGAGGAGAGCATCATGACCACCACCATATGCCATCACAACGCCATGCCAGCCCTAATTTGCAAGCGACGCTTGTACCCGCCACGCGCTCCCTGACCGGTAAGCCACCGAACCCGGTATCGACCATAGCATCTCCTACAATTCAGCACAACTCGGCCGTCCTCAACAACCAGCTACACTCTCCTGTAATGCTACTCCGGAATGCAAATTTTCAGGTGAATTTTCAGTGTATATTTGCCCCCCTTTTGCTGAAAACACTCTTGCATCTCAAACTAACTCCTGAAAGTATTTTTTTTTTTTTTTGGATACTTAACTACTGAAAGTAAATAACGTGGTTACATTGCCCACTCTTCTTATAACTTAAAATGAAATGTCCTAATAACAGCATTATTTCTGATAGTCATTTATATACTCCTTTTGTCTTCTATTTCTCTTTATGAAATGACTCTATCATTCCAATTCAAGATGAACAATCAAAAGAAGGGGCAGCAGCAGAAACTTGACGACAGGTCTGCCGGCTTGGAAGAACTGATAATGGCCTGCCAAGCAACAAACACAAAAGGAGTAAGCTTTCTGCTATATTTCTTAAAGACTGCTCCAGGATCTTGTGAAAACTCGATCAAGTGCCTCATTTCTCTAGTATTTGGATCATCCATGAAACAAACCTTCAACATGACAGGCTTTTTTTACCTAATACCTGCTTCACTATTTAGGCCATTTTAGATGCCTTTGACAGCATGCATGCCGACAATATATGGATGTGGAGAGAGAGAGAGAGAGAGAGAGAGAGTAAACAATCTTTTCCCTCTCTGTGTAGAATACAAGGAACATTATAGTGAACATAGGCAAAGGAGACCAACCTTTTACTCCTTTCAGTGTCAGGACCCAAAGACCAACTTATGTACAAATAAGGCCACACTTTCTTTGAACTTTCATGACCACATCAATGTGAGCAGGAGCTTTTTTTTCATCTTGTGGCTTGCCTCCCTAAGCCCCTTTAGCCTCTAATGATAGGTGTTCCTTATTATCCACTTAACAGTAGTTCTTCGTTCTTATTTTCCTCTCACTAATTCTGCGTAGTCTTAGTAGTTTTTGACACTGCAAAACCAGTATACATGCTCCTTATTGTATTTAGCTTGTTTTATCATATTACTCTGAAGGTCTCCACTTGAACAGAAATGCATCTCTTCTTTAATATTTTCTCCGTTCATGTTAATACTTCAACTATGAAAATAGCAAATTGAACAAATCTTCTTCATCACATGCCTAATCATGTCCTAACAACGTTTTCTTATATTATTTGTCAGTACGTATATATTTAGTACAAAGCTACTATCCACGAATATCATACAAAGCTACAAACATTTGCAAAATTCTTTTGATTGCTGTCGTATGCAATTGCCATTCAACTGATGTTTTTTTTTATCCTTTCAACATTATGTCACTTCATTTTGGATGTTCATCTTTTGACTTGTTTCCATTCTATGGCATGCAGGGCACTTCTATTCCTCAATCCCAAGAGACACAATGGCCTTACCAATACTGGCCCCCTGAC
Source organism: Rhipidocladum racemiflorum (assembly GCA_036346355.1). Taxonomy (NCBI): domain Eukaryota; kingdom Viridiplantae; phylum Streptophyta; class Magnoliopsida; order Poales; family Poaceae; genus Rhipidocladum; species Rhipidocladum racemiflorum. Next base: position 34,291,091 of record CM070578.1, on the reverse strand, counting down.
AGTCAATATCAACATGGATAACATCACAGTAGTATCAAATCAACCTAGCTGGCTTAAACTGCATGCTTTGTCTTGTCTACTTCTATATATCTCGACTTCTTAAGTAGAGTATTGCTTTAATTATTGGAGAATGTACTTGCACCGTGATGAGACCAGTTAACTGCATGCGCAGAACAGAGAACTCAAGTTAATTAAGAGTAGAAGAGAGAGGAACTACATTGAACGGAATAAAGGGAAATAAAACAAGGTGATGCAAAGCAAAGATGAGAGGAAACTTGGTATCTTTGTGCTGAGTTCAGACAGAGAGGTCGTTGACCTGCCTAGAAGATATGATCAGCTATGCATGAGCTACTGCAAAAAATTAAAAAAAAAAGTAAGGAAAGGAAAGAAGAATTCAGTGATAAACTCACCTTAAACGAAGATGTAATTACTGTCTCTTTCTGGTTTACCATAGTTTTTTTTATCTCGTTAATTGCTAGAGTAAACTTTTTTTTCCATGTATCTGTAGTTAAACATCGGTTATTTATCCTTCAAATCTGACTTCTGAGGCCAAATAAATTAACCCTCAAACTGTAAGCTCAGCGAGGAGCTTGGCGACTGATGAATCGTACCTCTTACATATATACCAGCGCAGAGTTTTTTTTTCGAATGGAGCAGAGCAGAGATTAAAATATATTTCACTTGTTTAACTTGACAGGAAACTTAGGCTACAAATGTAACGTAGAACAACAATTTTGGCCGATATGTATTTTAACTGATCAATACAGCCTGCAGGCCCATTCTGGGATGTATACAGTTCTCGTGATGACCTATTCCCAGTAACATCTGTGCTGTTGTTCAAACGCCCAATTAGTACGATTGTTTGATAACTAATTAATGCAAAACCAGATACGAATGTCAAATTGCCAACACATGAAAATAAATGCACGTAGCATATATGGGTTAAAGAGAGTTAATAATTCCGTTAAAGCTTTAAGTTTTAACTTATTGTGGTGACCCGTATAATTAACCCAGGGTAACGACAGTAACACTGTTATTACTCTAAGGTAATTATACTGATCTCGGCATATTAGTTAATCAAAACATCGAATGCACCCGTCATTTTATCAGTTAATACACTGTATTCAGAATGATGCAGCAGAAACAATAATTAGAGACTGAAATGGAAACTTATTACATTCCATTGCTACATAGGGCTACAAGTCCGGTACAACTAATTATACACAAGATTCAAGTACAACAAAAATATAATACAAAAATACTAAATACCACAAAGACGGACAAAGCCGATGTATAGTCTACCCAACACCCTAACAATCTTGGTAGTCTAACTCCTCATGGATCTCATCCTGCAGGTGACCCTCACCCCATGCCCAGAAGGTGAGTTTATTGGGATCTATGTCCCAACCAAATGCTTGACCACCGGAGCAATTCTCTAAGCAAAGATGGAGTTAAGCAAGAGTGGGTACAAAAGTACTCAGCATACACTAATAATAAAATGCGTTATATGAGTTTTCTCCAAAACCATCTCATGAATCCTTCCTCAAATCCTTTTCAGAAAATAGGGTTTTATAAGGTAAAGTTGTATTTCCAAATTTTAATTATTGAAAGCGCTACTAGCACTCGTATATGAGACAGACATAGATTCCGTAGCCTCTGATCCAGGAGACAGGCATGAATTCATGATTTGACCCTGAGCAGGTGTAACATTACAGTATGAGTTTATATCGTGTTTGTGGGCCCTTCAAGGTGTTCGGGCTTTTCCGGGGAAATTTTGGGCTTCTGGTGGAAAGGTTTCGGCCCAAGTGGGAAGTTTTGGGCCTAAGTGGAAGGGTTTGGGCCCAAGGGGGGAGTTTTTGGCAGCCAACCCTAGCCCCACTCCCCCTTGGTGCGCCCCCCTTTCCCCCTTTCCCAAGCCGCCACCCCCTCCCCTTGCCGCACGCCTCCTCCCCACCCCCTTGCGCCTCCCTCTCCCTCCCCTCCCCACCTCTAGCCAGCCCTAGCGCCCCCACGTAGCCCCTCCCTTCTCCCGATCTCGCCGTTTGGGAGCCATCCATCCAAGGGGATCCGGCGATTGGAGGGAAGATCGGGCCGAGAGGAGGAGATGTTCGTTGTTCGGGTGATTCATCAAGAAGAGGTATGCATCGGAGGATTCTTTTGTAGAGTTTTGGCGCTGGTTAGATGGGGGATATCATGCCTAAAATTGATGTTTAGGTGCTGTGGTTAGATGAATTTAGGTATATTTCAAATCTGTCCTGCGCTATCACCTCGGGCAGATTGGGTACCCGTGTTTAGGGCTTGATTTTGAAATTGTTAGAGGCATTTTTTTTGGGGGGGGAGGCGGCTGGTGCAAAAGTTGTATATAATCAATTACCTTTAATTGGGCACCGAAGACACTAAGTTTTGTTCAGCCATTTAAAAGTTATGGACATTTTACCGAACGCTGTCTAAACTGTGTCGCGATTGGAACAGTCTGTGTTCATCTGTATATTAGAGGGACTTAGAGGCCGAATGAGACTTCAAATACTTAGAAAAATATGTGAAATTCCTATAGTTCGAGAAAATGTATTCTTTTACTTGATTTGGAGTTGTTAAACTCAAGTTATGACAATTAGAAGTCTGCTGTCATGTTTGGACAGATTACTATTTTTCGGGTTTTAGGAGTGGGTTGCGAAGTCGATGTAGTTGATTGGTCTTGTGTTGTTTTGTGGGCATGTTTTTTATTGTATTATACCTATGTGCAGGTGGTGTAACCCCGGGAGTGCCATCAACATCTTGCCACTCCATCTCGCGAGGTTGAAGGCAAGTGTATTGGGATAGTTGTGGCTGGCCATTCAGATTTTTAGTGTTGCAATATAACCATATGATATGTTAATTTGCCATGTTCTTGACCCTTGCATGTGATATGATGAATATGAATGGTTAATTGTTTATGCAATTTCTAAATTGAGTATTTATGCAAGTTCATTCATGTTATGGCATATGTGCATTCATAATGGAAGAGGCGACCCATTCTGATGCGGGCCTCTGTGTTCACACGTAGTGAACACGAAAGGCCTACCTCGTAGTCCCATCTACAGTTGTGAATGAGAGCGAGTCAGTAAGAGTAGGCACCCTCCACGGGATGGAAGGGAAAGAGGGTGTGCACTCGGCAATACCGGTATCACTACAAGGATCTTGCTCAGTGTCCTCGGCTTTTACCGACGACACAGATGCCAAAACCGCCGACACAGGGCTCTGTCGTCGGCCTCCCGATGACACAAGTCCCACGACACAGAGTCGACGACACAACCAACCTATGTCCACGGCCACAATAAATCCCGACGACACAGATGCCATCCGGGCCGAATTCGACACCTGGACATTTGTCGTCGGCGAACTTAAAGCTGCCGATACAGAGGAGACACTTCTGTCCTCGGCCTAATTAATGCTGCCGACACAGAGTGGACATCTGTGTCCTCGGCCTGGGCTATAGCCGACGACACAGACCCCTTCTGGTGCCAGAACCTGGGGCTATCTTGTGTCGTCGGCATAGTTAAAGCCGCGGATAACGCATTATTCTGACATTTTGAAACACAAAAACGAAGATATTTTCCAAGAGATCAACCCTCACCCATATCCTAGTTAGTACTACTCTCGCCTAAGCACGCTTAACTAGTGAGTTCTACCACTAATTTTAATGCAAATGAGCACTTCCCATGAGGTCACCCATCCTAATACTACTCTCACCCAAGCACGCTTAACTTCAAAATTCTTATATGATCTAGTACCAGAGTGTTGGTATGATCACATTTGAAATATAACGTATCCCCCTCCTCTTAACCTCACAAATGACCAAAACTCTAATTTTAGTATTCTTATACTTTGAATTTACCATGGCATGGATGCTTCAAATTTCAACTAAGTGTTCAATTTTACTATGATATGGGTGCTTCAAATTTTAACTAAGTGTCCAATTTTAATAGTTGGATCCAAGATCGAACTAGCTAGAAACAATCGAAGCTACATCTGTGTCCTCGGCCTGGGCTATAGCCGACGACACAGACCCCTTCTGGTGCTAGAACCTGGGGCTATCTTGTGTTGTCGGCATAGTTAAAGCCGCGGACACAGAGTGGACATCTGTGTCCTCGGCCTGGGCTGTAGCCGACGACACAGACCCCTTCTGGTGCCAGAACCTGGGGCTATCTTGTGTCGTCGGCATGGTTAGAGCCGAGGACACAGGTTGTAAAAAAAAATACTGCGAATTTTAAAAAAAAATCCAATTTTAACCTGCAAAAAAACCCCATTCCCAGCAGTTTTATATCCCCAATTTCCCAGAACAATCACAACATATAATTTCACACACATTACCACATTCGCATTCACCAATACAATGCCACAAATGATCACCATCGACACAGGTTCAACTTGTGTCGTCGGTAACATTCTTCGATATTTTTGTCGCCTACGACGGGTCGAACGAGACATTTGTACGGTCATTTAAAGGTTTTACAACACTCACAGCCTATTCCAGGTCATTCCTCACTCTTTCAATTGGTCTGCGTTGGATCGTCACAAGGTTCTACTCAATGTACTCGACACGTAGTAATGCACGGAGACATACACATAGCGCCGTAACATACCAATTAATTAAATAATAAAAAGTTACATGTCATATAGATGTATGTTACCTAACAAACCATTCTAAAAGCTCTATTTAATTTTTCTTAATTTTAAAAACAACAAAAAGATTTTCAAAAAGATTTTCTGAATTAATCTGGAATTACTATTGTCGTTAGCTAAAATTAAACGGTCGACAAAATTTAATCTGTGTTGTCGGCGACATTTATGCCGTGGACATAGACTTATTTCTATCGTCGGCTGTTTCTCTCCCGACGACAAACAGTCTTCGTGCCACTGGTGGGCCTGAGCATCCTGCAGGTTGGTCCCACATGGCGGAGTGCCTGTGTCGGCGGGTTTAATGAGGCTGAGGACACAGCTTGTGAGGCGGAGTGCCTGTGTGGGCGGGTTTAATGAGGCCGAGGACACAGCCTGTGTTGGCGGGATCTGAAATTCAAATTTCATCGCTACCGATACTCCCTGTTTGAGGCGAGTGCCTGTCGGCGGGTTTAATGTGGCCGAGGACACAGACTGTGGTCTATATCGGCGGGTTTAGGCGGCCGAGGACACAGGCCTGCTTGGTGTATATATGTCGTCGGGTTACGTTAAAACCGTCGATAGAGGCATACTTTGTGTCGTCGGTTTTTTTACCGACGATAAAAATGTTTCGGCCGAGGACACTATTCTTGTTTCTTGTAGTGTATGTACTAAGCAAAGAGGCATGATGCATTGCATTGCATGAATGAGAGTATGATGAAGAAGTTTATGAATTGTTTCTCATGGTGTATGTTATCCGTTGTTAAATTGTTTCCATTACAATACACTTTGCTGAGTGATAAACTCACGCTTGTTGTTTGATGTTGTTTTTAGGTACCTTGAATTTGGCATGTGGGAAGGGGAGCTAGATGCACGTCTTCACTTAGCTTCACTCAATTAGACAATTACATACCCCTTTTCATAGTTGTGATGATTTATCTTCTTGAACTAAACGTGATTTATGTTATATCGTTTGCTATGTTTAATTGTTCACTTCCTATTTGTTCTTGACATATTTAAATTTATATTCTTGGCTTGAACTGTTGCTGAAATCTCTGTTATTTATGTTATAGATGTCCTCTATTATGATATTGTATTATGAGGTTATTATTGATGCTTCAAAACATGGAAAAACAAAGTATATGCTACCGAAATTCCGTTTAAGCTATTAATGTAGTTGCTGTAATTTATTATTATATATGTGTTTTGGTTGTTGCTAGTATCCTTTGTGGTGACATTCGCGGCATACTAGGTGCTGGGGTGTTACTTTGTACAACTTTACCTATAGTGATTTCAACCGCAGTTGAGAACCCAGAATGTTTATCACTAAGATGTTAGATCTCCAACCTTTCCACGGCTGAATACTAAAATCCCAGCCCATTGTTGAGTTCTAAAATCTCAGCCCATAGATGAGTTCTAAAATATATGGTCTCAACGGGCCTTCCAGCCTACCCGGTTTTCACCCCTAGTTATCTATGTAACACCCCGGCATCTAGTGTGCCCTGGATGTCACCAAACATAGCAATAACAGCAACTAAATACCACAATTAAGATTAAATTACAGCAAGGGTGTAAATGCTTTAACCGAAATTTTCAGCAGCACTTCCTTTGTTTTTGCATGGTTTGGGGCAACAATAACATTATCACATCATAATAGCATAATAGATGACATCTAAAACAGCACTAGCAAGAGATAAAGTATCATTTCAAGCCCATAACATAAACTCCAATGTTCATGAACGAATATGAAGAGAACATTAAAACCAAGCACATACGATAGCCTAATCCAAGTTTAGCACATTAAGATAATCATTACAACTACAAATGAGAGTGTGTAGTTGTCTAGGTGAATAAAGCTACGTGAAGAAGTGCCGCTATTCCCCTTTCCCGCATGATGGTTTCATAGTACATAAAAACAACATAAAACACAAGCGTGAGTTCATCACTCAGCAAAGTGTATTGCAATGGAATAGAACAACAACATTATTCAGTAGCATCAATATCACATACCATAACACATCATCATAAGCATCTCATAGTTCATCTTCATAAACATCTCATAATCATCTTCATTCATGCAATGCAATGCAATGCACATGTCTCCTTGAAGCACATACCGGTATTGCCGAGTGCACACCCATTGGTGTTCACCCTCTTTCCCCTTCCATCCCTTAGATGGAGGGTGCCTACTCTTACTGACTCGCTCCCATACACAACCGTGTATAGGACTACGAGGTAGGTCTTTCGTGTTCACTACGTGTGAACATAGAGGCCCGCATCAGAATGGGACGCCTCTTCCATTATGAATGCACATATGCCACATCATGATAAAACTTGCATAAAGGAAGCACAATATAACAACAGCATATCTTAAACTAAACATGATCATCATAACACATGCAAGGAACAACATGGCAACATAGAGCATCATTTAGAAACATAGCAAAACTACACAACTCGTTGGTCACCCAAAACCCCAAATCCATCCCAATACACTTGCCTTCAACCGTGAGCGACGGAGTGGCGAGAGGTTGAGGGCACTCCTGGGGTCACACCACCTGCATATATGTACAATACACTCAAAACGTGCCCACAAAACAGTACAAGAGCGATCATCTTCATCGACTTCGCAACCCACTCCAAAAACCCAAAAACAGAGAATCTGTCCCGTCGGGGCAGCGAGCTTCCAACTAGCATAACTTGAGTTCTAAGACTCCAAATCAAGTAAATGAGTACATTTTCTCGAAGCTTAGGAAATTTTCTAGCTTTTTCTAAGTATTCGCTAAGACTGAATCGGCATATAAAATTGTCTAATCTACAGATGAACACAATCTGTCCCAATCACGTCAGAGATTTGACAACGTTCGGTAAAATAGCTATACCTTTTAAAATGCTGGACGGAATTTAATGTTCTTGGTGTCCAATTAAAGGTAATTGAATTACCTACAACTTTCGTAACAGCCGTCCAATCAGAAAACGCCTATAAAATTGCGAAAACTCAAGCCCTAGGTCGGGGTGCAAATCTGCCTGAGGACAGAACGTGGGACAGCATTGCAATTTCCCTAATCTCATCTAGGAATAGCACCTAATCATGGATCTTAGGCATGGAATCTTCCTTCTAACCAGCACCTAGACCACCCCAAAAGAACCATGGTTCATTACCTCTTCTTGAAGAACCGACGACGACGAAAACCTTCTCCTCCCGGTCCCGATCTCCCTCCCGGCGCCGAATCCGCCAGTTCCTCCCGGTTGCGGAGCTTTCCAATGGTGAAATCAATGGAAGGGAAGGGTGTGGCAGCAAGGGAGGGGATGAAACTCTTCTAGGGCCGGCTAGGAGAGGGGTGGAGAGGTGGAGGCGCAAGGTGGGGGCAAGGGGCGGCTAGGGTTAGAGAGGGGAAGGGGGAGGCGCATGGGGGGTTTGGGGGTGGCGGCTAGGGAGTGGAGGGGGAGGGGGGCGCACCAAGGGGTGGGGGCGAGGGTTGGCTGCCCAAAAGCCCCCCCTTGGGCCCAAACCCTTCCACCGGAGGCCCAACTCAACCCCCAAGGCTCAAAATCCCCCGGAAAGATCCAAACACCCGGAAACGGCCCAAAAACACGCTATAAAGTCGTACCGAAAGCCGTATTTTATATTGTCACATTTTATAATCTCACACTCTCTATTGTCACATCCTATGATGTCACAATCTACTCATACCCAATATGGAGATTATAACATCATCATAGGACAACTTTTTTTGTTGTTTCCACACTATGGTTGATATGAATTATACGATTCATTGCTCGAGTGTTAGTGGTTTGTCTTTATATAGCCTATGTAGAGGGCCCCACCGGCAATGCCCACCTCAAGGCACCCTCTACCCACCTCTCTCTCTCTCTTTCTCTCTCTCTCTCTCTCTCACACACACACACACACACACACTCGACACCGGCTCCATCCGTTGGATGAGCCATTTCAGCATATCTACAATTCAAATACTTCCTTAGAAGTTCATTATCAGTCCACATTTTCCAATAGCATCCGATTTAGAGTTTTCTTTAAAAGAGTTCCAATGCATTGGTGATAGCACATATAACCAAATATATTTGATTGAAATTATATGATCAAGGAAATTTACCTAAATTTTGGTAAAAATAAACATCCTCACACAGTGGCTAAAGATGATCTCCTGCTGGATTTAAATCAATTCTTGAAATTATGGAACATTATGCTTCATATGGTAATTCAAGTATTACATGTTTTATGGCGTCCAACCCTTTTCCTGATTTCTATTAATTTGATGCATGCATAATGCGGATGTTAATTTGGAGTATTTTAGTATGATGCACTCTAACTGGTCTCATTTTACTTTGGAAAGATTTGACTTACCATATTTTAATTTGGTGTAATTTAGTTTGGTTCATGCTTCGACCTAGGTATTGTTTTCTTATTTTAATCGTTATGGTGGTTAATGGCATTATTTAATTTCCCATTTAATCTTCTATTTATATTAGCCTTTATTCTGATTTCTGTTTAGTGTATACCTACGTATTTTGAAATAATTTGCGTTGTATATTAAATTTTGATCAATTTTTCCTATGTAATTTAAGGGGTATTATTCTCCCATTTGGATCTGTAACACTCCGGCACCTAGCATGCCACGAATGTCACCCAAACAGCTCTAGACACAACCAATAACACATAATTGTCAATAAATTGCAGCATCTACACTAATTGTTTAATCGGAAATTCGGCAGCATCTCCTTTGTTTTACCATGGTTTTAAGCATCAATAATAATAGCACATCATAATAGCATAATGGATGACATCTAAAACAACACTAACAGGAGTTATAGCATCATTTCAAGCCCATAATTTAAACTCCAACGTTTCATGAACAAATATGAAGGGAACAATAAAACCAAGCACCCAAGATGGCATAATCCAAGTTTAGCGCAATAAAATAATCATTACAACTACAAATGAGAGCGTGTAGTTGTCTAGGTGAATGAAATTATATGGAGATGTGACGCTAACTCCCTTCCCCGAAAGCCGAGTTCATGGTACCTAAAAACAACATAAAACAACAAGCGTGAGTTCATCACTCAGCAAAGTGTATTGCAATGGAGTAAACAATAACATCATCCATAAACAACTTCATTAACCTTTCGTACATCATCATCATAAACATCTCATAGAACATCATAAGCATCTCATTAAACAATTCATTCATGCAATGCAATGCACATGTCTCTTTGCTTAGCAAATACCGGTATTGCCGAGTGCACACCCGTCGGTGTGCACCCCCTTTTCCCTTCCATCCCGTGGAGGGTGCCTACTCATCGCTTCCATTCACAACTGTGGATGGAATCACGAGTTAGGTCTTTCTCAATGGCGCTCCGGATTAGTCATAACTTTCTCACCGACCTTACCGGATTAGTTATGACTTTCTCACCGTCCTGGCCAGTCCTCATGCCATGAATGCAAGGAATACACTGTTTACCTTTCATTGTTCAGTGTCAAGCACAATATCCTTAGATTGGACAGCGTTCGGTACAATAGATATAACTTTTAAACGGCTGGACAGAATTTAGCATTCTTAGTGTCCAATTAAAGGTAATTGAATTACCTACCACTGTCACAACATCCGGCCAATCAGAAAACGCATCTAAAATCCTTAAAAATGCGTCCCAACACCGACTATCAAACATGACCGAGAGCTATTCGCGAGACAGATATAGAATCCAATTCAACCCCTCTAATCGCAGCACCTAAATAAGAGTACTAGGCATGGGTTCTCCCATCTAACAACACCTAGACTACCCCAAAAGAAATACAAACCCTTACCTCTTCTTGGAGAGTCGAAGAATCGATGAAAACTTTCATTCTCTCGGCCGCTCCTTCCTTCGGATCCGTAGCGAATTGCCGGAGGTCTCTGGACGGACGATCCTCCACGCGAGGCAGCGATGATCACCAGGGAACAGGGAGGAGAGGGCTGCACCAAGGGAGAAGGGGGCGCCTGTAACACCCCGGCACCTAGTATGCCGCGAATGTCACCACAAACGATACTAGCAACAACCAAATCCCATATTTAACATTAAATTACAGCAACTACGCTAGTAACTTAAATGAAAATTCGGCAGCATATCCTTTGTTTTTCCATGGTTTGGAGCAACAACACTAATAGCATGACACAATAGCATGATAGACAACATCTAAAACATGTATTCAACAACAGTTCATGCCAAGAAAAATAAGCTTAAACATCCCATCAACCAATAGGGTGAATAATCAATCATAGCCAACAATACGACATATACCAAGTCTAGATTAGTAAAGTAAACCATCACAACTATAGAATGGTATAAGTTATCTGTTCAAGTGATGCCAAGTGAAGGCGTGTATCTAGCTCCCTTTCCCATAAGCCGCATTCAATGTACCTAAAAAAACATTAAACAACAAGCGTGAGTTCATCACTCAGCAAAGTGTATTGCAATGGAACAAACAATAACAATTCACATATATACATCATACCGATCACCAATCATGGAAAATAATTCTTGAAGACTTCTTGGTTCACAATCTCATATACTTTCTCATTCACATTCTCATATGCTTCCTCATTCACATTCTCATTCATGCAATGCAATGCACCATGTCTCTTTGTTTAGCACATACCGGTATTGCCGAGTGCACACCCATCGGTGTGCACCCACTTTTCCCTTCCATCCCGTGGGGGGTGCCTACTCATCGCTTCCATTCACAACTGTGGATGGAATCACGAGTTAGGTCTTTCTCAATGGCGCTCCGGATTAGTCATAACTTTCTCACTGACCTCACCGGACTAGTTATGACTTTCTCACCGTCCTGGCCAGTCCTTATGCCATGAATGCATAAATGCCATAAACATGAATAACTTGCATATAAACTCATCATATTCATCTTATGCAATATCATGGTCACATTCATAACAATAAACCCATTCACATGCCTTTTTTATTCCTTCTTTCATGGATACTCACCATATCCTACACATACTAGTGATGCCAACATAACAAATCATGCAATAGCAATTTATAGAGTAAGTTAACATGGCACTCAATTATCATTCCGAAACACAACAATCGATGCATTTTCCCAAGTCAAACATGACAATCCAACGTCTATCATCTTATAACATGCAAGAATCAAACATGGCAACTCAACATAGCACATGGACACAACCATCCCAATACAATTGCCTTCAACCGCGGGCGACGGATTGACGAGAGGTTGAGGGCACTCCCGGGGTCACACCACCTGCACATAGGTACCACACACTCAAAACATGCCCACAAAACAGTACAAGATCGAACCTCTAACCCGACTCCGCAAACTACCCCTAAAACTCGAAAACAGAGAATCTGTCCCAACGGGACAGCGGGCTTCCAACTAGCATAACTTGAGTTCTAAGACTCCAAATTAAGAAACGAGTACATTTTATCGAATCTTAGGAAATTTCCTAGCTTTTTCTAAGTATTGGGGAAAACTGATTCGGCCTCTAAAATGGCCTAATCTACAGATCAACACGATCTGTCCCAATCACGTCACAGTTTTGAATACATTTGGTAAAACAGCCATAACTTTCAAACGACTGGACGGAATTTAAAGTTCTTGGTGTCCAATTAAAGGTAATTCAATTATCTACAACTTTCTCAACAAGCGAATAACTAAATTCTAAATCTAAAATTGCGAAAACTCAAACCCTAGGTTGGCCGCCCAATCTGCCCGAGACAGAACGTGGGACAATCATAGCAAACTCCCTAATCTCATCTAGAGGCAGAACCTAAACATGAACTTTAAGCATCAAAAACACCTCTAACATATCACCTAATCCATCCCAAGGATTTCCCAACACCATACCTTAGCCCGACGAACGACGAACCGACGAAAACTCCTCCCGGTCGCCCGATCTCCTTCCACGCGCCAATCCCGCCGGATCCTCTCGTCGCGGAGCTCCCCAACGGTGAGGACAATGGAGAGGAAGGGCGTGGCAGCAATGGGTGGGGGTGGAACACGCCTAGGGCCGGCTAGAGGAGGTGGGGAGGAAGGTGGTGGCTAGGGGAGGCAAGGGGAGACGCAAGGGATGGAGGGGGGCTAGGGTTGTGTGGGAGGGTGTGGGGGCGCATGGAGGGGTTGGGGGCGCATGGGAGGGGTGGGAAACCCTAGGAAGTGGCAGGAATTTCCCTCCATGGGCCAAAAACTCCTCCACCAACGGCCCACTTCATCCCCCCAAAGCCCAAACTAGCTCCCGCTAGGCCCGAACTCCCCCGGAGAGGCCCAAACACCCGGAAAAGCCCAAAAACACGGTATAAAGTCATACTGTAATATCATATTCTATAATGTCACATCCTATGATGTCACAACGCCCAAGGGGGAGGGGTGGTGGCGGCTAGGGTTAGGAGGTGAAGGGGGAGACGCATACGGAAGTGGGGGTGACGGCTACGGGTGGAGGGGGGAAGGGGAGGTGCCCAAGGCTAGGGGGTGCATGAAACCCTAGGATGGCAGGATTCCCCCCAACATGGGCCAAAAACCCCCCACCGACGGCCCATGTAATTCCCGCAAGGCCCAAACTAGCTCCTGCAAGGCCCAAACTCCCCTAGAGAGGCCCAAACACCCGGAAAAACCCAAAAATAAGGTATAAACTCGTACCGTAAATGCCGAAATCTTTAATATCACATTCCATAATGTCACATGATTGTTATGGAGACGACCAACATTATTTATTCTTTTCTTTATTTAACCGACCCCATTTGCCCCCTTGTGTTTCATTTAACTTCTCAATGTCAGTATTGTTCCTTGTCTGTTTCTTGACAACATTAAGGTTATTGTTTTGTGGGTTACTATTATCCCTATTATTATTATTAGCATCATTTCATTAAATTTTTATTTTCTTTTCTCTTTTCCTATTTTCTTCCTTTTTTTCTCACCCTTTTTCCTCCCTTTTCTTTCTCCTTCCATTTCTTTTTCCTTTTTCCCTTCCCTTCTCCCTTCTTTCTTTTCCTCTCACGGTCGAACTCCTCCTCTCTGTTCTCTTCTCCTCCTGTAGATCTACTCCTCTCTCTACCTCTCCCATCTGGGGCTCGGCCCACCTTGGCTTCCTCCTCCCGCACCTTACCCTACCGCCTCGCCGAGCCATCAGGTGACCTCCGCCCGGCTCCCTCGAGCCGCTGCTACCCGGTTCCCTTATGGCCTCGCCCAGCCATGCCCATTAGCCTCCTCACCCACTGCACCTGGCTGTGCTATTGATCCCTCTCCCCAATCAGTCACGCCACCTTAGCTCAACCACCTCGGTGCCTAGGTCTGACCTCCTCCCCATTCCTGAAATATGAAATCGGAGATTGAAACTTTACGGTATGAGGTTTAATCGCGTTTTCGGGCCGTTTTCGGGAGTTTGGGCCTTTCCGGGGCGATTTGGGCCTTAGGGGGGACCCCACATGGGCCAAGGGTGGAGTTTTTCGGCCCATGTGGGGGAGGAGGGTAGCAAAGCCCTGCCCCTTGCGCCTCCCCATGCCCTAGGGCGCCCCTCCCTCCTCTCCCCTAACCTAGCCGCCACCCCCCTCCCATGGTGCGCCCTCCCCCTTCCCCCATGGCGCCCCCATCCTCTTGTGCCACCTCCCCACCTCTAGCCGGCCCTAGGGCCTCACCCTCCACGCGATCTCGCTGTTTGGGAGCTCTCCATCCATGGGGAACCGGCGATTCCGGCGATTTCGGCGTCCCCGGCGTTTGGAGAGGAGATCGGGCCGCGAGGAGACGAAGTTCATTGATCAAGTGTCTCGCCAAGAAGAGGTAAGGCCGGGGATCTTGGCTTTAGGGTGTAGGTGCTGGTTAGATGGTGAATTCCATGGTTAATCTTGGTGTTTAGGTGCTGTTCCTAGTTGAAATTAGGGAGTTTGCAATGGTTGTCCCCACGTTTTGTCTTGGGCAGATTGGACGTCCGACCCAGGGTTTGAGTTTTCGCAATTTTAGAGTTGGAATTTTGTTGGCCGCCTATCGAGAAAGTTGTAGATAACTTCAATACCTTTAATTGGACACCAAGAACGTCCAATTACGCCCAACCGTTTGAAAGTTATGATCGTTTTACCGAGCGTGTTCAAATCTGTGACTTAATTGGGACAGAACGTAATGTTTTGTAGATTAGACAATTTTAGAGGCCGAATCAGCTTTTCCCAATAATTAGAAAAGGCTAGGAAATTTCCTAAGATTAGCGATTATGTACTCGTTTACTTGATTTGGAGTTCTAGAACTCAAGTTATCCTAGTTTGAAGCCTGCTGTCCCGGGGGACAGATTCTCTGTTTTTCGGCTTTTGGAGTAGTTTGCGAAGTCGGGGTAGATGAGCGATGGTGTACTATTTTGTGGGCACGTTTTGAGTGTTGGTATCTATGTGTAGGTGGTGTGACCCCGGGAGTGCCCTCATCCTCTCGCCAATCCGTCGCCCGCGGTTAAGGCAAGTGTATTGGAATGGGTAGTGTGTTGTATGTTGCTTGTCTTGATTAGATGCAAATTATTTTCATGATATGCTATCTTGCCATGATTAGTGTTTGCCCATGATATGTTGAAAATGGTATGTTATGATGCTATGCAATGATTAATGGTTTATGTTTATGGCATGAAAACTGGCCCGGTCGGTGAGAAAGTTATAACTAATCCACAGTTGTGAATGGAAGCGAGGAGTAGGCAGACTAACCCACTTGATAAAAAGCCTAATGACATAAGTCCATACTCAACAGAATAGCATACCAAGATATATTACAACGGTTAATAAAGTCACCGTTGAAACCCCAGTATCTATAGTGTACAATTCTATCTTAATGGAATAATCACTTATTCTTAACGGGAGTTTGGTTTATTTCTTATGGTCCTTATTTCCAGAATCAGAGGCTTTCCAATAAATCTATGCCGGCAACATGCCCTCGAAAGAACGATCCCCTAACTTGACTCCGCAAACTACCCATAAAACCCGAAAATAGAGAATCTGTCCCGACGGGACAACGGGCTTCCAACTAGCATAACTTGAGTTCTAAGACTCTAAATTAAGTAAACGAGTACGTTTTCTGGTATCTTAGGAAATTTCCTAGCTTTTTCTAAGTATTGGGAAAAACTGATTCGGCCTCTAAAATTGACTAATCTACAGATCAACACGATCTGTCCCAATCACGTCACAGTTTTGAACACGTTCGGTAAAACAGCTATAACTTTCAAACGGCTGATCGGAATTTTGTGTTCTTAGTGTCCACTAAAAGGTATTGAAATTACCTACAACTTTCTCAACATGCGGATGACCAAATTCTGAACCAAAATTGTGAAAACCCAAACCCTAGGTCGGACGTCCAATCTGCCCGAAACAGAACACCATGACAACTCTAGATTTCATCAATTCTAACTAGTTGCAGCACAACTTTTTGATATAATAGAACCAAAACCTCCTCTAACACAACACCTAATCCACCCCAAAGATGTCCCATCACCATACCTGTGAGAACCCCCTCTTCCTATACCGTACTGTACGCCGTCTACTGTAGCGTATAGCACCGTATAGCAACAGGAAGCCTCGACACCGAAGATCTGAACCTAAAAATTCGATCGACGGGATCGAACCCTTAGCTTCGGACCCGGTGCCTCAGACGCATGATCATCGATCCCTGGATCAAGAGCTCCAAGATCGCTGCACTCCACAACCCGAGTATCAATGCACGGAAGGATAAACTACGATAATTTACATAACTGGGTGTAAATCTTACACGAGTACATTACAGAATCCAAAAAGAAATAAAGCGACAACGGAAACAAAAGAAAGACAACCAGCCCAGCTGGCCTGACCACCCCACAGGCTACTGACTGGAGGGAGGGACTACGAAGCCGCAACACTCGCAGAAAAGGGGCTCGCCATCATCCGGGACATCATCATTACCTTCCTCTGTGGAAAAAGGGTTAGCAGCAACGGTGAGTACACGTATGTACTCGCAAGACTTTAGTGTATGGAAATATAAATAAATGCAGGCTGATTCAACAGGATAAAGCTTCTACACTGGGTTAATTGCAGAAAGCTGGATTTAAAATAGTTCATCGAAAAGTAATACATAATTTGAAAGACAGCAGTTTGAATAAAACATATTTACAGTATATGTAACAACTGAGCTCCACAACTGCCACCATCCATGGTCGAATCGGGATACGAATCGACATCCATACATACTCATAATCCCATCGAGAATCATATACACATATCCACAATTCCATCAAGTACCATTCCACCACATACTTTATACCGACTCAAATAGATTTTCATTTTCAAAACCAAACCAAATCTCTATACTTGATATGATTAGAGAAGATTGCTCATAACCGTGAGCACGGCTAATCGATTAGAATTATTTGATACTCGCAGAGTTTGCGCACTTTACCCAAACACAACTCGGACTTGCATCCTGTCATCCAGGGTACACGCGATACACGAGGTATCCGATATACAAGAATGATCTATTCTTTCCCATCGTTGAGGTTATAGCCACACCCCAAAGACCGGTGACGACAAATCCACTACTATGGCGATAAGAGGCCAACCACCACTCAGCGCCACGGAATACTCATCGTGACGACGGGCGAATTGTTGGCCGCGCATTACCCCATAGCAAGGCGTACCGTTGTATCAACAAACATGAATCGGAGCGATTCCTCGCTGCAAAAGTACAAGCGCACACACGAAGGCGCATACGGGCGGTCGTGAGGACACACACACCGCGCTTGGATCGCTCAACACAGGAAAAGGTCCACTCTTCGCCTACCAACAGGCATGGCTATCCCTCACACTTCAAGTACTAGAATAGGCTGCCCCATCCCAGCATTGCGCGGTTGCACGGTGTTCAATTCAAAAACCGTCACAAGTTCGGTCCTTATATTTTTGCCTAGTGACTCAAGCGGGGAACTCCACTTAACTCGCCAACCAATCGCCACCATGTTTAACTAGCACATATTATACCTCCCGCCAAGTCTAATTACCAACTAGACACTTCACATTTTTATCAATATACCTTTACGATTCACATTTCCAAAACTTTTCCAAAACCAATTACATTTATCATAATTTTGAGCATTTGGTAAGGACTGACTTTGCTCACCTCTATTGCAGTGTCTAAGCGTATGCAATTACTAAATCGTTTATACCCAAGTGACATTTTATTAAATTGTCTAACCCTACTAAGGTTATCAATGATCTCAGGGAATTAAATTGAGGGAAACCACCAGATCGTGGTACATCTACCATTCCCACAAACTAGCAATTTCTTGAATATAAACAATGCATATAGTTTGAGAAATCAAAGTAGACATCGTGAAATATAGGTTTCAAGATGATCAAAGGAGGTGCTTGCCTTGTTGTTGCACTTCGGTGATGTCCGGATGATGCTCGGGTTGTTCGAGGCGAAGCCCGACTCGCTAGCCTCTAATCGGTCAAAGCAACAAAAGCATGTAAAGAAATACAACTTAGCAAAAGAAAGTTTTAAATGCACCATGAAGTGCATGCAATACACAAGAATGAAGTACAACCAAGAAACCCTGAAGAAACGACGCACTTTTCGGACAACACATCACGACCGGACAGAAACAGCCTAACCCGACGATCCGGGTTTTGCATCCGACAGTCCGGATAGGCTGGACACTCCGACCGCTTTCGTCCGGATACTCCGGACAATCCGGACACTCCGACCATATGCCGATACTCGGTCCTAGGGCATTTGGTCCAACTCGACGAGGAGACGGAGACCTTACCACTTCCTACAACTTCACCGCGACCCGATCTACGACTTTCGTACACCTAGCGAACTGAAGGAGCTCCGAGCTAGCCGATTCTACAAGAAAACGTCGCTAACCCGCCAAACCTCTAACTCACACCAACAACTTCTTAAATCGACATTACTACTACCCGATCTACCACTCTAGCATACCACATTCGCTAATCCAAATCCCATTTTCAACCCTAGAACCACTACACCCAAAACCCTAGAATCCAAGTTCAACCCTAGCCTCCCAAATCCAAACCTAAGTCCTAAACCCACCATGAACGGCTCTAGAACCCAAAAATCCCGCGAATCAAACCCTAAGAGAAAAGCTTACCTCCAAGGAAGATGGAGGAGGAGCAACGCCGGTGGAGGATGGGGAATGACGGCTTGGGGAGGAGCACACCGAGATGGAGGAGTCACCGGGGAGGGTTACCGGCCGGTGGCTCGCCGGAGAGGAGCTCGGGGTGGTGGAGAGAACACCAAGGAAGTGGGGAAACCAAAGTAGAAGAAGAAAGAATGGAAGGGAGCCACGAAATGGGACTTTTATACAAAACCCCACGCCAATACCGGACTCTCCGGACTCAACCCGGAGACTCCGGGTTGGGGTATTCGGTATAGCCAACCCGGACACTCCGGCATATGGTCGGACTCTCCGGTTGGGGTGTTCTGTCAAGATAACCCGGATACTCAGGACTTTTATCCGGACATTCGGGTTGGATCCGACACTCCGGATGTGGATCCGGATACTCGGATGTCCCGTAACTTTTGAACTTGGGCCTTGACGGCTAAAGCTTCCGGGTTGATTACTAATTGTCCCAAAGTATTTTGGAAGTTAATAGGTCACAGGCACTTGCCCAACCTAATTCGAATTTACTTATGAGCGAAATTACTTAAGTTGAAGGGTTCTTTACGATCCCAAGCAAGTATGTTCACTCAAGACACGGAAATACACAAGCACAAAGGTATTATTGAACAGCGTTTGAGTACAAATGTACAAAGTGGCTTGAGTATAGAAATACTCGGGATATTACAGTCTACCCCCTTACAAAAATCTCATCCTCGAGATTGCTAATCCTCTCGAAGAAAGTCGGGTATTCTCGCTCGAATATGGTCTTCACGCCCCACGTGGCTTCATCTTCCGAATGGTTGCTCCATCGGACCTTGAGCATCTTGATAACCTGATCGAGAGTGTGACGCTCACTGCCTCGAGAATACGGATGGATACTCGATACGAAAGATCAGCCGCAAATCAAGATGGTCCAATTGGGTAACTTCCGATGGAACCCAAGACTCTTCCTCAATTGGGACACGTGGAACACATCGTGAATGTCCGAAAGATGTGGCGGTAGCTCAAGCCGATAAGCCACAACACCAACCTTCTCAAGAATCGAGCAGATCGATGTATCGCGGGGCTAGCTTCCCGGACTTGAAATCATGAGTACCGCGGAGTGGTGAGACCTTGAGATAAACAAAGTCACCCACCTCAAAACTCAACTCGCAAGGCGTCGACGATCAAGATAGCTCTTCCGACGAGATCGAGCTTCTCTCACGGTCCCGAATCAAGCCGACTTGCCTTTCAGCCTCTTCAATCATGGCTGGCCCGAAGAATTGCCTCTCACCAACCTCGGACCAAAACAGTGGCGCTCGCACTTCTTGCCATAAAGAGCCTCGAAGGCGACATCTCAAGACTGACTTGATGATTGTTGTTGTAGGAGAACTCAGCAAATGGCAAGCATTTCTCCCACGACTTGCTTTGTAGCACAAAGACACAAGCCCTTAGCATGTCTTCAAGGATTTGGTTTGCCCTTTCCGTCATCGTCGCTTTGGGGATGGTAAGCGATCTTGAAGGATAGCTTAGTGCCAAGAATGGACTACAAACTCTCCCAAAATCTGGAGGTGAACTGCGAACCACGGTCAGAGACTATGACTTTTGGAACTCCATGGAGCCGAACAATATTCTGCAAATAGAGTTCCGCTAGCTTGGCTCTAGAATAGGTGGTATGAACTGGGATGAAATGAGCTACCTTGGTCAGACGGTCAATGATCACCCAAATAGAGTCGTGACCGGTGGAGGACCTCGGTAGGCCAGTAATGAAATCCATCCCAATCTCTTCCCACTTCCACTCAGGGATCTGCAATGGCTGAAGTAATCCGGCTGGCCTTTGATGTTCAGCCTTGACACGCTGGCACGCATCACAACGTGCCACATGAGCCGCGATCTCCTTCTTCATACCTGGCCACCAGAATTGTCTGCGAAGATCTTGATACATCTTGGTGCTGCCAGGATGAACAGAGAGAGGGGTATCATGGGCTTCTGACAGGATCAACTCCTTGATTACTATATCATCTGGGACATACATCTGCTGCCCATGCATGATCAGCCCATTGGACCCTTCAGAGAAGCCTGGAGATGCGCCATCCTCAGTCAACTGGCGTCTAATCTCAATCACAGCATCATCTTGTAGTTGAGCTGCCTGAATCTGAGACTCTAGAGTGGGTTGTACGGCTAAAGCAGAAACGTAACCATACTCAACCACTTCTAGATTGAGCTTCTGAAACTCTTCAACCAGCTGAGACTGGCCAATGACACCCAAGGCATTCACTGTGTGCAGCTTGCGACTGAGGGCATCTGCAACCGCATTCGCCTTGCCAGGATGGTAATGAATACCCAGATCATAGTCTTTGATCAGCTCTAGCCATCGACGCTGTCTCAAATTTAGATCTGGCTGCGAAAAGAAGTACTTTAAGCTTTTGTGGTCGGTGTAGATCTCACATCTGTTTCCTATGAGATAATGTCGCCACAGTTTGAGAGCATAAACAATAGCTGCAAGCTCCAAATCATGCGTCGGGTAATTGGCTTCATGAGGCTTTAGCTGTCGAGAAGCATAAGCAACCACTTTGCCCTCCTGCATCAACACACAACCAAGTCCAAGACGGGATGCATCACAATAGACATCGAAGTTCTTGTGAATGTCAGGAAGGACCAACACTGGTGCAGTGGTGAGTCTATTCTTCAGCTCCTGAAAACTGGACTCACAACCAGGCGACCACTCATATCTCTTCTCCTTCTTGAGTAGCGCTGTCATTGGTTTAGCAATTTTGGAGAAATTCTCGATAAACCGGCGATAGTATCCGGCAAGACCGAGAAAACTCCGAATCTCAGGGACATTGCGGGGCTGCTCCCAATTGAGTACGTCTTGTATCTTGCGTGGATCAACTGCTACCCCACCTTCTGACAGGACATGCCCCAGAAACTCCACTTGCTTGAGCCAGAACTCACACTTACTGAATTTGGCATACAACTGATGCTCGCGAAGCTTGCTAAGCACCATATGTAAGTGAAGTACGTGCTCATCATCATCCTTAGAGTATATGAGGATGTCGTCAATGAACACGACCACAAATCTATCAAGGAACTCCATGAAGACTTTGTTCATCAGATTCATGAAGGTGGTCAGTGCGTTAGTGAGACCGAATGAAACAAGCGTGTGTACTGCATGCATCAGTAGCGAGTGGTGAATGCGGTCTTCACGATATCCTCCGGACGGATCTTGAGCTGAAAATAGCCGGATCTCAAGTCTATTTTGGAGAAAACTCGAGCTCCGCCTAATTGGTCAAACAAATCGTCGATCCGAGGGAGAGGATACTTGTTCTTGACAGTGACCTCATTCAAAGACCGGTAATCAACGCACATGCGAAGAGTGCCGTCTTTCTTCTTCACAAACAGGACTGGGCTGCCCCAGGGAGAAGAACTGGGACGAATGAACCCCTTCTCTAACTGCTCCTTGAGCTGAATCTTCAACTCGATCAGCTCATCAGCAGGCATCCTGTACGGACGCTTAGAAATTGGAGAAGTGCCAGGTAAGAGATCGATGATGAACTCCAAATCACGATCAGGTGGCAAACCTGGCAGCTCATCAGGGAACACATCGGGGTACTCACATACCACCGTGACTGATCGTCCCCGAATGTAAAGAGCACCGAGCAAAGGCTGCTTGACCGCTGGAACGAGAAGAAAAGGTAACTTGACAATGCCATCGTGGTTGACTAATGAAACAGATCTCCTGGCACAATCAATATGCCCCTGATGCTTGGACAGCCAGTCCATACCCAGAATCACATCAAGACCCGATGTCTCAATGTTGATAAGATCACCCCGAAAACCTACCCCGTTGATCTCAATTCTAACCCCTGGACTCACGAGCTCGGCAGTCAAAACAGATCCAGGCGAACGGATCAACAAGTACTTCTCGAGGTACAAAGAACATACCTCATGCTGAGCAACAAACTGTGAAGAAATAAAGGAATGCGACGCTCCAGAGTCAAATAACACTAAGGCGGGTACGGAATGAACAGATAACGTACCCAACACCACATCTGGAGCTGCTGCTGCCTCCTCTGCGGTGGCTACATTCAGGCGGCCATGGCCCGGAGCTGAAGCTGCACGGGAACCGGGGCGTCCTGACTGCCCACTCCCACGCCCACCAGATCGACTTCGGGACGTCTGGTGCACCCCGAGCCGTCACGCCGCTGCCGCCGACAGTGCATCGGCGAAGTGGCTCTTCCGCCGCAGCGTAGCAAGTGATATGGCCAAATGGGTTCTGGGACCCCAATCGCTGCAACTGGGCGGCTAGGCGATCGCACCGAACTCGGGCGTGGCGAGGAGGTAAGCCTGGGACCTCTCGAATCGGGCGGCGCAAGGCCGGAAGCCGATCGAGTGAAGGTGCGAGTCTGGAAGGTCCGCCATCGACCGCCGAGCTGCCCACTTGCGCTATGCGGCTCTCCATGAGCGCCTTGGTGACATCCTCAATGCTAATGGCCTTGCTCACCAAGACCGCAGACTAGGAATGTCATGGCCGGCGAAGCCGAAACGGATCTCCTCGGTGAGGTGCTCCTTGAACAATGTCACTCTCCTAGCCTCGGTGGTCACCTCATCGGCAACATAGCGTGACAAATGGTTGAAGCGGTGGAGGTAGTCCATCAACATCATAGACCCTGGCGAAGGTCGTAGAACTCCCGCTTCTTGATCTCGATCAAGCCCGCTGAACATGGAAGGAGCGAAGGCGCCTTGAACTCTGCCCATGTGGTGACTGATCTGCAGGCGAACAGCCAAGCCGCTTCCACCACGGCCGCCGGTCCCTGGAGGTAGTAGGCGGTGTCTTGAACCTTCTCCGCATCGCTGCAACCGACTAACTCCAACTTCCTCCATGTCGCTAAGCCAATCCTCCGCCTCCATCGGATCTCAGAGCTGAAGAAAACTCGGCGGTCGAAGTTCGGCTGGAACTCCGACAACCGAGGCTCGCCGCTGCCGGTATTGCTGCCCTGGACAGCTGGACCATCAGCTCCATGAGCCGAGTCCGCCGCAACATGAGTGCAGCCATGTCGGGAGCAGAGGAGGCGGAGGAGCTCTCACTGGGCATGTAGCCGAGATCGAGCCCCGGTGACCCACCAAGAGGGACCCGCGATTGTTGGGCCCCGCTCCCATCAGATCGCCACGCTCTCCAAAGATCATCACCGCTGGAAGCGCACGAACTGTTCTCCTTCGGGGAGGCATCCTGAATTGCGCAGTTGAGTCAATTAACTGTGCAAAACAAGTGCCAAATGATTGATCCCAAAGGATGCACTCACAAACACAAACATACTAAAAACATTCATTCAAAGAAGCATAAGAACCAATCCAAAAACCAACTCAGGGAAACGACAAAATAATCCCTAATTACAATCACAGACATCTAACCTTAACCCATTCTGAGCTAAGCCCGCGTTCCTCCTAATTCTTTTGAACGAGATAGAAGAAGGAAACAATTTTTGAAATTTGGATTAAGATCAGATTCATTTTGAAGAGTAGACAAGTGAAAGGCTATAGAATGGACAAGAATAGCACTCTACACTTTCAAAATAGAGTTTTGGACTTCAAAATAAATTTTGAGAAGAAAAGTCTGTTCCTAAGTCTAACGACTGTGCTAACTAAGTCCTCCTGCAGTCAATGGCTCGATACGGTCTTTGTGAGAACCCCTCTTCCTATACCGCATCAGACGCCGTCTACTGTAGCGTATAGCACCGTATAGCAACAGGAAGCCTCGACACCGAAGATCTGAACCTAAAAATTCGATCGACGGGATCGAACCCTTAGCCGGACCGGTGCTCAGACGCATCCGACATCGATCCCTGGATCAGTAGCCCAGTATCGCGTACCCACAACCCGAGTATCAATGCACGGAAGGATAAACTACGATAATTTACATAACTGGGTGTAAATCTTACACGAGTACATTACAGAATCCAAAAAGAAATAAAGCGACAACGGAAACAAAAGAAAGACAACCCGGCCCGGCTCGACCACCCCACAGGCTCTTGGCGGAGGGAGGGACTACGGCCGCAACACTCGCGAGAAAAGGGGCTCGCCATCATCAGGACATCATCATTACCTTCCTCTCGTGGAAAAAGGGTTAGCGACAGCGGTGAGTACACGTATGTACTCGCAAGACTTTAGTGTATGGAAATATAAATAAATGCAGGCTGATTCAACAGGATAAAGCTTCTACCTTTGGGTTAATTGCAGAAAATTTGGATTTAAAATAGTTCATCGAAAAGTAATACATAATTTGAAAGACAGCAGCTTTGAATAAAACATATTTACAGTATATGTAACAAATGAGCTCCACAGATGCCACCATCCATGGTCGCAACTGGGATACGAATCGACATCCATACATACTCATAATCCCATCGAGAATCATATACACATATCCACAATTCCGTCAAGTACCATTCCACCACATACTTTATACCGACTCAAATAGATTTTCATTTTCAAAACCAAACCAAATCTCTATACTTGATATGATTAGAGAAGATTGCTCATAACCGTGAGCACGGCTAATCGATTAGAATTATTTGATACTCTGCAGAGTTTGCGCACTTTACCCAAACACAACTCAGACTTGCTTCCCTGTCATCCAGTGGTACACGCGATACACGAGGTATCCGATATACAAGAATGATCTATTCTTTCCCATCGTTGAGGTTATAGCCACACCCCAAAGACCGGTGACGACAAATCCACTACTATGGCGATAAGAGGCCAACCACCACTCAGGCGACCACGGAATACTCATCGTGGACGACGGCGAATTGTTGGCGCGGCATTACCCCATAGCAAGGCGTACACCGTTGTATCAACAAACATGAATCGAGCGATTCCTGCTGCAAAAGTACAAGCGCACACACGAGGCGCATACGGCGGGTCGTGAGGACACACACACCGCGCTTGATCAAGCTCAACACAGGAAAAGGTCCACTCTTCGGCCTACCAACAGGCATGGCTATCCCCTCACACTTCAAGTACTAGAATAGGCTGCCCCATCCCAGCATTGCGCGGTTGCACGGTGTTCAATTCAAAAACCGTCACAAGTTCGGTCCTTATATTTTTGCCTAGTGACTCAAGCGGGAACTCCACTTAACTCGCCAACCAATCGCCACCATGTTTAACTAGCACATATTATACCTCCCGCCAAGTCTAATTACCAACTAGACACTTCACATTTTTATCAATATACCTTTACGATTCACATTTCCAAAACTTTTCCAAAACCAATTACATTTATCATAATTTTGAGCATTTGGTAAGGGTGACTTTGCTCACCTCTATTGCAGTGTCTAAGCGTATGCAATTACTAAATCGTTTATACCCAAGTGACATTTTATTAAATTGTCTAACCCTACTAAGGTTATCAATGATCTCAGGGAATTAAATTGAGGAAACCACCAGATCAGGTATATCTACCATTCCCACAAACTAGCAATTTCTTGAATATAAACAATGCATATAGTTTGAGAAATCAAAGTAGACATCGTGAAATATAGGTTTCAAGATGATCAAAGGAGGTGCTTGCCTTGTTGTTGCACTTGGTGATGTCGGGATGATGCTCGGGTTGTTCGAGGCGAAGCCCGACTCGCTAGCCTCTAATCGGTCAAAGCAACAAAAGCAGCGAAAGAAATACAACTTAGCAAAAGAAAGTTTTAAATGCACCATGAAGTGCATGCAATACACAAGAATGAAGTACAACCAAGAAACCCTGAAGAAGCAGCGACTTTCGGACAACACATCACGGCCGGACGAAACAGCCTAACCGGACGGTCGGGTTTTGCATCCGGACAGTCCGGATAGGCCGGACACTCCGGACCGTTTCGTCCGGATACTCCGGACAATCCGGACACTCCGGACCATATGCCCGGATACTCCGGTCCTAGGGCATTTGGTCCAACTCGACGAGGAGACGGAGACCTTACCACTTCCTACAACTTCACCGCGACCCGATCTACGACTTTCGTACACCTAGCGAACCAGAAGGAGCTCCGAGCTAGCCGATTCTACAAGAAAACATCGCTAACCCGCCAAACCTCTAACTCACACCAACAACTTCTTAAATCGACATTACTACTACCCGATCTACCACTCTAGCATACCACATTCGCTAATCCAAATCCCATTTTCAACCCTAGAACCACTACACCCAAAACCCTAGAATCCAAGTTCAACCCTAGCCTCCCAAATCCAAACCTAAGTCCTAAACCCACCATGAACGGCTCTAGAACCCAAAAATCCCGCGAATCAAACCCTAAGAGAAAAGCTTACCTCCAAGGAAGATGGAGGAGGAGCAACGCCGGGTGGAGGATGGGGAATGACGGCTTGGGGAGGAGCACACCGAGATGGAGGAGTCACCGGGGAGGGTTACCGGCCGGTGGCTCGCCGGAGAGGAGCTCGGGGTGGTGGAGAGAACACCAAGGAAGTGGGGAAACCAAAGTAGAAGAAGAAAGAATGGAAGGGAGCCACGAAATGGGACTTTTATACAAAACCCCACGCCAATACCGGACTCTCCGGACTCAACCCGGAGACTCCGGGTTGGGGTCTTCGGTATAGCCAACCCGGACACTCCGGCATATGGTCCGGACTCTCCGGGTTGGGGTGTTCTGTCAGCATAACCCGGATACTCCGGACTTTTATCCGGACATTCCGGGTTGGATCCGGACACTCCGGATGTGGATCCGGATACTCCGGATGTCCCAGAACTTTTGAACTTGGGCCTTGACGGCTAAAGCTTCCAGGGTTGATTACTAATTGTCCCAAAGTATTTTGGAAGTTAATAGGGTCACAGGCACTTGCCCAACCTAATTCGAATTTACTTATGAGCGAAATTACTTAAGTTGAAGGGTTCTTTCTGATCCCAAGCAAGTATGTTCACTCAAGACACGGAAATACACAAGCACAGTGTATTATTGAACAGCGTTTGAGTACAAATGTACAGTGGCTTGAGTATAGAAATACTCGGGATATTACAATACCTTAGCCCGACGAACGACGAACCGACGAAAACTCCTCCCGATCGCCCGATCTTCCTCCACGCGCCAATCCCACCGGATCCTCTCGTTGTGGAGCTCCCCAATGGCGAGGAAGAGCGTGGCAGCAAGGGGTGGGGGTGGAGATCGCCTAGGGTCGGCTAGAGGTGGTGGGGAGGAAGGGGAAGGGTGGAGGCGCCAAAAGGGAAGTGGGGGGGGCGGCTAGGGTTGGAGGAGGTGGGTGGAGGCGCAATGAGGGGAGGGGGCGCATGGGGCAGCAGCCTTGCTGCCCTAATCCCTCTCCCACTTGGGCCAAAGGCCTCCCACCTCTGGACCACAAGGTTTCTCCAAGCCCACGATGCTTTCCCCAAGCCCAAAATTCCCCCAGAAGGCCCGTTCCCCCCCCGGAAGGCCAAAAACATGATACCTTAGCCATACCTTAATGCTGAAATCGAAAATGACTCACACCGTCATTCCGTAGTGTCACAGAAGAGCATGCAGAACACCTGATGTTAGTTTTGGAGTAGTTGCGAGTGCAGCAACTATACGAAGCAAATAAGACTGAAGCATATATCCATGACATTGTACAGCGTACACATAACTTACCGACTGCACATAATCATTAGAGAAGACAACTTAGCATCTGTTTAATAAGTCGGAACTTCATCTAGTGAGATCAACTCATGTTGGTCCACCTATTTCCTAATTCCTAATGAAGTAATGAGTCTGCAATAGACAATCTTTTTTACCACAATACTTTTACTACTAGTGAACCACCAAAATTCCCTACCATCCTGACTATGTATTCTGGGTGTAAATTGATGCATCTCCAACATACTGCAACTCATGATTTCTGAGTGATCCTAACTGTTCTAGTTACAGATGAAGCATAAAGTGCCCTTAACTTTCTATCATCAGACTAAATTCAATCAACTGAGGTTAGTGGAAAAGCATGAAACGCAAATGCAAGCACAAACAAACACGCAGTGCCAATAACTCGCAGCCGCAAAACAATCATATCCCAAATACGCATCCGCAGATTATAGGTAAAGGCAAAGAAAAAGCAAACCGAGAGACCTCGCCGAGGACAGAGGACGATGAGGTTATGGATGCTACGGCGGGAGCATTGCGTATGGCGGCGCATGCGGGAGTGCACGACAACCTCCTCCTTCGACAGGTATTGCAGCCACTTCTCGTAGTCCTTGCCCCGCCCGCCGAACAGCGCGCCACCAAATCCTCCCCTGTATCCCACCCCCCTTCATCTTCTGCTTCTCCTTCGCCTCCGCCGTAGGCTCCGACGAAGCTGCGGCTACTTCCTCCACCGACATTGCCAGAGAAGCCATTGCGCATGTCAGATCTGGCTTCCACGACTGCATGGGACTGGGGACAGTGCCGATTGACGAATGGCTAGGGTTGCTGGCCGCCTGGCCGAGAGGCAGTGAAGTCGCTGGGTGACTGGGTTGGGCCGTTTGGAAGTGGCCTCCGGCCCAATTAAAAATAAACCAGTATTTGTATTGCTATTTGGGCTAGGCCTCGGGCCCAGGCCCCACTGGCCCGAGGCCCAGTTCCGCCCCTGCATGGGAACACCTACGATGATTTGGCCATGGAAACGATGAAGACCGCCGCACATCCAAGGTGATGTATTAGGCAAACTACCCTACCTCAGTGCGAATCTATGAGAAGATCGGGCAGTAAGAAGCATTCCTAACTGATCATCCTTCATTCCCACTCTCCACTACTGCCACCACTCGTCTACATCCTGGACTCGCTCCCTAGGGTTTTGGGCAAGGCCGTCCAGAAAGAGAAGCGAGAGGTATGGGAAGAGGTGAGGGATTGGCGAGAGAGGGAGGGAAATGGGAGGATGAATGCAGCCCAGGGCTCAAGGAGGGAGTGGAGGTTGCCATGGGCCTCTCTATGGTGGACATGGTGGTGCGGGGAAATGAGAAGGTGGCAGCACAGGGAGTGAAGGAGGTGCGACCCCGGGCGGTGGGGCTAGATTCACCGCCCCTGTCGCCAATAGCCACCGTAACTGGATCCACGACATGGGAGAACACGTGTGACCAGGGCGGCGGTGATGGAGGCAGTGTAGGGATGACTAACAATGATGGTGGCAAGAGAAGGTGGAGGTGGCGTGGGTATGGCATGGCCGCACTGTGGGAGGAAGGCCGAGCTAGCAAGGGGCGACGATGGAGACGTGGGAAGAGGAGAGGGTTTGGAGAGAGAGGGAGGGGAATGTGAGGAAGAGTGGGTGGAGCGGCGGGGGTTGGTGCGAGTGTGGAGAAGGTGGAATGCGCGCGGTGTGAGGGTGGTTAAACGTAAATGTGAATGGCTCGAATGGCTCGAGGAGGGGGAGGCTGCGATGGTGGGATGAATGGTCCAACTTGAGAGGACTAAACTCTTTCGTAGTTTAGATATGCACACTTGGCCATTGGTTTGCGCAGACAGACCATCGTCTGAAGGTCGTCGTTGGTGCCGCACAAGTCCGGCGAGCGGCAGAAGCTGGTGGACACCAGGTACCAGATCGTGGGCAACATCGGCGACCAATGGAGTGACCTCGTCGGCGCGCCAGAGGGCGAACACACCTTCAAAGTGCCTGACCCATGTTGGATTATTTGGGCCAAGCCCATTTAATTGAGACAATAAATCCTAGAAAATCTCAAAGGCCCACCTCATGAGGAGCATGTGCACTAGCAATAGTACCACATTGCTAGCCTAAAGTGGTGAGCACTAGTTTAAATAGTGGAGTGTGCTCCACCATGGTAGAACCATGTGGAGAAAGGGAGAAAGAATACACACGCGCGCGCTCGCCTCGCCTCGCCGGGCCGGGCTCGGGCACGGGCTCGGGCACGGGCACGGGGGGCGCGGGCGTGCGGCACCTGCGTGAATGGTCGCCGAAATCCGGTCCAGGGCTTTGCGTAGCGCGATCTCCTTTTGCAGATTACTCTTTTGCTACTCGGAATCACGGTTGTAGTATGAGATAAGGACACCGTAACAGATCCCGTAATGGACTCCGATCGTGGCACGTCCTCGAAGTCGTGTTCGATTCTGATCGTTACTGTGGCTCCTTTATATACTGCGTCGCTGTCATCTGGGAGATATAGAGTTTTTCTGCGCCCTAGCGTTTTGCCAGTTTCCCTCGCTGCGCCGTCATCTAGTTCGCTGCCGTCCGACGCCGGCGTGCACCAAATAACGGGAAAGGTGTCTCGAAACCATCCGTCCTCGCGTTCTTGCACCGGGAGAGGACGAATCAGGTTTTTGGGAAGCGCTCGGCGCGACTGCTTCCACGTCACCGTCACGGCTCGTCTTCCTCGACGTTCAGGAGCGGCTGCTCGGCATCGCGCTCGACTGCGGCGCGCTTCCGTCCTCGGCACTGTACGCGCTACAACGACATCGCTCCATCTCGCACCACGAGCGATGCGTTACAATGTTTCTACTGTTTATTTTCAACCTATTGATTGTGAGCACATTAGATGGATATATGTGTAGTCTTCTAGCATATGCATCTATGGTATGCTCCTGTTATTCGTTACCGATAGTCAATCACATGTTGTTCATGATTTACTTTTGGATTAAATTAAACCTAAATGTGCCTTTATTTCTAACAATCCAAAAACCTGATTATAGGCGCTTAGGTTTATCAATGGCTGGCTTTGCCGAGGCACTAAGGCCGGAAAAATTCACCGATGTGCACTTCAAAAGATGGCAGACAAGGGTCACCTTGTGGCTTACAGCTATGAACGTGTTCTGGGTGTCGAACGGCAAACCATAGGATATGGAACCAACTCCTGAAAAGGAGAAGGCATATCGGGATGCCAACACACTCTTTGTGGGAGCCGTTCTTATTGTTCTTGCCGATCGTCTGTGCGATGTGTATATGCACATTAAAGAGGCGAAGGAACTATGGGATGCTTTGAATGCTAAGTTCGGTGCTTCCGATGCTGGCGGTGAACTGTATATCATGGAGCAATATCATGACTACAAGATGGTGGATAACCGTTCTGTAGTTGAGCAGGCTCATGAGATACAGGTTCTCGCCAGGAACTCGAACTTCTCAAAATCGATTACTGACGAGGTTTGTGGTCGGGGCATTATTGCCAAATTACCTCCTTCATGGAGGAATTTTGCCACATCTACGAAACATAAGAGACAAGAGATTTCAAGTTGAGAATCTGATTGCGTCTCTAGATGTTGAGGAGAAAGCTCGAGCTAAGGATGCACTGTGAAAGGAACTGAGGCGATCTAGCGCCAATGTGGTGCAACAGTTCTCACATGGCAAGAACAAAGGGAAAAATAAAGCCAAACAAACCACTAATTTCAAGAAGAAGTCAATGAACAAAGATGAGAAGCCTGCTTTGTTTGCGGTGAGATTGGACCTTTGGGCCAAGCAGTGTCCAAATCGCAAGCGAGGAAGGGTGAGCAAGGGCGAACTCAAAGTGCATCCAACGTGACCATTGGCAATCTTGGAGGAGGAACTTCGGGTATGGT
This sequence comes from Rhipidocladum racemiflorum, assembly GCA_036346355.1. NCBI lineage: Eukaryota > Viridiplantae > Streptophyta > Magnoliopsida > Poales > Poaceae > Rhipidocladum > Rhipidocladum racemiflorum. The sequence goes on along the minus strand of CM070578.1, from coordinate 34,258,837 downwards.
AACGCATACCTATTGTTCTTTCAAGAAATCAGGACCACCGATTGGTGGATTGATCTGGAGCTAATGTTCATGTGTGTGCTGATCTCTCTTTGTTCTCTTCTTACCAGGTCGTGGCGGGATTGCTCCGTGTTGATGGGAAACAGCTCGAATGCTTCGTTCTTGGTGTTGGCACGGTAGATCTGAAGTTTACTTGGGAAAGATCGTGCAGCTAAAGAACGTGCAGACATGTCCCCTCAATAAATAAAAACACAGTCAGTGGCTCCCTTCTATGTAGAGAAGGGTTCAAAGTGGTGTTTGAGTCTAATAAAGTAGTCGTGTCTAAGCATGGACTTTTTATTGGTAAAGGCTATGAATGCGGAGGCTTGTTCCGTTTTCCCTTTCGATTTCTGCAATAAAGTTGTGAACCATATTTGTGATATTTCCAATGGAGGTGAAGCCGATGTTTGGCACTCACGGTTATGTCATTTAAATTTTGGTTGTATGACTCGGCTCGCTAGTATGAATTTAATTCCAAAAATTCCCTCTTTGTCAAAGGTTCTAAGTGCCAAAGTTGTGTGCAATCAAAGCAACCTCGCAAACCTCACAAGGCAGCGGAGGAGAGAAACTTGGCACCATTAGAACTCATACATTCAGATCTTTGTGAGATGAATGGTGTGTTGACTAAAGGAGGAAAAAGATATTTCATGACTCTGATTGATGATGCATCTAGATACTGCTATGTTTATCTGTTGAAAACTAAAGATGAGGCTTTAGACTACTTCAAAGTCTATAAGGCTGAAGTTGAAAATCAATTAGAAAGAAAAATCAAAAGGCTTAGGTCAGATCGTGGCGGTGAGTACTTCTCTACTGAGTTCGACTTATTCTGTAAGGAACATAGAATTATTCATGAGAGGACACCTCCCTATTCACCTCAGTCTAATGGGGTTGCCGAAAGAAAGAACCGCACTCTAACTGATTTGGTAAATGCCATGTTGGACACTGCGGGTCTATCTAAGGAATGGTGGGGGGAGGCCCTGTTGACTTCTTGTCACGTTTTGAATAAAGTTCCTTCTAAGAATAAGGAGAAAACCCCATATGAAGAATGGGAAGGGAGAAAACCATCACTTTCATACTTGCGCACGTGGGGTTGCTTGGCGAAAGTCAATGTGCCCATAACTAAAAAGCGCAAACTTGGACCTAAGACAGTGGATTGTGTCTTTCTGGGATACGCTCATCGGAGCATTGCCTATAGATTTTTAGTAGTGAAGTCTGAGGTATCTGACATGATCGTCGATACAATCATGGAATCCAGAGATGCCACCTTCTTTGAGGGCATATTTCCCATGAAAGATTTGCATAGCGTTTCTAGTCAAAACCCTGAGATAATTCCCAAACCTATGGCACAAGCGAGGATTACGAGCAGATACCGAGCAAAATCCTGAGGAGGATAGCGGTGAGGCTCCTAGGAGGAGCAAGAGACAAAGGATGGTTAAATCCTTTGGTAATGATTTCACTGTGTACCTTGTGGATGATACTCCCACCTCTATTTGAAGCTTATGCATCTTCTCGATGCAGACTCTGGAAGGAGGCGTCCGTAGTGAGATGGATTCTATTACATTTAACGGAACTTGGGAGCTCACGAATCGCCTTATGGTTGCAAACCTGTAATTTGTAAGTGGGTGTTCAAAAAAAGAAACTAAGGCCTGATGGTACTATTGAAAAGTACAAGGCTAGACTTGTGGCTAAGGGTTATACGCAAAGGAAGGAGAAGATTATTTTGATACTTATTCACTGTTGCTAGGATCACAACCATCCGGGTACTTTTATCCTTGGCTGCCTCTCATGGTCTCATTGTCCATCAAATGGACGTGAAGACAGCTTTTCTTAATGGAGAGCTAGATGAGGAGATCTACATGGATCACCAGATGGATTTGTGCTACCGGACATGAGAGCAAGGTGTGTAAGTTCTGAAATCTCTTTATGGCCTTAAACAAGCACCTAAACAATGGCATGAGAAGTTCGATAGAACATTGACACAAGTCGGCCCATTTATGTGAACGGCCGACAAGTGTGTGTATTATCGCCATGGTGGGGGTGAGGGAGTTATTCTGTGCCTATATGTGGATGACATTTTGATCTTTGGAACAAACCTTGATGTGATCAATGAGGTCAAGTCTTTCCTGTCTGGAAATTTTGATATGAAAGATCTCGGAGAGGCTGACGTGATCTTGAACATCAAGTTAGTCAAAGGTGAGGATGGGATTAGTCTTTCTCAATCCCATTACATGGAAAAGGTTTTGAGTCGGTTTGGCTATTCGGATAGCAAGCCTTCTCCAACACCTTATGATCCAAGTGTGATTCTTCGGAAAAACAAGAGAATTGCCAGAGATCAAATGAAATACTCTCAGATCATTGGATCTCTCATGTACTTGGCTAGCGCAACAAGGCCTGATATCTCATTTGCTGTAAGCAAATTGAGCGATTTACTTCTAACGGGAGATGATCATTGGCGTGCACTCGAAAGAGTTATGCGTTACTTGGTGGGTACAAGAAATTATGGAATACACTATACCGGTACCCTTCAAGACTAGAGGGTTATAGTGATTCAAATTGGATCTCTGATCTTGATGAGATTAAGGCCACCGGTGGATATGTGTTTACACTTGGTGGGGCGCTATGTCGTGGAGGTCTTGCAAGCAGACTATTTTGACACGGTCAACTATGGAGGCAGAATTGATTGCATTGGATACGACCAACTGTTGAGGCGAGAATGGCTACGTGAACTCTTGATGGATCTTCCGGTGGTTGAAAAACCAATACCGGCCATTCTTATGAATTGTGACAATCAAGCGATTATTGTTAAAGTGAACAGTTCTAAAGATAACTTGAAATCCTCAAGACATGTGAAAAGACGTTTAAAGTGCAATCAGGAAATTGAAAAACTCGGAGTGATAGCATTAGATTATATCCAGACGGCTAAAAACCAGGCAGATCCCTACACAAAATGTCTATAAAGGAATGTGATAGATAAAGCATCAAAGGAACTAGTAATTAGACCCAAGTGAGGTATACCATAGCGGTAACCAAACATATGAGATCGGAGATCCCGTAAATTAGGACCTGGGAAAAACAAGCTACTGGTTAACTGGAGGAGAGTAATTTTCTAACTAGTTCCAAGTGAAGATGCAATACTCTCGAAATCTGTATGGCAGGTTGGCTTTTGCCTTAATGTGTTCTGTTGGCTTTATTTAGCGAAGATGTCATCCTACAGAGCATCTTAAAAGAACACACCTATATGAGATTGACTGTTGAAAGTCGCAGTCTATGAGACTTGGGTAATCTCTAGTAAGCTCATGAAGAGACCATGGAGTACGACTTATATGCTCCACCCGAGGGGTAGCCTATTAGCAGCCTAGTATCAGCTAAGGCTCTAAATGAAACTCAGTCGCACAAAACTTGCAATTCAAGGCTTAGTCCATTGTTCAAGTTGTGGCTGAGTGTAATTTGGAGTCCTAGGTGCAATTCAAGGCATAGTCCATTGTCACTGAAATGCTGGTATATTAACAGCTTTGGGAACAAGCAAGACTGTCAGTGGGACTTTGAGATCTGGTGGGGGATTGTTGGATTATTTGGGCCAAGCCCATTTAATTGAGACAATAAATCCTAGAAAATCTCAAAGGCCCACCTCATGAGGAGCATGTGCACTAGCAATAGTACCACATTGCTAGCCTAAAGTGGTGATCACTAGTTTAAATAGTGGAGTGTGCTCCACCATGGTAGAACCATGTGGAGAAAGGGAGAAAGAATACACACGCGCGCGCTCGCCTGCCTCGCCGGCGGGCTCGGGCTCTGCACGGGCCGGCGGGGCGGGGGAAGCGCGGGCGTCGGCACTGCGTGAATGGTCCGCCGAAATCCGGTCCAGGGGCTTTGCGTAGCGCGATCTCCTTTTGCAGATTACTCTTTTGCTACTCGGAATCGCGGTTGTAGTATGAGATAAGGACACCGTAATGCATCCCGTAATGGACTCCGATCGTGGCACGTCCTCGAGTCGTGTTCGATTCTGGTATTACTGAGGCTCCTTTATATATCGCGTCATTGTCATCTGGGAGATATAGAGTTTTCTGCGCCCTAGCTGCTTTTGCCGCTTTCCCTCATTGCGCCGTCATCTAGTTCGCCCGTCCGTCTGTGCGTGCACCAAATGACGGAAAGGTGTCTCGAAACCATCCGTCCTCGCGTTCTTGCAGGAGAGGGCGAATCGAGTTTTAGGAAGCGCTCGGCGGCCTTCAAATCACCGTCACGGCTCGTCTTCCTCGGCGTTCAGGAAGCGTTGCTCGGCATCGCGCGATTGCGCGCGGCGCTTCCGTCCTCGGCATCACGGCGCTACAGCGACTCGCTCCATCTCGCACCACGAGCGATGCGTTACAATGTTTCTACTGTTTATTTTCAACCTATTGATTGTGAGCACTTTAGATGGATATATGTGTAGTCTTCTAGCATATGCATCTATGGTATGCTCCTGTTATTCGTTACCGATAGTCAATCACATGTTGTTCATGATTTACTTTTGGATTAAATTAAACCTAAATGTGCCTTTATTTCTAACAACCCACATGTACTATACGTCGGCTAATCTTGCTAGCTGATTACTCCATGGCCATGGGTTCTGAAGTAGAGAATGACATGTAGCGATGGAAATAAAAAAAATTCTATAAGGGTTTATATTTTACACGCGCATCTCTATAGTTTTATATAATAAATTTGTAATATCATACATTTAATATATATATATATATATTTAAATTTACTAAAAGTACAATACAAATAACTCTAAGGTCTTAAACATCCAAAACCACCAAAAACAGAACCAATTGAATCAACAAATTTAATCTATTCAAGATGTAATATTTTAGCGTTTTTTTTTAAATTTTTAGGGTACTAGGGCATACTCAGCACCCCTAGATCTGCCACTGACTGTATAGTTAAGTTGTTACCTATATATGCAACTATTATTGCACGGTCGTCGTCGTATATTTTGATCCATGCATGTGGAATATATAAGTTGTGTTTTTTTGAGAATGTATATTTGTCAAAAGTTTAAGCGATTATTACGAACGTGCATGTAGCCTAGTGGTAAAAGCGAGGGTGTTTGTTTCCCCCTACCTGTGTCACGATGTATTGTATTTATTTAGAGTGTACACGCGTGAATTTTCTAATAAATGTAGTAGACTCTCACATGTGTGCAAGTGTAATATGAGTGGGTGTAGGTATAGTGTGCGTACTTCTTTTGCTTAAAAAGAAGCCGCCAAAAAAAAAAAAGTTTAAGCGATTATCATTGTTCGCGGCAGCTCACTCAAAAGTCTAAGGATTCTATTATACGTTGAAAGAATAGTATACGATAAACATTAATTTGCCGATCTAGGTAGCTGGTTCTAACTGTTTTCCGTCGTAGGCTGGTCGAGGGATTTTACGTACGGCGTATACGAAAGATTCCAGACCGTTCAATCTGTTCATCTAACGGATTAGATCCGTTACGATTTTCATCGCTCTCTAGCGAAGTAAGTTTCTCCATGAGGGCCAGAATAGAATCATCCTAGGGCCACACGCCGGTGGCTATTGGTACAAGAGGTTTCACAGCAAGTAAATATTTCCGCACCTCAGTACGTAAAAGGCGGATCTGAGGTGAACATTTTACGCAGGCTAGCTGTGCAGGGGCCCAAATACACCCAGGCTTCTTAATCTACCCCACTGTGCATGATATATCAAGTCCTCAAATAATTGGGGAAGGAAAGTGAAGCACAAACAGCTTATCTGCTGGTGTAAAGGTGTAAAACAGCTGATTGATCCAAAGGCCAGACCAATTACACTGATCATACTCTCACTGTCTCACAGCTAGTACTATACGAATGCACAGAGAGAGAGAGAGAGAGAGAGAGAGAGAGAGAGAGAGCTAGTACTATACGAATGCACAGAGAGAGAGAGAGAGAGAGAGAGAGAGAGATAGAGAGAGATGCATCTTGCAGCACATCACATGGCCTGAAGCCTCCCTGCACGGGCCCATGCACCCTCGCTGGTAGAGCGGTGGTTAGCTGCATCGCATCCACCAACCTCACTGCCTCGCATTCATGGCGCCCTTGATTCATTTTTCTCAGGAACTTTCGGCTCACTCTCACGGTCTCCCAAGTCCCATCTCCCTCGTCCTCATCCAGCTCTAAAGTGTCACGCAAAAACATCACGAGTTCACAGCACAATCAGGCCCTCTCCAATTCAGAAACGAAGCTGACTAGTATGTGCTGTGTCTGTGTGCATCCATGACCATCACTGGCCATCGAGCACAAACTGATGTGAGTTGATCATTTGCACGCAGTATGAATTGTCATGCTGGGCGTTTGTCAGGAAGGAGTAGTAGATATATATATATGCTATTTTGCGTAGTATTTCCATGGTTACTTAGACATGTAGAATGCAAAGATCCATGCATTCTCAGCCTGGAACCAACCGATAATTACCATTCACCAATTATCACCATCATGTAATCATCCATGCGCTCTGCATGCCAAGAGGAGGCTAATTAATCCCGAACAAGAAGGGGGGGGGGGGGGGGGGAAGCAAAATAAGCGAGTGCATCGATCAGGGCACGGTGACCGTGACCACGGCGCCTCCGCCTCCGCCTGGCAGCCCGAACGGCATCGAGCCCCCGACGCTGATGCCGATGCCGACGGACACGGCGGCTTCGGCGCACGAGACGGGACTCGTCCCGGGGATGCGCAGGCAGCTCAGCCCGCCGTCGCCGGGCGCGCCGTCGCACTCGGGCTGCGGCCGCTGCAGGCCCCGCCCCGGGATGCAGTTGCCCACGAAGTCGAACAGGCTCCGGCCAGCCAGCCGGTCGCAGTCCTGGCTGATCCCGGAGAAGAAGTTGAACGACACGGACAGGTTCGTGATCCGATTCAGGTCGCACACCAGGTCAGGGAGCTCGCCGGTGAACTGGTTGTGCGCGATGTTGAGCACCTCGATGCCCGAGAGGCACGACAGCGTGCTCGGCAGGTGGCCGGACAGCGAGTTGTTGCTCAGGTCGAGCACCTCGATGCTCGGCAGGAAACCCAGCGCCTCCGGGATGCAGCCGGTGAGCTTGTTGTTCAGGAACAGCACCTCCCGGACCCTGCCTCCGGCGCCGTACCCGTACGCCGTCGGGACGGGGCCGGTGAGGCGGTTGTTCGCCAGGGTGATGACCGTCGCCGGCGATGACCACAGCGTCTCCGGGATCTGGCCCTCGAACTGGTTGTTGTTGAGGAAGAGCGCGTCGAGGTTCTTGGCGAAGACCTCGGAGGGGAGCTCGCCGGAGAAGCCGTTGAACCGCAGGTCGAGGTACACCAGCGACGGCATGAGCAATGTGGCCGCCGGGAAGGGCCCGGAGAAGAGGTTGTTGCTGAGGTCGAGCTCGGTGAGGTACTGCAGGTCTCGGAGCGTGTCCGGGACGGCGCCGGCAAGCCGGTTGCTGTTGAGGTGGAGGAACGTGAGGTGGGCCAGGAGGGAGACGGCGGCCGGGAGAGTGCCCCTGAGGTTGGCGTGGTTGAGGTCAATGCCGGCGACTACCGCCGCCGCCGCGGCGGAGCCGTCGGGTGGGACGGAGCAGTAGACGCCCTTGTAGGCACATACGTTGGGCCCCTGCCACGACGACAGCGCGTCGTGGGGGTCCTCGGCGATGGCCGCCTTAAGCGCCTGCATCGCCGTGTATTCCTGCCCCCCGCCGCCGCCCTGGCTCCGCACCGAAGAGGGCGACGGCGAGGCGGGGGTGAGACGAGACGAAGCAGGCTGCGGCGGCGCGGCGCCATTGGTCCAGACGCCAAATGCGGCCCCGAGGCCGAGCTGGGAGGTCGGGGTCGGGGAGGACAGCAGCAGCAGCAATACAACGACGATCGCATGGACATGGAGAAATGCAAGAAGATGGAAATGTAGCTGCCTCATGGCTCCTTGGGCTTGGTCTGGTTATGCTTTCCCCTCCTTGCTACTTACTAGGCAGTTCTTGTGCGTGAGAGAGAGAGAGAGAGAGAGATTCTTGTGACAGTGAGGGGGAGAGTTTTTTTTTGCTTTTTTGCTTTTACCCGGTTCATTTTTTTTTTTTTACAAAAATAGCACTACCTATGGTGAAAAATAGACATGTGAGTCGCGCCCTCGTAACATGGTAAGTCATGGGTTATGACATCGTGAGTGCACTAGACACCATGGCAAGTGGGCAGGTCATCGCGGTAAAGCTATAGGTAGCCAAATGGGCGGCCCGGCACGGCACGGCACGAGCACGACTAGGCACGGCCCGTTTAGGCACGGCGACAAAGACGAGCGATTAATCGTCTTGCGTCGCAGCCCACTGCCTAAGATCGTGCCCAGGCACGGCACGAAGAGGAAAATAGTCTTAAAGACGAATAGCCCGTCGTGCTTTACGTCTGCGTCACCAAAGAAGACTATACAATAAAAACCCCTCTTTAGACCAAAGATTCGGACCAAAGAGAGTAGCAATATGAGCATATCAACAATCACTGATTGATTTTGAAAACTTGAAATTTGTTTATACAATATTTGGGTGCCTCATTAAAAACCTTTCTAGGTAAAAACTCATACCTCATGAGAAAACCCTAGAAAGGAAAAAAGAGTACAAACCCAAATTTACTTTGAAGTTTAAGAGAGTACAATACTACAATCCATATAGTCCATTACATAATGTAAGTAAACTTCATCAAGAAACAGAAATAGAAATAGTATCATCGGTTGGTGTTGGTCCAAAGACCACAAAGACAGTAAAACTTCATCAAGAAACAAGTTTGTGTATGAATCTTGAAGATCTTTGTCCTCCACATTGTGTTGAGCTCTAACCCGGCTAGCTCCCAATCCTTGATGCAGACGACATCTCCACCATTTCAGGGTTCAAGCCGCCGCTCCTCGATCACCCCGCCAGTTAGACTAAAAGTAGATTCTCAAGATATAGTGGACACAGTAACCTTTGTCATCACATCTTTAGCTAATATAGACAAAATGGGATAAGTAAGTTTGTGCTCATGCCACCAATTGAGAATGTCGAAGTCATCGTCGTAGTGGGCAACGCGTTGTCCTTGTCGAGTAAGTTGACAACTCGTAAATAGATCTTTGGAGCAAAGGCGAAGTTGAAGCAGATGATGATCTCCACCACCACGGAAGGTACACGAACACGAGAAGCGGAAGGTGCAGAATCACCTAAATTTGCATGAGCCAGGAAGATGCGAGAATCAATTTGCCCCAAAGATTTTGCCCCAATCAGTTTTCTTCTTACCAATACCGGTGGTTGGTTGTGAAGGTCTCTGCAATCTCACCGCACCAAACTTGGTTTCATATTTGGAAAAGGTTCTATTTAATTCAGCCCTTACCTCAATTAAATAACTAGAGTAATCTGCACTAGTGAGATTAGATAACAACATAAGAACATTGTTGAAACCTCGATCTTAGCTCTAGGATCCAAAATAAATGCAAAAGCATATAGCATTGGGATAGTCCTCCAAGATTTTGAAATTTTGTTTTCATAGGAACAACTACATCTCTTAGCAGAGGATCATTCTCATATGAGTTAAGGTGTCCAAAGCAATGTCAAGAATGTGATGCGACATCAATGGAGATGTGGGATAATAAATACCAGTGAGCAACAGTTGAATCATAGAACATCTCTAGGAATTGTAGAACTTGTTCACCAACATACAGTGTGCATCGATAAGTAGGGTGTGCCCCACTGCTTTGTTGGGGATAGTGAGTATGTATGAAGACTGAAAAAGTGCTTTTGTATGGCATGAGGTGCTTGAGCATGAGATAAGTGGAGTTCCATCTCACATCCATGTCCAAACCAAACTTACGAGGCCGTACCCCATAGCAACACAATAGCTTTTGTATGCGACAATACGTTGGTTTGAAGAATTCAAAAGAAATTGTCGCTCAAAGCCTCAACATAAGGCTTCACTCGCTTCAAACCAGACTTAACAATTAGATTGATTATATGGCATGCACAAAGTTGATGCAAGAAGACAGATCCAACATAACCACTAAACAAAGGCTTGAGCTTATCCATAGCACTAGTGTTTGAAGAATCATTGTCCAATTTAACATAAAATACATTATCAGACAATCCAAACTCACCGATCACAAAGGAAACACGATCGGCTATATTGTCACTGAATGTGACACATCAATCAACCAAGCCCTATAACCCTTTTTCTAGCTCCCAATCAGTATTAACATAATGAGCAACCACACTAAGGTAATCCTCCTTAGCATTACCAGACCAAATATCAGAAGTAAGTGCAACAGATGAAACAGAATTTTGCAAAGTTTCCATAAGCTTACTACGACGTTCATTGAAATATTTCTCCATATCTCTAGTAGTGGTTTGCCTGGAGACACTGGAAAACCTAGGATTATGGGCACGCCTAATGTATTCCTCAAAAGCAGTAGACTCACCAAAGGAAAGCGGCAAATCTTCTCTAGCAATCAAACGACAAAGTTCAGTACGAGCTACCTCAGGACTGTAATCCCGTTGACGAACGATCTGTCGACAAGATTGAATCGAATCAAGGATCGAATCCTGGTCGAATGGCCGCTTCGATTTGCATCTATCACGGTGTCGTGACAAATGTCGATACCACCCGAGAAAGAAGCAGATAACGTAGATTTGCAGGATGAGGCACTTAGCAAAGATACCTCACCTTCTTGCCATTATCGTTTCTAAACAACTTTTCAAAGTCGTTCCACACATCAGGTGGAGGCTCTGGGCCTCTTATTCTTACCACGGCCCACGACATGTGGCTCGGTGCTTGCACCGTCACCTGCGACGGACTTGCGGCGGTAGAGGGATCAACATCGGCGTCGCCGCCCGGCAGCTTCCGCTGCTTGCTACCGAACAAGTCATCTTGGCCCAAGTCTTCTCGGTGTCCCCTTGCGGTAGGAGATCGTGGTCGATGGAGGTAGGATCGAGCTCCTCCGCCATCGTTGGCCTCACGCGGTGGTAAGACTAGAGACCGGAGAGGACAGAGGACACCGGAGAGAGTCGAGAGAGAGCGAGGAGGACTGGGGGACAGGAGAAGCGGCGGTGGAGGCGCGCATGGCCATGAGTGGAAGCGCGGGCGGGGGAGCGGCTAGGGTTCACGGGGATTGGGGAATGGGGGCGGAGCGGCTGGGGACACAGGGACAGGGAGTCGGGGAATGGGAAGGGGCGAATGGGACGGAGCGGCTAGGGTTCATGGCCTTATATGGTTTTCGCCGTTTCGCCTGATCGCCTCCGCATGGGCTGGGCCGGTGGGCTGGGCCAGCCTGGGATTCATAACAATTGTCGTTCCATGCCCGTGCCGTCGTGCCTATTTTACGTGCCTGCGTGCCCCTTTCCGCCGTGCCGTGCGTTTACCACGCCAAGGGTCCGCCCAAGCACTAAGACGGTGGTAGTCGATGCCGACCCGGGCACTATAAATGTCGTGCCGTGCCGTGCCTAGTGCCGGGCCCATCTTCCGTGCCTAGGGCCGGCCCGTTTAACACGGCCCATCTGGCCAACTATAGGTAAAGCTAGTAACCACGGTAGGCATGGCACAATCCTACCGCGGTCCTCGTGCATGGAAGCACATAACCTACCGGGTGCTCTGGTATGGCAACGATCTACTACCGTGTTGTTTTGCTGCTACCGCGGTTAGCCGGGGTGCCACGGGGTCAGGTACATAGATGCCATTCCTTTTACGTCAAAGAAGATACTATTTTTATAATTTTATCCCTACGTAGGAAAAAAAAAAGTGTAAGACTTTGAGAGAATGGGAGGGAAGGAGGGCGTGTGCAACTCTGCAAGTCTGTATGCAAATTTGGTATCTTTCTCTTTTTGATGCTTGGTGCTTCTCAGATGAGCGACAACTGGAAATGGGATTTGATGGGTGTAGGTGTCCAAAACTCCAAATGCTCAGTAGCGCTGTGTCCTTGTTACCCATGTAGGCGTGTCTCATCCGTGTAACTCACTATGCATGAAGAAGAGATAAAATAGAGCGGGAAACCCTAGTTGTAGGTCACAACTCCAAGCAATGCATCCGGGCCAGCTATTACGAAGAAGAGATAGGAGTTGCACCGCTAAGATCAGTGGCGGACCCAGGGCCTAGCCACTCTGGGTCTATGCCCGGGTTCAGTCCATGTAAGTGTAACAAAGCTCATATGGCTATATACGAATCAAGCATGCCAGGACAACCATCATTCCAAATTATGAGAACTAGCGATGCAGTTGGCCTGTCCTTGAGAACTGGTTCTAATGCCAAGTTGCAGCCTCTTTTGTATTCAAACATCCTTTTAATTAGTTTAAAACACTTTTGATTGTCAATTTCGCTTGTATCAATAATAAATGATTTGTGAATTTGTTATCCTTCTTTAAACGTGTCCTGGCTCTAGAAGATGAGACCGGAGAGAAGCCCTGGGAGCCTCGATTTACTAGGTTGTTGCTTCGGTTTCGAGTGTTGAGCGTTGATTTCTGATCAACCGTTTCGTGGACATGTATATAATGACAATTGGCGAAGCGATGAGTAACATCGGGATCACCTCTCGTGGACCAATTGGATCAATCTCTACTATATAAAGTGAGAGTTTCTTCCCACGTCATTTCATTAAAATTACCAGTTCTGCCATTCTTTAATTACCCACCTCTTTAATTAACCACTCTAGGTGTGAATGGAAGACAACACACAAGACTATTCTTTAATTACCCACCTCTTTAATTAATTAACCACTCCAGGCGCAAGAAACGAAGCATCAGAACGCTTCATTTGCATAGAAATATAGAAATACTGCTTCAATAGTGTCCTATTGTATAAGGTATTATTTGCACAACATATTTTCTTGTTTCATGTTACCGTAATAGCAGAACAGCCGTTCAAAATGTAGATACCGTTGCAACGCACGGACACCTTACTTAGTATCATGGGTATATGAGTGGCAATCGAGACCCCAACTGTCAGGGATTAATTGCGCGAGGTTTGAGCATGCGGTAGTTAGTTGCTGTTTGTTCATGTTTTTTTTTTTTGTCTTATAATTTAAAGTCAATTTTTTTGTTTGAGTAACTTAAAAGCAATATGCTTTTCTTTGTGATAGAGATGGATAATTTTAACCTAATTTTAGTGGTATTGGTTTATGGTGTCTTTTGGCTTTTAGTTATATGAAGATTTATGATTTGTAAAAGTACAGATAAAAAGTCACACATTTGTTTAGGCTTTACCTTTTTAGCTTTTAAGTACTATTTATTTAGGCTTTGGTTTTTTAGCTTTTTAAATTTAAAAAAATCCAAAATAAATAGGGCATTAGACGAGAATAAATGGCAAATCGCATGAAAAATAAGATTATTTCTCTTGTCCAGTGCCCAAAGAGTGATGTGGTTGATTTGCAAACAGTTTACTCCTGGAAAGTAGAAACACACGTTATTCGTCACAATTTTCTTCCAACTTTTCTTTCTTCCTCTTCTTCCGCGAGGAAATGTTGTTCATGGCAATTGACAATCAAATGTTGATTCTTTTGAGGAAAGAAGGGGAAAAAACAGATTGTTGCAAGAATGCAGTTTGAACTTTGAGCAGCGATGAAACTATTTTCACTGAATTTGATTAATGACACGACTAACAGTTTGAGTATGTGGTAGACGGTTGAACTGGATCTGCACAAAACAAGTTACTACTATCCTAGCCTGTTTAAAATTATAAGATCTATTATTTGAATGTAAATTTAATGATGTTTTTCCTTCTATACCACTGATTATTCTTTCTAAACTATATACGTTTATTCATTACCATCCATATAAAGTATTATCTCTCATCTTCCAAGACAATTAAATGTGGTATCACTACTACAGAATGACACATTACTATCGCTTCATCTGTGTCGGTTCTAAACTTTTGACTTCAAAACCGATTGTGATAAGTATATTCCATTTGTAAATCTTGGTAACAGGTTATCACAATGGGTTCTGAGATCGAACCGATTGTGATACGATAATAATCCCAATCGGTTCTAGATAAGAACCGATTGTGATAATAATTTTGTTATCACAATCGGTTTTTATCTAGAACCGATTGTAATAAGTAGGTATTAGCACAATCGATTTTGGGAAGAAACCGATTGTCCTGAGCACAGGGGTTATCACAATCAGTTCTTTTCCAGAACCGATTGTGATGATTTTTTGGCAACAGAATGCCCAGTTCCATTAGGTGCAACCAAGAATAGTTTTTGTGAGATCCTCCACTCACACATTTCCCCTTTAGGGAAGAAGAAAAAAACAAACTCCAACACAGCCCGCTCTGCTAGAATCCCAACACAGACCTCTTGTACCCTTCATTCATGCTTTAATATTTGTGCAACTTGTATTTTCGGACGATGAACAGTACCGATCTGCTAGAATCCTAACTCGCGGTTCAACTCTCAGACAATTTATGTAGACACATGTAGTGATGCAAATTATATATAACATTATAGTAGCATGCATGCGGCAGATAATAATAATATATATACCATTCCACACATTATACTTGTTTTTTTTATCAATAGGACATGAAACATTTTGACTTGGAACAACAGAACATTAGAAAGATACAATCCACAAAAATATAAAAGAGACTCAAAATAGAGTGTAAAGCGTAGAATAGACTTCATCTGCTCTAGGCCAACAACCCTAATATATTAAACAAGCTGTACTTCATTACAATATATCACCACATCCATTGTTTATAATTATTAAACATATAAAGGGGGACTGCATTACACCTAATATATTAAATTTATGACTCGCGGCTCTCGCCCGAGTAACCCGAGTCAACCGAGTCACCCGAGTCACCCGAGTCGCCAGAGTCGGTGTCGCTGGAGACTACGCGGACTAGTGATGGTTCATCCTCCGATGATGAACCCGATCTAGACGAGGCACCGGTCCCTATGGTGATCGGCGCGTAGTACTCCGCCTCCTCCTCCTCGTCCTTCTCCTCCTCGTCCTCCTCCTCCTCCTCGTCATCGTCGTCGTCGTCTTCCTCGTAGTCGTCGTCGTCCTCGTCGTCATCCTCGTCCTCCTCGTCATCGTCGTCGTCTTGATCGCCATCTCTGGGGCGCTTCCTGCTGCCTTTGGAGGCGCCTGGATGGGGTGAGGCGCCGGGAGGGACGTCGGGAGACAGGTGGGGCGCTGGCGCCACGCCGGAGTGAGGCGCCGGAGGCTGAGGCGGCGCTGCCGGCGGCGGTGGAGGATCGTACAGTGACTCCACGGTGGAGTCATACCTTGCCGGAGAAGGAGGGGGCGTTGCCATTGCTGCGGTCGAAAGGAGAAGTCAGACCTTGCAGAGAAGAAAGGAGCTATATGAAAGAGAAGAAAGGAGCTATATGCATGGAAGAGCTATATGAAAGAGAAGAAAGGAGCCATTGCTGCCATTGCCGGAGGAGTCAGACCTTGCAGCAGAGAAGAAAGGAGCTATATATATGAAAGGAGTTATATGTTTGAACGCGATCAGACCTTGCAGCAGTCAGACCTTGCCGGAGGAATGGAACGCGATAAGACCTTGCAGCAGTCAGACCTTGCCGGAGGAATGGAACGCAGACCTTGGAAGAGTACTACCGATGATCAGAAAGGAGCTATATGAAAGGAGTTATATGTTTGAACGGTCAAATTGGCGGGGAAGCCGAGGGGGTGGATTAATATCCGTGTCGGTTCATATCCCAAACTGACTGTTATGACTTAAGTTATTGCAGTCGGTTCTTTTTGAGAACCGACACAGATACATTATCTGTGTCGGTTCTATAAAGAAACCGACAGTGTTGAGGATCCAAATTATCACAGTCGGTTTTACATATAAGCGACGGTGATAACTAATTAATCACAAACGGTTCTTCTATAGAACCGATTGTGATGAGGCTCGCTAGGTTTTATATGTACCGTCTGGACTCGGGAATGAACTTATTAACTCTCGTCGAGTTGGTTCGCTAAGCGATTTCTCTATTTTCCAGCCTATCTTACCTGTGGCTTTATTCAAAAGGTGGGCCCCATTCCTTCGAATCCCTTCAATTTTGTATTAACGTACATTATTCGATTTTGATTTGGTCTCATTAGCGAGTGTATGGTGGAGGAGATCGGTGCGTTGAAGGTCTCCGTTAATTGAAACCCTAGCTAGCTTGATCAGAGCTAGATTTCCTCGTTTGTGGTTTTCCTCGAAAGGTGACCAGCATTAATTCTTAGAAATCTCTTCAATATTGCAGTAGGACTTAAATTAATTTTTTTATTTGGTGAATGTGTACATTACATGTCATAATTGTTTTAATATAATTAATATGATCAATTATATAGTAGTTAATTAAATTTGCGTAACCTATGCGTCTCCCGTTCGAGGGTGCTTGTTTATAAGTATGCTAAAATGGCATATTTATAAATAAGCGATCTCAGTATCCACGTTTTTTGGACAGTACGAGGATATGTGGCTTGGGCAAGTTACTAAGCTGATGTACAAAGCTGTAGAAAGTTTGGCGACATCTCCCTGGCGGTGTTCTCAGAATACACATCCTCTTGACATGTTGTCGATACGTGTATTTGGAGAACAGCAGGAGATCGGCCAAATTTTCTCTAAAGTTTGTACAACATCTTAGGAACTTGCTCGAACCACATATCCTCGAATGGGATTAGGACCTAACCTAATTAGAGATTAGGAGTCATCATTGGTATGTACGTACTTAGTCGGTCTACAGATATACGTTTCTTTAAGATCATTCAACAAAAAAACTTTGTTTTCGGGTTGAACCCTTCTTTTATTTCATTGATTAGGGCATTATTAATTTATTATTTGCGGTTTACTTGTAGATGGGCCGTGAAGAATGGATGTATCACAAAAGCCGTGTGAGTGCTGAATTTCAGAGGGGAGTTAAGGAGTTCATAAGAATTGCAGAAGAAGATATGGTTATGAGGGGTGTAAAGTTCATATATTGTCCTTGTATTGATTGCACCAATCTCAGGAGATTTAACAACTCAGCTCAAATTGAAGGGCATTTGATTCGACGTGGCTTCGTGAGGAATTACACGTGTTGGATCCATCATGGGGAGATAGGTAGTACCTGCATTGCTCAACGAAGACATCTTTGGAAGCCGATCACGAGTTGGAGCGTGATATGTTTGATGACGATAATTTAGATCAAATGTTGCGGGATGTGGAGGGAAATTACACGGAAAGAGAGTTCGAAAAATTTAAAAGCTTGATGGATGACGATGCCAAACCATTGTTTTCAGGTTGCAAAGGGGAATACACCAAGTTGGGTTCGGTCCTTGCATTGTTTGAACTGAAGGCAAAACATCGTTGGACAGATACAAGTTTCAATGCACTTTTAATACTTCTATCGGATATGCTTCCAGAGGGAAATGAGTTGCCAACAAGTATTTATGAAGCGAAGAAGCTATTATGTCCCATGGGAATGGAAATAGAAAGGATACATGCATGTCCAAATGATTGCATACTATACCGCAACGTCCATAAGGAACTGCGCATTTGTCCTGTTTGTGGTGTACCCCGATATAAACAAAATGAGAAGCGTAATGACAAGAAGCGTAAGAACCGAATTGACGACGGTGAAGATGTGAAAAAAGGGGCACCAGCCAAGGTGTTGTGGTATTTGCCCATCATTCCCCGTTTAGAGCGGTTATTTGCAAATCCTAAAGAGGCAAAATTGTTGCGTTGGCATTATGAATCTCGAAAGGAAGATGGCAAGTTGAGACATCCCGCTGATTCGGCTCAATGGAGAAACATTAATTGGCAACATGAGGAGTTTGGTGCCGAGATGAGGAACATAAGATTTGGATTGAGTACGGATGGTATGAATCCGTTTGGTAATATGAGCGATCGACACGATGCTTGGCCAGTTTTGTTGTGTATCTACAATTTGCCTCCTTGGTTATGCATGAAGCGGAAGTATATCATGATGTCGTTGCTAATCTCAGGACCCAAACAGCGGGGTAATGATATTGATGTGTACCTATCACCACTAATTGAGGATTTGGTAAAATTGTGGAATGTGGGGGTTGAGGTGTGGGATGCATACAAAACAGAGAACTTCACCCTACGGGCTATGATATTTTGCACCATAAATGATTTTCCAGCCCTTCGTAATTTGGCGGGCTATAGCACGAAGGGAGCCAAAGCTTGTCCAATTTGTGAAGAGGACACTGATAGCTTGTGGCTGCCGAATTCGAGGAAAACGGTGTACATGGGTCACCGTAGGTTTCTACTCCGAAGTCATCGATATCGTAAAATGGATGACAAATTTGATGGAAAGAGGGAAGTTCGTGCAGCCCATGACCTATGACTGGAAGGCAAGTATATTCACGCGTAGAGGATATCGATGTTCAGTATGGTAAGAGCCGTAAATCTGTTCGTCCTAGGACCATTTGGAAAAAGAGGTCGATATTTTGGGACTTACCATATTGGAATGAGTTAGATGTCCGTCAATGTATTGATGTCATGCACGTTGAGAAAAATGTTTGTGATAATTTGATAGGCATCCTGCTGAACATACAGGAAGACCAAGGATGGTGTGAATGCTCACGCGATATGACCTACATGGGGATCGAGGCCCAAGCTTGCAGTGATGGAGGAGGATGGAAAAGGGCCGTACATCCTCATGCATGCTACACCTTATCCAAGAAAGAGAAAGAAGACCTGCAAGTGTCTCCACGATATTAAAGTTCCATCGGGCTACTCCGCAAACATTAAGAAGCTTGTGTCTATGGATGATTTGAAGTTGTTCGGTATGAAGTCCCACGACTGTCATGTCTTGATGACCCAAATGCTCCCTGTTGCAATCAGAAATATCCTACCAGATGACGTTAGGTTGGCAATCACGAATCTATGCTATTTCTTTAATGCGATTTCATGCAAGGTTATTGATCCCGATATACTGGACAACTTACAAAGTGAGGTGGTGCAGACTCTTTGTCAGCTTGAGATGCATTTCCCCCCGTCGTTCTTCGACGTCATGGTCCACCTCGTTGTTCACCTTGTTAGAGAGATTAAGATTTGTGGACCCGCATTCTTGCGTTACATGTATCCGTTCGAGAGGTACATGGGTATATTAAAGTCATACGTGAGGAATAGGTCGAAGCCTGAGGGTAGTATTATTGAAGGTTATGGGACTGAAGAGGTTATTGAGTTCTGCGTGGACTATCTAGGTAAAAGACAACCGATTGGTGTTCCTATATCTCGTCATGAGGGCAGACTTGGTGGCAAAGGAACCATTGGGTCAAATCTAATGAGCCCACAATTTGATATGTACTGTAAAGCGCATTTCACAGTCTTGCAACACAGCGCAGAAGTTCATCCATACATCCAACAACACAAGTTGATATTACGGGAAGAGAATCCACTTATGGATGAGCTTTCCATCACACGAGAACACAACGATCGATTCCTCACATGGTTCAAAGAAAAGGTGAAGGTCTCCGTTAGTACCGAGGATGTCAATGGTTGGCTGACGGACCAAGATTTAATATCTGAGACATGGCAAGGTTACGATATTAATGGCTACACATTTTATCTTGAAAGTCAAGATGCAAAGAGTACAAGGCAAAAGCAGTGGTGTGAGCATAGATGCTTTGTCCGATGATCACTCAATTAGTGGATCGTCAACTGCAATGAATCGTTACTACGGGATGATCGAAGAAATATGGGAGCTCGACTACGGAATATACCAAGTTCCATTGTTCGATGTAAGTGGGTGAGACTTCCTCACGGAGTTAAGGTCGACAAGACAGGTTTTACAATTGTTGATCTGAATAGGCGGCCTCTGAGAGATGAACCGTTCGTCCTCGCAAAGCAAGCAACTCAAGTTTTCTACGTGCGTGATCCGGACAATCCGAGGTTGCACGTCGTACTTCATGGTAAGAGGAGGATTGTTGGAGTTGAAAATGTCGTAGATGAAGAAGAGTACAACCAATTTGATGAAACACCTCCGTTTGCAGATGGGGCATGTCTTAGCGGTGACGACGGCACACATGGAACACATTACATGCATGTAGATCATCAAGAAGGGTTATATTTTAAATAAATTAAGTTGTAAGAATTCCCTGTATAATGTAGCATTTTGTAGAATATATATGTCAAATGGATCTTATAGTATAGGAAATTTGAAAAAGATTTAACTTTTCGACTCTTTTGAATGAAGACTCTGTTTTAAAAAAATTAGAAATTGGATCATAGTCATCACAATCGGTTCGTTTAGGAAACCGACACAGATAGTATAATTGCGATCAGTTTTTTAAAAGAACCGACACAGATACTCCACATATTGCGATCGGTTTTTCTACAGAACCGACACAGATACTCCACATATTGCGATCGGTTTTTTTATAGAACCGACTGTGAGGACCCCTCTTCCTATACCGTACTGTACGCCGTCTACTGTGGCGTATAGCACCGTATAGCAACAGAAGCCTCGACACCGAAAATCTGAATCTAAAAAAAAATTCGATCGACGGGATCGAACCCTTAACCAGACCGGTGCTCAGACGCATCCGATACGGTTCCACTGGATCAAGAGCTTGAAGATCGCGTACCAACAACACGAGTATCAATGCACGAGTAATGAACTAAAGTTAAATTACATAATCGGGGTAAATCTTGTACATACACATTACAAAATCCAAAAGTGGAACAATAGCGGAAGCAAAAGAAACACTAAACCCGGTACTGGCCTGACAACCCCACAGGCTACTGACTGGAGGAAGGACCACAACCGCCGCACAGCTCGCAGAACAGAGGACCACCTGAGCCATCCGGATCACCATCGGAACCATCCTCTGAGACAAGGTTAGTAAACAACAGCAAAGCACCGGTGAGTACACGAATGTACTACGCAAGTCTTTAGTGTATGGAAATATAGTTAAATGCAGGCTATATCAACAGGAATAAGCTTCTATACTAGGTTGATTGCATAAAGCAGCATTTATTTGTAAACAACATTTAACAACCGATAGCATTAGTAATTGAAAGAGCAT
The DNA here is from genome assembly GCA_036346355.1 of Rhipidocladum racemiflorum. Classification (NCBI taxonomy): domain Eukaryota; kingdom Viridiplantae; phylum Streptophyta; class Magnoliopsida; order Poales; family Poaceae; genus Rhipidocladum; species Rhipidocladum racemiflorum. The sequence continues at coordinate 34,237,839 of CM070578.1, read as the reverse complement.
TTGACATAAAACATATTTCACAGTATATGTATAATGTATATTATCCCAACCGGTTCGCCATTCCCGCTCGAATGCAACCGATGGGCTAGATTGTCGACTCTATCCATCAAACACTTCCTTTCCGTTCGAGACTCACACTTTTCAGAAGAAGACACAAAACCAAACTTCTATACTCTCCATACTTATCCGGGCTAGATGCTCTTAGCAGTGAGCACGGCTAATCGCTCACTTGTACATCACCCTTCTGCCGACGTTGCACACATTCCCCACCTGGGGCTACCTAGCAAGCGTGTTGCCACGACGCGCGATACTTTTCGATGCAGACTCTTGCAGATTGACCATGCCGTTCCCATCATCGGTGTCGGCCGGACATCGACAATAGCGTGATCCCACCCTGGCGGATTTAGGCGGCCGTCTGGCTGCAGCGCAACACGGGTATCCCTTGCCCGGGCCCCATTACCCCACGAGTGGCACTATTGTTGGCGGGAACCCACAACACCCCTTCTTCTCGTCCAATGGATGACGAAGTCCCTTCGAGAACCCCGCGATTGCCAGACACATCAACGCGCAAGTTCTCATCTTGCTCTTCGGCCTACCAACAAATCGGCTATCCCGAAGTCAGGTACATAGGCATTCTACGATTCGATTCATGTGGTTGCGCGAGACACACCCAACATTAACTTTGAGTTCGGTCCTTATATTTTTGTTGACTCGGGCAAGGACTCCAATCCTAACCACACCATCACCTTCACATTCTATACCTCCTCCCGAGTCATTTACACCACTCATTTTTATCAATTAACCATTAACCATTTTGACTCAATTCATTTTGAAATCATATTTTGATTGATGAGTGTAGCGCCAAGGACTAGACTCAAATCTATTGCATTGACTAAGCATATGCATTTATTAACATTTTATACACAAGTGACATTTATTAAGTTGCCTAACCTCTACTAGTGCTATCAATGTGACCATGGGAAATAGATTAAGGAAAACCACCAATTAGGGTTATATCTAACATTCCAACAAACTAGCACATTCTTGAAATTAAGCGATGCATATAGTTTGATAAATCAAAGTAAACATCGTAAAATATTGGATCAAGATGATCAAAGGAGGTGCTTGCCTGTCTGCTGCTACTCACGATGGATCGGGACGAACTCAGGATTGTTCGAGGCGACTCCGGACTCACTCGCCTCTAATCGAATAAAAACATCAAAAACAGCGAACAGAGAAATAAATTAGCAAAAAGTGACTTTAGAAGCATAAACACCAACTTAACACCAAACGGAACTCATTTAGATACTAAGAAAGAAAATAAACGATCAAAAGCGCTAAAACGCGCAATCGCGACCGATGAGGCGATTTCGGTGAAATTCTTGCCAAAGTGAATAAAATGCGTAAAATAAAGAAAAATTCAAATAAATTTAGTTAAACACCTAGAATTAGGTATAACACACCTAACGGGACTTGTCGCAACTCGTTTGGGATTACAATGATCGACCAGGAGCCAAAACAAAGAAAAACCAAATCGTAAAAGTGAAAAATTCAGAAAAGGAAAACGGCACTATTCACCGTAGGGCAAAAGCCATTTTTGTTCGTAACGCACGTAATCGATTTGCGATTTCTCCAGGCTGTTCCACCAGGTAGTCTAGGGTATTTATGACCTATCTGGGCCTTACCCCACCGAAATTCACTTAACCTATAACAATTCGATCGAAGCGCATTTTGGGTCGCTAAATCGCTCAGATCGCACAAGGTCCGAAACGGCTCAAACTTGATTCGCTTGCGCGAGGAGCACGTTTTAGACTTCACTAGGCTTATATGACCCTAAATGACTCATTAGATAGCTAAGCTGGTGAATAAACCTAAATTGTGGAATATGGCCAAAATGGCTATTTTGCTCGAAAACGAGCAATCTCGCCCAAAAGGGCCGTTTTGAGCTGAAATGCCGCGAGACTTGTTTTAAGCCCTCGGCTAGTTGCTTAGGGATACTTACGACCTATCGGAGCCATTCCCCAGCATGGATGACTTAATCTTCTCTGACTTTTGATCAATTGCCCGCTTAACTCCGGTATTTACCCGAATTACAACAAAAGTCCGGAAAATGTCTTAAAGGTGATCTAAAGCACACGTGAAGCATGCTTTCAACCTTAGTGACCTTAAACGAAGCTAAACAAAGCTAAATGCCTTAAACGGCTTGTGAGGCCTATAATTATTAAAACAAAATGCAAAGTGCTAAAATGCAAATCTAGCGATTCTAACTGCTTTTCTAGCCTCTAAGGGGACTAATGGTAAAGTCAATACATGCCTCGGAGCTCTAGGATTTTATGAAATAAAAATAAATTAAAAGAGACCTAGAGCTAACAACTTGTAGCGAGTTTTGTGAAACTTAATTTCGACTCTTCCGATCACAACCAGGGCTATCGGAAGAGCTAATGGAGCTATCGTTATACGCTATGGACCTTCGGTCCATTGTAAAAATAGTTAACACCTAAATGAATAAAATAAATTTCGGCTTAGCGAAATTGAATTCGATTCCTCAGAGCGACTCTAGCCACAGAAGCTGCTATAGGAAAAATCTATACATGCTATGCACCACTAGACCTCCGATAAATCGAAGACCTAGCGATGGACTTGAGCGAATACGAGGGTGACTAAAAGCTAGGTCGGCTATAGGATTAAATGAGCCTAACGATGATCTGAGTCTAGATTCTAAAGCACAATTGCCATGCGACGTGTCTAACACATGGAACCTAGTTTTGACCTAGGCTAGGGTTTGAGGACATGATGAAATGCGGAGCTACAGAGGAGGAAACTTCGTAGCTACGCGACGAGGGACGTCCGGAGCCGAGAAATCAAGTCGGATCGCAAAGCACCACGGAACTCCAAGAGACATCGATGAATCTCGATGGAATACTCACTTGAAGGGGTTGAGAAGATGGGGAACGCGATGAGGACGCCGATTCCTGCCTCCGGATCAGTTTCCGTCAGTCGGATCGCCTCCAATCCGCGGATTTGGGTGGCTTCTTCTTCTCTTTCTCCTTCTTCTTTGCTTGGGACGTGTGGGATGGAGGAAATGAGGGTGGGCTGGTTTGAGGCTTGGAGATGGCTTAAAACACATGTGGGCACTATGCACTTATGGAGGGCATTTTGGTCAAGTGGCAGCTTTTGAAGATTAAACCTTCCAAAGTTGATTTTTATCGATTCTAAGATATTTAGGAAGGTTTTTAGGTCAATTAAACACTTTTCCAACTCAATTTGCAATTAATTAAGTCGGGCGGTTAAACGTGACCACGATCAAAGTTCACGAGCTCCGATTAAATAGATCCCTAACTCCTTTTGAAGATTTTTAATTTCCCCAGTAAACTAGGTAATTTGTACTTCAAAAGGACAAAGGAGTGAGTATTTGGATCAAAGGCTAAGACATTATGGCAAGAGCTCAAAAACTGAATTCAATCACCGAAAACACTTGTCGGCGATTAAATGGGAAATTGATTTTGAGCGAAGTTAATTAAGTTGAAGGGTTCTTTTTGATCCCATTTAAGTATATACAGCTCAAATTGCAGAAGTACACAAGGACAGTGTATTATTGAACAGTGTTTGAGTACAAATGTACAGTGACTCGAGTATAGAAATACTCGGGATATTACACTGACACAGATACTCCACATATTGCGATCGGTCTCTTTGGTTAACCGACCGTGATAAAACCCAGAGCATTTTCATTTCGGCGCGCACACTCAGTTCATTTCGGCGCGCACTGATTTCGTTTCAATTCATTCCACAACCCTAGCTCGACCACCTCCCCCACCGGCGCCTCCCCCTCCGGCTCCTCCCCCCCGGCGCCTCCCCATCTGGGCGGTACCCGTGGCGCCTCCCCCTCCGGCTCCTCCCCCCCGGCGCCTCCCCCATCGGCGGGTACCCCGTGGGCACCTCCCCCTCCGGCTCCTCCCACACCCTAGCTCGACCACACCCTAGCACGGGTCCTAGCAAGTTTAAGGGGCGCTACTCCTCTTTTCTCGGCCAATTGGTGAGGGAGCGAGTGCTGATCACAATTAAGGACTGGAGGAAGGAAGTAAACGACGAGCAGAAGAACCGACTGTGGGACGAAGTTAAGGGGAAATGGATTATACCAGAGGAAAATGAAATCAATGCGAGACGGTACGCCTTGAAGAGAATGGGTGTGGCTTTGAGGCATTTCAGGGTGACCATGCATGCCGAGTTCGTGTTGAAAAACCGTACTCCCTTCCAAAGGTATCCATTTGTTACACCCGAGGTTTGGGAGGAGTTCACAAGGATGAGGAATACGCCCGAGGCGGATGAGCTGAGAGAGAAGAATATCGCTATACAGAGGCGTAACACACACGCGCACCACCTCGGTTCCGGTTGGTATGTCGGGAAGAAGGCAGAGTCGGCGCGACTAGCGGAGGAGTGTGCAACCTCTGGGACAACGATGCCTTACTCCCACATATGCGAGGAGCGGGCACGCGACTGGGTATTAGCGAGGACGAAGAAAACCTCTAACGGTCAGATTGTCATTCCAAACCCCGCGACCGCACAGATCGTCACGACCATCGTAAGATATCTAACATAGTACATTAATTGCATATTATATTCCCATTGTATTTTAGCAATAATTTATATTTGCGACTGGCAGAGGAGGTAAGCTGCAGAAAGAGCAAGGAGCATTTGAAAGCCAAGGGTCAAGGGACATCCTGTGTTCGGCAATCGGGAAGCCCGATCATAAGGGGCGGGTGCTTGCCGCAGGTGCGGGGTATACGAAGAGGTCCTTCTTTGTAGAGGAGAGCGCTTCCAGTGCCAGGGCAAGATCATGGGAAGCACGTGAGGCGCGGATTAGGGCGCAGATGAAGCAGGAGTTGAAGGAGGAGTTAAAGGCTGAGATGATGGCTGAGATGATGGCGATGTTCTCCCAGAATCAGATTCCTCAACCATCGCCTATGCTACGCCCTAGCAAACGCTTCCAATAAGGAACTGTGCATTCCACACCTCAAGGTAATAACTGTTTCGGACCAAAAGGTAGATGAGTAAGCTTAACAAAGATTATGATGAAGATGTTGATCACTTCTTGCAGGGTCCTGCCAAGTGCCAGCTAGTCCTGATCGACGACGGAATACACATTGAGGCTGCGCGCGGGGTTGCATTTCCAAGCAAGGAGGATGACACGGTGCATGGTATACCTTTGGGGATGGGCTACATGACGGTGCAGGTGGACTATGTCCACGATGTTTACATGTCTCATGCCCTGGAGTTCCCCCCGAACGAAGATATCACCACTCTCGGGCAAGCACGGATGTCGTTCATCAAGTGGCCCGCGACGGGTGTCATAGTGCAAGCACCTCCTCCTGCTGTTGCTGCTGCTATGCTACCACTACTGCTACTACTGGTACTACTGCTGGTACTATCGCATCGCTAGTACTGCATCGCTATCGCACTCATCGCTAGTACCGGTAGCATCGGTGCTGCACCGCTCCTGCTATTATTGTTGATGCACTGCTCACATCGCTATCTGCTTTGGTATCGCTGCAACGCTTGCTCGCCATCGCTACTACTCCTCGCCGCTGCTGCTCCTACTCCTACTACTGCTGCTCCTGCTCCTGCTGCACATGCTCCTGCCCCTGCTACACAACCTGCACCTACGCCTGCAGCTGCACCTCCTGCACCAACGCCTGCAGCTACAAATGCTGGTGCGCAGGTGGTGCGCAAAAGGACTTCTACCACGCTGACGAAAGATACAAAGCAGAGTTCAGAGAGTCCATCCGTGAAGAAGGCAAAGTTGTCAGAGGACACAGAGCACCCTGATGATCACAAATGGTACATACATGGAAAGCCCTTTCTCCCAAGCCAAGAATTGAATTCTTTGGGCTTGTTCACTCGCCACCTACATGGATGGTACATCGATAGGTCACATGAGGACGAGCCTCGCCACGATTTCGTAGTGAAGTATCGAGCGGGCCAATTCCACCGCAACGAGGATGGGACCTTCCCGGTCAGTTTTGAGGATCTGTACTTTATGTACAGCTTGAAAGCCGTCGATATTTCTACCATACGATCCTGGACGCTGTGAGTCTCGCACCATACTCAATCAGATGACTATTTACTGATTTTGTATTATATTTTTTAACAATTGACATGAATTGCAGGATCATGAGGCAGCGAGCCGTGACGGGTCGACACCCTATCGGGTTTGTCGACCCCGAGATGGTGTCTGCGACCATGGCTAAGTATCAATCGGAGTTCCTTGCAGGATACATCAAGCAGGCATTGCATGACGAGGCAAAAAAAAGACTTCATTCTCTTCCCATACCACCAGGAGTATGTACTACTATACAATTCAATTACATGTACACACTTCAACCATGTATTAACTTATTCTCTTGCATTGTGTACTGTTTAATAAGCAACCATTGGGTTCTACTTGTGGTTGTTCCGAGTCAAAACAAGGTCTACACGTTGAACTCACTCGAAAATAGACCGATGGACTATGCGATCGAGCCTGTTTTGCAGAAGTAAGTACATTCCTCTAACCTAACACTTTACATATTGAACTACGTTAGGTATTTTTAATCTCAATGGCATCTCTCCAATGTATAGGGCTTTCATGTCTTACATTGCTGAACGTGGCCGACACAATGATAAACAAGGCACCAAACTCGAGTGGAAGCGCTTCAAGGTACAAGTGTCTATCATAGGATTTTTTTCTCACACCTATTTTTAATTCGTCTCCTAATTTAAGTTTCTTTGTTCACAGTGTCATCAACAAGGGTGCGATGATCTGTGTGGCTTTTACGTGATGCATCACATGCTGATTTTGGTTGGTCGCTCACATCTTTTCCCTAAGGTATAGAGTAGATTATTTGCACTCTTTGTCTATGTGATATTTGTTTACAAGCATAATACTATCGGCATGTTACAATACCAATTTAAGACTTAAATATATTAGTGCACTACTATCTATTTTGCAGGACCTTGATATCTTAGGAAGAGCCTAACCAACGCCGATCTCAAGAAATTATGAGACCATTTATGCGGTGGTACTTGGAAGAAGTTATAACGGATGATGGTAGATATAGAGACCATTCAAGCAAATACTAGTCCATAAAGTGTAAACAAAATTTATCCGAATGTGAATGTGATGCATTACAGTTGTAAACAATATTAATTTGAATGTAATGTGTGTAGATTGTGATGTATATGTTCTGTGATATTGTGGATTGTGATGAATGTGTCATATTGTCAATGCGAGGCCATTTTCGGACGATGGACAGTAACATCATCACAATCGGTTATTTGTTGCAACCGATTGGGATAGGTACAGTATCACAATCGGTTCATACTGGAACCGCTTGGGATATTTTCAGTATCACAATCGGTTTGTATAAAGAACCGATTTTGATAATATTCTTATCCCCATCGGTTTCAATAAAAAACCGATTGTGATAATGTAATAATTTGAATCGGTTCTAAAAAAGAACCGATTGTGATATTATACTTATCCCCATCGGTTTCAACACAAAACCGATTGTGATAATGTAATTATTTGTATCGGTTGTAAAAAAGAACCGATTGTGATATTATACTTATCGCAATCGGTTCTAAGTGGAAACCGATTGTGATAAGTGTAATATCACAGTCGGTTGTTAAAAAGAACCGACAGTGATATATCTACCTTATCACTGTCGTTGGACTTTGTATCGCCACCAAAACCGACTGTGATGACCAAAAAGAAAAGATTGTGATGTACGGATCTGTAGTAGTGTATGTAAGTCATTTTCTCTCGTAATTTTCTCAATTTCACCGTAACCTTTATCATTATACAAAGTTAAAATATATTTTATATTTCTAAATGGAGAGAGTAAGATAAGAAATTGACAGTTACTATATACCTCAAGGAATTTGATTTCTCCCAAAAGTGGCTATGTTTTTTCTTGGGTCAAAAGTGGCTATGCTGTCAAGTGCAAATTTAGAAATTAAGAATGCTACCTAAATCCGTCCACCGGTCACTTTGTACGGCATTCTTCTTTCATCCACACAAGGAAATCATATCATGCATATATGTTTTCGTAGCCTTCGATTTCCTGAATAAAACATAATGTGCGAGCTAAATGCAACCACTCTTAACATAATTAGTAAAACAAAGCGAGATCTGCAATGAAAAGTTACATGGAAGAAAGTGTCAAGGACGACCGACCAGAGAACTAGCTGACGATTGGTTTCTGGAAAATCAATATATTAACATTTTAAAAGCAAATTAACCAACACTTAGTTTAAATATGCTGACATTACTACAGATCTGGTCTTCCATACCGCCCCATCAGTACCGGTTATGCATGAACCGGGACTAACATTTACATCAGTCCCGGTTCAACGGTCTACAGATCCGGGGGGATCATCAGTACCGGTTTTAAATACCAACCGGTGCTGATGTGACACATCAGTACCGGTTGGTCAACCAAGGTTGGTGTAACCAACCGGTACTAATGTGAGCACATCAGCACCGGTTGTTGTGTTTGACCGGTATTAATGCGCTTCGTCTCCCGCGCCCCTCAATCCCACACGCCTTTACGATGAAACTCTTAATTCGTGTTCATCCGAATTCTTGTTTTCCGATCCAGCCTCCTATAAAACCATCAGATCGAGTGAGGAGGTAGACGTATTGATGATCGGTAGTTAGCCCATTTACCTATGGTAGCTTCTCCTTCTTCTCCCTATGGCGCGCCATCATCACCACCTTGGGAGAAGGACGTGGAGGAGGAGGAGGAGGAGCGGGAGGAGGAGGATAAGGATGAGGAGGAGGACAATGAGGAGGAGGAGGAGGAGCGGGAGGAGGAGGATAAGGATGAGGAGGAGGACAATGAGGAGGAGGAGGAGGAGGGTTGGGTCCGCTCGGGGAGCGCGACGTCGTCAGAGGAGGATGACGATGATAAAGACGTCATCCACCACCACGACGACGACGACGACCACCCCTCGCCTGACGACGACTCCGGCGACGACAGCCCCCCTGGCAACGACGACGAGTGGTGGTATGGGTGATCGCGCCACCCACCACCCGTGCGCCGCTATGTATATTATATATATTGTAATTAATTAATATAATATGTAATGTTTTATATTATAAATTATTAATATGATATGTAATGTTTTATATTATGAATTATTAATATAATATATAATTTTTTACCTCCCCCTTCTTGAAGCTCTGCCGCCTCTACCGTTACATTGAAATATTCAAAAAAAATTATGAAACATAAAAAAACATTCAAAAAAATTATGCCACAATGAGAAAATCGTTCAAAAAAAAAAACAGCTTCGAGAAACATTCAATTGGACAGTGAAAATCAGGAGAAAATCGGAAGAAAAATTATGAAAGTACGATTCGAGATGAATGTACACATATAATTTTCATGTATCCAATTTAAATATTTAAAAATATATCGATAGTCAAAGTTTTGAAGTTTGGCCATCACTATGTCCAAAACGTCAGCATTTTTGAAGACCGGAGGGAGTAGTAACTTTAGATTGAATTTTTTAATTTAAAAAAAGTGTAATAGAAAACAACTTAGATACCTCACTTAACAACATTGAAAGACAAAGAGATGATGCGCTCTCTAGCTCGCAAAAACTTGTTGGTTTGAGATATGTATAGTCAAAATTTTGAAACTTTAGCTATGAATATCTTTATAAATATTTATATTAGATGCATGAAAATCATATGTGTACATTCATCTCGAATTGTACTTTCATAATAGTATAATTTTAAGAAATTTTTTCTGTCAAAATCGGAAGAAAAATTATGCCACAATGAGAAAATCATTCAAAAATTATGTCAAACGGTTACAACGCACATCAGTACCGGTTGATAAGACCAATCGGTACTGATCTCTACCATCAGTACCGGCTGGAGAGAGCAACCGGTACTGAATCATCCACATCAGTACCGGTTCGGGCTACGAACCGGTACTATCTATCGGTTCAACGACTGTTGGGCTGTAAGGATATCAGTACCGGTTCAAGTAACCAACCGTCACTAATGGTCTAACATCAGTGACGGTTGGTACGTTGAACCGGTACTGATGTCTGACCAATTTAAACTTCTTCGTCCTCCCGCTCACTGCCAGAGAAAGAACAGTTCATCGCGCGAGAAGAACAGGAGCTTCGGCCAAGAGCTTCAAGGGAGGGGAAGTGCTGCTAAAATTTTAAATTTTTGGTCATTTTACTGGCAACCAAGGTAACTAAGGTTAGTAACATCACTCCTCACTACATTTGGTCTTAAATGGAGCCTCTTCTTTGCTTGAATCATGCATGAAGAAATTTTGATTTTTTTTCCCCATAATCGATGAAAGATTATGAATGTAAAGATCTAGCTCGATCTTTTCAAGTAGGATACAAAAACTTCTTGTGTAAGCTTAGAATTTGCTTGTATTATAATATAGCTCGCATTTAAGGTGTGGATCTGGCTCAAATTTACGTTTTAGTTTCATCGATCGATGGAGGATGGGGTTTGGTTGCACGTAATTGGGGAAATTAAGAATGGTGCATGAAAATCATGGAGTTTGGGATCTTCAAATGGCAATAGTTATGTGAAAAAGAAGAAATTTAATTTCATTTGCGAATTAAAATAATATCAGAAATATAAATGGCTTTATAGAAAATAACCACCAAGTCCTACATAATGTAGATGGACCGGCGATGGATGTACATTGATCGACGCTCCCCGGAGTTCTTGCAAGGTTTGCAAGCTTTTCTTCGTGCGACCGATGCTCACATGAAGTCAGGCTACATATGTTGTCCATGCATAGACTGCAAGAATGAGAAGGAGTGGCCAAAATCCAGCCACCTTCACTTCCATTTGCAGGACAATAATATACCAGATGCTGTCCAACACCGTTCGTTCGAAGATACATTGGGGGAGTTTGGCGATGATGACCTAGACCAGATGCTGCTTAATGGAGAGGGAGAGTTTGGCGATGAAAGACATTACAAAAAGTTTCAGCGCCTGTGAGAGGATCACAAAACACTACTGTACCCAAATGCCGACAACGCCACAAAAAAATGCGTACCACATTAGAACTGATGCAATGAAGGCGACCAATGGATTGTATGATAAGGGATTCGACGAGTTGTTATGCCTCATAAAGAAGTTGCTTCCAGATGGTAACACGCTGCCTGAAACTACGTATGACGCCAAGCAAGTTGTCTGCCCTTTGGGGTTGGAGGTACAGAAGATACATGCATGCCGTAATGATTGTATCCTTTATCGCAATGAGTACGAGGATTTGAAAGCTTGTCCGGTGTGCAAAGCTTCACGATATAAGACCAGGTGTGATGACCCAGGCGAGGAAGATGGGCAGCGTAAGAAGAAGAGACCCCCGGCTAAGGTGGTGTGGTATTTCCCTATAATCCCCCGATTGAAGCGCTTATTTGCGAACAAAGCGCATGCCCAGATGATGTGCTGGCACAAAGAAGATCGTAAGGACGATGGAAGGCTAAGGCACCCCACTGATGGCTCCCAGTGGAGGAAAGTCGATAGAAAGTAGCCGGACTTTGCTGAGGATGCGAGGAACATAAGGTTTGGGTTGAGTACGGATGGGATGAACCTGTTCGGCGAGATCAGCAGCAGTCACAACACTTGGCTCATGACTCTATGTATCTACAACCTTCCGACTTGGCTGTGTATGAAGCGGAAGTACATTATGATGCCGTTGCTTATCCAAGGGCCGAAGCAACCTGGAAATGACATCGACGTGTACCTCAAACCGTTGGTTGAAGATCTGCTAACGTTGTGGAACGATGGTGTACGTGTGTGGGATGAGTACAAAAGAGAGTATTTCACCTTATGTGCATTGCTATTCGTAACCATCAACGACTGGCCTGCACTTGGTAACCTGTCTGGCCTATCTATCAAAGGATATAAAGCCTGCATCCAGTGCTTAGAGGATACGGACATCAAGTATCTGAAAAACTCACGAAAGGTTGTGTACATGGGCCACTGTAGGTTCCTCCATATGAAGCACCCGTTACGAAGGAACGGTGAGAATTTCGATGGGACAGAAGAGAAACGTAAGAAGCCCATGCATCGCAGTGGGACACTTGCATTTTCTATGGTAAAGGATCTGAAAGTAGTATTTGGAAAGGGTCCTAGTAGCAAATCTGTCCCGACTGAACAAGATCATACGAAGCCTATTTGGAAGAAGAAATCAATATTTTGGGACTTACTGTACTGGAAAGACTTAGAGGTCCGCCACTCATTGGACTTCATGCATATCACGAAGAATGTCTGCATGAACCTGCTAGGCTTTCTAGATATGTACGGCAAAACAAAAGATACACTTCAAGCACGAATGGACCTGCTTCTACTGGGACTCAGGAACGACCTACATCCGTAAAAAAAAGCGAAAGGACAACATTACCTCCACCCTGCGAGCTACACTCTGAGCAAGGAAGAGAAAAAAAACATGATTAAGTTCTTGAGCAGTGTGAAGGTCCCTTCTGGATACTCCTCAAACATAAAGAGACTCATAAACACGAAAGAGAATAAAATCGTACACCTGAAATCCCATGATTGTCACATGTTGATGACACAGCTGCTCCCAGTGGCGGTGAGAGGAATTTTGCTGGACTGGGTACGAGGGACAATCATAAAGTTGTGCTCGTTCTTCAACGCGGTGTCGCAGAAGGTCATCGAGCCGAATAACGTATCTCAGTTGCAGCATGATGTGGTCGATAGTATGGTCAGCCTTGAGATGATCTTCCCTCCGTCCTTCTTTGATATTATGGTCCATCTCATGGTCCACGTTGTCAAAGAGATAGAAATTCTCGGACCCATTTTCCTGCATAGTATGTTCCCATTCGAGAGATACATGGGGGTCCTAAAGAAGTATGTTCGCAACCGGTCTCGTCCAGAAGGCTGCATTGCACAGGGTGTTGGCACAGAGGAGGTGATTGAATTTTGTGTCGATTACATTGATGATTTGAATCCGATTGGCGTCCCTGTATCACGCAATGAGGGGGGGCTACGGGGAAAAGGGACTCTAGGGATAAAAGAATTCTTTAGCGACAATCTACTTTCATTTAAACAAGCACATTTCACAGTCTTGAAACAAGCAATTGTAGTGGCTCAGTATATCCATGATCATGAGATGATTTTGTGCGACCAATACCTAGAGAAGTCAAAAAAGTGGATCGCACTAGAGCAAATGGACCGTTTCGGCGGTTGGTTACAAAATCAGCTGATAGGCAACCAGGCAGACAATGAACAGTTCAAACTCTTGGCTCGGGGACCATCCACTACAATCATATCATTCCATGGGTATGAGATAAATGGGTACACATTTTACACAATTGCCCAGGATAGCAAGAGCACCAACCAAAACAGCGGCATTCGTATACATGCCTTCGACAAAAATGGAAAGATGGACACCTACTATGGTTGCATAGAGGATATCTGGGAACTCGAGTATGGACCTTTAAAAGTCCCTCTGTTTCGGTGCCAATGGGTCAAATTGACAGCTGTTGAGATCGACGAGTACGGTATGACAACCGTGGACCTCAAGCAAGTGGCCTATAGGGACGAAACGTTCGTGCTCGCCAATGATGTGGCACATGTATTCTATGTGATGGACATGAACAGCAAGCTGAAATTTTTATTCAAGGTATAGTATATTTTAAAAAACCCATCATAAATCAATTTATGTCCTCAAATTAATTAATTAGTCTAATGGAAATTATAAAAAAATCCCACTTGTACCGGATCATAACACCAACCAGTACTGATAGCAGACAACAGTACCGGGTCATAAAACCAACCGGTACTGAAAGCCCATATGGCAACAAGTACACAGGGGAATCAGTACCGGGTCATAAGACCAACCGGGACTAATAGTAATAACACCAACCGGTACTGACAGCCCCTAGGGCAACAAGTACACAGGGGAATCAGTACCGGGTCATAAGACCAACCGGGACTAATAGTATATCGATGCTAGGTTGGAAATACGACCCGGTACTAATTCCCCCTAGGGCAAACAGCATTTGGCGGGGGGTATTGGCGGGGAGGCGAAAATTCTAATATCAGTACCAGTTGGTAATATGACCCGGTACTAATTCCCCTCGTATAAAAAGTGGAGAAGTCCAAACTCTTGTCTTTCTCGCCACTGCCGCCTCCAAGTCTCCAACTCCGCCGTCCACGCCGCGCCGTCCTCACCCCCGCCATCCGCGCCTCCGACGACTCCACCGTCCACGCCGTCCTCACCCCCGCCGTCAGCGCCGTGCGCACCCCCGGTGTCCGCGCAGTCCTTCGACAACCCCGATCGGCGTCCGCGTCGTCCTCCGATGACCCGCCGTCCGCCATCTGCACCCCCATGGCCGCATCCTCGGCTAGCTTCCTCCACACCGGCGCCACATCCTCCTCTCCAGCGCCGCGCGCTCTCGGTGAGCCCTCTCTGGCGTCTACTTACACTTACTGTTTAGTGGATTATGTGGATGCATGTTTACTGTGGATGTTTACTGACTATGTGGATTATGTGGATGTTTACTGTGGATTATGTGGATACTGATTATTAATGTCGATGGACAATGATGCTGATTATGTGGATGTTTACTGTGGATTATGTGTTGATTATAAATGTTGATTATGCTGATTATATATGTAAATTTGAAATGTGTAAGTATATGTGAATGTGTATAAGTATATGTGAAATGTGGCTTATGAAATGAGTAAGTATATGTGAAATTTGAAATGTGTAAGTATATGTAAATTTGAATTGTGTAAATTTGAAATGTGTAAGTATATGTGAAATGTGGCTCATGTAAATTTGAATTCTGTGATATATATGTATATGTGAAATGTGTAAGTATGTTGATAGTATACTCGTCATTGTCGCCCGTCTTCCTCTATCCACTCTTTCCCACCACCCTTCGAGTCGTTGCCACGCGTGACCTGTCCTCCTCTATCCCCAACACCCTCTCTGTCTCCCCTCTCTCGCTCCCTCTGTTTCCCCCCTCTCTCGATCCCTCTGTGTCCCCTCTTTGTCTCCCCCCTCTCTCCCCCTCTCTGTCTCCCCTCTCTCGATCCCTCTCTGTCCCCCCTATCTCCCCCCTCTCGCTCCCTCTCTGTCTCCCCCCTCTCTGTCTCCCCTCTCTCGATCCCTCTCTGTCTCCCCCCTCTCTCTGCCATCTATTAGAATCAATGAACGCTTGTGTGGCTTGTTGCTTGTGGGTTATGGTCCGAGAAATTAAGTCTGTGGGTGGTTCATTTCTACTAGATACCAAATTTTGTATGTAAAGTCAAAATTTGAATTCTAAAATGTGTAAGTACATGTTATCTATGTAATTATATGTTAAATGTGTAAGTATACTTTTGTTGATCTTTTTTCGTTAATTTTTAGTGCATTTTTCTAGCCTAAGAAATAACGATGGTGGACGAAGGATATGATGGAGAGGAGGAGTTCATGAGGAATTTGATTGCGTGAGATGATCTTGTAGAGGCGGAGGGTCGTGAACCCATTGAGGCCGCCGAGGCAGCAAGGCCCGTCGAGTCCGTTGAGGCCGCCACGATAATTAGTACAAATGCATATATGCTGGTTTCACTATCATGCTAAGTCAACATTCTAACTCGTTCATCATTGTACCATATTTTCAGACTAGTCAATCGAGTAGGCCATCACGTCACCAAGGTCTAAGCAAGAATTCGAAGGCCAGACATATTATTACTGTAATCGGCGATAATGGCCAACCTATTGAACCCAAGGGGGTGATTCCACCGTTCAATTCGGCATGCGGCTTCCACGTCAGGGACCACGTGCCAATTAGTATCACGAAATGGGATAATGTCCATGAATATACAAAGAATATGATCTGGACCGATTTGAAGGAGACATTCACCTTCCCCGAAGGGACCGAAGATAAGGTGAAGAGTTACTGTAACACCCCAAAATTTTGTTTTCTTAAATCTATGTGTGATTTGGCACTTTGGTGAATTTTTGGAATTTTCTGGGATTTATTTGGAATTTATTTGAATTTATTCCATTTTAAAATAATTAAAGAATTTAATTTTGCAAATAAAGTTTTGTTGGAAATATTTTATTTGGGTCCCAAATACCCTAAAATATTTTCCAGATTTTTTCTGGAATTTTTCTGAGTATTTTGCTATTTTTAATGAATTAAATGAATTACTGGAAATTGTTTTAAATATTAAATCGCTGGAAAATCAATCGGGTCGAGTACTGTTCATCCGACCGAGTCGGAACCCGAGTCGGACTCGAGTCCGACCCGAGCCAGCTGACTCGACCGAACCAACTCCAACTCAGATCAGATCCGAACCGTTGGATCAAGATCCAACGGTCAGGATCAATCCGCGCTAGTCACGGCCGCGCCCGAGCCAATCTCGGCCGTCGATCGCGCCACGTGGACGGCCATCGTGCGTCCACGTCATCTCACCGTGTTCGGAACGGACTCCGCTGCCCGTACTGGCTCCGCCGCGGAAACCGAGCGAATCTCGACGTCCGCGCCGGTATTTAAGGCGTGGATCGTTGCTCGAGGATCGCCTGACCCGTGCGCATCGTCTTCCCCAACTCCCGGAGCCTTATCCGCCGCCGTCACCTCGCAATTGCTCGCCGGAGTTCTCTCTCTCCCCGCCGCGGTTGTTGCTTCATTCCGCCGCCGTTCGCCGTCTTCCGCCGCGGCTGAGCCCAGTTCCGAGACCCCCAAACCAAGGCGCACCCGTGGGTACCTCTCACTCCGCCGGAGAGACCCCGAAGCGTCGTCGGGCTCGTCGTCGTTTTCGTCTCCGGTGGCCCTGCTCCGCCGCGTCGCCATCGTCATCCGCGAGCGCTGTGAGCCGTTGGATCTCCATCGCACGGTCCAAGATCACGCCACGTCACCCGACGGTGAGATCCCGTCCAAAAATCTCAGATCCAATCTCGACCGTTGGATCTAGATCCAACGGTCCAGATCAAACGCGTTAACCCAAACGCGTGAGACTCAGATCTAATCTGGGCCGTTGAATTTCAAATCAACGGCCGAGATTGCGCCACGCTGCGTCGGGAAAGCTGACCGCCGCGGTCGGGCCGCTGGCCCACGCTGGCAGCGCAGTGACGCCGACACGCGGGCCCGCATGTCAACGGCGGCCAAAGCGCACCATGACGTCACGCCGACGCCATGGCAGTTCAAGATGTCGGCGGCCGTCCCACCGAGCGCCGACGTCAAGAATGATGTCACGGGTCCTACACAAGATCGTGGCCGAGCCCGCCGACATCGCAGTGACGTCACCCGAGGGGACCCACTGCCGCTGACACGAGGAGCCGTGGACCGAGTCCACAGTAGACCCGAGCCGAGCGTGGACCAAGTCCATGGACCGGCTGACGTCAGCAGACCAATCAGAGGCTGCCACGTGTCCAGGCTGACGCAATAATTGATTTTCCGAAAAAGAAAATGATTTATTAATTCGAAATAATGATTTCAGATTTTGTTTCAAACTTCAAACGCTTATAACTTTTGCGTTTCAACTCCGATTTGTGTGATTCAAATTTCTAAATTTGTATAAAACTGAGACCTACCTAAATATGAATTTTATTTAATTTTTGGACTAAAGTTTTTCTCTGTAAAATTATTTAATTGATTATTTAAACTTTAAATAATCATAACTTTTGCGTTTTAACTCTAAATTTGACGATTCTAGTTTCTAAAAATTCATAAAATTATGTTCTCTCTGTTTATGGATTTTATTTGGATGTTTGGATACTTTTTTCTTATTGTTTATTCGTGTATTTGCTATTTGCACGCTTTACGAGTAGACGTTGAAGTGCCGGAAGGATTCGAAGGAGAAGTATTGACTCAGGATCCAACTCAAGACCAAGAACAAGTACTTTTTGAAGGCAAGTTGTGCTTTGACCATGTTGATCCTAGTTTGAAATCTATTTTGATTTAACCTATTGCATGCTAGTTCAATTAGAAAAATACTTTATTTAAATATGGGGGATTAGATAAATACCAATTTGCTGTATGACACCTTGATTATTTAAATATGTGCCATGACCCTTGTCACCCTAGTTGTGGATTACTAGTTGGACATTATTAAACCGCCAACATGGTTTTTTAGACCGTTGTAGTATACTGCTTAGACCTGCTACGTGCTCATGACATGATTTTGGACAATCAAATGTTAATATTGACTTAATGATATATTGAACCTGTTTTGGAAAGGTATCATGTGATGTTGATGGCACGTGGTGCATGGTAATCAACTGGGGTTTGATAAATAGTTTTTTCGACCGGGGCATGTGGCAAGAATGATCAGGTGGGCAGCTTGTGGCAATCGGGATGTTGATTTGGTTCTTGGGTAGTCTTGCCCTGGTCACCCTAAGGACTTCACCTTGCAAGCCTTTGAACTGGGTCTAACGTGCAACCACATGTCGTAATGGGACGGACCTAATTGATTAAGTTGCTAATAACGCATTACTGTGGGACCTCAGGAGGTCAACTACACCCTTTGTGTAAGTTGTACGGGGGAGCGTACCGGGGCTGAGGCCAGGTACCCATCTAACGGTTGATTGGCCTAAACTTCACCTTAGCTAAGGGAAGGGTTAGTGTGCAATAACCGGGGAGGACCACTTGTATTGTTAGAAGTTTCCGAAAGACTTTGTTACGGGAACTCGCCTTTGTGGTGTTTGACTGTATCTTGTGGGTAAAGTGCATAACCTCTGCAGAGTGTACAATCTATTCGAATAGCCGTGTCCGCGGTATTGGACATCGCTCGGGAATTACAGTCAAGGGTTAGATTTTCTCAAAAATAACTTGGATTTGAAAGGTTGGGTTGGATTAATAATGATGTTGATGGAAATATGGATTAGGATGGGAAAGATGTTTATTAAACTCCTTGAAAAGTTATTTATGCTTTACTTGTTTCTACTGCTTTCGAATCTACTTATGATACTTGTTAAATGTCAAGCATCGCAAAAATACCTTGAGCCACTCCTTTGTACCAAGCCATGCATATAGTATATTAGCTTGCATTCTGTGCATGACTTGCTGAGTACCAAGTACTCACCCTTGCCACAATACAACACCAGTTGAAGAGGAGACAACACCAGCTTTGGAGGAGGAGCTCTACGAGGAACCGTCTACTTAGGGAGCGAGCCCAGTCAGTTGCCTGTGGTATACTGGATGGCGCCACGAAGTTATCTTATTTTTCCGCTGCTACTATTTCTCTCTTAATAAGTTTCGCCCTGCGAGGCGTACATTTGTAACTTGACCATAAGGTTGAGTAACCAGTTTGACTATTTAATTAAAGTACTTTACTAGTATCGAGTGGTATGATTGTGATATTTACCGATGTTAAGACTGTGTGCACTAGCGCGTTCCTGGACTAGTGCTGAATACACAGAGGGTCCGGATTTGCAAATTCGGGGTCCCGACAGTTACGCATTCAAGAAGATGGCCATCGCATTCCAGACATATAAAAAGAAGTTGACCACGGAATATATTAAGAAGGACCTAACACCCGACTTCAACAAGCACCCAAAGTTGCAGGATCACTGAGATGCGTTCGTCAACTATAAGAATTCGGAAGAAGGTCGAAGTTTGACCGAAAAGAACATTCAGAATGCACAGAAGAAGCAATATCACCACCGCCTCGACCCTGGTGATTACCGTCGAGCGATGCCCAAATGGGAGCAGAGGGAACAGGGATTGCTTGTGAAGGGTGTCACGCCCGCGACTTTGGAATGGCCAGACAGAGTGAAGAGTTGGTTTTATGCTCACGGTGGTGCACTGATGATGGAAACCAGGTGTTCGGGAATGTGCTGACAGATGTCGCCAGTAGACTTGTACAGTCGATAGAGGACTCTTCCTAGGGGGGGCACCTTTGTGCCAAACAGGGAGAACGATGAGCTAACAAGGGCCCTACAAAACCCAGAGCACCCTGGATGCACACGAGGCGTTGGCGTTGTTCCGTGGAAGATTGGTTTTGCTAAGGACGCCGAGACCTACAGGAGTCGGGCGAGAAGCAAGTCCCGACAGGCACAGCGGATGCAAATGCTAGAAGAACGCATGAATCAAATGGTTCAAGAACATATGAATCAAACACAAGAAAGCATAAAGGAAGAGGTCCAAAGACAGGTGTAGTTAGCCTTGAGCCAACAGGTGGATGCGAGCCAGGAACCTCCTACTAATGCAGACATCATTAGCCCCATGGGGCGGCGGAGCAGCTGCGCTTCTGGTGGGCTGCCCGAAGAGGACTTGGGCCACTAGCCTGTGGACGACATCACGCAACAGACACCTTGTGAGTTGCACATCCAAGCGAAGAACATCTCCTTCATGGCGGCTCACGGCATGGCTCACCAAATGGAGCCGGGGCAGGTCATCCATGGCCAGCAGATACCGACGGGCTATTCCAAGGTCTCAGTGGAGGAGGTATGCCCAGGGTGTGAGGACCTTGACCTCGACATTCCCGGAGGTGACGGAACTACAACCTTAGGAGAGGCAGTGCACACTTTCATTATGTGGCGTAAGAAGTACATCATTTTTAGAGACACACATAAGCGGTCCTCTCCGACACCTCCGTCACCAAAATCGTCGCCCATCAGAAGAAGCCCGTCTCCTACACCAACCCTTGCACGCGAAACTCCAACTCCAACATCGTTGCCCAAGAGAAGCTAGCCAGCTCATCCAACAGCTCACAAGAAGACGGGATCCACCCAAAGCAATAAGCTGGCCGCACCTTCAAAGCGGGCGTACGATATGACGAAGGAGGAGACCGCCAAGGTATTCAGGGCCGAGGTCACTGATTTTTTTAAACCCAGGTCACTAGAGAAGAAGATTCAACCTGGTACAGAGGAATTTCTAAAAGGCCTGAGGACAATTAAAGGTTTGAAAGATTTAAAGGAAAAACCTCGTGTCTCTGACTACAAGCGCACACTGGTCAAGGCAAGCAAGAAGAAGGCGTCATCAGCTGAGCAAAAGGCCAATGAGATGGCAAAATTCCTCGAAGAAACTGGTCTTGCCCTAGATCAAGTATTAGACAACTAGGAGATTAAATTTGCTCAAGTCAAATGGTCATTTATACCGGGCGCACCATTGGTCAGGCGTGACGAGGTTGCCCAGCTGCCAACTAGGATGCGCCAATTCAATGAATGGTACCTGGGTGCGTTCCGGCATGGCATAGAGCTATTCGCCGTCAAGTACAAGGACCGAGATTTTTTTCACGGCGATGGAGAATTTTATGTCAAATGGCGCATAATGTACGATCTATACCAGACAGACGCCCTCAACGTGGTCATGTTGAGTTGCTGGACTCTATAAGTTCTTATTTAATTGCAAAAATCTACTGTGTGGGCCCTTTGACTATACTAACTTGCAAGCCTAACTAATTTCTTCTTATGTAGAATGGAGATACAAAGATGCAGAAAGGAGGCCATTTACGACATAGGCTTCCTTGACCCTTCGGTCATTAACAACACATTTGTTACTAGCTGCCCCGTCGATACAGAGAACACCATATTCAATGGGCTAATGGGTCACAGATATAAAGCAAAGATACTTCTACCCTACAACTTTGAGTATGCGTTTTCGTGCCGCCTCGTTCTAATCCTTTTCCATAACACGATGTTAGAAATAATCAGTTACCTACGTTGACATATGTTTGTACAACTTTCACTGGATTCTTCTCATTATCGAGCTAGATCGTGGCATAATCACAGTTATGGACTCGAGGAGGAAACCAGTTGAATGTTATCAAAACCTGATCGACATGCTCGGCCGGTATTCTTGTTCCTTTCATTATCGTGCTGATTCTACTTCATTTAAAATAAATTCTAATCATGTTCAATTTGCAATCATATGTGTAGTGCATTTGCACGGTTCCGTGCCAAAATCGTCGGCGAATTCAAACAGAAATTCGCTGTTACACTTGCCTCTCGAGTACGTATGCCATCATGCTATCTTTTTAGTTAGTTAACTTAATTTCCATGCATCCATTTCACGCTCTCAGCCTTTTCCAACACAGATCTTGCTTCAAAGAAATGAAACAATTTATGCGGCTACTATGTGTGCCAATTTATGGACATACAGACCGGAGGTCTTTGCTGCTTGCAAGATTGTAAGAAATTCACGCTGGCGCATGTGACAGCAATCCAAGAACAACTCGTTGGCTGGATTTACGATGAGGTCGTAAATCCAAAAGGCCAGTTCCATGTTTCGACGAATAGGTGGGGCCCTTTGATAAAGGCTGGTGAACTGTCGGAGTCGACTTCTACGGCTACCAAGAGCGACACACGTAAACGAAGGGCCCCATAAACATTCTGTAATTAAAGTTGTAATGAATGTTAGTGATACATATTGGTTCTAATTGGAGTTGTTAATATAAGTTTTGTGATTTAATTATCATTTAATTGCGCATGATTGATTATATGTGCTTTTAATTAATAGATAGATATATGTAGACTTAACATATATTATATTGCCTTATTGTAAGATAGCACTATTTCTGCAGTTTTCCAAAACTATGAACATTATTGTGTAGAATTATCATTATTACAATACTGATCAACCGTTGGTGTTATGACCAGGTACAAGTGGGATTTTTTAAAAATTTCCATTATGTAATTAATTAATTTGAGGACATAAATTGATTTATAAATTTCTCATAAATTTATAATGGCTTTTACGAAATATACTATACCTTGAATGAAAATTTCAGATTTGTTGGATGAGTATTTAATTCTTAATATTTCTTTCACTTCTTTTTTGCAGATTTTCTTTATTTGTAATTAAATTTTTATATCAAGTAATTTTAAGTATTATTTTAAATTTTTATGTCAACCAAGAATGGGCATCCTGCCTGCGCGAAACTATTGTATCAGTGCAAGTTTACTACGGTCTGCTGCTCTACAACCGCATCAAAGACGAGCACGCGGCGGTCGACGTCGAGCGTCGCGGGATCATGAAGCTAGGCATTTCGCGACTTCACCGCCAAGTCCTACAAGACCGAGCCCCGCACCGTGAGCTTCACTAGGCCTTCATGATCCCGCCGTGCTCGGCGTCGACCGCCGCGTGCTCATCTTTGATGTGGTTATAGAGCAGCAGTCCATAGTAAACTTGCACTGATACAATAGTTTCGTACAGACAGGATGCCCGTTCTTGCTTGATATAAAAATTTAAAATAATACTTACATTTACTTGATATAAAAATTTAATTACAAACAAAGAAAATCTGCAAAAAAGAAGTAAAAGAAATATTAAGAATTAAATACTCATCCAACAAATCTGAAATTTTCATTCAAGGTATAGGATATTTCATAAAACCCATTATAAATTTACGAGAAATTTATAAATCAATTTATGTCCTCAAATTAATTAATTACAGTAATGGAAATTTTTTAAAAAACCAACTTGTACCGGGTCATAACACCAACCGGTACTGATGATCTATTATCAGTACCGGTAGGAGGCTCCAACCGTTACTGATGAACTATTGTTAGTACCGGCTGGACTGATGATCTATTATCAGTATCGGTTGGAGCATCCAACTGGTACTGATAATAGACCATCAGTACCGGCTGGATGTTCCAACCGGTACTGATGGGCATATCAATACCGATTCCCCCAACCGGTACTGATGCCCATTGGGCATCAGTCTCGGATGGCTGGTACCGGTTCAAAAACCGGTATTGATGGCGCTTATGAACCGGTAGTGACGGCGAGATCTGTAGTAGTGTGATAACGTGAGTCATACATGTACAAGTGCGAGGATTGCTTACTGCAATAACAAACCTTGGCTCGATGTACAGCTTCTATATCTACAATTTTCCCCTTCAATTTTTAGAGACACAACCATGTGTAATAACTATTTATCAAGAGAACTGAGTGTAGCTCGGTTCACTACTATACAAACAACATCACAGACGGTTCACAAACAACATCACAGACGGTTTTGTGAACCGTCTGTATGAAACTATCAGTGATGACTCATAGTCATTACAGACGGTTTTCCAACCATCTGTGAACAAAATTATCACAGACGGTTCCAAGCTAAAACCATCTGTGATAATTGGGTCATCACAATCGGTTCCGTCTGTGATAATTGGGGCATCACAGTCGGTTCCAAGCTAGAACCGTCTGTGATGATCCACTTATCACAGACTGTTCTAGCTTGGAACCGAATGTGATGCCCCAATTATCACAGACGGTTCTAGCTTGGAACCGTCTGTGATGATCTACTTATCACAGACTGTTCTAGCTTGGAACCGACTGTGATGACCCAATTATCACAGACGGTTCTACCTTGGAACCGTCTGTGATGATCCACTTATCACAGATTGTTCTATCTTGGAACCGATTGTGATAAATAGGTCATCACAGTCGGTTGCAAAACAGAACCATCTGTGATGACCCTATTATCACAAACGGTTCTATATTGACAACCGTCTATAATGTTGATTTTAAATTTCTTTTAGTAATTTTGATTTATTGGCTAGCCTCAGGAAATGCTAGCCATGCCCTCTGAAACAAATTACAGTGCAGAGAGCACCACCAATATATTATTATGACATATATTGCAGAAATGAACTCGATTGAATCACGTATTACAACATACAAGGCATCCATTTTAGAAATCAACTCTGATCGCACATTACAATGTACAGCGCATCCATTACAGAAATAAACTCACATATATAAGAGCCAATTGAATTCAGAACTACCACTGACAAATTCACAGCACAAGGTTTACAAATTAATCCAAATGGTATCAAACAAATTCACAACTCATCGGGCGAGGCTTGAGTGGAATTCGCCTGTTGTATTAATGACCTCACGATTCGAGAACGCACAGAGTTGTCCTCGAATACCTAGCAGGTCAGCCTGTTCCAACGCAAGTTCAACGCATTGCCACCTCTGTCAATGGGAAGAGTAAAGTCTTTGTGTGTATAAAAAGTAATAAGTGGAAACAAATGTTTAAAGATTGACAAACCTCTAAGTCATTGGTCTTCTTTGTACCAATGAGGAGTTGCATGTTATGGCAAGTGTAGAACCCACATAGGTTAGTGGACTATGGCTGCTGGTGGCACTGCCAAAATATAAACAGGTTAATTAGTTTGAACATTTCATTATGGAGTGTGTGAAGGATTATTGCGTAATAGCGGATACCGAAAAGTTATAAATATGCCTCAGCTTTGCTGTGTCCTTGTGTGGCCCTCTGCGAGCTTTGTAGACAATAAATGACATGTCGAGTAAATTTTTGATAGGCACCAAGTCGTGGGTGCCGCCCTTTTTGGAATCAAGGTAAATTACCTTATGCTTTCTTGGTATAATTACAAGTACAACCCAGTGAAACCTACACAGGTATGTTGCTATGGTCATTAATTCAACCTAACTTCAATCCACGTTATATAGTACAAATCAACAAGTATGGCATCTAGATGAAGCACTTACCCCGGGTTGTGTGGTAAAATTATGAAGTTTTTGTCCCATTGAGTCAACATTACTTTTTCCACGTATTCATGGACGAATTGAATATTTTCGTCCATGGTTTGCTTCGAAACCATGTGTGGGTCAATGAAACCCACCGGTTCATTCCTTGCTCTTGCCTCCATGATCATGTATCTACATATATATACAAAATCAATGATAATGTATCTACATATATGCTATTTATCGGTACAACACGAATCTATATCATGATTGCACACACTTACAGTGTCCAGCATCTGATGAGTAAAGCGTTGAGGGCGTTGAGGTTGTACAGACCGAGCAAGTCGTTGAAGCCAACCACGAAGAAGCCATCTAAAGATTGGTGTGAAAAATGCTCCTCCTTGAAGCGGACCGAGATACTCGTTGCCCGTTCTGCTGTCGGCTTGTTGACTTGTTCCATGCACCATTCTTGCAATCTAACGTAGGCTAATGAAAGCATCCCCGGGCTCTCTTTCAGTACGAACGGCTTTCCAGCTCGAACTGCCGCACCAGTGGGGCAAATGGAATGTAATGGGCTGAGTTGGTCATCCGTATCGATTTGCCCTTATCGCTGCCTTTTCATCTACAACATGTCGTCTTCCCGGGAGATGACTTGGTCGACTGTGCCTGATGGGACACGGTAGCCGATTTGGTGGGCTTCGTTTGTGCTCGTATCTGATCCGGCGCATCATGTGGCTCTGGTATTGCTTGTATCTTTGGTGCTGCATGGCGGGCATCAAAGGAGATGGACTTCTTGGGCCACTGGATGAATGTGTCGATGGCATCCCCTAGTGTGACGATCTCGTCGTTTGGAGTCATCTCCAGCATGATGCCCTTGCAAATTTCATGTACACCATCGACATGAACCTTCACGTAGCCCGGATATAAAGAACGACTGTGCACAAGCGCCCCATCACTGGATGGATACGCGCGCCCCTAAGCAGCCTGCAAGGGAACATATCTGTCGTTAATCCTGACTTGGAGATTGAGATTGCACAGTATGGCCTCCTACATATAACGAAACACAATTAATTAGCTAACACGTCAAACAGGTCTATCTAAGGAGCATTGCAGAAATATAATGTATATTACCTTGTTATCGTTGGGAGGAAATCTGATGTCAACCACATCCGTCTTGGGGACGGACGAGCAGCTACTCCAACGGTTAGTTGGGCTGAACTGCGCATGTGCTTCTTGGGCTTGCACGTTCTGTTCCTGCCTGTCCGCAGCGGCCTTTTGCTCCATCCTTTCCTCAAAGTATTTTAGCTGAATCTCTAACTGCGCTTGCAACCTTTCCTCAAGCTTTTCCTGAACCCTTTCCTCAATCAGGGCTACTAGCCGTGCCTCATGCTCGGCTTTGCTTCTCTTCCTACTCTGGTACGACTCGGAGTCTTGTGGGAATCCCGTTTTCCAGGGAACGAAAACACCTAGGCCTCGGGTGCGACCCAGGTGCTCCTTGTTTCCCAAGGCTACAAAGAGTATATCTTTTTCTCTGTCTGGAGCAAAAGAGCCCTAGGAAGATTCCGCACTCAACGATATTAAGCGTTGTGACACTTCCTCATTAGTGGCGTTGGCAAAGGACACACTGCCCAGAGACGTGGGACATGACCTCGCTCTTACCCAGTTTTGAGCGCGCGGGTAGTCCATTATCGAGGCAAACGGTGGCGCGACCTACTTCTGGATTGCTTCATTTTCCTCCCTTGTCCATTGCGCGATCTTGCCCGCGTACCCAGTGGACCAAAGTCTGTGTGGGTGGGTGTTTTTTGACTGGACAACCTTGTGCGCTGTACTTTAACTCACAAACTCTTCGGTCTTCTTCATTACAACAAATCGTTCCCACACATCTTCAGTGATGAACTCATACTTCTGGAATGGAGTCATTTCCTTATTCATGAAATTAGTGACAAGGATGCTCTTAAAGTTCTTCCCTGCCTTTCCAGCCACTAGCAGCGCATACCGTCGCAGTGCGTGCATGGAGTCTTGTGGGAGCTCGAACGACCCGAAAATTTCTGTCACTAAGTTGTCGCACTCCTCATCAGTCAGCGTCTTCCATGATGGATACGTGATGGAGACCCTTTCACGCCCAATGATCCCGCACAATCTCCAGAATGCTGCCACGGCCTTAGGAGGTGCGGTAGGGGACCCATCATACAGATCGACTGCCGTGATGGTATATCGGCTCTGGGGCCTTCTACTAAGCTCTCTTGGAGCGCGCCTCTGTTTTCCTACGTTGGGCGCCTGATCATCATATCCATTCAGCGATGAGGATTGCGGGACGTCATCTTGTAATGAAGATCATATATAGAAAATGCAAGTGGGTAAACCGATCAACAACTCATACAGGGTCGTAGAAGAGGAAAGAAAGTTAAGAGAAATGAAGCTAAGAATTGTCATTATTAGAATTTACGTATAAGGTCAGAGGTAGATCTATACAAGTTCTGAATGTTCTAAGACAACTCATTCATGCAGTGAACCATATCTAATACAACAAATTGATTGCTCTCAGAAATAGGGCTCGATGAGGATTTTTAATATTCAACCTCAATCACAAACGGGCTAAACAATTAATTAAGTGAATAAGGCCTCGAACCCTTACCACCTTAACATTCACATTAATCCACTGATAATCAAGCTCACATATTTGCTAAGTAATCTTCAGATCCAATATTTGCTAAGCAATCATCAGATTCAATATTTGCTAAGCAATTTTACCAACTAAACAGATTCACAGTGTGACACTACGGAATGCCGAGACAACGTAAAATTGTGAAATTAGAGAATGTGACATTATAAAGTGCGAAATTGGAGATTAAAACTTTACGCTATGGAGTTTAATCGCGTTTTCGGGCCAAATTCGGGAGTTTGGGCCTTTTCGGGCGAGTTGGGCTTAGGGGGAATCCCACCTGGGCCAAAAGAGGGCCCGTTGGCCCATGAGGGGGAGGTGGGCAGCAAAGGGGGGCTTCTTGCGCCAGCCCCATAGCCCCTTGCGCCCCCTCTTGGAACCCTAGCTGCCCCCCACTTTCCTCTCCACCCCTTGCCTCCACTCTCCTCTAACTGCCACCTCCCTAGGCCCTTGCGCCCCCTCCCCATCCCTCTCCACCACCCCTTGCTGCCTCTAGGGGAGTTCTCCACCTGACCACCCTGCAGATCGGTCCATTGGAGCGCTCCACGACGAGGAGATCCGGTGGATTCGGAGCGAGGAATGAGATCGCGCGAACCGGGAGGAGATCCGTTGGTTCTTCGTTCGTCGGGCGAAGGTATGGCCACAGGAATCCTTGGGGTTGGTATAGGTACTATTCTAAGGGTTGATATCATGTTTTTAGATCAATTGGTGGTGCTGTAATTGGATAGATTAGATGAAATCTAGAGTTTGCCACGTTCTCTGTTTCGGGCAGAATGAGCAGTCGACCTAGGGTTTGAGATTTCACCAATTTAGAGTTGTAATTTGGTTGGCCGCATGTTGAGGAAGTTGTAGGTAATTTCAATACCTTTCAGTGGACATAAAGAACGTCCAATTCTGCCCAGTTGTTTGAAAGTTATGCTCGTTTTACCGAACGTGTTAAAAAACTGTGACGAGATTGGAATAGATCACTGTATTCTGTAGATTAAACCACTTTAGAGGCCGAATCAATTTTTCCGTATACTTATAAAAAGTTAGGAAATTTCCTAAGCTACGCGAGGATGTACTCGTTTAATCAATTTGGAGTTTTAGAACTCAAGTTATGTTCGTTAGAAGTCTGCTGTCCCGACGGGACAGAACCTCTGTTTTTTGGGTTTTGGGAGTAGTTTGCGATGTCGGGGTAGAGGAGTGTTTGCGTACTATTTTGGGGGCACGTTTTGGGTGTGTGGTATGTATGTGCAGGTGGTGTGACCCCGGGAGTGCCCTCATCCTCTCGCTAATCCGTTGCCCGAGGTTAAGGCAAGTGTATTGGAATGGGTATCGTTGTGAATGTTGCTAGACTTGAGTAGATGCAAATTGATTTATGATATGATGCTAAGATTGATGTTTGCTTATGACATGATGAACATGATTTCATATTGATTATGATTGTGTGGTATTTAATGTTTATGCCAATATTTACAAGTTTATGTCATATGTGCATTCATAATGGAAAAGGCGTCCCATGCTGATGCGGGCCTCTGTGTTCACACGTAGTGAACACGAAAGACCTACCTCGTAGTCCCATCCACGTGTGTGCATGGGAGCGAGTCAGTAAGAGTAGGCACCCTCCATCTACGGGATGGAAGGGGAAGGGGGTGCACGCCGACGGGTGTGCACTCGGCAATACCGATATGTGCTTCAAGGAGATATAAGCATTTGCATTGCATCGCATTGCATACATGATGATGATGATGATGATGATGAAATGAGTACAATGATATTGAGACATGAGAATGATGTGGTATATGAAATTATGACTTGTACATGATGTTGAGCATGGTAGTGATGTTAACGTTGAATTGTTCTTTTTGGTCCATTGCAATATACTTGCTGAGTGACGAACTCACGCTTGTGTTTTATGTGTTTTAGGTACCATGACACCGGCATATGGGAAGGGGCATTAGCTACACATCTTCACGTAGCTCCACACCTTTAGGCAGATTTATCAGCTTGAGTCATGATAATAAGAATAGTGCCATGAAACTTGGTGCATGGTTAAATTGTGTGCTTGTTCCCTCATTTGCTTCGTTTAGCTCATGAGATGATTGAATTCGTTATTCTAGACTTATACTATTGCTAGAATCCTCGTTATTGATGATTTAGATGTCATTCTTTATGCTATATCATGTGATCATATTGTTGTTGCTCTAATTCATGGAAAAACAAAGGAGATGCTGCCAAAATTTTCGGTTTTAGCATTTACTCCTTTGCTGTAATTTACTTTAATTTGTGGTATTTAGATGTTGTTTAGTCTATGTTTGGTAGCATTCGGGCATACTAGATGCCGGGGTGTTACACACAGATTCAATGATTTCACACTGACAATGAGCAATGGCATATATATATAGTCTACTGGTTCGAGCCCTAGTTCACAAAAATAATTTTCATTATCATCAATTTACCCAATATCATCACAGAGCAATTACCACGGTAAGAATGATTCACAGTAAGAATGACGAGTTCATGAGCCGAGGGGGAGGATGGAGGGGGGAATGTACTTGCGCCGTCGAGGGGGAGGACGGAGGGCCGGCCGGGATGTGCGATGCTGAGGGGGAGGACGGAGGGCCGGCCGGCACGTGCGCTGCCGAGGGGGAGGACGGAGGGCCAACCAGGATGTGCGCCGCCGAGGGGGAGGACGAGGGCCGGGATGTGCACCGCCGAGGGGGAGGATGGAGGGCCGGCCGGGATGTGCGCCACCGAGGGGGAGGACGAGGGCCGGAATGTGCAGGCGTCACGTTGAAGGGGTTAGGGTTTGCCGCCAAGGGGAATGAATGATTTGCCGCCAAGGGTCTAGGCGCGCGCGCATGGCAGGATTTATTTGCGGGTCATCACAGATGATTGAAACCATGAACCGTCTGTGATGAATGGTCATCACAGACGGTTTAAACTATGTTGAACTGTCTGTGATGAATGGTCATCACAGACGGTTTAAACTATGATGAATCGTCTGTGATGAATGGTCATCACATACGGTTTAAACCATGCATGAACCGTCTGCGATTAGGGGTGGCAATGGGACCCGTTCCCCGATCCTCGGCGGGGAATTCCTCTATTAGGGGACGGGTATGGGATGAAATCGTCCCCCGCGGGGATGGAAACGGGGAAAATTATTCCCCCGTCGGGGATGGCGGGGACGGGGAATTTTTTTCCCCGCGGGGATCCGGTTGGGGATTCGAATTTAGTTTAGTCCAGTTTAGTTGTTAGATTGCAAACATATTATCTAGCCCATCATATTCACATTTTCATAAACAGGACAACGTAATCTTCAATGAATGCATGCATTCTTTTTTTTGCCTGTTGATATGATTTTAGAGTTAAAATGGCTATACGAGCTCTTCTCTTGTGTGAAATTTTTGCGGGGATGGGTCCCCAACGAGGCCCCGATACCCAAACGGGGATGGGGACGGGGGGATTTTATCCCCCGAGATGGGGAACGGGGACAGGGATGGGGAAAATTTCCGTTCGCTGGGACGGGGACAGGGAGGCACTCCCCGGCGGGGAATGCCCCCGTTGCCACCCCTATCTGTGATGAGTGTTTTTTTGGTACATGCATCTCACATTAATTATGATACAGACATATATACGGACAAACGTACATCTCTTTACTTATAATTAATACAGGTGTGTACGAACATTTCGAATATACATGAGGATCTCATCATGAATCCACTTGCTTATTCTTTTTGTACAAAAATTAGCCCTTCACGATGATCAATGCGTGTGTAGCTAGCTTCCTCAGTTTGTTCTTCCTGGACCATGACGCCAGTACCAATAGGAGGTAACTCATCAAACTGATTGTATTCTTCCTCATCTACCACATTCTCGACTCCGACAATCCTCCTTTTTTCCCTGAAGCATGGCGTGGCACTTCTTGTTCGATAGGTCGGTTACATAGAAGACTTGAATAACTTGGTTAGCGAGAACAAACGGTTCGTCTTTGTATCCGACACGTTTGAGGTCCACAGTAGTGACACCGTACTTGTGAACCTTCACATGCTGCAGGTGAACCCAATGGCACCGAAATAGGGGGATCTTAAATAGTATGTAGTCAAGCTCCCAAATTTCCTCAATTAACCCATAGTACAAACTCCTCGTCGACCCAACAGTATTCAGCGCATCTATGCGAACACCATTATGCTAGTTTGTGCTCTTCATGTCCTGATCTCTTGTGTAAAATGTGTACCCATTTAAGTCGTATCCTTTCCATGTTACTACCGTAAATGCTGGCCCTTTTGCCAACCATGTCAGCGGATCTCCGGCTGAGCTTCCAATGATGGGTTGTCGTTCCTTCAACTATCTACTGAATTGAAGGTTATGCTGTCTGATGATCCAAGACTCCTGACACGATGGATGGATTCTCTTGCCGTAGCCAGTTCTTGTGCTAGTCGATATACGGAGCCACAATAGCCATGTGTTGCAAAACCATAAAATGGGCTTTAGTGCACGTAGCTGGATCAGGCGTAATTGATTTTCTTCCGATGGTCCCGATACCCTGGAGCCTCCCCTCATGGCGGGATCGAGGTACACATATCGGCTCGACATGTGCCATGTAATCCACGCAGAACTCGACGACCTCTTCAGTTGCATAACCTTCAACAATGCTACCCTCCAGTCGAGACCGATTCCGTACGTACGACTTGAGAATTCCCATGTACCTCTCGAACGGGTACATGCTACGTAGGAACACGGGCCCACACAACTTTATCTCCCTCACAAGGTGAACAATGAGATGGACCATGATATTGAAAAATGAGGGAGGGAAATCTATCTCCAGATTACATAAAGTCATTACCACCTCAGCCTGTCGAGCATCTAGTCCTTTGGGATCGATGACCTTCTGCGCAATTGTGTTAAAGAAATAACACAGCCTTGTGATTGTCTCCCGGACATTACTCGTTAAGATACTTCTAATTGCCATAGGGAGCATCTGTGTCATAAGCACATGGCAATCATGAGACTTCATGTCAGTTAAAATCAAGCCTTGCATTGAAACAAGTCGCTTTATATTAGACGAGTAACCAGACGGAACTTTAACACCATGCAAGCACTGGCACAGTTCAGTTCTCTCGGCCTTGGATAGGGTGTAGCAAGTAGGTTCGCAGTACGTTTGGCCTTTATCAGTCTCTTTCGGTGCTAACTCAGGTCTGATGCCCATATCGACCAAGTTAAGCCGTGTGTTGATACCGTCCTTTGTTTTGCCCTTAATGTTCAGTAAGAGACCAATCAAGCTATCACATACATTCTTCTCTACGTGCATCACGTCGATGCAGTGCCAAACTTGTAGGTGCTCCCAATAAGGTAGGTCCCAAAATATTGATCCCTTCTTCCACATAGTCTTCTCACGGGTCCTCGGTTTATGTCCCTTTCCAAGAACAACATCCAAGTTCTTAACCATATCATGAATGTCTGTCCCTCTTAAATACTTTGGAGCTAAACCATCTTCGTTCATTCCGTCGAATTGTTTCATCATCTTGCGGTATGGGTGATTCCTCCGAAGGAACCTACGGTGATGCATGTATACAGTTTTGCGTGAGTGATTTAGCCACACGCTCTGGGTATCATGCAAGCAGTGAGTACAAGCTTTGGCTCCTTTTGTAGTCTACCCCGATAGGTTAGCAAGGGCAGGACAATCATTTATGGTGCAGAACAACATGCAGTGCAAAGTGAAGTACTCCCGTTTGTGGGCATCCCATACCTGTACCCCAGGAGCCCACAACGTGTTCAGATCTTCCACCAATGGTGCGAGGTACACATCAATATCGTTTCCAGGTTGCTTTGGGCCTTGGATGAGTATAGAAAAAAAAATATACTTCCGCTTCATACACAACCAAGGAGAAAGATTGTATATACATTCACAAGCCAAGTGCTATGACGGCTGCTCATGTTACCGAAAGGATTCATTCCGTCCGTACTCAATCCAAACCTTATATTTCTCGAATCCGATGCAAATTCTTCAAACCTCCTATCGATGTTTCTCCACTAGGTGGAATCAGCAGGGTGCCTTATCATTCCATCATTCCTGCACTCATCCGAGTGCCATCGAAGCAGTTTTGCCTCTTTTGGGTTTGAAAACAAACGTTTCAGACGGAGAATTATAGGCAGATACCACACCACCTTACAAGGAGGTGCTTTCTTCACCTCGATGCCCTCGTCGTCATCATCTGATCTATCTTTACGCTTATACCGGGATGCGCTGCACACCATACATACATGCAAGTTTGCATACTCTTTGCGGTAGAGGATACAATCATTCGGACAGGCAGCTATTCTTTCTACTTCAATTCCTAAGGGACAAAGAACCTTCTTGGCTTTGTAGGTGGTTGTTGGCAACTCGTTTTCCTCTGGAAGCATGTCCGCTAACATGTCCAACAGCGCTGTGAAACTCTTGTCGGACCAACCGTTGCTTGCCTTTAATTTCAGCAATTCCAGCACAGATGACAACCTTGTGTATTTGGACTTGCAGCCCAGAAACAAAGATTTCTCCGAGTCATCCATCAAACCCCTGAATTTTACATACTCCTGCTCATCACAGTTCCCTTTTGCATCCCGTAGCATCTGATCCAGATTGTCATCGTGAAAAATATCGTTATCGAAAGTACAATCGATATCATCTGGTGTATTATTGACTTTGTCGACGATGCATTGACTACTTGATGCCTGCATATTTTGCTCTTCACCATGACTGGTCCAACATGTATACCCCCTTTTGAAACCCCGTACAATCAAGTGTGCTTTGATCTACGCTGGGTTTCGAAACGTCCTCATATTCTCGCAGTCAATGCATGGACTACATCTAGCTTCGGTCCATCTACGCTACGTATATAACAATATGTGTTAGATAATTAATGAAGTACACTTAAATAATGACAAAGAACAAATAGATTCTCTTTATATAGCTAGACACATATATATAACCTACAGTACAGAGAGAACAAATATTAATTAATGAAGTACACTTACATCAAAACCATCTTCTCCCTCTTTACATCACAGAGAACAAATATTAATTAATGAAGTACACTTAAATCAAAATCATCTTCTCCCTCTTTACATCACACAGAACAAATATTAATTAATGAAGTACACTTAAATCAAAACCATCTTCTCCCTCTTTACATCACAGAGAACAAATATTGGATGTACACCAACATAGATCTAAAAAAACCATCTTCATTTCCAGATTTACCGAGCTAAATCTTAAATAGATTGCAAATTTGAACCAATTATGAACCTTAGATAACTTAGAACGTAAGTATCTACAATCACAACTCCAAATCCAGGGTCGCGTTCCACCAGATCGCCTCTCAATATCGCAGCCATCTCAAAAATAGCTCGGAAATCCTAAAAAGACAGAGGAGGTCGATCGGTGGGCCTCTTATTAAGCATCATCACAGACGGTTATTAATAAACAACCGTCTATGATAGGGAAACATTTACAGACGGTTTTTAACCACAAGCCGTCTGTGATGACATAATTTACAGACGGTTTTAAATAAAAACCCATCTGTGCTGACGCAATAACAAACCGTTTGTGATGATATAATTTGTAGACGGTTTTAAATAAAAAACCATCTGTGATGAAGCCTGCACAAATTAAAAGGCGTCTCATGATTTCCCCCCGCGCGCCTTTCCAACGATCAGAAACTCTTTGTCTTCATCACAATTAACTTCGTCTTCATCTTCTCGACCGGCCACGGCCTATATATTCATCTTCGACCAGGCGGCAGTACGTACTCTCTCCACAAAGAGATATATCGATCAATCCATCCATGGCAACTCTGCCTCCTTCCCCCGGGAGCTCTGCCGCATCCTCCGCCCCTCCATCACCCCCTCCGCCGCCATTCATATGCTAGTGCAATCCTCCCCCTTTTCCCCGGGCAATGCCCAATATACCACCTCTTTTCCCCCGAGGAGGACGAGGAGGAGGACGAGGACGAGGAGGACAAGGAGGACAAGGAGGATGAGGACAAGGATGATGATGATGAGAGCTACCTCATCCGCTGGGGCCGCGGGAGCAGGACCTCCTCCTCCGACGAGGACGAGGACTACAGGTGGCCGGTGGACGAGGAGGAGGAGGAAGACGAAGTATCTATATATGTATGTATGTATTGTAATTAATTAAGTACTGTATAATGTAATGTATTTTATGTTTATTAATTATGTAATGTACTTAATTAATTATGCTTTTGTTAATTATAATGCCATATATAGCTTCGATCAGTTGTCTATTCGTTCGTCTGTTTGCCTCTGTCATGCATTTTGCCAAGAGATCGATCTAGATATATATATATATATATACATATATATATATACATATATACATATAGATATACATACATATATATACACTATAGAAGGACTTAATTAAGGTTGTGTATGCATGGTGCTATGTATGGAGTAGCGCTTGCTAGCGACCTACGTACGTAGCGCGCTACGAACATATATATATGCAACACCAGTAAGTTCACAGACAAGCTTAATATAGTATATATGTAAGTAGCGTCTTGTTCATCACAGACGGTCTTATATACATACCGTCTGTGATGAGTCCCAAGCACATCACAGACGGTTTGATCTACAAACAGTCTATGATGATTTCCTTATCACAGACGGTTTGAAACACGAACAGTCTGTGATAAGGGTCCCCCACATCACAGACGGTTTTATGTACGAACAGTCTGTGATAAGGACCAACATCATAGACGGTTTGTACCTGTTCGTAGATCAAACCGTCTGTGATAAGGAAATCATCACAGACGGTTTGTACTTAAAACCGTCTGTGATGTGCCTTAGACTCATCACAAACGGTGTGTATATAAAACCGTGTGTGATGATGTGTCTAATATGAGCCCTCGTGTAGTAGTGGTTGACAGCGGTCGCTGGCATGCGTCTGAACCTGTTTGCATTCGACTTCGTCGATGCGCGTGCACACCGAAAATTAAATGAGTACACGCGTGTGCCTATTTAGTGGGATCGCACGTTTCTGCGCTGCAGAGATTATGAGCCCCCAAGTTAATTAATTAGTGTGTATACGGGAGGTGTGCACACATGTGTATACGTGTGATTCATGAGTGTAGTATGCATGAGTTATGTGTGCGCGTCCGTCTTGTACATAAAAAAATAGGTCAACCATTTTTACACATTTACTTCAATTTTACATGTAGAAAAAAATAGATTATCTTGCAATCAGTCGTGCATACGGTAGGCAACTACTATGAAATAGGATCCCACGGAAGGCAGTACAAAGGAAGTAATTATCCTCCATTAATTACTCTCTGTAACACACTTGAATTTTCCTGAGCAACAGCAATTGCAGTAAGTACAAAACGAAGAGTTTGTGCAGAGATTTCGTTTACATGAGCTTTTTTCAGAATACCATGTCAAGCCTAGAAGTATCCCTAGCTCCTTTCTACCCTCTCGTCCAGCACCACAGAAAAACGTAAATCATGTGATGACTGAAATGTTTGTGAACCTTATAGATCGCAAAAACAAGGTTACATCTACATTAATGTTGATCATTAGTTAGTTGGCAACATAATTATTAATTAGGT
This sequence comes from Rhipidocladum racemiflorum, assembly GCA_036346355.1. Taxonomy (NCBI): domain Eukaryota; kingdom Viridiplantae; phylum Streptophyta; class Magnoliopsida; order Poales; family Poaceae; genus Rhipidocladum; species Rhipidocladum racemiflorum. The sequence continues at coordinate 34,200,159 of CM070578.1, read as the reverse complement.
CTCACCAAATTGGGTTGGTCTGATCGAGTTTTTGGTGCACGACCAATAACAATACGTGCATTACTTATTATTAGTTAGAGGTGGGCACTTGGCCGGGCTCTTTTGGACCGGCCTGAAGCACGACGGGATGGTCCGGTGTAAAACCCGGCACGGCACGGTTCTATGTCGGGCCGGACCGGCACGCAACTGTAGCACGGGTCGTGTCGGGCCTGAGAACCGGGCACGATGGGCGGCACGACCCTTTGGGCCGGACCCGTGCTGGCACGACACGAACGGACACGAAATCATGGATTAAGACCTATATTAGTAGTACACTCGTTAGCTCGATCGCTTTAGCCACACGTACTGAAAAGTTCCTTCTACTTACTGCAGTCGGATGCATGCATTATGCATTAGAACGGCAAGCAAAAGGAGCCAGCTGGTTTAGCTAGCTCAGTCAAATCCCATGATTAGGGTTGTATTCTTGCTTGCATGATGTCTTTGTACTACCTGTACGGGGTTCATAATGTGATTTATGAATACTTTCCTAAAAAGCATTTTCATATGAAATCAGGCACTAAATTTGCATCATATATTATTACCTTCGACTATATTGTTAAGAATCTATAGAGGGTTTTGGTCCTTAGTTTTGAGACATGCATTTAGACAGGCAGGCTATGGGATAAACAAAGTACAATTCTTGCAATCGATCACGAACAGAAGTTAAAAAGAGTACAAGAGACATTGGCAGTTTCGCTCATGTGACTCCCATCTCTCGAGCCTCACCTTTGTCACCTGACAATCGTCTGATACTCTGATACTTGATCCTGCAAAACATGTGAGTCTAGTCCTTGACCGGTCTTTTAGTCGTTACAATAATGCTAGCTTTACTGCTCACATGACATAAATTGCAAAGCCTTATCTACATTTTTTTTTGAATGAGCATCTAATTATGTTTACAAAAAGGAAAATCCACAACATTACCAAGCAAGTTCCATGGTGAGTTGGCAGCCAACCACACAGAGTGGAAGCAATGTGGATGTGGCAACCAAGGCAGGAAACTCCGTTTCACTGCAGCCATCATGCCACTTTGTACTGCATCTGCGAGTCTGCATGAATTTTTGTTTCTACTTTCCACCATGAAGCAATTTTTTTCAAGCCTCCTAACTCAATTTTGCAAGTTTGGTCCATATCAAAAGAAATTGTAAGTTTGGCCTATTATCGATCATATCAATCACTTATCACACTTTCGAACCGTAACACATAGATTTATTGCACTCCTGCCACTTACCGCGGTCTCATATCATAGCAGATGACATCTACCGATCCTTTTGCATTTAAGAAGAGGGTTAGATTTATAAATTCATTTGAATAGGACCAAAATTACAAATAAATTAGACAAAGGCGCAAAAACAAAAAAAACTCTTTACCTCGACAATAGCTGTGAGCCTGTGTAGGGGTGAAACGGATCGGATATGGATCGGAAACCACTTATATTGTATTTGATCCATATAATTTTATCGGATCGGATTCGGATACGGATAATACCGGATACGGATTCGGACACGGATAGTGCCGGATACGGATATAGATAATATTCGAACGAATACGGATAAAATAAGTTCGGATAATCATCGGAACGGATATTTTTTGAATAATACGCGTAAACACTAAATACAAATGGAGTGATGGGCTACAATGAATATTATCGATAAAAAACCAACATAAATTGTATAGGACATTAAGACATCAAGACCGTTAAAACCTTACAGTTTATAGCAATATACTGAGTCACATCTCAGAATTGCACATACATCATCCATAGAAATTGCACACCATTCATAGAGGTAAACAAAAGTAACAAAGCACATGCATAGCACTAAGCATCCATAATACAGAGATTTATTATTGAGAATCTGGATTGCAAATAGGATGAGAACCAACACATTAATATGCTTATCATTGAAAGATGAGATATCACAAAGAAGTTCCAGATTTAATCGAACAACTACTTGCTCCCAAAGGTCCTTCTGGCCAGCGAATGGCGGCAAGGCGCTGGAGAGAATGGCGAGCAAGAGATGGCGGCGGCGACGACGAAGCAAGGGTCGAACGATGCCTGACGAGAAGCAAGGGGCTTAAGGACGCCGGATCGAAGCCGGCGACGCCGGGCCGAAGGACGCCTGAGCTGAAGCTGGCCAGGAGTCACGACTCACAAGAGGAGCATTAGCGCAAAGCGAGTAGGAGAGAGCCGCCTCCGTGGCGGCGGGACGACGCCCCCACGACGGTGAGCTCCAGGAGTGGTGAGCAAGACACAAAACGCCGGCGGCGGGCGGGCGGGCGGCGGGAGTAGGGGAGAGGCGAGGCGGTGGAGTCTTTGAGGCTGAGGCAGGGGCGGCCGGGAGCTGGGAGCCTGGGATGGTGGGGCGGCGGCAAACTCTGCAGGGACAGGAAGTGAGGGAGGCTACAGGCTAGGGTTTGATGAATGCTGGGCTGGCCGAACTCATGTCAAGGGTTAAGGGCCTAAGGCTGAAGTGGTGAAGCCCATTTGCCCCTATTTGGTGATTTGAGTGGTGACATACGGCCATACGAGCCATTGGGTCAAGCCGGCCAGCCGAGCTAAGCTATAATGTGAGAATTCGGATATTATCCGCGGATTAGATCCGTAAAAATTGTCGGATAATATCCGACGGATAATTATCCGTGATATCCGTATCCGTATCCGTATCCGGGATATTTTATCCGTATCCGTAAAAAATATTCGGATATCCGAAAAATTATCCGAATTGCTATCCGAGACACTTCGGTCAGTCGGTCGGTCGGAAATTATCCGTACCATTTTCACCCCTAAGCCTGTGGCTTGTTGGCCCTATATGCACCGAATGCACGTGACCTCTGCAGTCTACACGCTCCTCCATCCCTTGTCCTCCCAATGCCAGTGCCATGCATGCTGCGAAATCATCACTTTTCTATCTCATGGCAAATATTTTTTACAAATCTAGTCCTCTTTCAACTTGCCGCTCTCTTAGAGCGTGGCAGAGTTTCTGCGGTGTAGGAATATGGAAGGTGATATTAGAGATGTGACTAGTTTTATAATTATATTCAAAAAGAGACCAAATTTAAAAAACAAAATGACGTATAGGCTAGAAAAGTGATGAACTCGACTACTGCTACCTCTGGTTCTTGCCTCCGCCTGCAAAACCTGTGAGCAGGGTTTGCAAAATCGATTTTAATATGAAAATCGTTACTAGCTCGGCACCGAAAATCGTCGAAAATCGTTCAAAATCGTATGGATGCCGAAGTCAAACACTTTGAACGCAGCGGTAAAAAAATCGAAAATCTATAGATTTCGTCGATAATCAAGCGATTTTTGCCAAAAGCCGACTATTTTTGAGCGATTTTTCAACGATCTTTTGATGGTCGATTTTTGAGCGATTTTCCCGTGATTTTCATCGAAAATCGACAATATTCATCGATTTTCCACTGGTTTACGTTGCATAATTTTTTTGAATTTTTGAAACTTTTTAAAATTGAACCGATTTATCAACCAGTTTTAAATATCGTACCTTGTTATACAGGTGAAATTGTGAAAATCAAGCGATTTTCAATGATTTTTTAAACCCCGCCTATGAGGCCCCATTGGATTGGAGGTGCTGTGAATGACCATCTAAGTTACGGACAGCAATCCTGCCCGATTACCCGTGTAACCCGTGGGTAAAAACCCTAATAGAGGTGGATATATTCTTCTTTTATTGCCCACAGACATGTTTATAGGGGGTCAAACTTTACCTGACGGGCAAACGGGTATGGGTATAAGGAAGCTCCACCCGTACCCGTTCCACCCGATTACACATCACCTTCTAATTACACGTGGGCCACAACAAGTGCCCAGTTGGCCCCCTGATCCTTGACTTGTGGTACTCATATTAACAATTTGTGATTGGTGATGACATGATGAGCGAGTTGTAATGTTTGTGATAACTGATGAATTATTTCTATTTTAATTGTTGAACTTAAGTACGTGTATAACTAATGAACTATTTTTATTTTAATTGTTAAATTTGGACATCTATATGTTACTTTCTACATGTGGTATACCCATAAGGTGACCCGATTGTCATTCCTAATCCTAGCCGCGCATCCTCCAATGGGCGTCTCACATGTATGCCTGCTTGGTGCATCGATAGGGGACTAGTCTTTTGGCAGCTAGTAATAAAGTCTCACCAGACTAGTACCTGCTAGTACCTTTCAGCTGTCCTGGCTTGTCCTTGCGTTGGACAAGATAAATCCCGTGGTGAGATGCAAACCTGCAACAGGTCATGTTGCCCTAAGCCCCTAACCTCAGATAAAAAAAAAAAAAAAAAAAGTCACTTGGCAACCAACGTGCACAGCTCCATTCCGGCACTCTCCGATAAAATGCAAGCAGAATCGCAACAGGTTTTTGTTTTAGTTTTTCTATAATTCCTCAATGAACAGAAATCCAAAGCATTCTGTGCTGTCCATGTTGCCCTAACCTCAACAGGTTTTAGTTTTAGTTTTTCTCTAATACCTTAATGAACAGAAATCCAAAGCATTCTGTGCTGTCCATGTTGCCCTAGCTTCAAGTAACGATCACAACTAAGCCCTAATATGAGGTTATGTAGATCCGGATGCATCGACCTTTACCAATTACCAGACAGATACAATTGTCCGTAGGCTATTATATAAACATTGGCAACTTAGTAAGGTCCCTGAACAATGACAAAAAGTCTCATAATAAACAGTGGATAATTGAATTCGTAGCATCCAACATAAACAGGATAGCAAAAAGTTTTGGCTTACTGCACCACAGGAGATAGCCTGATGACATCCCACGCTACCCTCATGACGCCACCGTTCCTCGATTCGGCCTCTTGAAATGTTCTTCCGGATGCCTCAGAGGGATGAGGGAGGTCCCTCCATTTCTCGATCTTAAGCTCAGTGACATCGACTACACAAATGCGGCTTTCTGTCAGGTTCTTCCCTAGTGCCCTGCGCTCGACTTGGAAGATCTCACCCCTGCCAACTTCCTTCCCATCGTTATCAATCAGCAAAACAAGACGGCCATGTTCAAACGAGAATGATCTTGTAAAAGGGCGGCTCAGAATGATGTTTTGAGTGAACTCTGCCTGTGATGTTGGCTCATTGCTGTCTGGGCACACCAATCTGCTGCCGTTGGATATGTGCCTAGAGCACTCATTACCCTTGCAGGTGGCAAATAGCTCTCCTCGCCAGCACTTTCTGAGGAGTCACCAAGGTGGGAAGTAGCTGGTGTAGATGGCTTATCAGCATTCTCACCCTCAGATGGTACTCTTTCTTTTGCGATACGAGCAAGCTTAGCTTTTCTGTTGTTCAGCCTAGAATTTTTTTTAGAAAAAGCCTATTGCAATTAGGTCTGGATTAAGGCACAAACAGCAGTACTGTGGTAACAAATAAACTTGGACTACAAGCAGGTTACATTATGCAGGTACTGGTAAATTGCGAGGAAAAAGAAGGATAACGATAGTTTTGAGTGTTACCAATTCTTTAGCTGCGATGATGTAATCTCCGAGCCCTGAAAATTATGGTCAAGAATCAAACAAGCATATACAAGACATAACAAAAGAATGTCCAGGTGAAGAGGCCTATACCTGCACACTTAACTTCTCTGCCCATGCCTGTAGTAAGCTGGCATTCTTATGCATCTCAGGCTCATCAATTAGAGCCTTCTCGATTCATTTACTTGCCTATCATTCATAATGGTCCGCTTCCTTCTCTTAGGTTGCCTCTCGTCATATATATTAGTGTCTCCTTTCTCATCATCCTGGAGACCACTTTCTTTTGTGGGTTCTGGTGTTTTGAAATGGTCCATACTACTGGATGCTGGATCAAGATCCATTTTGCAGCACTGGAGCCCTGTACTAGTAGCAGTTCCGACACCTGGATAGTCTGAACTAGTTGTTCTCGCAACACGAAGATGGACTAGGTCTTTGACCAACTGAATTCCGAAAGAGCCCACCATTTATAGTGACACAATGTCTCGGAGTCTCAAGACTAGCATTTCCCTCTTGCTTCATGGAGGGTGTTGGTGTGGACTCTTCCATGTTCTGCACGTCCTTTTAGTATCGTTTTTTGATTGGGATCAAATGCATTACCAAATCAATGGCTAATAACATTATACTGATGAAGTGAACAATGTATCTACCTTCGGAAGGTTACTCATATTGGAGTCTGGAGCACTAGTCCTTGTTGGCAAAGGCCCCTGCACCGGCTTCAAGTCCTCCATGCTCTCTGATGATGTATCACTTTTTACCACCTAAAGCATCCCAGAATGAAGTCATCCAACAGTTAATTTTAACTGCTAAAAGTACGAAGTGACCATCCGATGCAAGGGTCCAAGCTATTTTTCTATGTTACGCATTGTGCACCCATCATTGACCATACAATATAAAAACAGTGACTATGGTAAATAGTCATCATTAACAAAATTTATGCATGTTATCCTTGAACAGTGAATGAAAAATATCTTAATTTCATGTGCATGATATTACTTGAAGAGTTGAGTTACTATTATAGGAATTGATATTTTGCAGGTTAACCCTTGAGGATCAACAGAGAACCAAGGACCCTAAACACAAAACTTTGGTATGTTGGTGCTACTGTCACTACTACAGAATAGGACATCACAGACGGTTCGAAACCGTCATCACAGACGGTTTTCCGAACTGTCTGTAACCAAGTGTCAGTAATAATTGTTGCATATCACAGACGGTTTATGAACCGTCTGTGAAATCCACACCACAGACGGTTCTAGTTACGAACCGTCTGTGATAACCGTTTGTGATATTAATATCATCACAGACGGTTCTATATAGGATTCTTCATCACAGACGGTTACTATTTAGAACCGTCTGCGATATGCATAATTCAGCACTACATAAACGCTGTCTTGGATTCTAACGGGATTTAGCGGCAACCTCACGTGGCTCATCCTACTACTACTCTCGCCCAAAGCAAACTTAACTTCGAAATTCTAACGGGATTCAACGGATTTAACTTCCCGAGAGGTCACCTATCCTAGTACTACTCTCACTCAAGCACGTTTAACTTGGAGTTCTTATAGGATCCAGTACTTTAGTGCTGGTATGATCGCATGTGATGTGCAACCCGTCCCTCTCCCCTTAACTCCGCAGAGCACCCAAACACCGACTTTAATGTTATCATACTCTGAACACGATTTGAACTAAAACCGTTTGTGATAGCTATAGGAGTTATCACAGATGATTTTATACTAAAACCGTCTATGATATTGCTATATATCAAAGACGGTTTCTAAATAAAACCGTCTGTGATGTTCTCACTGACGGTTACACTATAGAACCATATGTGATATTCCTCATTATAGACGGTTTATCAAAACCGTCTGCGATGAGGCATCTAATATAAGTCTTTTCGTATTAGTTTGTGGTTCTCATAATCATTGAGTAAAGCAAACAAACCTGCAATGTGCTCTGTCCAACTTGTGATTTACACCAATTTTGTAACTTATAAGCAAATTCACTGCAAATAGGAAAAACAACCTTTACAGAAATATCGGCAAAGCATTTCAAGCAAGCAGTACATTATCGGGAGAGTGCAACAAACTACAACCAAATATTGACCCACAAAATCAGGCATGCAACAAAAAAAGGTAACCAGCTCATAGTTTCGATGCGAGACGCTAAGAAAAATCACAAAAACTAGTCAAAATGACTTTAACCACCTTAATAATTGCACATCTTCCTTGTTTAATAAGTTATTAGGAATTAATGATTTAGCATACTCGGACAAAGATTCTGCAAAACCAACAGAAAAGAGGTTATATATGAAGTGTAATGAATAAACATAACCACAAAATAATGGAAAAAATGCAGGCGACTCTACCCAAGTTTCTACAGACTGTAGTGGCCATAAGATAATCAGATGCTGGATGGTCCACTGATTGTTTAGCACTCTCTGTCACCAAGTATTTCTGAAATTTCTGAAGAAAGAGATCTCTTTCTTGCTCTGTTAACATGACAAAGGAACTTACTTTTAACAATGTCTAAAAAATATCGCATAGCAAATTAGCAACTCATAGCAAGAGAGAAAAAGTTCTGACCTTCGTATATGTTTGGAACAAAGACATGCAAATTTGCTATTATTTTCACCACGCATGATGTTCTTGTCTGTGCATATGCTATTGAAAATTGAAGGCATACTGTTACGGCGAAAAGGGCATAAATAATTAGCTTTAGCTCCAGTCAACTTATTGGCAGCAGCTACCAGTGCCAGCTCAGCTGCACCAAATGGATTATAATCTAGATTAGCATCTTCCTCTTATCACTGGCAGATTGACAGAGCATCAACTCGAGACAAACTCATCATGAGGAATAATAGCCAAAATCTGGGTCAGAAAGGGTATCTACAAAAGATATGAACAAAAAGAACTTGGAAGTAAAACTTTATCTTTGCTAAAAAAGACAATTCTGTAGGTTGCTAAAAAAGTAAAATCCTGTCAAGGTATCAGAAGTAGTTACTGGGTGCAAATCTTACAGTATTAGTTATAAAGGAAGATCTGAAGTTTGAATCATCAGAAAAGACATCAACTAGATGCAATGCATTGATAAGCACAGATGGGTAACTCTTATCATGAGACTTGGAAGTAGGTTTTTGTTTTCTTCCAAATGCAGTCTTCAGCAAATCGAGAACCTGTAGAAATCATTGTAACATAAGATTTTGTCAGCAAATCAACAAAATTTCCAGAGGCAGCAGAAGCAGAGTAAATTTTTCCCAGGTTGTAGCAAGCCCTAGGAGAACTGACCTCCAGTGCCAAGGCTTGCCCTAGTTGCATGCTCTTTGGATAAGTGGCAACTTCATCAAGGAAAGAAACACTTTCGGCTTCACAGAGTTGCAGCAACTAGAGATTGTTTATACCAAGCATTTAGTTAGTAACTCAATATGTGTGTATGCACTAGACAGTAGTAGTACCCTATTTAAACAAAGTAAAATCATGTGTCATGACTCATGACCAACTTACACTAGAAAGGATCTTAGCTTTCAGCCTGGAGATGGAAGCAGCAATATCAGTTGATCCCTTCAGACATACTGGAACACCTAACTTCAATATAGTTCGAGAGAGTGACAGTATACCTCCATTCCTAGAAAGTTCCTGCATTGAGTTAGAAATTCCTTAAGACGCCAGCCTCCAAGTGCATACAATGAAATGATATATAGAAATTTGACTCTAATACTCATATTTTTACAGGAATTCACAAACATGTAGGCTTCACCAAAACCAAATATATCTCCTCGAACTAGATTAGTCTAGATTGATCTAATTTGTGGAAATTCCAAGAAAAGAGTAGCAAGATGGAAGCATGTAAACTATCGGAAGACTGAAATTAGAGAACAAATAATCAGTCAGCATGGTATACTTACTTCTATCATTTAAATCAGTATCATAAAACAAGTATCTCTTCATAAGTCGCAAAGCAGAAGACAAAGACATCACATTAAGTTTTTCCCTCAACAGTAGAACCAAAAGTACAAGGAAATGAGATTTCGAAAGATACATTGAGACCTTGTTTTTTAAAATACGATCTCGGAACAACTTTTGCTGGCACAGCAACAACAGAAACTGCAATGATGCTTCGCACTGTTGGCAGATGAAGTGAGTCAGTGGTGAGTCAAAAGGACCAAAAGGAAAGGCATCGGTGCCCAATGTTGACAACCTGACACTCAATGACCTCACATCTTCATGCAGGCTATCAAAGGCCACATCCATAAAGATATCAACCTGACCATGAAACATTAAACATTAAAATAGAGATGAATAAATTGAATAATTAGTGCCTAACTAGCAGATCCATGTACTGCTGACATAACATTCATGTCCAAAGAATTGCCATCGGCCAATCATGAGTCAGTGAGTGCTAAAGGACTAGGAGAAAGACAGATGCTCAGATATTTTTTTCTCCAAAGAATCTTTCTGACATATATAAAAACAAGGAGACATGATTCAATTAACTACTATCACAGTACATAAAAATGTGCAATAGACAATAATCAGCAAAACTTTAGCATGCTAGGTCTCACATAAAGCAGTAGGATAGCTGAAGGAAGTAATACACAATCTTATGATATAGTATAATGATGCAGAAGATAAAAACCCTGTAATGATATGACCCAAACAAAAAAGTTTACAAGTTTGAACAACAGTGCTAATATAAAAATGAGTTGGTGTGTGCTAGTTGACTATACTAGCACAGCAACTATAATACAATTACAATAAACCGTGCCTTTAACAGAGCATGGCTTTCTGATGTAGCCAGTTTGGATTTCAAAATTAACATGGCAGCTACACTTATTGCTAATCTTATTGAACCACAAAACAGCACATAGGGACAGCGGTAGTTGATATGAATTCTGATTTGAACCTCAAAAATAAGGTTAAAACCCCACATCATGATACAAACTCTATTTTGTAGTGAGGATAAAGCCAATAATAAACATGTCATTATCATTTATGAAATCAACTTGCACTGCAATGAGACTATTATCGAGAAGCTGGTAGCGAGGATGAAAATCAATAAAATTTAGGAGTTCAGAAACCAAATCATAATAGGGGCCAAATGAACGATTAGATTTGAAAGACCAACTAGTATTACAAAATTCTGGACGCTAGTCCTATGTTTTCATTTGGCACTTTCTAGTTTCTACAGAATCGAGGCATGAAAATACTATTAAATTAACATTTGTTACCTTTGGATGTGCAAGCAGAATATGGACAAGTTCGTGCCACTGAGATGAAAAGTAACTTGTCAACAGATGAAGACTGGCTGCTACAAGTGATGAATGTACAAAAGGAGAAGCACCAAGATGATTTTCCTAATTTAAAACAATAGGTGTTACTAGAAATTAGTATGAAACGACAATGTAAAAAGACAAGCACACAACACTCAAGAAATATTTTGGTGGCACTTGCCGAACCTTCCTCCAGTGGGAAAGAATAGATAACACCAAGAATATCAGGTCCATGACTTGTTCAGATAATTTCACATCATCGAGAAGAATCTGAAATAAAATAAACATGCCTTAGTCTCTGTTATGAATAGCACTTGTATTCAACATGGGACCAATGGGCGTATATATACATGTACAAGAGGGTATAAAGGGAAGTCTATATTAGGCAATATCTATACAAGGATATAAAGGGATACTGTCTAACACCCCCCTCAAACTTATGGTGGATCTACAACACTAAGTTTGGAGAGATAAAAGTTATGATAAGCTCTAGTCTGTGTCTTCGTGAAAAAATTTGCTAACTGGAGCTCTGAAGGCACATATTCATGCTTCACTGGATCCCGAGCAATGTTGATAGCCCCTGTACTGTCAGATAAAAGAGGAGTCGGTGTAGAAACAGAAACACCAAAATCCTCAAGTAACCACCGTAGCCAAGTAACCTTTGCTGTCAAAAGAGCCATAGCCCGCAACTCAGCCTCAAGACTTTCGAGCAGCTGGCACATGCGCTTCTTAGTCTTCCAAGCAATGAGAGAACCACCAAGAAAAACACAGTAAGCAGAAAGAGACCGACGATCAGAGTGATCACTAGCCTAGGTAGCATCAGAGTATGCTTGGAGCTGTAAAGAGCTGGAGCGTGCAAAGAAAAGACAGCGAGAGATAATTCCACAAAGATATCGTAGAACACGAAGAAGATGACTATAGTGGAGCTGAGTGGGAGCAGAAACAAACTGACTCAATATATGGACAGGATACAAAATGTCAGAACGTGTAACACCAAGGTAAATAAGACTCCCAACAAGATGACGATAGCGAGTAGGATCCTCAAGAGGTTCACCATCAGTAGATCGAAGGTGAACATTGAGCTCCATGGGAGTCTCAGCTGTACGTTGATCAGTGAGAGAAGCATGATCAAGAAGATCCTGGATATACTTTTCTTGGGAGAGAAAGAAGCCCTCAGGTGTAAAAGAAACATCAATTCCAAGAAAGTAGCGAAGAGGACCTAGATCGGACATGAGAAACTGCTCACTGAGACGAGCCTTTACAAAGGCAATATACTGAGAATCATCTCCAGTAATGATCATGTCATCAACATATAGAAGGAGAAGAGTCCGACCTCGGGAAGAAGTGTGAACAAAGAGCGCAGAATCATGAGCACTTGCCGAAAAACCAGCTGCAGTGATAACAGAAGAAAAACGCTCAAACCAAGCACGAGGGGCTTGCTTAAGCCTATAAAGAGAGCGACGAAGCCGACAAACCATGCCTTCAGGAACAGAATACCCCAGTGGTGGCTGCATATAGACCTCCTCATGCAACTCACCATTAAGAAAGGTATTCTTGACATCAAGCTGAGAGATGGACCACTCACGGACAGAGGTCACAGCAAGCAGAGTGCGAACAGTAGTCATGTGAGCCACAGGTGCAAGTCTCATCATAATCACGGCCATACTCCTGCTGAAAACCACGCGCCATAAGACGAGCCTTGTAGCGGTCAAGAGAACCATCAGAGCGAGACTTAATCTTATAGACGCACTTGTATGTAATGGGACGGACACGTGGAGGAAGTGGTACAAGATCCCACGTGCCAGTGCGCTCAACGGCAGCAAGCTCCTCCGCCATCGCATGCTGCCATTCCTAATGAATAACAGCATCATGATAAGAAGTCGGCTCGGCCAGAGCTGCACCAACAAAGCTAAGGCGCTCAGTAGGCCAAATAGACTGTCGATCGCGAAGAGCATAACGAGGATTAGACACTGAAGAAGATGGCTAATCAAAAGAAGATGGCACATCAGAAGACTCCTCAGCTCGTGGACGACGAGTGTAGTATAGAGGATAGGAAGGGACAATATCCGAAGAAACCTTTGGAGAGGTCGGTAGTGAAGAAACCGGCGATAAAGGAGACACCGATTGTAAAAGAGGAAAAGTGACAACTGGAGTATCAGGAAAAGTCAAGAAAGACAGTGGTTCAACAAGAGATGTAGGAGAGGAAGAAAAACGAGGGTAGAAGGGACGAGACTCATCAAAAGTGACATCCCATGAGATCTGCATCCGTCGTCCAACAGGATCCCAACAACGATATCCCTTATGCTCAGCACTGTATCCCAGAAAGATGCACTCAACAGACTGAGCAGTCAGCTTGGTGCGTTCACGAGGTGCAAGAAGAACATAGCACATACACCCAAAAAAGCGAAGTCGGGAATAATCAGGAGGCATGCCACAAAGACGCTCCAGTGGAATCCCACCCTTAAGAGCAAAAGAAGGTTGGATATTGGTCAAGTAGGTGGCAGTAGAAACAGCCTTAGCCCAGAAGTGAGGTGGAATAGCGGAAGCAAGCATAAGAGCACGAGCTATCTCAAGAAGATGACGATGCTTGCACTCAGCCACACCATTCTGAGCATAAGCACCAGGACAGGAAAACTGGGAAAGAGTGCCCTGCATAGCAAGAAAAACTCGAAAAGCTCCTGACAGATACTCCCCTGCCGAGTCAGCACGAAGAACACGAATGGGAGAATCAAACTGAGTGCGAATCATAGTGGCAAAAGTCTTATAGATGGACAGAACCTCACTACGAGAGGACATAAAATATATCCAAGTGTGGCAAGAGAAATCATCTATAAAAAGAATATAATATCTATGACCCCCTTTTGAAACAAAAGGGGCCGGGCCCCAAATATCAGAATGAACAAGATCAAAAGGACGCTGGGATATAGACTCACTAAAAGGATAAGGGAGTTGTAGCAGTTTGCCAAGCTTACAACCCGTACAATGTAAAGAGTCATTACCAGACACAAAGCCTAAAAGACCACGACGAACTAAAGAAGACAAACACGAACCACAAATATATCCCAAACGGTGATGCCACTAAGCAAAAGACCCGGTAGAGGATGCAACAGATGCTGAAGCGGTGGAGAAAACAGAGACTGGCAGAGGCAGCGGAAGGAAGATGAAGCCAGTCAAGCTCCCAAAACGCTGAGAGTCATGGCGGCGAGGGCCAGTCCCAACTAGAGCCCCCGTGCGGCGATCCTGAACACAACAAAAGTCAGAATCAAGGATTACCCGACAACCATGATCAGTAAGCTGGCCAGCGAATATAAGCTGTATGGTCAGTTTGGGAACATAAGAAACAGCAGGAACATGAAAGGAGGATGACAAAAGAGTGCCTCGTCCTGCAGCAGAAAGAGAAGTACCATCTGCGGTCTGCACAGTGTAGGAGCAACAAGAGGACTAATGGAATGCAGACTCGAGGGATCAGATGTCATATGAAAAGAAGCTCCAGAGTCTAAGAATCCATGGTGTGATACCTGATGAGGAGGGTGGTTTCTCACTAGAAGACTGAGTAGCAGAACCAGATGAACCTATCGGTGTAGTGGTAGCCATACGACGCAGTAGTGTAAGAATCTCCTGAGTAGAGTCAGAACCAACAAAAGTCTGCTGAGGAGAGGCACCCAAGAGTCCAGTGCCCTTAGAAGGGCGTCCACCTCGACGAGCAATGTCCTTTTCTTCCTGTAGCAGAACTGCTCTACATGTCCGCGCTTATTGCAGTAGGTGCAGTGAAGGCCTCCACCCCAAGTAGTCGGAACTAGAGTAGGCATCACTGAAGGAGTAGAGTGAGACGCCACCAAAACTGAGGGAGACACCAGCAGGATCGCACCACAAAGACGAGTCTCAGTGCGAATAGCTGCAAGGGCCTCCAATAGAGACACGAGGATGACGAGCAAGCAGCTGGGCACGAATCTACTCAAATTCAGCCCGAAGACGTGTCAGGAAGTCGTAGATGCGGCGACGCTCCAAATGAGAATGCTGACGCCACAAAGACAAGTCTCCTTAGTGCAAATAGCTGCAAGGGCCTCCAACAGAGTCACTCAAGGATGACGAGCAAGCAGCTGGGCACGAATCTACTCAAATTCAGCCCGAAGACGTGTCAGGAAGTCGTAGATACGACGAAGCTCCAAATGAGAATGCTGACGCTGACAGCACTGGCAAGTCCGGCAAACCTCCGGTCCCATGGAGTCAAGCTGACGCCATACCGAAGACAGTTGCGCATAGAACTCATCCACAGTAGAATCACCCTGCTGTAGCGACTGCTCCTGTCGCATAACAACAAGGTAAAAAGAGTCACCAGCAGGCTCATAGCGGTCGCGAAGATGTGCCCACATCAACTGTACCGAATACAAAGCAACAATGTCACCAGTAAGATGCACCTCCATGATAGCAACCAAAATAGCAGAGGCGCGAGCATCTTCATTAATCCATGTCTTGTGAGCAGTAAACTGAGTCTGAAAAGACTCCACAACATCAGCATAATCATCAGAGGCCTTCTAGCGAGCAGCATCATTGGCCTCCTTGGGAATAACAGGCATGACAGGAGGAGCAGGACAAGGCGGACAAGATAGCTCGCCGGTAAGAAACTCCCAAAGACGTTGACAACGCATGTGAAGGCGCATATCAAGAACCCAGTCTCGATAATTGAGACCATCAAAAATGACCGGGCAGCGAGGAACAGAGACAGTGCCTGAAAAACCAGAAGATGACATTTTTTCAGTTTTATCCCTCACGCTCACGGACGTGAATCTCTGCCTTTAAGCCGGATTTGAAGAAACTTGGGAAGAGACTTTGAAGTCCCGTCACGTGAATGAACACTAGATTCACAGCACAAGACACGAACGGCCTTACGCGGACTTGAAACTTGAAGTCACTTCACGACTTCACGTGAACTCAAGAGAACTAATCAAGTCCGATCGGGAGTCAGTGAAGCGAACCAGCTGAAGCGACGCCGACGCGCGACAAAGCAGGCGCAGGCGCGCGCGCAGAGAGACGTCGAGTCGCCGGCAGTCGCCGATGCATCGCCGCTGGCCGAGCGACGCGAGGGGCGGCTGGCACCGGCGCGCAGCGGAGACGGTGGGGCGACGAGGCGTCCCTGCGGCCGTTGGCAAGACAGCCAGAGCGACTTGGGCCGGCGAGAGGCGACACGCCTGGTGGGCGCGTGGGAGAAGCCGGAATGCGAGGCGGTCGCCGAAGTCAGAGCAGGAAGCCGAGGCGTGACGGCGCAGAAGGAGATCAATCTCCACTAGCAAGGTCCGGCCATACGCGGTTGGAGAAGAATCCAGCCGGCGAGAGTAGCAGAGGCGACGAGAAGAGCCGCCAGAAAAGAAGAAGCGCAAGTGTAACGCCGGTGAGTAACTAACCCTAAATCCTTGGCTCTGATACCATGTTATGAATAGCACTTGTATTCAACATGGGGCCAATGGGCCAGTATATATACATGTACAAGAGGTTATAAAGGGAAAGTCTATTAGGCAATATCTATACAAGGATATAAAGGGATACTGTCTAACAGTCTCAATGCTCATCACTAAGTTTAATTAACCAGACAGTAAAATGTAAAATCGATAAACAATTTGGGATTCATTGGATACAAGACACAAATAAAATAATGACTAAACATGACAAAAAAGAGCTGCATTGCTTTTAACACCCACAAGCAAATAACTTGCATTGGTTCACATCATCAGGGAACAAAAATAAGACAATAGTTTTGTTACCAACATATGTGATTTGCTAGCTAAACTTGACATAAAAGAAAAGGAGTACTCAGCATATCATGGTTCAAAAGAGAAGGTAAGAATTGTGCCATGTGTGATGAAATGGACAAGCTTGTATGAAATAACAAAAGAAGTGACCTGCTCCAGCCTAGTATGGCGCGTTGCTAGCTCAGACAAACTATGCAAAAAGCACATGCCACGAAGGACATATGTTAAATCTGAACCTTTCCCAGGCTCCAAACATACAGCAAGAAGATGACAAGGAAGTGATGACACAAGCTTTTCTATGTCCACCTACCAAGAAGAGCATAAGTCAGGGAAAAGGAGACTGAAATAGATGTAAACATTGCACATAAGTACCTGCTTTGGACAATCATCTTCTGTCTTGGACTGCAAGACAAAGTTCTCTGACTCCTTCAGCATCTCACTGAGTTCTGTAGTAGTTAGCCCACTAAGCTCTTCAATAGCAGAAACCATGTCTATCATCTGAACCCAAGAAACAAAATGAACAATTTTTGTGTTCAAAACTTCAAACCAGATGCATGGGAATTATATAGTAAAATAGTATCCTACTATTCTGGTTTGCCATTAGTTAGAGAAAATACCCCAACATTTTGTACAGGCAGTGGATAAAGAACATCATGGCCTACAAGCGAATTCATTTGACAGTTCAGGCAAAATGATAAAAGTAAACAATATGCTAATTATGACATTTCAAGATTTTTTTTCTAATGAGAGGTGACACATATCCTAAGCGTAAGCTCCATTATAGAAAACATTTGCTATGGTGTGTACGTAGGTGAAGCCCAGCTCAATAACAACTTTAACACAGTGCAATAAATTTTGAACCACTCAGTTCCCATAGCTTATCTGCATAAAATGAGGGAAGTTTTAACTACCCGACCTAAATATGACTGAATTTGGGACTAGTCTGGATTCTGAATTTATGTTGTATTGGGCAATACAAATATGTTGTTAAGGGGAATTGAACAGCATATCACAAATTATCACATCTTGCATATTTGTAGTAAGAGTGAGCCACTAATGAGTGGGGCAGACTCTGTATTGAGGAGCAGTGCACCTGCCTAAATAAACCATACAGAAATTTTGAATGGACTAGTTGATGTTCACACTCAGATCAGCTCATTTCAATTTTCATGTGAGGCATACCCTGAATGCAAAATCAGCATTTTCTGTTCGCGGGCCCAACAGATATTAAACAGTGGGGCCAGCACCTATCCTTCAGCACTAGTCATCAGAAAACCTAAAAGTCTCTAAAATATCATTTCAGCTCACTTTCTCCTTGGGTTCCTTCTTCCTAGGAGATGCCTATCGATCTTGAAGAAGACGAAAGATCTGGTTGGAACCGATTGTTCACAGGAAAGAAAACAAAGAGCGCAGCAAAACAAACAACAATCCAAGCAAGCTGGGGCAGGGCTCCCTTACCAACAAAAGAAGGAATCAACCCAAGTCCGGATGGATCTTCACTCCACGCCAGTCCAGTACAAGTAGAGGGGGTCGGAGAAGGAGGACGCCTACGAGTTCCTTCGCATCGACGTGCTTGGCAGGCATGATTCCTTTGGTGCAAGGAGGACTAGGGGCGAAGGGATTTCGTTCGGCGGTGAGAGCAAAGAGGTTTTTTTAGATGAGAAGAGGTTTTGTGAGCGAGTGTTACGAACTCATTCTGGGGGAGGACCTACCAGCGCTGTGGGCGCCCTTGAAGCACTAGCATAGCAGGAACGTATGTATAGTTAAGATATTCCTTAATTAGAGATATGATATTCTTTAGTTAGAAGATCTTGTTACTTGGACCTTTAGTTGGATGTCGTCTTAAAAGACCCCTCTCCCTGTAATGTGGATCAATCAATAAAGAATAAGCTTCCCATAAATAGGTGCGACTCAGAGCCTCATCACTACTGGCGCGCGAGGGCGAGCGTGAGTTATCGTGTTACACTATTCTCTCAAGTCCTGAATCACACCACCTCTTTTGTCGTCCTCCCACCCTTGACTGAAAGACAGTCCACAATATCTTGGTATCACCAGTGTTCACCTAGGCAGGCACCTAGGTGCTCGGCGGCAGCCCTTTACCCCGATTGCGCAGTAATCGGACATCTGGGCGAGGGGAGCGCTTAGGCGGCCCAAGGCATCCGCTAGGTGGCCAGGCGGAGCTAGGCGTGGCGGTGTCTAGGTGGCCGAGTCGCGGTGTAGGCGGGCGTCGTGGTGGGGTTCAAAGGGGAGTAGCGCTCACCCTAAACCCCATTAGACTTAGGGTTCGGTTTGGGAAGCCGCCGTAGATTCCCCTTCTGCCCAGCGTCGTCGGTCACCGCCGACGACTAGACCGACATATGATTGCTGCTGCTTGCCTGCTGCTCTGCTATTGCTGCTGACCTGCTGCTCTGCTATTGTTTTTGTTCATGAATTGGCTTGTTGGATGTCATCCATGGCATCGGCCATAGCGGAGGTCACCATGGATAGCCTTAAGCGGAAGTCGGGGAACATAGGATGGGAGTATGGGGTGTTGATTGATCCAAACAACTTGGATAAAGTGAGGTGCAAGCTATGTAACAAGATTGTTTCTGGAGGAGTGTATAGGCTAAAACAACATATTGGTCACATCAAAGGCAATGTTGCTAGATGCCCACTCTCTACTAAGGAAGATCAAGAGAAGTGCAAGAAATCCATCTAGGATGCACAAAAAGCAAGGAAGGCCAAGAAACATATGGATGAAGAGGTTAGAAATGAATTGACCATTGAAGAGGATGTCACATATGACGATCTTGAACTTGAAGAAGTTGCTAGGTCAGCCTGTCGGAAGTTGGGACCCATAGATAAGTTCACAATGCCTATTGATCCAAGTATTAAGACCACCAAAGAGTTGCGGCAACAAAATATTAGTGAAGCACTTTGGAAAGAGAGAACCCATAAAGTGAGGCAATATGTTGCGAGGTGGATTTATGAATCGGGTGATTACTTTCTTGTAAGTTGTAACTAATGACAAATAATTTAATAGTATGCAAATAACATCCTTGCATTATTTGCTAATTGATAACATTATTGTATGTTACATGTTTCATGTGTGCATTTCAACTCCAACAATTATGCCTTCTCACAAATGTGTTAAGCCATTGGACGTTTTGGCCCTGACTTTATTCGCCCTTATCAACATGATGTGTGAGAAAAATTGTTGCATGAAGAAGTGGATAGAACCAAGGTTTTGTTGAAGGACCATGAAATTGTGTGTGCATTGTGGCTTGGGGTTATTGTGAGCACCCCCTCTTCCTATACCGTACTGTACGCCGTCTACTGTAGCGTATAGCACCGTATAGCAACAGGAAGCCTCGACACCGAAAATCTGAATCTAAAAATTCGATCGACGGGATCGAACCCTTAGCTTCGGACCCGTGCACTGTGACGATCATCGACATCGATCCCTGGATCAAGAGCCCAAAGATCGCACCACAACCCGAGTATCAATGCACGAAAAGATAAACTAATTTAATTTACATAACTGGGTGTAAATCTGGTACAAGTACAATCTGAGACTCCAAAATAGAACAGCAATGAAACAAAAGACAACAAAACCAGCGCAGTGGCCTGACAACACCCCACAGGCTACTGACTGGAGGGAAGACCTACGAAGCCGCAACACTCGCAGAACTGGGGCTCGCGACATCCAGGACATCATCATCAGAAACATCCTCACGAGGAAAAAGGGTTAGCAAAGAACGGTGAGTACACGTATGTACTCGCAAGACTTTAGTGTATGCAAATATAATTAATATGCAGCCGATACGATTGAAATGGCTACTACACTAAGTCTATTGCAGGATTTGAAACAGTTCATCGAAATGTAATACATAATTTGAAAGACAACATTTTGAATAAAACATATTTACAATATATGTAACATTTGAGTCTCTCAACTGCCACCATCCATGATCGCAGTTGAAATACGAATTGACATCCATATATTCATAAATCCTCCAAATACCATATTCACTCATTCATAAATCCATCAAGTACCATATCGATCCACATACTTTAGATAGACTCCGAAATAGATTTTCATTTTCAAAACCGAACCAAATTTCTATACTTGATATGATTAAAGAAGATTTGCTCATAACCGTGAGCACGGCTAATCGATTAGAATTATTTGATACTCTGCAGAGTTTGTGCACTTTACCCAAACACAACTCAGACTTGCATCCCTGTCATCCAGGGTACACGCGATACACGAGGTATCCGATATACAAGAATGATCTATTCTTTCCCATCGTTGAGGCTATAGCCACACCTCAAAGACCGGCGATTTATAAACCCACTACTATGGCGATAAGAGGGCAACCACCACTCAGGCGACCACGGAATATCCATCGTGACGACGGCGAGTTTTTGCCGCGGCATTATCCCATAGCAAGGCATACACCGTTGTATCAATCAAACATGAATCGAGCGATTCCCATTGCATAAGTACAAGCGCACTCACGAAGGTGCATACGGCGGTCGTGAGGACACACACACCGCGGGCCGATCGCTCAACACGGAAAAGGTCCACACTTCGCACTACCAATGTATGGCTATCCCCTCACACTTCAGGTACTAAAACAAAGGCCCCATCCCAAGATTGCGCTTGCACGGCAGCTGTCATTCAAAACCGCTCACAAGTTTGGGTCCCTTATATTTTTGCCTAGTGACTCAAGCTGGGAACTCCACTTAACTCGCCAACCAATCGCCACCATGTTTAACTAGCACATATTATACCTCCCGCCAAGTCTAATTACCAACTAGACACCGTGACATTTTTATCAAATTACCTTACAAGTCACATTTCCAAAACATTTCCAAAACCGCCATAATTATCATAAGTTTTGAGCATTTGGTAAATGACTGACTTTGCTCATCTCTATTGCAAGTGTCTAAGCATATGCATTTACTAAGTCGCTTATACCCAAGTGACATTTTATTAATTGTCCAACCCTACTAAGGCTATCAATGAACTCTGGGAATTTAATTGAGGAAAAACCACCAAATCGTGGTATATCTACCATTCCCACAAACTAGCACTTTACTCGAATATAAACAATGCATATAGTTTGAGAAATCAAAGTAAACATCGTGAAATATAGGTTTCAAGATGGTCAAAGGAGGTGCTTGCCTTGTTGTTGCACTTCGTGATGTCCGGATGATGTTCGGTCGCTCGAGGCGTTCGACTCGCTAGCCCCTAATCTGGCACAAAGCAACAAAAACGACAAAAGAAATACAACTTAGCAAAAGCAAGATTTAAATGCACAAATGCCAACTAAACATCAAATAAGACCCACTTAAATATTTAAAGGAGAAAGAAATGAAGAAAACGAAGAAAATGTGAAACTATGACTATTATGTCCATTTCGGCCGAACAAGTGCCAAAATGGATTAAAACGCAAAATGAAGTAAAACCCAACTAAACTTAGTGAAATACCTAAAAATAGGTATAACATACCTAATGGGACTTATTGGAACTTGTTTGAAGTTGAAATGATCAACCGGGAGCTAAAAACGCGAATTTAAAAGGCGTATTCTTTACCTACGTGAATAAAAATACGTAAATTGAAGACAAATGCAATTAAATTTGCATGTGGAGCCTCAATATGGCCTCGGTACATAACTAGGTGCTAAAAACGCCGAAAGATCGGAAGAAAAACCTTTCGCCCTAAAATGTTTACAAATTTGCCGGAAGCGGCCGAAATCCATCGCTTTTTCGAAATCAAAACGGCCAATTTTATGATTTTTAGCGCAAAACAGTTTCCGATAACGCAACAAGCTAAAGCAAGATATTTAGGACTTAGTTGGATCGGTTGCCAAAGCAATTCCTAATGAAATTGACCAAAATTGAATCAAAATGAAAACCGCTGAGTAATTTCCGACAAACCGCTTTTGAGTCAGATTGAGTCAAACGCCGATCGAATCCGGCTGTGGGTTCCCCGACACGTTCAACACTCAACACCTAACTAAAACGCTCGGTAGATTAGCAATTTGCATCGACCGCAAAACGGCCAAAACGATCAAACGACGCTAACGACTAAAACGCATCAAAACCGTCAAAAGGTCGCTTTTGATCAAGAATGTCGAAACTTCGTTCCGACCGCACTTGGCTAGACACTTGGAGGTAATAATGACTTATCCGGAGCCAATCACCGCCAAAATTGACTTAACCTACTCGACTTTTGATCAAACGCCCAGAACTCCCAGATTTACCCGGCACGACAAAAGTCCGAAAAAGGGCCAAAATGGGATCTAAAGCACACGTGAAGCATGCTTTCAACCTTAGGACCTTAAACGAGGCGAATCAAGTGGAAAGCCAAGAACCGCTTTGGGCCCTCTAATTATTAAAATAAACGAAGCGCTAAAATGCAAATCTAGCATTTTTAGCCAATGCTTTAGCCTCTAAGAAGACTAATGGTGAAGTCGATTCGCGTTCTGAGCTCTAGGATTTTATTCAACCAATTGAGACCTAGAGCAAAGAAAGTATGCCGCAAAATGGTCAAAACTAAACTCCATTTTTTATCGGGTTTCTACTAGCTAGAAAGCTATAGGGGCTATCCATTTGGTCATCTGACCTCTACGATTTTTCGCAAAACAGAGTGACCTAGAGCCGACAACTTTGTGTAGGATGCGACAAATTGAATGACTTTCCGACGCGACTACGGCTATCGAAGAGCTAATAGAATCGTCGATTCAAGCTACGGACTCCTAGTATTTTGTGAAAACACTTAACACCTAATTAAATAAAATAAAATCCGGCTTATCGTAATTCTGACCGATTCTTCCGATAGCGGCTCTAGCTACCGTATAAGTGCTATGGGAAAAATCTATACATGCTCTACCTCACTAGAACCCGACAAACCGAAGACCTCAGCGAGAGCATGCTCGATTTTGAAGATGGCTAAAAGCCAGTGCCGACTATAGAGTTAAACGGACCTATTTAATTCGAGTCTAGATTTTAAGCGTAATTGCTATGCGATCGTTGAACACATGGTACCTAGACATGGCCTAGGCTAGGGTTTGGGAAAACTTGATGAAATGCGGTTACAGTGAGAAAAGAGTCGAAGTTACTGAAGAGGATCGACCGGAGTCAAGAAATCAGTCGATTGTAAAAGCACCACGGGAACTCCAAGAAACATCGATGAATCTCGATGGAATACTCACTTGAAGGGGTTGAGAAGATGGGGAACGCGATGAGGACGCCAAATCCAGCCCGATTCGATTCCTCGGTTGAATCGCCCAAAATCCGCTGGATTTGGGTGGCCTTCTTCTTCTCTTTCTCCTTCTCCTTGCTTGGGACATGAGGGATGGAGGAAATGAGTGTTGGTGTTGGTTTGCTTGAGCACATGCTTAAAACACTATGCACTTACAAGGGGTATTTTGGTCAAGTGACAAACCTTGAAGGTTAAAGCTTCCAAAGTTGATCACTAATTATTCCAAAGTATTTTGGAAGCTATTAGGGTAACTTTGACACTATTCAACTCAATTTGCAATTACTCATGAGAGTGAAATTAATTGAGTCGGTAGTTTAAATGTGACCGCGATCAAAGTTTACAAGCCCGATTACATCGGATCCTTAACTCCTTTTGAAGATTTTTAAGTTCTACTAAACTAGGCAACTTGTACTTGAAGGACAGATGAAGAGAACATTTAAGTCGACGATACAAGATACTTTCGCAAGAGCTCGAATCAATTCAATCACCGAAAACACTTGTCGGCGATCAAATGGGAAATTGATTTTTGAGTGACGCTAAATAAGTTGAAGGGTTCTTTAGATCCCGAACGAGTACAATCGCTCAAGATACGTAAAACACACAAGAACAATGTATTATTGAACAAAGCTGTTTGAGTACAAATACAGCTGACTCGTATAGAAATACTGGATATTCTGATCTACCCCTTACAAAAATCTCGCCTCTAGATTGCTAACGCCTCGAAGGAAGTCGGTACTGCCTTTGGATATGATATTCACGCTCCCACGTGGCTTCATCTTCTGAATGGTTGCTCCACGACCCTCGAGCATCTTGATAACCTGATCGCGAGTATGACGCTCACTGTCTCGAGAATACGAATCGGATATTCTCGATCACGAAAGATCAGGTTGAGATCAAGATGGTCCAATTGAGTGACTTACGATGGAATCCAAGACTCTTCTTCACCGGGATACGTGGAATACATCGTGAACGCCCAGAAAGATGGTGGTAGCTCAAGTCGATAAGCTACAACACCAACCTTCTCGAGAACTGAACGGACCGAATGATGTATCGCGGAGCTAGCTTCCCGCGGATTCTTGAAATTCAAGGCGAAAAGTCTTGCGGAGTGAGACCTTGAGGTAGACAAAGTCACCCACCTCAAAGCTCAACTCGCATGGCCACGACGATCAAGATAGCTCTTTCCGACGAGACTCGAGCTTCTCTCGTCCCCGAATCAGCCGACTTGCCTTCAAATTTCTTCAATCATGGTCGGCCCGAAGAATTGCCTCTCACCAACCTCTGACCAAAACAAGCATGCTCGCAGACTTTTTTGCCATAAAGAGCCTCGGCTTATATCCAAGACCGACTTGATGATTCGCTTGTTGTAGGAGAACTCAGCAAATGGCAAGCATTTCTCCCACGACTTGTCTTGTAGCACAAAGACACAAGCCCTTAGCATGTCTTCAAGGATTTGGTTTGCCCTTTCCGCTCGTCTGGTCAGTTTGGGGATGGTAAGCAGATCAAGGATAGCTTAGTGCCAAGAATGGATGCAAACTCTCCCAAAATCTGGAGGTGAATCTGCAACCATGGTCAGAGACTATGACTTTTGGATCTCCATGGAGCCGAACAATATTATGCAAATAGAGTTCCGCTAGCTTGGCTCCAGAATAGGTGGTACGAATGCAGGATGGAAATGAGCTACCTTGGTCGACGGTCAATGATCACCTAAATAGAGTCGTGGACCTGGCGGAGGACCTCGGTAGGGGCCTGGTAATGAAATCCATCCCAATCTCTTCCCACTTTCACTCGTGGATCTGCAATGGTCGAAGTAATCCTGGCCGGGCCTTTGATGTTCAAATTCCTTGACACGCCGGGCACACATCACAATGTGCCACATGAGCCGCGATCTCCTTCTTCATACCTGCCACCGAATGCGAAGGTCCTGGTACATCTTGGTGCCGCTGTGATGAACAGAGAGAGGGGTATCATGAGCTTCGGACAGATCAACCCCTTGATCTCAACATCATCGAGGACATACACTGCCGCCCATGCAAGATCAGCCCATTGGACTTCACAGAAAAACACGGAGATGCGCCATTTTGATCCAAGCTGGCGCCTAATCTCAATGATTGCCTCATCTTGGAGTGTGCCTCAAGAATTTGAGATTCTAGAGTAGGTTGAACCGTCAATGCTGCAATGAAGCCATGTTCAACCACCTCCAGATTCGACTTGCTGAACTCCTCAACTAATTGAGGTCGATCGATGACACCCAAGGCATTCATTGTATGCGGCTTGCGACTAAGGGCATCTGCAACCACATTTGCCTTGCACGGGTGATAGTGAATCCCCAAATCATAATCCTTGATCAGCTCTAGCCACTGCTGCCTCAGGTTCAGATCTGGTTGGGAGACTATGAGATAATGCCGCCACGGCTTGAGTGCATGAACCCACCGCCAACTCCAAATCATGGGTCGGGTAGTTGGCTTCATGGGGCTTCAAGCGACGAGAATGTCTGGCGAGGATCAAGATCGAGCGATTGTGAGTCGCTTCTTCACTCTGGCTGGATCTACAAGCAGCGACCACTCATACTTCCTGTCTTTCTTGAGTAGCTCTGTCAGTGGCTTAGCAATCTTGGAGAAATTCTCGATAAACCGGCGATAATATCCGGCTAAACCAAGAAAACTCCGAATCTCCGGGACATTGCGGGGCTGCTCCCAACCGAAAGTACATCCTGTACCTTGCGTGGATCAATCGCTACCCCACCTTACGACAGGACATGCCCGAAACTCCACTTGCTTGAGCGAACTTCGCACTTCATCGAACTTGGCATACAACCGATGCTCGCGAAGCTTGCTAAGCACCATATGCAAGTGAAGTGCGTGCTCATCATCATCCTTAGAGTATATGAGGATGTCATCAATGAACACAACCACAAATCTATCAAGGAACTCCATGAAGACTTTGTTCATCGATTCATGAAGGTGGGTGGTGCATTGGTGAGGCCAAATGAAACAAGCGTGTACTCGCATGCAGGCCGTAGCGAGTAGTGAATGCGGTCTTCACAATATCCTCCGGACGGATCTTGAGCTGAAAATAGCCGGATCTCAAGTCTATTTTGGAGAAGACTCGAGCCCGCCTAATTGGTCAAACAAATCGTCGATCCGAGGGAGAGGATACTTGTTCTTGATGATGACCTCATTCAAAGACCGGTAATCAACGCACATGCGAAGAGTGCCGTCTTTCTTCTTCACAAACAGAATCGGATCGCCCCAGGGAGAAGAACTGGGACGAATGAACCCCTTCTCTAATCGCTCCTTGAGCCGAGTCTTCAACTCAATCGGCTCATCGCCAGGCATCTGTCGGACGCTTAGAAATTGGAGAAGTGCCAGGTAAGAGATCGATGATGAACTCCAAATCACGATCGGTGGCAAACCTGGCAACTCATCGAGGAACACATCGGGTACTCACATATCACCGGTACTGATCCGGTCTCCTAACGTAAAGAGCACCGAGCAAAGGCTGGCACCTTCTTTGGAGCGAAGAAAAGGTAACGGCAATGCCATCGTGGTCGACTAATGAAATGGATCTCTTGGCACAATCAATATGCCCTCGATGCTTGGACAGCCGGTCCATACCCGTAATCACATCAAGACCGATGTCTCAATGTTGATAAGATCACCCCGAAAATCTACCTCGTTGATCTCAATTCTAACCCCTGGACTCACGAGCTCGGCAGTCAAAACAGATCCAGGTGAACGGATCAACAAGTACTTCTCGAGGTACAAAGAACAGACCTCATCTTTGAGCAACAAACTGTGAAGAAATAAAGGAATGCGACGCTCCAGAGTCAAATAGAACCAAAGTGGGCACGGAATGAACAGACAACGTACCCAACACAAACATACTAAAAGCATTCATTCAAAGAAGCATAAGAACCAATTCAAAAACCAACTCAGGGAAACGACAAAATAATCCCTAATTACAATCACAGACATCTAACCTTAACCCATTCTGAGCTAAACCCGTGTTCCTTCTAATTCTTTTGAACAAGATAGAAGAAAGAAACAAATTTTGAAATTTGGATTAAGATCAGATTCATTTTGAAAAGTAGATAAGAGAAAAGCTATAGAATGGACAAGAATAGCATTCTACATTTTCCAATTAAGATTTGTAACTTTAAAATAAATTTTGAGAGGAAAATCTGTTCCTAAGTCTAACGACCAGGCTAACTAAGTCTTCCTGCAGTCATTGGCTCTAATACCAACGCTGTGAGCACCCCCTCTTCCTATACTGCATCAGACGCCGTCATTGTAGCGTATAGCACCGTATAGCAACAGGAAGCCTCGACACCGAAAAATCTGAATCTAAAAATTCGATCGACGGATCGAACCCTTAACCGGACCGGTACTGCATCGCATCTCGATCATTGGATCTCGGATCAAGAGCCCAAGATCGCGTACCACAACCCGAGTATCAATGCACGAAAAGATAAACTAATTTAATTTACATAACTGGGTGTAAATCTGGTACAAGTACAATCTGAGACTCCAAAATAGAACGGCAAATGAAACAAAAGACAACAAAACCAGCCAAATTGCCCGACAACACCCCACAAAGTTACCGATCCGAGGGAAGACCTACGGCCGCAACACTCGCAGAATCGGGGCTCACGACATCGAGGACATCATCATCGAAACATCCTCTCGAGGAAAAAGGGTTAGCAAAGAACGGTGAGTACACGTATGTACTCGCAAGACTTTAGTGTATGCAAATATAATTAATATGCGGATACGATTGAAATGGCTACTACACTAAGTCTATGTGCAGCAGGATTTGAAACGATTCATCGAAATGTAATACATAATTTGAAAGACAACATTTTGAATAAAACATATTTACAATATATGTAACATTTGAGTCTCTCATTGCCACCATCCATGATCGCAGTTGAAATACGAATTGACATCCATATATTCATAAATCCTCCAAATACCATATTCACTCATTCATAAATCCATCAAGTACCATATCGATCCACATACTTTAGATAGACTCCAAAATAGATTTTCATTTTCAAAACCGAACCAAATTTCTATACTTGATATGATTAAAGAAGATTTGCTCATAACCGTGAGCACGGCTAATCGATTAGAATTATTTGATACTCTGCAGAGTTTGTGCACTTTACCCAAACACAACTCAGACTTGCATCCTCGTCTATCCAGGGTACACGCGATACACGAGGTATCCGATATACAAGAATGATCTATTCTTTCCCATCGTTGAGGCTATAGCCACACCTCAAAGACCGGCGACGATAAACCCACTACTATGGCGATAAGAGGCCAACCACCACTCGGCGACCACGGAATATCCATCGTGACGACGGCGAGTTTTTGCCGCGGCATTATCCCATAGCAAGGCGATACACCGTTGTATCAATCAAACATGAATCGAGCGATTCCTCGCTGCATAAGTACAAGCGCACTCACGAAGGTGCATACGGCTGGTCGTGAGGACACACACACCGCGCCGATCGCTCAACACGGAAAAGGTCCACACTTCGCCTACCAACAGGCATGGCTATCCCTCACACTTCAGTACTAAAACAGTGCCCCATCCCAAAGCATTGCGCGGTTGCACGGTGTTCATTCAAAACCGTCACAAGTTCGGTCCTTATATTTTTGCCTAGTGACTCAAGCGGGAACTCCACTTAACTCGCCAACCAATCGCCACCATGTTTAACTAGCACATATTATACCTCCCGCCAAGTCTAATTACCAACTAGACACTTGCACATTTTTATCAAATTACCTTTACAAGTCACATTTCCAAAACATTTCCAAAACCAAGTTACAATTATCATAAGTTTTGAGCATTTGGTAAATGACTGACTTTGCTCATCTCTATTGCAGTGTCTAAGCATATGCATTTACTAAGTCGTTTATACCCAAGTGACATTTTATTAATTGTCCAACCCTACTAAGGCTATCAATGAACTCTGGGAATTTAATTGAGGAAAAACCACCAAATCAGGGTATATCTACCATTCCCACAAACTAGCACTTTCTTGAATATAAACAATGCATATAGTTTGAGAAATCAAAGTAAACATCGTGAAATATAGGTTTCAAGATGGTCAAAGGAGGTGCTTGCCTTGTTGTTGCACTTCGGTGATGTCCGGATGATGTTCGGTCGCTCGAGGCGAAGCCCGACTCGCTAGCCCCTAATCGGTCAAAGCAACAAAAGCGACAAAAGAAATACAACTTAGCAAAAGAAAGATTTAAATGCACAAATGCCAACTAAACATCAAATAAGACCCACTTAAATATTTAAAGGAGAAAGAAATGAAGAAAACGAAGAAAATGTGAAACTATGACCTATTATGTCCATTTCTAGAACAAGTGCCAAAATGGATTAAAACGTGCAAAATGAAGTAAAACCCAACTAAACTTAGTGAAATACCTAAAAATAGGTATAACATATCTAATGGGACTTATTGGAACTTGTTTGAAGTTGAAATGATCAACCGGAGCTAAACGACGAAAAGGCGTATTCTTTACCTACGTGAATAAAAATACGTAAATTGAAGACAAATGCAATTAAATTTGCATGTGGAGCCTCAATATGGCCTCAGGTACATAACTAGGTGCTAAAACGCTCGAAAGATCGAAGAAAAACCTTTCGCCCTAAAAGCGACAAATTTGCCGAAGCAGAAAACGATCGTTTTGTCGGAAATCCGTTAAACGGCCAATTTTGCGGATTTTTGCGCAAAACAGGTTTCCGACAACGCAACAAGCTAAAGCAAGATATTTAGGACTTAGTTGGATCGGTTGCAAAGCAATTCCTAATGAAATTGACCAAAATTGAATCAAAATGAAAACCGCGAGTAATTTCCGACAAAACCGCTTTTGAGTCCGTATTGAGTCCAAACGCGATCGAATCCGCGTGTGGGTTCCCGACACGGTTCGAACACTCAACACCTAACTAAAGCGCTCGGTAGATTAGCAATTTGCATCGACCGCAAAAGCGGCCAAAACGATCAAAACGGCCAGTTAACGACCAAAAGCGATCAAACCGTCAAAAGGTCGCTTTTGATCAAGAATGTCGTGAAACCGTTCTGGACCCGCAGCTAGACACTTGGAGGTAATAATGACTTATCGGAGCCAATCACCGCCAAAATTGACTTAACCTACTCGGACTTTTGATCAAACGTCCGCGTAACTCCCAGATTTACCCGAAGTACGACAAAAGTCCGGAAAAGGGCCAAAATGGGATCTAAAGCACACGTGAAGCATGCTTTCAACCTTAGGGACCTTAAACGAGGCGAACTGAAGCGAAAAGCCAAGAACGGCTTTGGGCCCTCTAATTATTAAAATAAAATGCGAAGTGCTAAAATGCAAATCTAGCATTTTTAGCCACTGTTTTAGCCTCTAAGAAGACTAATGGTGAAGTCGATTCGTGCTCCGGAGCTCTAGGATTTTATTCAACCAATTGAGACCTAGAGCGACAAAGTATCTTGCAAAATGGTCAAAACTAAACTCCGTATTTTTTATCGGGTTTCTACTAGCTAGAAAGCTAAAGGGGCTATCAATTTGGTCATCGGACCTCTACGATTTTTCGCAAATAGAGTGACCTAGAAGTGACAACTTTGTGTAGGATGCGACAAATTGAATTCTGACTCTTCTGATCGCGACTACGGCTATCAGAAGAGCTAATAGAATCGTCGATTCAAGCTACGGACTCCTAGTATTTTGTGAAAACACTTAACACCTAATTAAATAAAATAAAATCCGGCTTATCAGAATTGAATTCCGATTCTTCTGATAGCGGCTCTAGCTACCAGAAGTGCTATGGGAAAAATCTATACATGCTCTACCTCACTAGAACTCCGACAAACCGAAGACCTAGCGAGAGCATGCTCGATTTTGAAGATGGCTAAAAGCCAGGTCGACTATAGAGTTAAACGGACCTAACGACGACTGAGTCTAGATTTTAAAGCGAGAATTGCTATGCGATGCGTTGAACACATGGTACCTAGACATGGCCTAGGCTAGGGTTTGGGAAAACTTGATGAAATGCGAAGCTACAGGAGAAAAGAGTCGTAGCTACGGCAAGAGGATCGACCCGGGAGTCAAGAAATCAGGTCAGATTGTAAAAGCACCACGGGAACTCCAAGAAACATCGATGAATCTCGATGGAATACTCACTTGAAGGGGTTGAGAAGATGGGGAACGCGATGAGGACGCCAAATCCAGCCTCCGATTCGATTTCCGTCGGTTGAATCGCCCGGAATCCGCGAATTTGGGTGGCATTATTCTTCTCTTTCTCCTTCTCCCTTGCTTGGTACATGAGTGATGGAGGAAATGAGTGTTGGCTGTTGGTTTGCTTGAGCACATGCTTAAAACACTATGCACTTACAAGGGGTATTTTGGTCAAGTGACAAACCTTGAAGGTTAAAGCTTCCAAAGTTGATCACTAATTATTCCAAAGTATTTTGGAAGCTATTAGGGTAACTTTGACACTTATTCAACTCAATTTGCAATTACTCATGAGAGTGAAATTAATTGAGTCGGGTAGTTTAAATGTGACCGCGATCAAAGTTTACAAGCTCCGATTACACGGATCCTTAACTCCTTTTGAAGATTTTTAAGTTCCCCACTAAACTAGGCAACTTGTACTTCAGAAGGACAGAGAAGAGAACATTTAAGTCGACGTACAAGATACTTTCGCAAGAGCTCGAAAACTGAATTCAATCACCGAAAACACTTGTCGGCGATCAAATGGGAAATTGATTTTGAGTGACGCTAAATAAGTTGAAGGGTTCTTTTAGATCCCGAACGAGTGCAATCGCTCAAGATACAGAAACACACAAGAACAGTGTATTATTGAACAGTGTTTGAGTACAAATGTACAGTGACTCGAGTATAGAAATACTCGGGATATTACAGTTATGTTTTTGAATCAAATTAAGTGTTAGAGTAGCCACACACTGCACAAGTCATCTTTGAGTATGTGGATGGTTGCATTGAAAAAGTTGGTGCAGCTCATGTTGTCCAAGTAGTCACAAAAAATGTACAATGCTTCCAACAACATGGCAGCGAAGGAATTATTGAAGGACAAAAGGCCAAATATCTTTTGGAGCTCATGTGCAACTCATACCATCAACTTGATGCTACAAGAAATTGGCAACATATCAAGGTTCAAGAAGACACTTGATCTAGCCAAGGCATTAACCATTTTTATCTATTCACACCATAGAACCTTGGCGTTAATGAGGAAATTTACAAAGAAGAGAGAGATAATAAGGCCAGGGGTGATTAGATTTGCTTCCTCTTTTCTTACTTTGCAAAGCTTGATTGAGAAGAAGGTCCAACTAACGCGATGGCATTTAAGCCAAGAATGGGAAAGTTGCAACCATTGTAAAAAAAGGCAAAGGAAGGGTAGCCATGGGAATATTGGTGAGTAGGGCCTTTTGGAATGGAGTCTCTCCTTGCTTGAGGGTTTTTCAGCCATTGGTGAAAGTTCTTTGCATGGTTGATGGGGATAGCAAGCCGTCTAGCCTTTCTTTATGGAGAAATACTAAAGGCAAAGAAAGAAATCATGGAGGCAATGAACAACGTAGAGAACACCTACACTCCCATCATAAATATTATTGACAAGAAGATAAAGGATAGGTTTGATTCTCCATTGCACTTGACAGCATACTTCTTGAATCCATATTATAGTTATCGTGAAGACTCCATCTTTTTGGATGATGTTATGATGGATGGGGTATTCACTTGTGTAGAGACCTTTTATCATGGTGATGATGACAAGCAAACTCACTTGATAAATGTTGAGTTGACCATATTTAAAGAACAAGACAGCCACTTTGCAAAAGTGGCAGCAAAGGCCGGATGCCAAGATTTTGATTTTAGTCCAGTTTTAATACTCAATTTGGCAATTTTAAATTATAATTCAGTACATGCAATCTAATACAGTTATCATATACTAATTAATTTTATTTCTTGTCCATGATATGCAGCTAAATGGTGGAAAATCTTTGGATGTAAAGTCCCTATGTTACAAAAACTGGCCGTAAGGATCCTCTCCTTGACCTCTAGATCAGCCGGTTGTGAAAGAAATTAGAGCACTTGTGAAGGGGTTAGTCTCTCAAGTCAACTCTCTACTCTCAACTCTAATTCTCTAAATATAAAACAGTCAAGCCTCAACTCTCAACATTAGATTTATCTAACTACACTTCACTTTGCAATTTGTAGATACATACAAAAAAAGGAATAGACTAGATGTGGATCGCCAAAACCATCTAGCCTTTGTTCAATACAATGCCAAATTGAGGAACAAAAAAGAGAACATAAAAAAGAAGAAGATAGCCCCCTTCTAAGTTTTGAAGCTAATGAAGCTCAAGGGTGATTAATTGAAGGTGGGGATGATGATCAAGATATTGAGCCCGCTACGTGTCCTACATGGAAAGTAATTGAAGAAGCATATGGTGCTAATGAGGTCTCGGAACTTCATAGGAGCGCAAGAGTGAGAGAACTTCATGAAGAAGAATTCAAGTCTGATATCGAGGAAGAAGAAGAAGAGGTCAATGTGGAGGAGAATATTGACCTTGAGTCTGACCAAGAGGAAGTGCTCCCAACCAAGGACGAGCAAGAGGATGACTAGTCATTAGACATTAACTCATTTGATCATCATATCATCATGCTTGCTTAAGTTTCTTCATGAACTAAGTCTAAGATTATATCTATTTCTGGTGGTCGCTATGTGGTTTGGGTTTGAGACTGTGATATTGTGAATTTGTGATGTTACTTGTTATTGACTGCTGTAGTATTCACTTTGCTTATCTTTGCTACTAGCTACTCACTGCTGGCTATTCCCTGTTGTTTCTGTTCACTCGCCTAGGCACTAGACGGCCTGCCACCGCCCGCTTAACGCTTAGGATAACACTGGGTATCATAGCCAGCTACCTCACCATTGCTCGCCCATCGACAATGCCAACCATGGGAGAACCCAAGACCATCGCTGATCTGAGCATGCAGCTGGATAAGGTCATAGTTATCACAGCGTCTCAGCGAGGTGAGTTGCCTCCGAGGCACCTGAATGCCTAGGTGCCCGCCTAGGGACCAGTTAGGCGACCATTGGAGCTTGAACTAGTTTGCAGGTATAGCCTTAGCCTTTAACCAGTTAGGGTGGTGCAAGGGCAAAGAGTGGATGGGATGGGGCCATCCAGTCTGGCAAGGATGAAGTTATCCAAGCTCATATTTGGTTGGAAGGATGAGAGATGGATGGGATAAGCCAATTTTTTGTTTGGTTGGAGGGATAAAGTTGGATGGGATGAGAGTTGGATGGTGGATGGGGTGAGAATTCAAATTTGGCTGGTGGGATGAAAGTTGGATGGTGGATGGGATGAAAATTGGATGGGATGAGAGTTGAATGATCTTATCCACACATCCATCCAAGCAAACAATGGGATGGACGGAAAAAGATGGATGGAGCCATCCCATCCACCCTGGGCCCATGAACCAAACGCATCCTTAGTAAAATATTAACAACTAAAAAGCACAAAGAAGAAAACTCACGTAATAGGGGGTACTAGGAAGTGCAAAGCAACAATAGCATGAACAACACTAGTGCCTACCATAACAAGTTAAGAAATAAGTAAATAACTGTTATGAATAGCACTTGTTGTCTTCAATATGAGGCCAATGGCCACAATATATAGAGTACATGAGGGTACAAGAGATAAGGCAAAGGACAAGAGATAATGCAAAGGCAATATATCCTTAACACCCCCCACCCCCACCCCCCAAATGCAAGGCGTATGCAATAGTATTGCATTTGGAAGGGCTGAACTAAAATAGGGAAAATCCAAAGTCATAGTCCTGAAGTAGCCGTCGTAGCATGTAACTCTTGAAAAATCGAGCTGACGAAGAACAGCCAACGAAGAACCAAGTCGATGAAGAAAAGTCGACGAAGAAGCCAAATCGACGAACGGAAGTCGAAGGTAGGGCCGAGTCGACGAAGAAGAGCCGACAGTACGAGTCGACGAAGAAGAACCGACGAAGCCGACAAAACGAGCCGAGCCGAGGTAATCGGAGTTGACAGAATGAGCCGAGCCGATAAAAGAGCCGAGCGACAACAGAATCAAGATGCTAAAGACTTGGATGGATGCAACGGAAGACTAAAGAAAATATTAGCAATTACTAGCTGCAGCACTAAAAAGTAGTAGCCTGAAAGCTATCAAGCCAACGAAAGAGCCAAGACAGCAGAGCCATGCTGAAATGAGCCGAGCCTAGGTGAAAAGATCCAAGAAGCCAAGCCGACCGAACTGGAGCCAAGCCAGCCGTGTAGAAGACCAAGAGCTATAGCTGATCCAAGAAACCGAAGCCAAGGTAATATTTGAAGCCATGCACTTGAAAGGTCTTCATGTGTATTGAGTCAATTGACCAAACTTGAAGCAAGCCAAAAGGCTTCACGTGCCTCAGGCTTGAGCCGAATAGATCCGACCAAGACTGGTGCACGCGGAGGGGCGGATCTGGAGGCGCAGCGTCGGGAGGTCCTAGCGGCCGGAGCTAGAAACGCTCGAGGGCGGCAGGAGCAGACAGCGGCCGGATCTGGAGGCGCAGTTGGAGGCCGGCGTGGCGGCCCGAAGCTCAACGGGAAGACGGCGGCTGGAGGTTGCGCAGGGGCTGGGCTGGCCCGAGCGACGAGTCAACGAGGTGTGGCCGAGCTTGAGTTGACCAGATCGGGATCTGACCGGCAGAAGCCGAAGGACCCAAGCGACGAAGATGGAGCAAGGCGGCCGGCGGCCGTGGCAGCATTGAAGGCAGCCGGAGGTGAGAGGTGCCGGTGATGATGAGCGCCGATGACCGGATCTGACGAGCAGAGGGCTGAGGCGTCGGTCACTGCCTTGACGGATCGCACGAAGCCAAGAGCCGACGGAGGCGACGATGTGGTTGGCCGTAGACGCGGAGGACAAAGCAGATCGGCTGGAGTGGAGCGGCCGCGTTCCGACGGGCTGGCGCGTGGAGACAGCCGGGGAGTTCGCTGAGGGGCACCGCTCGGGCAGAGTCACGCCGGTCGAGGCGCTGGCGGAGGCCGCGACGGGCAGCCGGAAGACCGAGCGCGGTGAAGGGCGCATCAAGACGGCGAGCGTCGGCTGGCAGAGGATGGGACCGCCCCGGGAGTGGAGATTGCTCCTCCCGGGGCAGCAGCACTAGCGGCGGAAGGATGGAGTAGAAGAAAAACCTAGGGCTCTGATACCATGTTATGAATAGCACTTGTTGTCTTCAATATGAGGCCAATGGCCACAATATATAGAGTACATGAGGGTACAAGAGATAAGGCAAAGGACAAGAGATAAGGCAAAGGCAATATATCCTTAACAATAACAACTATGAAAAGCCCAACAGCAACACAATCAAGAGCAGCGGCCAGCAATACATTGCACAAGCATCACAATTCGCAAGCATCAATCATTAAGCACCAAGCATCACATTCACAGCATCAAGCATCACGTTCAGTCGTTCACAGCATCAAGCAGCACAGTTCACAGCAGCAGCATCAAGCATCACAGTGCACTCTCAATCGGCCTACAGGCTACAGCAGCCATTAAGCATCACAGATTCACAGCATCCTCCTCCACTAGCATCAAGTGTCCCCGGCTCTTCCTCCTCCTCCGCCAGCATCAAGCGTCCCTGGCTCCCCCTCTTCCTCTTCCTCCGCCAACATCAAGCCTCCCTGGCTCCCTCTCTTCCTCCTCCTTCGCCTACAGCATCAAGCCTCCCCCTCTTCCTCCTCTGCCTACAGCAGCATCAAGCAGCAGGGAGGCGAAGGAGGAGGGAGAGGGGGAGGGAGAGGGCCAGATGGGTAGGCGGAGGGAGAGGGCCAAAGGGGGAGGTAGAGGAGGAGGGAGAGGGCCAGAGGGGTAGGCAGAGGGAGAGGGAAAGGGGTAGGCGGAGGAAGTAATTGGCGCATGAGAGAGTGTGCACGTCTGTGGTGGTCTCCACAAGGCATTGGCGCATTGCTCATATGCCCGAGTGAGGCTCATCGCCATCAGGAGGTTGGTTGGGTGTTGCAGCTAACCAACCAACCTCCTGATGGCGATGAGCAATGCGCCAATGCCTGGTGGATGTGACGGACCGCCTTTTTAGGGGCAGATCCGAGACTCGCAACCGTTACCCAGGACGATTAACGGTCGGAAAAGACAAGAGTATAATTGCCAGGCAAAAGCAAATCCAACACTTTTATTCAATATAGGGCCTAACAGCCAGGGTTTTTACAAAAGAGGGCGCAGCAGGGCCCTAAGTACATTACCAAAACACCGCACAGGAAGGCCTGAGCAAAAGACCAAGACCTAAAACCAAACAAGATCGCCATCTACGACCTCCTGGAACGCTCCAGCTTCTTCAAACTCTGAAAGGGGCGGGGGTTTGCAAGGGTGAGTACAGAGTACTCAACAAGTCGTACGGAACCACTGAATACTATATGCAGGGGATTATCCAAAGGATGGCAGTAGGGTTAAGTATCTGGATGCAGTTTTATTTTCAATTCATTTTACATTTGAAGCACAGACCACAAATAATAGTAAAAGGGGGG
The DNA here is from genome assembly GCA_036346355.1 of Rhipidocladum racemiflorum. Classification (NCBI taxonomy): domain Eukaryota; kingdom Viridiplantae; phylum Streptophyta; class Magnoliopsida; order Poales; family Poaceae; genus Rhipidocladum; species Rhipidocladum racemiflorum. The sequence goes on along the minus strand of CM070578.1, from coordinate 34,161,779 downwards.
ATTTTCCACAAGTTCACACAACACTTAATCACATTCACCAAATTTTGAAATAATTACTTGAGCTTGGTTACGGGTATCACCCCAGTTCAAACTTAACTTCGTTAACCGGAAGTACGGCGTATTCGAATACCATCATTAACTCTGCAGAGGTGTTCAACTTTACCCACAAGATATCAACGACCGTTAATGCCAAGCGCTAACAAACATGCAACTTAAATGCATGCGGCCGGGTCGAGATCATCACAAAGATTTCGTTTAATCATTCTGTCCTTTAGTTATTAACCGATAGGTCCTAGGGCTACTTTGGACTTCTTGTCCCTGTAGCGCCCTACTGCTGTGAGAACCAAGAATGACACCACACAATATTCTTGTTCCACTTCTCCCCCGGTATACTTCCCTGCCGGGAAGGCCGGTCCCTATTCTCCCACGAGAATAGTTACACTAGAACAGTCCAATTATTATATCAGGAATGACTAACCTACTGAGCTTTGTCGGATACGGGTCCATCGACCAATCCGACCTGTGGTTGAACGGAAACTAAGTTCTTTACTTTGCTCAAGGGGGTTTCATTATCCTTACACTGCCAAAGATCAAGCCTCCATTCACCACTTATTCCGGCATCCCACTCAACCGGTCATCAGTCAAATCAAGGCATCAATCATCAGCCGGGGATCGGAGTTACATCCACTCCGGGATTTATCCGATTCTGTCCCCCAAACTGTAGCACTTTTCACAAACACCCGAATCCGAGATTCGACAGCACTTTATTTTATTTTCAAAGCATTTGAACTAACCTATAGGAATAACAGTAATTTATTTAATAATACCAACATCTAGGGTTACAAAGGATATAATAAGGTTCAAATATTCAAGGAGGTTTCATAAGCAATTTCGGCATTACCTAGGTATCATGTCATTCTAAAATACTGTTTTCAATAATTCAACATACAGTAAAATAATGCGATGTAAAATAAATACTACTATAGCATGGCATGATAGGATCAACATGATCAACGGGTGTACGGCTTGCCTTGCTCGGCGATCGGATCGGCTGAACTGCGGTTGACGTAGTCGTTCGGGGCTCCTGTCGGGTCCAGCGTCTGCTCCGGGATCTGCGTCTGCTCCTGGAACTGTCCAACGTCCGGATCTAGCGCGACAAGAACGAACGACAATAAAGAAACGAAAAACAAAAAGAAACCGAAACGAAAACGGAAACCGAAAACCGGAACCGGGCCGAGAGAGAGAACGAAGGGCGAATTGGGCAATTCGGAATTTTAGGAATTCCGGATTGAGGAACGGAGGGCATTTTTGGACTCAGTGGATCGAAACGGTTCGGATAGTGTATTTGGTGGGTTTCTGGGGCTCACGGAATTTTTCGGGGATTTTTGGGGGTTTTCTGGAATTAAAAACGATTTTCGGAATTAATAAAAGGATTTATTAAATCCAAAAAAATCGAAAACACTGTTGAAAGCTTGATGTTGGGCGGCTATGCGGGCTTGGGGCCACGGCCCAACGCTGGCGAGGCGGCCTGTGCCGGGCGAAGGGCGGCAGGGAAACCCTAGGGTTTCCCAAAGTGGGCGGCGCAAGGGCCGGCGGCGGCGCGATGGCCGGCCGGAGAGGACGGGGAGACGGGGAGGGGAGCTCACCGGCGGCGGTGGAGCGGGCGAGAAAAATGGAGGGGTGGGGTTCCTTTATAGGCGCGGCGAGGGCAAGCGAGGCGGCAATGAGCCGGAGCGGCGGCGCGGCGACGCCATGGCGGCGCAGCGGCGGGAGCGGCTGCGTCGGGCGACGCGGGAAGCTGATCGGGCGCAGAGGGCAGCTGGCGCCGCCAGCGGCGCGAGGCGCGCGGCGGCGCGGGCGGGAGCGGCGGATCGGCACGCGGCCGGCCGAGGCGGCGGGGACGGGAGCCGGTCGGGCGCGGCTGGGCCAGCTGGGCCGAAGGCCAACGGGCCGGCGGAACGGAAACGGGCCGCAAGGTCCAAAAGGAATTTGGCCCAAAAACGAAAACAGCTCAAACTAAATCCAAAACAAAAAGCAAATTCAAATCTCCAAATTCAACTTGAATCCGAAAATTTGAATTAACTCCAAATAAATTCATTTTTGAATTTTTGGGTCATTTCAGTGGAGACCACCACAGACGTGCACACCCTCTCATGTGTGGTGCCCCTACCCTGAACGCTGATGCCGATTCCTACCGTGTAGCCCAAAGCGCACACAGCGGCGACACCTGCTGCCACAATTGGTGCACCGGCTGCAACACCCCGACAACAATCTATCCCTTCCCAATTGGAGAGAAGATATGGCTGAGCGTCGCGCCAAGGGATAGTTTTACAACTGTGAGAAGTTCCATAGGAACCATCAGTGCCCACTCATAGGGGTTTATTGGCTTGAGTTCGACGATATGGTCGATCAAGAGGCCTAGCAACAGAGGACGACGTCACAATTTCTTTACACCATGTCACGGTGGGCAACAAAGATCGCATGCCAGGCACCAGGGTGTGTGCGAACATCCGCATCATCATCGGAGATGATGCCTTCCTGGTGGATTGCTACACCATCCCACAAGGCGGATTCGATGTCGCCCATGGGGTCCGATCCTCTAGGATTTCGACCGACTCTACCCGTAGTTAGGCCACATAAGGAGAGGCATAGCAAGATAAATATGTACCAATAATCATATAAACAAAGAAGGCTACACTAGATATGTGTGCAGGGAACACCAGCGAGTAAGCTTTTAACTTGCTCGGTGACGGACCCAGGACCAAATCTTAGGCAGAACCAATAGTTATTAGACAACAGCAAAGCAAGCCAAACACAAACCATATTGCATCACACTAACAAGAGTGTATGACACTAAATGGAATCAACAACTACAATCGGGTAGGAGCAATGTTTTCAAGCACTAAGAGCAGTTTGTTCTCAAATTAATCAGCTAAGCAGCAGTGCTGCCACATGATCTCAGAACTTCATATCAGCAATTTATATTATTCCATATCTAATCATAACTAGAAATTACTAATTAACATGAAGATGCAGGCATTACCGAAGCTATATTACCAAGCTGCTACAGTCCTTAATTCGCTTACGCATCAGTAAGCAGAATTATTGAATCTCGACCCAACTAAGGCCCCGTTTGGCAACTTGAAACCGGGACGTTTCTACTAGATTCTGGAAGAAACCTAACCAAACGGACTAAAGTTCGGAACGATTCTCCTCGGATTGTTTCTTCTTTTTCCACTCTGTGGCTGAATCGGTCTCAACCTAGTTCCACCCGATTCACATAATCTAACCTGAAACTACCAGTATCAACTCTATAATAACAAATCCTAGCCCACTTATACGAATTTCAGGCCCCTGCCGCAAGTCCCACATCCACCCCCAGCCACCGATAGGACCCGGATCCTTCGGCCTCCACACCCATCTTCCGCGCATCGAGTGAGCTTCGGATTTGCGCCGCTGTCACCTCCGATGTTTCGACTTTTGCACTGCCCGCCGGTTCGTCTTCGCTGTCGCTCAACCCGTGCGCCCGGCCTCCAGATCTTCAACTTCCCACTTCGGCGCTCTTCCTGTCATGAATGAGCGGGAGGTAGGAGAAGAACAAGGAATATTGCGGGAGGAGTAACGGTTCGTCAACTTTGAGTAAAGGAACATCAACGGCTGGAGCATGATTCATCAAAATGATTCAAGCACCGGATGGCCAGGAAACGTCCGGGGATTTACTGTTTACCGTAATCTGTTATTGTTGTCGTTAGAAACTCTGATGCCAATTAATTTTAGTTGTTTACCGACTCTTGTATTACCTGAGGTGAAGTAAGATTGACCGGGTATAAAACTTGGGGGTGAGGAAACGGAAAGTAAGATTCTGGCATATTTGGTTTACTTTATTCTGTTAGTCTGTTAGCGTTAAAACTCTTTCTTTCGTGTATTCCAAGTTCTATCTGTTAGACAACCTCGCTATCGAATAGTCCGGGGTTGCCTAATAGATCTAAACTGGAGAACAGAGAGAGGGCGAGAGACACAATATGAGGAGGTACTGCTCTGCTTTATTATTCTGTATGCTTGTGTGTACCAAGGGGTAGCCCCTGCCTCCTATATATAGCGGTTCTGCTTAGAGATAAGGAAGAGTCCATATAGGATACGAATCCGGTTTCCTAACACTCCCCCTTGGACTCTTCACTGCGAGATGCATATGCCTCATTAAAACTCCATAAAAACCCAGTGGGAAAAATAATTGGAGAAAGAGTACATAGCACACGCTTGCTGTGTTGCACGGATTGCCTCATCAAAAACCTTATGTAAGAAAACTTCAATGAAAAACTTACTTAAGGAAAAGAGTACAATCCACCCAAACTTCAATGTTAATCTTCAAGATTCACGTTGGGTACTCAAACTTCATGTTTGAGATTTATGTAGGAGTATGTGAAAATTCTCCCCCTGAAATCTGCACTTCTCTAAGCCTCATCATCCCGATTCCTCTAATACATCTTTCAAAGGAAGATGCCGGGAGTGACTTAGTGAATAAATCTGCGAGATTTTCACACGACTTAGTATGCAGTATCTTTATCTCATTCATCTTATGCATTTCATGAGCATAAAAGAACTTGGGGTTGATATGCTTTGTGAGATTACTCTTCACATATCCTATTTGTACTTGTGCAACACAAGCTGCATTATCTTCATAGATAATAGTGGGGGTTTGTTCCATGTTCAGACCACATGACTTCTGGATGTGGTGAACCATTCTTCGAAGCCATGCACATTCCCGAGAGGCTTCATACAATGCAATGATTTCTGAGTGGTTAGTCGACGTCGAGATAAGAGTCTGCTTAGACGACTTCCAAGAAATTGCTGTTCCACCGCAAAGAAAAACATACCCAGTTTGTGACTTGCTAGTATGCGGGTCCGATAGGTACCCAGTATCGGCATAGCCGACTAAATTAAATTCTTTGTTTCTTCTGTAAAACAGGCCGAGGTCTTTACTTCCTTGAAGGTAACGGAAGATGTCCTTAACCCCTTTCCAATGCCTTTTGGTGGGTTCTGCACTGTATCGTGCTAGCAAATTCACGGCGAACGCAATGTCCGGCCTAGTGCTATTTGCAAGGAATATGAGCGCTCCAATTGCACTCAGATATGGGAATTCCGCTCCCAGGACTTCCTCCCCCTCTTCTCTAGGCCTGTATGGATCTAGGTCTGCTTGGAGTGACCTTCCGACCATTGGTGTCTTTGCGGGGTATGCTTTCTCAAAACCAAATCTTTCTAATACTTTCTGCGTGTAGGATGATTGGTGTACCATGATTCCGCCTTGGACATGTTCAAGCTGCAAGCCTAAACAGAACTTGGTTTTACCCAAGTCTTTCATTTCAAACTCAGATTTCAAGTATGTGCATGCTTCTTCAATTTCTTCATCCGTCCCAATGATGTTCAAGTCATCTACATAGACGGAGATTATACAAAATCCATTTGGGGATCGTTGTATAAACACACATGGACAATTTTCGCTGTTCGTGTAGCCTTTCTTGCAAAGAAAGTCACTCAAGCGATTGTACCACATTCTTCCCGACTGCTTCAGTCCATACAGTGATTTCTCCAATTTCACCGTATAGGTTTTACATTTGCTCTATCTTGGTTCGGGATAGGGATACCTTCCGGTACTTTCATGTAAATCTCCGAATCCAAGTTTCCATACAAATATGCTGTGACAACATCCATTAGCTTCATTTTCAACTTCAAGTTGACTGCCATTGAGATCAAGTATCTAAAGGTAATTCCGCCCATGACCGGAGAATAGGTTTCTTCATAATCAACCCTAGGACGTTGAGTGAAACCATGAACAACAAGCCTTGCAATGGTTGTTGCTCTTTTCATAGATTCTCCTATTATTACAAAATTTATGGCCATTTCGTCATGGTGTGCTTCATGCACTTCTACTTGCTCTTCATTGCTATTTCCCATTCCAGGAGCAAGTTCCTTTAGTTTTTCTCCGCCAATGTGTGCGCACACATTATTTCCGGCGGCTTCTTCCATTTGAAGACTCAAATCTAGAATTGCCTTTTCCACAGGCTTCTTTCCAGTGCCAGGTCTCAACTGGCTCCCCTTCTTGCTTTGGGGCATTTTTGTGATTGGCTATGGTAAGTCCTCTTGCCCATTTTTCCCCAGACATCTCCGGGTACTTTGGGTTTGAGAAACCAGATTTCCTGTTCTTTTTCTTTGAGGCCTCTGAACAGGATGAGGGATACCTTCTGCTTTCTTTGGTATTTCCACCCTCTCTGGTGCATTTCTTGCTGGTATATGCGACTTAACCAAGCTCTTCAGATCACAAAAATGATCAGGCAGTTCATTTGCTAAATTCTGCAAATCGATTGTCTTCTTGACTTCATGATTTGCTTCATTAGTGCGAGGGTCATGCACGGGGATCCCAATGGAATGCCATATGATTTCCCGGCATTTTCATCCAATGGTTCATTTCCTCCCCCTAATGACGGGAAAGCGATCCTCGTCAAAAAAATGCAATTAGCGAATCGGGCTGTATGCAAATCTCCAGTCGTGGGTTCCAAATACCTGATTATGGATGCATTCTCATAACCAACGTATATCCCAGACTTGCGGAGAGGGCCCATTGTAGTTCGCTGTGGGGGTGGTATAGGTACATATACCATTCATTCAAATCTTCAGGATGACCCATTGCACTAGTTGCATAGTTGAATGGATGTTGTAGGCCGACGGTCTATAATTGATTAGTGCTGCTGCATGCATGACTGCGTGTCCCCAGCAAGTGTTGGGCAAGTTGCCACTTTGCAAGAGTGGTCGGGCTATGAGCTTAATCCTCTTTATTAGTGCTTCAGCTATTCCATTTTGCGTATGGATGTGCGGTACGGAGTGCTCAACAGTTATTCCAGTTGCTGTGCAATAATCATCAAATGCCTTGGAAGTAAATTCGTTGGCATTTGTCCATTCAAATGGACTTCAGGCGATCATCAGGAAAAGCATTCTTAATTCTGATGATCTGTGAGATCAGCTTTGCGAATGCGTGATTCCTTGTTGAAAACAAACATGTATGCGGCCATTTCGAGGAAGCATCAATGAGCACCATAAAGTATCGAAACGGCCCTAACAAGGGCTGAATCGGGCCGCAAATATCCCCCTGAATGCGTTCCAGGAATGCAGGGATTTCATGTTGCACTTTCATAACAGAGGGTTTTGTTATTAATTTCCCAGTGGCACATGCATGGCACACAAAATCTTCGTGATTTAGGAAATTTTTAACATTAATGCCATGACCTTGTCAGTTGTTAACTATATTTTTCATCAATCTAAGACCAGGATGACCTAAATATAAAATGCCATAACGAAAATAATTCAGAGCTTCTAAATACAGTCTTCAAATAAGTATACACTGCGTGTGCATTGATTTTTGTGTAGTACAACCCAGATTCATATGAGGGATATTTTTCTTAATACCATTTTTCATACTCCGCGTGCTTCATAATGCACAAATGCTCTTTGCCATTTTCTTCATTGGTTTCTACGTGAAATTCATTGGCGCGGATATCTGTTAAGACTTAAGAGAGTGCGTGTTGATTCAGGGTACAAGGAGGCTTCATCAATTACCAAAGTTGTACCCATTGGCAATATAATTTTGGCTCTTCCTGAGCCTATTATATGCGTATCGCTTCCTGCGATTTTCATTATCCTTCCAGCGTTCTTCGTGATCGTCTGGAAGTATTTCGACTCTCTTAAGATGGTATTTGTTGTGCCACTATCAACAATACATATCACCTCCATTGGGCGCTACACAATATCTAAATGAAAAGAAATATAATTCTAATCATATAGTGGCAAAGTAATTCAAATATTGCTTAAAAATATAGAATACTGGAATAAGAATAAATTGAAATTCTATTCATGAGAAAATGTATGCTCTTTGAGAGCTTACAATTCATTATTCAAAATTCATTAACAACCACTGTTCTGTAGCCTGCAAACTTCAAAGTAACCCAATCTTCTTTGTGCTTGGAGCAAGATGGCGGACTTGAGCTTCTCGAGCTGCCACGAAGTGCGGTCAGTAACTCAAGTGTACTCACCTCGACCATGTATTCATTCTTCACGGTGGCTAAAAAGTGATACAGGGAGTACAAAACTTGATCGTTTTGCTCGGCAGTAGGTTACTTGTCCTTCGAGGACCCTAAACCGATGGCAATTCAGAGCTTCTTGCTCATAAGCACGATCTTCACATTTGATACCCATGTGAGATAGTTCTGACCATTCGGGCCAGTTCTTCAAAACTCACATATGATAATGCCAGGTATTTACAAATTCATAGGATTCTTTCATTAGATTACTTCGTGTAATCTAATAGAGAGTGGTTGCAAGAATTCATAAATGTATAATTAAATTCTCATGAATTTCCAGTAAACTAAAAGAAAGCAATGATTGTAAGATTCATAAATACAAGATTCATAAGTACGGAATTCATAAATACAAGGTAAATGCAAAATTCATAAGTACAAGATTCATAAATACAAGATTCATACATATTCATAAATATTCATATATATAGCTTCGTGCATATGATCGGATTCATGCGCGCGATCGGCTTCGTGCGATCGGTTTAGCGCGGCTTCATGCGCGCGGCGCATTCAGTTCCATGCACGTCGGCCTTCCTGGCGCGACGGTGGCCGCTTCGTGTGGCGTGCTTGAAATTCCAATGAACTATATTCAAGCAATAAATACAATGCATGGAACAGAACAATAATTGCACAGTTCATAAATTCAGAATAAACAATAATTGCACAATTCATAAATTCATAAATGCGGAAATTAAATTCTCAGGAATTTCCGGTAATCTAAACAGGGCAATTATTGCAAAAATACATACAAATATACATAAATGCTGCAAGGTAGTGCTAGAAAATTAAAAACCAGATCCAAAATAAATTTCTGGAATTTTCTAGTTGTTTTTCATAATTTTCTGGCAATTTTCAGAATTTTTCTATTATTTTTAAGTCAATTTTCTGATTTACTAATCATTTTTTCGAATTCTTATCAATTTTTTGAAAAAGAATAAGAAAATAAAGGGAAAATGAAGTATAGGGAGGGGCAAACCGGTAATTTCCTCTTCTTTCACGTGCCCCATTGGATTTCTTGAATCGTATTGCAACTTGGACTTGAAGTCCAATGCTTCTTGTGTTCCATGCCGATCGGGACAAGGCAATAGAACCTGGCCGGCAAGAAGAGAACAGGCCGATCGGGCGCGGCAAGCTGGCGACGGCCGCTAGGCTACAGAGCGGCGGGCTGCGTGGCGGCAGGAGCCCCGGCTCGTGCCCGTTTATTGCTTTGCTTGTTCCTTCAAGTCCAAGCAGCCAATCACTCCAATCTGGGACTTCATGTCCCTGCGTTCAAGTTCTCAAGCCAGCGACGGCGAGGCGCCAGGCCGAACGGCGCGCAACGAGAGGGGGCCGGGTTGGTTGTCGCGCCAGCGCCGGCGTCGGCCGCGGCGCGACAGCGTCAACGCCGGCGGGCAGCGGCGCGATCGGCGCCACAGCCAGCGCAATGGCCGGTAAGCCGGCGGCTGCAAGCCGTGGGAGGCCAGGCGGAGTGGCACTTTGTGCGGGGGTGGCCGGCTTCATGCACGGCGGCAACCACGGCCGAGCGGGCTGGCAGCGCACTTCATCTTGTGATAGTCACGGCTTGCCGAGCGGTCGCGACTACGCCGGTATCGCGGCGGCCGTCGAAGTAAGCGGGTGGCGCCTTGGTGCTTCATGCACGGGCGACCGACGGCTTCGTGTTATCGACTTCACGTCCGGCCGGGCGCCAGCGATTGGCAAAACAAAGCAACGGTCGGTGCGATCGTCTGGCGCTTGGCCGGTAGCGTGGCCGAGTGGCAAGGCGCCGTGCCGGTGGGCCCAGCCGTGACGCCGGACGCGGCGAACGCGGCCGAGCAGCGGAGGTGCTTCATAGTCGGCATGGAGTCTGCGGGCGTCGGCCAGTGCGGTGCCCATCGCCTTCGGCGACGAAGCGGCGTGGCGGTGCGGCGACCGGGCTCGTGGCGGGGCCAAGCAACTTCGTGCGCTGACAAAACGGCTTCGAGCCGTCGAGGGGTACTGTAGCTTCATGCTACGTACTGATTCATCGTGTAACTTCATATCGTACAGATGCATTCATACTTTGTATACTAGAAATCGAAAGAAAAACACTGCATATTTGTAGCTACGTGCCACGTAGATGCAACAACAAACGGGCGATTAGATTCAATCCCCGTTGCTCACCTTCCTCACCTTTCAATCTATTCTCTGGGTAGAGCTTCGTGCTGATAACGTGTTAGACAACCTCGCTATCGAATAGTCCGGGGTTGCCTAATAGATCTAAACTGGAGAACAGAGAGAGGGCGAGAGACACAATATGAGGAGGTACTGCTCTGCTTTATTATTCTGTATGCTTGTGTGTACAAAGGGGTAGCCCCTGCCTCCTATATATAGCGGTTCTGCTTAGAGATAAGGAAGAGTCCATATAGGATACGAATCCGGTTTCCTAACACTATCGTGTTCTCCTGGTTCTGGAATCCAACTGGTTGTCGGATTGAAATTGTGATCCTGACATTTTGGTATCAGAGCCGGTTCATCCTTTGGCTTGTGGGCTTGATCTTGAAACTGGTTGAATAGATTGAGGTTGGTATACCCGTAAAATCCCTCAATCTGGCGGGTGAAGAACATGCGATGGATTTCCAGGAAGAAATTGAGAAGATTCATTTGAGGCTGAATGATTTGGAAGCTCTCAAGTTAGACGTGGCTGAGATTAAACAGTTGCTGTTAAGCAGATCAAGTATGCCATCGAACCCGGTTGAATCATTCAATTCTTTGGCCGTGAGTGGGGGAAATTCATCTCAGATTGGGTTAGAGACAAACAGAACAGATATGATTAGGAATGAGTCTTGGCTTAATACATATGAGTCCGGATTGATAGAGCCTCGAGGATTGGGTAATAGTGTATCACCGGTATTTACTCCTACTGTTAGAACCTCGCTGGCTGCACCTGCAAGAACACCTGGTGATTTGGGTGCGAGGGGAAGTAATGCTAATCTCACAGCACAAATACTGCCACAGGTGAGTCCAGGAAGGCAATTTGGAAATTGGAATGGCAATCAACCCACATCACAGTATGTACATCCGGCATTACAACCAAGTTTTCCGCAGACATTCACTCAGGCTATTATGGGGCAAAATCAAAATATGCATTATCCGAGTGTTCAGATGTGGGATGCCCAAAGGAACATGTATCTTGGGGACAATCATGTTGCACACCAGTATGCAGAAGCTGTAATTAATGGTCCCAAACTTGAGCTATCTTTGTTTTCTGGGGAGAATCCAATAGGATGGATTGATCGGTGCGAGAAGTTCTTTGAGATGGCTGGTACTCTAGCAGAACAATGGGTGAATTTGGTTGTCGGTCATCGGATTGGTCGGGCTGGGACTTGGTACAAAGGCATTGGGATACCATGGCACTCGTTAACTTGGCAGCAGTTCAGTTCATTAATTTGTGATCTTTTTTCGGAAGCTAATGCACATGAGGCGGTGGAGAATTTGCAGGGAATCAAGCAGCTGAACACTGTTAGCAAGTATATTGATTACTTTGAAAAATGTGTGGACATGGTGAAAAGAGGGCACCCTGTTCGATCGTAAGGGCCTTCTCAACCCCAAAAGCTAGCTTAAGAGGTGAGGGACTCCCCCACTTATAAGATAGGTCCCCTGCCCTTCCACAACCAATGTGGGACTATTCTAACAATCCCCCCTTCACACATTGGTGTCTCTCAGCCGTTCACCGCCCCTTCACCGTACACCGACGGTCCCTCAGGGCCACAGTCCATCGGGCCTTCACACCCTAGTGTCTAAGGTTTGCCGCGAGGATCGATGAGGGCCGTTGGATCGCGGTCTAGTTGATAGGATAGCGGGTCTAGTAGTATTGTTTTAAAATCGTGCAAGAAAACCCATTAAGTGTGTAGGGTTTTGGGTGTCCCTTGCATGGTGGAGTGAGTGGGTTAATCCTAGCCCTTGGTGGAGTGCCCTAGGGTTTGGGACTCATCCAAGGGTGGTAGGTGGCCCAAGAGTAGTATAAATAGAGGGGTGGAGGGAGGCCTCCATGCCCATTCATTCTTTGAGTTGTTGTGTTGCTCCTTTGAGCTTTGCCCACATGAAGTGAGGCTTTGTAATCACACATCTCTGAATGAAATAGAATTTCCAAGAGCCTAGTTTATTCTCTCGCAATTTAATTCTTGCAATTTACATTATGTCTTTACTTTCGGCATTTACTTTCATGTATAAATTCAGCATTTACATTCTCGCACTTACATTTATGATTGCTGGATTTTGTTCTTGACTTGAGCGATTCGCATTCACCTCCTTCTATACTCTATTTCGATCTTCGCTCAAGATCGAGTTCATTTGCTAGAGTTTGTATGCCGCAAGAATTTATTTTATCAAGTTTCTATCAAGATCGCAAATCTGTCCAGAACTTGTTCTTCGCGCAGCAGTCAGTCTTTGATTTTTAGAAAAATTCTTTTTAATTGATTCTTGTTCGAGAATGTGCGTGACTCATATATTCATCTGTGTAAAAAATTTGGAGTCTATTGCTTGCACCATTTGGGAGCTATGAGGTGAAAACCGAGCCCCAAATTTCCTGATCGAAGTTCCTGACAATCTGTAGGGCATGATTTTTCATGATTTTTCTGCAAGGCTTTTGGAGGTGATTTTTGGTGGAGTGCTTCATGACTCACATGTTCACAGGGTGAAAAATTCCCAAAAATTTTGGAGCAACAGAAGTCCACCATACACCTGCTCCAATTGAGGACAATTCCTGAAATTTCTGCTTTTGCTTTTCTAAAAGAGGCTTTTGTGATTTGGCTTGATCTCTTTTAGAAAAGAAGTAGTTGAATTGATTCTCCTTTGCTTTGGACACTTGACAACCAGGATTGTGAGTTAAAGAAAATCCCTCACATGATTCATGGTACTCATCCATGCAAACTCGGGATACACATAGTTGTCGAGTTGTTCTGGTTTTTGCGAGTTTCGCGAATTTGAGGAGCACCGGCTTCCTTGCGAGATTGTTTTGAGTACCTTGAGAGGGGGAAATTTTATTTGGGATCATTCACCCCCCCTCTGATCACCATCCCGGTCTTTCAATTGGTATCAGAGCCAGGTTTTGCTCTTTCATAGATCTTGACCGATCTCGAGAGCCATGGCGACGGACAAGTACTCAACTAAGCCTCCAATTTTTGCTGGAGTTGATTATCCGTTATGGAAGGTTCGGATGGAGACATAAATCACTGCCCATGGCTTTTCTCTATGGCAGAAGGTGAAGGACCCGTATGAGGTGCCGGCCGATGAGAACGTCAACGCCGCAAACATGGCTGACGTTGAGGCAAACGCTAAGGCCAAGAACCTCCTCATACAGGGACTTAGCCGCAGTGAATATGATCGCGTCTCTCAACTACGATCGGCTCACGAGATCTGGGTGACCCTCAATGCTTACCATGAGGGCACCACTCAGATCAAGTCCGTGAGACAGGATCAATTTAAGCGTGACTACAACAAGTTTGAGCGACGCGGTGAGAGCCTTGATGAGTGCTTTGCTCGTTTTGCAAAGATCCTCAGCAATCTTCGATCAGTGGGTTGTTCATACACTGATTCGGAGAATGCGAGGCATTTTCTTCGAGCACTCGATCTGAGGATTTGGGAGATGAAGGTAACCACCATCACGGACCATACGGACTTGTCGACCTTGACTCTTGACGGGTTGTATTCGCGCCTCAAGACTCATGAGCTCGACATCGTCGCTCGCAGACGAAGTCCCAAACGATGGCATTGGTTACCGATCCCACTGGGTCTTCCTCTTGGACCCCCTCTTGACTTCTCTTACGGTTTTCTCTCCCGCTCTTTGCGACGTAGCGATGACATTCGAACAACTTCCGGAAGGCAGGCTTGCTCTTGTCGCTCGAAAATTTTCGAACATTTACAAGAGGGTGAGAGATAGGAAGAGGAGTGGAAAGTTCACTTGCTTTGAGTGTGGTGGCCCCAACCACATTCGGGCAAACTGCCCCAAGCTGGAGAAGGGCAATTATGAACAAGGCGGTGCGGGCAAGAACGACTACATCAACAAGAACCGCAACAAGAAGCCTCCAGCTCGCGAGCCGGCGCAAGAGAAGAAACACCGCAAGTTCGCCAAGGGCAAGAAACTCTTTCACCGCGTCCTCGCCGCGCTCGACGACCTTGACCTCTCCGACACGGAGACATGGAGCGACGAGGATGAGGATGAACCGCAAGAGAAGGCGAAGGGCGGCGATGACTTCTCCGGCATGTGCTTCATGGCCTCCAATGCCATGGAAGTACCCGACACCGAGCTGTACAGCGACACGGAGGAGGTACCTTCTTATGACCAGCTCCATGATGCTTTTATCAAACTAGGAAAATTTCATTCCAAGTCTAGAGCTAGGTGTTTGGATCTAGAGAAGGAAGTAGGTACCTTATCTCGGGAGTTAGCTTCACTTAGATCTTGTTCCTCCCGAGACTCTGATAGCTGTACTTTGTGTGATGCTTTGCTTGTGGAGTTAGAGAACCTAAGGACTTTACATGATAGTGTGGTTTCTGATCTTGAGTCACTTAGGTCGAAGGATGCTAGTACATGTCCAGTAGATCCTATTCCTGTTGATGCTAGTTTTCTTCACACTCACACAAATGCATCATGTGCTAACTGCCCTAAGCTTCTCATTGAAATTGATGCCATGAGTTGTCACCTTAGGAAGCTATCTTCTAGAAATGATGAACTTGAAAAGCATGCTTCTAAGGACCCAATCAGCTCATGTGAGGGCTGTATGCAACTAAAAAAATGCTTATGATGACTTGGCGCTTGAAAACTCAAAATTTGCTAAGGATCTACTAGCTAAGTCACAAAATGGTTGCATGCTGTGTGTTGGGGTAGCCGAGGACATGAATCAAATTCATGTAGAGCTTAGGAAGAAGCTCAAAGCCCAGGTGGATAGGATTAGAGACTCTCCATGTGTTTCTTGCGAGTCCCTCAAGATTGAGGCTGCTCTTTATAGGGAGAGATTTGATCGTTTAGTTCGCTCTTCTCCATCTGGCTCTTCCCCTGCTACTCCTTCCCCTTGCTCTTCTTGTGCCTCACTTTTTCGAGAGTGTCAGTACCTTATGAGCACTCTCGAGAAGTTTGTTGGAGGTAAGAAGAAGCTCAATCTTATCCTAGATCAGTCCAAGATTAGCAGATTCAATCAAGGTCTAGGGTTTGATGCCTTGGAGCATACACGGGCGTATCTGCCCACTGTTGTGCGTGCCTCCAAGAGCGGAGAGATAGTGGTGGCTCCACAGGTGAGCACCACTGTGTTTAGATCAGCAGGGATTGTCCACGGGACGTCTGACGAGAAGGGTGCTTCTCATGTTACTTCAGCCCCCAAGGCGAAGTATACATGCACCTTCTGTCAGAAGGATGGACATATAGCTGATTTTTGCTTCAGACGCGCCAAGATCTCTCGGCGTGAGCGTGTCCGTGCTCTTAGGGGTATTCAGGGTCATCCCCAGACTCTGAGTGCGCCTAAGGCACACACGGCTTCTAGACAGGATAGACAAGCTAGAGAGTCTCCTGTTTTTGGACAGCGCATGGGGCTTGGTTTTCAGGCTTCTACTTCTGGTTTTCGCCCCAGAGCTATCCCGAGTCAGTCTTTCCGCCGTCCTCTTGATATTCCTTGTTTTTCCCATCGAGGTAGATATCAGCGGCGTGAGTTTTCTTTCCCCAACGGGAGGTTTGGGCAGCAGCACTGGGATGGTCTGGCCTTTGCACCTCGGCGGACCAACCCGGCACCTGCTCTTAGACGTTCGAATGGAGCGGAGTCTGAGTTTGTGAGAGTCGAGTCACGGAGAGGTGCCAGATTGCATTCTTCTACTCCGTTGACTGTTGTCTCATCGCACGATTGACTCAAGATTGGGTTCCTAGATCTACACCGATCTATCCTGCATCGAGACATCGCACCGCTCTCTTTGATTCAGGTCCGTAGGACAGGGAAGGGGGAGGTTTGGATCGTAGACTCCGGCTGTTCTCGCCACATGATCGGAGACTCCCGTTGGTTTTCTTCCCTAGACCGAGATCCCGGTGATGAAGTGATCACCTTTGGGGATGCTGCGTCGGGTAGAGTCATCGCTAAAGGTACCGTCTGCATTAACGATCATTTCATTCTTAAGGACGTTGCCTTAGTCAGTAAGCTGCATTTCAACTTGCTTTCAGTCTCTCAACTTCTTGATGATGATTTCGAGGTCAATTTTAAGAGGAGCTCTTGTAGGATCCTCGATTCTTCTGGGGAGTTTGTTTGCGGGGTCTCTCGTTTTGGGAGAGTCTTTCGTGCTGATTTTTCTTCTTCCTCTAGAGACTCTCTCCATTGCCTTATTGCTTCTGAGTCCCGTGATCTCTCCTTTTGGCATAGGAGACTTGGTCACATTGGCTTTGATCATTTGACTCGAGTTAGCGGCCATGATCTCATTCGTGGCCTGCCTAAACTCAAGATGGTCAAAGATGTTGTATGTTCTCCTTGCCGACATGGCAAGATGGTTGCTGCCTCCCATCCTCCAGTCACCCGAGTGATGATCGATGCACCAGGACAATTTGCTACACATGGACACGTTGGTCGGCTCGAGTGCGATCGGCAGTGGGAAGTGGTATATTCTTGTCATTGTCGATGATTTTTCGAGGTACTCTTGGGTGTTTTTCATGACCTCGAAGGATGAGTCTTTTCACACTTCAGGGGTTTGGTCCGTAGGTTGTCCGTTGAGCTCCGGTGCCTTACGAGCGATCCGCGATGACAACGGAACGGAGTTCAAGAACTCCTACTTTAGCAGCACGTGAGGAGTTAGGCTTAGAGCATCAGTTCTCCTCTCCATACGTCCCTCAGCAAAATGGCGTAGTGGAAAGGAAGAATAGGACCCTGGTTGAGATGGCCAGGACGATGCTAGACGAGTACAATACTCCTAGGAAGTTTTGGGCTGAGGCTGTAGCTACGGCATGCCATGTTGCCAACAGAGTTTTTCTTAGGGCACACTTGCACCACACTTCTTATGAGTTGAGATATGGGCGAAAGCCCAGTGTGTCTCATTTTCGTGTTTTTGGTTGCAAGTGCTTCTTCTTGAAGTCTGGGAACCTAGATAAGTTCGAGTCACGCTCAGCTGACGGAATCTTTACAGGTTACTCGACTTCTGCCCGTAACTATAGGATTTGGGGTAGACTTGGGTAGGATCATAGAGACCTGTGAGGTGACCTTTGATGAGGCTAGTCACGGTGCTAGACCCGGACATTTCAGGCTCTTCTCCTCTTTCTCGATCTATCTTCTCAGAGGAAGTTGATGACGGAGATGAAGGCGCCTTGCCTGATCCAGTCACCATTCCTGCTCCAGAGGTGCCTCCCATTTCCATATCTGCACCCCAGGGAGATCAGCCCTTACCCTCAGACTCTTCGGCAGCTAGTGACTCTGTTCCTACTTCTCCCACGAGAGGAGTAGAGGTCATACCTTCTGGACCTCCCGCCACATTCAGCGAGGCTCATCCACTGACCGAGATCATTGGAGATCTATTTGAGCGAGTCATTCGCTCTAAGTCAACTCTGTCCACTTTCTGCCTCCACTCTGCCTTTGTTGCCTCTTTCGAGCCGAAGGATGTTTCTCATGCATTATCTAATGAGTCATGGATTAATGCCATGCATGAGGAGCTTGAAAACTTCGAGAGGAACAAAGTTTGGAAGCTTGTCGAGCCCCCTTCTGGTCACAACATCATCGGGACCAAATGGGTGTTCAAAAACAAGCAGTGAGGATGGGGTTGTAGTTCGAAACAAGGCTAGGCTAGTCGCTCGGGGTTTTCTCGGTCGAGGGTCTCGACTTGAAGAGACTTTTGCCTGTGAGCGGACTAGAGGCCATCAGGATCTGCTCGCATTCGCGGCATCCAAGGGCTTCAAGCTTTTTCAAATGGATGTCAAGAGTGCATTCCTCAATGGCTTCATTGAGGAAGAGGTGTATGTTAGACAGCCTCCAGGATTTGAGAACCTCAAGCACCCAAACCATGTCTTCAAGCTTTCCAAAGCTTTGTATGGACTTAAGCAAGCTCCACGAGCTTGGTATGAGAGGCTTAAGTCCTACCTCTTGAGTCATGGTTTTCATATGGGTCAAGTGGACAAGACTCTGTTCGTCAGACATTCTGATTCGGACTTTCTCCTAGTCCAAATCTATGTCGATGACATCATTTTTGGTGGTTCCTCGCATTCGCTCGTTACTCAGTTCTCAGATGTGATGAGCACTGAGTTCGAGATGAGCATGATGGGCGAGTTGAGCTACTTCCTTGGCTTCCAGATTAAGCAGACTCGGGAGGGTACATTCTTGCATCAAGGCAAGTACACTCGAGACCTCCTGAAGCGCTTTGATATGTCTGATGGGAAGCCAGTTATGACTCCTATGGCCACCACTGCTGTCCTCGAGCCTGACGAGGATGGTGAGCCGATTGATCGAAGGAGTTCGGAGCATGATCGGCTCCCTCTTGTATCTCATCGCCTCGAGACGACATACATTTCTCTGTATGTCTTTGTGCTCAGTTTCAGGCTTCTCCAGCGTCTCTCACCGTCGAGCGGTGAAGCGCATCTTCAGTACCTTCGAGCTACCATTGACTATGGTATACTGGTACTCTTCTTCCTCCTGTCTATCTCTAAGAGCCTTCTCCGATGCAGACTTTGCCAGCTGTAGGATAGATAGGAAGAGCACTTCTGGCACTTGCCAATTCATTGGCACTTCTCTTGTTTCTTGGTCGTCTAGGAAGCAGTCCGGTGTTACTGATCCACCGTGAGGCCGAGTATGTTCTGCGACCGATTCTTTGTAGCTGTGTTCTCTGGATGAGATCGACCTTGCGGGACTTTGGGTTAGTAGCAGATTGTGTTCCACTTTTTGTGATAACACGCCGCCATTCACATTGCTAAGAACCCGGTCTGACACTCTCGGACCAAGCACATTGACATTCGCTATCACTTCCTTAGAGACCATGTGGAGAAGGGTGATATAGTGCTTCAGTTTGTGGAGAGTGACCACCAGTTGGCTGACATTTTCACCAAGCCTTTGGATAGCTCCAGGTTTGTTGCCCTGAGAGGAGAGCTTGGGATTATGAGCCCCTATGGCATATCTTGAGAGGGAGCTGGTTTGTATTATTTGTTTATATGTATTCAGCATTTCCTCCTTCTGGGTATCTTTGGGATGGTTTTCATTTGGTTGAGTCCACTTCACCTAGACTTCTGGCATGCCTCGGCATGGACCTCTCACCTTATGCTTTAGGGTGCTATTCCTCTCTTCTTCTCAGTTGAGCTCACTCACAGTCTTTTAGGTCTAGCAGGTGTTGGGCCCCTTGGGTAGACAGTGCATGTTTGCTCCTGGGCTGGAGTTGGAGATGTAGCTTTTCTATATAAGTCATATGGGGAAGGTGAGAGCGAGTCTGAGTGTTAGTGTTTCTCTTCATGTTATCTATGCTCCTAGACTACCCATTTGTCAGTTTCTTGATTCCTTCTCATCATTTACGTCTTTACGGTTTCAGTTGAGTTCAATTCATCTTTTGAATCTAAAATTGCTATTAACTCAACTTCAATCAGTTTTGTGCTTAATCGACTCTCTTGTTGAGGGGGAGCTTGGAATTGATTCTCTTGCATTGCATATAGACTTGTTTTTCATTTACGAGCTTTGTCTATTATGCAAATGATAAAATAGAGATTTGTTGCACCTAGTTACTTTTCTGAAGATATTTGCTAATCTTGGTCATATCCAATTTGGTATATCATATGAAACTAGCCAACATTTTAAATTGAGCTTTCCTGAAAACTTGATTAAACTTGGCTTTTACTTGCTATATTTCTTCACTAGATGCTTATGCCATGCTTATTGAAATAGTGGGTTTCTACTAGAGTCCCTAGAGCAACTTGGGTTAGCTACATTATTTCATTCTAGAATCCTCAACAATGCTCATGAATCTAAGTCTTTGAAAATACAAAAATTGACTCTTTTGTGCTAAAATTGAACTCAACACTCTTCATTCACGAGACTGCTTCCCATTGCACTTGGGATGAACTTGGAATGCAGTGTGTATGACCAAAACCACTCTTTTAAGCTTCTTGCTTGAGATGGTTGAATATGGCTTGAGTCAATAAAATTGGAAAATGCAAAATAGACTAGAGGAAGAGAGTGACGCCTAGGAGACCTATGTCGATGGCTCCTAGTCGAGGTTGTGTTTCTCTAGGATAAACTCTCTAAACCCTCAAAGATTTGTGAAGGAGGGTGAAGCTTAGGAGGCCTTTGTCGATGGCTCCTAGTCGAGGATGTGCTTCACTAAGCCTAACTCTGTCATACCGCTTTATGAGCATTAATTTAAAAAAATTTGCATTTAAAGAGATGATTGAGCATGAGGCTTCTCTTATGGACTTGTAGTTTCCCAAAGTGTTGACTAGGTTGAACTCTAGTATATCCATTTGCTCGTTTGGTTGGCTTTGCTTCTAGTTTTGAAGTTATGCTAAGTGTTGCTATTGTTGAAATCATGCCAAAGTAATATAACTTCTTTTGAGCTAGTTAGCAAAAATTGAAACATGCCATTGGATATGACTTAGGATGACATAATCTGAACTTGAGTAGCTTGGTGTCATACTTTGTCTAAGTGGTCACTTGCATAATCCTCAAAGCTCTTCTAGGTTGCATTTCATCCAAAAATTGTTCTTTTGATGCCTATATTGCCAAAAGGGGGAGAAAACGTAGAAAAGGCATCTTAGAGGGAAGAAAATTAAAAAAAATGCTTTCTCATGATTTTGTTGAACAATTGTCCTTGCATTTGGATCATGAGTAATTTTGAGCTTTTTGAGAGATTTCTTGGTTTCTGGAGCTCTTGTCGAAAAATTGTTCTTTCTTGTGTTGAGCTCCGAAAATCTATTCATCTATTTGGTCATGATCCTTCTTTCTCTTTCAATTGGACCAATTATGATTTTGCAATCAAGTTGCTTTTCTTCCTTTATCTTCAAACTCAAATTTATGCCTTTTGTGTGGTTTGTCAATATACTCATCAAGGGGGAGATTGAAGGACCATGTGGAGGTCCATCCCTATTTGTGATGAGTATTTGACTTTATTTGAGCAAGGTGTGCTCAGGTTTGAGTTTGATTTGACTTGGCATTTGCATGTTTGAATTAATGATAATATGGACTAACATGCAAGAAGAAAAATGTAAGTTTATATTTTGGAATGTGCAAAATGGTTTTCCTTGTCTTTGATGTTTGCAGGACGACGGTGCTAGGTCATGGTGAGGCGGATGATGACCGGGACTAGGCGAGGTGCGTCGGAGGTCCAGACGGTTGGAGATCGCCGGAAGATGATCGGAGACGGAGTTCGGGCAAGTCAAAGAAGATAAGGAAAGGGGATGATACTAGCTAGATTCCGCGAGGATCGATGAGGGCCGTTGGATCGCGGTCTAGTTGATAGGATAGCGGGTCTAGTAGTATGCTTTGAAAATCGTGCAAGAAAACCCATTAAGTGTGTAGGGTTTTGGGTGTCCCTTGCATGGTGGAGTGAGTGGGTTAATCCTAGCCCTTGGTGGAGTGCCCTAGGGTTTGGGACTCATCCAAGGGTGGTAGGTGGCCCAAGAGTAGTATAAATAGAGGGGTGGAGGGAGGCCTCCATGCCCATTCATTCTTTGAGTTGTTGTGTTGCTCCTTTGAGCTTTGCCCACATGAAGTGAGGCTTTGTAATCACACATCTCTGAATGAAATAGAAGTTCCAAGAGCCAAATTTATTCTCTCGCAATTTAATTCTTGCAATTTACATTATGTCTTTACTTTCGGCATTTACTTTCATGTATTAAATTCAGCATTTACATTCCCGCACTTACATTTATGATTGCTGGATTTTGTTCTTGACTTGAGCGATTCGCATTCACCTCCTTCTATACTCTATTTCGATCTTCGCTCAAGATCGAGTTCATTTGCTAGAGTTTGTATGCCGCAAGAATTTATTTTATCAAGTTTCTATCAAGATCGCAAATCTGTCCAGAACTTGTTCTTCGCGCAGCAGTCAGTCTTTGATTTTTAGAAAAATTCTTTTAAATTGATTCTTGTTCGAGAATGTGCGTGACTCATATATCCATATGTGGAAAAAATTTGGAGTCTATTGCTTGCACCATTTGGGAGCTATGAGGTTCCTGACAGTCTGTAGGGCGTGATTTTTCTTGATTTTTCTGCAACGCTTTTGGAGGTAATTTTAGTGGAGTGCTTCATGACTCACATGTTCACAGGGTGAAAAATTCCCAAAAATTTTGGAGCAACAGAAGTCCACCATATACCTGCTCCAATTGAGGACAATTCCTGAAATTTCTGCTTTTGCTTTTCTAAAAGAGGCTTTTGTGATTTGGCTTGATCTCTTTTAGAAAAGAAGTAGTTGAATTGATTCTCCTTTGCTTTGGAAACTTGACAACCAGGATTGTGAGTTAAAGAAAATCCCTCACATGATTCATGGTACTCATCCATGCAAACTCGGGATACACATAGTTGTCGAGTTGTTCTGGTTTTTGCGAGTTTCGCGAATTTGAGGAGCACCGGCTTCCTTGCGAGATTGTTTTGAGTACCTTGAGAGGGGAGAATTTTATTTGGGATCATTCACCCCCCCTCTGATCATCATCCCGGTCTTTCACACCCATATTTACAAGAGCAATACTTACTGAGCAGTTTTATTGGAGGTCTCAAAGAAGAAATTAAATATAGTGTTAGCAGTCACCAACCAAAAGGGCTACTGGAAGCATACTGGTACTCGAAGACAGAAGAAAAAGCTTGCAATGCTAAATGGGTTGGTCAGGGCAGTTCTAAGCCAAGGATGTTTGGGTCACTAAAGCATTTTACATCAAAAACAAATTGTTAAAGAGAAGAGAAACTTACAAAAGGGCACAACCGAAGAACGAATGGGTCGAACTTGTTGGCACTGCAAGGAGCCGTGGACTCCAGGTCACAACCAGCTGTGCAAAGTTAGGAATGCATTGCATACCTTGTTAATGCAAGGAGAAGAGGGGAATCAGTCTACAGAAGAGACTGAACTTAGTGGAGAGAATGTTGGGTTTGTGACTGCTCCAGGTAGTCCAGCAAATGGTAACCTTACTGAAGAAACTGATCAGCTCTTACATATTTCAGCTTATGCCGTTCATGGGTTAACAGGGACTCTTACTTTTTCACTGATTGTACATATTGGAAACAATCGAGCGGTGGCTCTAGTTGTGATACTATGGAATGTCGAGACTTTATAATTTGTGATAATAGGTTATAAAATGTGGTAAAATGGGATAGGTTGGGGATTTTGCAACTAAAACCCTGAGATTTCACGTTTTAACGCGTTTCGGGCTGTTTCCGGGCCTCTCCGAGGTCGATTTGGGCCTTGGGGGGAATTCGTGGGCCGAAGGTGGGGCACTTGGGCCCATGTGGGAGTAGTGGGGGGGCAGCACACCCTGCTGCCCTAGCCCCCACCCCTCCATTGCGCAGCCCCCATCCCCTCATCTCCCATCTCCTCCTCCCTCTAGCCCCTCCTCCTCTTCCTCCACACCCCAAGCCGCACCACCCCTCCTTGTGCCTCCTCCCCCACCACCACGTGCCCTTGCTGCATCCCCCTCGCTGCCATGCCACACCATGGTGCTGCCCTCGCCGGTAGGAGGATCCGCGACGAGGAGAACCGGTGGCCACGTCGCGTGGGGAGAGATCGGGTGGAGTACGCGCGAAGGAGAGCGATCGATTCGTGGTTCTTCAAGAAGGTAATGGGGGAAACCTTTGGGGATTGATTAGATGCTGTGTAGTGGTGGATTATCATGTTTTTGGATCATGGGAGGTGCTGCCATGGGGTAGATTTGTTGAAAACTAGAGTTGTATTCACGTTTTGGTTCGGGCAGATTGGGAACCCGAAATAGGGCAGGCGTTTTCGCCAATTTCGAGTTTGAATATGACCGTACGGACTTGTATGTGTATTGTTTTATGGGCTTGATTTGAGTGTGTGGTACGTGTTTGCAGGTGGTGTGCCTCCGGGATTGCCCTCAACCTCTCGTCACTCCGTTGCCCGCAATTGAAGGCAAGTGTGTTGTGTGGATTGTATGCTATATGTGTTGCTAGTTGTGCTTCATAGTATTTGGAATAGATAACATGTTGTCTTGCCATGAGTTACATGTATTGCTTGATATGAAGCCATTATGCCATGATTTAAATGTACTTATTGTTGATAAGTGGATTACATGCCATGTGATGATATGCAATACTCCTATATATGTGTACGTTGTTGTCCATTTTGCATACATGGCATATTTTCATGGCCGGCCAGTGAGATAAGTCATAACTATTCCGGGAGGGTCGGTGAGAACCGTTATGACTAGTCCGGGGCTATTCTTGAGTAAGACCTACATCGTGATTCCATCCACCGTGGTGAATGGAAGCGAGTGATAGGCACCCTCCATCTTCGGGATGGAAGGGGGGAAAAGGGTGCATGCCGACGGGTGTGCACTCAACCATACCGGTATGAGTTTCCAAAGAGACATGTGCATTGCATTGCATTAATGAAATATGTATATAATGATGTTTATGAGATGACGATGGGAATACTTATGAGTTGCTCACGAGATGAGTACATGGATGCTTAAAAGATGTTTGGAATGCTAACCATGTTGTGTTATGATGTGCTTTTGGAGATTGGTGATGATGGTTGGTTGACTTGATCTTTGTTTTTCCATTACAATACACTTTGCTGAGTTTTGAACTCACGCTTGTGTTTTATGTTGTTTTTAGGTACCTTGAGATCGGCATGAGGGAAAAGGGGAATAGTCACACATCTCCACGTAGTTCACGCAATTGATTCCACAATGGAATCATTTGGAGTCATGACAATAAACTTAATGTGATACCATTGATGTTTATGGTTTAGATGTGTGCTAGGATTGCCTTATTCGTTTCATTTGGCTAATGATGACTTTGGGATGCTTAAAGTGGACTTATATTGCTTCCGTGTCGCTTATTATTGCTGTTTTAGATGTTTCATATTATGTCATATTCTGCTATGCTATTATGGTTGCGCGAGATCATGATTAAACAAAGGAGATGCTGCCAAAATTTTCGGTTCTAGCAATTGGTCCTTTGCTGTAATTTTCTTTTATTTGTAGTATTTAGATGATACATAATCGATGTTTGGTAGCATTCAGGCGTATTAGATGCCGGGGTGTTACACTAGTGGACAGTGGAAGCACAAATTCATTTATGGATTATGAATATGCTATCAAGAATGGTTATCCACTGAAGAATATGCCTAAGAATTGGATTATTGTGGCTGGGGGAGGACAATTGATGTCGGACGCTATAGTTGACCAACTGGGGTATGAAATTCAGAATGTGTCATTTACCAATACATCTAGATTGTTGAAGTTGGGCAATTATGATATTATCTTTGGAGCTGACTGGATTTATGAGCATAGTCCCATTGAATTGAATTTGAAAGAAAAATCTCTATCCATTTATAAGGATAGTAGAGTGATACAACTCCAAGATTATACTCACCCTACATCCAGTTACTTATTAACAGTAGACCAGCTTCAGAAATTGGTACAGAAAAGAGGCAGAGGATTCTTAATTCAAGTCAGCTCATGTAGTTTGGAGGAGAACAGGAGTGGAAATCAATTACCACCAGAAATTGAAGCAATATTGGAAGAATACGCTGATGTATTTACTGAGAAAGAAGAATTGCCTCCTCGAAGAGATTGTGACCATGTTATTCATTTGAAAGTGGGAGCTGAACCACCCAATCTGAGACCTTACCAAGTACCCCATCATCAGAGAGATGCAATGGAGGACATAATCAAGAACTTGCTGAAAACTGGTGAAATCAGACCCATCCAAAGTCCATATTCATCTCCGGTTGTTATGGTGAGGAAAAAGGATGGCACCTGGTGAATGTGTGTAGACTTTCGTCAATTGAATTCCATGACCATAAAGAACAAATTTCCTATGCCTGTTATTGAGGATTTACTTGACGAGCTGCATGGCTCCACTATTTTCTCAAAGCTTTATTTAAGATCGGGGTACCATCAAATAAGAATGAAGGAAGAAGATATTTACAAGACAGCATTTAAGACACATTTGGGTCATTATGAGTATACTGTTATGCCTTTCGGTTTATCTAATGCGCCTTCCACTTTTCAAGCACTCATGAATGACATATTTGCTGAACAATTGAGGAAGTTCGTCTTGGTATTTTTCGATGACATACTGGTATATAGCAAGAATTTGAGTGACCACCAATACAATCTGAAGGTATCTTTGCAGCTGTTAAGAGATAACCATTTGGTAGCGAAGAGAAGTAAATGCACTTTTGCCGTGCTGGATTTAGAATATCTGGGTCATATTATCAGTGCGGATGGTGTGGCGACCGACCCAAAGAAGATAGCAGACGTAGTGAATTGGCCACAGCCAGATAACATCACAAAGTTGAGAGGTTTTTTAGGACTTACAAGCTATTACCAGAGATTTGTGAAAGGATATGGCCAGATTTGTAAACCTCTGTTTGGATTGTTGAAGAAGGATAGTTTCCAATGGGGTAGTGAGCACACACAAGCTTTTGAAAGATTGAAACAGATTATGACTTCTTGTCCAGTATTAGCTTTACCAGATTTTGCCAAACCATTTACCTTGGAGACTGACGCTAGTGGGACTGGAATTGGAGCGGTGCTCATGCAATCAGGAAGACCCATTGCGTATTTCAGTAAAGTGCTGGGAATGAGGGTAGCAGCTAAATCGATATATGACAAAGAGGCAATGGCAATACTAGAATCTTTGAAGAAATGGAGACACTACTTGTTGGGTAACACGGTGATCATAAAAACCGATCAGCAGAGCCTGAAATTTATAACTTCACAACGATTGGTGGAAGGAATTCAACACAAATTGATGCTGAAACTTCTAGAGTTTGACTTCAAGATTCAATATAAGAAAGGGAAGGAAAATAGAGTAGTGGATGCATTATCAAGAATTGTTCCTGCCGAAGAGACAACCATGACATGGTCAGCTGTTACATGTGTGATTCCTGAATGGGTAAAAGATGTTCGACCTAGTTATGAAGGAGATCCTAAATTAGATAAAATTTTGGAGGACCTTCACAACAACAGAGATCCTGATTCTAAATTTAAGTGGGAGACTGACATACTCAAGTATAAAGGAAGATTGTATGTAGGGGAGAAAAATGACTTAAGATCAGTGTTGTTAAATGCATTCCATCAATCTGCAATTGGAGGTCACTCAGGTGTAAGGGCAACCTATCATAAGGTTGAATAAACTATTTTATTCGCCCAAAATGAAGCAAACGGTGGATGACTATGTTAAATCGTGTCTAACCTGTCAACTTACAAAGTCAAAGCACGTTCATGTGCCCGGGTTGCTGAATCCTTTAGAGGTGCCCGAGATGGCATGGACCCATATTTCAATGGATTTCATAGAGGGACTTCCAAAGGCACAAGGGAAAGAAGTTATACTTGTTGTAGTTGATCGGTTGACGAAGTAAGCTCATTTCATGGCGTTATCACATCCCTATTCAGTGCAACAGGTGGTTCAAGTTTTCATGGACAATATATTTAGATTTCATGGTATGCCATTAGCAATAGTGATTGATAGAGACCGTATCTTCACTAGCAAGCTATTTCAAGAGATCTTCAAATTGCTCAAGGTTTCACTTCATTTTAGCACGGCATATCATCCACAATCCGATGGACAAACTGAGCGAGTTAATCAATGCTTAGAGGCTTACTTGAGAAGCATGGTGTTCCAGGAACCCCGAAAATGGTTGAGCTGGTTGACGATGGCTGAATGGTGGTACAATACCACCTACCACACTTCTTCAAAGATGACGCCGTTTCAGGCCTCATACGGATACCATCCACCACAATTGGCTGAATTGTCCATACCGTGCAATGTAACAGAGGAGGCTAAAATGGTTGAGCTGGTCGAAGAAGGGAAAAAGCACCTAGAGAATGCTCGTGAGTACGTCGCCCATGCTACGGAAAGGATCGCAGAGCTGGAGACCGCACTGTACGGGCAGGGCCCCAATCCAGTGTTGCAGTTGGACGCCCTAGAGCCAGAGGAGGACCCAGAAGAGGCGCCACCTGCACCCGCGCCACAGCCACAGCAATAGCCAGATCCCGAGCTAGAGGAGGAGGACGCGTCGTCAACCACAGCTGCAGTTGCCGGGCATGGAGATCGCTTCACGCCCATGCCGCCGCACCCGCCACGAGGAGGCAGTGGAGGTTTTTTCAATGAGTGAGCGTAGGTTTTTCAGTTGAGACTCCTTCGTAGAGTCGCGTCTAAGAATAAAGAGTCACCCTTAGAGGCGTTAGACTCCAGTGTTAGTTGATTTGGATTTTCATTGCTTGCTGAGTGTGCAGTATGTGTTGCAAGGCCTCTAGGCATTGTGAGCAACCATACCAAGTTATTATTAATTAAGTTAATAAAGTTGGATTTTGAGTTACACCTTTCGCCCCGCATAGTTTCTCCATTACTTGTCTATTCTTGTTTCCCCCTTATCTCAAAACCTTGGAGCAATCGACAGATGGTGAATACCCGTGGGAACCTTGGAGGCAATGGAAGTGGTTCTCGCCCCGCTGAACACCCCAATGATGGAGCCCTTGCACCCCAGCCAGCACCGCAAGTGGACATGCAGAACTTTGGAGCCTTCCTTGCCGCTCAGACTCAGTTGATGCATGCAATGATGCCGTAGATGCAACAGATTACTGCCCACGCCACTACTAATCTAAATAATCAAGTCAATCAGGGACAACGCCAGAATTCAAAACTGTCAGAGTTCATGAGGACTCATCCGCCCACTTTCTCTGGAAATGCCAATCCGTTGGAGGCCGATGACTGGTTAAGGTCAATTGAGAGGAAGCTACATACAACCCAGTGTGTGGGAAATGAGAGAGTGCTCTACGCCTCTCATCAGCTAGAAGGAACCGCAGCTGAATGGTGGGAGAACTTCTGCGCTACGCGGGATAACCCACAGGACATCACATGGGAAGAATTCACAGTTGCGTTTCGTCAGTATCATGTGCCAGAAGGAATTATGGACCTCAAGAAGGAAGAATTCAGAGCACTGAAGCAAGGTAATCAGCCGGTGGCCGAATATCTGAACAAGTTCACACAGCTTGCACGCTACGCGCCTGAAGATGTGGCAACAGACAAGGCCAGGCAGTCTCGTTTCCTGAAGGGAATGAACTCAGGACTATAGGTGGGACTGATCACCCACACCTTTCCAGATTTTCAGGAGCTTGTGAACAAGGCGCTTATTCTTGAGGACAAGCGCAAGGAACTGGATGAGAATCGGAAGCGCAGAATGCAACAGCAGGGATCACGTCAGGGAACGCAGCAACGTCTGCGGGTTGCACCGAACCAGTTTTTCAGATTCCAGCCGTAGAATACAGCAAGAACACCATCACCGGCACCGAGACCTGTCAACCAGAATTATCATACACCAGCTCCAGCCAAAAACGCCGCTTCGAGCAGTCAACAGGGAGCAGTGAGACGCTGCTATACGTGCAATGAGCCAGGGCACTTCTTCAACAATTGCCCCAAGAAGACAGCAGGAGTGACCCCAGTTCGCTTCAACTTGGGCTCCACACCAGCCAGGACACCTGCACCAGGAGCAAACCGCGGAGCAGCACAGACAGGAGCCGCACCCCAGACCGTGGTGAGAGGCCGAGTCAACCATGTCACCGCAGATGCACTTCAGAATGCCACGGATGTCATACTGGGTAAGATACTTGTCAACTCAGTACCTGCAACAGTTTTATTTGACTCTGGAGCTTCGCATTCGTTTGTTTCCCGAGATTTTGTTTCTGATAATGATTTGAAGATTGTGAATCTTAAATGCATGCTTATAGTTCAAACCCCTGGGTCAGAACTCTGATCTCAAGTAGGATATTCTGGGGTGAGAATATTAATAGCTGGGGTAGAGTTCTTAGCGAACCTTATTATATTGGGAACCCAAACCCTAGATGTTATCTTGGGAATGGATTGGTTATCCAAGCATAAGACCGTATTGGACTGTGGACGAAGAGTCATATCAATTGAGAGCCCGTGTGGAAGAAAAGTGGAATTTCAAGCCACCGCCGTTCGAGATGGACAGTTGATGATCAACAGCATAGAGGCAGTCAGCATAGAAGATGTACCAGTGGTAACGAGTATCCGGATGTTTTCCTGAAGATCTGCCGGGTATGCCGCCAGATAGGGACATAGAGTTTGTTATCGAGTTAGTACACGGAACAGCACCAATAGCCAAGAGACCTTACCGGATGTCCACCGAAGAATTGGTAGAGATGAAGAAACAGCTTGAAGAGTTGATGGAGAAAGGATTCATCAGATCGAGTTCGTTGCCATGGGGAGCGCCAGTTCTGTTCGTCAAGAAGAAGGACGGGAGTTTCAGGATGTGCATAGATTATCGTGCACTCAATGAAGTCACTGTGAAGAACAAGTATCCACTACCCAGGATCGATGATCTGTTTGATCAGCTGAGAGGAGCCGGAGTATTCTCCAAGATTGATCTGAGATCGGGGTACCACCAGCTGAAGATTCGATCAGAAGATATTCCGAAGATCGCATTCTCGTCAAGATATGAACATTACGAGTTTACTGTTATGTCCTTCGGTCTGACAAATGCGCCAGCTTACTTCATGAATATGATGAACAAGGTTTTCATGGAGTAATTGGATAAGTTTGTCGTCGTGTTCATAGATGACATTCTCGTTTACTCCAAATCAAGAGAAGAGCACGCAGAACATTTGAGGCGAGTTTTGGAGACGTTGAGAGAACAGCAACTCTTCGCCAAGTTCAGTAAGTGTGATTTTTGGAAAGACAAGGTGGAGTTTCTTGGACATGTAATGACCGCAGAAGGAGTTGCCGTAGATCCAAGCAAGGTAGAAGTTGTGTTACATTGGGAACAGCCGAAGACAGTGACCCAGATTCGGAGTTTCCTTGGAATGACAGGTTACTACCGCCGCTTCATTGAAGGCTTTTCGACAATAGCGAGACCTCTTATGCAATTGTTGAAAAAGGAGAAGAGGTTTGCATGGACACCGGAGTGCGAGAAAGGTTTTCAAGAGCTAAAGAAGAGATTGACATCAACACCAGTGTTAGTTCTACCGGACGTCAATCAAAGCTTTGATATTTATTGTGATGCATCGCGCCAAGGACTTGGTGTAACATCCCAAAATTTGGTTTATTTACATTTATTAAGTTATTTGAAATTTTGAGGATTTTCTGGAGTTTAATTGGAAATTTTGGAATTTATTTGAACATAAGCCTGCTTGAACTAATTGAATTAAATAAAAATCTTGCATTTTCGATTAAGCATAAAATCTAAAATCTTGTTTATAATAAAGATAATTAGTAGAAGAGAGTGTTCTCTTCAAATATTTTCGAAAAACAAGTTATACAACTTAAGTCATTGATTTTATAAAAATCTGTACAGGTGTCTGATTCACTAAAAGATTTTTTGGTAAAAATCTATACGTCGAAAAATCACGAAACCAACTTTGTTAGGTTCCAAATAATCCCTAATATTTTAGAGAATTTTTTTATGATTTTTGGAGCTATTCTACTATTTTATCTCACATGCCTTTTAGTCTCAACACTATTCAAATCCTTTATTGGTTGACCAGTCAAGAGCACTGTTCATCTTCTTGCTTTGGCGTCGTACAGAATGCAGCCCATCCTCTCTCCTCCATTAGAAAGCATAGAAAACCTTCAATATCACCTCCAATAAATCACCAAAAAATTAATAAAAATCATAACCGATATCCACGACGCATCCTTAACCTTCCCTGGCTGTTAGAAAAATTAAACACCCACTAATCTCTTCATAATCACGGGAGAAACATTTTGCGGCCGTTTCTTGTTTCCACTGAGATTTCTAGTCCCTTTGTCTTCCTCCCGCACTATAAGAAGGGGCAACGGATTCCTCTCCTCGTTGTCGTTGCCAACCCATCCATATCCTCCACGAGAGCTCTCTCGCCTTCGTTTCGTCGGATTTTGCAAAGATTGGAGTTCCTGTTTTTTTGTGTGCTTCTTGTTTATCCGGCCACCACTGCCAACGGGCCGCCTCGCCGTCGCCACCACCGCTGCCGGCGAGTCCGCCACACCACGCCGCCACCACTGGACCGACCGGTTAGCCCTCTTATCCCTCCCATCATGCGCAGCGTTGAAGGAACCGAAGCCTGCTCATTTTTAATATGAAAACCGAAGCCTCTCTCGTGAGACCCATGAACAGTAGCGCACAGTGATGAACAGTAGCAACATGTTAGAACTGGAAACTCATTTGTACATGCATTTTTTCCTCAAATTGTGAAATTTATCATTTTCGCTATAAATTCGTTCTAAGTCCGAATCGTTTGCAACAAATTTTGTTAATTAGTAAAAATTAATACCATTCTACAGTAATTTTTGTGAAATTTATAATTAAATTTATACTGTTAAATTATTTGCGTAAAGTCCAAACTTACGCTTTTTGTAGCTCTTAAACTATACGTCCAAAAATGTCCAAATAAATTTTGTAAATCTTAGAACGTGCTAACCTAATTATCTGGAAGTTTTCATGAAATTATGAATTAATTTGATTTACGGCATTTCTCTGGATGTGTGTTTGTACGTTGTTTTGCGTGTTTATCTGGTTCTTTATCTGTTACGCGTAGACGTCGAGCTGTGTGAGGACGCGGAATTCGAGGATCAAGCTCCAGACCAAGACTCACTGCTTTACAAAGGCAAGTCGTGCTTTGACCATATTGTTCCTAGCTTTTAAAATGTATTTTGATTTAAATTATGCATACTATGTTGATTGAAATGAATAATTTAATTTGGGCTAAGTAGTTAGATAACCTAATTGTTAATTCCACCCTTGATGATAATATTTGTATGTCATGTATCCATTGTCACCTTAAGTTGGTTTATTTAGTTGGATGTTAATATTGTGCCAACACGGGAGGCTAGACCGTGAATAGTTGCTTAGCCATGCTTACGTGAAATATGTTTCAAATGGCAAAATAATATTGACTAATGATATATGGAATGAATTTTGGAATCAGTGTAATCTTGCCACGTGATGATGTGAAGTGTAGGTACCTTTTTGGTTCTACATGGTAACTGGTATTATTTTTGGCATGTATTGCACAATAATCAAACTGGGGCGGGAAAATATTTAGATTGTGGCAAGTGGCAAGTGATTAATGGGGGGGGGGCGATGTGGCACATGGGAGAGATGTTGAATTTGGTTTTGTGAACTTTGGGTAGTCTTGCCACGGTCAACCTAAGGACCTAACCTTGCAAGCCTTTGAACTGAGCCTAACATACAACCACATGTCTGGAGTGGGACAGACCTAGTTGAGTACGATTCCAAAGTCTTAGCATGTGAGACCTCAGGTGGTTTTTGTACCTATAAATGTGGAAAGAAGGGTGTAGTGTTTACCGATTGGTCTTACATCTCTTCAACAGTATACGTTGGCCCTGTACTTCCGCTCCGCAAAAGGGAAGGGACAGTGGGGACTATACTGGGAGGTACGCATGCGAGGATAGAGGTTTCGAAAAGACTTTGTTATGGTTACTCGCCTGTGTGGTGTTTAACTATATCGTGTGGGTAAAGTGTATAACCTCTGCAGACTGCAGAGTGTACAAACTATTCGAATAGCCGAGTCCACGGTATTGGACATTGCTCGGGGATTACAGTCAAGGGTTAGATCTTCTAAAATAAAATGTGGAATGGGTGGCTGTATGCTAGAGATAACTGCTAAAGTGATTTAGGGCTTTGTGCCAAACTGTTTGGAAAAGATATTGATAACTTATTGTACAATATGGTTTTACCACTTTTGAATCTATTAAGATTATTTAATCAAAGCAAAATGCTGCTTGATGCAAAATAACCACTTAAGCCATTCCTTTGGAAGAAGCTATGCATATAGTAATAGAACTGCACCCCTGTGCATGACTTGCTGAGTATGTTGTATACTCACCCTTGCTTCCAACACAATCATCAATTGAGGAGAAGACTAAAACTTCGAAGGAGGCGAAGTTCCACGAGGTGGCTATTATCTAGGAGTTGAACCTTGTCAGTTGCCTGAAGCATACTGATGGGAGTCACCGACGTTCTTCATTCCGCTGCTGATTATTTACTTTTGTTATTGTAAGCCTTGCGTGGCAGGCTATTTGTAAGGTGACCTTAAGGTCTTGTAGCCAGTTTATTTAATGTTCGAAGTACTTTAATATTAATTCCGTTGTGTATGATTGTGGTACTTCATCCCTATTATTACTGTGTGCGCTAGCGTGATCCTGGACTAGTGCAGAATACACAGAGGGTCCGGATTTGCAGATTCGGGTCCCGACACTTGGATGTGTGCTGATGCAGAACGAAAAGGTCGTCGCTTATGCATCGAGGCAGTTGAGACCGCATGAGGAGAATTATCCAACGCATGACCTAGAGTTAGCTGCCGTAGTGCATGCTTTGAAATTATGGCGTCATTATTTGATCGGGAACCGATGTGAAGTATACACGGACCATAAGAGTCTTAAGTACATCTTCACCCAATCGGACTTGAACATGAGGCAGAGGAGATGGTTAGAGTTGATCAAGGATTACAATGTCGGAATCCATTACCATCCTGGAAAGGCCAACGTGGTGGCCGATGCTCTGAGTCGGAAAAGCCATACTGTGAACATGTTGATAGCCACGAGTCAGGACGAGCTATGCAGGGATTTTCAGAGAATGCAGATTGAAGTAGTACCAGAAGGATTCTTGGCCGCACTGGAGATAAAGCCTACCCTGGAAGACCAGATCCGAGAAGGACAGAAGGACGATGACAAGGTCCAGCGAATCAAGTCCAAGATGGAGGAAGGCAAGGCGAAAGACTTCAAGCTGGACGAGCAAGGAACGTTATGGATGAAGGATCGAATTTGTGTGCCGAACAAGAAGGAGCTGAAGCAGCTGATCCTAGAAGAAGCCCATGATTCCAAGTATTCAATTCATCCGGGAAATGCCAAGATGTACCAGGATTTGAAGGAAAGATTTTGGTGGCCGAGCATGAATCGTGAAGTTGCCGAGCATGTTGCGCTGTGCGACATATGCCAGAGAGTCAAGGCAATGCATCAGAGGCCAGCGGGACTGCTGCAGCCGTTAAAGATACCTGAGTGGAAGTGGGAGGAAATCGGAATGGACTTCATTACCGGTTTGCCGAAGACTCAGGGTGGATATGACTCCACATGGGTTATAGTGGATCGCTTGACCAAGGTCGCGCATTTTATTCCTGTAAAGACCACCTACTCGGGAGATAAATTAGCAGAGTTGTATATGACCAGGATCGTCTGTTTGCATGGAGTGCCAAAGAAGATTGTATCGGGCAAAGGTACCCAATTTACCTTGAGATTCTGGAATAAGCTGCATGAAGCCATGGGGACCCGTTTGAACTTCAGTACAGCATATCATCCGCAGACGGATGGACAGATTGAAAGGGTTAACCAGATTCTAGAGGACATGTTAAGAGCTTGTGCATTAGCTTATGCAACATCTTGGGATAAAAGTCTGCTGTATGCTGAGTTTAGCTACAATAATAGCTATCAGGCCATTTTACAGATGTCACCTTTTGAGGCACTATACGATCGACCTTGTCGAACACCGTTGAACTGGAATGAGACAGGTGAACGCCGTGTCTTTGGGCCGGACATTCTTCGAGAAGCTGAAGAGCAGATTGCCATGATCCGGGAAAGACTGAAGATAGCACAAGCCAAGAAAAAGGCTTGTAGATGACCGTCGCCGAGACTTGAGCTTTGAACCGGAGGATTTCGTGTACCTTAGGGTTACACCTCTCAAAGGAGTTAAGAGATTTCACACCAAAGGAAAACTCGCACCCCGTTATGTCGGACCATTTAAGATTTTGAGCCGCAGAGGCGAAGTTGCTTACCAGTTGGAGTTGCCGCAGTCATTAGCAGGAGTA
The DNA here is from genome assembly GCA_036346355.1 of Rhipidocladum racemiflorum. Classification (NCBI taxonomy): domain Eukaryota; kingdom Viridiplantae; phylum Streptophyta; class Magnoliopsida; order Poales; family Poaceae; genus Rhipidocladum; species Rhipidocladum racemiflorum. Next base: position 34,125,713 of record CM070578.1, on the reverse strand, counting down.
CATGATGTGTTCCACGTGTCCCAGCTGAAGAAGTGTCTCCGAGTGCCAGACGAGCAGACACCCTGGGAATCGATCGAGCTACAGGAAGATCTGACCTACAAGGAACACCTCGTCAAGATTCTGGACACGATGGATTGAGAGACGAGAAACAAGTTAACCCGTTTTTGCAGAGTTCAATGGAGCAACCATGCAGAGAGTGAAGCGACTTGGGAACGCGAAGAGCATCTGAAGAAGGAATTCCCAAACCTGTTCCTTAGTTAGCCCTAAATCTCAGGGACGAGATTCTATTAAGGGGGGAGGTTTGTAACACCCCAATTTTTGCTTTTCATGAATTTAAACGAAATTTGGCACTTTTGTGAATTTTTTGGAATTTTCTGGGATTTATTTGGATTTATTTGGAATTTATTTGAATTTATCCCCATTTGAAATAATTAAAGAATTTAATTTTACAAATAAGGTTTTGTTGGAAATATTTTATTTGAGTCCCAAATACCCTAAAATATTTTCCAGAATTTTTCAGGAATTTTTCTGAGTATTTTGCTATTTTTCTTGAATTAAATGAATTTCTAGAAATTAATCTAATTATTTAATTGCTGGAAAATCGACTTGGTTCCACTGTTCATGCGATCGGACCCGAGTCAGACTCGAGTCCGACCGAACCGGAACCAATCGGGGCAAACCCTAATCGCGCGAGATCATTGAATCAAGATCCAACGGTCAGGATTGGCCCGTACCGATTCGATCGGGTTCGGTCCGAATCCGTTTGCGCCCGGGTGATCTGGACCGTTGAGCGGGACACGTGGACGGCTGTGATTGCATCGTCTCCCCGTGACCGAGTTGGACTGTACCGCCGCGTTCGCCGCCGTGTGGGCCTAGGGTTCCGCTTTTCGCGCGGACGCCGAGGGCATTTAAAGCCCGGGTCCTGCCCCGAGGTTCGCTTTGACCCCGCGCCGCTTTTGCCCTAGCCGTCGCCCGTAGCGTCCCGTCGCGCCCGTAATTGCTCACCGAGGTTGGAGAAGGCGCCGCTGCAGTTTTTCGCCGGCTCCGTCCACCTCCGCCGTGTTCAAGGTCAGATCCAGGTTCGTCGCGTCGTGCCGCGTCGGAGGGCACCATCCACCTCGCCAGAACGCATCCCAAATGCCGTTCGGGAGGTTGTCGTCTCCGTCTCTGGCCGCCGCAAGCCGCCGCGCAGCCATCGCCGTCCGCGAGCTCGGTGCATCGTCGGATCCGCAACCAACGGCCCAGATTCTTCCACGTCACCCGCGGGTAAGCCACGTTATGTTTTCCAGATCTAATCCCCGCCGTTGGATCTAGATCCAACGGCTCAGATTGAGCCATGTAACCGTGAACCGCACCGTGCTAGGAGCAACCTCAGCCATTAGATTTAGATCGTACGGTTAGGGTTAGCCACGTTGTAGTGTTAGAGTGGATCTCGACCGTCCGATCGAGATCGAACGGTCCGGATTGACCGCGTTCACCCCAAACGTGCGTCACGCAGATCCAATCTGGACCGTTGATTTTCAAATCAACGGCCCAGATCTTGCCGCGTGTCCGGAAGTTGGACCGTCACGGTCAGCGCGGGCGTCGCCCGATCACCGCTGACGTCATACGTGATGTTAATGTCGGGCCCGCGTGTCAGCGGCTCAGCCCAACGGCACCGTGACATCACGCTGACGTCACGGTGGGGCCCGCGTGTCAGGCGCCGTTCGGCCGAGCACGGTGACGTCAGCGCTGACGTCACCCGAGGCGTCCCACATGTCAGTGGGACATGAACTCGTGGACCGGGTCCACGGTGGACCCAAGCCGAACCGTGGACCACGTCTATGGACCGGCTGACGCAATAAATCGATTTTTCAATAGGAAAATAATTCGGTGAAAAATCAAATTCCACGCTGACGTCATAATCGGATTTTTCAATATAAAAATAAATAAATAAATTCGGTTTATTGATTTATTTGGATTTTCAAACTTCAAACGCTTATAACTTTTGAGTTTCAACTCCGAATTAAGTGATTCAACTTTCTAAATTTTTGTAAAATTGAGATTTACCTAATGGTGAATTTTATTAAATTTTTGGACCAAAGTTTTTCTCTATAATATTATTTAATTGATTATTTAAACTTTAAATGCTTGTAACTTTTGCGTGTCAACTCCGATTTTGACGATCCAAATTTCTAAAAATTCATAAAATTATGCTCTCTCTGTTTATGGATTTTATTTGAAATTTTGAATACTTTTGTGTACTATTTTATTTATTTATTGCTATTTGCACGCGTTACGAGTAGATGTTGAAGTGCCCGAAGGCTTCGAAGGTGAAGTGTTGACCCAGGAGCTAGCTCAAGATCAAGAACAAGTGCTTTTTGAAGGCAAGTTGTGCTTTTACCATGTTGATCCCATTTTCAAATTAATTTGATTTAAATTATTGCATGCTAGTTAAATTAGAAAATGCTTTAATTAATTTTGGGAAATTAGTTAAGTGCCAACTTTGCACTATGACACCTTGATTATTATTTATGTGGCATGACCCCTTGTCACCCTAGTTGTGGATTATTAGTTGGACATTATTAAATTGCCAACATGGGTAGTTAGACCGATGTAGTATGCTTAGCCTTGCCACACGACATGTTTTTGACAATTACTTGATAACATTGACTTAATGAGATCTGGAACCTATTTGAGAAGTGTCATGTGTTATAGATGATGATATTGATGGCACGTGGTGCCATGGTAAACAACTGGGGGTTTGATAAATAGTTTTCGACCGGGGCATGTGGCAAGAATGATCGGGTGGGCCAGTTGTGGCATCGGGAAGGATGATTTGGTTCTTCGGTAGTCTTGCCCTGGTTACCTTAAGGACTTAACCTTGCAAGCCTTTGAACTGACTCAATCGTGCAACCACATGACCGGAGTGGGACGGTCCTAGTTGAGTAAGTTACTAATAACTTGCATGTGATACCTCGGGTGTCAACTACACCTTTTGTGTAGCTTGAAAGGGGAGCGTACCAAGGCTACGGCACGGTACCCGTCCAACGGTTTGTCGGTCCCATACTTCGCTTCTGTTAAGGGAAGGGATGGTGTATGGCAAAAACCGAAAAGGTTCACTTGTGTAGTTAGCAGTTGCCGAAAGGCTTTGTTACAATCACTCGCCTTTGTGGTGTTTGGCTGTATCTTGTGGGTAAAGTGCATAACCTCTGCAGAGTGTAAAATCTATTCGAATAGCCGCGTCCGTGGCATTGGACATTACTCGGGGATTACAGTCAAGTGTTAGACTTTTCTGAAAACAACTCGGACTTGAAAGGTTTGGTTGGGTTTAATGATGACATTGATGGAAATGTGGATTAGGATTGGGAAAGATGTTTATTTAACTCCTGGAAAAGTTATAGATGATTTACTTGTTTTTACTGCTTTCGAATCTACTTATGTTACTTGTTAAATGCTGTTACTGCAAATGAACCATGAGCTATTCCTTTGTATTAAGCCATGCATGTAGTATATTAGCTTGCATTCCGTGCATGACTTGCTGAGTACCAAGTACTCACCCTTGCCACAATACAACATCAGTTGAAGAAGAGTCTACACCAGCTTTAGAGGAGGAGATCCAAGAGGAACCGTCTAACTAGGGAGCAAGCCCAGTCAGTTGCCTGTGGTATACTGGATGGCGCCACGAAGTTATCTTATTTTTCCGCTGCTGTTATTTCTCTTTCAATAAGTTTTCGCCCTGCGAGGCGCATATTTGTAACTTGACCTTAAGGTCGAGCAACCAGTTTGGTTAACTAATTAAAGTACTTTATTATTTCGTTAAGTATGATTGTGATATTTACCGATGTTGAGACTGTGTACACTAGCATGATCCTGGACTAGTGCTGAATACACAGAGGGTCCGGATTTGTAAATTCGGGTCCCGACAGGGGAACCCCCCGTGGGCCAAAAGTGGGGCTCTCTGGCCCATGAGGGGAGAGGGGGGCAGCATGAGGCCCTTGGTGCACCCCCCTGCTGCCCTAGCAGCCCCCACCTCCTCCCCTTGGTAGCCGCCCCCTCCCCTCCCTCTCCCTTGGTGCGCCGCCCCCCCACCTCCTTCCCCTTGCGCCACCACCCCCTCCACCTCCTTCCCATCCTCCTTGCTTCCCTAGGGGAGTCCCTCACCTCGCCATCCCGCTGTTTTCACCATTGGAGCACTCCGCGACGAGGAGATCCGGCGGATTTGGAGCGAGGAAGGAGATCGCGTGAACCGGGAGGAGATTCGTTGGTTCATCGTTCGTCGGGCGAAGGTATGGCTAGGGGTAGTTCTTGGGGTTGATCTAGGGGCTGTGCTAGAGGGAATTTGGATGCTTTTAGATCAAGTGGTGGTGCTATGATTGGGTAGATTAGATGAAAACTAGAGTTTGCCACGTTCTCTGCTTCAGGCAGATTGTGCAGTCGACCTAGGGTTGAGTTTTCACGACCTTAGAGTCGGAATTTGGTCGGCCGCCTGTTGGGAAAGTTGTAGGTAACTTCAATACCTTTCAGTGGACATAAAGAACGTCCAATTCCGCCCAGCCATTTGAAAGTTATGGTCGTTTTACCGAACGTGTTCAAATCTGTGACGTAATTGGGACAGAACGTAGTGTTTTGTAGATTAAACAATTTTAGAGTCCGAATCAGCTTTTCCCAATACTTATAAAAGTTAGGAAATTTCCTAAGCTACGCGATGATGTACTCATTTACTCGATTTGGAGTCCTAGAACCAAAGTTATGATAGATTGAAGTCTGCTGTCCGGGCGGGACAGATTCTCTGTTTTTCGATTTTGGGAGTAGTTTTTGAAGTCAGGGTAGACGAGCTTTTGCGTACTGTTTTGGGGGCACGTTTTGAGTGTGTGATATGTTTGCGCAGGTGGTGTGACCCCGGGAGTGCCCTCAACCTCTCGCCAATCTGTCGCCCGAGGTTAAGGCAAGTGTATTATAATGGGTAGTGTAATGTATGTTGCTAATTGTGACTAGATGCAAATTGCTTACATGTTGTGATATCTTGCCATGATTAGTGCTTGCCAATGTTATGATGAAAAAAGAACTATTATGATGCTATGCCATGTTTAGTTCAGTTTGATGCAAGATGTTTATGTATATGGCATATGTTGCATACATGGCATGAAAGCTGGCCCGATCGGTGAGAACGTCATAACTAGTCCGGTAAGGTCGGTGAGAAAGTTATGACTAATCCGGAGCACCATGGTTGTAAGACCTACCTCGTGATTCCACCCACGTGGTGAGTGGAAGCGATGTGTAGTCACCCTCCATCTACGGGATGGAAGGGGGAAGAGGGTGCACGCCGACGGGTGTGCACTCAGCAATACCGGTATATGCTTCCAGGAGACATGTGCATTGCATTATATGATGATGATATATGATGATGTCAATGAGATGCATACACTGTGAATATGAGATGTTTATGATGTTGTATGTGAAAAGTGGTGATGAAGGTATTGGAATGTATTTTCTTGTTCCATTGCAATATACTTGCTGAGTGATGAACTCACGCTTGTGTTTATATTGTTTTTCTTAGGTACGTTGACACCGACATGCGGCAAAGGGGCTTAGAGGCACATCATCACATAATTTCCACACAATTAGTCAATTTTTACCTTTCGGATTTGTGATCATGAATCTAGTGTGGTGAAACTAGGATTATGATTTGTTCATGTGCTTATTTACATCCTTTACTTTGTTTGGCTCATGAGATGGTTGAATTCGTTATTCTAGACTTATTCTGTTGCTAGAACCCTCGTTATTGATGATTTAGATGTCATTCATTATGCTATATCCTGTGATCATATTGTTGTTGCTTCAATTCACGGAAAAACAAAGGAGATGCTGCCGAAATTTTCGATTTTAGTATTTATTCCTTTGCTGTAATTTACTTTAATTTGTGGTATTTAGATGTTGTTTAGTCTAGGTTTGGTAGCATTCGGGCATACTAGATGCCGGGGTGTTACAATGCTTTGAATTCATAGCTTTTCGTGATCAAACTTCACTTGAAAATCATAACTGATATTAGGCTACCAATAAACCACGCCTTAACGGAGCGTTATATGGTCATGCTCCCTTATCTGCTCATGAGCTTTCTAGAAAATGCCCCATCCTCGTGAACTGCAACCTCACAGTTATGCTCAAGTAGGTGTATTCATTATAGGTATCCTATAGGCTAATACCTTTTTCTCTCATTTTGACACTAGAATACATTAAGGCTTTTAAGCCAACCTTCCATACAGTCGGTAGTACTTTGTCTATTAGGACACATGTACAATTTAATAATATGTACTCTCTTGTTACAATATCAACTTGTTTTTCTCATTACCTAATTCACGGGATCTCCGATCAGGAAGGTATGGGTTACCATTGTGTTGTAACTCAAATGGGCCTCATACCCATGTCCATAGACGCAATGGAAATCGTTTTCCTTGCAAGTCAACTTTGAGAAAGGGGAGATCTCTGCGGCTTGAGTTATTGCTATATCTTTGGGTCGTGGATCCCCGGCCTCCTCTTTTTCGGGTAAATCCTCTCCACTCCATTCCCAGACTGAACACAAAAGTATGCTTCATCGCGAACAGGATGCCCAATTGGAACTTTTTCTCCACACTTGCCCCAATCCACTGTCATAGGACTCAAACCGGTAAAGCAATCAAGGCCTAAAATCATGTCGTATCCTTTGAGGACATCCAGCACTCTCAGGTCCTTTGAAAACTCAAGGCCTTTATTTTATAGTAAACTTGAGAAAGAAAAAATGAAAAAGGAAATTCGAACGTCTAACATATAGTTAAACGGAATAAGATTAGTTACGAGGACACATGCTAACTATTAGTAAAAAAAAGCAATAGTTGGGCCCTAGTCGATGTGCTCTTATTTTGAATCTATAGCTTTTTGGGCGGGTAAGAAAAGGAAGTAGTAATCTATCAGGCAGTCTAATTCGTCTTCTCTAAGGTCAGGCAGTGAGGCATTAAAAAAGAGCAGCAGCGGCTTTGTCAAGCGAATAGAAAGAGCTGCTCGTCAAGCAAGGGATGGTTGATCGAAGGGATTGCTTCGGGCAGGCTCTCGAGGAGTCTATCGAATCGTCTTTAGCATCTTCCTCGTCAGGAAGGGGCACCACAAGAGAAGGAGTAAGGAGCCTTTTTCGGGAACTTTGGAAGGTCTTGACTTTGATTTTTCGTGAGGATAGCGATTTGCGATGCCTGTCATGATCGCGCTGTGAGAATCAGAATAGTAATTGGATGTCTTCCTACGACCCTCGTCCGAGATCCTTTCGATGAGTTTAGAAAGCACACGTCTTGAGGTATGCCGAAGCACAAGCAGTTAGTGAAGAAAGTTGGGAGAGATTCATACCGACTGTGAGAAAAAAGGGTTCTTCAATCTGGGTAACATTCAATCAACACTTAGAGACTGACTTTGTATGGCAACGCTTTGTTAAACATCCCACATCAGACGCCTACATTGTTCAAGTCAACTTGCCAGATAATCCTTTTCTATCATTCTAATTAGATATGCGTAAGACTTTAAAGGGTGAACCCAAGACAAATAGGAAGATGATCTAATGATTGCTAGCAGTGAGAATCTAAAAATAGAAGAAGATAGCGTTTTTTCCGCCAATAGAAAGAGGGCTAGCTGTGCTTATTCTGACAAGGCTGAACATGAGTTGCTCTCAAAGGACTTGACTTCTGAAATCTCTATTCTACGTTTTTCAACTAATCCACACGAGAAAATCCTATCTTTCAAGCTTTCTCTCACTAACTTCGCCAACTGTCCTTCGCTCCAGATGGTCAATATCTTCAGACTAGCCATCTGTCCTTGGCTTCTATACCCTTCTTTCTAATCAATTTAGACCTTAAATGAATAGAACTACCCATTTTTTCTATCTATATTGCGATGTCTCACTTGGAATGGAATGCAGTATGTTGATCCAGACTGAATGATGCACTTTGGGCCTTTAGGAAAGAGGGTCCTCGATCGAGAGAGAATCTGTAAATGATGCAAATGGTTCGGGAAATAGGTTCCTCAGAGCACACAATTCATTCATAAGCTTTGCTTTCTTTGACTCCAAAAAAGGATGATTCTATTCTCTTAAGAGTAGGTCGAATCCCCTATACCAATCTGCCATTTCTCCCCGACTTGGTCTACTGGATGGAATGCTGCTTCTAGTTCTAATAAATCTTGATATTGATTCCATAGAATATCGAATGGATTCGTTATGTCACGACGGTCTTCACCGCAATGCTTAGCTCTTTCCGATATATGGAGCAATTCACGTCTATATACCGAACTCGATTTGACTGCTTCACTTCATCCTTTAGCTAGAAAACCCTAGATCGCATGCCGTAAAGGATGGGTGTGAAAATGTTCCCAGGATATGAATGAAAATCTTCATCATCTTCTTTCGGTCCCATGGTGGAATGCCTTTATGCCACTTTGTTCCGGATAAGTTCATTGAGTTATTACAGGTAGTATTGCTCTCAAGCTAGGAAGGAAAGGTAATTTTTTTAGGCCTTCTTATCGCTACGCTTTGAGGGTTCTGGCTTGAATAGGCCTAACGACTGCTAATTCCCGTCTTCCTCGCAATGACTGTTTTGGCTCAACTATAGCAATTCTCGTTTGAATAAGAGCTTAAAGTAAAGACAGACGTGAAAGCGAAAGTGGAATCCTCCTGCCCCGACTCTAACTCAACCACCAAGAGCGGCAGGAGGGCAATTCCTCTTCAAAGAAGCAAGCTAAAGAAGGACTATTACTACCACCGAACACAAGGCAAAGCGAAAGAAGGTAAACCGAACCACAACTACCTATGAGTTCAGAGTGGCCAAGAGGATGAATAGGTTATTCTAATGACCATAGGAATAAGGAAGACTCGTTCGCTTTAAAGCAGTAAGACCAGAAAAAGTTCCTTCGCTAACCTGTTGGCTTAGTGAATAGTTCTGCCTTCATTAAAGAAGAGACCTATTTTCCACTTTCAAAGTCGATTCTAAAAAAGCAAAAGCTAGGCCTTAATAAACTACTGTTCTTTCCAAGGAAAGAGAGAAAGAAGTCACAAAGCGAGGGATCGCTAAGAGCTCCTCTTCCGCTAAGACCAGTAATCTAGAATCTATTCTTTTAAAGAAAAGGAAATTACCCACTCAACAAAGAGCGGAGTCGTTGTCGTGAACATGATTCTTCCCACCCTTGGGAAGTAGGCTAGTAGAAAGAAATAGCTTTTCTCTCATCGCCATTTATGGTTATGGCCTGGTCTGGGGATTGACCCTACGGCTATGGCTATTGCACTTATCAATTCAAAAATGAAAAGGTTCTTATTCTTTGCATATATTCTATTCTAAGAGCTTCTAGGGCATAGAATCAAGCACCCTCTTTTCTTCCTTCAAAGCAAGCTTCAATCTTTCACGACCGACTTCAAGTAGCCAGTATCCTACGTAATTCATTCTTCTCCTTGCTTACTTTTCAGGGTAGTCTCGGCTAATTCGGCTATTAAGCTAAGCCTTTGACTAGTATGGTATGAGTTCCTAAAGCAGTTCACCGTGTATTAGCTTCCCCCTTGCTTCTTTCATAGATAGGGAAATTAAGCTTGCAATTTCATCTTCAGTTTCCAAGTTTTCAGTGCCTTTTTCTTATAGTATACAAAATAGGATTCTGGATTGCTCTTCATTTCGTTCAATTTATCCCCTTGCTTTTCAACGTATATATATTAACCCGCCTTGTTTACCTATTTCTTGTACAATTCACATGACTCATTGAAACCAACTTTCTCCTTCCTACATTTTCTCTCTACAGCAGTTATCCATTCGATAATGGCATTGTAGATCTAGTGGAGTGAGTGATTGTGTGGTGTTCAGTCTACAGAAGATCAAGGTAGTTTCTTTTTGAAAAGCGGATTTCTCCCTTCAAAATCTCATCCATCGTCTTTGTTAAAGTATGGAATTCTCACCCAGAGTTGCGGAACTCACGACTCTACTAGAAAGTAGAATGACCAACTTTTACACGAATTTTCAAGTGGATGAGATCGGTCGAGTGGTCTCAGTTGGAGATGGGATTGCACGTGTTTATGGATTGAACGAGATTCAAGCTAGAGAAATGGTGGAATTTTCCAGCGGTGTGAAAGGAATAGCCTTGAATCTTGAGAATGAGAATGTAGGTATTGTTGTCTTTGGTAGTGATACCGCTATTAAAGAAGGAGATCTTGTCAAGCGCACTGGATCTATTGTGGATGTTCCTGCGGGAAAGGCCATGTTAGGCCGTGTGGTCGACGCCTTGGGAGTACCTATTGATGGAAAAGGGGCTCTAAGCGATCACGAGCGAAGGCGTGTCGAAGTGAAAGCCCCAGGGATTATTGAACGTAAATCTGTGCACGAACCCATGCAAACAGGCTTAAAAGCAGTGGATAGCCTGGTTCCTATAGGCCGTGGTCAACGAGAACTTATAATCGGGGACAGACAAACTGGAAAAACTGCAATAGCTATCGATACTATATTAAACCAAAAGCAAATGAACTCAAGGGGCACATGTAGGACCGAGTAGGCAACTAGAGGGGGGGGGTGAATAGATGCCGAATAAAATTCAACTATTTCTTTCTGAAAATAAAAGACCCCTAAATAGCGGAAGAATATCTAATAATGAAGAGATCAAAACCCTAGATTAATTAGCGAGACAAGTCGAACAAAAAATCAAAACTAGTTCTATCAAAAATCGAACAAACCTTCTAATCAAGAATCAAAGAAAAAAATAAGAGAATATTGCAAAAACTTATTTTTTTTTTTATTCCAAAGCCATCTTCAACAAGATGACACCAAAAAAAAATCTTCTAATCTTCAATGATTAGAAAACCCTAAACAAAATCTCTAATCTCACAAGATTAGAAAACCCTAAACAAACTAAAGAGAGCACAAAAGCTTTTCTTTGTTGTAGGCACCTTTTGCTTCTTGCCCTTTGCATTGGATGATTCTCTAAACCCCTAAAACCCCCTATTTAAAGGGCTCCATAGCAGTTGATTCCTTCTTGTATACGGCAAACCGGTGGCTCCACCACGTTTCACGCGAGTCTCCTTCTCGGACACGGCAAAAACCAGGCTTGCTGTACTCCCAGCTCATGCCGGGGCAAGTGGGCCTGGTGACGCGCACGATCGCCGGCTGCTGCCTGTACTCCCTTTCGGACACGGCATGCAGAAAGCAACGCACTCACACACGCACACGATGCACACACTACGCACGCACACATGCAACTCACGCCATGCACACACACACACACTAGCATGCACACACACATGCATGCATACTCACACACTCACATGCATGCACACACACATGCACGTACACACACACACACTTGCATGTATGCACACACATATGCACACACACACTCTAAAAATTGTATACACGCGTACGACCACCTGCCGCTACGCTGCAACGATCTCGACCTCACATGCATCGTTTCTCTAGTCCGAAACATCTCGCATGACACCCTCGACCCTCACGACCTCAGTTCCTCCCTGAACCTAGTCTCGGTCCCGTCATCGACCACGTTCGACCTCAAGCAACACCTGCACGTGAACAGAAAACACAAAAACAATTTCCGAGCCCAAGTCCGCGACTTGACTCAAATTAATCCATACAACCAACTGGTTTCAGATCTTTTTCAAATAAAGAAACCAAAAAATAAATCGGTTCAAATTGGTTTCAAAATCTTTTTCAAATCTTGAGCCAAAATCAACTCAAATCTTTTCAAATCTCTTGAATATTCAAATACTCATCATCAAAAACACATGGATCAAAAACAATGATCCTTCAATCTCCCTTGATGAGTAATTTGACAAAACACAATAAGATTTGACAAGAGTAAAAATGAGAGTTTGAGACCCAAAAGATTCCAAGACCAAGTAAAGACCAAGTAAATCCAAATTCTCAAACAAGATTCCAAGACCAAGTAAAAAAAAATGAGAGTTTGAGACCCAAAAGATTCCAAGACCAAGTAAAGACCAAGTAAATCCAAATTCTCAAACAGTATTCCAAGACCAAGTAAAGACCAAGTAAATCAAGTAAATCCAAATTCTCAAACAGTTTGAAATTCACCTCTCTTTTATTTTTCTTCTTCTTGACTTTTGCTCTCCCCTTTTTGACAAAATAGTCATCAAGATCTCAAAACTCCCCTTAATGAATGCAAGATCTCAAGCTTTGAAGTATATTCAAGGTATATAATCAAAGTAAAGCATTTGGAGAGTTTTTACGAGAGTTTTCACATTTTGTGTCAATTTATCCAATGAGAAAGCAAATTGAGAGAATATGGAGGCTCTAACACATAGAATAGTTGTTGCATAAGCAAATTAGAGCAAACAAGTAAGATGTCATAAACTGATTTTGCCAAAGCTAAAAGGAAATCTATCATGAGCAAAGAGAGACTTTCAAATTCACTAATGTTTGTCTCAAGGCTTTTCAAAAATTTGAATTTCCTTTTTCTCTTTTAGCAAGTTTGACAATTTTGCTTTGTGAACAACAGGGATGACAAGTAACTGCACACTAGCCCATACTTGTGTATGAGTAGGTAGTTCTTTCTTGTATCTTTCTCAGTTTAAATTGGCAAGTGGCTTCACATTGTTCTGAACTTTTGTTTAGACAAGTAGCCTTTTCTTGCATCTTTTGAATTTAAATCCCTGGCAAGGAAGCTGCACATTGTACTAAACTTGTGTTTAGCCAAGTAGCTTTGCTTGCATCTTTTCAACTTGCTTTTATCATTTAAAACACTGATTTTGCTTGAGACTCATAATGATCATTTGAAGTCCAACAAAAGCTCACACATAGTTTCTAATCAGCTCTAGCCTTTCAACAGATGACAAGAAACTTTTAAGCCTATTTCACAAATGCAATACCATAATGAACAAGAGCCAAAATATTCTCAAAAGCATCTCAAATTGAATTATTTTAGTCTTTTAGTCTTTTAGTGAGAAGTGAAGCAATGTAGCATTAATTTGACTATATACACAAGAATAGTCAACAAAGCTTTGTACTACATGATGCAATGAAAACAGGGGAGTTTTCTTTAAGTGTAACGACAAAATCAAATGAAAGAGTTAAAATCAAGACTCCTCAAATCAACCCATGGGGATGAATGATCCCAAGTTCGCGCGTAAGAAAGCAAAGCGAGAAGAATCAAGCGGCTTAGTGAAAATATCAGCAATTTGAGCATCCGAATCAACAAATTTCAGTTCAATAGCTCCTTTTTCAACATGATCTCTAAGAAAATGATATCGAACATCAATGTGTTTAGTCCTTGAATGTTGAACAGGATTTTTAGCGATGTGAATTGCACTAGTATTATCACAAAGAAGTGGAACACTACTAAAGTTAATGCCGTAATCTTTAAGAGTTGAAGTGATCCAAAGAATTTGTGAACAACAACTAGCGGCTGCAACGTATTCAGCTTCAAAGAGTAGATTGAGCAATCGAGGACTGTTTCTTAGAAGACCAAGAAACAAGTGAAGTGCCAAGAAAATGACATGTGCCGAAGTACTCTTTCTATCTAATCTACACCCCGCAAAATCAGCATCGAATATCCTAGGAGTGTAAGCGAAGAAGAACAAGAATACCAAATGTCAAATTCAGGAGTGGAGCGAAGATACCTGAAAATTCTTTTAATTGCTTGTCGATGTGATTCTCGAGGAGAGGCTTGAAATCGAGCGCACAAACATCTTGCAAAATGTATGTCGAGCCTCGGCGATCAAATGCAAGTGATCCAATCATGCTTCGTATTCTTTTGGTCCATCTCGACACCATTCTCGTCAAGATCCAAAATTGTTGTTGTGCTCATTGGAGTAGATATCGACTTTCCTTCTCCCATGTCGAATTTCTTTAGTAGCTCCTTTGTATACTTGGATTGGTGCAAGAAGATCCCTTCTTTTGCTTGTTTGATTTGAAATCCAAGGAAGTATGTCAACTCTCCCATCATACTCATCTCGAATTCCCTGGACATCATTTCGAAAAACTGCAACACAAGAGAGTGGGAGGATCCTCCAAAGATAATATCATCCACATAAATTTGCACCACAAGAAATTGATCATTTGAATTTTGAGTAAATAGAGTTTTATCAACTTTTCCCATCTCAAAATTATGTTGAAGCAAGAAGCCTTTTAATCTATCATACCAAGCACGAGGGGCTTGTTTTAATCCATAAAGAGCTTTTGACAAACGATATACATGATTAGGAAATTTTTCATTTTCAAAGCCAGGAGGTTGTTTCACAAAAACTTCTTCTTCTATAAAACCGTTTAGAAAAGCACTTTTCACATCCATTTGAAATAACTTAAAACCTTTTGAAGCTGCAAAAGCCAAGAGGATGCGAATAGCCTCTAAACGAGCAACAGGAGCAAATGTTTCATCAAAATCAATTCCTTCAAGTTGAGAAAAACCTTGAGCTACAAGTCTAGCTTTGTTTCTAACAATTATTCCATCTTCATTTAACTTGTTCTTAAAAACCCATTTTGTTCCAATAATGTTTTGATTTTTAGGAGGTTCCACTAAAGACCAAACTTTATTCCTTTCAAAGTTTTCTAACTCTTCATGCATCGCATCTACCCAAGAACTATCAGTTAAAGCATGAGTAATGTTCTTAGGTTCAAAATTTGCAACAAAAGCAGAATGCATGCATAAAAGAGTTTGAGATGAATTAGAACGTGTCACCCTTTCATGAAGACTTCCAATAATTTGTTCAGGAGGATGGTTCTTCAAAACAGTAAGGGGAGGTCCAGTTGTTTCAGTCGTCGTGGGAGGTGTAGGAGAATCTGAAGTAATAGTCACATCAATTTGTTCAGGAACATCTTCCCGTTCTGTAGGTATGAGCTCATCATCATCATTATCTTCATCATTTTCTTCGAATCTTTTATCCAAAAAGATTGGCTCTAAATCTTCTCGTGAACCTGAAATGTCGGGTCTAGCTCCAGGGCTAGCCTCATCAAAAGTAACATCGCATGTCTCCAACAATTTGTTAGTCGATAAATCAAGTACACGATATCCATGAGAGTGCAACGAATAGCCAAGGAAAATACCATCTGTACTACGAGCTTCGAATTTATCAAGATTTCCATGTTTAAGAATAAAGCATTTGCAACCAAACACTCGTAAGTGAGAAACAGATGGTTTACGATCAAATCTCAGTTCATAAGATGTTTTACCAAGTAAAGCTACGAGATAGACCCTATTTGATATATAGCAAGGTAAGAAATTGCCTCGGCCAAAATTTTCTTGAAGTGTTATATTCATCTAGCATAGTTCTAGCCATTTGAATCAAAGTTCTATTTTTCCTTTCTACAACACCATTCTGTGAGGGAGAATATGGCGAAGAAAATTGATGTTCAATCCCATTAGTTTCACAAAAAGATTTAAACAAGGCATTTTTGAATTCTGTACCATTATCTGTTCTTATGGCTTTCAATGAGTTAGGCAATTCATTTATCAATCTCTTAAAGAAGACATGAAAGAGTCCAAAAATCTCATCTTTTGAAGGCAGAAAAATGCACCCAAGAGTATCTCGAATAATCATCAACTATTACTAGAAAGTACCATTTACCTCCTACGATTGTACTCGAGATGGTCCTACCGTATCCATGTGAAGAAGTTGACCGGGGCCAGTGGTCATTACAGTAGAGACAGGAGCATGTGGGGCTCCAACCATCTTACCATGTCGACAGGAAGCACAAACAATGTCTTTGCAAGATTTTAATTTTGGCAAGCCACGAATTAAGTCTAGACCACTCAATCTAGATAACAGATCAAAGCCCATGTGACCTAACCGACGATGCCAAAAATTGAGATTTCTAGATTCTGAAGCAACAAAACAATGTGAACTTGAAGCATTGCTAAAATTTGCTATGAAAATTTTTCCAAGTCTAGATATCTCAAGAGTCAAGTTTCCAGAAGCATCGAGTACTCTACATGCATTTGGTTTAAAACTCACTTCAAAGTTTTCATCCAACAATTGAGATCTGAGATAGAAGGTTGAATTTCAGTTTAGACACCAAAGAGACATTCTTTAAAGTAAAGTGATCATTTACCTTCACAGTACCTTTTGCAATGACGCTGGCCCAAAGAGTAGCATCTCCAAAAGTGATCGTTTCGTTCCCAGATGCTTTTGTTAGGGAGAACCAACTTGGGTTGCCTGTCATGTGTTGACAGCATCCTGAATCAACAACCCAGATGTTCTCCTTCCCTTCTCGTACCACCTACATGTTATGAACAGAAGATGTTGAGGATTCAAATTGGGGTTAGAGAAATATGATTTAGGTATCCAAAGATCGAATCACTTTCGACGAGGAGGTGATCGTACAAAAGCTTGTGAATGCAAAGTAAATGAATTTCCGTGTATTTTGTTTGCTTTCACTAGCGGAACATGTGGAGAAATGATATGTGTTTGTCTAAAGTTAGACTTAGCCTTTGAATTTTCCTTTCTCTGTTGTTTGGCTAGTCTAAAACAAAAATTCATCAAATGACCATCTTTTCCACAATGAGTGCAATTGTACTTAACAAATGGTTTGTCTTTAGAAGCGAAGCAACATTTGCATTCATCATAGTAGAAGATAAAATTCAGCAGATTTGAAGACGCTTTTCTCGTGTTCTTTGACAATTTCAAACTTTCCACTTTCAAGAGTTTTAACAATAGTAGGAGCATATGATTTGTGATGAGCATAAGGATCAAAACCTAAACCTTTGTGATGAGTGCTGATTTTTGATTGATCCAAAATCATATTTAGATTTTTCTTTCCTTTAGTAAAACGTTCTAAAGACTTTTCCAAGTAATCAATTTTTCGAGAGAGTGTTAAACAATTATTACAGGAAACATCTACTTTTTCTTTCTGCTTGCGACAAGTTGAGCATGAAAGAACTTCATGTGTAAGCAAATCATTAACCAATTGAGTAATCTTAGCATCTGCATCATGCAACTTCAATTCTAGTATGGGACATTTAGAACAAGAAGTTTGACCATGTAAACCATCGAGAGCAACCAACATTTTTCACAAGTTTTTCATTTTTCAATTGTTTGGCATAAACTTGTTCTAGTTTAATCATATGTTCCTCTTTTAGAGATTTAATTTCAAATTTGAGATCTAAGCAAGAATCACATGTCTTTTAGAATTTGAATTTCTAAGATCAAAGTTTTGAGTTTTCGGCATGGATAGATCTTTCTCTAAGTTTTTATTTTTGAGTGAAGATTTTCTTAAAGATTTTCTCAATATGACTAAAACTTCACAAAGCTCATCATACGAAGGTATTACCTCATCACCGTCATTTGGAAGTCCGTCGTTGTCACTAGAATCACTAGTGTTCCCTTTCGCCATGAAGCACGATCCGGTGAAATCTTTCTCGTTCAGCTTAGTTTGCTTCGCTTCCTTCTCATCGTCAGTTGAATCATCAATGTCGCTTAAGTCTGAGCGACCAATTGCCGTGAATAGTGTGTTGAGCATCTTGGTTGTGGGTTGGGTATTTTTGTCCTTGCTTTCTTTTGGCGGAAGGACTTGGAGGAGTTGCTTTGCTCCTTCTCCTCTTTATCTTTGTTCTTGAAACGCTTAGCACGGATGTGCCGGCCTTGCCGCAGCTTGTAGCGATGGATGGAGGCTCCTCTTCTCTCCCTTGATCTCATGTAAGCTGCATTGACACGCTTGGAAAGAAGAGCAAGTGTATCTTACAGTATTTGATCTAGTTGTTCATCACTAAGAGCACTCAAAACAAGTAATGGAATATGATGATGAAGAACTAGTGGCATTATCATATGAAGAATTAGCATTAAGAGCCATAGAGTTATCATTGGAAGTTCTTGAAACAATGTCTATCTCAAAAGTCTTGAGACTAGAATATAGTTTATCCAAAGTCATTTCACTCATCTTGTGAGCTTCCCTAAAAGGTCACTTTCATTTGCCGATTTTAAGATCAAGAGATGATAGGAAATGTCTAGCATTTTCAGAGTCGGTGTACTTTACATCTACGACTCTAAGATTGTTTAAGATTCATAAAGCGAGCAAAACAATCATCTAGAGATTCTCGAGTTCATTTCAAATCTAGTGTATTCTTTTTTAAATTGATCTTGCCTAGCTTCTTTTACAGAGTCAGTGCCCTCATGATAATCTTGAAGAGATTTCCAAATTTCATGAGCAGTGAGTAAATGACAGACTCTATCGAATTCTTTTCTAGCAAGTCCTTGAAGCAATATGTTTCTAGCTCTATTATTGTTTTCAACATCTTTCTCAAACTCGATTTTATCAATATCATCATTAGAAGGAAGCTCGTACGAAATTTTTACCTTGCGCCAAATTGCGTTACCTTGAGCTTGAAGATATGCAGTCATTCGGATCCGCCAGTGGGGGAAGTCTGTGCCATTGAAGATTGGCGGCTTGTTCGAGTATTTCTCCGTTGCCATAACTTACCGTTTACTAATCACCTGTTAAGATGGATTAGTAGAGCCTTGCTCTGATACCACTTGTAGGACCGAGTAGGCAACTAGAGGGGGGGGTGAATAGATGCCGAATAAAATTCAACTATTTCTTTCTGAAAATAAAAGACCCCTAAATAGCGGAAGAATATCTAATAATGAAGAGATCAAAACCCTAGATTAATTAGCGAGACAAGTCGAACAAAAATCAAAACTAGTTCTATCAAAAATCGAACAAACCTTCTAATCAAGAATCAAAGAAAAAAATAAGAGAATATTGCAAAAACTTATTTTTTTTTTTATTCCAAAGCCATCTTCAACAAGATGACACCAAAAAAAAATCTTCTAATCTTCAATGATTAGAAAACCCTAAACAAAATCTCTAATCTCACAAGATTAGAAAACCCTAAACAAACTAAAGAGAGCACAAAAGCTTTTCTTTGTTGTAGGCACCTTTTGCTTCTTGCCCTTTGCATTGGATGATTCTCTAAACCCCTAAAACCCCCTATTTAAAGGGCTCCATAGCAGTTGATTCCTTCTTGTATACGGCAAACCGGCTGGCTCCACCACGTTTCACGCGAGTCTCCTTCTCGGACACGGTAAAAACCACTGCCTGTACTCCCAGCTCCATGGCAGGGGGCAAGTGGGCCTGGTGACGCGCACGATCGCCGGCTGCTGCCTGTACTCCCTTTCGGACACGGCATGCAGAAAGCAACGCACTCACACACGCACACGATGCACACACTACGCACGCACACATGCAACTCACGCCATGCACACACACACACACTAGCATGCACACACACATGCATGCATACTCACACACTCACATGCATGCACACACACATGCACGTACACACACACACTTGCATGTATGCACACACATATGCACACACACACTCTAAAAATTGTATACACGCGTACGACCACCTGCCGCTACGCTGCAACGATCTCGACCTCACATGCATCGTTTCTCTAGTCCGAAACATCTCGCATGACACCCTCGACCCTCACGACCTCAGTTCCTCCCTGAACCTAGTCTCGGTCCCGTCATCGACCACGTTCGACCTCAAGCAACACCTGCACGTGAACAGAAAACACAAAAATAATTTCCGAGCCCAAGTCCGCGACTTGACTCAAATTAATCCATACAACCAACTGGTTTCAGATCTTTTTCAAATAAAGAAACCAAAAAATAAATCGGTTCAAATTGGTTTCAAAATCTTTTTCAAATACTGAGCCAAAATCAACTCAAATCTTTTCAAATCTCTTCGAATATTCAAATACTCATCATCAAAAAACACATGGATCAAAAAACAATGATCCTTCAGCACAAATGAGAGTGAGACATTGTATTGTGTCTATGTTGCGATTGGACAAAAACGCTCGACTGTGGCACAATTAGTTCAAATTCTTTCAGAAGCGAATGCTTTGGAATATTCCATTCTTGTAGCAGCCACCGCTTCGGATCCTGCTCCTCTGCAATTTCTGGCCCCATATTCAGGGTGTGCCATGGGGGAATATTTCCGCGATAATGGAATGCACGCATTAATTATATATGATGATCTAAGTAAACAGGCGATGGCATGTCGACAAATGTCATTATTGTTACGCCGACCACCAGGCCGTGAGGCTTTCCCAGGGGATGTTTTCTATTTACATTCCCGTCTCTTATAAAGAGCTGCTAAACGATCGGACCAGACAGGTGCAGGTAGCACGACTGCGTTACCCGTGATTGAAACACAAGCTGGAGACGTAACGGCCTATATCCCCACCAATGTGATCTCCATTACAGATGGACAAATCTGTTTGGAAACAGAGCTCTTTTATCGCGGAATTAGACCTGCTATTAACGTTGGCTTTCTGTCAGTCGCGTCGGGTCTGCCGCTCAGTTGAAAGCTATGAAACAAGTCTGCGGTAGTTCAAAACTGGAATTGGCACAATATCGCTAAGTGTCCGCCTTCGCTCAATTTGGGTCAGACCTTGATGCTGCGACTCAGGCATTACTCAATAAAGGTGCAAGGCTTACAGAAGTGCCCAAACAACCACAATATGAACCACTTCCAATTGAAAAACAAATTGTTGTGATTTATGCTGCTGTCAACGGCTTCTGTGATCGAATGCCACTAGACAGAATTTCTCAATATGAAAAAGCCATTCTAAGTACTATTAATCCAGAATTACAAAAATCATTCTTGGAAAAAGAGGGATTAACTAACGAAAGAAAGATGGAACCTGATGCTTCTTTAAAAGAAACTGCTTTGCCTTGTTTGTGAATTAATAAAAATAAATAAGGCAGATAAAAAATCAATTTGGAAATTGCGCGGGGGGGGGGGGGGGCGAGGGTTGTTTTTTGTTGTGTTATGTCGGTTTTTTTTAAAGAAGTTACCTCTTGAACTCGCAGATGTAGAGAGGTTGCCCCTCCTCTTGAACTGCGTCACTAAAGCGATTCCTGTTGATGGAAAATAGGCTGATTTTGTTTGATCCGATCTGCCTATGCCAGTTCGAGTCTGGCGAGTCGCTCCATTTTTCGGGGGAGTTCCACAGGTCTATCTATTTTACTTTATTTCACCGATGCGAGTGCCGAGTTGTTTCGAGTCTCAGAATCCTCGCTCAGCTCCAGCTTCAAAGGTCTGAGATCTGATATATAGGCCAATTTTTCGGTAGAAAACATTGATGGGTTGAGTCGGTCAACTGTAATGTAAAGAACATAAAGGAGAGACTTTCTAGCCCCTGTGTGTAGCATCTGAGTTTTCCAGCACTATCACTGAACTAGTACCGTACTTTCCATTTAATCAATGATTAAAACTATCCAGTATTGACGGCTTCTTCCCCGTCCAGAGTTTCACTTCACTAACTTGAAAGAGACTCCCCACACGAACGAACAAGCGATTCGCCGAAAAAAGAACTAAAGATAAAAGGGAATCTTTCACAGAGGCTTTCGACCTTATCCATCAGAATCGTCAATTGATCTTCTGAGTCAGTTTTTTCTGACTCCTCTGGCGGGTCTTCTACAGATTTGTCTCTTAGGGCTATGAGCTTGTTTATGGAGATGGAATGCTTAATCCTGCTTGTACTCTTTACTATATCTGGCATACTAAAGGATAGGGGCAGTCCCCTTCCACCAGCGGGCTTTTCCGGTAGCACTACATAGTCTTCAAATCAAACTGAAATTGCTTAATCGATCACTTTCTTTAATATACTATCTTTCCCTGCTGCCAAAAATCCTGTTATTCCACATTGCCCCAAGGTAAGTCAAAGAGGTATGCCTGGGGAAGCATAGATCACGGTATATGCGTAATAGGAGGGGATATCTTTCAGATAGTAAAGTGTTGCGTGAGTTACACAACACCGACAGAAACTATTTAGGCTTTCAGTTGCAGAAGTGGCCAAAATAAATCCATGAGCCTGATTTGTTGAACAAATTGAAATAGGAAAGGGGGCAACTGAAGTTTGCTGTACCAAGAAAAATCGAAAAAAGAAAATTAGAATGGAGCAAAATTTCATAATTTCCTCCACAAATAGAAAAGGGTTATAGTGCATCTCTACTAAGTACTAACAGGTCAAGAAAATAAGATCTGGACGCACCCTTTGATTGCAACATCCATTTGGTTTACATGCCAAATTTCCAAATATGAAGCTAAAAAAGGATTGGGGTTTTGCTTACGTAATTTAGCTTTGCTGTCAGCTGTGTGTGAATGGTAAACATCGGCTATTCTGAAGCCTCTCTTTAAAGTATCAAGTATGGAGTAAGAGGGGCACTGGGAACTCTCATTCGAATGTTTTCTTTTGCGGAGCACTAGTAGTTCATTGAACATTATATTATTGTTGCATATTATTAAAAAGAGTAATGATTTGGTTGGTAACAAGCCAAGAACATTATATCATAGTGGTTTTTTTACATTTCATTTTCATATCTTTTGTACAACATTATTAATTATGTCAATCGAATCGAGTGGACCAATCAATGAGTAGTTCGATTTGAACAGCAGCTTTGCCTAGCTTTGGAAGCGATCACTGTGAGCTCTTTCTCTCAACTTATTTGTAAGTACGTTATCCTTTCCTTTTTTCTCTGTGAGTGGTGACAGATCCGTTGTGTGGAGGATGCCTGTGGTGCTGGTGTGGAACAACCAGTGTGTACCCAAGCTAACAAAATTCTAATAAAAAAATACATGTCCAGCATATGAAAAGAAAAGAGGTCTTCGATACCAACACTCTTGCTTCATATCCTCCTTCCATTTCCCTGACCTGTAAAGCAAAATCGAAATCACATGAAACGCTAAAGTTCTTGCACATTTGGGAACCCCCCTGTCGGCGTTCTAGCCAACAGGCACCCTCGGATCAGGTGCTTGTGAGGTTCAGACAGGGGGCTTTCGAGACAATCGCCAGAGGAAAAAGGCCGGGGTGCAGTGGAAGCTTTCAAGAAGGGGGATGCTAGGGTTTACCCAGGTTCAGGCCCTCTGAAGAGTAACAGCCCTAGTCCTGCTTTTCTGGATATTGCTTGTGTTGTGGCCAAAGAACGAAACCAGACTCGGAACCCCTTCTCCCATGCACCCCAGCTCCCTTTTATAGTCGGGCTGGCTGAGATGCGTGGGTTACAATAGTCCTACAATGCTCATTACACTGCCACGGGGCATTTAATGCGCCCGTCTCTATCCTTAAAGCACATTTAATGCCTATCGTAGCCGTCACACCCCTGCCTCGGACCCTACGCCTGCCAACGCCGCCCGTTCCGTCAGAGGGAGGGGGCCATCGTGATGTCACCCATCATCAATGCGCGCCGCCATACTGTAGCCTCCACGCTTTGCATTTAATGCGCACGATTCACATTAAATGCCCCTCATCCTGGCACTGCAGCCTCGGGGGTGGTGCGCCAATGGCATGGCCTGTACGCCATCTGTCCACTGGGCGACCACCTTACTGGGCGCCCAGTGGCGTGGCCTGGTCGCCACCAGTCCACTGGGCGACCACCTTACTGAGCGCCCAGTGGCGTGGCCTAATCGCCACCTGTCCACTGGGCGACCACCTTACTGAGCACCCAGTGGTGTGGCCTAATCGCCACCTGTCCACTGGGCGACCACCTTACTAGGTGCCCAGTGGTGTGGCCTGTACGCCACCTGTCCATTGGGCGACCACCTTGTGGCCCTACTGCTCACCGTGGCGGTGGGGCCCGAACGCGCCCTGCCCGCCCGGCACCCGTGTTTATTGCAGGGGAGTGGGTACCCTGGTGTAGAATACGCCGACAGTAGCCCCCGGGCCCACCCTGGAGCGCCCTCTGGCTTTCTACTTTCTTTCTTCTTTTTCCCAGGGAACGGTTCAGTCTCCTGGGTGGGGCCCCTTAAATGCCCACACGCCCCGCATCTTTAAAGATCTTCCGGCTTCTCCGGTTCCCAAGGCGGGTTGCACAGTTATTCCCGCCTCGTAACCGTCTCACGATCCTTGGGATGCGCCCCCCCTTTATGGGGTTTTTGGGTTTCCCAACTGCGAGCCGCCGCGTCCTTTCGGTTTTCCCGCCAGGCCTCCCCTCGCGCCCTTATAAAAAGACCAGCCAAGAGAGGGAGCGGTTCTTTTCCATCATCGCGCTTTACTGCCGCAGCTCCCTTCATTCTCTGTCTTTTCCCTTCGCCTTAGAGCCCTTCTGCCTTCAATGGCTCCTCCGACTTCCTCTGCCATGATCCTCCCCACTTCGTCAGTCGAGGAGGAGGGCGCCGCCAAGCTTTCCAAGCACGTCTCTGCGGGCACCCTCCGCATTCACCCCGGGACCGTCGCGCCACGCTGCCAGCCCGGGGAGGTTGTCTTCTTCGGGTGGCAGCTGCTAGCCGGCCTGCTGCCTCCGGTTTCAGACTTCTATCTCTCCGTCCTCAACTTCTACGCCATTCACCACATCCATCTTCCTCCTAACTCCATTGTCCATCTTGCTGTCTTCGCCCATTTCTGCGAAATGTTCGTGGGAGTGTTGCCCAATCTCCTCCTCTTATGCTTCTTTTTTGTCCTTCGCACCGCCGACACCCCTCCTTCTGTCTCCGGGAGCTACCACCTACGGCTCCGAGACGGGAATGCGTCGCGCTACATCCCACTGGACTACCGGTCCAACTGGAGGGCGTGGCGCAACGAGTGGGTGTACGTCGAGGACGACAGCGGCATCGAAGTGCTGGAGCTTCCAAAAGAGTCGGCGATTAGCAACCCCAACTGGGGGGCTCACGTCAGTGAGACGCCTGAACTTCAGACGATGCTAGCTCGCGTCGATCAGTTGCGGACGGCGGGCCTAACGGGGGGCATGGTTGTCCAGGACTTCATTTCCAGAAGGCTTAGCCCCCTGCGCCGCCGCGTTCGCCCGGCCTGGCAGTACATGGGCCAGGATGATGGGACCCAGACGATCCCTGGAGGTAGACTGCTACGCTTTGATCGCCCTTTTCCCCCTTTTTCTTTTCTTTTTGGCCAACACCGGTTCTGACGGCATTTCTCTTCTGTGGTTTTTTGTCAGCCGCCGGGAACTTGTCTTCCACCTTGATCGACGCGTGGATGGGGTAGCTGGGCGTGCCCAGCTCCGTCCCGCCATTCCCGGCGGGCGCGCTCCCACTCTGCCGGCTAGAGCCCAGGGAACGCGCGGCGATAGTCCGGGCTATGCCGAAGATGGATGCCATGGGGACGCCTGTTTCAACACACCAGGCGCCCTTAACGATTCGAGACCCCCCTCCTGCCGGCGACCAGGGGAGGGACAAGCGCCCAGCCGACGATGACACCGCCGGCGGAAACCCCCGAAGACCCCGCCTCCAGGCGGCTAGTAGGGCGCCTTTGACTGCGCCGTCGAGCTCGGCCGGGGCGGGGTCCTCCACAGCAGCCGCGGGGAGTTCTTCTGCTGCCGCGGCGGGCTCTTCAACGGCGGTAGGGAGCTTGGCAGCTAGCGCGACCTCGTCCTCCCCTGCCCCTGTTGAGGTGGTGGTGTTGGATCCTCCGGCGCCGACTCTCCTTCCGCCGCCGCCACCAGCGCCGACTCCAGCGACGATGCTGCCGCCGCCACCGCCGGCACTTGTAGCGGCACTTCTCCCCCCTCCGTTGCCGGTGCCGGCCCTTAGGCCACCAGGGCCGGCACCGCCAGCACCGCGTGGGGGCTGGTCCTCGCCCCGGGTGTGCCCCTCTTTCGGAGGCCGCCACCTAGGTACTCACTTATTCAAACGCACAAAAAATGGTTAAGTCCCTTCAAAATCGTACCTTACCGCCTTTTTTACTTTTTCTCAGGGCGCCCGCTCCAGACGCCCTTGCCGCCCAGGACAAGAACGACCATGGCGCCGCTGCTGCAAGGGCTGTGCTACCTGAGGCAGTCGAGCCCCAGGGTGAGCAGGTTGAGGGGGGCGACCCCCAAGTGGTTGTCCCACCAGCCACCGCCGCTCAGGCCCCAGGCACGCTGGGCCCTTTGCCCACCCCGGAACCCCCCACCGCCTCCATCTCCTCGGCGGATGCGGATGCTCTGCTGGCGGCTCTTAGCGAGCTTTCCTCCAAAGACAGCGGCCGCCATGACGAGCAAGGAGCGGCGAGCGAGGCAGGAATCGGCCGCCTTCGCAAGGAGGTGGAGGACTCGCGCGACCGGGAGGCGAGGCTGGAGATGCAGCTGCTGAGGGAGCGAGAGCAGCAGGAGCAGAGCGCCCGCCCGCATCGAGAGCTCTCGCGAGCCGGAAGCGAAGAAGGGTGAGCGGCCGGCCGGAGGCGGATACCATGGAGATCTTGCGTCTTGCCTTGATCGGATGGTGGCGGCCTAGCCCCACTGGGCCGGTGCAGCCACCTCGCGGGAAGCGAAGGCGCGGCACTACGCGTTCTGCCTCAGCCGGATCGCGGAGTTTCTCACACACATGCTCGCCGCCCTGACCGCCCGGTCCGCCAAGGAGGGTGTGCGATTCGCGGCCACGCAGCGAAATGCGTGCTGGTGTCTTTGCGCGCCCGGCCGTGGCGCCAACCGATCCCATGGCCACCGTCCGAGATTGAAGAGGCTGGCGCAGGCGGAGGCGGAGTCCACGACGCCTCGAGCAAGTCACCGCCTGGCGAGAGATGGAGAACCTCACCGGAGGCGGCAGCGGAAGACGTGGCGCTGAGGCTGGACTTCGACCCGGCTGACGAAAACGTGGCGGCCGCAGAAGCGGCAGCGGAGGACGAGGAGGAGGCCCCTTTAGCGTAGTTCTTCTTTTTCTCTTTTTTTTTTGTTTTTTGCTTCACCTGTAAAGATCCTTGATGCAAATCAATCTTAATGAAATAGAAACAGAAGATTTTCACTATACCACTTAGTGTCTGCTTTTGCTTCTATCCTACTGGTTTCACACAAAAAAACATATGATCGCTTAAGGGCTCAGAAGGGGAGCACGACTCATGAGTTTGCGCCAGGGAGTCACTTCCCTTGAACCCTTTGACTTAGCAAGATTTGGCTACTCAGGTAACCTCCAGGGAACGAACACTTGGTGAGGCGTGGCAGGGCCTTAGGTTTTCGACAACGGTGTTCAAGTCGCCGACCCCCACGGGGACACTCGGAGTGTCATGACCGTGCCGGGGATCGTGCTGAACTAGCCGTCCGATCGCCCACCCCTGTACGCCGCTCTCACTTAGCGGTTCCGCCTTTGCTACCGGGCTCTTGCAAGGCCACAGGGTACTAGGGGCGACTGCCCAGGCACGGCCCAACAGTGGGCAAAAAATCGGAAAGAGAGTAGAGAGGACAATTACTTTGGATAAAGAAATCAAATACTTAATTCCAAACAAGAGGCCTTTCCCGACCAGCAGTGGAAAGGAGGACACACTCCAGCTGGTCGGGGAGTAGAGCCTGAGACTTACAACCGATCAGGGATAGAACTTGCGCAGATTCTCTATGTTCTGTGAGTTCGCCAGCTCTTCGTCGTCTTGATGGCGGCTGACCGCCCGGGACGAGAGGCGAGGCGAGACCACCTTGAAGGGGCCCTCCCACTGGGGAGACAGTTTATGCGACCCGACATGCGACTGGATTCTTCGCAAGACCAGGTCGCCCACTGCTAGTGTTCTCTTACTGACCCGGGAGGCGTGGTACCGCCTGAGACTCTGCTGGTACCGCACGACACGCAGGGCCGCTCGGTCCCGCACTTCTTCCAGGAGGTTGACGTCGTCCTAGCGCAGATCCTCCTGTCCTTCTTCCGTGAACGCCGTGACGCGCGGTGATCCCAGCTCTAGCTCTGAAGGGAGGACCGCTTCCGCGCCGTAGACCAGGAAGAAAGGGGTTTCCCCGGTGGCCCGGCTTGGAGTGGTTCGAAGCGACCACAACACTGTCGGGAGCTCTTCAGTCCATCGGGCCCCACGCTTGTGGAGTCGATCAAACGCTCTGGTTTTGAGGCCCTTCAGCACCATCGCATTGGCCCGCTCAACTTGGCCATTGCTCCTTGGATGGGCCACCGAGGCAAAACAGACCTTGGTGCCCATCTCTTCGCAGAAATCCAGGAAAGCCGCACTAGTGAACTGCGCCCCGTTGTCGGTGATGATGCGGTTGGCGACCCCGAAGCGAGCGAAGATCCCTTACATAAATTTGACTGCAGCTGCGGCGGTAATGGCTCTCACCGCCTCGGCTTCCACCCACTTAGTGAATTTGTCGATGGCGACAAACAGATGGGTGTAGCCCCCTGTGGCCCGCGGGAATGGGCCCAGGATATCCAGCCCCCAGACCGCGAAGGGCCACGAGAGCGGGATAGTTTGCAGGGCCTGGGCTGGTTGGTGGATTTGCTTGGCGTGGAACTGGCACGCCTCACACCTCCTCACCAGCTCGCAAGCATCCTGGAGGGCGGTTGGCCAATAGAAACCTTGGCAGAAAGCCTTTCCCGCCATCGTTCGACCGGACACATGGCTCCCGCACACGCCTCCGTGGATATCCGAGAGCAAACTGCTCCCCTCTTCCCGAGTGATGCACTTCAGAAGAATTCCGTTTCTACCCCGGCGGTACAGGTCCCCGCCCACCAGGGTATAGCACTTGGCCTTTCGTGCTATCTTCTCTACTGACGCATCATCATCGGGGCACACTTGATCCCGCAGGTAGGCCAGGATCGGATCCATCCATGTGCCTTCCCGGTCAAGTGTGGCGACCACAGGGTGATCGCCCGGGTACTCCGCCTGGCCGGGCGTTTCCACCGGTGCTACCTTTCCTCAGGAGGTGAGGACTGAAGCAGCATCACCATCTTCCCCACCGGAGACGGGGGCCATGATGGACGGTCGCGGAAGCCTTTCTTCAAAGACTCCGACCGGAACGGGGGCCCTTGTCGAGGCAAGCTGCGCGAGCTCGTCCGCCAAGTGGTTGTCGCGCCGGGGAATATGGGTATACCCCAACCCTTCGAAGTGTCGCTCCATTTTCCTGACCTCCACCAGGTACGCTGCCATGACAGGGTCAGGACAGGAGAAGTCCTTTCTTGCTTGATTGACGACCAGCAGGGAGTCGCCTTTCACTTGTAGGTGCCGAACACCGATGGCTGCGGTGGCCCGGAGCCCCGCCAGCAAGCCCTCGTATTCGGTAACGTTGTTCGTGGCCTTGAAGTCGAGGGTGACCACGTACTGGAGGAGGTCCCCGATCGGGGAGACCAGGAGGGCCCCAGCCCCCGCGCCTTCGAGCCTGAAGGATTCGTCGAAGAAAAGCGTCCAGGGGGAGGGCGCGGGGACCTCATCTGCTTCTAACTCAGTCAGAGTCCACTTCACAACGAAGTCCTCTAGCCTTTGACTTTTTATGGCGGTACGAGGAGCGAACTTGATGCCGAACTCCCCTAGCTCAACGGACCACTTCGCAATGCGGCCTTCAGCTTCACGATTGTGGAGAATCTCGCGCAGGGGGTAGGAGGAGACCACCGTGATCTCCCTTCCTTGGAAATAGTGCCGCAGCTTCCTCGACGCCACCAGCACGGCATACACCATCTTCTGAGCCTGCGGGTACCTTGTTTCCGCGTCGTGCAGCACCTTGCTGATGTAGTAGACCGACCATTGGGCGCCTTCTCGTTACGCCACCGGCGTCGCTCACTAAAGAGGACTAGCCGCCACATACAGGCCAGCTGCGCCGGCTTCTGGGGCGACCAAAGACGGAGGGGAGGAGAGGTACTTCTTCAAGTCTTCAAACGCCTGTTGGGCTTCCGTGGTCCACTCAAATGAGTTGGTCTTCTTCAACAGCTTGAACAAGGGTAGGCTTTTCTCCCCTAGCTGGGCTATGAACCGACCAAGGGAGGCCAGGCGACCAGTCAGGCACTGCAGTTGCTTGAGCCGAGTAGGTGGCTGCATCCACTCAATCGCTTCAATCTTCTCCGGGTTGACCTCGATTCCACGGCTGGAGACTAGAAATCCGAGTAGCTTTCCGGATGAGACACCAAACACACACTTTTCAGGATTTAACTTCACACAATACTTCCTGAGACGGGAGAAGGTCTCTTCCAGATCCTGGATAAGCTCATCAACCCTCTTTGTCTTTACTACCAGATCATCAACATACACTTCAAGGTTCTTCCCCACTTGAGGCCGGAACACAATGTGCATGGCCCGTTGATAATTGGAGCCAGCATTCTTTAGCCCGAAGGGCATCCGGATATAGCAATATACACCGAGAGGAGTCACAAAAGCAGTCTTCTCTTCGTCTTCCCGCGCCATACTGATCTGATGATAACCGGAGTAGGCGTCCAGGAAGCATAGAGCCTCGCATCCTACCGTGGAGTCGACGACAATGTCTATCCGCGGGAGGGGGTATGGATCCTTAGGGCAGGCCTTATTGAGGTCAGTGAAGTCGATGCACATTTGCCACTTCCCGTTGGACTTCCTTACGAGAACCGGGTTGGCCAACCACTCGGGGTAGGTGGTCTCCCGCACAATTTTTGCACGCAAAAGCTTCTCCACTTCGTCCCGAATGGCATCCTGCCACTCTGGCGCCTGTCGTCGGACCTTCTGTCGGACCGGGTGCGCTCCAGGGAGCGTTGCCAATCAGTGCTCGATCACCTCCCTAGGGACCCCAGTCATCTCCGATGGTTCCCAGGCGAACACATCTAGATTGGACCGGAGGAAGGTGACGAGCACGCCTTTCTATTTGGCGCTGAGGTCGGTGCCGATCTTCACGACCTTGCCAGAGCCGTCCTCGCCCACGGGGACCGCCTTCACCTCGCCCGAAGGTCCGGGCAAAGCGCGGGCCCTGACCGAGGGGACACCCAGGCTGTCGTCTTTATCGCGCGCCGTGCAGGTGGTGCCGGCCAGGTCCTGCACCTGCTTGCTGAGGCGCAGAGCCTCCAGTCTATCCACCTTCACCGTGATTGGGCCTTCGGGCCCGGGGATCTTTACCAGCATGTAGGCGTAGTGAGCGACCGCCATAAATTTGACCAGAGCTGGACGACCAAGCAGGGCGTTGTAGGGGAGGTCGAAGTCAGCAACCTCAAAGTTGACAAGCTCCATCCGGAAGTTTTCTGCACTACCGAACGTGACAGCTGGCAGTTGGACCTGCCCCAGGGGCGAGAGGCCCACCCCAGGGGCGACTCCGTAGAAAAGTGGGGCCGGGCGCAGCTCCTCATACGGTATCTGGAGCGCCTGGTACGCCCCGACAGACAACAGGTTGATGGCGCTACCTCCATCAACAAGAACCCGCCCGAGCTTCGCGTTGCGAACCGTGGGAGAGACCACGATCGGGAGATGGCTCGGGCCGAAAACATTCTCCGGGTGGTCGGCCCGGCTGAAAGTGATCAGTTGGTCCGACCATTTCAGCGGCCTGCCCGCCCCGGAGGCCGGTATGGTGGCACAAACCTGCCTCAGATCCCGCTTGTACTGCGAGTTCGATGAGTAGATGGCCGAACCACCGTGAATGAACGCCACCGTATGCTCCGCCTGCTGGAAAGCCAGCGGAGCTGGGTCTTCATCGTCGTCGTCCCCATGGTCTTCCTCACGGCGTTTCTTGAGCCGCCTCTCCACCAGTTTGGACACAACTTGGTAGTCCTCCAAGTCGTGTCCACTCGTTCGATGGATGGGGCAATAAGGTTTGCCCCCGTCGTCCTCGCGACGGGGTGAGCGACGGTCCCTGCGGTCGCCCCTTCGGTCCTGACCATCGCGACGCCGGGGCTTGGCTTCCGACTCGACAACCAGGACTTCCCTGGCAGCAACCTCCTTCCGCTTCTTCTTCTTCTTGCGGTCGGAGGACTTCGAGGTGCCGGCGTCACTGGGGCCGGAAGGCCTTGTCGCGCACTCCCGGGCCTTCGCCGCCCTGGCGCACTTGTGCGCCAGGGAGAACAACTCGGAAGTGGTTGTGATGGTGCGGGTAGTCATCTTCTCCCGCATCTTCTGGTCCCGGACCCCCCTCCGGAATGCAATGATCACTGATTGCTCGGAGATCCGGGGGATCGTGTTGCGGCAGTGGCTGAATCGCCGGATGAACTCTCTCAGGGACTCCCCCTTCGTCTGCTCCAGAGCGTGGAGGTCATCTTCCACGCCTGGTTGAGCGTAAGAGCCCTGGAAGTTGGCAACGAAAATGTCGCACAGCTCCTCCCACGAATGCACAGAGCCTCGCGGGAGGTTGAGTAACCAAGACCGGGCGGAGCCCGTCAGTGATGTCGGGAGGTAGTTAGCCATAATCTTCTCGGACCCTCCCGCAGCACGCACCACCGTGGTGTAGATTTGCAAGAACTCCTCCGGGTTGGTAGTGCCATCGTACTTCTCGATGGAGGCAGGGTGGAATCTCTCCGGCCACGCAGCTTGTCGTAGACGGATGGAAAACGCCTGGCATCCAACGTTGTAAGGGGAGCGGTGTCGCTCGCCAGCCCCTCGACCCTGAGACGAGGTCGAGGAGTCTTGAGTCACGCTCTCGAGAGTCGGAGGAAGCCCTGTTGATCGATGAGGCACTGGGGTTGGCGCGCCGCTGCGCGCGTTCGCGACGCCTCCTAAGAACGTGGCGTAGGTCGCCGTCGCATTGGAGCCGCCTCTCGTCCAGGCTTGCTCTCAGATCCTCGCGATCTCCCCTTTACGCGGGGGACCGCGAGAAGAAGTGGAATCACATGCACGTCCCCCCGAGCCGGAAGGGGCTGCAACCAGGACTCCCTTCCCTTTGTCCCGGCCCTTGACGCCGGGAGGATTTGTTGTGTGGCGGCTGGAACCCTGCGCATCGGTCGCGCGCGCTCCTTGCCGCCACGTGCCGGAAGCCCCCGGCTGGGTTGCCGCCTCAACCTGTTGTTGAGCGGCATCGACCAGGCGGGCGATATCCTGCAGCCATGGAGTGGCTGGGGTGTCGCCCCCTAGCGGAACTGGAGGATGGTCGAGGAGTAGCCGAGCCGCATGAAGGCTCCGCGCGGGAGTATCTTCCCCCAGCATCAAACGCCGTTGGACGGGCTGGCCCCTGGGCGCGGGAGCCACACGTGCCCCTCCCAAGACGGAGGGACTCGGCTGGCCCGGCTCCTTTCCCGGGCGCCGGGACCGACTACGGGCGCTGCTCTCGTCGGGTAGATTGCTGCGCTTGGAGTGCGACTCCGCCATGCAGACAATCGTCCCTACTTCTTCTAAGCTTCGAAAAGGAAACGGAGGGAAGAGGGCAATCTAACCACCAAGAGCCCCTACCTGGCGCGCCACTGTCAGCGTTCTAGCCAACAGGCACCCTCGGATCGGGTGCTTGTGAGGTTCAGACGGGGGCTTTCGGGGCAATCGCCGGAGGAAAAAGGCCGGGGTGCAGTGGAAGCTTGCAAGAAGGGGGATGCTAGAGTTTACCCAGGTTCAGGCCCTCCGAAGAGTAACAGCCCTAGTCCTGCTTTTCTGGATATTGCTTGTGTTGTGGCCAAAGAACGAAACCAGACTCGGAACCCCTTCTCCCATGCACCCCAGCTCCCTTTTATAATCGGGCTGGCTGAGATGCTGTCGGGACCCCGAATTTGCAAATCCGGACCCTCTGTGTATTCAGCACTAGTCCAGGAACGCGCTAGTGCACACAGTCTTAACATCGGTATATATCACAATCATACCAAACGATACTATCAAAGTACTTTATTTAAATAATCAAAGGGTTACTCGACCTTATGGCCGAGTTACAAATATATGCCTTGCAAGGCGAAACTTTAAAAAAGAGAAATAACGGAAAAATCAAATAAACCGTGGCGCCATCCAAGATATACAATCGATCGGGCTCGCATCCTAAGTAGAGCAGGGTCTTCTTGGAAATCCTCAAAGCGGCGTAATCTCCTCTTCAAGCGGTATTGTGTTGAGGCAAGGGTGAGTACTTGGTACTCGACAAGTCATGCACCGAGAATGCAAGCTAATATACTATATGCATGGCTTGGTACAAAGGAATAGCTCGAGGTATATTTGCGAAATGCTTGACTTTTGACAAGTAATAAAAGTAGATTCGGCGTAGAAATAAGTAAAGCATAAATAACTTTTCAAGAAGTTTAACAAACATTTTTCCCATCTAAACCATATTTCCATCATCTTCCTTGTTAAACCAACCCAACTTTTCAAATCCAAGTTATTTTGAAAGTCTAACCCTTATTTGTAATTTAGAGCATTGTCGATCAGTGGACTCGGCTATTCAAATAGATTCTACACTCTGCAGAGGTTATGCACTTTACCCACCAAGATGAGTCAAACACACCACAAAGGCGAGTTCAGTAATAAAGCCTTTGGAAGCCTCAAAACAACACAGGTGGTCCTCTCAGGTTCGTGCTCTACACCATCCCTTCCCTTAGCCAGGCGAAGTATGGGACCAACACCGCGTTAGATGGTACCTGGCCCGCGACCACGATCGCTCCCATACAATCACACAAGCGGTGTAATAGCTGAAGCACCTGAGGCTCCACAAGTGAGTCCTTAGCGACTTAGTCAACTAGGGCCGTCCCATTCTACCATGTGGTTGCAAGTATGACCAGTTCAAAGGCTTGCAAGGTTAAGTCCTTAGAGTGACCAGGCAGACTACCGAAAAACCAAATCAACACTCCCAATGCCAACTGGCCCGGCCTGATTACTCTTGCCACATGCCGGTCAGCATTTATCAAACCCCGGTTGATTACCATGCACCACGTCTTGATCCAACATCACATGATACTTTTCCAAAAGCAGGTTCAATATATCATTAAGTCCATATTAGCATTTGATTGTCCAAAATCATGTCATGAGCACGTGCAGGTCTAGCGGTATACTACAACGGTCTAAACCCATGTTGGCAATTTAATAATGTCCAACTAGTAAAACCACAACTAGGGTGACAAAGGGTCATGGCACATACTTAGATAATCAAGGTGTCATATAGCAAATTGGTGTTTATCTAACCCCCATGTTTAAACAAAGTATCTTTCTAATTGAACTAGCATCGCGATAGTTTAAATCAAAATAGATTTAGAAATAGGATCAACATGGTCAAAAGCACAACTTGCCTTCAAAAAGTACTTGTTCTTGGTCTTGAGTTGGATCCTGAGTCAACACTTCTCCTTGAATCCTTAGGCACTTCAACGTCTACTCGTAAAAGCGTGCAAATAGCAAATACACAAATAAACACTAGGCAAAAAGATCCCAAAACTCCAAATAAAATCCATAAACAGAGAACATAATTTTCTGGATTTTAGAAACTGAATCGTCAAATTTGGAGTTAAAAGCATAAAAGTTATGATTATTTAAAGTTTAAATAATCAATTAAATAATATTACAGAGAAAACTTTTAGTCCAAAAATTAAATAAAATTCATATTTAGGTAGATCTCAATTTTATACAAATTTAGAAATTTGAATCGCTCAAATCGGAGTTGAAGCATAAAAGTTATAGCGTTTGAAGTTTTGAAATTCAAATCAATTATTAAACCGATTTATTAAATCATTTTCTTTTGGAAATTAATTATTGTCGGCATGGACACGTGTCGGCTCTGATTGGCTGTTGTCAGTAGGTCCATGGACTTAGTCCACGCTTGGCTCGGGTCTACGGTGGACTCGGTCCACGGCTCCGCGTGAGGCCCGACATGTGGGTCCACTCGGGTGGCGTCATCGGCGGCGTGGAGCTCACCACGGCTACCGGGTGGGGTCCCAATGGCGTCATTCTTGGCGTCGGCGCCGCTGGGGCGACGCGACATGCGGGCCGCCATGGCGTCATCGTGGCGTCATGGTGCGGTTAGCTGGCGACATCGCGGGCCCGGCGTGTCGGCGTTCGACACGTTCTCTGGCGGCCGACGGCGCTGACGCGGCGGTTGGCCTTACGGCCACGTACTGATCTAGGCCGTTGATTTGAAAATCAGCGGCCCCGAATTGAATCTCGTGTTACGGCGTTTGGGGTGAACGCGGTGTCTGAGCCGTTGGATTTAGATCCAATGGTTGAGATTGAATCTAGAGATAAATAACGAAACCTCACCGCATGCGATGACGTGGCAAGATCTGGATCGTCATCTTGATCTTGAATCAGACGAATAACTTCGAGCGGCAGCAATGGCGTCGGCGGCTGGCGGCGGGCGATGGCGATGACACGCTGACGGCTGCCGAGGCCCCTCCGGCGAAGTGGATGGTAAACGCAGAGTGCGCCTTAGCGCCAAGAGATCTGAATCACGGGAGACGTCGGCGGAGAGATGCGGGCCGGTGGCGAAGCGGCGTAGCACGGCGGAGTGCTTTACCAACTCCGGCGAGCAATAGCGGCGAGGCGGTGGGGATCTTGGGCGTGAGCTAGGTTTGGAGACCTGGCGGCGTGGGATGGCGATCCTCGAAGTGCGATCCGGGCATTAAATAGCCGGGGCGTGCTTCGGGCGGAACCCTAGTCGGTCACGGCATTCTCAGCGGCGGAGTCGGCTTCGGACTCAGCGGAAACGGCATAATCGTCGCGGGTAAAATCCACGTGGCGCGATCAGCGGCTCCCCTTACGACGGGCGCTTTGATCGGATCCGGGCGGATCTGGCTTTCGAGGCCAGTCGGCGGATCTCGGTAGTTGGATCTTGATCCAACGGTTGGGATTGATTAGGGTTAGGAGTGGTTCGATCGAGTCCGTGGCTCAGTCGGACTCGAACACGAGTCGACTCGGGCTCGGTCGGATGAACGAGTACTTGACGAGTTTGATTTTCCAGCGATTTAATATTTAAAATAATTCCTAGTAATTCATTTAATTCATTAAAAATAGCAAATGACTAGAAAAATTCGAAAAATGCAGGAAAATACTTTCTGGATCATTTTGGACTCAAATAAAATATTTCCAACAAAAATTTATTTGCAAAATTAAATTCTTCAATTATTTCAAAATGGAATAAATTCAAATAAATTCCAAATAAATCCAAATAAATTCAAGAAAATTCCAAAAATTCACCAAAGTGCCAAATCACACATGAATTTAGGAAAAGTAAAATTTTGGGGTGTTACAAACCTCCCCTTAATAGAATCTAGCCTCGAGATTCAGGCTTACTAAAGGAATAGGTTTGGAAATTCTTTCTTCAAATCCTCTTGCGCTCCCAAGTCGCTTAAGCTCTGCATGGTTGCTCCGAACTCTACAACGGGTTGACTTGTTTCTAGTTTCTCGATCCATTGTGTCTAGAATCCTCAGGGATACTCCTTATAGGTCAAATCCTCTTGCAACTCAATTGACTCTAGCTGTTATGCATTTCTCGAGGAACTCGAAGACACTTCTTCAAGCTAGGACACATGGAATACATCATGTACTCAGCTAACTTATTGTGGCAACTCGGTGATAAGCAACCGCCTCTGTGGCTCAAAATCTTAAATGGTCCAACATAACGGGTGCAAGTTTCCCTTTGGCATGGAACCTCTTAACTCCCACGAGGCGTAACTCTGAGGTATACAAAGTCATACAGTTCAAAACTCAAATCTCGTGACGATTGTCGGCATAACTCTTTTGTCGAGATTGGGCTATCTTCAACCTTTCCTAATCATGGCGATCTGTTCCTCGGCCTCTTGAAGAATATCGAGGCCCAAAGACACGGCGCTCGCGGTCTCATTCCAATTCAATGGCGTCAAGCGAGTCGACCATACGGTGCCTCAAAAGGTGACATCGTAAACTAGCACGATAACTATTGTTGTAATCGAACTCGGCATGCGGCAAACTCTTATCCCAGAGGTAGCATAAGCCAATGCACAAGCTCTCAACATATCCTCGAATGACCGTTGACCCTTCGATTACATCCATCCGCTCCTGTGGATGATAAGGCATCTTGAAGTTTAAACGGGTTCCCATGGCTTCATGCAACTTATTCGGAGACCTTGAGGTAAATTGGGTACCTCACATCCATACAATCCTCTTTGGCACTCGTGCAAAACAAACAATCTGATCATGTACAACTACGCTAATTTATCTCCCGAGTAAGTGGTCTTCAGGGATAAAATGGGCTACTGATCAAGCGATCCACTATAACCCATATGGAGTCATAACCTCCTTGAGTCTTCGGCAAACCGGTAATGAAATCCATTCGATTTCCTCCCACTTCCACTCCGAGGTATTTTCAGCGGTTGTAGCAATCTCTGGTCTACGATCACGGTGCCTTGACTCTCACGGCATCGTCGCACAATGCAACATGCTCCGGCAACTTCACGTTTCATACTCGGCCACGAATCTCTCCTTGAGATCGATACATCTTGGCGCTTCGAGGATGAATCAGTACTTGGAAGTCATGGGCTTCTTCGAATCAGTTGCTTTAACTCCTTTTGTTAGGCACACAAATGCGATCCTTCATCCACAACGTGCCTTGCTCATCCAACTTGAAGTCCTCTGCTTGCCTTCCTCCTTTTGGACTTAATCCTACGGATCTGTCATCATCCTTCTGTCCTTCGGATACGGTCCTCTAAAGTAGGCTTTACTTCCAATGCGACCAAGAATCCGCTAGGTACTACCTCAATCCTCATTTTAAAGAAAATCCTTACATAACTCATCTGACTTGTGGCAACAGCACTCACGGTATGGCTTTTAGGCTAAGAGCATCGGCTACTACGTTGGCCTTCAGGGATGGTAATGGATTCCAACATTATAGTCCTTGATCAACTCTAGCCATCTCCTTTGCCTCATATTCAGATCCATTTGGGTGAATATGTACTTAAGGCTCTTATGATCCGTATATACTTCACATCTATTTCCAATCGGATAGTGACGCCATATCTTCAAAGCATGCACTACGGCTAACTCTAGGAGTCATGTGTCGGATAATTTTCCTCATGCGGCCTCAAGCGCCTTGATGCATAGGCGGCGACCTTTCCGATACTGCATCGACACACATCCAAATCCTTGGCGCGATCGTCACAATAAATATCGAAGCTTTGAGCAACATCAGGTAGAACTAACAAGTCTTGGCGTCAATCGCTTTTCAGCTCTGAAAATCCTTTCTCACATTCGGCGTCCATGCAAACTTCTTTTCCTTCTTGACAATTGCGTAGAGGTTTTACTTAATTGTCGAAAAGCCTTCAATGAAACGGTAGTATCCTGCCATTCCAAGGAAACTTCGAATCACGGGTCACAGTCTTGATGCTCCCAATGTAACACAGCTTCTACTTTGCTTGGATCTCACTCCCTCTGCCGATCATTACATGTCCAAGAAACTCCACTTTGCCCTTCCAAAAATCACACTTGCTGAACTTGGCGAAAAGTTCTTTGTCCCTCGGCTTTTCCAAAACTTCGCCTTAAGTGTTCGGCATGTTCATCCTTTGTCTTGGAGTAGATTAGGATATCGTCTATGAACCACGACGACAAACTTGTCCAAATATTCCATGAACACCTTATTCATCATATTCATGAAATAATTTGGCGCGTTAAATCGTCCAAAGGACATAGCGTAAACTTCGTAATGTCCATATCTTGGCGAGAATGCACGAGTCTTGGAATATCCTCTGATCGAATCTTCAAGCGATGGTATCCGATCTCGAGATCAATCTTGGAGAAAACTCGGCTCCTCTTAGCTGATCAAACAAATCATCAATCTGGGTAGCGGATACTTATTCTTCCACGGTGACTTCATTGAGTGCACGGTAGTCAATGCACATCCTGAAACTCGTCCTTCTTCTTGACAAACAAAGCGGGTGCTCCCCGCGGCGAACTTCGGTCGATAAATCCTTTCTCCATTAACTCTTCTAGCTGTTTCTTCATCTCTACCAACTCCTGGTAGACATCCGATGGGTCTCTTGCTATCTCGGTCTTTGTACCGATACAAGCTCTATTACAAACTCTATGTCCCTGTCTGCGGCATGCAGGTAGATCTTGGGAAAGACATCACGGGTACTCATTCACTCTTGAGACATCCTCTATCTTGATTGCCTTGATGTTGTTAACCATCAAGCTGTCCATCTCTAGCTGATGGCTTGAAATTCCACTTTCTTCCCACACGGGCTCTCAGCTGAGATAGTCCTTCGTCCCACAATCCAATCTGACCTTGTGCTTGGATAACCAATCCCATTCCCAATATAACATCTAAGGTCCGGGTCTCCAAAATTATAAGGTTTGCTAGGAACTCTATTCCATCTATTAGTATTCTCACCGGAACATCCTACTTCCGTTCGGAGTTCGGAACCAGGGGTTTGAACTAAAAGCATGCACTTAAGTCTTGCAATTCTCAAGTCATTTCTAGTAGCAAAGCCTTGAAACAAACGAATCTAAGACTCGAGTCAAACAAAGCTCATTGCGAATCTTGAGTTAACAAGTAACTTACCCGATCTGACGTCAGTAGCATTCGATTGCATGCAGGTGACATGGTTGACTTCGGCCTCTCACCACGGATGCAGGGTGTGGCTCCTGGTCTTTGGGCGTCTAGCTGGGTGGTTCAGTTGAAGCGGCTGAGGTCGCTCTGCTTTGTCTTCTTTGGGCAGCTGTTGGCAAAGTGTCTGGCTCGTTGCGGTTAGCGGCGTCTCATTGTTCCTTCTTATTGCTCGAGTAAGCGTTTCTAGCGGCTGAGTGCGAAATGATTACGATTGGCGAGGTCTGGTCTTGAGGAGGGTGTCCTTGTTGCGATACGTGGTTGGAATCAAGAATTGATTTGGTGCAACTCTCAAGCGTTTCGCGTTCCACTCGACGTGATCGCTTGCATTTGCATCTGCTTCTGTTCTCATCCAGTTCCTTGCGCTTGTCCTCAAGAATAAGCGCCTTATTCACCAACTCTTGGAAATGCGGAAAGGTGTGGGTGATCAACCCTACTCTGCAATCTGAGTTAAGTCCCTTCATAAACGAGGCTATGCGGATTTATCCGTCGCTACATCCTCAGTGCGTGGCGTGCTAGGCGTAATGAACTTGTTCGAGGTAGTCGCCACCGGTGATTACCTTTAGCTTCGATGCTCGAACTCCTCCTTCTTAAGGTCCATGATTCCTTCGAGCGCGTGATCTTGTCGAATCTGTTGTGAACTCTTCCCAAGTGATATCTTGGGGTTCTCTGCGTGTACGAAGTTCTCCCACCATTCGATTTGTTCTTCCAAGCGATGAGAAGCGTAAAGTACGCTTCTCATTCCCTATGCATTGAGCTATGTGTAGCTTCCTCTCGATTGATCTTAACCAATCATCGGCCTCCAATGGATTGGCATTCCCGAGAAAGTGGGTGGGTGAGTTCTCATGAACTCGACGACCTTGTATACAGCGTGGCCCCGATTAACTTGATTAGCGAGTGGCCCGAAGCGTTCGGCGTCTTGCATTTGTTGCATCATAGCATGCATCAGCGAGTGCAGGCAGCAAGAAAGGCTCCCAAAACTACATATCAACTGGTGGTCTTTGGTGCTCCATCATTGGGGTTTTCTGGGCGAGATCCTCCCATTGCTTCCAAAAGTTTCCACGGGTGTTCACCATCAATGATTTGCTCTAGGTTTAGAGATGAGAGGGAAACAAGAATAGACAAGTAATATGGAACTTATGCGGCGAAAGGGGTAACTTAAGGTCCAACTTTATTATTAATAACTTGGTATGGTTTGCTTACAATGCCTAAGGGCCTTGCAACACATCTTGCACACTCGACAAACAATGAAAATCCAAATCGAACTAACTCACGGAGTCCTAACGCCTAAAGGGTGACTCTTCCTTCTATGTGACTCGGCGAAGAGTCTCACTATAGAACCTATGCTCGCTCATCGAGAAAAACCTCCACGGCACAGTGCTGGGTCTTTGTGGCATAAGGCGTAGCGATCGCCATGTCCAGCAAGCTGTGTCCTCTGTGGTAGTCGAAGAAGCGGTGTCCTCATCGAGATCGACTCCTCTGGATCGGCTCGTGTGGCTCAAATCTGGCTCTGGAGTGCAGTACAAAGTCATCTCCAACTCGTCAATCCTTATGAGAAGATGCTACCTTTATACTCTTGAGCTTCCCGCCATACATTTCTTCTCTGTCGTGATCTCCTTGCGGGCCTTCTCATGCAGCTAGCTCCTTGCTTGTATTATCTAGTACATCCTCACGGGCGACAATAAATCGTGCCAGCGTATGGCAGTGGCATCCTCATCTGAATCTCCTTCGGTCGAGAAGGTTATCCCGCTTGTAGGATGGTAGCGAACACCGTACTCTCAATTCCTGGCGTGATACGGGTAATGTGCGCATTGCTCGTCGTGATACTTCTTGGATACCCATGCATTGTAGATCTCTGGCGGTCACGCGGTGTATCGAAGCGATTACTGGGCCCTTTTTCCTAGCGGTACCTCAATCCTCACGTCACAAGCCTTGATCAATCCCGCTTGTCGATCACTTCTACTTGGTATTGGGGCTTCTCAAAATCTCAAGAGTCCTGTAGCATATGCCAAAGTTCCATGGCGTGACCAACTCCCGGATCAGCGTAGTTGAACTCTTCCTCCATCTGTCACAAGAGTGCTTTACGTAAGAACTTCGGAATTTTTAAGTGTGACAAGGTAAGGAAAATTTCAGCAAGAGACAAGAAAAGAGAGAAGGATAAGTCGAGATGTCATTTCTTGTCTTCACTAATTTTTTAGCTTTAGAAAATAGGTTTTATCCTCACTCGACCATTCTAGCTAGGGTTGAGCCTACAGTCAAGTATGGCTCGATACCACCTGTCGGGACCCCGAATTTGCAAAATCCGGACCCTCTGTGTATTCAGCACTAGTCCAGAACGCTAGTGCACCTGATCTGCCTTTAACATCGGTATATATCACAATCATACCAAACGATACTATCAAAGTACTTTATTTAAATAATCAAGGGTTACTCGACCTTATGGCGAGTTACAAATATATGCCTTGCAAGGCGAAACTTTAAAAAAGAAATAAGCGACGGAAAATCAAATAAGCTTAGTGGCGCCATCCAGGTATACCACGAGCAGCGAGGCTCGCATCCCTAAGTAGAGCGGGTCTTCTTGGAAATCCTCACGGCGGCGTAATCTCCTCTTCAAGCGGTATTGTGTTGAGGCAAGGGTGAGTACTTGGTACTCGACAAGTCATGCACAGAATGCAAGCTAATATACTATATGCATGGCTTGGTACAAAGGAATAGCTCGAGGGTATATTTGCGATGCTTGACTTTTGACAAGTAATAAAAGTAGATTCGAAAGCGGTAAAGAGAAATAAGTAAAAGCATAAATAACTTTTCAGAAGTTTAACAAACATTTTCCCATCCTAAACCATATTTCCATCATCTTCCTTGTTAAACCAACCCAACTTTTCAAATCCAAGTTATTTGAGAAAGTCTAACCCTATTTGTAATTCAGAGCATTGTCGATCACGAGTGGACTCGGCTATTCAAATAGATTCTACACTCTGCCGAGAGGTTATGCACTTACCCACAAGATACGAGTCAAACACCACAAAGGCGAGTTCCGTAACAAAGCCTTTGAGGAGCCTCAAACAACAACAGGTGGTCCTCTCCGGTTCGTGCTCTACACCATCCCTTCCCTTAGCCAAGGCGAGTATGGGACCAACACCTGCGATTAGATGGGTACCTGGCCACCACGATCGGCTCCCTGCATACAATCACACAAGCGGTGTAATCGACACCACGAGGCTCCACAAGTGAGTCCTTAGCGACTTAGTCAACTAGGGCCGTCCCATTCGACCATGTGGTTGCAAGTATGACCAGTTCAAAGGCTTGCAAGGTTAAGTCCTTAGAGTGACCAGGAGCAAGACTACAGAAAAGCCAAATCAACACTCCCAATGCCACAAGCGGCCCACGATTACTCTTGCCACATGCCCTGGTCAGCGTTTTATCGATTACCATGCACCACGTCTGATCAACATCACATGATACTTTTCCAAAAGCAGGTTCAATATATCATTAAGTCCATATTAGCATTTGATTGTCCAAAATCATGTCATGAGCACGTAAGCGGTGTCTAAGCGTTATACTACAACGGTCCTAAACCCATGTTGGCAATTTAATAATGTCCAACTAGTAAACCACAACTAGGGTGACAAAGGGTCATGGCACATACTTAGATAATCAAGGTGTCATATAGCAAATTGGTGTTTATCTAACCCCCATGTTTAAACAAAGTATCTTTCTAATTGAACTAGCATCGATAGTTTAAATCAAAATAGATTTGAAATAGGATCAACATGGTCAAAGCACAACTTGCCTTCAAAAAGTACTTGTTCTTGGTCTTGAGTTGGATCTGAGTCAACACTTCTCCTTCGAATCCTTAGGCACTTCAGCGTCTACTGCGTAAAGCGTGCAAATAGCAAATACACAAATAAACACTAGGCAAAAAGATCCCAAAACTCCAAATAAAATCCATAAACAGAGAACATAATTTTCTGGATTTTTAGAAGCGAATCGTCAAATTTGGAGTTAAAGCATAAAAGTTATGATTATTTAAAGTTTAAATAATCAATTAAATAATATTACAGAGAAAAACTTTAGTCCAAAAATTAAATAAAATTCATATTTAGGTAGATCTCAATTTTATACAAATTTAGAAATTTGAATCGCTCAAATCGGAGTTGAAGCGCCAAAAGTTATAAGCGTTTGAAGTTTTGAAATTCAAATCAATTATTAAACCGATTTATTAAATCATTTTCTTTTTTGGAAATTAATTATGTCGGCATGGACACGTGTCGGCTCCTGATTGGGCGGTGGCGTCGACGGTAGTCCATGGACTTGGTCCACGCTTGGCTTTCCGGGTCTCACGGTGGACTCGGTCCCACGGCTCGTGAGCGACATGTGGGTCCACTCGGGTAGCGTCATCGGCCGGCGTCGGCGGGCTCGGCCCGCGGCAATACGGTGGTCCATCAGCGTCATTCTTGGCGTCGACGCCGGCATACCGGGACCAGCGACATCGCGGAGCGCCATGACGTCATCGTGGCGTCATGGTGCGATTTAGGCTGGCCGTGACATGCGGGCGTGTCGAGACGCGTTACTCTGCTGTGTGGCCCTTCGCCATGGCGGTTGGCCTTACGGCCATTAGCTGAGATCTAGGCCGTTGATTTGAAAATCAACGG
Organism: Rhipidocladum racemiflorum; assembly: GCA_036346355.1. Classification (NCBI taxonomy): domain Eukaryota; kingdom Viridiplantae; phylum Streptophyta; class Magnoliopsida; order Poales; family Poaceae; genus Rhipidocladum; species Rhipidocladum racemiflorum. Next base: position 34,081,015 of record CM070578.1, on the reverse strand, counting down.
CCCGATTGAGATGCGGTGTTACGCAGCGTTTGGGGTGAGCAGCACCGACCGTTGGATTTAGATCCAATGGTTGAGATTGATCTAGAGATCGTATGAAACCTCACCGTGCGATGGCGTGGCAAGATCGGATCGTGCGATCTTGGATCGGACTGAGATAATTTCGAGCGGCGGCAATGGCGTCGGCGGCGGCTTGCGGCGGCGGCGATGGCGATATTACGCGCAGCGGCGCTCAGGCTCGGCCGATAAGTGGATGGTAGGCGCAGTGCGCCTTGATGCAAGGGATCTGGATGCAGTCAACGTCGGCGGAGGATGGCGGACGGTGGCGAAGCGGCGAAAGCAGCGGTAGTGCTACCAACTCCGGCGAGCAATAGCGGCGAGACGGTGGGGATCCTAGCGGCGTGAGCTAGGAGTTTCGGACGGCGTGGGATGGCGATCCTCGAGTGCGTCCGGGCATTAAATAGCCCGAGGCGTGCTGGCGGAACCCTAGTCGGTCGCGGCGGCTTTCACTCGCGAGTCCGGCTCGGACTCGGCGAGCAGCACTGTCGCCCCGTCCGATGCGCGATCAGCGGCCAATCGGCGCGATCGGATCCGGGCCGGATCGGCTGGTCGGAGAGTCGGCGGATCTGCCGTTGGATCTTGATCCCGCGGTTGGGATTGATTAGGGTTAGGAGTGGGTTCGGTCGAGTCCGTGGCTGGTCGGACTTCGAACAGTCGACTCGGGCTCGGTCGGATGAAACGATACTTGACCAGTTTGATTTTCCAGCGATTTAATATTTAAAATAATTCCTAGTAATTCATTTAATTCATTAAAAATAGCAAATGACTGAGAAAAATTCGAGAAAATTACGGAAAATACTTTGGATCATTTTGGACTCAAATAAAATATTTCCAACAAAAATTTATTTGCAAAATTAAATTCTTCAATTATTTCAAAATGGAATAAATTCAAATAAATTCCAAATAAATCCAAATAAATTCCAGAAAATTCCAAAAATTCACCAAAGTGCCAAATCACACATGAATTTAGGAAAAGTAAAATTTTGGGGTGTTACAGATGCGTGGGTTACAATAGTGCTACAATGGTCATTACACTGCCACGGGGCATTTAATGCGCCCGTCTCTATCCTTACAGCACATTTAATGCCTGTCGTAGCCGTCACACCCCTGCCTCGGACCCTACACCTGCCAACGCCGCCCGTTCCGTCAGAGGGAGGGGTGCCATCATGACGTCACCCGTCATCAATGCGCGCCTGGGGAATGCGTGCCGCCATACTGTAGCCTCCACGCTTTGCATTTAATGCGCACGATTCACATTAAATGCCCCTGATCCTGGCACTGCAGCCTCGGGGGTGGTGCGCCAATGGCGTGGCTCAGACGCCATCATCGCCCATCGGCGACCACCTTACTGGGTGCCCAGTGGCTTGGCCTGGTCGCCACCTGTCCACTGGGCGACCACCTTACTGAGCACCCAGTGGCGTGGCCTGATCGCCACCTGTCCACTGGGCGACCACCTTACTGAGCGCCCAGTGGTGTGGCCTGATCGCCACCTGTCCACTGGGCGACCACCTTACTAGGTGCCCAGTGGTGTGGCCTGTACGCCACCTGTCCACTGGGCGACCATCTTGTGGCCCTACTGCTCGCCGTGGCGGTGGGGCCCGAACGCGCCCTGCCCGCCCGGCACCCGTGTTTATTGCGGGGGAGTGGGTACCCTAGTGTAGAATACGCCGACACCCCCCTCTCAAAATCAGGTTCTTCCTAGTAAGCGAGATATTCCAACAAAGTGCTACACATATTATGTCCAATGCTTGTTGCTTTTGAAGGTGTAGGGAAGCCCTGAATTGCAAGTATTCAGTCAAAGAAAAAGGAACCTTCCACCCACAAAAGATCCAAGACCAAAAAATCTGCACAAATGAGCATTGGAAGAAAAAATGCTCATGAGATTCATCATATTGGAAAAAAGAAAGAACATTTCCTATCACCCTGTTTGAGTAAGGATTTTTTCTTTTTGATAGCAACCAAGCAAAAGCCCTAATTGGAAGAGGTATAGGACATAATCAGCATTTTTTTATTATATACCATCATTCGAGAATCAAAACTAGAATTATTTCACAGAAAAGTTTCCATTCTGGGACCATCTCCACACAGGTTGGTCTTCTTTACCAGTGATAGTGGCACATTTAACTACCATATTTTTTATGGAAATGAAATCTAGGTATTGTCTACCAACAAGGTGCCTCCTAAATTGTAGATTCAAACCTCCCTGATGTACCACCTGTGCAACAGTAACAGTTGGCTTTAGGACAATATTCTAGTTGTGTGGAAACAAGGTTGAGAGAGAATGGCCTCCCAACAATCTGTCTGTCCGCCACATTTTGGCCGCATCCAACTTCTATGAAATTTATGACTTTCAAAAGTGACACAAATCCTAAAATCTATATGGACTGTGTCAAGCAGTACCTTGTTTCAATTGATTGATCAGTATATTGCTTGAAATCACCTGCAAAATTTCTCAGGATGTTTCTCCAAGGTTCAAATTCTTCAAGTGGTAATCTGAGATGTGACTTACCCTAGCTAGCGATCAACCGGAGGGTGAAGAAATCAAAATGTTGATGGGAGCTGGAAGGCAGCTTCTTCGAATTTCTTATGAGAAACTTCTACGGGATAGGATTTTGAGTTGCTTTATACTTCTGGAGAAGAAAAAGGTAATGGAGAAAGCGTGCATGCCTGAAAGAAATAAAAGAGAGGAGGAAGTGAGGTTGGGATGGATCGTTTGCCCATGCAACAAATCTTGTCTCTGGCGGACCTAAAGAGAGTAGCCATACAGGTTGATGCCGAGGCAAGTCGCCTGAAATCCTCTACAAGAATGCCAAAAAGAGTGGCTCAAAGAGGCATGCCTTCTCTGACAGGTGAACCCCTTGATGAGGCCAATATGACTCCTCCATCTTCAGACGAAGAGAACACGAAGATAGGCGCTCCAAAAGAATCCCCGAATGAAAGGAAGCAAAGAATGCTCGAGAAAAATAGAAAGTTTGAAAAAGGAAAAGGTTCCCCAGCTCTTCCAGCAAGCCCTAAAGTCAGGGAAGATGGTCCCACCAAGCAAGACCGGCGTGTCCCTGAGCAAGTCGAAATGACTAGCAATCCCCTCCACTACCCTGACCTTGCGTACCCTACGTTAAGTGAAACGAAGCACATCCACAAATTCACTAGCTATATTCGTACAGGTGGCTGCTTGCTTTACTTTTTTTCTTCATGTAATGCCTAATTTTAAGGCTTCCTTTGCCAAAGATAATCCGTCTGTCTCTACCAGCCAATTTCTCCATTAGAAGCAGGAGAAGAACTTTTAGTGATCAGTTGCCACCTCTTCACCATGTTTGGATGACACCGGTTCTTTCGAAGCAGATTAGGGCATTGATGGATCGTCTCACTTGCCCGCGAACATAGTGAAAAACTATTCCAATGGAGCTTACGCTAAAGTCAGCTACGTGAAAGAAAGCCTATCTTCTATGGGACAACTATTTCCGTACCAGGAAGCAGTTAAGGTCTCAAAGTGCAGCACTAATCAATCTCGTCAGCAAAGCTAGTCTGGAGATTTTCTCTCAGAAAAGGATCTGACCATATTGGTCAGAATAATACGTACGCGGATGTAAAACCTTTTTTCCTTTATTGGGGTGACAAGATTTGAGAGATGCCAATAATCCACAGTCTTCCTGGTCAAGTCAGGGAGGAAGGCGCTGTACTATTGGGCAAGTAGCGGTTGTAGTCTCGGCTTTCTTGTTGCTTTGGGGATTTTATTTTACTACTTTTAGATTTGAAAAAGGCTTCAAGCTCAAGTGCAAGCTGAGTAAACTTGTTCAGCTTTACTGCAAGTCTAAAGAAAGGGAGTGGCTAAGTTTACTCGCTATTAACTCGCTTTAATCTCTCCACTCGCTCCGTAAACTGCGCTCGCCCTAGTCAAATCCAGATCTTGTTTCTTTGCGAGCTGAAGTCAGAACTCATACCGAGACTCCTTTTACGCCTTATTTTGTTTTGAAAGCGAATCGCTTTGTTTGCAATGAAAAGGAAAGATAAGGTGGCTGTTGAAATTGAGTCTTTAAGGGCAATGAAAGTGGTAGGGCAAGTGAAACATTCTATCTTTGTTAGGCTTAAGGTAAAGGGCATGAAATAAAGAAAGTTCTTGTTTCCGGGCAGGAATAAGAGCTGGCGGTAAGTAAGGCAATTCCTTCCGGTAGTGGATGCTGGTGAATCAGAGTCAAATCCATCTTTTTCAGAAGCGAAGTCGTAACTTATACCGTTCGAAAGGTGCTTCAGCCCTTATGGAAAAATAGATAGAACCGTTCTTTCTTTGTGGTTATGGTAAGAGCAAGTCTATTAGTACACAACACTCGTTTATAAAAGACGAATAACTGACTTTACTGACGAGCGTGAGAGCGATGCACTTTGTCTTTTGGTTTTTCACTGCAACCATCCATAGCGAGCGATGGAAGATCAATAGGCTGTTTTTTCATAATGAGGGAGTCTCGCAGCTCATTCGTAGACTAGCGAAGCAATGAGCACTCGACATGGGGGGATGGGGGAAGATGGAGCAGTATTAGCTTATGATGACCTGGTCAAGACGGGGAGTGAAGACAAGACTTTTGACAGCAGACCTGAAAGCAACCATAGCAGCCTTTGGGAGGAGCGTGCCAACATGCATGGAAACTGTATGAGCGGTAACGTCCACGTACGGCTCCGTGAGAAGGGCGGTGGAATAAAAACCTTGTTGTACGGCTGGGCTTGGAATGGAAAGCACTAAAAGGAGAGGGATGAACTGAAAAGTTGCACTTCTTAACTTGCTTCATGGAAATTAAAAAGAATATATATGGACCTCGTAGAAGGTAAGGGATTTCTGGTTGAAGCCAAATGGACTGCTTTTTCTTCAACTAACTGATGTATCTTAACCCATAACTGTCGCGCTAAAGCCAAAGTACGTCAAGTCTGCGTTTGCTTGATTAACATGAAAAGGACTTATCCCTTACCCTTTTTTGAGTGTATAACTTCAAAACTAAAGGGTAGCGGCATATCGTACTAAATCTTATAGCATCATTAGTAGAGCTAGCGGCAGATTTTTTTAGCATTCGTCGTGCTTTCATTATGGATTAACTAGCACGAGTAGCGGGCTTCTTCGGCCGGGGTACCTCCTGTAGTGGAGGAGGCAAAGCACCAGTGGTAGCATCAGTACCGGCATAGCCTTTTTCAAAAAGAAAGGATAGGTACTGAACTAGTAGATAGGGTGGAGTCAGTTGTTGATCCGGAAGCGGTAGAAGTAATAGTAGCACACCTTTCCGGAAGATGCAAGCTCAAAATTAATGAAGAAGGGTGCACCTTTCGTATGGGATCAGGAGTTTCAAGCGCTAAGTCCTTTCCAACTCCGTCGAATGATTTCACTCCTCTTTTCCCCCTTCTGTCAGTTCCTTGTCAGTCAGTTGAATCCCGTCCCTCAAAAGATTGTTGAACTCCGCGGTTCTTCATCGATATATGATGGGTCATCCCCGGCAAGTCAGAGAAAAAAACGTCTGTCAGATTTTTCTCAGTATGAATATAATTCATAGCAATTACTCCAGAGTTTCTCAATTTTCTGATAGATTTAAGCCTGTGCTTCACATGTCTGGAGGACTTCATGTTATCCTTAGTACTCATAACCTTAGTCAACACTGTTTGGTTGTCGCAGTACATAAGGATCGGCGGTACTGGTTTCTCAACCAATGGCAAGTCCAACAGTAGCTCTCTAATCCATTTAGCCTCAATAGTGGCTGTATCAAGTGCTACAAGTTCAGCTTCCATGGTTGACCTCGTTAATATGGTCTGTTTGCAAGACTTCCATGAAACTGCAGCACCAGCTAAGGTAAAAACATAACCACTTGTAGCTTTGATCTGATTCGCATCAGAGATCCAATTGGAATCACTATATCCTTCTAATACAGATGGATATCCAGTGTAGTGAATTCTGTAAGATGTTGTGCCTCTCAAGTAGCGCAACACTCTTTCAAGTGCCTCCTAATGATCATCTCCCGGGTTAGATGTAAACTGGCTTAATTTGCTCACAACAAATGATATATCAGGTCTTGTGGCACCAGTTAGATACATAAGGGACCCAATAATTTGTGAATATCTCAATTGATCTTTCCCTAACCCTTGATTTTTCCGAAGCTTAACACTCGGATCATATGGTGTTGGGGAAATTCTGCAATTCTCAAAGTCGAACAGGCTTAATATTTTTTTAGCATAATGGGATTGGTACAAAATGATCCCATCATCATTCTTGATCAATTTAATATTCAGAATAACATCTGCCTCTCCCAAGTCTTTCATATCAAAGCATCGAGATAAGAAAGTTTTGACCTTGTCAATTACAACAGTGTTTGTCCCAAATATAAGTATATCATCAACATACAAACACAAAATCACACCTTGACCTCCCACCATAACGATAATATACACTTATCTGCCTCATTAACAGCAAAACCAGCAGATGTCAAAGTTTTATCAAACTTTTCGTGCCATTGCTTAGGTGCTTGCTTTAGGCCATACAAGGATTTTAATAATTTGCACACTTTATTTTTTTGTCCAGTAATCACATAACCATCTGGTTGCTCCATATAGATTTCTTCCTCCAACTCTCCATTAAGTAAAATTGTCTTTACATCCATTTGATGAACGTGTAGACCATAGGAAGCAGCTAATGCAATGAGCATTCTAATGGTGGTTAATCTGGCACCAGAAGAATAAGTATCAAAATAATCCTCTCCTTTCTGGGTATAGCCCTTGGCCACAAGTCTTGCCTTGTACTTATCAACAGTACCATCAGGCCTCATTTTCTTTTTGAAAACCCACTTGCATCCAACTGGTTTGCACCCACTAGGGCGATCAGTGATATCCCAAGTACCATTAGCCATGATGGAATCCATCTCGCTACGGACTGCCTCTTTCCAATACTCAGCATCAGGTAGTGCATAAGCCTCTGAAAGAGTTTTTAGCACATCATCCACGAGGTATACAATAAAGTCATCGCCGAAGGTTTTCTCAACCCTTTGTCTTTTGCTCCTACGAGGAGCTTCAGCGACTAAATTGTCATCCTTAGTAATATCTTCTATTGGTAGTGTATCACTCATTGGTTTAGAAATAGTGATAAGTTCAGCATTATTATTATTATTATTGTCAGTTTGAGTATTCTCAGTTCGTGAAGTACTACCTGCTGGTCTCATAGGATAAATATCCTCAAAGAATGAAGCATCTCTCGACTCCATTATTGTGTTAGCAATAATCTAAGGAGTTTCTGATTTTACTACTAAAAATCTATAGGCTGTACTGTTATGTGCATATCCCAGAAAAATGCAATCAACTGTTTTGGGTCAAAAATTTCTCTTTTTCTGCAATGCTATATTGACTTTTGCCAAACACCCCCATGTTGGCAGAAAATTAACATTAGGTTTTCTCCCCTTCCATCCCTCATACGAAATAATCTCACACTTTTTTGTAATTACTCTATTTAGGACAAAAGTTGCTTTAAATATAGCTTCTCCCCACCACATTTTAGGCATACCGGCACTCTCTAACATGGCATTCACCAAATCTGTGAGTGTTTGGTTTTTCCTCTCAGCTACCCCATTTGATTGGGGAGATTATGGTGGTGTAACCTCATGGATTATACCATGCTCAGAATAGAACTGGGAGAATTCATGAGAGATATACTCTCCTCCACGATCAGACCTTAGTCTTTTAATTTTCTTTTCTAGTTGGTTCTCAACCTCAGCCTTATAGATTTTGAACTAGTTTAAAACTTCATCCTTTGTTTTTAGCAAATATACATAACAATAACATGTTGCATCATCTATAAGAGTTAGAAAGTATCTTTTGCCTCCTTTTGTCAACATCCATTCATCTCACAAAGATCAGAATGGACAAGATCTAATGGTGCCAAGTTCTTTTCTTCCTCTAATCCTTTAAAGGGTTTTCTAGGCTGTTTTGCTTGCACACAAGATTGACACTTTGATCCTTTGACAATATCACATTTTGGAATTAACTTTAGTCTGGACATTCGAGCAATGCTATCAAAACCAATATGACAGAGTCGAGAATGCCAAATATCAGCATCACATTTATTCAAACCAGTTGCAATATTCATATTATAGCAAGACTCTAGAGTACTTAGGAGGAATAAGCCTCCGCTTTCATAGCCTTTACCAACAAAGTTCCCAAACTTAGATAATACAACTATATTTGGCTCAAATACTAGCTTGTAACCATCCCTGCATAGGAGAGAACCACTAACGAGGTTCTTTTTTATTGTTGGCGCATGCTGCACGTTCTTCAAGTGGACAATCTTCCCTGAAACAGAAGCATGAGACCCGTTCCCCATTAGGACGGAGGAAGCCCCGGCTGTCTGGTAAGAAGAAAACAAAGAAACATCAGAACACACGTGAACATTAGCTATTGTTAGTGAGGTGTTCCCTTTTGGAAATGAGTTTCCCTCTCCTTGAGAAAATTTGTGACGGTTGTGGGAGCAAATGTTCGACTTGAAATTTTGATGTTCTCTTCAAAAATGCTGAATTTGGATGAAATGCAATGTTTTGCAAGTTCAGTTTTCAATTGATGTGGGTTCTTTTACGACGTGGTGTTTTGCTGTTATCGGTGTTGCCGTCATAGTTATAAGATTTAGCGCAACCGTCAATGTTATGTGTGTTTCAAACATGTGATACCGAGGAAGTAGTCGGTTGGTGAATGATTATTCGATATTGTTGTTACATGATGAATGAATGGAGAAAAGTAATCATGACATCGTTTATAGATGTTAAATGATAAAAGAGTCGTTGAGCCAGGTCGGTGAGAAAGTCATATATGGATATATGACTAATCCGGAGTGCTCTTGGAAAGCTGCATGCATGTCTTGAATCGAGATTTCAATTGCCTTCTAGTACGAGAAGTAAGAATGAATATCTTCTGGTATGTTGGTTGTGGTGTAAGAGATCTGAGCTTTCTTTGCATCTTGGCTTAGGAAAAATAAAATGAGTACTCTTTGGTTGTTGCCGAACTCTTTCCAATGTGGCTTTTAGCGCTTTGGAGTTCGAGTTGTTGGATGTGGATCATTTTGGGTTCATGGGTATTGGTTGAGCTTACTCAATGATTGTACCCTTGTTCCGATTCTTTGAAAGGAAGAATGCGAGGGCGAAACCTTCTTAGAAAGAGGAATCTAGTGTGGGTTTGTAATGACCTAAGATATTAGGCGTTGCTAGTGGTTGATCGTAACTAGTTTGGAAGTGAAGAGTAAAGGAAGGTTGTGTAGGACTCGATTCAAACCTTCTTGGAGACTTGTGTCATTGATGTGTCCCTCGGTAGGGTTGATTAAATTATTAGTAGACCACTTGGTGGTTGCTAGTAATTGCTTTTCCTTTTCGAAGTGTATTGGATCTTTTGTCGTGGAGCTCTGAGCGAGTTGTGTCAACCGATGTGGATTGCTCAGCTGATATTGTTTTTGCGGGTTTTAAGGACCCTGGTTATAAAGTAGGTTTTTCCTTCGGTGGTAGTGGTGGGTATTGGTCTTTTGTAAAAGGTCAATCTTTTGCAAGGTGTTAGCCGATTGTTCAAGCAGTTGGTAGTCTTGGAGTGTTGTGTCTTGCTTGGTTCAAGGCCGTAGAATACGACGAACCACAGTAGAGAGGTTGAGATGTGAAAGCACTTTTGTGCGTGGGAGCTGAAGAGGGTTCTAGAGGTTGGTGCCGTGTTCTTCTGAGGAGAAACATTGGTTAAAGGGATCGAACACTTTAGTGCCAAGGAATGCATAAAAATGAGGAATATGAGACCGTTTCCCTTCATTGTCAGTTTAGGAAGTTATCCTTTTGCTTGGGACGTTCTGAGTCCTTATGTTTGTACTCGGTGTTTCAAAGTGGAGTAAGAATTCTGGCAAGTTTTGAATGTGAGTTATCTTTAGAGCTGTCAGTCTTTGATCCTTAGCTCCTTGCTTCGAGTCCGGGCCGGTGCAAATCGTAGGGGCTTCTAAGCGGGTTCTGAGGCGTGAACCATAGCTCCCTTCGATTTGGTTGTTTGCGAAGTGGCGTGTCTCGGATTCGGGGTCGAATCCTGTTGAAGGGGGGAAGAATGTGACACTACGGAAGATCAAAACTTTATAAAATGTGAAAATGGAGGTTAAAACTTTACGTTATGCCATTTATAGCGTGTTTTTGGGCCATTTTCGGGTGTTTGAGCCTCTCCGGGGGACTTTGGGCCTTGGGGGTTGAGTTGGGCCTCCAGTGGAAGGGTTTAGGCCCAAGGGGGGGACTTTTTGGCAGCCAAATCTGGCCCCCACCCCTTGGTGCGCCCCCACTCCCTTTCCCAACCCTAGCCGCCACCCCAATGCGCCTCCACCCTTCCCCTTCCTCTCCATCTTCCCCCATGGCGCCACCACCTCTCCCCTCCCCTCTCCACCACCCTTGCTGCCCTAGGGAAGCCTCTCCACCTCACCACCCCGCAGATCCGTCCATTGGAGCGCTCCGCGACGAGGAGATCCGTGGATTTGGAGCGAGGAAGGAGATCGCGCGAACCGGGAGGAGATCCGTTGGTTCTTCGTTCGTCGGGCGAATGTATGGCCACGGGAATCCTTGGGGTTGGTCTAGGTACTGTTCTAGGGGTTGATATTATGTTTTTAGATCAATTGGTGGTGCTGTAATTGGGTAGATTAGATGAAATCTAGAGTTTGCCACGTTCTCTGTTTCTGGCAGCATGAGCAGTCGACCTAGGGTTTAGGTTTTCGCCAATTTAGAGTCGGAATTTGGTCATCCGCCTGTTGCAGAAGTTGTAGGTAACTTCAATACCTTTCAGTGGGTATAAAGAACGTCCAATTCCGCCCAGCCGTTTGAAAGTTATGCTCGTTTTACCGAACGTATTAAAAACTGTGACGTGATTGGAACAGATCACGATATTCTGTAGATTAAACCACTTTAGATTCCGAATCAGTCTTTACATATACTTCCAAAAAGTTAGAAAATTTCCTAAGCTACGCGGGGATGTACTCTTTTAATCGATTCGGAGTCTTAGAACCCGAGTTATGCCTTTTGGAAGGCTGCTGTCCCGACGGGACAGAACCTCTGTTTTTGGGTTTTGCGAGTAGTTTGCGATGTCAGGGTAGAAGAGTGTTTGCGTACTGTTTTGTGGACATGATTGTGAGTGTGTGGTACCTATGTGCAGGTGGTGTGACCCCGGGAGTTCTTTCTACTTCTCGCAATCCGCCGCCCGTGGTTGAGGCAAGTGTATTGGAATGGGTAGCGGGTTGTAGTTTGCTAGATTGGTTGAGATTGAAATTGAATATATGATATGTTCACATGCCATGCTTTAATGATTGCCATTGATATGATGAATATGCTTATTATGTTATGATGCCATGTGTTAATGTACAAGTTATTCATGATGTTGGCATGTTTGCATACATGGCATGATACATGGCCCGGGCGGTGAGAAAGTCATAACTAGTCCGGGGAAGGTCGGTGAGAAAGTTATGACTATTCTGGAGAGCCAATGAGTAAGTCCTACATCGTGATTCCATCCACCGCGGTGTATGGAAGCGAGGAGTAGGCACCCTCCATCTTCGGGATGGAAGGGGGAGAGGGTGCACACCGACGGGTGTGTACTCAACCATACCGGTATGAGTTTCCAGGAGATATGTGCATCGCATTGCATTGCATTATATGAGGATGTTATATGACGATGATATATGATGATGTCAATGATATGCTTACGCTATGAATATGAGATGTGTATGATGACGTATGTGAAAAGTGGTGATGAAGGTATTAGAATGTATCTTCTTGTTCCATTGCAATATACTTGCTGAGTGATGAACTCACGCTTGTGTTTATGTTGTTTTCCTTAGGTACCATGAAACCGGCATGCGGGAAAGGGAGCTAGTCACACGTCATCACTTAGCATCACACATATAAACAATAACATGTTCCTTCCTTTAATTGTGATGGTTAATTTGTGCGCTTGGTTTCCTCATTTACTTCGTTTGGCTCATGAGATGGTTGGAATCTTTATTCTAGGCTTATACTGCTGCTAGAACCCTTATTATTGATGATATAGATGTCATTCTTTATACTATATCCTGTGATCTTATTGTTGTTGCTTCAATTCATGGAAAAACAAACGAGATGCTGCCAAAATTTTCGGTTTTAGCATTTACTCTTTTGTTGTAATTTATCTTAATTTATGGTATTTAGAGGTTGATTAGTCTATGTTTGGTAGCATTCGGGCATATTAAATGCTGGGGCGTTACAGTTGTCTTGTTTGGTTTAGGAACTTTGAAGTTCTTGCCATATGATTTCTTCTCGACGACATTGGCATTATTCTGATTAGTTCTGCTTGGTGCATCTTTTGCTCTTGCCTTTTCTTCCACATTGAGGGCTGCAATGAGATCCTCAACAGAAATCTCTTCCATCTTGTGCTTTAAGCTAGTGGCAAAATCCCGCCAAGATGAGGGGAGTTTGGCAATAATGCCCACTGCCACAAACTTAGGAGGCAATGCACAACCCAAGTGCGCATTCTCGCCAACCAGTAGCTGGAGGTCGTGTGCTTGTGCAACAATCGACTTAGCGTCATCTATGCTAAAATCGAAGAATTGCTTGCACACGTACAGCTAGCGACCGGCTTCAGCTTCTGTATACTTTTAGTCAAGTGCATCCCACCACTCAGTGGCAGATGTGTAGTTCATATACACATCATAGAGCTAATCTGCCAAAATGGTTAGAAGGCAGCCTAGTGCAGTATTGTTCGCACTGTCAAACTGCATGTACTGCTCAACCGTAAATGGATACTGTGGGTGGATCACCCACCATAGCCCCAATGAAATGAGCCAAAACTTAGCCCTTGTCTGCCATCTACGAAAATTTTCACCAGAAAACCTCTCAGGTTTCATAGCATCTGAAGCATTAGCCATTGCTGAATCACAAAATTATCGCCAATAGGTTTCTGGATTGTTGGAAACGTGTGCAATATTTTAACTCCAGATTTTACCAGGAGACAAATATCATAGATAAATAGTAATGCACACAGTAAATCTAACAGCAGGCTACACATTGTACTTCCAAACATTTATATAATCAAGAAACAGAATATGATTGAGTCGAACGATCACGAACGACTTACAGTTGGGCTTGCTGAAGAATTGGAAGCAGCGCAGTGTAGACGCGATCGTGAAAGTAGTTGACGATGAGGAAGAAGCAGAGCGGTCGCGCTGAAGCGCTGCCCAAAAACCTTATTGCCACCCCGTGCAGGTGAACTCTACGGTAATGGCTCGGAAATACCGCTCACTTTCCTTCATGGTGCACGCAGAGGAGGAAGGCCGGCGAGGTTCAACAGCTCAACACACCAGTAGAGAGTTCAGAGAGGAGCAAGAAGAATGGAGGAGAAATTCAGTGTGTCAAACCTGGACGTCTCCAAGTGTGTATATACACGCTCACCAGTAACTGACAACATTATAAGCATTATGTCAGTTGAATACGGTAGTTACTAGTAACTGACAGCATAATGTCAATTAACTCACTAGAAACTGATGGCGTTTATGACACTTATACTGAATTGAAATATTTGTTTAAATTGCATTTAAACAGAATGAATAGAGGGATAATTGCAAGATTCAGCAAAACAAAAGGTGAATTCAAAGTGCCATGAGACACACTACTACGCGACGCGGTCGCTCGTTGCAAGTCACAAGTCACGCGGATTTTCACGCGAAAATACGCGAATGCGAGCGCGTGTGCGTGTGTGTGTGTTTAACCATTGTCCACCTTATGCCATTCTCATGCCAAGCGTTACATTGATCAAGAGGTGGCAAGGACTCCACCTTTTAAATTGCCCTTGCTCCACTTGGCTAGGCAATATGGTACTAAATCATGCATGCTATGGAATTAAAGGAAATGGACCACCCATGGGCCAATTTCTAACACCTAGCATTGTCGGGACCTAGAAATGATAGATTCCAAATCCACATGTATATATATTATGTTAGTCTAATAATCAGTAGATAACACACATTCAACAACTCTCATATTATATTCATACATGAATAGATGAAAGAGTAGTACAATATTAATAAACAATCTAGTTACTTCCACCTTTAAAACACAAACTAAAGGAACTTGAAATACTCATTTATCACTATGGATACTCTTATATACTAATTGTAAAATGTTTTCAATGTGAACCACAAGAAAAAATTGCAAGAGTAAATAATTTTTAATATATTTTTCAACTACCATCATATATATATATATATATATATATATATATATATATGTATGTATGTATGTATGTATGTATGTATGTATGTATGTATAAGAGTATATCTAAAAAAAGTATATAGGGAGATTTGATCATTTGTCATCTTTTCATGGTGTAATTGATCATTTTCCCCATATGTCTCACTAACTGTGGCCTTAGAACCCGTATGTCAATAAGATATTATGAGGCAAATGATCAATGTCACATGTAAATGAGGGCAAATCATCAATTAATCCCCATAGTTTCTGCTGGGCTGTTTGGTTGGCTGCATCTAAAGAGATTTGCATCTGCAGATGCAAAAGATGGGTGTTTGGTTGTCTTCTCATCCAACTCAGGCTGGCTCTACAGATGCAAAACAACCCTTTCAGCCTGGCTTTAGGGAAACGAGAAAATCCACCGTTTCCCCGGGCTAGGCTCTGCCGAGCCATGCATGCATGCTGACATCAGCATTTACTATCTAGTTTTCTTCTTTTCTTTGCTATATCTTTTGATTAGCATCTCTAATCAACGAACTGATTTCACCTATGTGTTCCTGATATTTTTTCGAACAAAACTAGACCATACTTGCTATATAAATTTCAAAAGATTAAAATTTTAGTTTTTCATTTTATTGATTTTCTAGAATATATTTTAAAACTTTTTATTTTCGTTTGTGAAATTATTGATTTTCTAGTATTTTTAAAATTTGTTTCATCCCTCTCTTAAATTTGCCTATCACACTTTCATTTCAGTGCAGTCACCAAACAACATCTTTGTGCATCCTATCTAACCTCATACGACCAATCAAACAGCATCTTCTTACATTCACTCAGCGTGACTCCCGCCAGTCTGATTGAGCTCATGCAGAATGGCTGAACTGAGAAGGTAACAGAACAGCCAAGTTTCATCCGGGAACTATGCAATTCTTCTGTTCGGTTTATTCGATCAAATTAAGAAACAGAACTCAGTCCTCACAGCATCTTCGCTGGAAACGCGAGAGAGAATTCTCTCCAATCCAAAGCTCATCTGGTGATCATTCAAAACATCAAAGAAAGAGATGGATGCTATCATGTCATACACATCCAGAACAAAAAAAGGCGAACGCTTCTCTCCAGAAAAAAGGAGCCCCGAATTTGACCAAAAGTGCGAGGCTGCGATTGCGATTCAGATAAATCAGTTCATACCAGGAACAGAGGAGGACTCCAACATTAGCAAGTGAAGATAGGTCATATCCAAACGCTAACATGCCCATGACCCATCGTCCCATCCATCCATCGATCGCCGCTACTACTACTCATGAACATGACGCCTACACTTCCTTATATTATTCAAGAACTGAACACGAAAAGCAGCTAAAGAAAGTGGCCAACTTGCGAGAGCGCGATCGATCTGGCCGGAAGACACAAGGGAGCAACGACGGGGGCGGAGGACGAGGCCCGCCTACCTACTCGTCTTCGTCGTCGTGCTGGGCCTTCTTCTTGCAGGCGGCGTCGGCTCCCGCTCCCCCCTTGTTGCCGCAGTTTTTCTTGGAGTAGCCGGAGATGAGGTCGAGGTCCTCGTCGGCGTAGCCGTCGGCGCCCTCCCAGGTGAACTTGCCGCCGCGGCCGCCCTTCTTGGGGTCACCGTTCATCCCGGAGGCGGACTTGCGGTCGCTGCGGTGGGCCGCGGACACCTTGTACCGATTCCGGCTCTTCTTGCTGCCGTCCATCGCCGGCCCGGCCGTCCCCTTTCTCTTTCCTCCCCTGCGAAAAAGCTTCAAGGACAGAAGGATGGAAGAAAGTGCTCTCTTGTTCCGCACTTTCGCTGATTGTTTTGGGTTCAGGTTTTGGTGTATATTTATGAGAGTGGTAGGAGCGGTATCAGAATTCAGACGGTATAGTCGTAAACTTATGAAACTTATCAGTTTGATCTTTGGTTTCATTAGTTTCAGTGTTTAGTTTCATCAGTTTCATGTTTTATCAGTTTTTAGTGCTAAGTTTCATGAGTTTCAGTGCAAAAAATCATAAGTTTCATGAGTTTCAGAGGTATACCGTTGCAACGGTATACCGTTTTTTAGTTTTTCTGATATTTATAGAGGGGAAAGAGCCCCGGTTTATCATTGGAGAAGATTGGCACTGAGCCGGTCAATTATTCCAGTGATAAACCCTAGTAACATGCATGCACAAGATAAAACTGCAAGCGTGCAGTGCGTCGGATAAAGAAAAGAGCAATTTTACGGTGCATTGTATATAATGTGTAGTGAAAATCATATCTAACCGTTGATTTAATAAGAATATTTATATTACTCTACTATTAGATGAAGTATAAATAAACTCTAGTTAATCGGATCTATTAGATCAAAAAGAATGAACGGTTCATATTCAAATGGGCTCAAAGAAAAAGGTTGTTTTGAGATGCTGCCACAGTGCACTGTAAAAGAGCTCAAAGAAAAAGGCATTGGTACGGTGCTCCCCGTTGATTGATGGTCAGGATAAGAGATTGCCTCTTTCATCTTGCTGGGCCTGGGATCTTGGCCGTCCAAAACGTGTGTGGTAACATGGTCTAGCGCAAAATTTAGCCGCTACACGATGTTAACGATATGGGTTACACATAATTCAGGTAGTTTTTTTTATTATGAAAGAAAAAAAGAACATGCCAATGGTTTTTTGGTGGTTGTTCCGAGGAGCTAGTGATATTTAACTCGTTCGCTACAATCATTTTTGACTTTTCACGTTTTTTGAGATGTTGCGTTAAGATTAGCTAATAGAATTATAAAAATATGAGATTATTCTTAACAATAAATCTCATGATATAATTGTCACGTTTTTTGAAATTGCTAGCGGTCAAATAAGATTAGCTAATATATTTTTTCTATGTTAATAGTGCTCGTTCTGTTTTATTAAGACTAGGTGACAGTCCTTGTTTGATTGCTCGTGTAGTTGTGAATTGTCTAATCATCCTCTTATTTGAGAGCGAGGGGCCGGGGTCTAATCCTTTTCTTGGCGCCTACGAATGGTATTTGTGAAAAGTGTGGTACGAGACAAGCATGATTTGCTTGACCGTTGTGAATTGTCTAATCATCCTCTTATTTGAGAGCGAGGGGGTCTAATCCTTTCTTGGCGCCTACGAATGCTATTTGTGAAAAATGCCATTTGTTTTGATTTGTTCTATGGACCACTGCCCAGGGCCTGCCTCGCTCTGCGCTGCCACCCGCCCATCCTCGCATTGCCGGCCCCATGACTGTTTGCTCTAGGGGTCGTATTTTTACCCGTGGGGTTTGGATACCCGACTAAATAATAGTGGGTACGGGTAGCACTTTAGATCCATAGATTTTCGGGTTTGGATACCCGATAAGATAATAGAATGGGTATATGTGTTAATTCATACCCGTGGATACCCAATGAATATCCTATCATGTGGGGCCCACTTATCATACATTAAATCGACCACACGGTAGTACACGGTCAAACCACACAGTGCACACAAAGTCACCCTGGCCCCTAGAGTCTCCGACCTCACTTAGTCACTGGCTCCCTCACATTTCCTCCCTAGGCTCCCAGCCTCCCACTAGCGTCCAGCTCCAGCGGCACAGCACAAACCCTAATCCCAGCCTCTCCGGTCGGCCGCCGCCCACCGAGCTCCTCCGCTCCTGCTGCGCCCATCGACCGCCGCCCCCGGGCTCCTCAGTTCCTGCTACGCCGGTCGACCGTCACCCCCTAGGTTCCTCCTGCTCGGCCACCGCCCCCGGGCTCGTCATCATCTCGGATCCGCCCATCTGGAGGAGGGGAAGGGCAGTGCAGAACGCACCTCAACGTCGCAGATCTGGTATGATGCCATCTTCGGCTCTAGATGTGTGTATTTGATTGTGAGATTAGGGATTGCAGACTACACACGAAGAGCAGCAAATTGGTTCCCATAATAAATAATTCAATGTAACATTTGAAGAACAATTTGCTGTTCTACTAGGGAGGGGTGGTGTACTGGTGTTCGATTCCAACCCGAGGTTACAAGGAACTTATGTCACATGGTGATATTACGTAGAACAGCAAATTCATTTAGGTTTTGATATGTCACATGGTGATATTACGTATTTATATACTACAAGAAACAGGGAAAAATTCGTGGGTTTTTTTAAATTCGTGGGCAAAAAAAAACCCACGAATTTATATATTTAAATTCGTCGGTTTATAAAAAACCCACGTATTTAATTAAATTAAATGAGCAAAAAACCCACGAATTTATATATTTAAATTAAATCGGTTTATAAAAATACCCACGTATTTACTTAAATTCGTGGGTCAAGAAAACACACGAATTTAATGAAATTCGTGGGCCACGTCTTGCCCACGAATTTAACATAGGGTTAACCCCGCGGGCGTCTCTCTCTTCACTCCCTCCCCTCAATTGCCCCTGTGCCCGTGTCCAACCCGGCGCCGCCCCTCGTCCTCCATCCCGAGTTGCCGCCGCTGGCCGTCCTCCCTAAGCGCCGGCCGCCTCTCGCTTCTCCTCCGACCGAGCGCCGCTTGTTCTTCCTCACCGACGCCAAAGAAGAAGAAGAAAGAACGAGCGGCAGAGCGATGAGCGGCGCAGCGGCGGCGCCTCCTCTCCTCGACCGACGCGTCCTTCCCAGGCCGGCGAAGTCCTCCCTTGTCGCTCCTCCCCACGGCCGGCCTCTTGAGGCTCCGGCGAGCTGCAGTGGCGGCAATGGGTCGCCTCATTTGCAACCTCCACGGCATCTTGGTCCTCTCATCAGCTTATCCTCGCCTCGTGAAAGTCTTCTTCGAGGAGCGATTCGATGGTACTGTGCATGTACAAGCTCCTTTGATTACGAATACGTTTTAGCTGCTCAATCGATAAGTTTGGTGTACTACCTAGAGCTATCGTTTTGCTTGATACTACATCTACAAGTAGCTACTCTAGTGAAATTGAATTGATGGGAAGCATCCCGCTTTGATGTCTGCCAGATGATAAAACATTTCTCTGTCTATTATGTGTGTTCAGAGGAAATTTGGTTGATGTTAAGTTTTCAGAGAGTCTAAACTTATCTTAAGTTCTTATAATGTTGATAGTGCCTTTTGATGTTCAAAGGATTCATAGAGCAAGAGAACGATAGTAGTGTGAGCTAACTTACAATTATGATCTTGTGATTTTGTTCAATCCATAAACTTTTCAAGAATTCATGTCATTATGTTAAAGTTTCTTGTTCTTTTGTTTTGTTTGGTGGATTCCTTAAGAAAACCGTGAAATTCACATTCGAGATGGGTGGGGAGCCGTTGGGTGAAATCTGCGGAAAAGGAGCGAAGGCAAAGCGGAACATTCAAACATACCGAGGAAGCTTTTACGGAGATCATGAATGTCGATGTCATCGAGAACTAGATTCTTTGGTAACTTAAAGCGTGAGTGATTGATTTTGCCATACTTTTACCATGCAAGAAGAGTTCCAGCTTGCATTATTTAAAAACAGGGGGAAGGAAAATCTTTTTGCTAATCGGGTATCCATCCCCTTGGCAACCAATTTCATTTAGGTTTTGATATGTCACATGGTGATATTACGTATTGTGTGTTATCACATTCAGTTGTATTTACATGAAATGGACCTTGCAGATATTTGACCATTTTGATGTCAAGAAAAAGGGTGTCATCAATGTGTGGCTGATAATCCAGTAGTGTGTGCGCTTATGTACTATTGAAATAATATAAGTTAATAAATGCAATAATATTCCTCCCATGATCCTATCCTTCATTTTTGAACTAAAACTTCTATTGTAATCCTCCTGTACAGGTAAAACAGATGTTGATTGCCCTTCTAGATGAATCAGAAATGAGATTATCTAATGAAATTATTGAGACAATCCTGGACAAGGTTTTGGACTTTTCATAAAAAAATTTAGTCAATTGTTACTTGAGCTGTAGATAATTCTTGTGGCTTATAACAGATTCAGTGACTAATGTGGTTAATGATGTCCCTAGGATAGAAAATATATCTAAAAGAGTGGGAGAATTTTGTCCATAGGAATCCTTCCTTGTTGAAGATATTTACTCTTCCATACATCATGTGAGTATGATAGAAAATAGACATTGAAGTTTTCTTTGCAACTATATTTAACTCTCCATGCCCAAAGGGATTAATCTTGTATGATGTATCATTCCAAAGATTTGTTGAGGCCTGTGCTTAGAATATTTTATTTACTGCTAGGAGTAAATGTTTATGTGACATGTAGTTTTATTTCTGTCATCTGAAACTTGAGAAAAGCTTTATACTGTAACTGGATGAGAAAGACATTCTCTATAGCTGTCCAGCACGACTGTTTAAATCAAATTTTGTATTACAGAATTGCCAATACAACAGTTGGTTTATCTAAGTAGTGAGCCACGAAACAGGTCTTGCAGCTCAGCCGAAATATGACAAGGCAAGATGCAAGAGAATGGCTACAACTTTGAGCTACCATAATGTTGATAGCTTGGTATAATTTATAAAAATATCTGCTCTAGCCCCAATCATAAGAACATGTTTTGCCTATTATATTTGGTAGATATAAAATGATAACAATATAACTCTTTTACGGTACACTAAACTCAATATGAACCGTCCATTTTTTCAATCCAATAGATCATACTAACTAATATTTATTTATACTTTTGGTTTGAGAGATTGATATATATATTATAACTGCAAATGTTTTTTTGTCTGCTAAGTTTTAAGCCGATTTTAAAGAGTTAAAAGGTTGGTTTCAATCTTTTAGTAGAGGTAATATTGCGATGTGTTGAATAAGATTGAATGTGAAGATGGTTGTGTTGAATGAGATGCATATCGATATATATATATGCGTGATCGATATGGTTATATGTATTGAGTGTGATATCGATATGGATATTTTTTTTTTGTATAAATGTCTGATAAATTCGTGAGCCATTTAAAACCCACGAATTTAACGGTTAAATTCGTGGTACCCATGAATTTAAGTTAATTCGTGAGTTTCTTGACCCACGAATTTATGATTAAATTCGTGGGTTTCTTGACCCACAATTTAGCGATTAAATCGTGGGTTTTCTTCAAATTTCAATTTAGCGATTAAATTCGTGGGTTTATTCAAATTTATGATTAATTTAACAGCTAAATTCGTGGGTTTTTCAAGAACCCATGAATTTAATTTAAATTAAATGGGTACCCACGAATTTAATTGATTAATTTCGTCGAGTTAAATTCGTGAACTAAATTCGACGGTTTGCCCACGAATTTAACTTAAATTCGTGGGTTTTGGCCTAAATTCGTGGGTTTTTGGCCCACGAATTTTTCCCTGTTTCTTGTAGTGAAGATGATAATTCATGATCTCTTTAACAATGTATGTAAGTATGTATCATGGATTGATAATATACCCTTTTGTGCAGTTGACTTGTTGCAATGGACAAGTAGGGCTGGATAGAGGCTACAGAACCTGCCATCTTAAGTGAAGGAAGACAACAACTTGTCATTGGTAGAGTTTGAATTTGTTAATGTGGCTGAGTAATCGTCGAAGTTTTTCCCTCTTTTCCCTACCATAAAAATGAAGTACTATGGATGAACATTATAAAGCCTTTGCTAAGTTTGTTTATTTGGTGCGATGGTAGCAGATATGGACAAGATTGTATATCTTCAATTAGAATGTTCTATTGATTAAATTGAGTTATTTATGCTTGTACTAGATTGTGATTCCTCTTAGTACTGCCTGTATTGATGTAATGGAAGTCTTTCAATTGCTTTCCTGTATTGCTTATGAAACAAGCTCATCAATGTACTGCCTATATTGCTGTAATGGAACAATGCACCGAGTTCTGGAGCTCAAGGTTCAGGTTTGGGTTCATGTTCGGGTACCCCATCGGGTCACATGATGTACCTAGTTCTGGAGATCAGGGTTCGGGTTCGAGTACCCATCGGGTTAGGGTGTGGGCACACATCCGTGCCCGAAAAGTCTTGTGGGTTCAGGTGGGCGACACGATTTCGGGTTTCGGGTTCGAGTGGATGTTAGTTGTACCCGGAGGTACCTGCCCGATTGCCATCCCTAGTTTCCTCCAACTCCAGTGAGTGCCTCGTTGACCATCACCTCCAAAAGTTTGATAAGGGAACGGTTCATAAGTATTTTCAAATAGTGAAGTACTAGTAGTAACCCTCAAAACTGATAAGAACACAATACAAGCTGTTTAATATGTTTATCTCAATTCAGCCTAATCCTTTGAGCCTACCCTCCATTTTTATCTTGGATTCGCCCCTGCTTTCAGTATCGTCTGCTGTATCTCTCCCTCCACGCCACGGCGTGCCACCTCCTGTGGTCAGGCAGTGCCTGACCGCACTGCTGTCCTTCCTGCTCATCAAATCCTCCCTAACTCGTCACCGTTTTCGTTGTGCCATCTACCATCGTTGCCCACCACCTTCCTCCAAATCCTCGATCGGTGGTGCCACCACTGCCACTCACCGCCGATCTGCTCCCTCTCCCTATGTAGTTGGGGGCACGATAAATCCTCCTCCTAACCTGGGCAAACCTAAACCCAAACCCTAAATCATGGCAAGGAAGGAAAGAGACGAGAAAGTGGTGGAAACTGGAAACGGGGGGCTGTATCTGCAAATCTGCACTGGAGGAATCAAATCAAATCGAATCATACGACATGCAGGGAATGGCCTCGAAGTTTTTGATTCGGTTGCTGTAGGCATGTTGCTTGCTCTGCCTGCGAAGGGCGACGTAGTACTGGGATTGACTAATGGAGAGGGAGATTGGGGTGGGATAGATGAGAGCCAGATCTAGAGAAGGCAAAAGCTCACTGGAGTGGTGGCAATGTTATGAGCGGTGCTAGCGGTAGGAGATGGTGAAGAAGGTACAAGCATGGTGATGCTCTGCACAAGGTGCCACTACCAAGACAAGTTAGAGGTTTAAATTAGGAGAGAAAGTGGAGCAAAACGATGCGTGGCAAGGCTAGGATGTACCAAGATGAGCAGGAATGTGGAGGAGCGCATCCACCGGAGTTGGGGATGTAAGATCGAGGATGCCAACTTGAGGGGGTGAATAGGTTGTTTTAAAAAATTATATCTAGAAACCCTATGGCCAAAACCAAGCTAGAAAACGAAAGAGAGAACCAAAATGATTTTGTCCAATTAAAGCCTAAATCAACTAGTCTCACTAAGTGTACCAACAACATATGTCTATAATCAAGATTTGCAATCCTAGGTTCACAAGCAATCAATTCAATTTAATGAATGTAAATTGCAATGATGTAAATGAGCAATAGGAACCAAACCAAGAGATTGACACAATATTTTTACCATGGTGTTTAGAGACTTGCGGGTATCCCCTAATCCACATTGAGGTAAGCCCAAACAAATTGAACTGGCTCCACGAATTAAACCAAGCGCATCAATTTCACTAACAGTAGCTCTTTCTCCCTTCGAATAGGTGAGCTCCAACCTTTACAACTCATTGGGCCTTCTCACAATCTTCTTTGAGAAGGTCACCGAACCAACGACGCCTCCATGCATACCATCTAGGTGTCAGCAAGCACCAAGAGTAAAAAATCAAGTCTCTTGATTGATCCTCACCAAGTGTAACACATGCACAAGGATGCTCAATCCTTCTCTAGATGCAACACATGCAACTACAGACCTCTCCTTGCTCAGAACGTGCAAAACATGCACAATTGAGATGGGAGGCTTACACTAGCTCAAGAGAATGCAAATCAAGAATCAAACAAATTCTACACAAGAAACAATAGATCATTTGCATCTCAAATCGAGATTCTACACAAGAAACACTAGCTCATTTGCATCTCAAATCGAGATTCTACACAAGAAACACTAGCTCATTTGCATCTCAAATCACTCAAATATAGCTCTACGAGCTCTTGAGCTTTTTCTTTCACAATAATACCTCAATGGGATACTAGAACAATAGCCAAGACCTCCCAACTCGGGCCCTTTTAAAGGCCCTCAAAGAAAACTAGCCATTATTCACTCTAAAGTGCTCATAAAGCATAGTCTGGAAATATCCATGCATAGGCAAGTGATTCGGGCAAGTGATTCGGCTGGACATGTCCACATACCTTTCAAATGGCTAGTGCATTAAATGCAAGAATATGACCATTGGGAGCTAGCTCAGGGTTGGCTAGATATGTCCACACCAAAATTCATACTATGTCTAGACATATCCACTGCCTTCTCCGTTGGAGAAGTCAACCATTGTGGGCTAGCTCAGGATCGGCTGGACATGTCCACTTCCTTCTTTGACCAAGAAATTAGCTGACCATTCTGCTGGACATCCTCACGGACATGTCCAGCAAGCCCTTTATTCAAAAATCAACAATTTTTGGCAACTTAAAAATATCATAACTTTTTACTTCGAAGTCCAATTTAGTTGATCTTAGACTCTATGGAAAGATTATCAAGAGGGATATAGTTTTCATCCTTTTTCAATATTTAAGCAATCATAGATATTTCCAAAGATCACAAAAACTCCAATGTAGCCACTCAAGTTTAAAATATGGTTTTCTCGAAATCCCTCACATAGACTTGATCAAGAGCGTGACTACACGCTAGCAAGAGTCAACAAGATTAAATCTTGATCCATGTGATGATCAACTCATGATCAAGACAATTTGCAAAATACATTTGTAAATACTAGTCACATGCTCGAAAACTAAATTCATAAACATCAGCTTATTTGCAAAACACATTTGTAAATAACAAATCCATGCAATAAAAGGACAAAGAACACGCATGAACTCTAACATAGCCCTGTGATGATCAACACATGATCTCTAGCAAGTTGCAAAACACATTTGCAAACTCTAGTCACATGCTAAGAATATCACTTGCATTAACTTCAACATTTTGCACAACATATTTTACAAAAGAAAAATCAAGCATTAGCTTCTCCCATTTGTCAAAACACATTTGCAAATCGAAGCACCATGCAAAGAACACGTCAATAAAATTGTATGCATGAGTTACAACTATTTGTAAAACACATTCACAAATATTTGCTCCATACAAAAACCAAATCAAGAGGTGAGCTAGTGCAAGCAGGCAACACATGATGAGATTCAAGCTATAAGACTTTATCCCTCTTAATAATTCGACAACCTATACTAGCAATTCGGTCTACCAACCAAACACTTAGACCGGTAAAAGACTAGGAACATGTGATATCATGTGCTGGAAAATCGGCTTAATGATGCTTTTGGCATTGCAAAGTGTTTGTGTTCATGGCATGTGTGGTGCTTGTGGATGTGTTATCTTACTTGTTCTTTTGGTATGGCTAAGTTTCTCTCTTGGAAGGAAAATAGCACGCCTGCTGAAGGGAAATAGCACGCCTCCTAGAGGAAAATAGCATGCCTGCTAGCACTTTTGCAAAAGGCAAATAACACGCTTGCGAAAGGAAAATAGCACGCCAACTGAGCGTAACACATACACTGGACTAATATGATATTTTGATATGCTTGTGATAGCATGGTAATTGTCTTGTTTGATGCAATGCTCGTGTGAGTAGTTGCATGGATTAATGTTGAGTCAAGTCATGGACTTGTGCTCGGAATATTCTTTTGTGATTTGTTCATGTGCAGGTGTTGCTCGAGGGCGAACGTGGTCGATGACGGGACCAGAACTAGGTTCATGGAGGAACTGAGATTCGGGACTAGATTCTAGAGGAATAAAGGTCTTGGTGGTCAAGGGTGTCATGCGAGACGTTCGAGCTAGAGAACGGTGCACGTGAAGGCTTGTTAGTCACGTGAGTATGGCAGGGTGGCCGTACGCGTGCAGAGTGGTTAGTCACGTGAGTATGGCATGTGGGCTGTACACGCGTGCAAGAGTTGTATTCGGTCAGGTTGGGCCAAGTGGAGTCGTGTTGAATACAAACTCCTTCCATGTTTGGAGTAGGAGTTGTATTTGGACTCTTTGTGTTTGTTCCTTTACATATGAGGGGTTGTCTCCTGTTGAAGGGATCAATAAGTGCATTGCGCCAGGCAGAGAGCAGAGCGCAATTTTTAGGGTTTGTACTCTTGTGTTGGAGTATTTTAGACAGAAGAAATAAAGATCAATTCTTCCAGATCATTGCGTGCTACAGTAACCATGTTACTACAGTATTCTCTGTTTTCGTTCTTGTTTGCATGCTTGTTCTGGTTCTAGATTGGTTTTTGTTCTTTGAGTTTCATCTTGATTTGATCCACAAAAAACTTTTCTAGAGTTTTGATTTAGAGTTCCTCAAAGTTTAGTTGATTAATCTTTTGTCGTTCTTGTTTAATCTACAAGTTTTGGTTAGATCAATTCTCGTCATCTTCTGTCACAGCAAGCTTGTAAGGTTCATAACTTTTGATCCGTAAGTCCGATCGGGTTGATTCTTCTTTTGTTAGATTCGTATTGGAATCTAGTTTCTTGTGTTAAATTTTAGGTCAATCCAACGGCTGGATCTCCACGTATTCACGTTTTACCGAACGCATCTAAAAAAGGCAATATCATCAAGTTCAGACTGGTCCGAACTTGACGATTCTGATCAGAGCAGTCCGAACCTACATCGGACTTGTATGATCGCTTAATTTTGGTCCCAGTGTTAGTATTCCTTATCTGAGTTTTGGAGGGGCCAGTCGAATGATTTGCAGGCTATCAAATTCATCTGGTGTGAGAGAGAATTAGAGCACTCACCCACCTTTTTACCTAATCCCTTATCCACTTAACCCCCCCCACTTCCCTCTCTCTCTCTCTTCCTCTCTTTTTTTCCATGTGGCTGAAATTTCCCCAACCAACCAGCTCCTTCCCCCATTCGGTTTCTCCTCCCCCTCTTGCTTTCCACGCCTCCAACAGCAGCAAGGAGAGCTCCCATGGCTACCTCATCCCTCCAAGCTCAGTGAAGAAGCTCCTGCACCACTCCATTGGCCAGCATCCAGCCCCACTCCTTCTCCTCCACCCAGCGCCCTCCAAGCAGCCCTTCCTCTCTTGGTTCCTCTTGGTAAGTGGCTTGTACCCCATGGATGGTTGCTTGTGAGCTCAAATCTAAGGTTCCTAGGCTAGATTGTAGAGTTTCTAGGGTTCTAGAGTTGAAATTTGTGGAGGGAAAGCTAGTTCTTTTGGAGGTAATCCAGTTCCTGTTTTCGTGCAGATTATGTGCTTTTCTTTGAGCTGCAATTCGAGCTGGTTAGAAGCATTTTCTGGGGGTCCGTATGTTGCGAAAGTTGTAGATAATCAAATTATCTTTAATTGAAGTACAAGAACTCAAAATTTCATTCAGCCATTTGAAAGTTATGGTTGTTTTAGTGCCGACGGTCTGAAGTTTGATTCAATTGGTAGATTCAATGTTCAATTGAATGGTAGGCCTAGTTCCCGGTCGAATCTCAATTTTTGGTTGCCTAGAAAGTTGTAGGAAATTTTGTGTAGTTTTATAAAATGTATTTGTTTTATTGATTTAGAGTTGGGAATCAAAAGTTATGGATTGTTGAAGTGGGATACCTGAAACTGTTTTTCTGTCTGAAATTCAGAGAAGAAGTTATTTCGGGTAAACCACTCTTTTGAAATCTGGTTATGATTGGAGAAGAACTAGCCTGTATGGGTTTGATGTATGGATATATGGTTGTCTCACGGTCGATTAGAGCACAAGAACTCCAATTTTGGTTTAGCCAATTAAAAGATATGATAATTTGAATGAAAGCTGTCCGGAATTGAACTCAATGCAAATGACACGTATTCTTTTGAAATCTGGGATTGTTTGATGAAGAACCAACATAAATGGGTTTGTAATAATTAAAGGTGACCCTTTTGTGGTTAATTAGAGTCTAAGTTTACTCAATTTGGTCAATTGAAGCAAAAGTTATGCTTTGTTGAAATTGCTATATTAAAACTTGAACTTCTGAAATGTTCAGACTTTAAAGTAAAGTTCAGACTTTAGTTTGAGGACTTTAAAATCAATGGTTGAATAAATGGTTATGGGGTAACTGTAGTTTATCCTTTTGTGCTCATTTAGAGTCCAGGAACTTGAATTTTGGTTGAACCATTAGAAAGTTATGCAAGTTTTACCTCTTTGCTGTCCAAATTGCAACTATTAGTAGATTCAATTTTGAGTTGTGATTTTGAGCAAGATAGAGGCAGAATTTGGATTTAATTTTGCCTAGAGATAGCTAGAACTTTCTGAGTAGATGCTTAAAATGTCTTTGGTTGCTCAATTTGGAGTTTTTTAGCAATAGTTTTGCTTTGGCAAAGTGGGCTACCCAAACCAGTTTTGGATGAAATTTCAAATTTGGGACAAGTTTGACTTAGGGAGTATTTATGAGGTTTGTTGTTGTTTGTTGACTCTAGAACTTGTGGAATTGAGTATGTGATTATGTTTCCAGATGGAGTAGCTTTGGGAGTGACCTCTTCTTCCCGCCACTCCATTCCTCTCGGTAGAAGGCAAGTGTGTCATTTCGATTAAATGCTAAAAAGAAATGAATCATGCTTTGCTTGTGATTTTCATCATGTTGATATTTATGTTGATGCAACTGTTAAATTCATAAATTTATTCATTTGTCCCTTGTGTGTGTGAATCGATTAGAGGCATATGAAGGTTAAGTATTTGTTAGTGTTTTGGTTGATTTGATGATTATATTGATGAATATGAGAATGGATTGCCATATGTGTATTCATTTATGTCCATGTGGACGGATATAAATGTTTGTTTATGCAAATTAATTGTGTTAATTGCATTTGTGCATTCATAAAAGAAGAGGCGGCCCATTATGATGCGGGCCTCTGTGTTCACACGTAGTGAACACGAAAGTCCTACCTCGTAGTCCCATTCATCGAGGTGAATAGGAGCGAGACAGTAAGAGTAGGCACCTTCCACGGGATGGAAGGGATGTGAGGGTGCACACTGACGGGTGTGCACTCGGCGATCTGGAGACGTGCATCTAAAAAGAGCATACATGTGCATTGCATCGCTAACGATTGAGTTTTGTGTGTTAAATGGAGTTGTGAAGAGTTGGGATCGAGTCGTGGACTCACCCAAAAAGATTCAATGAGGTATGTGTATGAAAAGAGCAATGAGGTAAGTGGTAGCGGTACAATTGTTTATGTATTGGTTGAATCTTGTAAGAGTTACATTCTTAATGATGGGTTGGAATTGCTAACTTGTTATTCATATTGATTTGATGCACTTTGCTGAGTTTTCGAACTCACGCTTGTTTGTTAATATTTTTAGGTACTCGGAAGAGCGACTTGCCGGGTTTGGGGCGTAGCTGCACCTCCACCGTGTCTCACGACATGTTTCAGACTTTTGGAATCAATTAGTAAATTTGTAACTAGTTAATCTATTTGTGTAATCATGTGGTATTTAAGTTGGGTTGTTAATGAATGGATTTTTTTTTGGTAGTTGTTAATTGCCTACATGTCATGATGGTTGATTGATTCCATGACATGTTGAAATTATTATTGCTATATTGATAATTGTGATCTCTTTTGCCTGCTGAGTGGAAATTAGATAGGTTTTGGTAGCACTTCGGGCACATGAGGTGCCGGGGTGTTACAGGACTGGTCCGAACTTGATCGGAGCGGTCCGAACCTACATCGGAGCGGTCCGAACTTGACGCTCACTATCGGACTGGTCCGAACTAGTCGATTTCGAAACAGTCAACTTGCAAAGCTTATAACTTTTGATCCGAAGATCCGATTGAGCTGATTCTTGTTGGGTTAGTTTCTAAATTGAATCTAGTTTCTGCAGTAACAATTTCACATCAATCTGACAGTTGGATCTTAGGGTATTTGCGTTTTAGTGGATGTCTGTCAATCTGTTTTTGCTTTAAACCAAAGCAATCATTTCTGTTTTGTTTGGGGGTGTTCTGATAATCACAAAAATTTTATTTTAGCTTCCGCGCAATCATTCACCCCCCTCTGATTACTATATTAGTATATATCGATCCTACAGAACACATCCTTAGCCCTATGCTAGTTATACCTTTGCCTCATGCAACCACTTGGAACTTTCAATAAAGACAATCAATGTATTTCCAAGTGTGGGTCTTTGTCTTTGGTCATCAACACATGATGAACTTCCATCTTCGCTTCAGGATCCTTCCTTAATGCTCATCAACTCGTGATGGCATCCTTTATCTTGAGTCTTAAATTGATGGCCATCAACACTTGATGGCATCCAAAATCTTTATCAAAGTTGGACTTAACCTATTTCACAACTCATTGAAAGTTGTCAGTCCAACAAACACGGTTGTCCCAATTATCAATGCACACCATTAACACATAATGGTTGCCCTAGATCCCTTGATCTACTCCTTTGATGATTGACGACAACCCATATCAAGATTGATTTAAATTAAATTGATCTTAGGTACACTAGTGCTACTAAAGCTTCATATACTCAATCATATTCGGTTGTCCTTAATCAACAAAGCCTACCATCAACACATGATGGATAGCCTAGATCCATTGATCTAGTTCTTTGATGATTTAACGAGAAACTGAATATAATTTAAATTGTTATGAGTATATTTCAACTACATAATTTTTTTGTACTCAAGGATTTTTTTTCATAGTAAAGATCCTTGAAATATTTGGCAAGATAAAAAAGGATCAATACTATTGAAAATTCAAGATAAAGCATGAACTCCCCCTAAATGTGTGCATTCATGTATATATGGAATTGAAAACAATATGCACATATTAAGGTTGAAACTATATATCTGGTGGAGTTCACCCTTTAACTTGAATCCAAGGAATGCATCTAGAAATAATAAAGTTGCATCGGATGCATACCTTTGATAGTTTAATTTTTCAATAAGATGAGACTAATCAAAAACATACTCAATAAACAAGTTAATCTCATATTTAGATTTATCAATATGATCATGAATTTTATATCCAAGGAATGCAACAAGATATGATAATATGATTTCGAATGCATACATTTGATATTTCCATCTTTTCAACCAAATGAGACTAATAAGAATTAAGCTCAAAAAAGAGTTAGTCTCACAAAAGGATTTGTCATTAATACCAAATGAGACCAATCAACATTATGATTATTAAAAGGATTAGTCTCGTAATTAGGTTTGTCATTAACACCAAAACCAAATGAATGGAGTTTGAATTTTTAGGGGACGATGACCTTGTTCTGGCAAGAAGGTGACATAGTGGGAGCTACTATGGGAGAAGTTATCAAGCGAAGTGGGGTGAGGAGGAATGGATGATCGACATGGGATATTTATAGTAGGAGCAGAGGGATTCGACCTCTTGGCATCTTGGGTGAATGCATCTCTCCCCAGGAGAAAGCAAGGGAATGGAGAGGCTTGGGTGTAGTGAAAAGGGAGGGACAAGGCATCCTTGGGTGGAATTAGCGCGTGTATTTGCTATAGGGTAGTCGGGATCCTTGGTGGCATGTGCACGGAAAAGGAGGGAGATAGGAGGAGGTAGAGAATAGGACGAGGCACAGGCGGATGGCATTGTATAGATGGGAAGACGGCATTGGTAAAAGGTGAGTGCGAGAAATCGCGGCAAGACGAAGCTCTTGCCATGGCGCTTGGGCGCTAGTAGGTGTGAAAACAAGTCGGATACAAGTAGAAATTACTCTTCTCATATCCTAACCCATATTTTTTTTCCCTGGATACGGATACGAATCCTGGTTATTCAGGATATGGACACGGACAGATACATGACAGATTTGGCTCAGGAACGGATAAAGATATATGGATAATGCATGCATGATTAATTGATAACCAAGTGTCTATTTTAGAAAAATTAAGTATTTGCACATGACATACTATTGTATATTATTCTTTTCTATACAGGTTCCTTTCTGTTTTTCAAAAGGTTCTCATCAATACAATCAAACCATTTTAGGCAGGTTACAAAAGGCATGTTAACTACTTACCACATCAAGTAACTAACAAGATCAATCTCAAACCATTGGATGATTTTACTTATATTAAATCCACATTGTCCTAGCTCACAGAAATTATTGGATGGTTGGACATATCCCATAGTTTGGTCATATAAAATGGATTTGCACAAAAGTCATATATTAGCAAAAAATAACTTGAAGATAGCTTGAAGCACAACTAATTTCCTAGTCAGTGCCTGGAAACCACATAAATTCCCATCTAATACAAAATTTCCATTAAACTAATGTCTGTTGTGTTAAATCTCAATCACTACCACCACACTAGGAACTCACTTTGAACACCAAGCAGAAAACACACTATAGGATAGCAAATTGATTAGAATCCTTGGTCTAACTATGAACAGCAAATATCTTGCACACCCCAAAAGACAAAGACATCACATTGAGGCAAACACAAAAGACAAACCTTAACCAAAGCATAGGAGTTAGGGGCTGCAATTTGACATCTACTTTGTAATCTAATGTCTACACACTGCCAAATGAATCCACTGCATACCCAATGGCAAAACTCACTTCCTCAAAAATTCTAGCAAAATCAATAGATTCCATATCATCCTGCACTTCCGCAAGCAAGTATGACAATAAAGTTATGATTTTTCCAACAGATCAGTATCGCAGATCAACTAATTCCAATTCACAATAGCCGCAAAACATCAATTTGCTAATCTCAAGAATGATACTGGCTAATCAGCTCAAAATTCCATAAAGTAAAAGTTCAGATCAGCCCGCATTGTACCTTAAGGAGAATGGTGTCGCCATGGAAGAGCTGCAGCCTCAATGGGTGCAGCGCGATAACAGGGTTCTCATCATTGGTGACCTCATCGACATCGAATAGTCCTTCTTCCCCTTCCTGCACCACCCCCATATGTCATTGCAGGGGACTCGGAGGTGGCATGCATTGGATCTAGGTGAAGACACGATCAAGGGGATCTAGGTGGGCACTGTAGGCTTCGAGGAACCGAGTAGCAAGCACTGGTCAGGCATTGGCTTCGAGGAGTTGAGGCTAGAATGTCACTCTAGCCTAGAGAAGCCAAGGTTATGTGCAACTGAGGCCAGGCGTTCTATGGGTTGGGTCAGGCCTTCCAGGCAACTAGGGTTTGAGCCACGTATATTCTGGATATCTAGATGGAATATTTACCCAATATCTGGATCCAGTCCCACATTTTCTGGATACTTCCTGCTCCAAATCCGATACAGAATCCAAATTCAAGTATCTGGATCCCGTCCTGAATCAATCGGATAGCCAAATACCTTCCCGAATCTAGTACTGACTGGATCCAGCTCTGAATCGAGCAGAAAATATTTGACCCATCTTCACCCCTAGGCACGAGGGAGAAAAAGGTGAGGAAGATGATGAATTTGGAGTGGGACCCAACTGTCTGTGACATCGAGCGAGGAAGAAAGAGAGCAACACTACACTGGAGAGATTAATATATAGGTGGGCCCCATGCCTATGTGTCATCTTAAGTGTAGGTAATAATCCACAGAAATGCGCTTTCCAGGAAGGAAAATGTATTAAGAAAGGAAACTTTCGGGATGATGGAATTGCATTGGAATTTGGGCCAATTTTTCGAATACCTCTGGACCATATTTAAGTTTTGGCCAAGTAGAAATTAGGGAATTTAAATTTGATTTTTGATTTGAGAAAATTTCTGTAATACTACAAAATAAATAAATAAGAAAGGGCCATCCTCGTGGGCTAGGACACCGACCGAGTCACCCTTGGCATGCGTGGCACGCTACTCGGCCTGGCTTCCAAGCTATTTATAGGGCAGGGAAGGGCAAGGCTAAGCCCTACCACCTCCCCGAGCCGCCTCTGTTGCCCCTACCCAAGCCACCGTGCCCTCAAGCATGTGACTCCGTGCCCATGGCCGCCCACACCCTCGCGCCTGCGCCGCCTGTGGTGGCCCTCGCGCCCGCACCTCTGCGCCCCGACATTGCCGCGCGCTGCCCCGACCGTCGTCGTGCCCCATCACCACTATGCCATGTCCTAGAATTCTGCGCCGCCTCGACCTTGTCATCACCGCTGCTAAGGTTTGCGTCACCGCCAGTCGGGACCCCAATGATGCCCCTTCTTGTTTTCGTGATTCCGGTCAATCTATGTGTTTGATTTGAAATTCATTCACGTCACCATGTGCAGGAGGTGACAGGGATCTTGGAGGATGTGATGTGGGAGTTTTGGGAAGTGCAAAGGAGTGAGAAACACATAGGAACTGAGGAGGATCATTGACATTGTTATTTTCGGCTGATCTTCGAAATGCATGTGTAAACTGTAGTTTGGTCTTTGTCATGTTGGTGCTGTATTGGTGCGATGTTATGGTCGTTTCATCGGTAGATGTGGCTTTTAGAGGGCACTAGATTGGTTTTTGAGTGAGTTCGGTATTTAATCAACAGTGGATTTTGTCTTTGGGTCGAGCTTTTGGGTACCTATGACCAGTTTCAATGGCTGTGAAAGTTATGAAAAATGTAGATTGCTATCTAAACTTTCATTAGAGTACAAGAACTTAAAATGCGGTTAAGCAGTGTGAAAGTTATGGCATGTAGAAACTTGCTATCTAGAAACCAATCGCTGCTTAGAGTAGTCATGGTAATCTGCTAATTTAGGTTAGTTAATAGCCGAATTAAATTATGTTCATACCTAGGGAAAGATAGAAAATTTCTTATAGATTCTAGAGATGCTATTATTTACTATGTTTGGAGTTGTATAAAAATAGTTATGAAGTTATGAATCTGTTGTTCAGTAAATCAACTTATCAGTCTTCGGGGCTGGAAACAAGGGGTTAAATAAATTAATTGGAAAATATGGATAACTAGAAAGTTGTAGAAAATCTTGTGTTGTTTTCATAACATGTATGATTTGGTATGTTTAGGCTCCTGAGCTAGGAGTTATGGTATTCTGATCGTCGGGACAAGCAGAAAAGGATAAACTGTACAGTGAGGGAGAAAGTTAAGTCCGAGGATGAGCGTAGGAGCGATGTTGCTATGTTTTATGTATGTATTATTATGGTATATTTTTTATATATGCGTACCTACTGTATAAGCTGTGACTACGGGTTTGGCCTCAATCGCATGTCGTTCCATTCCTCACGGGTAAAAAGATAGGGCATGGTAGAATAATAGACAGTTGTTTATTCTTGCTATTGGTAACTATCTAAATTTACTCCATATGCTATATTTACTTGATTTTTTTAACATGATGTGATATGATGATGAGTACATGATGTGAGTGGTCACTAAGTAATGTTGGTACATAGTAAATGATAATTGCCAAGTATTACATCACTTGTATTCATGTCATGAAAAGTGCAAACGAGCCGGGTCAGTGAGAAAGTTATATAACTAGTCTGGAGCGCACGAGCCAGGTCGATGATAAAGTCATATGACTAGTCCAGAGCTCTCTTGAAAAAGACCTACTTGGATAGACACCTACACGGGATGGAGGTAGAGGGTGTACATTGACGGGTGTTCCCTCAGCTATATTGGTATAAGCTATGTATGAGCATAGGAGCATGCAGACAGAATTAATGCATCACATGAATGAAAGAAAAGAAAATTAATTTGATGAAATTATGTGCATGTGATGTTATCATTCTATGATGTACTTTGCTGAGTCTTAGACTCACGCTTGTTTATTTAATGTTTTAGGTACAATGAGGCCAGCATGCATGGAAGGGGAGTAGCACAGTCACATCACATGTCACTATACCATTCCGTTATATAATATTTAGTATTTGTTACAATCATGGAACACTAAATTTAGATCAATTCCACTAAAAATCATTCCATGCCTAAAAACTACCTACGAACTTAGTTGAGTTTGATAAATAGTAAATATGGATTTTGTTTATATCTTGGTTTTGTTGTCCATTCGATGGCTTTGTTAAAGGTAAGTAAAATGTAAGTTTGTTGCCCAAACGCATGTGTTATGGGTGTTTTTGAGCGTGTGGACTTAGGCATTTTTGGGTGCGTGCTTCCAAGTTTATTGATGTCCTTGTCTCGGTCATTGGTGTTAGTTTCATCGTCATTTCATGTGGTTATTGTTTAGTTGGTGTTTAGCAGTTAGATAGAGGTAATGTTGTTGTTGAAATTTATGTTTAAAATGATTATAAAATATTAAAAAAGTATGATGAAATGACATTCAGGGCAAATAGAGTGTTAGGGTGTTAAAATTTTAGTAAATTATTTTAAACTCTTAAAATAGAAATTAAATTTGCAAAAAATATAGAGAAGTTACCATAGACATGTTAGAATATTATAAACCTGAATAAAATATTTCAAAAATTTTAAAGTGTTTTGTAATTCGATAAAATCCTTTTAGACTCGAGATAAATAAGCAGGGACTTCTATAAATTTAAAAAAAAACAAAATGGCTCAACAAATCAGAAATGTTTAAGTTAAGTATTTTGAAGTTGAGGATGTTACATTTTGAAGCTAGTATTAGGCATACTATGAAATAGTTTAGATGACAACAATACTTAATAAGTTAATATCCGTCCTTTCCTTTTACTTTCAGAGTGGATGTCAAATCTTTTTCCTTCTTTCAATTGAACTTATTCTCTGATAAACAACTTGTTGGCTCACTTTAATCCTTGTCGGAGAGCCTGTTTCTAACCGGAATCTATTTAAATGGGCTAAAATTTTAGACTAAAACTCTGATCCATTCACGTAGATTCTGATCAAGAGTAGCCTCTCAGACGAGACTTCGTAGAGAACCGGAAAGGTAGCAGCTGCCCTTGTAACCGTAACTCTCGGCATCATCATCTTCCACCGTCGGATCAACTGACCCAACGGCATCCACCGAACCGCCACGTCACCGGCTACCTCAGCGCCCAGCCGCGTGCCGCGGCCCAATCGCCTGCGCCGCAGAGCCCACGGCCACGTGTCGGAAGCATCCTCAGCCGTTCGATCCATGATCCACGGCCCGCCTCGGTTCTTCCCCTCTGGAAGTTTCGCCCGGCGACCTCCGCCCTTTATTCCCCGCCCTCTTCCCACAGTTGTTCCGAGCACGACACCGACGAGAAGGAGGAGGAGGAGGAGGCGAGCACCACACCGGAGAGAGGTCGAGGCTTCGTAGGGACGTGATGTCTTCCCCAGCAGAGTGAGCCCTCTT
Organism: Rhipidocladum racemiflorum; assembly: GCA_036346355.1. Taxonomy (NCBI): domain Eukaryota; kingdom Viridiplantae; phylum Streptophyta; class Magnoliopsida; order Poales; family Poaceae; genus Rhipidocladum; species Rhipidocladum racemiflorum. Next base: position 34,043,752 of record CM070578.1, on the reverse strand, counting down.
GAATCTTGCGGAGATTTCCTCTGATTTGTTACTCCAATCTCAAGCTCCTACTGCGAGCAGATGCGGTATTTCAGATCGCATGGTTGGTTTGGGTAGGGGGGTCACCGGTGGAACTGGAGTTAAATTGTCCGTATTAATGGATTAGTTTTATCTATGCTTCTGAGCAAATTGGGGTGGGATTGTGCTCGTGTTTTACGGGGGTGAGGGCTATGGATGCGCGGAATTCATTGTGGTGTAAATAGTGTTTTGTTTATGCGACGGATTTACTGGTGCTAGTTTGGCCTCCTAGAGTTTGGGTTGGAATTCGCGGGGAGGATTTGGGCTGATTGGTTCGTGTTATCCGGTACTCTGATCTGTTTGTAGCTGGAGATGTAAGTTTATCAATGCGAGTTTGTGGCATGTAAGATTGATTAGTAGCGGCGCTAGTCTTTGAAATTGGAGCCAGTGTTCATGGTTCCCTTGGCTATATTTCATCAAATTGAGGTCCCTGAATTTGCTGTTCTATCAATTGATTCTTCTCAGGCCCCGTAGTCGTGGAGTTTGCACTCTTTGGAAGGAACACTCTTGTGGTTTTTAAGGTTGTATCTTTGATGGCTGTTTGCAATGCTCATGAACAACACTGCTCTCAGTTAGTTCCACCGATGTTTGCGCTCGAGAGTTTGTGTCGTTGGCCACAAATTTTTCATGGTTTGTAAGTTTTGGTGTCCCAAGCATGGTTTTCGATTGGTTCCACTAGGAAAGACGTATAATGGACAACTACAAACATTGTTCTCCCATGTGCGTCTGCTGGTGTATAGAGCTAGTACGTAAAGCGATATGCTCTAGGACAAATGCCCCTGGTTCGTCTTCATTAGTACAGGCACAGTTGAATGGCCTACATTTTACCTTCTAAGCTTCTTGTTGGGACCCTGGTACACTGTCAATGTAATATGCCTGGAAGACAATCTGGTTTGGTCATCTTGCATGACATTGGCGACATCCTCTGACCATTAAAATCCAACACTGGTTCAAAATATTTGTGTTGGGAGTTTGAATATGCGCATTTGGTCATTGTATGAGTTGAAAGTGGTTGTACTAACTTGGTCTTTTTGTCAGATTCTATGACTGTTAGTGTTGCTGGGTTTTTCTCCTATTTAGATTTGTTAACTGAGACTTGAGGTTTGTATACGGGCTTTGGAGCCCCCACAAATTTTGAGCTAACCTGTGAACTGACACTGTTCAGTTTTAATGTCTTAAGGGCTCCACAATTATGTTTGTATTTCTATTTGCATTGAATTTGCTTACGTAAAAAACATTTGCTTTGTTTGTGTCCAAACATTTACTTTGCAAACTTGATGTGTAATTTATGTTACTCATGTATGAAATTTTAATTGTAATATTTCCTAGTGTCTTTCTCCTCAATAAATACTTGGTGGTGTGTGATGGATGTAGTACACGTACATTGAGCTACTACTCTTGGAGCAAACCTGCCAACCTGGCATTTTCAAAATGTGACTTAGTAGTTTATCTTTGCTGTTGGGGTTGCACTGTAATTGGAAATTTGGATCATGATCGTACTGGATGAACTGTTCATTTTGATTGGTAATTGCATTTGTTTCTGCTTGTTGATGGCGTGTAAATTTTGACTAGTTTATGGAGGACGCAATGCTAAACAAATGAGAATATAAAATCCTTTACTTCTGCAGCTTCATTCGAATATTTAAACACTTTCTTCCTATTTCAGGTACTACAATTCGCTTCCACCGATAAGCAAGGCATATGGGACATTGTGTTTCTTTACCACCGTGCTGTGTCAACTCCAGATACTGAGCCCAGGCTTTCTTGCCTTAGTTTATTCCCTTGTATTCAAGAAGTTTGAGGTTAGCATCAGTTTACGTTTTCTCTTTCGATTCTGCTGATTGCACCAATGTAAAGTTTTATACAGTTTCATTTTTTATGTTACATAGCAATGTCCTCCGGTTTTGTGCCAAAACTAAGGTCCTGTTTGGTATGGTTCCAGACTTTAGTAGAAACGGAAACGGGTCCAGATTCTTGGTAGAAACGTTTCAAGTAGAATCAGAATCACTGTCTGGAAACCGTTTAGCTAGCTGTCTGGATTCTGTGAATCAGGGTGGAATGGAGTTGAGGGCGATTCAGCCTTGGCGTGGAAAAAGAAGAAACGTTCCGAGGAGAATCGTTCCAAGCTTTAACCCGTTTGGCTGGGTTTCTCCCAGATTCTAGTAGAAACGGTCTGGTTCCAAGTTGCCAAACAGGGCCTAAATGTATATTAGGAATTTAGGATGGATGAGGATATGTCTGTCTTCAGTTCCATCTACCCTCTTAATCATTAGTTATTTGTGAAAATGTTCTCTTTGACATTTGTTAGTGTATACCCTGCTTGGTGCTGCTTGGTTGTGAGATGTTTTATGAGCAGATCAGTTAGCATTTTCGGTTTTGATGTAATCAGCACAGCAGTCTTCTATCCTCTGCTTATGATTGGAAAATTGTACAATACTATGTATTCCTGTGCTGTGTCTTTGTAATTTAATGGAATGCTTTTGGACCTCGCAGATATGGAGGCTATTTACAAGCTTCTTTTTCCTGGGCAAGTTTTCCATCAACTTCGGTATTCGCCTTCTGATGATGTAATTCCCGTTGCATACCAGTTATAAATACGGTTACTTCCAGATAATTATAAATAGCAAACTAGCACTCGTTGGTTGACATTAATTGATGTATTTTGGCATGTAGAGCAAGATATGGTGTGCAATTGGAGAAGGGTGCATTTGAAAAGCGGACAGCAGATTTCTTGTGGATGATGATATTTGGTGCCATCTCACTACTGGTTAGTGCTAGTTTTTGCTTTATAGTTTTTGCTAACAGCTTAAGGAAATCTCAAAAGGCTATCGCATACTAAACTTAAATGTGAATCTGTCTTTCTTGGATCAGGTATTGTCTGCTATTCCCTATCTGGAGTCATATTTCTTGGGAGTACCTATGGTCAGCATGCTTCTCTATGTCTGGAGCAGAGAATATCCGAATTCTCAGATAAACATGTATGGCCTTGTACAATTAAGGGTATGCTTTGTTCTCATACTAGTATTAAAATGCAGTGCACATTTGTATGTCTTCTAATTGACAGTCTTACTGACCTGCCCAAGATTGAATATGTTTTAAGTTTTTAACATTTGCTATTTTTTCAGTCCTTTTATCTACCGTGGGCTATGCTTGCATTGGATGTGATATTTGGCTCATCAATACTGCCTGGCCTTATGGGTATTATGGTTGGACATCTGTACTACTTCCTCGCAGTGTTGCATCCACTGGCTAGCGGAAAGAACTACCTCAAGACTCCAATGTGGGTGTATCCTTTTATGGGATCATGGCCAAAGCATTTTCACCAAATCAGCCGATGCCTACATTGTTTACTACAATGCATGTTCTATTGCCACTTTATTCTCAATGACATATTCTCCTTGGTTCCTTAACCTGTTGCGCTTGCACAGACACAGGATTGTTGCTCGATTCCGATTAGGCATGCAGGCAAACTCTCCGGTCCGGCCGGCCAACACCGGCACTGGTGCCTTCAGAGGAAGAAGCTACAGGCTGAATCGATAGATTTGACTTGAAGAGGACACATACCCTGCGATGCGACGCCTGTTCAGAGTTGTAATGTTGAAGCAAAGCTAGAAACATCAGCAGATCAACCTGGACTCAACCTAGGCTGTTTGGCAGACCTAGGAATTTGGATTTCCTATCTCACAAGAATGTTGAACCTGTAATGCTCTTGCTGAGCCACTAACGATGTACACATTTGCACTGTATCCTTGAATATATAGCTCCCTGACTAATGCTTACCATTTCTTTTTTGCTTGCAAGTATTATGATACGTGATGGGCCTGTGCTGGCACATACTGATACTTGGGCCTATCTGGGTAGGCCTATCGCTGAAACAGAGCGGCCCTTACCTAGATGTATGATACTGTCATGAGCCCTCTACCTGGGCATGCCCTTTAGTTTAATGGATAGTATTTTGTGGCCCGTTCTGGCCCACTGGAAAGCCAATATGACATCATCGTTGCGCCAACGTTGTTGCTATCGCTGGTATAGCTCAGCTCTTCATCTGGTCATCTCAGTAGGACTTGGATCATTGGATGTGCCAAACAGACTTGGATAAACATTAATCAAGGTAGCTTTCTATCTCCAGACACCAATGGTCAATAGGTTACTAATGGAGTTAGTGAGTGAGTAAATTGCGCTATAGGTCCCTAATTTTGGCCGGATAGTTCAAGCAATTCCCTCCCAACTTTAGCAGGGCACACCATACTTACGCATCCATTTCACATGACTAGAGGGATGCATATTTGTACCTATAAACTTGTTTGAGTCATCTTGGGCTAAAATCAACCAGCAATGGCATTAACATGGTTATTTTTGCATAAAGCAACATTTTCAAAAGATTAACATGCATAGATTGAAATGATTATAAACCAAATATTATTATTATGTAACTTTCTCATTTATTTTCCAAAATTCACTGGCACACAGTCTAAACCAATTTCATCATTTTCCATGGCACACAGCCTCCCTTCCCAATTTTTATTTTTTAAAATCTAACCATTGACTGTAATTCTCGAGCATTATTCAGTACCGCAGACACGGCTATTTCGAATAGGTTTGACACACACTCTGAAAAAGATTATACACTTCACCTAAAGACATGATCACATCATAATGCCGAGCAATTATTACACTTCCTTTGGTGTGATGGCTGAGTAATTCATGACAAAACCATTTAGAAACTTCTATCCTAACACATGAACCTCTCTAGTATTGCCTTCACTATTCTTCCCCTCACACAAAACTGAAGTATAGGACCGACATACCATTGGATTGACATGAGACAGCAGTACACCACATCCTCCCCCCATAACCACACCCCTGTGTGACTATCACCCTGAGGTATCACATGCTAAGACATAGGTAACTTACTTAGGTAGGCTTGTCCCATTCCAGATATATGATTGTATGTTTAGCCCAGTTCAAAGGCTTGTAAGGTTAAGTCCTTAATTGATCGAAGCAAGACTACCAAACACTCAAATGGCACACAGCCCTCATATCACTCATCAATCCATTGCCACACAGACCCACCATGGCACAAAGCCTCTTGCCACTTGGATCCTTCCAAGTCATTTTCCACCTTAGTTGATTATTGTGCAACACATGCCATCAACAAATCAATATCTATGTAGAACAACACATGCCTCTACATATCAACATCATTGTGTGTAACACATGGCACACCATTTCAAAAATACATTTCATATTTCATTAATCAATATTAAATTTGCATTTTCAAAATGATATCAATAACGCGTTGTATGTCTAAGCACACTAGTCGCATTCTAGCAACCCATGTTGGCAATTAATAGCATCCAACTAACAGCAAAACAGCTTAGGGTGACAAATAAATATGGCATACAAATGACAATATAGAAATAATTCAAATGGGTTGACTAACTATTCCCAAATTAATTAAAATTATTTTTAATTTGAATTAGTATGCAATAGTTTGAAATAATGTAATTTTAAAAATATAGGATCAACATGGTTAAAGCACAACTTGCCTTGAAAATGCTATTACTCCTGCTCTGGACCTTGTTCTTAAAGTAACAACTCACCTTCGGATCCCTCGGGCACTTCAACATCAATGTGTAACAAATAAATAAATAATAAATATAAAAAATAGAGAGCAAATAAGATACAAAAATTAAATAAAATTTACCACTAAATAGAACTTGATTTTATAAATTTTTAGGCTCTAGAATCATAGTGACATGATAATCGGAGTTTGTATGAGCAAGAACAAGCTCTCTAAAGTTTGAAAATAAAATAAAAAGAATAAATCAAATTAATTGAATTGATTTTGTAGTGGAAAATATGAATTATCATGTCCCTATGACGTCACTGGAATTTCTAATTTCGCCTGAAATAATTTTTCTACTAAAAATCTTATTTATGACATCACTACTGACATCATAATCTAACTATTGATTAAAAGAAAATCTAAAAACTACTCATTACATTGACAAGTGGGCCCCACAGCTGACGTCATCCATTGCGTCAGATTGATGTCATGAGAGCACGTGGTAGCATGACACTGGCACTACTACAGGAATATACATCACAATCGTTTTTTTTTTTCATCGTCACAGTTGGTTTTGGTAGCAACACAAAGTTTTTAGATGATGAGGCTCTATCACAGTTGGTTCTCGTGCGACAGTGATAATCGGTCATCATAATCGGTTCTCGATGGGAATCAATTGTGATGACCCCCTCATCACAATCGGTTCTAATATTGAACCGATTGTGATGAGGGGGCCATCATAGTCGGTTCTTGTCGGGACCCGAATTTGCAAATCCGGACCCTTTGTGTTTTCAACACTAGTCCAGGATCACGCAAATGCACACAGTCTCAACATCGATAAATACCACAATCATACTCAATGAAATGGTAAAGTACTTTATTGAAAGGGAAATATAACTGGTTGCTCGACCTTATGGTCATGTTACAAAAGTACGCCTCGCAAGGCTAAAGTCTTACCCAAATAAATCTGCAGCGGAAAATAAAGAAACGCGTGGCGCCAACCAATATGCCACAGGCAACTGACTGGGCTCTCCCCTAGTTCGTCGGCTCCTCCTGAAACTCTTCCTCCAATGTTGGCGTCGATTCTTCTTCAACTGATGTTTGTGTTGGGCAAGGGTGTCGGGACCCCGAATTTGCAAATCCGGACCCTCTGTGTATTCAGCACTAGTCCAGGAACGCGCTAGTGCACACAGTCTTAACATTGGTAAATATCACAATCATACCATTCGATATTATCAAAGTACTTTATTTAAATAACCAAAGTGGTTACTCGACCTTATGGCCAAGTTACAAAATGTATGCCTCGCAAGGCGAAACTTATTCAGAGAAAAATAATAATAGCAGCGGAAAAACAACGAAGGCAACATCGTGGCGCCATCCAGTATACCACAGGCAACTGACTGGGCTCGCATCCCTAAGTAGACGGGTCCTCTTGGAATTCCTCCTCCGAAGCTGGCGTAGTCCCCTCTTCAACTGGTGTTGTGTTGAGGCAAGGGTGAGCACTTGGTACTCAGCAAGTCATGCACAGAATGCAAGCTAATATACTATATGCATGGCTTGGTACAAAGGAATAGCTTAAGGTATATTTGCGATGCTTGACATTTGACAAGTATCATAAATAGATTCGAAAGCAGTAGAAACAAGTAAAGCATAAATAACTTTTCAAGAAGTTTAATAAACATTTTCCCCATCCTAAACCACATTTCCATCATCTTCATTACTAAACCAACCCACCTTTCAAACCAAAGTTATTTTTGAGAAAGTCTAACCCTTGATTGTAATTCCCGAGCATTGTCCAGTACCATGGACTCGGCTATTTAAATAGATTCTAAACTCTGCAGAGGTTATGCACTTTACCCACAAGATACAGTCAAACACCACAAAGGCGAGTTCCCGTAACAAAGCCTTTCGGAAGCCTCAAACAACACAGGTGGTCCTCTCCGGTTCGTGTTCTACACCATCCCTTCCCTTAGCCAAGACGAAGTATGGGACCAACACACCGTTAGATGGGTATCTGGCCACAGCCACGATACGCTCCCCCGTACAATCACACAAACGGTGTAATTGACACCCTGAGGCTCCACAAGTGAGTCCTTAGCGACTTAGTCAACTAGGGCCGTCCCATTCGACCATGTGGTTGCAAGTATGACCAGTTCAAAGGCTTGCAAGGTTAAGTCCTTAGAGTGACCAGGGCAAGACTACAGAAGAACCAAATCAACATCCCCAATGCCACAACTGGCCCACTGATTACTCTTGCCACATGCCCTGGCCGAAAGCGTTTATCAAACCCAGTTGATTACCATGCACCACGTGCCATCAACATCACATGATACCTTTCCAAAACAGGTTCAATATATCATTAAGTCAATATTAGCATTTGATTGTCCAAAATCATGTCATGAGCACGTAGCAGGTCTAAGCAGTGTACTACATCGGTCTAAACCCATGTTGGCAATTTAATAATGTCCAACTAGTAAACCACAACTAGGGTGACAAGGGATCATGGCACATATTTAAATAATCAAGGTGTCATACAGCAAATTGGTATTTATCTAACCCCATGTTTAAACCAAGTATTTTTCTAATTGAACTAGCATGCAATAGTTTAAATCAAAATAGATTTCGAAATAGGATCAACATGGTCAAAGCACAACTTGCCTTCAAAAAGTACTTGTTCTTGGTCTTGAGTTGGATCCTGAGTCAATACTTCTCCTTCGAATCCTTCCCAAGACTTCAACGTCTACAGTAAAGCGTGCAAATAGCAATACACAAATAAACAATAGGCAAAAACATCCCAAAACTCCAAATAAAATCCATAAACAGAGAGAACATAATTTTCTGGATTTTTAGGAACTGGAATCGTTCAAATCGGAGTTAAAATGCAAAAGTTATGATTTATTAAAGTTTAAATAATCAATTAAATAATATTACAGAGAAAAACTTTAGTCCAAAAATTAAATAAAATTCATATTTGGGTAGATCTGAATTTTATACAAATTTAGAAATTTGAATCACTCAAATCGGAGTTGAAACGCAAAAGTTATAAGCGTTTGAAGTTTGAAACAAAATCTGAAATCATTATTTCGAATTAATAAATCATTTTCTTTTTCAGAAATTAATTATTGCGTCAGCATGGACACGTGGCAGTCTCTGATTGGTCCACAGTGTTTCTTGGCGTCGGCCGAACGGCTCCCACGATGACGTCAGCATGACGTCATCATGCCACGTGGCATCACCCGGGTGATGACACGTGTCCCGTACTGTGCTGTGGACTGGGCGCACGGCACGGCTTGGTCCACGGTGAATCCGGTCCACCGGACCGTGTCACTGACATGCGGACACCACTTGTCAGCGGCTTGGGCTCATCTTTGGCGCGAGCGCGGGCGGCGCGTGGGCCACGAGGCCAGCGGCCCAGCGTGTCGGCGTCCTGCCTGCAGCAGCGTGGGCCAGCGCTGACGCGTCGGTCCAACTTCCCGACACGTGGCGCAATCTCGGCCGTTGATTTGAAATTCAGCGGCGCGATTAGATCCAGGGTTAACGTGTTGAATCTACTCGATGGCCGTGGGCGTTCGATCTAGATCGGACGGTCCAGATCTAATCTATAATAATCACTACCACGGCGCGTGGCGATTGTGAACCGTTGGATCTTGATCCAGCGATCCGAATCTAATCGGGTTTGGAACACGTGAACTCACCTCAACCGTGCGATCAAGATCGGACGGTCCACAGAGCTTCGCGAGGTCGATGGCGGCAGCGGAGCAAGACCACCGGAGATGAGAACGATAGCGAGCCCGACGGGCGTTTCGGGTTGCTCGGCGAGATGAGTCCTCGCCAGTGCGTCTGCGTCACGGGGATTCGGATCTGGCTCCTTCGGCGGAAGGCGGCGGACGGCGGCGGAATCGGCGTTCAACCGGCTGCGCGGCGAGTTCCAACTCCGGCGAGCTAAATGCGGGCAAGCAGCGACGGCTCGGCGAGATGGCTCGGGGAGCAGTGCGCAAGGATGAGGGCAACCTCGGGGGCGTCTCACGCTTTAAATACGGCCTCGGCGTGCGTGCAAATCGGAACCCTAGCCGTGTCTGCTCGGTCACGGCGGAGCTCTCCGGCTCGGAGTCGGGGCGGAGAGCGATGACTCACGGCCGTCCACGTGGCGCGATCAGCGGCCCGCGATCGGCGTGGATGCGATCGGATCCGGCCGGATGCGGCTCGAACCCAGACGGCGGATCTCGGCCGTTGGATCTTGATCCAGCGGTTGGGATTGATTAGGTTTTAATTTGGTTTGATCGAGTCAAGCGGCTCGGGTCGGGTTCGGTCGGACTCGAACTTCGAGTCCGACTCGGGCTCGATCGGATGAACAGTACAAACCCACTCGCATTTTCCAGCGATTTAATATTTAAAATAATTCCGATAATTCATTTAATTCATTAAAAATAGCAAAAGACTCGAGAAAAATTCGAAAAATTCGGAAAATATTTTGGATCATTTTGGACTCAAATAAAATATTTCCAACAAAATTTTATTTGCAAAATTAAATTCTTTAATTATTTCAAAATGGAATAAATTCAAATAAATTCCAAATAAATCCAAATAAATCCCAGAAAATTCCAAAAATTCACCAAAGTGCCAAATCACACATGAATTTAAGAGAAGCAAAATTTTGGGGTGTTACAAAGGGTGAGTACTTAAAAGCACTCAGCAAGTCATGCACAGAGATGCAGTCTAATATTTCACATGCATGGCTTGATACAAATGACAGGCTAGGTGGTTCTTAGCAACATTCTAAGGCTGGAACCTAAAGAACTCATTAGGCGTAACTCTCAGCCTTTGCGCTCCGGGGCGAGCTTCCTGCTGTGCCATCCGGCGCTTCCTGTTGTCATCCAGTTCTTTACGCTTATCCTCTAGGATGAGAGCCTTGTTCACCAACTCCTAGAAATCATGGAACATGTGGGTGATCAGTCCCACCTGCAGCCTTGAGTTCAGTCCCTTCATGAAGCGAGACTGTCTGGCCTTGTCTGTCACTACATCTTTAGGTGCGTAGCGAGCAAGCTTGGTGAACTTGTTCAGATAATGAGCCACTGACTGGTTGCCTTGCTTCAGTGCTCGAAACCCTTCCTTTTTCAGATCCATTGTCCCTTCAGGCACATGGTACTGGCGGAAAGCAGTCATGAATTCCTCCCAAGTAATCTCCTATGGGTTTTCATGCGAAGCGCAGAAGTTCTCCCACCATTCAGCTGCAGTCCATTCTAGCTGATGAGAAGCATATAGTACTCTCTCATTTCCAATGCACTGAGTGATGTGCAGCTTCCTTTCTATAGACCTCAACCAATCATCTGCCTCCAGCAGGTTTGCATTCCCAGAAAACGTGGGCGGATGAGTCCACATAAACTCTGAAAGTCTGGAGTTCTGACGCTGTCCCTGGTTAGCTTGATTGGCCTGGTTGGCAGCGGCTTGGGCAGTGACTTGCTGCATCTATTGCATCATTGCATGCATCAACTGTGTTTGAGCGGCAAGGAAATCTCCGAAGTTCTGCATGTCAACTGGTGGGGCTGGCTGGGGTGCAGGTGCTCCATCATTGGGGTTTCCTGCAGGGCGGGAATCACTTCCACTTCCTTCGTTGTTGCCACGAGTGTTCACCATCTGTTGATTGCTCCAAGGTTTAGAGACGAGAGGGAACGAGAATAGACAAGTAGTAGGGAACTTATGCGGGGTGAAAGGTGTAACTCAAAATCCAACTTTATTAATTATTAATAACTTGATACGGTTGCTCACAATGCCTAAGGGCTTTGCAACACATACTACACACTCAGCAATCAAGAAGATACAAATTAAACTAACACACTGGAGTCTAACGCCTAAAGGGCGACTCTTATTATTCTAAGACGCGACTCAACACTTGAGTCTCAACCACTAAGTCTAAACGCTCACTCGTCGATCCACCCTGAATAGGAACATACTGGTGTACACTTGGGTGGGTGCGGCGGCATCAGCGCGAAGCGATCTCCATGACCAACAACAGCTGTGGTCGATGAAGCAATATCTTCCCCCAACTATGGTGCTGGCTGCTGCTCCGGCTCCTCAGGGTCTGGGTCGTGTAGCTCCAACACTGGCTCCGGTGTTGGCCCGTACAGTGCCATCTCCAACTCGTCGATCCTCCGTGAAGAGTGGGCAATATACTCCCGAGCCTCTCGCAGCTGCCTCCTCACATCCTCGACTTCATCGCGGGCCTTCTGTAACTCCTAAACTGTCTCATCGATAACATCCTCATGGGCGACAACAAACCTCGCCAGGTGAGTGATCGTGGCATCCTCCCCTGCTATCAGCTCCCGTTCAAGGTGACTGTCTCTGCACGGATGATGATGAAACACAGTGCCCTCCAACTCTGAAGAGTAGGTGCAAGCGATCTGCCGCATCGCCCGATGCGATGTCTCTTAGATCCCGGCCTCAAACGAAGACCTCCTTACGGTGATGTAGATAGGACGACTCGCCTTGGTCTTCTCTCTGGCATACACAGTGATCTTGACGTTCCATGCTTGGACAAGTCCTGCCTTCACTATGGTGGTTCCCCGGTAGATCGGTCTGTTAAAACCTCCAAGTAGCCGCATCATGCACCATAACTCAGCGGCGTAACCTCCCTGACGTTCGGTATAGTTGTTGATCATCTTCATCTGTCAAAGACACTCACGTGAGAACGCAACATTTTAAATCAAAGTGGAGACAAAAGAATTCAGCAAGGGGTATGAACAAGAGAGAAGGGGATAAGTCAAGAGTTCATTCATTATTTTGGCAACTTTTAACTTTAGAAAATAGTTTTGTCCTCACTATGACTATTCTAACTATGGGTAGGCCCTACAGTTAGTATGGCTCTGATACCACCTCTGTCGGGACCCAAATCTGCAAATCTGGACCCTCTGTGTTTGGGGTGACAAATAAATATGGCATACAAATGACAATATAGAAATAATTCAAATGGGTTGACTAACTAATCCCAAATTAATTAAAATTCTTTTTAATTTTAATTAGCATGCAATAGTTTAAAATAATGTAATTTTAAAATATAGGATCAACATGGTTAAAGCACAACTTGCCTTGAAAATGCTTTTGCTCCTGCTCTGGACCTTGTTCTTAAAGTAACAACTCACCTTTGAATCCCTCGGGCACTTCAACGTCTACGCGTAACAAATAAATAAATAATAAACATAAAAAATAGAGAGCAAATAAGATACAAAAATTAAATAAAATTTACCATTAAATAGAACTTGATTTTATAAATTTTTAGGCTCTAGAATCATAGTGACATGATAATCGGAGTTTGTATGAGCAAGAACAAGCTCTCTAAAGTTTGAAAATAAAATAAAAAGAATAAATCAAATTAATTGAATTGATTTTGTAGTGGAAATATGAATTATCATGTCCCTGTAACGTCACTGGAATTTGTAATTTTGCCTAAAATAATTTTTCTACTAAAAATCTTATTTATGACATCACTACTGACGTCACAATCTAACTATTGATTAAAATAAATCTAAAAACTACTCATTACATTGAAAAGTGGGCCCCACAGCTGAATGTGCTGAAAAATTAGCTTAGAATTGAATTTACAAAATGTGTTTATGCATATGTTTGACAAATTGACAAGAAACAGTGTGTCTCTTTTGCGCCAGACCAAAATTCCAAGAAACAGTAAGTTTTCACTCTTACGCCAAACCATTGCGCCGGACCAAATTTTAGTCCACCGTGAATGTGCTTTTGAGGCCTGATTTCGCATCTATGCCGGACCAAAGTTTTGGTCCGTCGTGAACGCACTTTTTGAATACTTGTGCCGGACCAAATTTGTTGAAAAACAGTAAGTCTCTATGTTACGCCGGACCAAATTCTTGGTCCGTCGTGAACGCATTTTTGAGCATTGTTTTTGCATGTACGCCGGACCAAAAAATTTGGTCCATCGTAAACGTGTTTTTGAACATGTTTTCTCTGATTTGAACTGAAACTTTTGCATGTACGACAGACCAAATATTTGGTCTGTCGTGAGCTGCGCTGGACTGATGTTTGGTCCAGCGTGAATGGTTTTTTGCTCGAGGTTGATTTTTGTGATTTTGAAAATTGTTTGGTGATTGATCTGTGGTTATGAAATTTGTTTGAATTTCATAATGCATGTTTTGAACTTATGCAATGCTCATGTGAGTATTTGCATGGACTAATGTTGAGTCAAGTCGCGGGCTTGTGCTAGGAATCGTTTTGTGGTTTGTTCATGTGCAGGTGTTGCTCGAGGGCGAACGTGGTCGATGACGGGACTGGAAGTAGGTTCATTTAGGAACTGAGGTTCGAGACTAGATTCAGGGAGGAATCGAGGTCTTGGTGGTCAAGGATGTCATGCGGGACGTTCGGGCTAGAGGACGGTGCACATGAAGAATGGTTAGTCACGTGAGTATGGCATGGTGGCCGTACGCGTGCAAGAGTTATTAGTCACGTGAGTATGGCTGGGTTACCATACACGTGCAAGAGCTGTATTTGGCCAGGTTGGGACAAGTGGAGTTGTGTTGAATATATACTCCTTCTAAGATTAGGAGTGGGACTCCTTCTAGGATTAGGAGTAGGAATTGTATTCAGGACTCTATGTGTTTGCTCTGTATAAATAGGGGGAGGCGCCTCTTGTTTATGTAATCCAGACATTGAGAGCTTAGAGCTTTGTTTTAGGGTTTGTACTCTTTTGATGGGAGTACTTTAGGCAAAAGAAATAAAGATCAATTCTTCCAGATCCTTGCGTGCTACAGTAACCGCGTTGCTACAATGTTTCCTGTTTTGGTTCTTGTTTGCATGCTTGTTCTTGTTCTAGATTGGTTTTTGTCATTTGAGTTTCATCTTGATTTGATCCATCCAAAACCTCTCTAGGGTATTGATATAGAGTTCCTCAAAGTTTAGTTGATTAATCTTTTGAAGATCTTGTTTAATATTAAAGTTTTGGTTAGATCAATTCTCGACATATTCTGCCATAGCAAGCTTGCGAGGTTCATAACTTTTGATTCTTAAGTCCGATTGAAGGATTATTTTCGGGTTTAATTCGTATTGGAATCTAGTTTCTTGTGTCCAAATTTCAAATTGATCCGACGGTTGGATCTCTGGGAATTCACGTTTTACCGAACATCTATCAATCTATTTTTTTGAATACGATGCAATTTTTTGGTTCCGTTTTGAGGAGAATTTTTAATAGATCAAAATTTTGGTTTTAGCTTTCGCACAATCATTCACCCCCCCTCTTATTGTTATATTCGTATACTTTGAACCTACATAACCCTAATGGGTTGCACTGTTAGTCCGACCCCGGTCCGACTCGAGTCTGACCGAGCCAAGCCGCACCGAGCCCAATGGTCAGGATCGAGCCACATGTACACGTGCGTTGAACCGTTGGATCGAGATCCGATGGCTGTGCTTGTGCTCGCGTGTGCGCGTGACGGAGGCCATTGGATCAAGCCACGTGAACAGCCAGGATCGTGCCACATCACCTTGTTCGTGTCCTCATCGGACTCCGCCCCCGCGCCCGGGTGGACCTCGGTTTCCGTGGATTTCACGGACGTCGAGGCCCCTATTTAATGCGCCGTCACGCGCATCGTGCAGCCCGCTTTTCCCTGCAACAGATGCCTAGGTTTCCGCACTTGAGCTGCCACCATTTGCCCGCAATCGCTCGTCGGAGTTGACGAGAGCGCCACCATGGTTTTTGCCATCTTCCGCTGTTTCCTGCCATTCTCCGCTGTGACCTAGGCCAAATCCGAGACCGTCGCGACAAGGTGCACCTGGGGGTAGGACTCACTTCGCCGAAGACGCGCCCGAACACCGTTGGTCGTGTCGTCGTCCCCAGCTCCAATCAGCCTGCTCCATCGCAACATCACCGACACCCTCGAGCTCTGTTAACCGTCCAATCAATATCCAATGCTCTAGGTTCGTCCACATCACCACCCTGTGCTCAAATCCTAGATTAGATCTCAACCGTTAGATCTAGATCGTATGGTTAGGGTTAGATCCCGTGTTATTGTGTAGACCTATTAGCAACCGTTAGATCTAGATCCAATGCACCAGATTAAGCCATGTAGCCCGATATTGCACCGTGCTAGATTAGATCTCAACCGTTAGATCTAGATTGAACAGTTAGATTAGGTTCACGTGGTAGCGCTAGATGCAATCCCAGTCGTTCGATATGCGGTGTACGGTCCAGATCATGCCACGCGTCAGCCGCCGGGTCATGCCTCGTCACCCCCACGGTGATGCGAAAACCCGATCGGATCTCAGTCGTCCGATCCAAATTGAACGGTCCAGATCAACCGCGTAGATCCAATGCGAGCGGGATTAGATCCAATCGTGACCATCGGATTTCAAATCAACGGTCCAGATCGCGCCACGTAGCCGGGAGCCGAAGTGATGCGGTCAGCCCCGGTCGTCGCGTGACGTCAGCATCGGGCCCGCGTGTCAGCCGCTGCACCCGCGCATGATGACGTCAGCCGTCACGTCATGCTGACGTCACGGTGGGGTCCAGCTGTAAGAGCCGTTCGGCCGAGCGGTGCTGACGTCAGCAATGACATCATCCGGGGGTCCCACATGTCAGCGACACTTGTCCCTGTAGAACGGGTCCACGGTGGATCGAACCCGAACCGTGGACCGGGTCAATGGACCGGATGACGCAAGCACGACGTAATAATTCGATTTTCCTTTAGAAAAATAATTTGACCGAAATCCAAAATCCGTGCTGACGTCATATTTCGGATTTTTCAATAGAAAAATAAATGAATTAATTTGGTTTATTTTTTTAATTGATTTTTCAAACTTCAAACGGCGATAACTTTTGCGTTTTAACTCCAATTGAGGTGATTCCAGTTTCTAATTTTTTATAAAATTGAGCTATATTTAATGATGAATTTTAATTAATTTTTGGACATGAGTTGACCCAGGAACAAGTTCAAGACCCAGAACCAGTACTCTTTGAAGGCAAGTTATGCTTTGACCATGTTGATCCCACTTTTAAAACTGTGTTGGTTTAAATTATTGCATGCTAGTTTAATTAAAATGCTTTTGAATAATTCCGGGAATAGTTATGTGACCTATCAGATTATGCCACCTTGTCTACAATAATTGTATACCATGAATCATTTGTCACCCTAGGCTGTGGATTAATAGTTGGACACTAATACTTTGCCAACATGGGTTAATTAGACCGCAATTAGCCAACTTAGCCATGCAATCGTGTTATTGATACAATTTTGAATGTCGGAAATTAATCTTGACTTAATGAGACATGGAACATGATTTTCGAAATTGCTACATGTGTTTTTGATGATGTTGATGGCACGTGGTGCATGGTAATCAACTGGGTGATTAAATGATTTAGACTGGGGCAAGTGGCAAGATTGTTCTAGTGGGCCAGATGTGGCACTTGGGAGGTCGCATTTACTTTTATTGCTTTAGTTACTTGTGAATCCTTGGGTAGTCTTGCCACAGTCACCCTAAGGACTTAACCTTGCAAGAATTTGAACTGAGTCCAACATACAGCCAAAAGTCTGGAATGGGACAGACCTGGCCGAGTAAACTATGATGTCTAGTCTTTGGTACTGCCGTGGTGGTGTGAGGCCCGGGTTCGCGGGTAGGCTCACATGGCACAAGAGGGGGGCCCTGAGTGTGGTAACCAGTCCCTTCAGTGTTGACACCTTAGCGGGTAGTACCGGGTCTAGAAGTAGCTTTGGAAAGGCTTTGTTACGATCACTCGCCTTGGTGGTGTTTGGTTGTATCTTGTGGGTAAAGTGTATAAACTCTGCAGAGTGTACAACCTAGTCGAATAGCCGAGTCCACGGTATTGGACAATGCTCGGTGATTACAGTCAAGGGTTAGACTTTCGTGAAAATAACTTTTTGGTCAATTGCTATGGAAATGATGAACCCGCTTTAGGTCAATAAATGCTTTATTTGTGAAACTGTTTATGAAAGTTATTATTGTTATTACTGTTTTACTGCTTTCCAATCTATTACTATTATTTATGAATGTTGCTTATTGCAAAAGAACCTCTTAGCTTGTTGTTGGAATAAGCCATTGCATGTAGCTATTAGACTGCATGTCTGTGCATGACTTGTTGAGTGCTTTTAAGTACTCACCCTTGCAACATCAAACCTCAGTTGAAGAAGAATCAACGCCAGCACTAGAGGAGGAGTTCCAGGAGGAGCCGACGAACTAGGAGCGAGCCAAGTCAGTTGCATGTGGCATATTGGTTGGCGCCACACATTTCTTTATTTTCCGCTGCATATTTATTTGAGTAAGACTTTAGCCCTACGAGGCGTACTTTTGTAACTTGACCATAAGGTCAAGCAACCAGTTATATTTCCCTTTCAATAAAGTACTCTACTATTTCGTTAAGTATGATTGTGGTATTTACCTATGTTGAGACTGTGTGCACTAGCGTGATCCTGGACTAGTGCTGAAAACACAGAGGGTCCGGATTTGCATATTCGGGTCCCGACATGCGTGCTACCCCCAGGTGCGCCTCGTCACGATGGTCTCGGATCTGGGCACCAACACGGCGGGGAATGGCGGAGCACGACGAAAATCGACGAAGCACGCAACGCCTTCTTCTCCCACTTCGACGAGCAATCGCGGGCACGGCAGCGCTCTACGAGCGGCGGCGGCTAGGGCAAAATGTGCGCAGGGCAAAGGCAAACCTCGGGCACGCACACGGGCATTATATACCGGTGCGGACGCCGAGTTAGGCGCGGATTCCGCGGGCGGGTCGGTACGGGGCGGCAGAGTCCAGCACAGACACGGACGGGTGACGTGGCGCGATCCACGCCGTCCACGTGGCTCGATCCCACGGCCTCTGTCACGCGCACACGCAGGCACAAGCACAGCCACCAGATCCCGATCCAACGGTTCAAAGCACGCGTACACGTGGCTCAATCCTTACCGTTGGATCTCGATCCAACGGCTCGCGTGAACAGGGTTCGGCTCGGTGCGATCTGGCTCTGTCGGACTCGAGTCTGACTCGGGTCAGTCCAACAGTGAAACCCATTAGGGTTTTTCAACGATTTAATATTTAAAATTATTTCTAGAAATTCAAATAAATCAAGAAAATTGCAAAATGCTCGGAAAAATTCCAGAAAAATTCTGAAAATAATTTGAGACATTTTGGACTCAAATAAAATATTTCCAACAAAACTTTATATGAAACTTTGAAATATTTAAATATTTCAGTAAATGACTTAATTCAATTAAATCCAAATAAATCGAAATAAATTCCATAAAATTCAAAAAATTCAAATAACTCAATAAATTAAATAAAACCACAAATTTGGGATGTTACAGTTCCCACTTAGAATGTGGGGGCTCTGGTCTTAGATTAGCGACTCAGGTACTTACTATTGCGCAGCACTGGTAATTAATGCAACACGTAAGGGATCTGTTCGTTAATCTAAAATCGTACTCGGATTGAGATCAACTAGTCAGTATGACGCACGCCGGATGCGGACGCATACCGATTGATTGATTCCAATTCGAGCTTCCCACAATATGTGTTCAGTGCTAGTTCCCTGCATCAGTAGCCTAGCACCACATGTATCACAACAAGATAGATCAATTCACATATACAAACATTCTGGAAATAAAAGCAAGCGGTCTGATTACATCATGATATATTACAATTTCACAAGTTCAACAACTAATTGCTATGCAGCTCACAGGCTGTTGGTTCAGAAGAACCAAAAGTTCGTCAGCGGTGGTGGTGTGCCATTGCACCTAGAGGCAACCGACTGGGGATAAGCCAAGATAGCCAACTCAAACATCGTTGAGACCCGCTTCATCGAATGAGCCATCGAATTCGCCGTCATTACCTTCGTCGCCGTCTTCTGAACATGATGTCAGTTTTAGACCAAACGGTGAGTACACGTATGTACTCGCAAGACTTTAGTGTTTGCAAGTAATACTATTAAATGCAGGCTGTGACAATGGAATAGGTTTCTATACTGGTTTCAGTTTGCGATAAGCCAAATTTATTTGCAATAGAGTAGTAACTTGTGAAATAATGCGGAATTTAAAAAGCATTTGAAGTAAAAGACTGCTATCTCATGAGTAAATAAACACATGTAATCATTTGATTCCAGCAGGTCACATTTTGAACAAGTAATCTCCAATCCGTATTCCATTTACCCTTCCACATCCAATTCCAAATTTACCTACTATGATCCAAGTCATAGTCCATTTCCATCCCAATTTACCAATCTGTTTCCGTGAACAAATCATTTTCCCAAAACATAACCAAAATCCAAGACCGGGATATCTACACTCGGCAAAATTTCCCAAGTTGCTCTTGACTGTGGACACGACTAATTGATTAGATTTATTCTCTACAGAGATTGTACATTTTACCGACATGACATACTCTAGCAATCATGTCAACCATGCCACGCGATACTTATCATACCCGTTTTGCTAGACTGTGACACAACTGTTCCATTCGTTGGAATTAACCCTGCACCAGCCCGACGGATGTTATTCCTTACTATGAGTGGAAGTACGGCCTGTCCCGCAGGACTCACGATGGTTTTACACCCCATCGCGCTCTCCCAGACCAATTGAAAGTATAGCCCATCCCGCAGGATTCACGAGGGTTTACTCCCCATCGCGCTCTTTTAACTGTGAACACGCAGTAACAACGGTGGTGTACAGTCCACCGTGTCCTTTACTCCATAGCAAGGCATACGCCGTTGTATCGGCAAGCAACAATTTTCCCCTTTGGGATTTGCAAACAATCGTTCCAAACGGGAAATGATGAAAAAATACCATAATACCTTGGCCGGTACCCCTTTGTTCACATCTTCACCATCATTGGTTCAACTCTTACCCTTCTTGTCATTACGCTTCTCCTTTTGGGATTTGATGGGTAGCTCACCTTTTGAAGAAAACCACAATAAGGGAAAATAGAGGGAAAATCTCCTCAAGCCAGGGCTTTAACTTACACTCTTAATACACATCTTCAAGGATTTCATATTTTTCTTACTCAAGTCTAAGTTTCAACCACAGTATGTTCTGCTTTTGGGGCAGCAATGATTTTTTTGCCTCTAGAACAATAACAGAGGAGAGTTCATCCTGAGGGTATATAAAACCTAGTGAGGAACATCATAATCAGTTCTAATCTAGAACCGATTGTGATAATACTCATCATGACAATCGATTCTGAGCTAGAATAGATTATGATGAGGAACCCTCATCACAATCGGTTCTGAGTTAGAACAGATTGTGATGATGGGGTATCATCACAATCAGTTCTAGATTAGAACCGATTGTGATGACCCCATTTCCAAAAAATACGGATTACATACATATATCACAATCGATTTTTTCTCAAACGTTGGGAACTGACACAGATGAAGTGATAGTATTATACCATTTTGTAGTAGTGTAGCCACGTCAGCTCGCCATGGCACGGGGTCCTAGGGTCATCGGCGGCGACCTTAGAGGGAATCTACAGTGAACTCTTGATGAGACGATCTCGGTGATGCGGTTACCTTCTTCTCCAGCGACCTCGAAAGGCAGTGGTGAGAATCAAGGTGGTGGCGAGTTCAGGCTCACGGCGGCGATAGCGTTCCGACGATGCTCTGGCTTGACTAGAGCACACACCCGATGCTCCTCACAACAGTGAACTCAATGGAACCAGCGTCGAGTCCTAACTTCCACGAATGGTGGCGAATCGACGATTCAAAGCTTGAGACAACACTCTGAAAAAACCTCAAAATCCAGCGAGATGGCTACTCAATCCCCTAAATCGATCTAGGGTTTCTATTCTATCGGCTCTTTGTGGTCCGCATGCACTCCTTAAGTACCCACAAGAGTCTGAGATTCGGCTGTTCAACTTTGGAGTCTACGCTCCATACGATGACAGCGCAAAGAGAATTCTCGCTCGGTCACACGAGGATGACAGAGGTACCCATACATGTGGCAAGATCAGTGGCCCGGATGCAAGCAGATGCAACTAATCCTAACCGAACAAAGTGACATGACACGGCACCATCTAGCTCGCCCACATGGCACTCATCCGTCGGTTTGACGCGGTGCGGCTACGTGGCTCGATCGCGACCGTACGACATGAGCTGGGCCGGCTAGGCTTTTATGAATTCCGGCCTAAAAGGCCTTTAAGGATTTTTTTTTCCAACCTTTTTATTTAAAATAATTTTGATAAATAGATTAGGTTAAAATAAATAGTAAAAATTAGAAATATTCTAAAAAATTTTTTGAGATATTTTGAACTCAAATAAAATATTTCCAATAAAACTTCATTTGAAGTTTACAAATATTTAAATAATTTTAAAAGAAGGCTTAATTCAAATAAATTCAAATAATTCCAAATAAATTCTCAAAAATTCAAAATGCATAATGAATCCAAGAAAAGCAAAAATTGGAATGTTACATGCAAGAATCTATTTGTGCTGTGAAGTTATCAGTCATTCAGTTCTGTTGACGTAGGATGGTCCTAAGTAAGAGTTCAATGTTTTCTTACTACCCATTTGAATGTGTTTTATTTATTTTTTATTTATTTATTTTGGGTGGGGAAGGGGGTTGCTTGACATCATCATCACTGGAGTTCTAGCAAGTGCAAATTAGGGATGAAAACGGATCGGATACGGATGGATAATAGCTCTACCATATTTGTTTTCATTTTTTTTTTGATACGGATATAGATACGGATAGTCTGGATATGAATACGAATACGAATAATATAAAATACAGATACGGAGTGATTATGGATCAAAACGGATATGATCATGAATATGTATCGGAACATGATAACCCCTTAGATTGTACACACAAAATGAACAAAAAAGAAACTACTTTATTTGATCCAAACATTCATGAAGAATATGTAATGACCCAAGATTTATATTCTTTGTTGAACTATGCTTAAAATAATAAACTATGTATTTATGAGTTTTTATGCATTTTCAGCTACTTATTTGAAATATTCTCCTATTAAGGACATCAGTGTTTGAATTTTTGAGAAATTTAAAATATGATAAAATCTTTAAATAATTTTTTAAAATGATAGATTGTGTCAGGAACTTTTTCAAAAAATTTCATAATTTTTGGAGCTGGTTTGCCAATTTTAATAATTGAAACTTTATTTGTGGATTAATTAAATCAGAACAAGGTTTTGAAATTCAGACACCCTTTTGGGCCAAAAGAGTAGCCTTGGCCCATCCCACGTTCGTATCAGGATATCCGGCCTATCAATATCTGGATTATCTGAATTTGTATCCGTATCCGTATCTGACGGATAGTGAGGTGCCGAGTTCACATCCGTATCCGTATCCGATCTGATATTATCCGACATATATTCAATCCGACAGTCCGTATCCAGAAATTATCCTGATAGGTCAGAAACTATCCAATCCGTTTTGATCCCTAGTACAAATGTTGCTTTAGTTTCTTTAGTATGTATTTTCTACCGTAGTCTTGTACTAAAGAATTATATGTCGTTTTGATTATAATTTTGAATTCTTCATAGATTCTGGAGGAAGTACCTGTTCCTCAAAAATTCTCATTTGCCCTTATACTAACATTTACCAACGTTTTACATGCATAGCTAAGGACTGCAGAAGCAACATTTATGTCAATGCAGGCTCTTTATTCACTGCAGGCTTCATCAGTAATGATTTTTAGCTTTCAATTCCTGCTGCCCCCATCACTGTACCATCCCTACATCTTCATTTCAGCAACTTAATATGTGTTGCTTCCTGTCAGGACAAAGGTCACATGAACCTGCAGGCTTGTATGTGCAAAAATCTGAATTCCGGTAGGAACTACGCAGCCACTGCTTCTGCTTGGTATGTTTTTGATTCAGAAAGAACATCAAATTGTGTGCCCTGAGAGGGACCGAGTATATGCATTGGAATAAATTCCCTTGTTGGGAAGAATGAAAGAGAAGAGCTGGGGCATTCAGATTTCAGAGCCTGACATTTCCTGAGTCACTTGCAAAGGATTTTTTCCCCTCTCACAATCTGGTGAGGAAACTCCTTTGCTTATCGCAAAGTTTCTATACTGTATTCCTTCGTTTTTTTTCCTTTACAGCAGCAGGAAATTCTTCTTGAGATCCTCACCCTAGAGAGCAGCGAGGGAGTTTGCCTGGCTTTTAATTCTCATCTGTTCATCAGCCAAACAATTGTCACCCGGTCCTTGGGGCGTCAGTGGTTGGACCACTTGTCAGTGAGCATTTCTAAATTCATAAAGATTTATTCGTATTGGAAGCAACACTGTATGCTGGGCGCTAAGTTCTAACATGTAGGGGTGCAAACGGAGCGGATACGGACGGATTTTGTTCATCCCGTATCCTATTCCAAATTTTTTCTCGGATACAGAATCGGATACGGACAGTGCCGGATTCGAATACGAATACGGATTACTTCGGTCACGACTACGGAGCGAATACAGGTCGTTCCGGATACGGTTAGTCTCGGTCACGAATAGTTAGTCGGATAATGCGTGAAAGCAGAAACCATATAAGTCACATATATTAGGATCAATCAACCATACACAAAACGTTACTATAACTTTCAAGACATGTAAGTGTTTCAAATTCAATAATAATTGCATTCCCTACATAAGAATAATATACAACCAAGTATAATTCCAATCAACATATGCACTTATTTGATGTAGCACATCCAACTGCAATCAAGTGTTTTGTAGTGCAATTATAAGAGCTTGCTCCAGAAAGTAGTGCAAGTATATTACAACTTGCTCACATTATATCACAGGCTCACAACCGCACTATGTTTCACATTATATTACAACTTGCCTAATCAGATAGCACATAACCAACACGCAACATCTAAAATACAGCTAGCAAGCACTGTAATTCAAATACACACATTATGAACAATATTGCAAGGGTATCGGGTCGGATATTTACCGGGTATTGGGTCGGATATTTACCGGATATCGGATCGGATATTGCTCTTCCCATATCCTAACCCATATTACATGAGATTTTTCGGATACGGATCGGATATTGCTCTTCCCATATCCTAATCCATATTACATCGGATTTTCCGGATACGAATACGGATAACATCGGTACGGGTTTTTTTCGAATACGGCATCGGATCGGTCGGGAAATATCCACTCCGTTTGCACCCCTACTAACATGTCCCTGAAAGCAATGCTTTATAGAGCTCTTTTACAGTGATTTATACTTGTAGTATATTATGGTAGTATAAATCAGATCTAACCATTGATTTGGTGGGGTATTATGGATTTTTACAAATAAAAATATTACATTTTAAAAGGGTATTAACGTAATTTTAGCGAGTCGTCGAGGTCCTCCGACGCGCAATGCACTGACAGAGGGAGGGTTTCCGGTGGGGATGAAGAAATGGGCTTCGGGTGGGTGAAAAAATTCATTTACCATTTTACCCATCAGATGTATTGAAATTTTTTACCATTCTACCCCTCCTTACATTCTACTACGCATACTACACATGATAGTATAATTTGATGTAATCTATTTTTAACCTTTGGATTAAAGGCAATGAACGGTCCATATTCATTGTTGTGCACTGTAAAAGAACACTTTTTGAATGTTAGGTCAAAAATGTTTTAAAGAATTGTTTCTGAATATCTTGTGAGGGGGGGTTATATAAATATCAAATGGCAGTCAAACTTGATGACTCCCATGTTGTTTTCTGAAGAAAAGCTTAGGGCCCTTTTATCCAAAAAGAAATTTCACATGAATATATTTAGGGGAGCGAAAATCCACTTTCACTGATGCTTTTTATATGTGATTTTTTTTTGAAATCCCTATATTCAATAGAAAACATGGCCTTATTCGATTATTTCAATGCCTGAATAGTTATTGATTTGGAACATTCCCGGACTAATTTTTGCGATCCTATGGAATTTATATGGTGTGGAGAAGTTCATAATCTTTTCGTTTTGAAATGTGGCCATCCAACTAACTGAAACTTTCTTGCTTTTTATTTATTTATCTTTTACTGTTTTGAATCCATCCACTTCGAGTATATTTTTTTTTGTCGTTGTGCATTGAGAAATTCTTGAGCTCTGATAATCCATAGTACTATTTTGTGGTCAGGCAAATCACAGCTTACCCGAGAATTGTAGGCGAATGGGACGCTTTGCCTGAACAATTCCCTTGCACAATTCAGATAATTGTTTGTGCTAATTCTCTCAGAGATGGTCCTCAGCAGTCAGCAGAGGCTCTTGATTCTGAGTAGATATCGTCAACAGTTATAGGGCAACGACAGCCAGAGCCCAGGGAATTGGAAATGCTGTTTGGAGAGTTTGTTCATAGTTTTATTCAACAATTCGGTCCATCTTTGAATCTTTGATATAATTTCATTTAGCGAATGAGGATTTTTTTTTTCTTTGAATATGCAGGAGAACTACGTATCTTTTTTCATTAACGAAAGACCATGTAGAGATCTATCCATATTTTGTGATGAGTAATTAACTTTATTTAAGCTAGAGGTGCTCGGATTTGAGTTTGATTTAAATTAGATTTGAGATTTGAGAAATTGGATGATTATTGCATATCATTTTGGACATTGCTACGTGATGTGTTTCCTTATTTTTTATGGTTGCAGGACGTCAGTGCGAGGTCATGGTGAGGCGGAGGATGACTAGGACTAGGAGAGGTGCGCCGGAGGTCCAAACGGTCGGGGATCGCCGGAGGATGACCGAAGACAGAGTTGCTGCAAGCCATGGAGGAAAGGGAACGGCTGGAATGTTATCTTGGAGCTGCTCGGATTAAGGAGAGCTGTTGAATTGCTGTTTAGAGAATGGAGTAGCAACCAAATTAGCTCGCTTTGAGAAGTGTGCAAAACCTGTTATGCTATTGGGTTGCGGGTTAACCCATGTATGAGGGAGTGAATTTCAACCCTTGATGAGGTTTGTTGAGGGCCAAGAAAGTATTAAGGGTAGAGATTGCTCCAATGTTGCAATAAATAGAGGGGTTCGGGTTTGCCTCTCCCCTCAAGTCTTTGGAGAAGGATTTTGGTTGTACTCCTTTGAGCTTTGCCCACCTTATTATGAGGCTTTGTAAACCATTCCTCTTCAAGCAATGAAAGTTTAATTTTATTCTCTATTCTGAATTTACTTTCCACATTTACATTATGTCTTTACGTTACGCAATTTAAATTCAGTATTTACTTTACGCACTTACATTCTCGCAATTTAATTATCGCAAGTTGGATTTGTCTCCCCTCCTACTTGTTTGTGGTTCTTCTTGCCGAAGATGAGTGATTGATTGGATGAATCTTCTCTTAGATCATATCCCAATTCTCTAGGCAAAATTGATCTTATTCTTGCAAGAAACTATTCTTTTGCATTTTATTGAAGATTTCTTTGTGGATCAAGTTTGGATATTGTTCTTCTTGTGTTCTAGCTTGCTGTGATGGGTGGGAAGATATCTAAGATCATCAAAATCCCACGAGCAAGTCAAGATCACATATTTTGATTTTTGATATTTCTTGGTGCACTTTTCCTTTAATCCAAGAAAGATCAGAACTTTGATGTCAATTCAATGAATTGATGGATGGAATAAGTTCCTGACATCCTTAAGAAGATGTCTACCAAGTTGCATGAACTTTGAACTAACCGATCTAAAGTTTCATAAAATTTGCCTTTGAGATCATGCTGTTTTTCGTGCCCTATTCATCATACTAGCAATACTGTCCCTGTGCTTGCGGTAGTACGGGCCAGAGGCTGATCCCGTGACTGCTTTGCTGTTTTGATACTTTCTTTGATTGCTATCTCAATCTTTCAATTAAGAAGACACTAGTTATATGCCCGTGCGTTGCTACGAAAAACAAAATTGATAACGAAAAATAAAGATTAAAAAATAAAAAAATACTATTTCATAAGATCAAATATCTATCTTTAACGCTTCGTTTCTTACAAAAGCTGGCTAATTAAAGCAACGATTCGTTTCTTGCGTAGGGCAATTAAGCAGGGCAATTAAGTAAAGTAATTAAGCAGGACAGTTAATATGACGTGGGAAGAAACTCTCACTTTATATAGTAGAGATTATGATTTGAATTTTGAACTCTAGTTTTTACCAGAGCAACTAGATATTCCATTCCATGCGCTATATTTAAGCCCACGACTGGCTGCCGCCCATGATGAAACTTATTGGCCTGTAGATAATGAATTAATGGAGAGTGCATGTGTCTCCTTGGAGCATTGCTCTTGGTTTTCTTGCAGATAAATGATTCCGCTCCATGATCCGTCTCATCTCATTGAATCTTTTGTTCCTTTTTGTTCAATGAGTTATGATGCTGCTGCCGAAGCTGACGCCATTACTCTCTGTTGCATCACCATATCGTTGTTAACATATAGGATGTTTTGCCTTTTTGTTCTAATATTCGAAAATCAAAAGAAAGGTAGCCGTACTTCCACAGGACATGGAACTCCAGTAATTCATATCCTGTAGCTCAGTTGAACGAGTGTGATTTCACTTTGGCATGTATAATGATTTAACGGCAGACGTCTATAAATTTTATCATATTTTTTTTTTAATATAGGAGAGAGAAAGAGGAGAGAGGTGTTGTTGTCTTTTCATAAAGAGACGACTATATAGACATCATAAAATAATATTGTATGAGTTATTGTCTCTGGTAAACATAAAATAATATTGTATGAGTTAGTATCCGGTAAACATTTTTCCCATGACATAATTAAAAGATTATGGGATCCAAGATGATGAAGATATGCATATGTATAGTACTGTCCAGTTTAATATCTTAATTAACTACAAAGAATTACTAAGCCCATATCTTAATTAACTAGAAAGAATTACTAAGCCCATCAAAATTCAACATGTGAATCTTTCTCTTAAGCAACATTTGCTATATTTACACGAGAATTATATACTACCTAATGGCAGGTTCTTAATTTTTGTTAGGCATAAATATTGCACAAATATCAATTAGAGCAAAATTGCTTCAATGTACCATAGTGAAATCCAGCAGGAAACGTGGGAGGATGGGAGCCACATTGAAGGACTACAAAGTAATATAGGCCACTCAATGGGCCAAGCCCACTCGGCCAAGAGAGGAGGCTCATGGGCCTAAGTGGGAAGCAAGGCCACTTGACCAAGGTGCTATGAGGCAAGGCCCAAGCCTAATTCGGACAAGACAAGGAAGCAAAGGAAGATATAAGGCTGAATTGAATTTGGAAAACAAAAGAGTCTAATTCGGAATGCTAGGTCAGTCGTACTTAAAAAGGTCATAATTCTCACATACGGACTTCGATTGTAGCGTTCTTGAACTTGTTTGAAACCTCAGAATGTTATTTTTATTTCGCTCCATTACAAGACATCCATAATCGGCTTTCTTCTATCTTTAAATTGGCCAACAAGTATCAGCTTCTAGATTGACCGAATTAAATTAGGAATTTGAGTTCGAGATAGAGTCTAGATGGGTGGGATCCACCTTAACGGGCCTTAGGCCATGTTGCACGCCCCCCCCCCCCCCCCCATTATCTCTCTTATATATTTGTGTTGTTTTCTTTTGTAAAGGAAGACCACAATTAAAACTATATAGCTTATGCGTTTGTTCTTCCTCATTGATGTTACATACATAATAGAGCAGGGAATTAGGCATTGCTTCTCCCAAATATCGTTCTGTTTTTTCACTGGAAATTAGAGATTGAAAATACTTCACTCGGTGATCTCGTGAAGTACAACATTCGTGTGATCTTGACGAATCAAAGAGTTGTAAACCCATTGCATCTCACATCTGAAGATCAAGTATTCATAAAGAGAGTATACAAGTTATCTTGATCCTACGTCATGCCCCCGCGCACCATAGAGACAAACTTAAAAGATAACATTACAGAAATTATCTTTATTTTTGTCTATGGACAATATGTAGAAATATATAGATAGTAGTTGTCTCTACTACTAAATAGAAACATTGTGTCGGTTAAGCATGGGCACAAGAGCGTAAATAGCTCTGTGTGGCATGCAATCTATCTTCTTCGGGACTAAAAATCTAACCAGTGTGGCACGTACGCGAGATTTTTTACATAACTGTTGGATACTGGGTGCGTAGTCCAACAGGTGCATTTGGCATTACGTGATGTTCTAGCTACATAATAACGACGCCAAAGTGGGAGTGTTCCAGGTGGTAGCTAGTCATCAAGTGGTTTCATGCATCATCTTTTCAATATAATTTGTATAAATTTAAAAAAAATCAAGTCATCACTATTCACCCTATACTTATATTTTAATATTTATATGACTTTCAAATAATGATACAAAGAATCACCCTCCAGAATTAGTAAGGAAACCGAGGCATGCACTGCACCGAGCGCACACAGCCAGAGAGATCAGAAGACCCAGGCAGCCATCTGCCATCCCCGCCTTCTGAATACCCCATGAGCCATAAAAGATCTTGCCAGTTATTATACGTGCGCGCAGTACATTGTACGTACGCGTACGGCGCCGTCGTTACGAGTTTCAGAACCGAGCTAACTGCCTCCGGTCGCCGGTACGGTGCATATATACCCTCCATCTTGGATCCTGTGGTCATCTCGACTAGTTTGGTTCTGGCCTGATTCATGGTATCTCTGAAGCACAGATACTTGTCCCTTTTGATAAGACACAAGTTGCCTCGGCAATTGCTTGGGTGTACCGGGTTTAAATCAATCGTCTTATGTTCTGTTTGTTTTGGCTTAGGCTTTTTGGCTTTTGATTTAAAGCTAGTTTTTTGGTTTAATGAGTTTTTAAGCCGTCTGCTTTTAAGCTAAGACATGCTGTTTGGTATCTGGTTTATTAATGGGTTAGATAGTATAGCTTATAGATGGAAAGTCTAAAATACCCTAAATGAGATGGTAGAGGAATTCTCGATTTATATATGATGGTATTTGGTGGGTAATTTTGAAGACTTTTAGTGGCAAAGGGTTATTTCATTCAAAAAAACCCAAAAAAGCTCCTTTTGTCTGGCTTTTGGCTTATAGTTATACATGGGCTTTAGGCTTTTTTAAAGCCCGGCTTAAAAGCCAGTCGTTTGTTTCTGCTTAGGCTTTTTGGCTTTTAAGCCGATGAAAAAGCCGAAACAAACATGGCCTTAGTTTCTGATCGAACACATTGTCGCACAAGCAAAATTTTAAAAGACCACACAGAGATCTATCTATGTTTATAATAAATATTTAGCTTTATTTGAGCTAGGATTGTTCAAGTTTGAGTTTGAATTTGAATTGCATTTTAAAAATAAAGTAATTTAAGGTATTGCTGGTAAATCGGCACTACCGACCTTGAGGAGTAGTAGTGTCGGCAAATCGGCACTACCGATCCTAAAGGGTGGTAGTGCTGATAGGCGATAGTTGTCTATCTTGTGTGGGTGCAATCGGCACTACCACTCACAGGGGTTGGTACTGCCAATCTAGCGACACTATCGGCCTCTAGAGTGCGGTAGTTATTTTTCAAAGAGGGTATACGCTGAGTTTACCGAGCAATCGGCACTACTGGCCACTTGGAGCGGTACTACTGATTTTATCTACAAAGTTTGAATTAATTTTTGCAATGGATGATTTATTGCATATATTTGTTGGACATTGCTATGTGATGGGTTTCCTTATTTTTTTTATGGTTGCAGGACGCCGGTGCTAGGTCATGGTGAGGTGGAGGATGACTAGGACTAAACGAGGTGTGCCGGAGGTCTAGACGGTCGAGGATCACCGGAGGACGATCGGAGATGGAGTCATTGCTAGCCATGGAGGCAAGGGAACGACTGGATGCTACCTTGAAGCTACTCAGATCAAGGAGAGCTGTTGGATCGCGGTTTAGAGGATAGAGTAGCTCTCAAGTTAGCTAGATTTGAGAAGCGTGCAAAACCCATTATATTAGTGGCGTTTGGGTTAGCCCATGTATGAGTGGTTTAGTCAATCCTAGCCCTTGGAGGGGTTTGTAGGATCGAAGTATACGAATATAGCAATCAGAGGGGGGTGAATGATTGTGCGGGAGCTAAAACCAAATTTTTGATCTATTAAAAATTCACCCCAAAACGGAACCAAATAATTGCCTCGTATTCGACAAAACAGAAAACCTGAATTCCTGGAGATCCAATCATAGGATTGATCTAACATTTGGACACAAGAAACTAGATTCCAATACGAATCGAACCCAAAAAGAATCCGCTCGATCGGACTTACGGATCAAAAGTTATGAGCCTCGCAAGCTTGCTATGACAAAACTTGACGAAAACTGATCTAATCAAAACTTGTAAATTAATCAAGAACGACAAAAGATTAATCAACTAAACTTTGCGAAACTCTAAATCAATACCCTATAAAGGTTTTTGATGGATCAAATCAAGATGAAACTCAAAGAACAAAAACCAATCTAGAACCAGAACAAGCATGCAAATAAGAACCAAATAGAGAACACTATAGCAACTCGTGCACTGTAGCTTCACGATTACTGTAGCACGCAAAGGATATGGAAGAATTGATCTTTATTTCTTTTTGTCTAAAGTACTCCAAACAAAAGAGTACAAACTCTAAAGCTCTAACCGATGCCCTTCAACAGGAGACAACCCCTCCTATTTAAAGGAGCAAAACACAAGGAGTCCTGAATACAATTCCTACTCCTAATCCTAGAAGGAGTTCTATTCCTAATCCTAGAAGGAGTATGTATTCAACACAACTCCACTTGGCCCAACCTAGCCAAAAACAACTCTTACACGCGTATGGCAACCCAGCCATACTCACGTGGCTAACAACTCTTGCACGCGTATGGCCACCATGCCATACTCACGTGACTAACCATTCCTCATGTGCGCCATTCTCTTAGCCCGAACGTCCCCATGACATCCTTGACCACCAAGACCTCAGTTCCTCCCTGAACCTAGTCTCGAACCTCAGTTCCTCCATGAACCTAGTTCCGGTCCTGTCATCGACCACGTTGATCTTCGAGCAATACATGCACATGAACAAACCACAAAACGATTCCGAGCACAAGTCCGCGACTTGACTCAACATTAGTCCACGCAAATACTCACACGAGTATTGCATGCATTATAAAATTCAAACAAATTTCATAATCACAGATCAATCACAAACAATTTTCAAAATCACAAAAATCAACCTCGAGCAAAAAACCATTCACGCCGGACCAAACATCAGTCCGACGCAGCTCACGACGGACCAAACAATTGGTCCGGCGTACACGCAAATGTCTCGGTTTCATGTCAGCGCAAAAACGTTCAAAACACGTTCACGATGGACCAAATATTTGGTCCGGCATACATGCAAAAACAATGCTCAAAAATGCGTTCACGACGGACCAAGAATTTGGTCCGCCGTGTATGGTCCGGCGTAACATAGAAGCTTACTGTTTTTCAAAAACTTAGTCCGGCACAAAAATCATTTAAACCACGTTCACGGCGGACCAAAGAATAATTGGTCCGGCGTACATGTAAAATGGTCCAGCGTAAAACCCTAGATTTCACGTTCACGGCGGACCAACAGTTTGGTCCGGCGAAAAAACAAAAACCGGTCCGGCGCCAAAGCGAAATCGGGCCTCAAAAGCACATTCATGGCGGACTAAAATTTGGTCCGTCGCAAATGGGAAACTTACTGTTTTTCTGAAATTCAGTCCGACGCAAATGTGAAATTTACTATTTTCAAGAATTTGGTCATGCGCATGAAGAGAAACACTGTTTCTTGTCAATTTGTCAAACACATGCACAAACACATTTTGCAAATTCAATTCTTAAGCTAATTTTTCAGCACATAATTTCACAACCTCCCCCTTGATGAAAACATTGGCAACACCACTTAGAATTGAACATTGGCATTCTCTTTACAAAAAGATTTTTGATCAGACCAAAATAAAAAACACAAGATCTCC
The DNA here is from genome assembly GCA_036346355.1 of Rhipidocladum racemiflorum. Lineage (NCBI taxonomy): Eukaryota > Viridiplantae > Streptophyta > Magnoliopsida > Poales > Poaceae > Rhipidocladum > Rhipidocladum racemiflorum. The sequence continues at coordinate 34,010,243 of CM070578.1, read as the reverse complement.
CCCTTTGTCAAATATGCAAAGTGAAAAACTCTCCCTGGGTGAGAATACAAAAAATCTCCTCATAAGAAGAAAAATGTGTGTGAATGTGCAATATTCCCAAAAACTCCAAAATACTCCAAACTTCTCCCAAAATTCTCAAAATTCCCAAAAACTTTCTCCCCCTTTTTTCTTAAACTTCTCCCCCTTTGACAATGGATTCATCAAGAGTACAAAAGAGAGAAAAACAAGTTAAGAATTTTCCCTGTAGCAATGATTTTACAAGGAGAAACAAATTAGTGCCAAGATAGGAAAAGATGAGCTCATTCGATCATATAACCTTATATATCACATAATATGCAAAAAAAAACATGAACTTGATGTGATTTTAACAAGTTAGGGAATGACATGCATCTCAACCTCAATTCAGTCAACTATAGCTAAGTACTAAGCAAGACCTCAATAGAAAAGCAAGGCTCAAAATTGAAGCAACTAACAACTTAGGGCGAGCAAGTAGTTTCAACTCCAATCTAGTAGACCAGTTTAATCTTTGAACAATAAACTGCATGTAGCATGCTTGAAGCATACTTCTTTTATTTTCTAGGAGTGGCATGCTTGAAGCATACATCTTGTCTTTGAGGGAATGGCATGCTTGAAGCATACATCTTAACTTTTTAGGGAAAGCATGCCTGAAGCACATAACTTGAGGCTTTTGCTTTTAACAACCCTTTTTTTTACTGATTCCCTTTTCTTTTCCTTTTCTTTGATTGTAAACATGCAAAGAGATTAAAACATCTTTTGAAAGAGTAAAGCTAAAAACACACTTGCTTCATAGCCCAAATTTGTCAAGAAGATTCAATATCAAGCCTAGAAGAGTAAGATCTCACAGAGTATTTAGCTATAGATAATCAGACCAAGAAATTCCGCAATGTCATTTTTAGTTCGAGTGGAACAATTTAGATTATCATATATCAGCTCAATTACATAATGTATAAAGAAATATAATAAAGTAAGCTCATCAAGTGAAACAACTTGGCAAGGAAACTCCCCCTCAAAATAAACCCATTGGATGAACAATCCCAAGTTCTCCCCGAATGAAAGCAAAACGAGAAGAAGACAAAGGTTTTACTACTTTTATGAGGAACATGCTAGCTTAGTCATGTATAATTGGTATTAATTTATCATGCTAAGCTTGCTGAAATTTAAAATTGAGCGTTAATAAAGACTTGATGCTACTTGTAGCTTTTACTTGCTATATTTACTCACTAGGTGCTTATGATATGTTCTGTATAATCTTTAGTTTCTACTAGGGTCCCTAGAGCAATTTGGGTTAGCTATATGTTTCATAATAGAATCCTCATTCTGCTCATGAATCTAAGTGCAAAAAATGATTAAGAATTGATTTACGTATGCTAAATTGATCTCAACACTTTACATTAACAAGACTGCTTCCCATTGCACTTGGGATGAACTTAGAATGAATTGTGTATGACTAAGACCACTCTTTTAAGCGTCATGCTTGAGATGGTCGACTGTGGCTTGAGTTAATCAAAATTAATAAATACAAACAAACTCAAAGGAAAATATGGAAGAGAGTTCCTAGGAAGCCTTTGTCGATGGCTCCTAGTCGAGGATATGCTTCACAAGGATATGCTCTCTACACCACTTTGTGTGCGTTAAATTCAAATATTTGCATTTGATAGATGATTAAGCATGAGGGTTTTCTTATGCACTTGTAGCTTCACAAAATATTGACTAGGTTGAACTCTACTAATCCATTTGATCCATGACTTGTTTTTGCTTCTAGTCTTGAAATTATGCTAAGTGTTGCACTTGTTGAAATCATGCAAAATAGCAAATTTGTTTTAAAGCTTTCTAGCAAGGAGATTGATATATGCAATTGGATATGACTTAGCTTAATGTAATCTGAATTTAAGTAGCTTGGTGTCATACTTTGTCTAATGGTAACTTGAATAATCCTCAAAGCTCTTTTAGGATGCATTTCATGCATACATGCTCTCTTGATGTCTATATTGCCAAAAGGGGAGGAAAGTGTGGAAAAGACATCTTAGAGAGGAGAAAACTAAAAAAATGATAAACAATGCTTTCTCATGATAATGTTGTCAAATTGTTTTTTTATTTGGATCATAAGCAAAAAAGGGTCTCATTTGAGCTTCTGGGGGTATTCTTGATTTTTTTAGTGTTTTGTGAAAAACTTGTTCTTTCTCAAAGATAGCTCTAAAATCATTCTTGTCTACTTGTTCATGAGCTTTCTTTCTCTTTCAAATGGACCAAGTATGGATTTTGTCGGTACCCAAATGTGCAAACCCGGACCCTCGGTGTATTCCACACTAGTGTAGGATCACACTAGTGCATACCGTTTCAACATAGATGAATATTACAATCATACACAACGAAATAATAATTAAAGTCTATTTAATAAAAACTTGTTGAGTTAACCTTATGGTCAACTTACAGAAGTACGCCTCGCAGGGCTAAGTCTCAATCAAATAAACTTGCAGCGGAAATTAAAGGAGACGCGTGGTGTCCAATCAATGTGCCACAGGCAACTAACTGGGCTTGCTCCCTAGTTCGTAGGCTCCTGGTACTCCTCTTCCAGTGCTGGCGTTGATTCCTCATCAGCTGATGTTTGTGTTGTTGCAAGGGGTGAGTACTTAAAGCTCTCAACAAGTTGTGCACAGAATGCAATCTATTACTACATGCATGCAGTTTACAACATTCAGAATTAATCATAGTAGATCGAAAAGCAGTAAAACAATAATAACAATAATAACTTTCACAAATAATTCTCAAGTAAAGCATTTCTCATCCTTAATCAATTTCATCATTCTCATGACACGATATCCACCATCCCAAGTTCATGTTATGAAAGTCTAACCATTGACTGTAATCCCCGAGCATTGTCCAATATCGTGGACCCGGCTATTCGAATAGAGTATACACTCTACAGAGGTTATACACTTTACCCACAAGATACAATCAAACAACACCAAGGTGAGTGACTGTAACAAATCCTTTCAAAAACTTCTAGCTTAACACGTGAACCTCCCCGATATTGCCTTTACTATCACTCCCCTTACACAGAGCCGGAGTATAGGACCGACACATACCGTTGGATGGGTACCAAACCTCATGTGAGACCCTGGATCAGCTATCCGGAATCTTCTGTGTATTTCTGTACTAGTCCCAGATCAGTAGCTAATACACACAGTCAACAGTGATACGTCATTGCCGAACAAAACGAAATTGTAACATAAATATAAAGTATTAGCCACACGGCTACTTAATACAATACTCGGTCATGAGACCAGAGACATGACAGCGGAAGCAAAGACGACAAAAAGTGAAAACCAAAAACACCACAGGCGACGACAAGACATGCAACTAGCTCTCTTGGCGATCTTCCTCGAATTCCTCGGAGTAGAACTCACCGTCTTCAACGGCGTCCTGGTAGTTTTCTGACGATGACAAGATGTGTAGCACGTGAGTACAAAAGTACTCAGCAAATCGGGGAAAGTATGCATATGTGGGGCTTGCCAAGGAAGGCTTAATGTGGTTCTTTTGCACAAAGCCAAGTTTCATCAAACCATACTTGTTAATAAGTTTCATAAAACATATTTTAGCAATTCTTTTTAACAATTAAATTATGTAATAGTTCAGTGAGGGTTCTATCCACCATCACTAATATAAGGGCTCTATCCGCTACAGTTAAAAAGGTCAAGATTATCCACACATGACTCTATCCGTCATGACATAAAACAGGTTCCATCTACCTAGTTGGCTCAATCTGCCAATTAAACATCCGAGAGTTCTAACCACTCCCGAATCCCAAAACCTCATTTATTTTCAAAACCAAAACCAAAATCTACTAGTATGAAAGCATTCTTTGCTTTGCCCTTGACCGTAGGCACGGCTATTCGAATAGTTTTAACTCTGCAGAGGTGTACAGCTTTACCCACAAGACATGATCATCTCTTGTTGCCTCCGGATTAACACACTTCCTTTGGTGTGCCAGCAGAGAGATCATGACAAGGCCTTTACAATGTATACACCTAACCCGACTCACCCGATGAGGCTTCACCGCTGTTAGGGTTCTATCTACCCAGTACAGAAGCCCCCTCTTGCGCCGTGTGGGGAGTACAACTTGCCTCTATCTGGCACCCACATTCCACCAACTGGTGAGTCTAAGTTAGGTTTCTACAAATTATTTAGCCAGGTCGTACCATGTTAGACATGTGGTAGTACGGTTATGCTTAGAATGGACAGTCATAAGCGTCGGTCCTTAATTGACTTGGGGTGGTACTAGCACAAACCAAGACCAGTGCTCTATCCGCACCCGCCCAACATTCCATTCCGCCCAAGTCCAAACCATTTTTCCTTTTTCCTTTTATTTTAGAAAAATAGTACCAAAATCTTTATAATAATTTCCAAATCACACTTTAAATCATCATTTTTGTAGAATCCCACCCATGGGTCATTTTCATCAATGTTGGCCCTAAGCAATTCTATCGTGCTATTCAACAAAGGTCGCCATATAAGGTAAACATGGCATAGCAAAAGTCCTAGGGTTACAAGTAAACCTGGATGGCAATAACAAAGGAGATAATCGCAAATTGGATTAACTATTCAGCTATATTTGACATACGATGATAAACATAGCAATGCAAGTTTATAAAACATGTTAAAACATTTGCAATCATAGGATCAAAATGCGTCAAGGGACTTGCCTTCGGTCGCAGCGAGGGTGTCGAAACCTTGGAGTTCGGCGACGGGGTCGGCGGACTCGGACGGCTCCTCGGCTACTCGCAAAACGAGAAACAAATAAATAAAATGAAATAAAATAAAATCCAAAAATTACAAAAGTTATACTGGTAGGAAGATAATGAATTTAGATGAATTTAGAAATTTGGACGGAGTCAATCGGAGTTCGGACGGAAAAGATATGAGCTTCCGAAGTTCGAAAACCCTGGAAAATCGAAAACGAGGGAATTTTCCTCGGAATATTCTTTTTTTTCTTCTGATTTTCCTGATTTTTTATTTTTCTTGAGTCTATTACAGGTGGGACCAAGGTGTCATAGGCTCATGGCCTTCTTAACAAAATGCTTGCCATGGCCCAAACCAGGGGAGGCTAGGGCCTTATGGGCGCCGGCGAGGGGGCTAGGGCGGTGGCCGCGGCAACCTGGCGGCATGGCGGTAAGCTTCGGCTGGCCGGGCGAGCGGTGGGCGGGCGGCCTGGCGGTGGGCGCCGAGGCGGCACAAGCGGGCCGAGCCGGCGTGGGCAAGCGTGGAGGTGCCGGCGAGGGCGGCGGCGGAGCTGGCCGAGGGGCAGGGCGAGACCGGTGGGGCACGGGGGCGGCGGCGACGTGGCTGGAGGCCGGCGGCCACGCATGGGCAAGGGCCCAAAAACAGAGAGCCCCAAAACTTCAAAAACTTTGAAATTTCCCAAAAAATTTGAATATGAAAGCATCAACTGGATAATGGATGACCTAGAGAACATCTAGAGGAGCTTATAGTAGCACGGCATTGAACCAATTGTCATCGGAGAAGATGGAATCGACGAAGAACACCGGTTCGGCCGAAGCGACCAAAATGCGAAATTCGTCGTCAAAACTTGATGAAACCTAAAATCGATTGATGAGTTAGAATCTAGACACCCATACGAACACAAGGAAACCAACGGAATGGAGATTGAACCACCGAAGAGGAAGCTATGAGGAAAAACGCGAAGAACACGAAGAACGGCTCTCCTCGTCGGTTTTCTTGATCTTGCAGTCGAATGAGTTGAAGAGGAAATAAGAGGGTGCTACCACTGGGAAGAGGACTCCAACACGGAGTAAATAGAGGTGGAATCACGCGAATTGACAGAGAAACGGCCGAGTAATGACCATTAAAGTGAATTTCGGTTTTTGGAAGATGGAGTCATTTCCGGCGCGAGTTAGGGATGAAGATCATGGGGGATGGAAAGAGGGCGTCGCTACGAATCCAACGGATCTGGACGTTCATGATTTGGAGGTGTATGGAAGGAATTATGGGTGATTGATTAGGGAAGGGAGCCATTGATGGAAGCTAGAAGCTCCTCCTGGAACTTGCCATCGTGAGGTTGAAGATGGTCTACACTGCTGCCACGTGGCATCTCATGATCGGCCGAGGTTTACGCGAAAGAGACGCCATAGAGAAAAATTAGCAAAAATGGTCTAAAAATTCCGAAAAAATTCTTAGAACCATTTTGGAATATTTGGAACCCAATAAAATTGGTTTCGCGGAATTTGGATGAAATTTGTGGATTTGAATATTCTGAGGCGAATAGCGGGCATTAAACGAAAGCCGTGCGAGATAAAATACCAGAGAGTTTCCAAAAATCTTGGAAAAATTCCCAAAATATTTTTAGAATATTTGGGATGGGACCTAATGCAATAGGTTTCATGATTTTTGGAGCATTTTTGGACTTGGGTGAAATTTCGGGTAATGACGGGAATCTGGAAAATTGATTTTTCGAACGGAGGGGAAATGAATTCCGATATTGGATGGAAACGGATGCCAGGTTAAATTAAACACCAAGGAAACTCCAAATTTTTTAATTTACTTAATTTAAATTAGATTTTCTCCAGAAAGCGAAAACGAGGATGGTACACCTCAGCACAGGTACGCTCCCTCGTACAGCTACACCCATGTGTAACTATCACCCCGAGGTACCACATGCAAGATATCAGTAACTTACTCAACTAGGTATGTCCCATTCCAGACATGTGGTTGTATGCTAGACTTAGTTCATATTCTTGCATGGTTAAGTCCTTATATGACCAAGGCAAGACTTCCAACACTCAAATGGCACACAGCCCTCACAACCACTCATCACCCATTGCCACACAGGCCCACCATTTCCATGCCACTTGCCCCCGTCTAAATCATTTCCCACCCCGGTTGATTATTGTGCAACACATGCCAATAATAACTCAACATCCATGTAGACCCACACAGGCTTCTACATATCAACATCATCATGTGGCAACATCACACTAATTCAAAAATACATTCCATAGTCCCATTAATCAATATTAAGTTTGCATTCTAAAATTATGTCAATAACACAATGCATGGCTAAGCAAACTATTTACGGTCTAATGAACCCATGTTGGCAAAGTATTTAATATCCAACTATTAATCCACAATTTAGGTAGGGTGACAAAATGATGTAGGGCATACAATTAATTAACAAGGTGGCATAATTCAAATGGATGTGCAGCTAATCCCAAATTTAAATGAAAGCAATTTAATTTAAACTCGCATGCAGTAATTTAAAACAACATACATTTCAAAAGTTAGGATCAATATGATCAAAGCACAACTTGCCTTAGAAAAGGTCTTGATTAGGTTCTCGACCTTCTTCTTGAGTCAACACCTCTCCCTCGAAGCCTTCAGGCAATTCAACGTTTACACGAAACAGATAAATAGCAAATAAATATCTAAAATAGAGAGCAACTCAACTCCAAAAATTAAATAAAATTAACCATTAAATAGAACTCAATTTTACAAATTTTTAGAAACTGGAATCACTTGAATCGGAGTTCAAACACAAAAGTTATAGCGATTCAAAGTTTGAAAATTCATTTAAAAGAAAAATCAGGAGTAATCGAATTATTTTTCTATTGGAAATTCTGAAATATGACGTCACGCTGACGTCAGCAATTATTTTGAATTTTGGTAGAATTATTTTTCTAAAGGAAAATCAAATTATTGCGTCAGCATTGCGTCACCCGGTGCATGGACTCGATCCATGGCTCGGCTCAAGTGACAGGTGGATCCACTGATGCTGTCATCGAGCCGGTGACAGGTGGGACCGCCTGCTGACATCACCCCTGATGTCAGCGACGACCGAGCGGTTCGGCCGTGACGCCTCGGGTTTCACGCACACGTGGCGGTGTCCGGTTGGCTGGTGCTGCGGTGCGATCCGAACTGTTAAAATCAAATTCAACGACTCAGATTCAATTAGATCTACACTACTCAAAACGACCTGATCCGCACGATCTAAATTGGACGGCTCGGATTGAATCCAATTGCCGTGATTTTAATAGCGACGTGGATAGTTCCGGTGACTACCGCATGGCACGATCTATACCGTCCAAACCCGATCGAACGGTCACAGTTAGTTCCAACTGAAACTACGCAGACACATCTAAACCACACAATTTTTATCCAACGGTCAAGATCTAATCTAACTCAACACTCCTTGATCTAATCTAGACCACACGTTTGAAATCCTATGGTTCAGATCTACTTGAGCCTCAGTCTACGCCGACAAATCTGAACCGCTCATCTAAGATCCAATGGTCTATATTGGTTTGATCTAAGTCATTACATTACCTCTACGTGGCAAAGTCTGGATCATCGATTCTAGATCCTAAGGTCTAGATCTAATCTAACGCAATCAGCGAGATGGCTACGTGGACTAACCTGGGTCACACGATGCAGATCGGACGGTCGACAGAGCTCGCAGGGTTCAGCGATGGCACGGCGAGGCCAGGTAAACGAAGACGAGGAAGACGATAATCACAACGATGTTTCGGGGCAGCTCCAGTGAAGTGAGGTATTAGTCCCGAAGCGCCTGGTCATGACGAGTCTAGATTCGAGGTCGGAGTGGCGGAATATGGCTCGATGTGGACGGAGATGATGAAAATCCACGACGGCGCTCGTGAACTTCGGCAAGCAATTAAATGCAAATAGCGGTAGCTCGAGCAATGATTCCTAGGGCACGATGGGCTACTCGAGATGGCGATCCTCGTGGGGTGTGCGGCACTTTAAATAGGCGGCTCGAAATGCGTGTCCGGCGGAGTTCGAATCCAACTCGAGGACGACGACGACTCAGCCCTACACGTGGCGCGATCAACGGATCTGATTCAATCCACGTGGCTCAATCTAGGCCTTTGCAATGGGGAGACGTGACGCAATCGTGGCCCTACATCAAGACCTGATCCAATGGTCACCATCGCACGCCTACGCGGTCCATTTCTGGCCGTTCGATCGGGAATGGGTGGCGCAAGATCTAGGGTTAGGTTTTGGTGCGGGTCCGCTAGGCCGAGTGGGTTAACGGGCCAGGTAGGGTCCACATGGCTCGACCCGCTAGGGTTTTGGAATTTTCTCAGCAATTTCCTATTTAAATAATTCTGATAATTCAAATAATTCAAGAAAAATAGCAAAATGCTCAAAAAAAATCCCAAAAAAATTCTGAAAAATATCTTGAGATATTTTGGACTCAAATAAATTATTTTCAACAAAACTTTATATGAAATTTTTAAATATGTAAATAATTCAATAAAGGACTTAATTCAAATAAATTCCAAATAAATTCCAAAAAATTCCAAAAATTCAAATAACTCAGTAAATCCAATAAAAGCACAATTTGGGATGTTACAAACCTCCCCCTTAACAGAATCTCGACCATGAGATTCAGGGCTGACTAAGGAATAGGTTGGGAAACTCCTTCAGATCTTCTTCGCGCTCCCAAGTGTAACACCGCAAAAATTTTGCCTTTCTTAAATTCATGTGTGATTTGGCATTTTGGTGAATTTTTGCAATTTTCTGGAATTTATTTGGATTTATTTGGAATTTATTTGAATTTATCCCCTTTTGAAATAATTAAAGAATTTGACTTTGCAAATAAAATTTTCTTGGAAACATTTTATTTGAGTCCAAAATGTTCCAAAATATTTTTCAGAATTTTTCTGAGTCATTTGCTATTTTTAATGAATTAAATGAATTTCTGGGAATTTATTGGATTATTTAATCGCTGGAAAATCGAGTGGGTTTTACTGTTCATCCGACCGGACCCGAGTCCGAGTCAGACTCGAGTCCGACCCGAGCCAAATTGCTCCTGGCCGAACCCGCTCGGCCAACTCCTAACTCCGCTGCGGACTGCTGGATCTTGATCCAACGGCCACGATTGAGCCACGTCACCGAGCCCGAGTCCGACCGAGCCACCACCGCTCGAGCTGCACCGAGCCCAAACCCTCGCACCGTTGGATCTTGATCCAACGGCTGACGTTGATCCACGTCACCCAATCCGAATCCCTTTCGGATTCCGCCGCCGCAACGGAGTGGGCCTCGGTCTCCGCGCGTTTCACGGACGTCAAGAGCCCTATTTAATGCGCCGCTGTCGTGTTGCCGACTTCCGTGCGCACCCGTAGCCCTAGCCCGCCGAGCTCAAGCCGCCGTGGTTGCGCCGCAATCGCTCACCGGAGTTGGAAGCCCGTTCCGCCGCGGTCAATCGTTGATTCTGCCGCCGTCCTCCGCCACCGTTGAGCCCAGATCCGGAACCGCGAGGTCAAGCCGCATCGGGGAGTACCACTCACTTCGCCGGAGGAGCCCCGCAACGCCGTCGCTGTGGTCGCCGTCCTCGTCTCCGGTGAACCAGCGCCGCCGCAAGCCATCGCCACTGACCGAGCTCCACCAGCCGTCCGATCCAGATCCGAGGGCCCAGATCGCGCCACGTCACCCCCCGGTGAGATTCCACGTGCTAATCCCAGATCTATTCCCAACCGTTGGATTTAGATCCAACGGCGTAGATTGTGCCACGTAGCCTAAACCGCTCAGTACTAGATCCATTCTCAGCCGTTAGATCTAGATCAAACGGTTAGGGTTAGCCGCGTTGTAAATCCTAGATTGGATCGTGACCATCCGATCAAGATCGAACGGTCCAGATCAGCCGAGTGGTTTTTTATACGCGTGAGGTTGGATCTGATCTGGACCGTTGATTTTCAAATCAACGGCCCAGATCGTGCCGCGTGTCCAGTACTTGGACCGTCGCGGTCAGCGCCGCGTGTGAGCGCGTGTCTCTGACACGCAGGCCCCGCGTGTCAGAGGGCCCACGCGTCAGCCACGCCCACGCAGGCGTGAACCCGAGCCGCTGACAGGGTGGACCCACCTGTCAGTGACGCGCTACGCGTGCGTAGGACGGGTCCATGCACCGGAGCCGACGTGGCCGCTCCAGAGAGCGCCACGTGGCATGATGACGTCATGCTGACGTCATCGTGGGGTTCGGCCGGTGCTGACGTCAGCAAGGCTGACGAGGACCAATCAGGAGTTGACACGTGTCATGCTGACGCAATAAATGAAATTCCGAAAAAGAAAATGATTTATTAATTCGAATAATTGATTTCAGAATTTGTTTCAAACTTCAAACGCTTATAACTTTTGCATTATAACTCCGAATTGAGTGATTCAAATTTTTAAATTTGTATAAAATTGAGATCTACCTAATGATGAATTTTATTTAATTTTTGGACTAAAGTTTTTCTCTGTAATATTATTTAATTGATTATTTAAACTTTAAATGCTTGTAACTTTTGCATTTAAACTCCGAATTTGATGATTCCAGTTTTTAAAAATTCATAAAATTATGCTCTCTCTGTTTATGAACTTTATTTGGATGTTTGGACACTTTTTGTCTACTGTTTATTTATTATTTGCTATTTGCACGCGTTACGAGTAGACGTTGAAGTGCCCGAAGGATTCGAAGGAGAAGTGTTGACCAGAGCCATTTCGGGACCAAGAGCAAGTACTTTTTGAAGGCAAGTTGTGCTTTGACCATGTTGATCCCAATTTCAAATTAATTCGATTTAAAACTATTGCATGCTAGTTTAATTAGAAAATACTTTATTTAAATCCGGGGAAATAGATAAATGCTAAATTGCTGTATGACACCTTGGTTAAATATATATGTGCCATGATCCCTTGTCACCCTAGTTGTGAATTAAATAGTTGGACATTACTAAATCGCCAACATGGGAATTTAGATCGTTGTAGTATATTGCTTAGACCTGCTACGTGCTCATGACATGATTTTGGACAATCAAATGTTAATATTGACTTAATGATATATTGAACCTGTTTTGGAAAGGTATCATGTGATGTTGATGGCACGTGGTGCATGGTAATCAACTGGGGTTTTGATAAATAGTTTTCGACCGGGGCATGTGGCAAGAATGATCGGGTGGGCCAGTTGTGGCACCGGGAACGTTGTGTTGGTTCTTCGGGTAGTCATGCCCTGGTCACCCTAAGGACTTAACCTTGCAAGCCTTTGAACTAAGTCAAGCGTGCAACCACATGTCTGTAATGGGACAGACCTAGTTGATTAAGTTGCTAATAACGTACCTGTGGGACCTCTGGGTGTCAACTACACCGTTTGTGTAAGTTGTACGGGGGAGCGTACCGGGGCTGCGGCCAGGTACCCATCTAACGGTGGATTGGCCTAAACTTCGCCTTCGCTAAGGGAAGGGTTAGTGTGCAATCACCGGGGAGGACCACTTGTACTGTTAGAAGTTTCCGAAAGACTTTGTTACGGAAACTCGCCTTTGTGGTGTTTGACTGTATCTTGTGGGTAAAGTGCATAACCTCTGCAGAGTGTACAATCTATTCGAATAGCCGTGTCCGCGGTATTGGACATCGCTCGGGAATTACAGTCAAGGGTTAGACTTTCTCAAAAATAACTTGGACTTGAAAGGTTGGGCTTGGTTTAATAATGATGTTGATGGAAATGTGGATTAGGATTGGGAAAGATGTTTATTTAACTCCTGGAAAAGTTATTAATGATATACTTGTTTCTACTGCTTTCGAATCTACTTATAATACTTGTTAAATGCTCTTTACTGCAAATATACCTTGAGCTATTCCTTTGTATCAAGCCATGCATATAGTATATTAGCTTGCATTCTGTGCATGACTTGCTGAGTACCAAGTACTCACCCTTGCCGCAATACAACACCAGTTGAAGAGGAGTCTACACCAGCTTTGGAGGAGGAGCTTCCAGAGGAACCGTCTAACTAGGGAGCGAGCCCAGTCAGTTGCCTGTGGTATACTGGATGGCGCCACGATGTTATCTTATTTTTCCGCTGCTATTATTTCTCTTTTAATAAGTTTCTACTTCATGAGGCGATATATTGTAACTTGACCTTAAGGTCAAGCAACCAGTTTGATTATCTAATTAAAGTACTTTATTAGTATCGAGTGGTATGATTGTGATATTTACCAATGTTGAGACTGTGTGCACTAGCGCGTTCCTAGACTAGTGCTGAATACACAGAGGGTCCGGATTTGCAGATTCGGGTCCCGACACCAAGTTGCTTCACTTTCTAAGTGATTGCTCCACTGAATCCTGCAGAAGCGGGTCGACTTGTTCCTCGTCTCTCGATCCATTGTGTCCAAAATCTTCACTGGATGCTCTTTATAAGTCAAATCTTCTTGCAACTCGATCGACTCCAAAGGTGTTTGCTCCTCTGGCACTCGAAGGCACTTCTTCAGTTGGGACACATGGAATATGTCATGCACTCCTGCCAATGACTGTGATAACTCCAGTTGGTAAGCGACTTCACCTTTGCGGCTCAAGATCTTGAATGGACCAACATACCTTGGTGCAAGCTTCCCTTTGGCATGAAATCTTTTTACTCCTCTGAGAGGTGTAACTCTGAGGTATACAAAATCCTCAGGTTCAAAACTCAACTCTCTGCGAGGATTATCCGCATAACTCTTCTATCTTGATTGAGCTATCTTCAATCTTTTCTTGATCATGGCTATCTGCTTTTCGGCTTCTTGGAGAATGTCCGGTCCAAAGACATAACGCTCCCAGTCTCATTCCAAATCAATGGTGTTTGACAGGGTCAACAATACAACTCTTCAAATGGTGACACTTGCAAACTCGCTTGATAACTATTGTTATAGCTGAACTCGGCATACGGTAAATACTTGTCCCACAAAGTAGCGTAAGCTAATGCACAAGCTCTTAGCATGTCCTCCATAATCTGGTTGACCCTCTTGGTCTAGCCATCCGTCTGCGGATGATATACAGTGCTAAAGTTCAAACGGCTTCCCATGGCTTCATGCAACTTGTTCCAGAACCTCGAGGTAATGGGTTTCAGGTTAGCCCATATATGAGTGGTTGAGTCAATCTTAGCCCTTGGAAGAGTTGCTTAGGATTGAAATAACTCATCCAAGTGTGTAAGATGATTCATGAAGCTATAAATAGAGGGGTAGGGGTAGCTCTCCCCTCTTGAATGTTTTTTGTGCTCCTTTGAGCTTTACCCACTTTGTTGTGAGGCTTTGTAAATCTTCGTCCTATGAAATAAATTTTTATTTTTCTTAAGATTCTGAATTTACTTTCTGCATTTACATTTTATCTTAAATTTAGCATTTGAATTCTCAATTTAAATTCCTACAATTTACATTCTCGCAAGTTGGATTTGCCTCCCCTCCTACTTGCTTGTGCTTCTTGTGCCAAGGATGTATAATTGATGGATGAATCTATCTCAGATCATATCCCAATCATCTATGCAAATCCCCTTTTTAACTTTGCAAGAAATTGATCTTTTGCTTGGAATGAAGAACACTTGGTAGATCGTGTTTCTAAGGTTCTTCTCTTGTGTTCTTACTTGCTTTGACGTGTGGGAGGTTATTCAAGATCACCTTGATCATCAAAACCCCACGAGCAAATCCAACACCAAGATTTTGATTTTTGTTCGAACTTTGTGCACTCTCTCTCTCTCTCTGATTGAAAAAAGATCGGAACTTTAACGTCAATCCGTTAGATTGAAAATTGGAATAGGTTCCTGAACTCTATAAGAAAGTGTCTACCAAGTTTTATAAGTTTTGGACCAATAGATCAAAAGATCCATCAATTTTTGTTTTGAACTAGTGTTGTTATTTCTCTGCCTAGGAAAATCGACACTACCAATATTCATTCCGATTTTTTGGCACTACCAATTTCAGGTAGTGGTAGTACCGATTTCTGGATAAGTGCTCGAAAAGTTTATTTTTCTGTTACTCTTTGATCCTAAAAGGTTTCGATTGGTTTTTTGAGGAAAAAATTTATTTGAAGCTCTGCTCTTACAAAGCTCAAGCCATATCACAAAGGTCAATTATTGAAAAATGTTACAGCTGAACCAATCAGAACAGGCTCTTCGTCAATGACACTAACTTAAAGATGGACATTAGAATATCGAGTTGTGCTAATTCTATCTAACGGAATTTCTTAGATCAATAGGACATCAAAACCTGATGTCCCGGTTCCATTCATGAAACCAACCAGTTTGGAAACAAACAGGAAATGTATCCTGGGGGCAAAGCTCATCCCCTGATTACAAGAGGAAAACAATACCCAACAAAACTCACCTAAAGCTCAAGACTGAAGCTCCAACTGAGCCCAGATAATAGAGTACCCAAAAGAAAATAGCTCTAATCTCATCTCTACGCCCAGATAGTATAGAAACAGAACAACACAGCACCAAAAAACTCTGCCGGCCAGAGGACTTCGACATCTACCAGCTATCACTCCAGCACCACAAAAACTTATTTTTCGTAAAGACCTTAAGACAAAAACTGAAGACAACTGATTCTCGGAAAACTCTCATCAGCAACTGCCTTTATCCACATTATCTTCACAGGCTATGTTGTGCCCAAAGCCAGGGGCAATGGAGCTTGGATTTTTGCCCTCAGCGAAGTGCAGAAGTAGTCTATCTGACTCAGCATCCCCTCTCTGTGTAGAGGTCTCCAATCTCTTAAGAAAGTGAGGATTCTCCACCAAATCACTTTTATATCCCTCCAGTTCTGCGATTGAAAAAACATAGCATTTCTATGATTCCACAAACTCCACAAAATGGCAGCACAGATAGTATTTAAAGCAGCATTTTTCTTATTACTCAACCAAAAACGCGCCACTGATTCATAATTATAACCAATATCTATGTCAAAAAAATCACAAACTATTGCCCAAGTATTTTTAGCTATCACACAATCGAAGAAGAGATGGACAACAGTTTCATTTTCATTGCAAAAGCTACAATAGACCCCTTTGTCAATGCCCCTCTCGAACATATTATCCTTAGTCATAATTTTATTATGAGAAAGGAGCCAAAGGAAAAAAATGTATTTTTGGAGGCACGGATAGGTTCCAAACCGCAGGAATGAAAACCGGCACAACCCCTCTGAAATTGATAATAACATATAGAGAACTAACAGAATATATCCCATTGTTATTGTACTGCCAGATTAAAGAATCATCATCATTGGACAAGTTAATGGTATTAGCGATTTCCACTAACTCAAACCATCTAAGCATCAAATTATCAGAAAAGGTTCTACGAAAAGTACACTTCACCCGAGAGCCCTCAATAATCTCTGCAATAGTGCAACCTTTTTCATTGACAAGTGTGTAAAGATCCCAGAATTGAACAGCAAGACAAGAAGAACCAAACCAAATATCCTCCCAAAATCTAATTTTCTTTCCGTTTCCCACACACCATCTATAACCAAATTTGGTAGCCTGCATAGCCCAGACAATCCCTTTCCAAAAATAAGAAGACTGATCAGCATTGCAAAGGAAAATATTAGGGTTCTCAGTTTTGTATTTGAGCTTAATCAGATTCTTCCATTGTTTGTTATCATCATGGACAAACCTCTTAATCCAAGAAGCAAGAAGGCACATATTTTTATCTCTAAGGTCAGGTATACCAAGACCTCCATAATTCTTATCCATACACACTAGACGCCAATTAGCTAAATGAATTTTATTATGACCTTCAAAGTCATTCCAAAGGCAGTTCGCCATGTGAGAATTAATAAGTTTCAAAGCCCATTTAGGAAATTTGAAAAAAGACAGGAGATACATAGGGATGCTTGCTAAACAAGATTTAATCAGAGTAAGGCGCCCACTATACGAGAGGAGTTTACCCCTCCAACCAGCTATTCTTTTCATGATTTTTTCTACAAGCGGCTGAAAATCCTCCTTTTTAATTTTTTCATAGTGAAGAGGGATACCAAGATATTTAATAGGAAAAGAACCTATTTTACAGCAGAGGATCCTTTCGTAAATCTGAGTTTCAATTTCATTACAGCCCATAGTAATTAACTCACTTTTGTGAAAATTAATCCGCATACCAGACATTTGTTCGAAACAAATCAAAAACCACTTAAGATGTAAAACGGTCCTCTCACTATTCTCAATAAAAAGAAGAGTATCATCAGCATATTGAAGACTGACAATGCCACCAGGGAAGATATCCTCACACAGACCTCTAATTAAAGCCTTATTAGTTGCTTTCATTAAAATTCTAGAGAAAACATCCGCAACTAAATTAAACAGAATTGGGGATAACGGATCTCCCTGTCTCAAACCTTTCCAAGTTTGAAAAAAATTGCTTTCAACATTATTAATTTTGACTCCCACAGAGCCTTTTTGAAGAATAGAGTAAATCCAAGTCTGCCATTTGATACCAAAGCCTCTTTTAAGAAGAATGTCTAACAAGAAACTCCAATTAACCTTGTCATAGGCTTTCTCGTAATCTAGCTTAAGCACTAAGCCTTTATTTTTGTCTTGATGAATTTTGTGAATCACCTCATGAGCAGAGACCACACTTTCTAAGATATATCTATTTTTGATAAAGGCAGTTTGGTTTTGTAAGATGATTCTATCACAACAAGTACCAATCCTATTAGTTAGAACTTTAGTGATAATTTTGTAACTACAATTCAGTAAGCTGATCGGCCTATATTGCTTTATATTTTTAGCATTATTTTCTTTTGGGACAAGAGAAATCATAGCAAAATTTAACCTGAACAAATCTAATTCTCCTTTTTCAAAATCTTTAAACAAATCTATCAGATCATTCTTGATAATATCCCAGAATTTCTGATAAAAAAAGAAAGGGAGACCGTCCGGTCCAGGAGCACCATCTGAATAAGAATCAAACACAGCTTTCTTAATCTCTTTTTCAGTAAAAGGAGCCTCTAGAAACCTATTTTCCTCATCCGTAATCATATCCTCTTTATTAAAGAAATTGTCCCCTAGATTAATATTGAGTTTGGCTTCAAAGCCAAAAAGAGACTTATAGTAATCACAAGCAATATTAAGCATAGAATTGGTATCATGCACCAGTCCATTAGGGCCCTCGAGAGAGGTAATAAAATTTTTCCTTCTTCTTTGGTTAGCAACTGCATGAAAATATCTAGTATTTCTATCACCTTCTCTAATGTATCTTTCTCTAGCTCTCTGCCTAGCCTTAGTTTCTTCTAAGTTCCAGATATCCTCTATCTCTTTTTTTAGCATTGCACCTTCTATTCTCCTCATCCTGGGAAAGAAGTCTAGATTCTGAAAGAATGTCTAATTCATCAAATTCCCTCAGAATTGATTTCTTTTTCTTTTTGATTTCAGAATCTATATTAATACTCCAGCCCTTAGTAATCTTTCTTATTTTCCTAACTTTGGCTTGCCATTTATCTAATGCATTTATTGCTTTAATTGGAGCATTCCAAGTTTTTCGAACTACATCTTGTAGCTCATCATATCGGAGCCACCATTTCTCAAATTTGAAGCTAGATTTAATAGAAGGCACATTGTCTCCAGAATCCCACAGGATAGGGGTGTGGTCACTGCCAACTCTAGCAAGAGGAGACAAGATAGTTAGGGGGAAATTAGCTTCGAAAGAAGTGTTACAAAACACCCTATCAATGACAGACATAATTAAATTATCCTGATTGTTTGACCAAGTATAATGTCTCCCTGTCAAATGCATTTCCATAAGCCCCCACATATCTATCCATTCATTAAATTTATCACACCATCTGTGATCAATCCTACCATTATTCTTATCAGATTTATATCTAACCAAATTGAAATCCCCACCTAACAAAACTGGGGTGTGGTCATCTTCAATGAGGATTTCATGAAGTTCAGAGATAAAAGCTTGTTTTCCCTCTTCATAAGGAGACCCGTAAACCGTAATGAACCTCCATATAAACTCATCTCTCTTATTTTTAACACAACATTGGATAGAGAAATCATGAGTAGTAACATTCAAAATTTCCAAAATATCTATATTTATGCCCACCAAAATGCCACCAGCAGTGGATTTGGATGGCAACCAGTGCCACTCAAAGATGAAAGTCCCACTCAATTTATTAAGGACACACTGAAGTTTTCCTTCTTGGTTTCTTGAAAACCAACAAAATCTACCCTATTGTTTCTAATAAGTTCCATCAAGCATTGAGACTTCCCAGGTTGTCCCAGACCTCTGACATTCCAGAAAACTCCTCTCATTTCTTTTTATTTTTCATAGGGTGCTTGCCCCGTTTATATTTATTCACAGTAGTCCATTCTTCCGAATTTGGGACTTCCACACAATCCTCCTTCAGAGGTGTATGTGAAGATTCTTGTCTCTTTTCAGATTCATCATCTCTATTGTTATCATAATCAATCTTACTACCTTTACTCTCAAGACAATCTCCCTCAGAGATATTTTTAATAAAACTAGCTAATCTATCAGCATCAATTTCAGTACAGACCTCAATGTTTTCTATTTTTTCCAATTCTGAAGCTCCCAACACAATCCCAACATTCTCAGCTAAAGAAATTAGATCATGTGTAGATAAAGAATCAAAAGAATGTTTAGTAAAGGTACCTTTAGGCTTGGGACAGTTTTCAAAATTCTTTTTCTGCAGTAATTCCTGAGCTTTCTGTAGTATTGATTTACCTTGATCATTAATTCTTGTACTCCTCCTTTTGCTTTGGACAGGGCCCCAGTTTTTCTGTCTCTTTTGATTAACTCCTCTGCTCAGACCATCATCAACACCAACAAAAGTATTTTCAGAATCAACAGATATATTACTCTCTATATCCCTACTGAACAGCTTTGTGTTGCAGCCCATGACCTCCTGACTATCTTGTATTTTGTTATCCTCATATAAATCTGGACCTTCACAATTAACAATCTCCTGGTCAGTTACATTTTCATCTTCAAAACCTCCCAATTCATCACCAGACTCTATCATTTCTAATTCTCTAAGCAGGTTAAAACAATTATTCCCAACCGACAGCTCATCTCGGCCATTTTTAGCAGCATTTTCTCTAAATAACTAAATCCAAGATTTCTTAGTATTATCCTCCAAGGAAATACCCGGCGCTCCCCCATGAACACATTGTATTAGGTCATCCTTAGCAATCTCCTTTCCTTTCGAAACATCATCCCTGCTCAAACTCGACTTACTATTCTTTCCAGCAGAAAAGTCTGTTTTCTCATAATCAACCACCGAATCATGATGTTCAGTGTCCATATTGTCACTTTTATCTTCAAATTCTTTTTTTCCATCATCCAAATCATCTAAGTCGTCCTCATCATCACCATTATCTTGATCATCAACATTTCCAGAAAGAAGATGATCATTTTTCTCCACTAGAATATGAATCATAAACAAAAAATTTTCAGCTCCAATCATTCTTTGTTGCGGAATTTTTGTTGAGTCTCTACAAGCAATCTGTATTCTAATAGTCTCATAAAAGCTCTTAAACATTCCAGTCCAATCCACATTAACCAAAATTCCAAAACAGGAAGCAATTTGCTCAAGGACTTTCCATGTACACCATTTAGGAGGAATACCTTTTACTTGAATCCAAACCTCTTGAAGATTATCAAAAACATCAATCTCACCCTTCCATGTTTCAATGTAAACTGTAACTCCAGTTTTATTCAAATTGAAACTAGGAAGAAGAGCAAGGTCAGAGTCTTTTTTGTGTGGGGGAAACCGGACTAGAAACCTAAAACTTTCTAACTGCCTCACCTGCCACGGCCAGTTAGCATCAAATATATCTGCCAAATTCTTTTCTAGCTCAGATAAGGAAATTTCTCCTTGATCAACAGACAAAATCCCACAATTGTTAAATCTGAAAGACGAGCTCCTATTAGAGTCTGGGACCTCAATATGAAAGAAACCTAAACCACTAGCAGCACTGCCAATAAATTTCGCTGGTTGTTGGGGTTTAGATCTAACGGAATTTCCATACACATCTTGTTGTGACAGGAATCGAACTTGTGACCTCTCACACAAGAACTTGCGTATGGTCGTATTTACTACTGATTAGTTACCAGGTTGTAACTTCATCATTTTTTTTAACAAGTAAGGTGTCGTACAATACGAGTATACAGCACTCCGATCTTCTGCAGTACTTTTTTACTTTGAAGGTACGAAAATATGTACTAACTTTAGAGATAGCTAACGCTGCCAACTATATGATATGCATGACTCTCAAAAATGAAATTTGAAGACAGCGCTAGCCCGGCCGGGGTTTCTACCATGTCTTTTCTCAGTTTGCAAGATTGCCAAAATGAGGTACTCTTAAGTGCACCTGATCTAGTAACAATGCAGTTTTACTAGATGCTTAATTTCCTGATCCAATGTTGATCTCAGGCTGTCGTACATGGAAGATTCATGTCGGTCGGTAGGTAGAAGCTGCAGGTCGATATCGGTCGATACTTAATTTGCTCGAATTAATTAACAACAAATTGAGATGCTAGCATCTCGATCATGTCGGTAGTTAGAAGCTGCAGGTTCCCCGAAGTTTTTGAACAAATTAAAAGTAGCTAGTGGTACTATAAAATTAAGGCTACATCTTATCAACGGTTAAGAAAAAGCTAGTACTTAAGAAATAGAAACCATTAGAGAATCCCAAAGTTCAAAAGTACGATGCATGTCAGATTAATTAGCAAGACTAAAAAATACATGTACTTAGGTATTGATATATCGCCTAGCAAAGGACGAAGAAGCTGGAAGATCAGTCACTGAGATTTCAAAGGCTCAGATCCAATATAGTACATATATATAGGACATCTGCTTGGATGCAGATACTGGTAATAGTAGTAAAAAGAAATGACGCACTACCAACGAGAATCTGCTTGGATGCCTGAATTTTTGGGAAATATTGGTAGTTTAGTATAATGGTAGGTAGGAGTAGTGTTTGTTTTAATTCTAGGTTACAGATAAGATGCGATAATATGTGTGATTTTACACCGTGCTTTCATTGAATCTTGGAGGTTTCAGCGGAGCAAGGCAAAAAGTTTTATATATACACGGATAGCTTGGTAGATAGTTTCTACCCGGAAAAAACTGAATGTCCGCAAAAATTTTAATAACTAATTCTTGGTTTTCTTAATAGGCGTATAAATATATAATCTGATAAAAGTTATGAAGAAAACAAACTTATATTGTAAAACAGCGTGATAAGTTGTTGCCAGGTACCTGAGCTCTCATTTGAAACATAGGAGTTATGTGAGAATCATATTGTTTCCTTGAAGAACCTTACGTTCCAAACAGCTTTGAGGCCCCTGTTGGAAGCACAATAATTTCACGAAAGGGTATTTATTTTCTACAAGAATCGGAAAGATTTCTATATCCCAAACATAGCCTATAGTTGGCTACTTGGCTAGCAGGATAATGGATGAATCGTGACAATTCGTATTGTTCCCATATGACCAAAGTCACTAAGGTATACATAGTAACAACAGCTTGCTTCGTTTCTAATGGCATTCCTCCTTTTCGACGTGTCTTCTTCCTCCTCCACTTTGGACACAAGGGCGTGCAGCTCAACTACTAAAGGCATGCTTGCATGCATCAACTATATAACATTTTATTCGAGATGCGCAATCACAGATGCATGCATATACTAGATGCGCAATAGCTCGCGTGCTGCGAGCAAAAAAAAATTATCGAGAGAGACAGAGATTTTAAGAGAAAGATAAAATATTTTTTAAAACTATCTCTAAAAAAACAAAAAACCTCTAAAACGTTTTTGAAATCTAAAAATATATAATTTTTATTTTTTACTTTTTTAAAAATATATATTTTTGAAAAAACTGTAGCAAAATATTATTCCTGTTCAGGTGACGGAGAAATCAGCTTGCTAATAGTATTAGGGCATGTTTGGATCCATTAGTAGCTAATAGTTAGCTGGCTAATAGTTCCTAGCTAATATTAGCTAGCTAATTATTAGCTGGCTAACTATTAGCTGGAGGGTGTTTGGATCCACCAGCTAATATGTGGCTAATAGATGTTTCGATTGATCAATTGCCCAGAATACCCCTGCTATTAGCTGCTATTGGTGGCAGACACGAATGATATTTTGGTTAAATGACACCTATTAGCTGGGTTTGCCTAGCTAATGAGATAACCATTAGCTGGATGCACAGCTAATAGTTAGCTGATATATTAGCTAGCTATGTTTGAATTCACTTCAAATAATTTTTAGCAGCTAACTGTTAGCTACATGAATCCAAACAGGCCCTTACTAGATAGATACGGAGGACAGGCAGGGCAGTGGATAAGGTTCTTGCCCCTGTCTTTCTCCTTGGAAATCAATGGCACGACGAATGATGATCAGTGGCACGATCAAGATTCACCGATTCATCTGCATTGCCGCTATTGAAAGTGATCATTTTTCAAACCTTCTTCTCCTTTTTTTTTAAAAAAAATTAACCTATATTCGAATGAAATTATAAATCTAACTCTCTCACCCACGTAAAAAAAATACATGCACACAACAGACAACACTTATCTCCAACCGCGCCTAAGAAACATGGGAGTTGGCAGTGCCACGCCCAGAAAGCGGGGGAGCTGGCAAAGCACGGCTGCCGCGCACTGCCATGACCGGTGAGCGAGGAAGGGAGGCTGCCACGGCTGGTGAGCGCGGGAGGAAGACTGTCGCGACAAGGAGTGTGGGAGGGACGCTGCCACGATGAGAGAGGGGTTATATTTATCATTCCACTTGGAAGGAGGCCAAAAAAAAAAAAAAGAGTAAATGAGGCTAAAAAGTGATCACTTCCAACCATTGTTGCAAGTTTTCTCATGAATTAATGGCTGTTTCATGTTTGTGCATACCTTAATTAACCGCATGTGAACCTCATAAAACAAGATTACACTTGGGCATCCTTCATGCTTGTGGATGGACAAGTAGGTAAGGCGTGCGTGCCCATTCAAACCGCATGAGGGTGGTCCGGTCCGGTCGTGCTTGGAATTCGGCAAAATTTGCTCTTTCTTGGTCCGGCTTCCCATGCATACGCACTCCATGTAATCTATATCAAGATTATACTTATAGGATATGCTTATCTCATGCAATGCAACTCTGCAGTCTCTGCCTCGGTTCGAACGGTGGTCAGGTCGTAGTTGGGCTCGAGACCCGAGCCGAACCACCCCGGCCGGTCCGGCTGGCCGGTCAAACCTTTCCTCCATGTGCAGTGCAGCCTAGCTAGGATCACCAGCTACTCCATCAGAGCATCACCGAGTGGCGGAGAGAGCGGGGACAGACAATCAATCGAACTGAATATTAACTGGTGTTTTGTTTCTATGATCAGGGTGCTACTCACTCCATGATGTCCGGGGATTGATCAGCTAGGTGTAAATGAATCCTTTCAAGTTGATATCAAAACTCCTTATCTTTAGATTTACAGCACGTAGTTTTTCAACAATTTTGTTTATAAATATAGTGCGTATTTTATATTCTAATGTAAAATTTGCTATAATGTTCTCTTATATCTTTAATAAATATCCAGATTTACTTGATATTCTCGACATGCATGCATTAATTATATGTTTAGATATAATAATTAAGAATAATCTAATTGTTTCGAATATCTTTTTGTCTATATGTCAAGAAAAAATACATCTTCTAAACTTGGACGAAGAAAAAACTACGTTAACCCGGCTGACAGGCTGCCTACCATTATTGAGTAGCATAAAAAAAAGTTAAACCTGCATAATTCGATCTATACGATCCAAGCAGCCTTAAAGGCGGACTTACTGCAAACTCACACAAGCAACCACACCCAGATAGACCTGGGCGATGGGCCGAGCTTTTTACAGGCGGCCCAAGGCCCGGCCGGCGCGGCCCAAGGCCCGGCCGTGGCCCCGGCAAGTGGATTCGAGCCGGCCGGCTTAGAAATGGGGTCCGCCGGGCGGCACGGCACGGCCCGACAACATGGGCCGGGTTTGGGCCAGCCAAAGAAGGGGGCCTCGAAGGGCCGTGGTCGCCCGAGGCCCGTGGCGCGCGGGGCGTGGGCAGCTGCGTGGCGGCTAGGGGTGATCGCTGGGACACGTGGCGTCAAGGGGCGGGGCCACGTGGCGGCCGGCCGGGCCTGGCGAGGCTCGCGTCACGCGACGTGGCGCATGGGCGCAGCTGCGGAGCATGGGGGGCCGGAGGTAGGCGGGGGACAGGGTGCCGCTTGGCGCTAGGGCAGCGGCCAGCGGCACGCCCCGCGTGGGGCAAGCCAGCGCACGTGGCGTGGCGCTGCGGGCCCAGTGAGCGCTGGTCGCAGAGGCCGTAGGGCAGGGGACACACGGCAGCCGCAGGCGCTCGCCACAGGGGCTGGGGCCAAAGGCGTCGGGCATGGGACCAAGGGCCAGTGGCAGGCGTGCCAAGCCGCCAAGGCGCCAAGGGCCAGCCACGCGCGAGGGGAGCCGGGGGGGCAGGGAGCTAAGGCCTAAGGGCCAGCCGCACAGGCGCGCTCTAATTTCAAAATTTTTAACACATGGCCACTTTCATTTTTCATCACAAAACCAAAGCAACATTTCCTCTGCCACTCTGTAGCACTCATTCTCAACATGTCTGGTAAAAATAGTCAGCAACTAGCAGGGAAGTTAGGGCGCCCACGTAGAAGTCCTGTTAATGATGATACTATCGACGCTCGGCAACTGTCCCCAAGTATGGGGGACTATGGCATGGAGGACCGTCATATGGACGGCTCGCAAGGCTTCGAGGATGCCGGCACCAACAACTCGCCTTTGGTCGTTGAATCACAGGGTTGCTCATTAACTACCCAAAAACCCAACATCGGCAAAGCAAAGTGCTGGAAGCACATGACGAAAAGGGTTGAAATCATCGACGGCCAACAAAAGGTATTCGCGAAATGCAATTATTGTGGACATGAATTAGTTGTAGGTTCGACGATAGGGACGGGGCATCTAAACTGGCACTACAAAACATGTCTGCATAAGCTTGGGCAAATGCAAGGAGGAAGTGTGCAGACACAGCTCAATTTTTCAGCCGACGGCACTGTAAGCACTTGGATGTATAACTCCCAAACTGCATGCGATGAAATTGCTAGATTTATAGTTTCGGAAGATTTACCTATTGTCAACGATTGGGGAACGGGCCCCCGCCGAGCTTAGTTGGTTGTTTGGAGGACCAACGCTTCCCTCTTCTTACGTGAAGGGTCGCATCCGGAGGATGCTCGGACGGCACGAGACAGGGAGTACTCAGAGAACGGCACAGGGATTTATCCTAGTTCGCGCCTTTCACTGGGGAGATAATAACCCTACTCCAGTGTGGTGTGTATTGCGTATGTATCAAAAAAGGTGTCCCCATCTCTCCCATGGTTGAGAGGTATTTATAGTCTGCAGGAATATTGTGTCGATTACCGCCCAGGCCACGAACATTTGATTGCGGCTAACACGGTTGTAACTGAACCCTAAATTCACACCACGTCTTCGTCATGGGCCCAATGGCTCCACATCGTAGCATGATTATCGCTATTCAGGCACAACTGCCAATCTCGACCATCCGACCATGCATCTTGCGGCTGAGCTGGGGCCGAGCTAGTTTGAATCTGGCCCGAGCAATAAAGCTCGGGCACCGAGCTCGGGAGCCGCAGCTGAACATGGAGCTCGTATTGTCCGGGCAAACCGAGCAACAAGGCCGAACGCCCGTGGGTCATCCTAGGGAACAACCTCCGAGGGCACGCATAATCTGGTCTAACTCAACTGCCGGGGCATTATGGTCATTATGGAAATTATCCAATCCCCAGTTTTTGCTTCGTTTCGTCATCATCGTGTGACCCAGATCCAAACTCCCCACGTTGAGGCGCACCGGATCTGCTGTTTCACTTCGCCTGAGAACGCGCAAAACGTCGAGGCCTTCGTCGTCGTCTCTAAGTCCGGTGAACCATCGCTGCCATGGACATCGCCGAGCTCGCGAGCTTCCTTAGCCATCCGATCTACATCCAACGGTTCAGGTGAGTCCACGTAACGCATCCACCTGTAGGTCCAGATCTAATCTTGACCATTAGATTGAGATCCAACGTACCAGTTTGAGCCACGTAGATTTACACTACATCGTGTTAGATTAGATCTCAGCCATCTGATCGTGAATGAACAGTTTGGATCGGTTC
This sequence comes from Rhipidocladum racemiflorum, assembly GCA_036346355.1. Lineage (NCBI taxonomy): Eukaryota > Viridiplantae > Streptophyta > Magnoliopsida > Poales > Poaceae > Rhipidocladum > Rhipidocladum racemiflorum. Next base: position 33,983,277 of record CM070578.1, on the reverse strand, counting down.
GCGTAGGAATAGTTCGGGTAGATTGTAGCCGTTAGATCTAGAATAGACATGGTAGGTTGTGCCACGTAGCCCTGCACTGTTGCGTACTACATTAGATCTCAGCCGTTAGATCCAGTTGAACGACTTAGATTGAATCGTGTAGACTCGTTTGGATATCATCCTAGCCATCCGATCTACAATGTAGGGACTATATGCTACCACGTGGCAAGTGCCGGGACTATCCACGTAGTCCCATCATCGTGGAACGCTTGATCCATTCCTAACCGTTCGATCTAGATTGAACGAACCAAATCAAGATGCGTAGATCCACTGTGGTGAGTTAGATTCAATCGTAGCCATCAGTTTTTGAATCAACGCACGAGATTGCACCGCACCGCAGCCAATCCGAGCATGTCACGTGTGCGTGAGAACTGAGGTGTCACAGCGGCACCACTCTGTCATTGCTGATGTCAGCAGTGACGTCAGCGGGACCCACACGTCAGCGTTTGTACCCGTGCACGAGTGATGCCAGTGTGACGTCAGCAGTGATGTCACGGTGGGGCCCACCTGTCAGCCGAGCCGTGCGTGGATGATGTCAGTGCTGATGTCATCAAGCCGGGCCCACTTTTCAATGACATGTGGTCCGGTGGACCGAGTCCACCGTGCACCGAACCGAACCATAGACCCAGTCTATAGACCGGATGACGCAATAAATCGATTTTCCTTTAGAAAAATAAATTGGTCGAAAATCAAATTCGGTGCTGACGCAAGCATAATGTCATAATTCTAATTTTTCAATAGAAGAATAAATGAAGTAATTCGGTTTATTCTTTTTAATTGATTTTCAAACTTCAAATCGCTGTAACTTTTGCGTTTTAACTCCGATTGAGGTGATTCCAGTTTCTAAATTTTTGTAAAATTGAGCTCTATTTAATGGTGAGTTTTATTTAATGTTTAGACTTGAGTTGCTCTTTGTTTTTATTTATTTGTAGTTTATTTATCCGTTTCGCGTAAGTGTTGAATTACCCGAAGGCTTCGAAGGTGAGGTCTTGACCAAAGAACAAGTCCAGGAGCAGGAACAAGACCTTTTCCAAGGCAAGTTGTGTTTTGATCATATCGATCCCACTTTTAAAACTATGTTGATTTAAATTATTGCATGCTAATTTAATTAAAATGCTTTTAAATAATTCTGGGAATAGTTATACGACCTATTTGTTTTATGCCATCTTGTCTATAATAATTGTAGGCCATGAATCATTTGTCACCCTAGAATATGGAATACTAGTTGGGCATTAATAATTTGCCAACATGGGTTAAATAGATTGTATGTAGTATGGTTAGCCCTGCAACGTGCCGATGACATTATTTTGAATTATTAAATGTTAACTTTGACCTAATGAGGTATGTAACATGTTTATGAAAGATGTAACATGTGTTATTGATGATGTTGATGGCACGTGGTGCATGGTAATCAACTGGGTGATAAAATAATTTAGACTAAGGCAAGTGGCAAGACTGTTCATGGTGGGTCAGGTGTGGCAATTAGGAGGTCGCATTTGGTTTTTGCTGATTTTGGATATTTGTGAATTTTTTGGGTAGTCTTGCCTTGGTCACTTTAAGGAATTAACCTTGGAAGAATTTGAACTGAGTCTGACGTACAACCACAAGTCTGGAATAGGATAGACCTAGCTGATTAATTTGTGATGTCTAGATTTCGGTACTGTCATGGTGGTGTGAGTCCCGGGTGTACGGGTAGTCTCACATGGCACAAGAGGGGGGCCCTGAGTGTGGTAACCAGTCCCTTCAGTGTTGAAACCTTAGCGGACAGTACTGGGTCTAGAAGGAGCATTGTAAAGGCTTTGTTACGGTCACTCGCCTTGGTGGTGTTTGGTTGTATCTTGTGGGTAAAGTGTATAACCTCTACAGAGTGTACAACCTATTCAAATAGTCGAGTTCACGGTATTGGACATTGCTCGGGGATTATAGTCAAGGGTTAGACTTTCATAAAAATGAACTTGAGTTGGTTGATACTTGGTTTGGAAATAATACAACTAGTTAAGGATGATAAATGCTTTACTTGGAAATTTGTTGTACAAGTTATTATTGTTATTGTTTTACCACTTCGCAATTTACTACTATTATTTATGAATGTTGCTTCATTGCAAAAGAACCACTGTAGTCGGTTATTTGGAATAAGCCATGCATATAGCTATTAAACTTGCATTCTGTGCATGACTTGCTAAGTGCTTTAAGTACTCACCTTTGCCACAATACAAACACCAGTTGAGGAAGAATCAACGCCAGCATTGGAGGAGTTCCAGGAGGAGCCGACGAACTAGGGACGAGCTCAGTCAGTTACTTGTGGCATATTGGTTGGCGCTACGAGTTATTTATTTCCGCTGCAGTTTATTTATTTAAGACCTTGCCCTGCGAGGCATACTTTTGTAAGCTAACCATAAGGTTAACTCGACCGCTTTGATATTAATAAAGAATTTATTTATTATACGCTGTGTATGATTGAGATACTCATCTATGTTAAAACTGTGTGCACTAGCGTGATCCTGAACTAGTGCAAAAAACACAGAGGGTCCAGATTTGCACATTCGGGTCCCGAAAGAAAGCGAGCGTGACGGCTCTCTTATGGAAGAGGCTGAAGGGCAAGGAATCCAGTTTTTCATCATCTCAGTCGTCCATCAGCGCAAGGTGGAACCCTAATGTAGAGCTCAATCATTACCTCGCCCACAACTTTACAGTCACCAATCCTACCCTCAAAGGCAAGAAGGTCCAATTGCTTGAATGGTGGAGGGACAACCATCGGATATTTCCCATGTTGTGCCATTTTACACGTGATGTCTTTGTCGTTCCCATGTCGTCTGTTTCTTCCGAGGCGACATTCAGCATGGTCGGGAGAATAATTGAAGAAAGAAGATCGTCACTCACACCCGAAACAATAGAGGCCATCACCTGCCTCAAGGATCGGCAACGCACAGGCAAATGATAACAACATCAATTGGAGGATCCCGGAATCGCCCAAGCATTAGCTGATCTAAATATAGAGTAGGCGATATGTATGCATGTTTAAAGTTATTGTACTCTTTTTCTTACAGGGGAACCCCACACTGAGCATAAGGTTTTTAACGAGATAGTAATTTTGTATATGTAAATATCAATAAAATTTTTTATTCTCCCCAAATACCCATTATCATTTTTATTGTCCATTGATCTATTCTACTGATTTGTACTGCTCATACTACTAACATTTACTTTGCTTATTTACTATAAAAAAACTGGGTCCAAACGCCTGTAGCTGGTTGTGGGCCATGTCCAGGCCGGCCAGACCGGACTTCGATCTACCGTGCTTCCGGGCTAGGCCGGGCCTGGTTAAACCTCTCCCGGACTGGCCTGACCTGGCCCGTTAGCCTTTCCGTGCTGAGCCGACCCAGCTCTCCATCGCCTGAAGCTCGCCGTGCCTGGGCTGTGCTGATCCGGCCCGGCCCAACACCCACGTCTACACCCAGAGCCCAGCTCGGGCAAATTTGGAGTGTCAAACGAACCAGCCACTCACTCACCCTACAACGCAAGTAGCCCAGCGACTGGAAGCCTTACACCGTGCAAGACGGCATCGTGCAGAAAGAGGATGAGATGGCAAGGACAAGAATCTCCGCAAAAGAACAAGAGGGAGGCAGAAGCAGCATCAGGCATGAGCTGCTAAGCTCTGCAGTCTCCCTCCCTTCCCACCTATCAAATCAGAACCTAATCATTGCTGAAAGGAAAGCTACTCCCCTGCGATCAAGAGGGCAAACACATGGATGGATGGACGGATGGACATGGGCAGGTTGATATATATAGTAGGTTAGTAGTGGTTTCAGTTCACTATCACTCCATCAGTAAGCAGCAGCACAGCATAGCACTGGCCAGTCTCCTGACTCTGCACAGGCCAACTTCTTGGTCAGTACTCAGTACCTGACATGCCCCATATGTCTAGTGGAACGGATGGATACAACAACGTAGTAATGATAAGTTTTCAAATTTTGTTTTCGGTATATATCTTGAAGGTGGCTGAAATTCAAAATCTTGGTGAGATTTCAAAATTTTAAATAAAATCCGAACGAAATCAAAAAATTAAATTAGAAATCTGGTCGTTTTTCAATTGAGAAATCCGAGATTTCAGCTGAAATCATTGAGATTTCGTTCAAATTGAAATGATCAAAAATGTCAAAAAAATTTGAATTTTTTTGGATGATCTTGACCCCAACTCCAATCAAATCCGGCTAACAAAAATCAAAATCCGGTAAAAAAAAGTCTGAGATTTCTGCCGAAATCACCGAGATCTCGTTGAGATTTGAATAGTACTGTAGCATTTTGAAATTTTTTTAAAAATTTTTACCCTGCTGAGATTTAGGATCTCGGGAGGATCCGAAATCTGAAATCTTGGCTGAGATTTTCGAAATCTCGCTGGGATTTGGATCCATGAGTAATGATGCAAATGAATGATTTGGACCTGGGATCACATTCAAATTTGGAGGGGATAAAAGTTGCTACACATCACTGTAAAAAGTAGAGATTCATATGAATTTTTTCTTTTTCTTTTTTGCCACAGGAAGAATATAAGCATAGATTGTATTTGTACCACTGCGAAACAGGCAAAAATAACCTTGTTTACTGAGCACATTTGTTTTCTCTTTGACCTTGTTTGAAAGATCTATTTTTGATCAGAATTTATATAGATAAGTCAGAATTTTATATAGAGTACGTTTCACCGTGTAAAAACAGGGCGTGCTAGGCATAGTCCCTTGGTTGCAGATAAGCTCGACGTGGTTTAACGGGTACACAACACATGATTTGCTGGGCATAGTCCCTCGCTTCGATTAAAAGTGTTAACCGGGTCTAGCTTGATTTTCTTTATCATATCTACGTCAGTTGGTACGCGTAATATGGCCCGAATATTTTCTTAAAAAGACACACCTGCAATTTGATTTTTCATATATATATATATATATATATATATATATATATATATATATATATATATATATATATATATATATATATATATATATATATAGGATGGCTAGAGTGCTATCAATAGCACAGATCCTCCGTGCTATAGCGTTATGTTTGCAAAATTCAAAGACAAAACTATTGATCCAAACCGTGCATTCTGTTTATCTCATTGAAATCTTACTACCCACCAAATTTTATATTTTTTAAAATTTTTCTCCTATTTATTTTGTATTTTTAAAAACCAGCTTAATTGGACGTCCCCACAACTAATTAGATCATGAATTTTGAAAAATACAAAATAAATAGGAAAAAAATTTTAAAAAATATAAAATTTGGTGGGTAGTGAGATTTCAATGAGATGAACAGAATGCACGGTTTGGATCAACAGTTTCATCTTCGAATTTTGCAAATACAGTGCTATAGCACGGAGGATCTGTGCTATCGATAGCACACTAGCAATCTTATATATATATATATATATATATAACCTATTAAAGATGGGAGCTTTGAAGCTCACTCAGCCTATCCACCTGTCCTCTCGCCGATTTTACGAAAAAGTCCCTCCGTTTCCTTTAAATTACGGATAAGTCCATACAAATTACGAAAAAATCCTTCACGATTTTTTGTGAGAGTAAGTAAAGCGTTTTTAAATAGCGTTTAGGTCCCTCACTCGTTATTTTACGGGAAAAACCTCCCGTTAGATATAAATCTCGAACGAGCCCTTTTCTAATTTTTCGAAGTAGCGCTCAGGTCAAAAAAAAATACAAACAGGTCTCCGTTCCTTACGTCCAATCCTTTTTCCGAAAAAATACAAATTTATTTTTCGTTTACACACATGCGCCGTACTTATTAACCTAGTAACCAAACAGATATATTGGATTTCAGAGGAGTATGCACCAACTATTTGGCGAAACATGGCATCGCAAGCAGTAACGTGACAGGCTAGCAGCAGCAGGCGAGAGTACAGCTCTGCAATGCAAGCAAACAAAACTGATAAGGCCCTGCTTGGATGAGTGGTAATTTCTTGGGAGGTTTTGGGATTTAGTTCAAATTTGAACTAAATCCTAAAACATTCCAATGAAATACCCCTAATCCAAGCACCCCCTAAGCATTTTACACAAGGGGAAAAAATTACTACTCCTACTCAACATTAGTACAAAGCAAACAAAGTGAGTGGATTAGCTTAGGGATGGGGCAGGTAGAGGTGGGCGTCGTGCCGTGCCGTGCCGGTCCAGCCCGGGCTCATCGTGCTTCGGGTCGAAACCGTGCCGTGCCACGACGGCCCATCGTGCCCACCGTGTCGGGCCGTGCCGGCCCAACTCACTTTTGGCGAGCCCAAACCCGGCCCATTTGCGCTTCGTGCCTGCTTCGTGCCGTGCCAGCCCAAGCCCGACCCATTTTTACTATTGTGATGAACAAAGAAATAAAACAAATCACTACTACTAAACTACCTATTTTAATTACATAAGAGACTAATCACATCAACAAAATGTCAAACATAAATGCAATGCTTGAAGATGCCCTGAATTAACAATATCTGCCAACTTTTAAACCTTAATCTGTGATTTCGCGTTCGTGCGTGCGCAAGACGCTCGGCCCAAATCGCCGTCGTGTCGCGTCGCCGTCGTCGTGCTCGGTTCCGGGCACACGCGCCGCTACAAGAGCGCGTCTACCGAACCGCGTCGCGTCCGTGCTTTGCACCGTGCCATACCATCGTGCTTCGGGCCGGCCCAAAAAAGCCCGGCCCAATGCCCACCTCTAGGGGCAGGTGGGGTCCGGTTAGCAGAGGGGAGGTAGGGGTCATTTTGGTCTTCTTGCATTTTTTATTTTTAACTTCTCTCAAACGAAGATGTAAGTTTAGCCTTTTCTAAACTATAAAACCATCAACAGATATCACCTAAGACGCTCATTTACCACGGTAGATCATCGGTACAGTAGCTCCCTTTCTATCGAGCTCGGTGGCACCTGTCATGAAGCTTGAGCTCGGCAGGAATATGAGCTACAGTGCTAGTGACCTGTCACGGTAGATGACATATCACGTCTATCAGTGCTAGTGACCTGTCACGGTAGATGACATATCACGTCTATCGATGCTTCCGTTATTGAGAAAAAAATATAGTTGTGATTTTATTTGAAAGAAGACAAAAAAAATAGAGGGAGAGAGAGAGAGAGAGAGAGAGAGAGAGAGAGAGAGAGAAAAGTGTGCAAGTGAGCCATGTAGGCAAAGCCCACATGCTGGCGTTCCCTTGCGTAACCCTCCGATCCGAACCCAACATCTCAAATCATCTCCCTGCCTGTCTATACAACACTATCCCTTGGATGATGTGATGTGACAATCAGATAGATCTCACTTCGTCACCATTGTTCAAATCTCAAATCAAGCTCGTTGTTTTTGTTTTGCAATGCATTCTTTAATCGCAACTCGTGAGTAGGTTCGAAAAGATTTTTGATGGAGTAGCGCTTGATCTGCCTGCCAAGCTAGGCTCATTCCGTAAGGTTTTTCTTTTGCATCATTACATTGTAGACGTCCTGGAGGAGATCAGATGGACAGTAGACTTAAAAAAGAAGCTCAAATTCTTATGACTGTTGATCTAGAGTTGTGTTAGCTAGATCATGAAGGATTCGAATCACCGTACTTTTCCGCACCACTCCTTGTACGTGTCTCTCGAGTCTGGATAAGGATTCAAATTTCGTTTTCGGACTCTATCTTAGGCCTGGCCGAAATCCGAAATTTCGACGAGATTCGAAAATTTCGGACCAAATCAGGATGAAATTCAAAAACTAAAATTCAAATCCGTTTTTTTTAACCAAGAAATCCAAAATTTCGTCCAAAAATCTGAAATTTCGGTCCAAATCACCGAAATCTCGGCGAGATTTTGAACCCTATTCTGGATACCGCAGAAGTTTAACTGTTTTCTATAAAATTCCTGCGTTCCAAATAGAACCCTAACACGTATTACTGTTGTATTACAATCCATGCCTATTTATTGCAGCCTACATAGTAATATATTCCTCAGTTGTATTACTGTTGTCACATACTCTGTTAGGTTCACTGAGCATTTGTAGTTACTGTTTAGATACTCCACCCAGACATACTTAGGGCATGTTTAGAATTTCACATAAAAACAGCTGAATTTCCACAGAATTTTAGAAAAAAAAAACTCACGTGTACCGAAGTGGGCCTTAGTTTATAGCCTATTCAAGGTGATATAATCCAACAAATATAAGAACATCAAAACAGATGAATTGAGTGGCATAGCTAATGCTGAAAACACAACAATTTTTCGGGTAAGTTGGTTGGATCCTTGGAACGGACAAGGGGCAGAGCTGATTTAGTCAGGCAAATATACAAACGAAAATTTCCGAGAAGGTTTGTAGTTTTCGATCCTAACTGGAGAATAGAGAACCTTAATTCTTTATTAAAAAATGCTGCGGCAGCAGCAGCAGCAGTATCATTTCGAACAGCAATGCTACGGTACTAACCTGTCTTTGTTGCATTTAATAAAAAACAACTCTTTTCTTTTGCAAGAAAAAAAAATCTCTTTGCTGCCCTCACATAAGAAACTCCTTCTCTCGGCCACAACACTAGATACTCCTCCAGCTTTGGACGGTGGATAAACTAATCTGAACTGTTTGTTTATCGTTACACTTAGTGGTAGTGAATTATACGTTTTTCATCTTCCAAATTTTCAACCACCTCTCCTTAAATATATCCTTCGTCCCTACAAAAATCTATGACAAAAAACAAGAAAAAAACCATCCCAAAACAAAATATAAAGATACAATATTTATCCCAACAAACTCTCTTCCCTCCTATGATGTGCGGTGGATGTGCAATACAAATAAGGTGGTGAAGTTAAGAACGTGGTGTAAAGCAAACTCGACAGTATAGGCACACAGTGGGTCAATATGAAACTCGATTAGGCACCGTGGCGGAGACGAGAGTATGAAGCAAGCTAAGTTCAGTGATAACAACTTAACGTGCTGAGTAATATTATTTTTATTCACAACAGAGCACTGGCATTTGGTTAGTTTCTAAAACCTATCTTGTTGTTCAAGTTTGTTGAACTATAATTATGAATTTGGCCCAGAAAAAAAAAAGACGTTTTGCTGTTTTTGGATGTGAATTGGACAAAATGACAAGTTTGTGTTTCGAAACTACTTGTCCTTCTCCAGAAGACGAAAACTGCTAGTACAAGAAAGTAAGAAACATTGCAGATAGGTCATGATAGTGTATTACAGAGTAGTACATAAATATAACTTTTATGTAAGCCAGAAAAATCGTTAAATGAGGCGTTGTATCTCCTCTGTGCAATTCTGCCCGTAGCTGACATCACAGGTAAAGAACAAGGTAGGGCCTTCAAATGGATGTACTCCATCCAAGCTGTAAAGGCTTCATGCAACAAGATTACTAGCATCTTCTCACAGCTTTGATGACTCAGTAAAGGTGTGCATACTTTTATTGTTTCATATAATTCAGCTCATGCCCTGAAGAGGAAAAAGGAAGCACAATTCAGAACACAAGCAAACAACAAGACAAGTTCCAGCACAAGAACAGGGATTGGAGCTAGCAAGAATTTACATCCAAGTGCACTGTGAATCAAATTTCCATCATACACTTGTTTGCCATCCACAAACACAGGAAAAGTTGGAGAAAAAAAAAGGAAAACACGAATCGCACGATTGATTGTTCACGAACTAAAGCAAGAGCAACAAAAAGAACCCCCAAGAACACATCAAAAAGCATTCTTATTGCTAATTACTTCCTCAAAGCTCTCGTCTTCTCGCAATTGATCGTGTGGGGCAGAGTAGAGCAGATCACCACCTCCTCTGCAAGAACGCCTGCCGGACGTTTTCGGCGGCCTCCGACGAGCGGTCTAGGCGGCCGACGACTGCCGTCTTGAAGCTGAATGCCTCCTGCACCCGGTTGCACGACCGCTGCATGCCCACGCCGCTTAGGCTCGCCCGGGACTCCACCATCACCACCTCGCTCAGCGGCACCCGCTTCCGGTTGCCGGCGCCGGTCTCCGGCCGCTGCTTCGGCGCGCTCTGGGACCGCACCTTGGCCTCGAACGACTGCGTGTTGGACATGTAGCTGGGGCAGTTGAGCGACGACTGGTAACCGCCGCCGCACACGCTCTTGGTCGGGGTGGTCGGCGCGTTCATGTACCGCGGCGTGCTCTGCGCCGTCGCCGGCCGGGCCTTCTCCAGCGCGCACCAGTCGTAGTCCGGGAAATGGCGCGTGGTCGGGAGGGCAATGCGGGGCGGCGCGGAGCCGGCCAGGTGGGATGGTAGCAGTGGCGAGGACATGGAGTTGGCGCACCACTCCTCGCCGTTGCAGGCGTCGAGCAGCGTCGAACTCTCCCGGCGCGAGGACGACCGCGACTTGGGCCGCCCAGTGTCCATCTCCACGATCTTGGGGCTCCGGTCGTACCCGTACGACGAGGACTCGATTCTAGCCGACAGCCGCCGGCTGTACGCCGCTACCCCGTGCTCGCTCCGCGTGTCGTCCAGGTACCGCTCTTGCTGCACCCACCACCATTGCACACGTACGTCAAGACCAGCAGAAGCCAAACAACACACTGGTCTGGACTCTGGAGTAATACTAACACAATCATCTTGGCAAACTAATGGCGTACCAGCGAGCGGCGCGGCAGGACAGGAGGGTGGTGGAGCTGCGGGAGGGCGGCGCCGGCGCCGGCGCGGTTGGCGCGCATGGTGGCCTGCGCGCGGACGAGGGCCTGCATGCATTGCAGCGTGGCCGCCGCCTGCTTGCGTACGAGGTAGCCACGCACCAGCGCCTGCAGCTTCACCAGCGCCTTCAGGGCTCGCAACGCCTTCTTCGCCTGCAAAATTAAAGCAACGTGAGATTTCATTATAGAAAGAACCGTGGAGCAGAAAGATGAAACAGGGCAAGAGCACTGTTCGATCTTGAAGAGTGGTGGAACGTAGTTCTTGTTGATTCGTTGCTGCTTACCAAGAAGCCTCGGAACGCCGTCTGGATCCTGACGGCAGCGGCGGCGCGGCCGCGGGGCTCGTCGGCGGTGGCGAGGACCGGCGCGGAACGGCCCTTGCTGGTGAGCTGCACGACGGCGACGGCGGCCTGAGCGGCGGCCACGGCCGCGTCGGCCGCTGCCGCTGTGGCCGCGGCCACGGCGATGGCGTGCTTGCTCTGCTCCCGCTCCGTCTTGTCGTACATCGACCTGAGCCACGCCGCCTCCGCCGCCCTCGTGATCGCCTCGTTTCCCCCGGCTGCCGCCGCAGCCGCGGCCGCCGCCTCTGCCGAGTCCCGCGACGACTTGCCGAAGCTCCACCGCTTGGCATTACTCGCCGGAGCCGCCTGCTGCTGTTGCCTTTGCTCCTTGCTCTGCTCCTTCTTGCCGCCGCCGCCCAAGAAGTTACGCAGCCACCGCACCGCCCTGCCCATCGCCGGAACTCGCGACTCCGGCCGGCGAGAGGTGGCGCTCGCTCGCCCGGCTAGCTACTGAACCAACAGAACAGTGACTAAATATGAGTGAGCTAGCAGTAAAAGAATGCGGCGAAGTTTGAATAAGAGAGGGAAACGGAAGGCGGAGGAAGCGCATGGGTGGCGTCGGGTTCGAAATAAAAACAGGGAGCTAACGATGAGGGCAGCCATTAGCGGACAAAGCACGGCATGTCCAGGAAACCAGCAAAAGAGAGCGCGCCGCGGGGCCTCTCTCTCTCTCTCTCTCTCTCTCTCCCTCCCGCTAGGCGCCATTATATTACATGTAAAGATATGCATTAGCGTCCAAGAAGCGCCATTCACCATGGATGAGATTCGGGGGACGCAAGGTTCGAAAAGGGACAGCGTAAGCCCAAAAAGACTCGAACAGTAAAGGAGAAGAAGAAAAGAAAAAGGAATTTAAAGCTAGGCATCCAACCAATTTGAGAGCAACAGCTGATAATGCTTTTCTTTTGCAGAATGCACTTTTGGGAAGAAGAAGAAGAACAGAGGCAGCTCGTCGCACCGAAATTACTAGATGAGAAGAAAAGAAAATTGCAGCTTTTGAGAATACTCTGTTTTCTTTCTCCCCTTCCCTCCCGGCCACTCGACGCACAGCGCTGTTCCCCCAGCCATGTCCGCAAGAAAAGCTCACACCAACACATGCGCGCGCACGGGGCGGAGATGCGGCGATCGCACAAGACAATGCGCGCATTCAAGAGTCCAAGCAGCGTGCATACAATGCAAGTTAAGGGAAAGGGAGATCGAAAATTCGAAAGAGAAACAACCCTACAAGTTACATACAGCACCATGCATGAGAGAGAGAGAGAGAGAGAGACCAGTAACCACCTCTAGATCGATGAAGATGAAAGAGCTCGTTCGTTCAGCCGGACGTCGGAGATAAGATCGATCTGGATCAGCAAATAAGATCTCCTTCCCCACTGCCACTCTCGTGAGCAGGACCTTGACTACTAGTCACTATTCTGGTCAGCTCCTTCACCTCACACACAGCAGGCTCACAATCTTTAGCTAGGCATGGCAAAAGGCTACTACTGTAGCGTACTGGTACTAGCGTGCACTTTGCAATCGAAGAGCTGGGTGCTACTGCTAGGAGGAGGATCTCACAGACCATGTAGAGACGTCACCAAGCACGAATGCCAGGCAGGACAATGTGCCACCAGCAAGGCAGCAACATGCAGGTGCTCGCTAGCTCCTCCTATGGTCTATGGATTCTATCTTTATCTATGTAGTACTAGCACACACTCTCTCTCTCTCTGGGTAGTAGCCTTGCAAAGTTGCAGTCGCAAAAGGTGCTTAAATAGAAGAGGTGGATAAAAGATAGAAAAAGCATGCAAAGATGCAACTGCGCAAGGCTAGTTAATTAGCCCATCCGTTTAGAAATACGAGGGCGTGTTTGATTATTTGTATCAAATAGTATATATAAAAAATATTTTAATAAAAAAAATTATTTATGTGTTTGATTACTTAAATTGAATTATCCTATTCTAAATGGTAAATATTCTCTATAAATATTGAATCACCGCATTCACAAAAAATAATAGAATCAAATGGAACAGAACCATCACATTCTATTCAACCTTATCCTACCAACCAAATACATCCTAAGTCATCTAGTATGAATGGTCTTGTTTAGAAATATAAAATTTTTATGTAAATTTAATGATGTTTTTCTACTATGCCTTTATTTATTCTCTTTTAATTATATGCATTTATTCATTACCACCTACTCAAAGTATCATCTCTCATCTTACAAAATAATTAAGTGGGGTATCTAAATCATTTTCTCTCGTGATTTTCTCATTGTCACTGTAATTTTAATGCTTATACAAAATCAAAGTACCGTGGTAAGCTGCTAAGCTGTGTGGCTCAAGCGTCTTATATTGATGACCACGCATGGTGCTTGCAGTTAAGGTTTCAAATTTTATTTTCGGTTTATATCTTGTCACCTTACGAAATCTGAAATTTTGGTGAAATATCGTTATTTCGGATAAAATCTAAAAAGCAAAATTCAAACATAGAATTTTTTGAATCGAGATTTCCCCGAGATTAATCGAAATCTTGGTAAAATTCAACCAAGTGAAAAATAGTAAAATGATGTTAAAATTTTTTAAATTTTTTTGGATGGTTGTAACACATCACCAATGTTTTCATAAAATTTCAGATGATGATCAAGCTTGAGAAATTTTTAAAAATTCTCAAAGTGCTTCTATCCCGATAAAAAAACTAACTGGGAAATTTCAACAGAATGAAAATGGTGCAAACCATGTTAGAAAATTTTAAAAAGTTTTTTGGATGGTCCTGACACATCAATAATATTCCCATAAAATTTTTAGATGATGATTAAACCTGAAGAATATTAAAAAAAATTCAGACAGCGCTACTGAAGGCTGATCGGTAAATTTTAATTAAATTAAAAATGGTTCAAACCATGTTCGAAAATTTTTGAAATTTTTTGTGGATGGTCCTGATGCATCACTAATATTCCCATAAAATTTTCATATGATGATCAAAGCTTGAGGAATTTTTAAAAATTATGACGGTGCTATTGTCGTTATAAAAATTTTACGATGCTACATGTATTACTTCCATAGATTTGATTGAGCAACTAAAATAAGGTTAAAATTTTTGAAGCTTTTATAGATGGGTTATTAGGCGGTGCTTAAACTCCTAAATATTTTGGACCATGATCACAACCGAGCGAATTTATGAAATTCTGACACGATTACTGTCTCAGTTATGTTCATTCTGTTTTAAAATTTTTAAGTATAACAAATGATGTTCAATTATTTTGGAATTTTTTTTGTATGATTGTATATTGCTAATGCTGGTACTATAAATTTCTAGAGCATGATCAACCTTTTAAAATTTTACAAAAATCTTATAGTGTTTCTCAAAATCCGGTCAAGACTCTGAGATTTCAGCGGAAATTTTGAAATTACTGTAGCAATTTTAATCTTTTTCAAACTGTTTTATTCCGTCAGAATTATGAATCTCAGGGTCCTGAAATCTGAGTTTTCACCTAAATTTCCCGGGGATTTTGAACCTGCTTGCAGCGCACATGGCGATGATGGTACTGGTGAGCACGCATGGTGTGGGGCTAGCCGCATGCATATCTGCCTGCGGCCAGGGGAGGTTGGTTTGTGGCATCCGGCCTACATGGTTACTGTGTGGGGGTAGTGTAACATGCAATGCATGACGGTACCATTTGCCATCAAGATGCTGGGTCGGGGGAAAGCAAGCATGCAATCAAGCTTGGAGTAGTTTGGGACAGAGTAGTGATGGAGTGTCCCTTGGAAGGTAGAGGTAGCTTTTGAATTTGAACCTTGCTTAGCTTTGACAGGGAAGTCGGAACTACCAGTAGTACTGGTGTGTGTACATTCATGGTCGAAGGTCGATGTCACCGTATTCATGGCGTTTTTATTTAAACTTTTGATGCGAATTTGAACCCCACGGAACATTTCTGATCCCTCCAACCGAGGTAAGGAAGAAAACGCCCACAAAGGCGATCATTATGGGTGAAAATGGATCGGATACGAACACATAATAGCTCTATCATATTTGTTTTCATATTTTTTGTTAGATACAGATACGGATACGGATAGTTCGGATACTAATACGAATATGGATAATATTAAATACATATACAAATCAAATCGGATACAGTTACGAATATATATCGGAACATGATACCCCTTAGACTGTACATAAAAAATCAACAAAAACACATAATTAGTTGATTTGATCAAAATATTGTTGAAAATAGAACAAATATATGCATTTTCATTCACTTAGACATTAGTTAGATACCATGTGGTAGATAAAATTAGGTAAGACTTAATTTATCATCCATATACGATGAGTTCATCATACATATAGATCAAAACACAAGATAAAGGTAATCCTTACTCAGAGATACAAATAGAAGCAAACACAGAAGACAATAAAAGCTTAATAATACTTAGATACCATGACTTTAGAAAAAGTATATAACACTTACATATAATGGCCAAAGATTTGTATTTTTTATTGAATTATGTTTAAAATAATAAATTATGTATTTATGAGTTTTTATACATTTTTAGCTACTTATTTAAAATATTTTCCTATTAAGGACAACAGTGTTTGAATTTTTGAGAAAAATTAAAATCTGATAAAGTCTTGAAAATAACTTTTAAATGATATATTATGTCAGGTTCTTCCCCCAAAAATTTTGTGCTTTTTGGAATTCGTTTGCTAAATTTAATAGTTGAAACTTGATTTAAAGATTAATTAAATTAGAACATGATTTTAAAATTAAGAAACCTTTTTGGCCAAAAGAGCAACCTTGGCCCAGCCCACATGCATATCCGGATATTCGACCCATCAATATCTGGATTATCTGAATTTGCATAGTGCGAGACGTGCTGACACATGGATCTTGGCCTCAAAAGATGACCTACTCACTGTGATGTTGATCGGACAGCTAGCCTTGGTGTTTTCATATGCGTAGATGGTGACCTTGCAAACCATCCCATATCCTTTTCTATTGATGATCCAACTATTGGCCCTATAGATCGGCCTATCAAAACCTTCTAAGATGTGAAGCATCCTCCACAACTTAGCAGTGTACCCACCATTTCGCTTTCCATAAGTATCCATCATCCTCATCTACCAAAAGACATCTCTCGTGAGATTGCAAATTTTAAAAACAAAGTATTGATAGAAAATTTCAGTAAGGTTATGAAGCAAGAAAGAGGAGATAAGTCAAGAATTCATCAATCTTCTTGAATAAATTTTAACTTACACTAGTACACGATCATTCTGGTGCACACGGTCTCAATATAGATGAAATATCACAATCATACACAATGAAATAATAAATAAAAACTTCATCCATTAATATAACATATTTGGTTAACCTTATGGTCAACATACAATAATATGCAACGCAAGGCAAAACTCTGAAAGTAAGAAAACTGCAGCGAAAAAGAAGACACGTAGTAATTAACCCATCAACTTGCCATAGGCAACTGACAAGGCTCGCACTCTAATTAATCGACTTCTCCTGGAACTCCTTCTCAAGAGCTGGCGTAGACTCCTCCTCAACTGGTGTTTGGATTGTTGCAAAGGGTTGAGTACATAAAGCACTCAGCAAGTTATGTACAGAATGTAAGTCTATTAACTACATGCATGGCTGATTCCAAATAAATGGCTGAAGTGGTTATTTTGCACAAGCAACTTTTGCAAATGATTAACATGTGTAAATTAAAATGTTTAACAACCAAATACCATTATTAAGTAACTTTCTCATTTATTTTCCAAGGTTCACTGACACGCCACCTAATCATATTAATTACTCAACACTGGCACATGCCTCCCATTCTCAAGTCTATTTTTCAAAATCTAACCCTTGATTGTAATTCCCGAGCATTATCCAATAGCGTGGATACGGCTATTCGAATATGTTTGTCACACTCTGCAGAGGTCATACACTTCACCCATAATATACAATCAACTCACCACGTCTGCCGTGATTCACCATACAAAAGTATGCGAATGAGTGATCATAATAAAGCCTTTTAGAAACTTTTATCCTAACACATGAACCTCTCCAGTATTGCCTTCACTATCTCTTCCCTCACACAGAACCGAAATATAGGACCGACATACTGTTGGATCGATGTCAATCATACGCACAGACATCCTCTCCCATAAGGCCATAACCACACCCCAGTGTGACTATCATCCTGAGGTATCATATGTTAAGATACAGGTAACTTACTTAACTAGGTCTGTTCCATTCCAGACATGTGATTGTATGTTTGGCCCAGTTTAAAGGCTTGTAAGGTTAAGTCTTAATTGACTAAGGCAAGACTTCTAACTCTCAATATTGGCACACAACCCTCACTTACACTCATCAACCCATTGCCACACAGGCTCACCATGACACAAAGCCTCTTGCCACTTGCCCTATTCTAAATCATTTTCCACCCCAGTTGATTATTATGCAACACATGTCATCAACAAGTCAATATCTATGTAGAATAACACATGGCACACCATTTTAGAAATACATTGCATATTCCATTAATCAATCTTAACTTTGTACTTCCAAAATGATATCAATAACACGTTACATGTCTAAGCATACTAGTCACAACCTAGCAACCCATGTTGACATATTAGTAACATCCAACTAACATTAAATCAACTTAAAGTGACAAATTGTTGGGATCCAAATATGCAAATTCGGACCCTCTGTGTATTCAGCACTAGTCCAAGATCACGCTAGTGCACACAGTCTCAACATTGGTAAATATCACAATCATACTCAACGAAATAATAAAGTACTTTATTTAATTAAGCCAAACTGGTTGCTCGACCTTAGTTCCTCAAGCTGCCTCTTCATCTCTACCAATTCTTCGGTGGACATCCGATATGGTCTCTTTGCTATCGGTGTTGTTCCGGGTACTAGCTCAATTACAAACTCTATATCTTTGTCTGGCGGCATACCAGGTAGATCTTCAGGAAAAACATCCGGATACTCATCCACAACTGGAACATCTTCAATGCTGACTGCCTTCGCACTGTTGACCATCAACTGTCCATCTCGAACGGCGGTCGCTTGTAACTCCACTTTTCTCCCACAAGGGCTCTCAACTGTTATGACTCTTCGCCCACAGTCTAACACGGCCTTGTGCTTGGATAACCAATCCATTCCCAAGATAACACCTAGAGTCTGGGTTTCCAGTACAATTAGGTTTGCGAGGAACTCCGTTCCATCTATAAGTATCCTTACCCAGAACATCCTACATTAGATCAGAGTTCTGATCCCGGGGATTTGACTAACAGTACATGCCTAAGGTTCACCATTTTCAACCCATTGTTCACAGCAAAAATCTGGGAAATAAACGAATGCGAAGCTCCAGAATCAAACAACACTGTTGCAGGTACTGAGTTAATAAGTAACTTACCCAGTACGACGTTCGTAGCATTCTGCAGTGCATCGGCCATGACATGGTTGACACGGCCTCTCACCACAGTCTGAGATGCGGTTCCTGGTGGTGCAGCTCCACGGCCTGCTCCTGGTGCGGCTGTCCGGGCTGGAGTCGTCCCAAGGTTGAAGCGAACAAACGTTACTCCCGCTGCCTTCTTGGGACAAACGTTGGCGAAGTGTCCTGACTCGTTGCAGTGATAACAGCGTCTCACTGTACCTGGCTGACTCCCTGCGGCTGCATTCCCTGATGGTGCTGGAGTTCAGAAACTCTAATTTGCAGACCTTGGTGCTGGGGACGGTGTCCTTGCCACATTCTTCGGCTGACACCTGAAGAACTGATTCGGTGTAATCCTCAAATGCTGCGCTCCCTAGCATGCTCCCTGCTGTGCCATCCTGCGCTTCCTATTGTCTTCTAGTTCCTTGCGCTTGTCCTCTAGAATAAGTACCTTGTTCACCAATTCTTGGAAATCAGGAAATATGTGGGTAATCAGCCCCACCTGCAATCCTGAGTTCAGCCCCTTCATCAAGCGGGACTGTCTAGTCTTATCTGTCACCACATCTTCAGGTGCATAGCGAGCAAGCTGGGTGAACTTATTGAGATAATCAGCCACTGACCGGCTGCCCTGCTTTAAAGCTCTGAACTCTTACTTCTTGAGGTCCATGATTCCTTCTGGCACGTGATACTGACGAAATGCAGCTGTAAACTCCTCCTAGGTGATCTCCTGTGGGTTCTCCTGTGTAGCGCAGTAATTCTCCCACCATTCAGCTGCAGTCCCCTCCAGCTGGTGAGATGCGCATCGGGACCCGAATTTGCAAATCTGGACCCTCTGTGTATTCAGCACTAGTCTAGGATCATGCTAGTGCACACAGTCTCAACATCGGTAAATATCACAATCATACACATCGATAGAAGTAAAGTACTTTAATTAAATAACCAAACTGGTTGCTCGATCATATGGTCAAGTTACAAGAGTACGCCACACAGGGCGAAAACTTATTAAAGGAAATAAATTGCAGCGGAATAAAAGCATCAACGTGGCGCCATCCAGTATACCACAGGCAACTGACTGGGCTCGCTCCCTAGATAGATGGTTCCTCCTGAAGTTCTTCCTCCAAAGCTGGCGTCGCCTCTTCTTCAACTGGTGTTGTATTGTTGCAAGGGGTGAGTACTTAGTACTCAGCAAGTCATACACAGAATGCAAACTAATATTCTACCTGCATGGCTTAGTATATGGAATGTTTCATGGTTCATTTGCAGTAAACAGCAATTAACAAGTAGCATAAGTAGATTCGAAAGCAGTAAAAGTAAAGAATTAATCAATAACTTTTCCAGGAGTTAAGTAAACATTCTTCCCTTTCCTAATCCACATTTCCATCAACGTCATCAATAAACCCAACCAAACTTTTCATGTCCAAGTTGTTTTCATGAAAGTCTAACCCTTGACTGTAATCCCCGAGCAACGTCCAATACCGTGGACTCGGCTATTCGAATAGGTTGTACACCCTGCAGAGGTTATGCACTTTACCCACAAGATACAGTCAAACACCACAAAGGCGAGTGATCGTAACAAAGCATTTAAGAGACCGCAAACTATACAAGTAAACCTCTCCGGTTTTTGCCATACACCATCCCTTCCCTTAACAGAGGCGAAGTATGGGACCGACATACCGTTGGATGGGTACCATGCCATAGCCCTGGTACGCTCTCCTTTCAAGCTACACAAAAGGTGTAGTTGACACCCCGAGGCATCACATGCAAGTTATTAGTAACTTACTCAACTAGGTCCGTCCCATTACAGACATGTGGTTGCACGCTTGACTCAGATCAAAGGCTTGCAAGGTTAAGTCCTTAAGATGACCAGGGCAAGACTACCCGAAGAACCAAAACGACTTCCCCGGTGCCAATCATGGCCCACCCGATCATTGTTGCCACTTGCCCCAGTCTAAATCTATTTATCAAACCCAGTTGATTACCATGCACCACGTGCCATCATCAACATCACAACACATGATACTTCTCAAAAATAGATTCAATATCTCATTAAGTCAATATTAACATTTGATTGTCCAAAATCATGTCATGTGCACGTAGCAGGTGTAAGCAATATACTACAACGGTCTAAATAACCATGTCGGCAATTCAATAGTGTCCAACTAAATATCCACAACTAGGGTGATAAGGGTTCATGGCACATAACTTAATAGTCAAGGTGTCGTACTGCAATTTGGCATTTATCTAATTCCCAGAAATAATTAAAACAATTGCTAATTAAACTAGCATGCAATAATTTAAATCAAAATAAATTTCAAGAATAGGAGCAATATGGTCAAAGCATAACTTGCCTTCAAAAAGTACTTGCTCTTGGTCCTGAGCTGGCTCCTGAGTCAAAACTTCACCTTCGTAGCCTTCGGGCACTTCAACATCTACTCGTAACGCGTGCAAATAGCAATAAGTAATTAAACAGTAGACAAAAAGTGTCCAAAAGTTCAAATAAAGTTCATAAATAGAGAGCACAATTTTATAAATTTTTAGAAATTTGAATCGTCCAAATCGGAGTTAAAACGCAAAAGTTATAATCGTTTAAAGTTTGAAGAATTAATTAAATAAATATAAATATAGGCAAACTCATATCCAAAAATTAAACAAAATTCACCATCAAATAGATCTCAATTTTATAAAAATTTAGAAATTGGAATCACTCAAATTGGAGTCAAAACGCAAAAGTTATAAGCGTTTGAAGTTTGAAAAATCAAATAAAAGAATAAACCGAATTAATTCATTTATTTTTATATTGAAAAATCGATTTATTGCGTCAGCTGAGGTTAGCATGGAAATCGAATTTCCACCAAATTATTTTTCTATTGAAAAATCAAATTATGACGTCATGCTTGCGTCATCCGGTCCATGGGCTCGGTCCACGGCTCGGGCTTGGTCCACCGTGGACCCGGTCCACAGTTACACGTGTCACTGACACGCGGGACCCACTAGATGACATCATTGCTGACGTCATCACATCTCGACCGAACGGCTCTGATAGCTGGACCCCACCGTGACGTCACGGATGACGTCACCGCACGGTGGGCCGAGCCGACACGGTTTCACGCCGACGCCACGCTGCGGACGCCACGGCGACGGGCGTGTTCACAGGATCGCGACCGTTCGGCTTCCGAACACGTGACGCAATTTGTGCTGTCGGTTTGAAATCCGATGGTCGGGATTGGGTCTGGATCTCGCACGTTTGGGGTTAACGTGGTCGATCTGGACCGCACGATTCGAATCGGACGGTTAGGATTAGATCGGGTTTCACCGCGTTAGGGGGGCGACGTGGCATGTCTCAGCGTGCGACACGTGGTTCGATCTACACCGTTCGATCTCGATCGAACGGTGGAGAACGCATCTAACGCTACAACGCGGATTAACCCTAACCGTACGATCTTGATCTAATGGTTGAGATCTACTCCTAGCACGGTGCAGTTTACGGCTACGTGGCCTAATCTAAAGCGTTGGATCTAAATCCAACGGTTAGCATTAGATCTAAAAATCGCAAGGTGCTTTCTTATGGGGTGACGTGGACTTACCGTGGCCGTTGGATCTTGATCGGACGGTGGAGAAGCTTCGCGAAGTCGACGATGTCCACGGCGGAGCTGGCTGGCCAGAGCTGGGAACGATGACCTAGCCAACGGCGTTTCCGTGCGTCTCCGACGAGGTGAATGGTCCTCGCCGATGAGGCTTGACGCGACGATTCCGGATCTGGGCTTGGTTGCGACGGGGAACAGCGGACGCGGCGGGAAACGGCGGAAAACTACGGTGGTGTGCAGATCCAACTACGGCGAGCGATTGCGGGCTGGTGGCGGCGGCTTGGTCGGCGTGAGTTGGGGCAAACTAAGCGCGCGAAAGAGGAGAGCACGTTGGTGGCGGCGGCGCATTAAATAGGGCCCTCGACGTCCGCGAAAACCGAGGCCCACATGCGTGCGGCGATGGAATCCGGCGAGCACTCGGACTGGGTGACGTGGCTGCATCTTGGCTGTCCACGTGTCTACGGTCAACGGCTGGGATTGCCCGGGCGCGAACGGATCCGATCCGGTTCGGGCTCGGGTGACGTAGCGCAACGTTGGCCGTTGGATCAAGATCCAACGGTCGCACGGGTTAGGGTTTGGTCCTGCTCGGGTTTTGCTCGGGTCTGGCTTGGTCGGATGAACAGTAAAACCCGTTCGCTATTTTCCAGCAATTAAATAATTAAATTTATTTCTAGAAATTCAAATAAATCGAGAAAAATAGCAAAATAATCAAAAAAATTCTAGGAAAATTATGGAAAATACTTTGAGACATTTTGGACTCAAATAAAATATTTTCAACAAAATTTTATTTAAAAATTTTAATTATTTAATTATCTCAAAAGGGAATAAATTCAAACTAAATCCAAATAAATCCCAGAGAATTCCAAAAATTCTCAAAAGTGTAAAATTTCAATTAAATTCATGAAAAGTAAAAATTGGGGTATTACAATGCATAAAACAGTCTCTCATTCCCCACAGAATAGGTAATGTGCAGCTTCCTCTCAATTGACCTTAACCAGTCATCAGCCTCCAAGGGATTGGCGTTTCCAGAGAAAGTGGGCGGATGAGTCCTCATAAATTCTAACAACCTTGAGTTATGACGCTGCCCCTGGTTTGCCTGGTTAGCAGCGGCCTGAGCAGTGACTTGCTGCATCTGTTGCATCATAGAATGCATCAGCTGGGTCTGTGCAGCAAGGAAGGCTCCAAAGTTCTACATGTCAACTGGCGGTGCTGGTTGGGGTCCAGGTGCTCCATCATTGGGGTTTCCTGCGGGGTGAGAACCACTTCCGTTGCCTCTGAGGTTTCCGCGGGTGTTTACCATCTGTTGATTGCTCCAAGGTTTAGAGAAGAGAGGGAAACAAGAATAGGCAAGTAATAGAGAACTTATGCGGGGTGAAAGGTGTAACTCAAACTCCAACTTTATTAATTGTTTAATAATAACTTGGTATGGTTGCTCACAACGCCTAAGGGCTTTACAACACATACTGCAAACTCAGCAATCAATGAAAATCCAAATTAATTAACACACAGTAATCTAGCGCCTAAAAGGGGTTACACTCTTATCTTAAGAGACGTGACTCTCACACATGAGTCTCAACTGACACACCTATCTTAGACTAACGCGACTCTCACACAACTTTAGTAGCCAATTTAGACTAAAGCACTGGTTCTCTAACTTCTGGAACACTTCATCGCTCCACTCCATCTTGAGCTCGACGATTCCTAACTTCACGATCTTCAGGTTCAGCAGCAGGACACTCAGCACTTTCTCCTTAAGTGTGAAACATCGTTTACTATTCGGAACGACTCAGTTAAGATTTCCATTTAAATTGAAGGGAAGAATAGAAGTTTTAGCAAAGAGGAAAGAATAGAAGAATAAGATGAGTCAAGAACTTATTATTCTTTCAAGTTAAATTTTTTCTTTAGAAAATAATTTTTTTAAGCTCTTAAAGACGGCCAATCTATCTAGGGTCAAGACCTACAGTCAGTGTGGCTCTGATACCACCTCTGTCGGGACCCGAGTATGCAAATCCGGACCCTCTGTGTATTCAGCACTAGTCCAGGATCAAGTTAGTGCACACAGTCTCAATATTGGTAAATATCACAATTATACTCAGCGAAATAATAAAGTACTTTATTTAATTAAGCCAAACTGGTTGCTCGACCTTATGGTCAAGTTACAAAAGTACGCCTCGCAGGGCGGAAACTTATTAAAAGAAAGAACTGCAGCGAAAAAGTAAAGAAACGTGTGGTGCCAACTAATATGCCATAGGCAACTGACTGGGCTCGCTCCCTAGGTAGACGGCTCCTCCTGAAGTTCCTCCTCCAAAGCTGGTGTCGCTTCTTTCTTCAACTGGTGTTGTATTGTTGCAAGGGGTGAGTACTTGGTACTCAGCAAGTCATACACAGAATGCAAAGATACTATTCTACATGCATGGCTTAGTACAAAGGACAGGCTCATGGTTCATTTGCAGTGAAACAATATTCATAAATACAGTAATAGATTGCAAAGCAGTAAAAAAATAGTAAGGGTAATAACTTTCACAATCATTGCACAAGTAAAGCATTTCATAACCTAAGTACAATTCTCAGTCCCAACCCAACTCCATTTTCCAAGCCAAGTTATTTTCATGAAAGTCTAACCCTTAATTGTAATCCCTGAGCAATGTCCAATACCGCGGACACAGCTATTCAAATAGATTTTACACTCTGCAGAGGTTATACACTTTACCCACAAGATATAGTCAAACAACACAAAGGCGAGTGTCTGTAACAAAGCCTTTCCAATGCCTATCTAAACCCAATACTACTCGCTAAAGTTTCAACACTGGTGGGACTGGTTACCACATCCAGGGCCAACCTCTTGCGCCATGTGAGCCAACACGTGCGAAGACTGGTTACCACTACCCGGGCCTCACACCACCACAATAGCACTAAAATTTATAATCAACAAATTAATTAGCTAGGTTCGTCCCATTCCAGACTTGTGGTTGTATGAATGACTCGGTTCAAAGGCTTGCAAGGTTAAGTCCTTAATTGACTAGGGCAAGACTACCCGAAGAACCAAAATGACTTCCCCGATACCAATCCTGGCCCACCTGATCAAACTTGCCACTTGCCCCGGTCTAAAGCATTTATCAAACCCCCAGTTGATTACCATGCACCACGTGCCATCAACATCATCATCAATAACACATGACACTTCTCCAAAACAGGTTTCACATCTCATTATGTCGATATTACCATTTGATTAACCAAAATCATGTCATGGTTACGTGGCAGGTCTAAGCACTATACTACAACGGTCTAAATACCCATGTTGGCAATTTAGTAATGTCCAACTAAATATTCCAAAACTAGGGTGACAAGGGGTCATGACATACCAATATTTATATCATGGTGGCATACAACAATTTGGCATTTAACTAATCCCCAGAATTAAGTAAAGCATTTTTTAATTAAATTAGCATGCATTAATTTGAATCCAAATAATTTTCAAAAGTGGGAACAATATGATCAAAGTATAACTTGCCTTTAAAAAGTACTTGTTCAGGGTCTTGAGCTGGCTCCTGGGTCAAAACTTCACCTTCGAAGCCTTCGGGCACTTCAACGTCTACTCGTAACGGATAAATAAACACCAAATAAATAAAAACAAAGAAAAATTCAGGTTCAAAAATTAAATAAAATTCACCATTAAATAGAGCTCAATTTTATAAAAATTTAGAAATTAGAATCGCCTCAATCGAAGTTAAAACGCAAAAGTTATAGCCATTTGAAGTTTAAAAAATCAATTGAAAGAATAAATCGAATTAATTCATTTATTTTTATACGGGGAAATCGGAAATATGACGTCAACACGAATTTGAATTTCCACCGAATTATTTTTCTAAAGAAAAATCGAATTATGATGTCATCATGACGTCAGCCGGTCCATAGACCTGATGCACTGTTCGGTTTCGGTCCATCGTGGACCTGGTCCACGCGTGCACGTGTCGCTGACACATGGGACCCATTCGGATGACGTCACCGCTAACATCATCATGCTCGGCCGATCGATTCTGACATGCGGGCCCCACCGTGACGTCAGCATGACGTCACGGATGACGTCATCGTGCGGCTGGGCCAGACGCTGGCACGCGGGCCCCACTGACGTCACGCGTGACGTCAGCGATGACCGGGGGCTGACCCACGTCGCTTCGGTTACCGGCTACGTGGCACAATCTGGGCCATTGGGTTGAAATCCAATGGTCCAGATTAGATCGGGATCTCGCATGTTGTGAACCACGTGGTTGACCTGAACCGTTCTGGCTGAGATACGATCAGGTTCATCCGCATCAAGGGGCGATGTGGCATGACCCAGTGTCCAACACATGGCACGATCTAAACCGTTCGCTTCCGATCAGACGATCACGATTGCATCTAACGCTACAACGCGGGTTAAATCTAACCGTACGATCTAGATCTAACGGCTGAGATCTAATCTGGGGTTTTCGCACAGTGGGGTGATATGGACGAACCTGGGGCGTTGGATCTGGATCGGACGGTTGTCGAAGCTCGCAAGGACGGCGATGGCACGGCGGAGCTGGGGACGACGACACACGTAGCGGCACTACGGGCGGTCTCTGGCGGAGTGAATGGTCCCCACGGGCGCGGCTTGACGTGAGGGTCTCAGATCTGGTTTTGGCAACGATGGAGGTGGCCGTCGTCGGTGGAATCGAGCAAAAACCACGGCCGCTCACGATTCCAACTACGGCGAGCTCCCCTTGCTACACGGTGACGAGTCCGACAGCGGCACTTTAGGGTTAATGGGCGGCTTGGAAAGCTCTATCCAACGCGCTGCTCGGAATCTTAAATACCGGCCTCGACGTCTGTGAAAAGCGCAACAAACAAGGCCAACTCGGGCGCGGCGGCGGAATCCGGCGACAACTCGGAGAGGTGACGTGGCCGCATCCTGGCCGTACACGTGTACACTATCAACGGCCATGATCGCGCGCCGCGAATGGGTCCGCATGGGGCTCAGGCTAGGACGACGTGGCGCAATCTCGGCCGTTGGATTTCGATCCAACGGTCGCATGGGTTAGGGTTTGGTTGGGCTCGGGTCTGGCTCGACTGCGGTTCGGTCGGACTCGAGTCTAGCTCGGGTCGAATGAACAGTGGAACCCGATTGGATTTTCCAGCGATTTAAAAATTAAAATAATTTATAGAAATTCAAATAAATCGAGAAAAATAGCAAAATGCTCAGAAACATTCCAGAAAAATTCTGAAAAATACTTTGAGACATTTTGGTCTTAAATAAAATATTTTCCAATGAAATTTTATTTAGAATTTTTAATTATTTAATTATCTCCAAAGGGAATAAATTCAAATTAAATCCAAATAAATCCCAGAAAATTCAAAAAATTCTCAAAAGTGCAAAATACCATTTAAATACATAAAAAGCAAAAAGTTGTGGTGTTATACAAATGAACACACCATACAATGACAAGATGGATGTCGGGACCCCGAATTTGCAAATCCGGACCCTCTGTGTATTCAGCACTAGTCCAGGAACGCGCTAGTGCACACAGTCTGAACATCGGTAAATATCACAATCATACCATTCGATATTATCAAAGTACTTTATTTAAATAACCAAACTGGTTACTTGACCTTATGGTCAAGTTACAAATGTATGCCTCTCAAGGCGAAACTTATTCAGAGAAAAATAATAGCAGCGGAAAATCAAAATAAGGTAACATCGTGGCGCCATCCAGTATACCACAGGCAACTGACTGGGCTCGCTTCCCTAAGTAGACGGATCCTCTTGGAGTTCCTCCTCCAAAGCTGGTGCAGTCTCCTCTTCAACTGATATTGTGTTGAGGCAAGGGTGAGTACTTGGTACTCAGCAAGTCATGCACAGAATGCAAGCTAATATACTATATGCATGGCTTGGTACAAAGGAGTAGCTCAAGGTATATTTGCGAAATAAAGATTTGACAAGTAATATAAGTAGATTCGAAAGCAGCAGAAATAAGTAAAGCATAAATAACTTTTCAAGAAGTTTAATAAACTTTTTCCCCATCCTAAACCACATTTCCATCATCTTAAACCAACCCAACTTTCCAAATCCAAGTTGTTTTTGAGAAAATCTAACCCTTGACTGTAATTCCCGAGCGATGTCCAATACCGCGGACACGGCTATTCGAATAGATTCTATACTCTGCAGAGGTTATGCACTTTACCCACAAGATACAGTCAAACACCACAAAGGCGAGTTCCCATAACAAAGTCTTTCGGAAACCTCTAACAATACAAGTGGTCCTCCCGGTTATTGCAAGACTAACCCTTCCTTCGCTAAGGCGAAGTCTAGGCCAATCAACCGTTAGATGGGTACTGCCTCACCCAGACGCTCCCGCACAACTTACACAAAGGGTGTAGTTGACCTCCCGAGGTCCCACAGTGCACGTTATTAGCAACTTAGTCAACTAGGTCCGTCCCATTCTGGACATGTGGTTGCACGTTAGACCCAGTTCAAAGGCTTGCAAGGTTAAGTCCTTAGGGTGACCAGGGCAAGACTACAGAAGAACCAAAACATCACTCCCAATACCACAACCGCCCACCTGATTACTCTTTGCCACATGCCCTGGCCGAAATCGTTTATCAAACCCCAGCTTGATTACCATGCACCACGTGCCATCAACATCACATGATACTTTTCCAAAACAGGTTCGATATATCATTAAGTCAATATTAACATTTGATTGTCCAAAATCATGTCATGAGCACGAAAGTGTCTAAGCAAGATACTACAACGGCCTAAAACCCATGTTGGCAATCTAATAATGTCCAACTAGTAATCCACAACTAGGGTGACAAAGGGTCATGGCACATACTTAAGTAATCAAGGTGTCATACAAAGAAATTGGTATTTATCTAACCCCATGTTTAAACCAAGTATTTTTCTAATTGAACTAGCATGCAATAGTTTAAATCAAAATAGATTTCGAAATAGGATCAACATGGTCAAAGCACAACTTGCCTTCAAAAAGTACTTGTTCTTGGTCCTGAGTTGGATCCTGAGTCAATACTTCTCCTTTGAACCCTTCCGGCACTTCAACGTCTACTCGTAAAGCGTGCAAATAGCAAATACACAAATAAACAATAGGCAAAAAGTATCCAAACATCCAAATAAAATCCATAAACAGAAAGAACATAATTTTATGGATTTTTAGAAACTGGAATCGTCAAATTTGGAGTTAAAACGCAAAAGTTATGATTATTTAAAGTTTAAATAATCATTTAAATAATTTTGCAGAGAAAAACTTTAGTCCAAAAATTAAATAAAATTCATATTTAGGTAGATCTCAATTTTATACAAATTTAGAAATTTGAATCACTCAAATCGGAGTTGAAACGCAAAAGTTATAAGCGTTTGAAGTTTGAATCTAAATTTGAATCAATAATTCGAATTAATAAATCATTTCTTTTTTTTCGGAAATTAATTATTGGCGTCATCATGGACACGTGGCAACCTCGATTGGTTGGTGGCGTCGGCCGGTCCATGGACTCGGCCCACGCCGGCCGGTCTATCAGTGGACCCTGGCCCACGACTCCACGTGAGACTGACATGTGGGACCACTCGGATGACGTCATTCTTGGCGTCGGCCGGGCTCACCACGATCGGCAGTGGGACCCACTGTGACGTCATGGGTGACGTCGGCGCTTAGGTCGGTCGGCCGACATCGCGAGCCCGCCATGTCGGCGTCGCAGCATCTGGCGGCCCGCGTCGGTCCAACTTCCCGACACGTGGCGCAATCTCGACCGTTGGTTTGAAAATCAACGGCCGCGATTAGATCCAGGGTTAACACGTTGAAACTACTCGATGATCGTGGGCCGTTCGATCTAGATCGGACGGTCCAGATCTAATCCTATAATAATCACTACTACGGCACGTGGCGATTGTGAACCGTTGGATCGTGATCCCACGGTCCAGATCTAATCGGGTTTGGAACACGTGAACTCACCTTAACCGCACGATCAAGATCGGACGGCGCACAGAGTTCGCGAGGGCGATGGCGACGCGGCGGAGCTGCAGCCACCGGAGACGGAGACGACGACGAGCCCGACGGCGCTCAGGGGTCGTTCCGGCGAAGTGGGTGGTCTCTTCGGGTGCGTCTCGGCGGGGACTCGGATTCGGGCTCCTTCTCGGCGGATGACGACGACGGCGGCGCGAGCGGCAAAACCGCGCGGAGTGGCGCTCAACTACGGCGAGCTCGCACGGCAAACGGCGACGGCCAGGCGAGATGGCTCGGGAACGGGTGCGCAAGGATGAGGGCAACCTCGGGCGTGACTGTGGCTTTAAATAGCCTCGGCGTTCGTGCGAGACGGAAACCTAATTCTACACGGCGGGCGGCGGCGGAGTCCGGCTCGGACTCGGCGGAGACGACGACGCACAGCCGTCCCCGTGGCACGATCAACGGCCACGATCGCGTGGCGCGATCAGATCCGGGCCGGTTGTGGCTCGAACCGGTACGGGCGGATCTCAGCCGTTGGATCTTGATCCAACGGTTGGGATCGATTAGGGTTTTGAGTCGGGTTTGATCGAGTCACGTGGCTCGGTTGGACTCGAGTCCGACTTCGGAGTTCGACTTGGTCGGATGAACAAGACTAGACCCGAGTTGATTTTCCAGCGATTTAATATTTAAAATAATTCCCAATAATTCATTTAATTCATTAAAAATAGCAAAAGACTTTAAAAATTCGAAAAATTCTGGAAAATACTTTGGATCATTTTGGACTCAAATAAAATATTTCCAACAAAATTTTATTTGCAAAATTAAATTCTTTAATTATTTCAAAATGGAATAAATTCAAATAAATTCCAAATAAATTCGAGAAAATTCCAAAAATTCACCAAAGTGCCAAATCACACATGAATTTAAGAAAAACAAAATTTTGGGGTGTTACAAACCTCCTCTTAATAGAATCTCGTCCCCGAGATTCGTGGCTTACTAAAGGAATAGGTTTGGAAACTCTTTCTTCAAATCCTCTTCGCTCCCAAGTCGCTCGCTTTCTTCATGGTTGCTCCACTCGAACTCTACGTAAACGGGTTGACTTATTTACGGTCTCTCGATCCATTGTGTCTAGAATCCTCACGGGATGTTCCTTATAAGTCAAATCCTCTTGCAACTCAATTGACTCTAGCGGTGTCTGTTCTCAGGAACTCAAGACACTTCTTCAACTGAGACACATGGAATACGTCATGCACTCGCCAACGCATCGTGGCAACTCCAAATTGGTAAGCAACCGCCTCTGCGACTCAAAATCTTAAATGGTCCAACATAACGGGGTGCGAGTTTCCCTTTGGCATGGAACCTCTTAACTCCCCTGAGAGGCGTAACTCTGAGGTATACAAAGTCTTCTGGTTCAAAACTCAAATCCCTGCGACGGTTGTCGCGATAACTCTTCCGCCGAGATTGGGCTATCTTCAACCTTTCCCTAATCATGGCGATCCGCTCTTGACCTCTTGAAGAATATCAGGCCCAAAGACACGGCGCTCGCTAGTCTCATTCCAATTCAATGGCGTCCGACGAGGTCGACCATACAAAGGCCTCAAAAGGTGACATCTGTAAACTAGCCTGATAACTATTGTTGTAACTGAACTCGGCATACGGTAAACTCTTATCCCAAGAGGTAGCATAAGCTAATACACAAGCTCTCAACATATCCTCCAGAATCTGGTTGACTCTTTCGGTCTGTCCATCCGTCTGTGGATGATAAGTCAGATCTTGAAGTTCAAACGGGTTCCCATGACTTCATGCAACTTATTCGAACCTTGAGGTAAATTGGGTACCTCGTCCGATACAATCCTCTTTGGCACTCCGTGCAAGCAGACAATCTGATCATGTACAATTACGCTAATTTATCTCCCGAGTAAGTGGTCTTCACGGGGATAAAATGGGCTACTTTAGTCAAGCGATCCACTATAACCCATATGGAGTCATAACCTCCTTGAGTCTTGACAAACCGGTAATGAAATCCATTCCGATTTCCTCCCACTTCCACTCGGTATTTTCAGTGTTTGTAGCAATCCTGCCGGGTCTCTCGATGCATTGCCTTGACTCTCTGTCATCACGTCGCACAATGCAACATGCTCGGCAACTTCACGCTTTCATACTCGCCACTGAATCTCTCCTTCAGATCTGATACATCTTGGCGCTTCGAGATGAATTGAGTACTTGGAGTCATGGGCTTCTTCCGTAATCGGCTGCTTTAACTCCTTTTTGTTAGGCACACAAATGCGATCCTTCATCCACAACGTGCCTTGCTCATCCAACTTGAAGTCCTCTGCCTTGCCTTCCTCCTTGATGGACTTAATCCTGCGGATCTTGTCATCATCCTTCCGTCCCTTCTCGGATCTGATCCTCTAGGGTAGGCTTTACTTCTAATGCGGCCAAGAATCCGCTTAGGTACTACCTCAATCTTCATTTTCTGAAAATCCTCACATAACTCATCCTCGACTTGTGGCTAGCAACGCGTACTCACGGTATGGCTTTTCCGACTCGGGGCATCGGCTACTACGTTGGCCTTCCCGGATGGTAATGGATTCCAACATTGTAGTCCTTGATTAACTCTAACCATCTCCTCTGCCTCATATTCAGATCCGTCGAGTGAATATGTACTTAAGGCTCTTATGATCCGTGATACACTTCACACTGCTTTCCAATCGATAGTGACGCCATATCTTCAAAGCATGCACTACGGCAGCTAACTCTAAGTCATGTGTCGGATAATTTTCCTCATGCGGCCTCAATCGCCTTGATGCATAAGTTTACGACCTTTCCTCCTCTGCATCGACACATCCAAGTCCTTGGCGCGTCGTCACAATAAATATCGAAGCTTTGAGCAACGTCCCCAGTAGAACTAACACCGTGTCGATGTCAATCGCTTCTTCAGCTCTGAAATCCTTTCTCACATTCTCGCGTCCATGCAAACTTCTTTTCCTTCTTCGATTGCGTAAGAGGTTTCGCAATTGTCGAAGCCTTCGATGAAACGGCGGTAGTATCCTGCCATTCCAAGGAAACTCAATCTGGTCACGCCTTCTACGCTCCCAATGTAACACGCCTTCTACTTTGCTTGGATCTACTACGACTCTTCTGCGGTCATTACATGTCCAAGAAACTCCACCTTGTCCTTCCAAAACTCACACTTGCTGAACTTGGCGAAAAGTTGTCGTTCCTCGCCTTTTCCAAAACTCGCCTTAAGTGTTCTGGCATGTTCACTCTGTCTTGGAGTAGATTAGGATATCGTCTATGAACACGACGACAAACTTGTCCAAATATTCCATGAACACCTTATTCATCATATTCATGAAATAAATTTGGCGCATTAAATCGATACCCAAAGGACATAATCAGAAACTCGTAATGTCCATATCTTGACGAGAATGCCGTCTTCGAATATCTTCTCGATCGGATCTTCAATCGATGGTATCCCGACCTCAGATCAATTTTGGAGAAAACTCGGCTCCTCTCGGTGATCAAACAAATCATCAATCCTGGGTAGCGGATACTTATTCTTCACGGTGACTTCGTTGAGTGCACGGTAGTCAATGCACATCCCGAAACTCCCGCCCTTCTTCTTGACAAACAAAGCTGGTGCTCCCCACGACGACTAACTCTGGTCCGATAAATCCTTTCTCCATTAACTCTTCTAGCATTTGTTTCTTCATTTCTACCAACTCCTCGGTGGACATCCGATAGGGTCTCTTTGCTATCGGTCTTTGTACTGTACAAGCTCTATCACAAACTCTATGTCACTGTGCAGCGGCATACCGTAGATCTTCGGGAAAAACATCGGGTACTCATTCACTCTTGAGACATCATCTATGCCGATTGCCTTGGTACTGCTTACCATCAATCGTCCATCTCTAATCATGCGGTGGCTTGAAATTCCACTTTCTTCCCACACGGGCTCTCAATCGAGATAGTCCTTCGTCCACAATCCAATACGGCCTTGTGCTTGCATAACCAATCCATTCCCAATATGACGCCCAAGGTCCGGGTCTCCAAAATTATAAGGTTTGCTAGGAACTCTATTCCATCTATTAGTATTCTCACCGGAACATCCTACTTTCGCTCGGAGTTCTAACTGTGGGTTTGAACTAAAAGCATGCACTTAAGTCTTGCAATCCTCAAATCATTTCTAGTAGCAAAGCCTTGCGAAACAAACGAATGCGAAGCTCGAGTCAAACAAAACTGCAGGTGTATCGAGTTAACAAGTAACTTACCCAAGACTGACGTCCGTCGCATTCTGCAGGCATCTGCGGTGACATGGTTGACTCCGGCCTCTCACCACGATGCCTGGGGTGTGGCTCCTGGTGCCGACGCCCTAGCTGGGTGGTTCCTAGATTGAAGCGAATCGGGGTCACTCTCGCTTTGTCTTCTTGGACAAGCTGTTGGCAAAGTGTCCTGGCTCGTTGCGCTTGTAGCGCGTCTCACTGTTCCTTCTTTTGCCGACTCGAGTAAGCGTTTCTAGCGGGGCTGGGGTCCGTAGTTCGATTGGCAGGTCTTGGTGCCGGGGTGGTGTCCTTGTTGCATTCTCGTGGTTGGAATCGAAGAATTGATTTGGTGCAACTCTCAGCGCATGCGTTTCTCGGCGTGATCCTTGGCTGTTGCATCCGCGCTTCTCGTTCTCATCCAGTTCCTTGCGCTTTGTCCTCAAGAATAAGCGCCTTATTCACCAACTCTTGGAAATCTGGAAAGGTGTGGGTGATCAATCCTACTTGCAATCTGAGTTAAGTCCCTTCATAAAACGAGACTGCCTGGATTTATCTGTCGCTACATCCTCAAAAAGCGTAGCGTGCTAGCCGTGGTGAACTTGTTCGTAGTCGGCCACCGGCCGATTACCTTGCTTGATGCTCAACTCCTCCTTCTTAAGGTCCATGATTCCTTCAGCACGTGATATCTTTGTCGAATGCAAATTTGTGAACTCTTCCCAAGTGATATCTTGAGGGTTCTCTTGCGTGGCACGAAGTTCTCCCACCATTATTTGTTCCTTCCAGGTGATGAAAAGCGAGAGTACCTTCTCATTTCCTATGCATTGAGCTATGTGTAGCTTCCTCTCGATTGACCTTAACGATCCATCGGCCTCCAATGGATTGGCATTCCCAGAGAAAGTGGGTGGGTGAGTTCTCATGAACTCGATGCCTTTGTATTCTGGCGTGGTCCCCGATTAACTTGATTAGCAAAGTGGCCTGGCGGTGACGTGTTGCATTTGTTGCATCATAGCATGCATCAATCGAGTGCGGGCGACAAGAAAAGCTCCAAATTCTGCATATCCGTGGCGGTCTTTGGTGCTCCCTCATTGGGGTTTCTGTTTGGCGAGAACCACTCCCATTGCTTCCAAAGTTTCACGGGTGTTCACCATCCGTCGATTTGCTCTAGGTTTAGAGATGAGAGGGAAACAAGAATAGACAAGTAATATGGAACTTATTCGGGCGAAAGGTGTAACTTTAAGGTCCAACTTTATTATTAATAACTTGGTATGGTCGCTTACAATGCCTAAGGGCCTTGCAACACATCTGCACACTCAAAGAAACAATGAAAATCCAAATCGAACTAACTCGAGTCTAACGCCTAAAGGGTGACTCTTTATTCTATGACGCGACTCGGCGAAGGAGTCTCACTATAGAACCTATGCTCACTCATCGAGAAAACCTCCACTACCTGGTACGGTGTCGCGGGCATAGGCGCGAAACGATTGCCATGTCCAAAGAAGCTGTCCTCTCGTGGGTAGTCGAAGAAGCGATGTCCTCATCGAGATCGACTCCTTCCTGGATCTGGCTCGTGTAGCTCGAATCTTGGCTCTGGAGTCCGGTCCGTACAAGGTCATCTCCAACTCGCCAATCCTTCGTAGAAGGTGTGCCACATACTCTGAGCTTCCCGCCATCTGTTCTTCTCTGCCGTGATTTCCTTGCGGGCCTTCAGAGCTCCTTGCTTGTATTATCTAGTACATCCTCTTGGGCGACGACAAATCGTGCCAAGCGTGTAACCGTGACATCCTCATCTCCGAATCGCCTTGGGTCAAGAAGGTTATCGCTGCGCGGATGATAACGAACACCGTACTCTCCAACTCTCTGGCGTAGATACGGGTAATGTGCCGCATTGCTCGTCGTGATACTTCTTGGATACCCATCTGCATTGTAGATCTCTGGCGGCAAAGGTATCGGGCGATTGCCTGGGCCCTTTTTCCTAGCAGGTACCTCAATCTTCACGTCACAAGCCTTGACCAATCCCGCTTGTCTGATCACCTCCACTTGGTATTGGGGCTTCTCAAAATCTCTGAGAGTCTGAAGCATATGCCAAAGTTCCGCGGCGTGACCAACTCCCAGATCAACGTAGTTGAACTCTTCCTCCATCTGTCACAAGAGTGCTTTACGTAAGAACTCGGAATTTTTCTAATTGTGACAAGGTAAGAGAAAAAATTTCAGCAAGAGACAAGAAAAGAGAGAAGGGGATAAGTCGAGATGTCATTTCTTATCTTGACAAATTTTTAGTTTTAGAAAATAGGTTTTATCCTCACCACGACCATTCTAGCTAGGGTTGAGCCTACAAATCAAGTATGGCTCGATACCACCTCTGTCGGGACCCGAATTTGCAAATCCGGACCCTCTGTGTATTCCACTAGTCCAGAACGCGCTTAGTGCACACGATCTGAACATCGGTAAATATCACAATCATACCATTCGATATTATCAAAGTACTTTATTTAAATAACCAGTGGTTACTTGACCTTATGGTCAAGTTACAAATGTATGCCTCTCAAGGCGAAACTTATTCAGAGAAAAATAATAGCAGCGGAAAATCAAAATAAGGTAACATCGTGGCGCCATCCAGGATACCACAGGCAACTGACTGGGCTCGCTTCCCTATGTAGACGGATCCTCTTGGATTTCCTCCTCCAAAGCCGGTGCGCCTCCTCTTCAACCGATATTGTGTTGAGGCAAGGGTGAGTACTTGGTACTCAAAGAAGTCATGCCTGAATGCAAGCTAATATACTATATGCATGGCTTGGTACAAAGGAGTAGCTCAAGGTATATTTGCAAGAAACAAGATTTGACAAGTAATATAAGTAGATTCGAAAGCGAACAGAAATAAGTAAAGCATAAATAACTTTTCAAGAAGTTTAATAAACTTTTTCCCCATCCTAAACCACATTTCCATCATCTTAAACCAACCCAACTTTCCAAATCCAAGTTGTTTTTGAGAAAATCTAACCCTTGACTGTAATTCCCGAGCGATGTCCAATACCGCGGACACGGCTATTCGAATAGATTCTATACTCTGCAGAGGTTATGCACTTTACCCACAAGATACAGTCAAACACCACAAAGGCGAGTTCCCATAACAAAGTCTTTCGGAAACCTCTAACAATATAAGTGGTCCTCCCTGCTATTAAGACTAACCCTTCCCTTCGCTAAGGCGAAGTCTAGGCCAATCAACCGTTAGATGGGTACTGGCCTCACCCAGACGCCTCCCGCACAACTTACACAAAGGGTGTAGTTGACCTCCGAGGTCCCACAGTGCGTTATCAGCAACTTAGTCAACTAGGTCCGTCCCAGTACAGACATGTGGTTGCACGTTAGACCCAGTTCAAAGGCTTGCAAGGTTAAGTCCTTAGGGTGACCAGGGCAAGACTACCCGAAGAACCAAAACATCACTCCCAATGCCACAACTGGCCCACCTGATTACTCTTTGCCACATGCCCTGGCCGAAATCGTTTATCAAACCCCAGTTGATTACCATGCACCACGTGCCATCAACATCACATGATACTTTTCCAAAACAGGTTCGATATATCATTAAGTCAATATTAACATTTGATTGTCCAAAATCATGTCATGAGCACGAGCGTGTCTAAGCAAAGATACTACAACGGTCTAAAACCCATGTTGGCAATCTAATAATGTCCAACTAGTAATCCACAACTAGGGTGACAAAGGGTCATGGCACATACTTAAGTAATCAAGGTGTCATACAGCAAATTGGTATTTATCTAACCCCCATGTTTAAACCAAGTATTTTTCTAATTGAACTAGTATGCAATAGTTTAAATCAAAATAGATTTCGAAATAGGATCAACATGGTCAAAGCACAACTTGCCTTCAAAAAGTACTTGTTCTTGGTCCTGAGTTTGATCCTGAGTCAATACTTCTCCTTTGAACCCTTCCGGCACTTCAACGTCTACTCGTAAAGCGTGCAAATAGCAAATACACAAATAAACAATAGGCAAAAAGTATCCAAACATCCAAATAAAATCCATAAACAGAAAGAACATAATTTTATGGATGTTTAGAAACTGGAATCGTCAAATTTGGAGTTAAAACGCAAAAGTTATGATTATTTAAAGTTTAAATAATCATTTAAATAATTTTGCAGAGAAAAAATTTAGTCCAAAAATTAAATAAAATTCATATTTAGGTAGATCTCAATTTTATACAAATTTAGAAATTTGAATCACTCAAATCGGAGTTGAAACGCAAAAGTTATAAGCGTTTGAAGTTTGAATCTAAATTTGAATCAATAATTCGAATTAATAAATCATTTCTTTTTTCGGAAATTAATTATTGCGTCATCATGGACACGTGGCAACCTCTCGATTGGTTGGTCGACGCCACCGGCCCATGGACTCGGTCCCACGCCGGCTCGGTCTACCGTGGACCGGTCCCACGACTCCACGTGAGGCCCGACATGTGGGACCACTCGGATGACGTCATTGCTGACGTCAGCGGGGCTCAGCCCACGGTACTAACAGGTGGGACCCACTGTGACGTCATGGGTGACGTCAGCGCTGGTCGGTCGCCACGACATGCGGGCCCGCCATGTCGGCGTCAGCGCATCTGACGCGTCGGTCCAACTTCCCGACACGTGGCGCAAGCTCGACCGTTTGTTTTAAAATCCACGGCCGCGATTAGATCCAGGGTTAACACGCTGAAACTACTCGATGATCGTGGGCCGCTCGATCTAGATCGGACGGTCCGGATCTAATCCTATAATAATCACTACTACAAGACGTGGCGATCAGGAACCGTTGGATCGTGGATCCCACGGCCCAGATCTAATCGGGTTTGGAACACGTGAACTCACCTCAACCGCACGATCAAGATCGGACGGGCGCACAGAGTTCGCGAGGGCGATGGCGACCGCGGAGTCGCAGCCACCGGAGACGGAGACGACGACGAGCCCGACGGCGCCCGGTCGTTCCGGCGAAGTGGGTGGTCTCTTGGTGCGTCTCAAGCGGGGACTCGGATCTGGGCTCCTTCGGCGGATGACGACGGACGGCGGCGAGACGGGCAAAATCATGATGGAGTGGCGCTCAACTACGGCGAGCTCGCACGGCAAACGGCGACGGCCAGGCGAGATGGCTCGGGAACGGTGCGCAAGGATGAGGGCAACCTCGGGCGTGACCAGGGCTTTAAATAGCCTCGGCGTTCGTGTTCGAGACGAAACCTAATTCTACACGGCGGCGCGGCGCGGCGAGTCCGGCTTCGGACTGGCGGAGACGACGACGCCTGGCCCACGTGGCACGATCAACGGCCACGATCGGGCGCGATCGGATCCGGCCGAGACGGCTCGAATCAGACTGGCGGATCTCGGCCGTTGGATCTTGATCCAACGGTTGGGATCGATTAGGGTTTTGATTTGGTTTGATCGAGTCACGTGGCTCGGTTGGACTCGAGTCCGACTTCGGGTTCGACTTCGATCGGATGAACAGTACTAGACCCGAGTTGATTTTCCAGCGATTTAATATTTAAAATAATTCCCAATAATTCATTTAATTCATTAAAATAGCAAAAGACTCGAAAAATTCTAAAAATTCTGGAAAATACTTTGGATCATTTTGGACCCAAATAAAATATTTCCAACAAAATTTTATTTGCAAAATTAAATTCTTTAATTATTTCAAAATGGAATAAATTCAAATAAATTCCAAATAAATCCAAATAAATTCCAGAAAATTCCAAAAATTCACCAAAGTGCCAAATCACACATGAATTTAAGAAAAACAAAATTTTGGGGTGTTACAATGGATCTGCAACAACTAGGTTGATTAACTAACTCAAATTAATTTAAACTATTTTTAATTTAAATTAGCATGCAATAATTTAAAACAATCTAATTTTGAAACAAGGGATCAACATGGTCAAAGAACAACTTGCCTTGTAAAAGCTCATGCTCTTGCTCTGGACCTTGCTCTTGAAGTACCAACTCTCCTTTGAATCCCTCGGGCACTTCAACGTCTACGCGTAACGAATAAATAAATAATAAACACAAAAAATATAGAACAAAATTAACTCTAAAAATTAAATAAAATTCACAATTAAATACAACATGATTTTACAAATTTTTAAGCTCTGAAATCACCTCAATCGAAGTTCGTATGAGCAAGAATGAGCTATTCAAAGTTTGAAAATACAAATAAAAGAATAAACTGAATTATAGGAATTATTTTTGTTCTGAAAAATAAAAAATATTGCATCATGCTGATGTCAGCACCAAATATGATTTTTGAAAATATTTTTCTATAAAAATATATTTATGATGTCACTGTTGCCGTCATCTGACACGTGGACCAACCTCGGCTTGACACGTGTCATCTCTATTTCAAATTTTAGGTGAAATTAAAATTTCTACTCGAAAAGACAATTATGACATCACTACTAACATCATAAATCTAATTAAATAAAAATAAATTTATTCTAGAAAATAACCTATTAGGCTGACATGTAGGCCCATGGTGCATAAATCGGTTCCACGAACACTGCTGAGTCCACGGTGGACTGTTCCACAGCACAGAGCCAATGAATGACATCACCACGATCGGTATGGCGGTACCTCTTCGGTTTCTATGTTGGCACGGGGCATCGTGTGATTGGACCTCAACGCAATGCGATCTGAATCGACCGATTCAATACCGATAACTGATATCGCACGAAGGTTTGATGATGGCGGTAGCGTACGTGGCATGTCCGGTGGTCGACACCTGACATAATCTCGACTGTGCGATGCGGATTCAACGGTGCAGATCTACGGTGAATCTTCGTTGAAGTCTTGATACAGATGGGATACTTGGCTTGCGCATAGCCGCTAGATATAGATCTTATGACGGACATCTAACGACGATGAGCGGCGACGAGCTCTTACCGACGCTGGGGACGCGACCTCAAAGACGGCGATTCACGGCTTCCCCAGTGACAATATCTGGGCTCCAACACGGCAGATGACGACGAACGGCGGTGAAAAGGCGAAGAGTTTCACTACGGTGCTACTCCACCCCAGTGAGCAATTGCGGAAGAATGGCGGCAGCTCGGATGTCAGTGAGCAGGGGTTTCGATGCGGCGTGAGACGGCCGAGTTAATGCCCGTGGCGGCGCTATTTAAAGCGGTTTGGCTTCTGTGAATCTGGCGCAGTAGACCAATCAACGTGGCGGCTACGTGGCGGAGGAATCCGGCTCAATCACGCGTGGAAGATGACATCCAAACCGTACACATCGCTCTCCCATGTGGCCGCTCGCCTTCGTGCCAACGCGCCTACTTGCTCACTCGCCACCATGCCGCTTGCCCACGTGCCTATCCCGTCTCTGCAACAACATGACTCGCTGCTATGCTCCCCGTGCACGATACCTTCTTCCTGCGATCTGGGAGCACGACAACCACACCGCACAGTGCGTCTTCCACGTTCGTCGTTAGCTGCTGATCTTCCCAACTACGGTAGGTGATACGTGTTACTTATCGAGTCTTTCGTGCTTACGTAAATGACTAATTTTGCAATTTACATCACAGGAAGCTATTTTTACAATAAAACTAAGAGAGGTGAAAACAATAAAAAATTCATGGATCTGCACGGTCGAAAACCATTCAAAACGAGCCGTGTTACAACCCGCCACGATTCAAAGCTGCGCGGGCGATCGGCGAGTGCGAGCCGTGCCACGTGACGTGAGTAGCAATGTTTTGTTTGTTTATTTCGAGTACTCCTACTTAGTTATGGTCGATGGCTTGCTTACTTAACGCGGTGACGTGACGGCTTTTCTGGGGCGGCGGAACGGGGTCGGGCCGCGGGCACACCCCCATGCGCTCGTTGGTATTCCTCATTCAATTTACCTGTCATTTGTTGATTTTGACTGTTCAAAATTCGAAGAGGTTAATCTCTCCGTTGTTGAATAATTTTATTGTAGGTTATTGTACTTTCATCAGTATATATCTAGAAAAAACTATGTTACTTATTTTTATTATATTTTTATAGTGTGTCTTAGTCTAGTTGATGGTACTAAATGATTTTAAAATAGCTAAAGAAAAAAGGGTAT
Source organism: Rhipidocladum racemiflorum (assembly GCA_036346355.1). Classification (NCBI taxonomy): domain Eukaryota; kingdom Viridiplantae; phylum Streptophyta; class Magnoliopsida; order Poales; family Poaceae; genus Rhipidocladum; species Rhipidocladum racemiflorum. Next base: position 33,940,933 of record CM070578.1, on the reverse strand, counting down.
AAAAGAAAAAAAAGTAGAAATTCACTTTAAGATTATAGAATGACATGTATTTACAAGTAAAACATGAAAATTAGAATGACATGTATTCGAAAACAAAAGAAGTATTTTTTTTAGTGAAATACAAAAATAGTTAGCTCTAAATATGGAATACTAGTAAATTACTTTTACTTACAAATATAACTATACCATTTTTATATTACGTAATTAGATATTGATCAAAGCTTGATCCATGAAATTCAACATTAACAATCAAAGTAAACACTCTCTACCTCCGATTCTGAATAGATGACATTTTAGGATTTTTTTTTAAATAAATTTTTTGCATTTCATTCAAGATACGCGTAAAAATGATCGATTTTTTCTATTTTTATTAGTTCACTTATTGTATTTAGACGATATATTTTACTCTGTGCCGTAGTAATAACTAACATTGATAAATACCAGCTACCCTACCTAAACTGCTGCTAGGTTTGAGACCGAGCAGTACTGTAGCACAGAGGCAAAATAATTAAAACTCCCGCCTTTATAGGAGTATGAAACAAAGAAAGATCCCCGAATATTTTTGAACTTTGAGACGCAGCGACAGAACAACACCGGTCAGTCACCACAGAGAGACGACGAGAGAGCTGAAGGTAGAGAGAGAGAGAGAGAGAGGAATCTTCGGGGCGACGTCAGGTGACGGCATGGTCGGTTTTTTATTCCCCTGACTGACTCGACCGGGCCCGACCACGAGCCGTAGGTTGGATTCAAACTGCCGAGGTAGGGCACGCCTCGGGGCTTTACCGTCATTTCGCTGGCACGGAGGAGCACTGGAGCAGGGCATTTCTTTTTTCCTGCCATTGAAATGTTTTTAGGGGTGCAAGTGGGGTAGGGAAGCCCACTAAGCCGCAAGCCCACTTCATAAAACTAACCCACTTAACTGTCCGCAAAATGCAACTTGACACTAGTGTTTCTAAACACGCCAGCCCGCATAACCCGCTGATCGCCGCATAACCCTAGCCACACGCTGGTTGCTCGCTGGCCTCGACGCGACGGCGCCATTGCTCCGCTGACCGGCGACTCCCCGCGCGATGATCCTCCCGCTACGGGCGACTCCTCGCGACTGGCGACTCCCCGTGCCGACTCCGCGACTCCGGCGACTCCTCCGCGCCCACGACTCCCCGATCAAGCGACTCCCCGTGGGCGATCGATCGTGAGATTCCGCACTTCCTCCGATCCATCCGCTTAATTGGAATTTAGTAGGACTTTGTCCATCATCCAGATTTTATCCATCATACAGATTTACCAATTTAATTTAGACAATGCATTTGTAAGGAAATTTGATTGATGATTAGTTCAATGTTAACTCAAGAAACGTTCACAAGGAAAGATTTACTTATGCACTGGAATCGTTGCTCAAACCGATGTTGGAAGATTTTTGTTAGTGGTTTGCATTGATGTGCTTAAAGGAGTAGGTATTGCTGAATATCTATATTCTTATCTAATATTGTTAGTGGTTCTCACTTTTGCAGCTTGTACTTGTGAATCCAACTGGAGAGGTTATGGAGAAGATACAACGAGCGAATGATGCACACAATCATTTCAGTTCGGATTGTCTGTAATTGCAATGCTAAATGGCAATGCAAGATTTCCACCCTGCTCACCAATGAATGTTCCACGAACAAAATATTTCACAGTTATGTTTGTAGCTTAATGTTGAGTGTATGCACATTTGTCTACATGAACTTTTTGTATTTTGGTGTTAAGTATGTTTAAACTGTAGAAATTGTAGCTGAATTCATGTGTTTATTCTTTCATACTTGGTTCTACATCATCCGGTTTGTAGTATGGCACCCAAACCTGTAATAAACTGCATCATTTTACCATGGAAGCACAGTTGTCGTGGAATTTCAGAAGAGTGAATGAACTAAGTAAAAGTGCAAGTGGGTGCTTTGCGGGCTGCCGCCAAACCCACCAATCTAGCATGCAGTGGTATTGCAGGCTGCCCACTGCCGCAATTTCCTCAGCGGCCAGAGCGGGTGGTGCGGGCTGCCCACTGCCCGCCCCACTTGCACTCCTAAATGTTTTTGGCTGCTGATGACGCACCGCTGCCCCCTCCACAGTTGCTGCCTGCTATGTACGGCCGGCACCTGCGGCTCCGCCTGGCGGAGTGTTCACGCCATTTATCTAGACTAGCTAGCATTTCCTTCCCGGGTCTCGTGACAGGCCTCGATCTTACGCACTTACTCGATATGACAGGAGTGAGCATCTACTGCTCCTTACTCCCTCTGTCCCACAAAGAGTGCATCAGAGGAGTATTCTTAAATCGAAAATATTCTAGCTATTTGTACTTTAACCAAGACTAATAAATAAGAAACCAAATTACACTTTTTTACCGGACTACCGGTTGTTATTGGATAGTGTGTATTACTCTAATCTATAGTACTAAATAATCTTGGAAACAACCAAAGGAGAGAGATGTATAAAGAAAATAGGCTAAAATAACATCTTAAAACTATAAAATAATATGTACTTAGAAATAAAATTTAAACGCTAAAGTGACATTTTATAGACTAGAGAGGGTAGATCTCAAATCTAGCCACTTGCACTGTCACACAACTGGTGTACGACACATCAACCAGACACACCCATGTGTCGATCAGCAAGCCGCTTCTGAGGCCGTGCGGCAGGTGAAGCTAGGGATGGGCATTTTTAATCCAAAACCAAAAAACTGAACCGAATTGATTTAACCGAATATTTTGGTTTTTTTGGTTTTCGGGTTTTGGTTCGGTTTTTATTTTGATTGTGTTTGGTTTATGGTTTTCGGTTCGATTTCTGGGTTACATAACCTGATTCACTGAAACACCGAATCTTCGGGACCTTCGCATCTATGGCCCACTAGCCCAGGCGATGACGTTGAGCCATAATCTCCCGATCGGCCAATCCCCATCCCCAAAACTTTGAATTAGCGAATCCTCCCATTCCCCAATCCCTCCCTCCATCCCTTGAATCCCTCGATCGGCCGATCCTGCATTCCCCCAATCCATCCCACGGTGGCTAGCCGGCGACCATCCCGCAGCAAGGCCCCCAAGGCACCATCCCGCAACGGCAAGCCGGCAACCATCCTGCTGTGGCGACCATCCTGTGACGGCTACCATCCCGCAGCGCAAGGGTCCCGAGGCACCATCCTGCAACGCAAGGGCCTCGAGGCGACCACGCTCCTACCTCCCGTCGCTCTGCTCTCCAAGTGCCGCCTCGCCGCCTCCTCAAGCTCGAGTGCCCCCATGACTCCATGAGTCGATGTCGTCGGGGATGGAGGGGAAGGGGGAGCACGGGGAGGCGGTACTCAAAGCGACAGAGATGGATAGGAAGGGGTGCGCAGGAGGCAGTGCTTGAAGCGGTGGATGGGGGCACGCTTGTGGGTGACGAGGACGTAGATGGGCTCCGGCGTCGGGTGGGTGGCTGGTGCTGGATCCACCGGAGGAGCGTTGCCACCACACGGACCACGACGGAGGCGGCTGGTGGTGGATGCAGTGGAATCCATCAACAGTGGCAGCAGCGCTACTCACCTGCGTCACCTACGGCTGGTAACTGGTATTGTTCTTCTGGGTAACCGAGAAACCGAACCAAATTTTTTTGGTTAGTTTGGTTCGGTTTTTGAACGTGGTTCGGTTCAGTTCGGTTGTTAGTTTCCAAAAACCGAAAAAAATAAATCGAAAAAACCAAACCGTAAAAATCAATAAAATTGAATGCCCACCCCTAGGTGAAGTCACTGATCCTGGTTTCAATTATTGTTTTCTCGATAATCAAATTTTAAAAATCAAAAAAATTGAGCCAAAAATTGATCAAAAATCGAGCAATTTCAAAAATCAACAATTTTCGTCGAAAATCACGATATTTGGCTCAATAATCGTTGATATTTTCCTCAAAAATCAGCTGACCAAACAAACTTTCTCTCGGTCGATTTTTTTTGTGATTTTCGTTCGATATACCACGATAATCACTCGATATGCCTTGATAATCTTGGTATTTACGTCGCATAATTTTTTTTGAATTTTAAAGTTTTTTGAATTTTTTATTTTAACCGGTTTACCGACCGATATAATATATCATACCGGCTTGATAAGAATGATTATCACAAAAATCGACCAATTGTCGTCGATAATTTAAACCCTGCACTGATCGATCAACCAAATCATCAAACCGGCGCGTGTGACACAATGATACGGGCCGTCGCAACCCCAGTCCTTCCCGCCACGATGCAAAGCAGGACTGCCGTTGTTCAAAACTTTGGGTCTCTACATGAGATTATGAAAGTGATTAGAGTTGTCTTTATCTAAAAAATCAGATTTTTTAAAAAAGTAGGAAATAGAATAGCTCTTTATTTAGTCGCATGCTTTGGCAGAGTACAAAATGATGAACTCGAAAACTAATACTAATATTGCTCTTTTTCTATGTTCTGTTGTGCTGCTTCTTGCTATCGACCCTCTTCATTCATCCTTGCGCAAACTTCCTATTTATAGTGGGTGAAGAGATGTCAGTTGTCATATTCTGTCTTTCCGCCAAAAGGTGTCTCCTCGCAGGGAGGCGTCTTTTCGTAGGCAATAACTTCCAATTAGTTGTCTGTACCTGTCAGAGAAAGTATCCTCCACACACTAGTCTTTTGCGAAGATAACTGCCTCTTCGACCAATTTTAGGTCAGGGTGGAGACTATTCAATGCTCGACCAATTTGCTGGTTGGAGCAACTGAATAGGTTATTCCTGACCTACGTATACTTAATTGGTCGGGGTAACAAAAATATACTTTATCTTTGACCAGTTTAACAAGCTGTTCGGGGAATTTTTTTCACGTGACTAAATTTAATTTTGGTTGAAGTCGTAACCAAGTAATGGATCTTAGACTTTATCTTTTCTTATGGAATCCTTTTATTTATGAGTGCGTAGGTCTAAAGAATTAGTTAAGGACATATTAATCATCGTCCAGGACGTCAGTCACAAAGTTGTTGGTTGACTCACTTCTACAGAAAATCCTATCAGAGACGGTTCACAAATGTCATCAGAGACAGCTTTGTGAACCGTCTCTAACAATGGGTCAGTGATAATAGAGCCACTGCACATACGGTTTTATAAACCGTCTATGAAAATAATATCACAGGCAGTTTTTATTGAGAACCGTCAGTGATATATTTACTTCACCGACGGTTTCTAATAAGAACCGTCTGTGATATAAATCCTATCACTAACGGTTCCTTATACCAACCGTCTGTGATAGTATGGATATCACAGACGGTTTAGTGTATGAACCGTCTGTGATATACAAACTATCACAAATGGTCCACATGTAGGAACCGTCTTTGATAGCTGATATCACAGACGGTTCTTATTTGTGAACCGTATGTGATTATTTATTCCATCTGTACTCAGTCCAAACCTTATATTCCTCATCTCCGCAGCGAATTCTTCATACCTCCTATCAATGTTTCTCCACTGGGTGGAGTCAGCAGGGTGTCTTAGCAATCCATCGTTCTTACGCTTCTCGAAATGCCAACACAGCAGTTTTGCCTCCTTTGGGTTAGCGAACAAACGCTTCAATCGGGAATTAGAGGCAGATACCATGCCATCTTAGCAGGAGTTCCTTTCTTCACCTCCTCATCTGAATGACTCTCACACTTGTACCGGGATGCGTTGCACACCAGACATACATGCAAGTTTGCGTACTCTTTGCGGTATAGGATACAGTCGTTCGGACATGCATGTATTCTTTCTACCTCCATTCCCAAGGGACAAAGAACCTTCTTGGCTTTGTAGGTTGTTGTCGGCAACTCGTTTCCCTCTGGAAGCATGTCTGCCAATAAACGTAACAGCGCTGTGAAACTCTTGTCTGACCAACCGTTGCTTGCCTTCAATTTCAGTAGTTCAAGCACAGACAACAACCTTGTGTATTTCACCTTGCAACCAACAAACAAAGGTTTCTTCGAGTCCTCCATCAAACCCACGAATTTTTCATATTCCCTTTCATCACGGTTCCCTTCTGCGTCGCGCAGCATCTGGTCCAGATTATCATCATGCAACATATCATCGTCGGAAGCAGAATCGATGTGATCATCCGGCATATCGTTGACTTCGTCGAAGATATTAACAGTACCACCTGCTTCTTATACATTCTACTCTTCGCCGTGACTGGTCCAACATGTATACTCCCTTTTGAAACCTCGCATAATCAAGTGTGCTTCGATCTGCGTTGAGTTTCGAAACATCATCATATTCTCGCAATCGATGCATGGACAAGACATATACTGCACTCCCTTATTAAACATGTCCTCCTTTGCAGCTCTCATAAAAGCGGAGACGCCATTAATGTACTCCACACTGCAGACGGTTCTCGCCAGACATCCAGCTTCGATCCATCTACGCTACACATGTAATATTCGATCCAATTAGAACCCTCTTACATAACCAAGCTAGATATTGAATTAATATATATAATGCAATTATATATCCATTACTAACCTTAGATCTGAATTAATATATATAATGCAATTATATATCCATTACTAACCTTAGATCACAAGAATCACCTATTATATAGGCTGCCTTTCTCACAGACGGTTCTATTTCCAAACCGTCTGTGATATAACGGTCTTAAGATTCGATCCAGGCCGGTGACCAGAAAACTTGAACTTGCGCTCGGGTCTATATATAGGCAAATTTTATCGCAGACGGTTCTATGAAATAACCGTCTGTGATATACAGATAATCACAGACGGTTCTGTGTAAAAACCGTCTGTGATATATTACAGACGGTTCTGTACACTAAACCGTCTGTGATAGTCATGTATATCACAGACGGTTATTTCATAGAACCATCTGTGATAATTTCACAGACGATTTTGTATTCAAACCGTCCGTGATGACAGACGAAGAATGGTCTGTGATAGTTTCATTGACGGTTGGTTTATAGAATCGTCTGTGATGTTATATATTACAGACGGTTTTTGAAAACCGTCTGTGATGGTGCGTCTAATATAAGCATTTCTGTAGTAGTGACTCTGTCGCATCTACGATCACTAATAGAGTTTCAAAGAAGTGATCACTTTTTAACCTTATTTATCTTATTTGTTTTACAAACATGGCCTCCTTCCGAGCAGAATTACAAATATAACCTCTCCTCCATCGTGGCAGCCCCCTCCCTCGCTCCCCCACCATGACAACATTCCTCCTACGCTCCTCCACCGCGACAGTCTCCCCCCGTGCTCTCCAGCCATGGCAGCCTTTGTCTTGCGCTAGTCGCTTGCGGCTCCCGTGCTCGTCAACCACGGTAGCACGCTGCTCCCATGCGGCAATGACTGCTACTCGCTCGCCCGCCGGCTGCTCGCTTCATCAGCTCTTGCGTTTTCCGGGCATGGCACCGCCAGCTGCCACGCTCCCCTGACGCGGCAGGGAATAGATATTGTCTACTGCGTCTTTAGTGGTTGTGGAGGGTGTTACATCTACAGTCCACTCAAAAGATATCTAAACTTACGAAAAACGATGTAAGAGAGTTAGAAAAATGATCACTTCAGTTTCAAACAATGATGACCATATATTAACTACCACTCAACTTATGTTGTCGTTAAGTACTCTTTCCACGCTCCTGCATAGAATTTGACGTGATTACCAAGCGCAGTAAGTTCCCGTGGTTAGACCATCTCCAAGGGCTTCCCAGGGTTCCATTCCCTTCCCACCCCCTGAAGGGAATCCCTTCCCAGATTCCATTCCCTTCCCAGCAATGCACTCCAACAGATTCCCTTCCCCATTCTCTTCCCTTCCCAGAAATACCTAACTTTTCCTCATCCCCTCCCATACTACCCTCCAATTCTATATATTGGGGGGTTGCACTGATGAGGTTAGTCACCCACAAGCCATTGGCAACCTCACAATGAGTCACTTCATTGATTCCTCTAGTGATGAACAATCATATACTGATGATGAGGACTCTCTTGTCTTAGCAATAGCAGAGGAGGAGGAGATGCAAGCGCGCGGTAACAACCGTCGACGGGGATCGGTTCTAGGCCATGCGATCGTCGATCGCGGTCATGCTGAAGGTGCGGCTCGGCTTTATGGTGATTACTTCTCTTCCTCACCCGTGTATGGTGACGCTTTCTTCAGGCGAAGGTAAGAAACCAGTAGTCCTAACAAATATTTAAGATGTACTTGGATGGTTTACTTATGTCTAAGTCGTTCCGCATACGCAGGTTTCGGATGAGCCGCTCCCTATTTTTGCGCATAACGAATCTTGTCGAAGGACACGACATTTGGTTCCAGCAAAGTAGGGATGCAACCGGGAAGCTTGGTTTGTCACCTCTTCAGAAGGTAACAGCCGCTCTCCGTCAACTAGCTTACGGTGTTCCAGCTGACGCTGTGGACGAGTACCTTCGTATTGGGGAAAGTACGGCCATTGTAGCTCTAAAGAAGTTCGTGAAGGCGGTTGTCGAGGTTTTGGGCGACGAATATCTCCGATCTCCTAATGCAGAAGACATTGCTAGACTCCTAGTTGTTGGTGAGCAAAGGGGTTTCCCTGGAATGCTTGGCAGCATCGATTGCATGCATTGGACTTGGAAAAATTGCCCGAAAGCATGGCAAGGGGCTTTCACAGGGCATACTCGCAAACCTTCCATAGTTCTCGAGGCGGTTGCTTCGTATGACCTGTGGATTTGGCATGCTTTTTCGGATGCCCTAAGCTTGAACGATATAAATGTGTTGCACCGTTCTAACATTTTTCTAGGAAAACGATGGTACATCTCCGAAGGTAAACTACATCGTCAATGGCAATCAATACGACATGGGCTACTACCTGGCGGATGGCATTTACCCTGAGTGGGCTACCTTTGTTAAGGCGATTTCAGCGCCGATGGGGAACAAAAGGGTCTACTTCTCACAGATGCAGTCCGCTGCAAGGAAGGATGTCGAGAGGGCGTTTGGAGTGTTGCAAGCTAGGTTTGCCATTGTTAGGGGCCCCGCCCGCTGTTGGCAGCAGAGTACTTTAAGGCATATAATGACCGCATGCATCATTTTGCATAACATGATCGTGGAGGACGAGAGGAATGGTCCACCGCCGCAAATTAACTTCGACTATATGGGTACTCCCGTCGTGACAGCCACGACACCCAACGGGTCCGTATTGCATTGCATAGAAGCAACTCAACGACGGAGGGATCGGCAACTTCACCATCGGTTGCAGGCAGATCTAATGGAACACCTTTGGGCACGGCATGGGGGTTAATGGCAGTGTATTGTCTGGGGTGTTGTACAAGTTAAATTGTGTGCAATAAATATGTTTCGTACTGTGTTATCCCCGGTATCTTGGTTAATGCACTCACAAATACAGTTATCCATCACATATATTAAAGTCCAACAGTAATATTAAAGTTCTTGCCAAATATTAAAGTTCAACACAAATATTAAAGTTCAGCACAACTAGTAAAGTTCACCACAAATATTAAAATTCAGCACAACAAGTAAAGTTCACGACAAATATTAAAGTTCATCAGAACTATTAAAGTTCGTTGCGAATAGTCCTCAAATTTATTTATTCATATCCCGACAAGCTCTCAGAATCTTGTTCTGTCGACTCTCGTAGTACTCACGAAGCTTTGCGGTACAAGAGTCCAAGTCCACCTTCATAATCCTTTCATTCTCCGCTTCCTTCGCCATTTCCAACTTTTCACGTTTAATATCTACCATTGCAGACCTCGATTCATTCATCTTTTCGAAATGCTCGGAGTACACTCCCACAGATGACGTACTCGACGAACCGCGACGCTTCCTCGCGGCCTTTGCCGCCTCCCTGCCTGGTGGCCTTTCCCCCTCCTCTGAGGATGCTTGGGAGCCTAGGTCGATAGGAATGCCATTGGACCCTTCGTGCGTTGCTCCACATCGTCCTATCTTTTGCTTCTTCTGGGACAAGTGCGAAGACCACTTTGGATGATCAGATAGTAGTACCCAACAATGGTGGAAGGCGAAAGGCTTGCCCTCAATGTCCTGGTACATCCTACCAGCATGGGCTATCTGCACATTGAGCTAACATTTCAAACAGTCCGGGGAAACAAGACAGGACGAGAAGTTATTTGAAATGCTAAATTCAGAACATTACAATTGAGCTTACCTCACACGCCCGTCGTCCCACTGATGTAAACCGTCTGTCTGATTGAGATACCCTGCATATTTGCTAACACACTCATTTATCAATGACCAGTGGTTAACCAATCCTTTCTTCGATCTTGCATTCATGTGTTCCTTGCTATTGCTTTTGTAAAATTCTGCAATCCTACTCCAATATGTCTCCGAGGATTGATCTTTCCCAACAATGGGGTCTTGGATCACATTCAACCAAGCAGAGACTAAAACCTCATCCTCTTCTGCACTCAATTTTGTCCTCTCTCGCCCCGTTGGTGTTCGGTTTGGCCTTATTCGCACGTGTCCTCGAGTTGGGCCAGCACCGCTTAGTTTCCATCATCGCCGGCCGGGCAGGGGGGATAAGCCGTACCACCGTGCATCGGGTCATCTTCCAGGTAGTTGGCAAAAAAAGGGTCCATGTCGTCCTCCCTGAACATTGACAACACGTTAATTCTTTGCAAAACATAACAATATTACTGGACTTGCAACCTACATGGCATAAATTAATAACATACTAATAAGCATGATTATAGTTCCTAGCAGTCATGATGGGCTCGGTTGCTTACACACAGAATCTCAATGCATGCTACTCTCCGATCTCAATGATCATGCTTTCAACAACCTCATTGCATGGCAGTATTCGACCTAGGTTCCATAGCAGAACAACTAGGACCTTCATATTCTTATGCAAACATAACAGTACACAATGTATATTTGCATCACAGGCAGCTACGACAATCAAACTTGATGGATCATATAGCAATACCAGGTTCCATTCCCTAAGGGTAAATACTTCAGTACACATAGAGCAAAACAACACTGGAAATCGTTTTGAACAACACTTAAGTACACATATTATCACAGAATCACAGCACATATCCATAAAACAACACGGGAATTCGGTTTTGGCCAACGAGTCTGATACGAAAGTTAAACATCATTCAACCGACAAGCTCTAAAGAAGGTGGCCCGAACGATCAGTCTCGATGGACCAATCGGTATCCCCGGAGTAGTCACTCAAAATAGATCCAGGACTGCTTGCGTAGTCGTTAGGAAACCCCTCCTCATATGCACTATCTTCCATCACAGTGGCAGGGGTTGAAGTCCCAAATTCTATTGTCTCCAATGACATTTGCTCCAAGCTCTCGGCTATGGACTCGACCTGAAGAAGACTGGTGTTCAACTCAATTGCCCAAATGTGGTCACTTGGACTGAAGTTGTCCCTAGCCAGGTTCCTCAGCTGCTCAGCCTTGTCGTCCAGCATAGCTCGCATCTTCGAGATAACCTCTCGGAGGATCTCGGCTTCCATCTATAACAACACATTAACAAATTTTGCAAGTAGTTCTAAGCAACATACATATTTGGATCCTTCGTGCAGTTCGATAATTAGTTGGGAACCAGATGCTTCAATCTACTAACTCCATACAGATCTCGAAACTATAGAATTGCTACAATCTCAACATTACAGCTATTGAAAAGATTAACATGGTTTGCCAGTGAGACTTTGTGTCATGATCATGCAATGTTTAGATCACAAATTTGTTTTGCGAACTATCAACCTTACAATTGTAGCTGCTATAATTAGTACAGGCCACCGAAGAAGACGTTACTAAACAGCACACCCATAGTCAGATTTTTCACTTTGAAGCTTAGAATCTCAGAACTATAATTACGATCCACATGATCATGCAGCATCTACAAAAACAGCAAAGTAGCATCTGCTTTGAAGTGAAAAATCTTAGAGCATTGGTGTGCTGGATAAACATGTGGATCGTAATTTGTGATTCTAAGCTGTTTTTGTAGATGCTGCATGTCTGACTTTGAAGTGAAAAATCTCAGCACACCCAAATCTAAGTACAGGCCAAAAAACAGAAGCTACATGATTCGTCAGACATCCATTGCACGAGAGCTCTAGACAGGACAAACTGATGAAATAATCTAACTCCAGAAAATGCACGAGAGCATCACATATACTTAATTACAAAGTCAGATCCTGAGATTTTGCACTTCAAAGCTGAGATGTTCCTTGACAACATCCTCACTGAACATTCTGGATCTGATTAATTGCACAATTAAAATGACAAACGGTTGGCCCTAGTACTCTCAGCCTTGAACTGAAAAATCTCAGAGCAAACTAGGTGAGGCAATGAATAGAGGTGATGCTCTCGTCGGCTGTTTGCGCAATAAGAATCGGTACATTTCCAATCAGTGAACTATATGAACTAGGGGGATTTGCTAGAATGAACTAAGGGGATTTTGTTCAATCGTGGGCTGTTTGTGGCAATGAATCGGAACACTGCCAAATCGGCGCATGCATTAACTACAAGGTTACTTCATTTCATCAGTGTGCACCTCGGATTTGAGCCCAATCGGCAAATCCCCAGTGACCAATCCAGTCCAAGGTTTGCCCAAATCCGATGCTACGTTTCGAGCTAGTAGGGCGTACCTGAAGCACGCGAGCTCCCCCTGCTGCTTCTCCTCGCCGGCCGGTGAGCCGGACGGCCTCCCCACGTCGCGCCGGATGCCCTTCGCGAGTTCCGCCCTGTCCGAGCCGCCGCGCGAAGGAGAGGTAGTTGACGCCAACGCAACGGAGACAGCGGGAGGGGAAAGCGACGCGGATCCCTCGACCGAGGGATTCTCTCTCCTATCCCGAGCCGAGTCCCACGCGGAGGGGACGCCGTTGGAGTCGCTGGGAAAGCACGAACGCGGCCGCTTTCCCATGGGGAAGGGAACGGGACGACGCACGGGAAGCCCTTGGAGATGGTCTTAGAATCCAATCTCACTCTCGTCGTTATGCTTCCTAAAGGCACGACTTTTGTAAAATCCAGGATTTACAGACCATAATTGTAATATTCAAAAAAAAGATATGGTGAACCTCGATCGTGGGCTGGGTCAAAATCTTGGCTTCGATGTCGGTTATATAGGGCAAGGGGGAGACACTGCCCCAGCCACCCATGACCTCGCTGTGCCTGCGCCCCTGCTACCACGCCGTGCCGTAGCTGTGTTACCTGGAGCAACCGTCGCTACTGCCGAGGCCTACACCGCCGCCTGTCCCACCGGCCGTGCTCCGGTGACCCTCTCGTCGTCTTTTCGCAATCCTCGTCAATCTATGCGTTCGATTTGAAATCCATTTGCATCATCATGTACATGAGGTGACGAAGATCTTAGATGACGTGTTGCTGGAGTTTTGGAAAGTGTGAAGGACCGAGGAGCATGAGAACCAAGGAGTATCGCCGACATCATTGTTCCGAGGAATGTTCGGAACATAGGTATAAATCGTAGATTGATCTTGGTTATGTTGACTCTATAGTGGAGCGATGCTATGGTAATTTCATCGGTAACTGTGGCTTTTAGAGGGCCCTGGATTGGTTTTTGGGTGAGTTTGGTATTTGATCAGCAGTGGTTTCTATCTTCAGGTCGAGTTTGGGGTACCTATGACCAGTTTCAATGCCCATAAAAGTTCTAAAATATGTATATTTATATCTAAAGTTTCCTTAGAGTATAAGAACATAAACTTTGGTTAAATGATTTAGAAAGTATGGCATGTAGAAGCTTGCTATCCTAAAACCGGTAGATGTTGAGAGCAGTCATGGTTGCTGATTAAGGTTAGTTAATGGCCGAATTAAATTATGTCTATAACTAGGAAAAGGTAGATATTGTTCCGTAGATTCTAGAGATGCTATAGTTTACTAGGTTTGGAGTTGTGTAAGAATAGTTATGAAATTGTCAAACTGTTATCCAATAAAACAACATATTGATATTTGGAGCTGTAAACAAGGGTTTAAATTAGTTAATTGAAAAATGTCGATGACTAGAAAAATTGTAGGTAAACTTCTGTAGTTTTCATAAAACATATGTTTTCTATGTTTGAACTCCTTAGCTAGAAGTTATGGTCTTCCGACTGCCGGGACAGAAAGGGGAAAGCTGTTCGGCGAGGGAGAAAGTTAAATCCAGGGTTTTGTGTAGGTGCGATATTGTATTGTTTGATGCTTGCACTGCTATAGCATAATATTGAGATGGATTTACCCTGTAGGAGGAGTGACTTTGGGTTTGGCTTCAACCTCATGCCATTCTATTCTTCGTGGGTAAAAAGGCAAGTGTATGGTAGAATGATGATTTTGATTAAGATGAATTGTTGCTTAAGTTGATAATTATTATCTTGCTATTTTATATGATTATTATCAATCATTGTTATTGTTTATGCTCTTGGTAATGATGATGAAAGATGGATAATGAATTTCATAATTGTTATTGGCATTTTATGTATCATGTCGATTAGAGGTGACCAATGTGTCCCTCTAAGACCTATTTTGTGTGGCCACAAAAGACTTACTGCGGTAGGCCCTTCCATGGGATGGAAGGGAATAAGAGAGTGCGATATCGACGGGCATGCACTCAGCTATACCGGTATAAGCTATATGATGTGCATATGAGCATGTATACAAGACATGTCGATGCTCAAGACCAGGGGTATCTACACCGAGCTTATGAATAAAAAATGATTGCAAGCTTCTAAGATCACAAGAATACCAAAAATGAGCATGTATACAAGACATGTCGATGCTCAGATGTGTTTCTTAATTTGATAAGATGATCTTCTTTCTAATGGAGCAAAAGGCCTTCCTATTTATAGTGGACGAAGAGATGGCAATTGTACTTCAAAAAGGTGTCTTCGGTCCGAAAAGTGTCTTTTCGCCAAGAGGCGTCTCTTCATGGGAGGTAACTTCAGATCAATTATTCATACCTATGAATAAAATTGTCCGCATGTTATTCTTGTGCGGAAGTAACTGTTTGTCCTGATCAATATCATCTGGTTGGGGTAATCAAATCACTGGTCAGGTCTGACCAGTGTAAATCAACAGAGTACACGTTAGCGACCTAGTCGGAGTTGTAACCATATGACTGACTGTGGGGCCTAACTGGTTGGAGCCGTAACTAGATAATGGATCATGGGCCTATTTCTTTTTTTCGCTTTTTCCTTATAAAAGTTTAAGCCCATAACAGAATGTGACTCTTTAATCCTCATCAGCTAGCCCACAAGGTTTTGTAAATAAGGATATATGTTTTTTACCCAAGGCTTTTTACTTTCCTTATGGGGTTACACGCTAATCATCTTACCATTCAAAGGGTAATTAAGAGGAAATCTTTGCGCTTCTATCGGTAACTGAATTGGCGCCGGAGCTAACTTGATAAAAAATATATAACGGGGTGAGGCTTCCCTACTACACTTCATGCTTTATGCTTTTGAGTGCAAAACACTTATTAAGCCCCTTTGTCTTTAAACTCTTTTCTGTTAACTTTCCCATTCTCATTTGTCATGGATAAGTCGATTCTCACCGAAGAAAGGATTCAAAGCTTGAGGATCAAGGTCTAATCACCTCACTCAAAATGCTAAGGTGGGATCCTATGCGAAGCCAGTGCCTTAGGAGGGGTGCCTTATTCTCGTCGTTACTTTTTTTTGGGTTAGGTTTTCGTCTACCTAAATGAATTCCTAGTTGATGTGCTTGATCATTATAAGATCGAGCTTTATCATCTTCCTCCTAACTACATTTTGTTTTGAGTGTTTTCTCACATATTTGTGAAGCTTTCCTTGGCATTCCACATCTTTGTGTTTTTCACGATTTCTACCAATATACTAGGAATAACAAGACTCAAGAAATTAGTGGGAGCGCTTATTTCAAGCTCCAAGATAAAATGGCTTCTCAGTACCCCTCACTCCTAACCAATGATACATGGCGAGATTATCCCAAGGAGTGATTCTATTATGAGATATCGGGGGGTAGCCACCTCCGGTTCACCGAGAATGCCGCTCCGGTGTGGTCAAGGGCTTATGTAAAAAATAAAAAAGAATCACTGAAGTAGACCAATGAAGACATATAGTGAAGACTATCGCCAAGTTGGTATCGGGGGGTTTATTTGGGCAGAATGTCGTATATGATTTTCTATACCATAAGTTGAGCCCCTTGAAGAAGTGGTTTAGATACGCTTAGAGAATTCAAGGCGACTAGGATCCTATCAAGGATAGGCTTGGAGGTATGGAATTTCAATTTCTTAACATCTTTTCCCATCTTCTTTCTTATTTAGGAAGTTTTATTTATACCTCTTTGTTTCTTATTAGTTCTGACTGAGGGTCACAAGTATTTTGCGGGTCCCATCGGAAGGATCCGACTAGGGTGCTTTGGACAAGCAACCCTCTAGCCTGATCGGGCAGGCTAATGAGTTCATAGATGAACACATTGAGGTAAGTACCAAGTTAATTCCTTTTGTTATTTGTTCATTAACTGTTTGTGCTAACAATTAAGTTATCTTTAGATGCATGGTCAGAGCTGGCGACCAATATGAGGTTGTAGCCTATGATCCACCAGCAAAGAGGACAAGGACCTCCGCTAGATGTACCTTGATGTTGGAGGATCTAGCTTCCACTGCGTAGACCAGTGCTGGCCCAACCAGCACTTGTCGGGCTCTAGTGCCGGTCACTGCAGTATGCTCTAAGCATGTGCATGATTGGCCCCAGGCACAAGAAAAAGGGCCAAAATGGCCAAACTTGCTGCAGAAGTACAGAAGAAGACTCATGCTTAGGTACAAATAGGAAAAGATATGGTAATTGAGACATATCGTATAGATATTATCTTTTGTTCTCTCATATCCAGGGCGAGGGCAAAGAGAGTTTGAGGGGGATGAAGGTGCTCCTCTAATCATTTCAAGGACAAGAAAGACCTCTGTCCTGGGTGTACATGTGTCTACAAGTCCCCAAGATGATAGCAGGTGCGCCTTGCAATTTGAGGATGCCTTGGTGTCCTAGGTCATCGACTTAGGATTGTATTACATGTATTTTCCTTCTACCATCTTTTAGTTTTGAGTAGATTTCTTTAGAAACTAAGTATGCTTTATTTTTCTTTTATCTTAGTCCTTAGGATGCTACCCCTGTTCCTTCTACAGATCAGGGTGCAAATACTGAAGTGGAACCTGAGGTCAATCCATTGGTCGAATTAGCAACAACCAGTTTGGAACATGCCTTAGTACCAACTGAAGAGGTGGACTAAGAAAGCCCGACCAGTGGGCAAGTGGTCCTGACCAGTGTAGAGGGTGAAAATCCCTTAGTTACTATTCAAGAGCCACTGGTCGGAGAGGTTCCATCAACCATGGAGGAGGTCGGTGCTCCTCCTGAGGTGACAGCAGAGGTGGTCGAGGCAATCGCCAACATAAAGGAGGTCTCCATTGCGGAGAGAACTTCAACCGAAGACCTACCTTGCTGCTGCAAAGGAGATAGTGAGCATTCTGACCACTGATGCTAGCACTAAGGTGGTGCTACCTTCTGGTTCTTTCAACCAAGAGAAGGACTTTAAGCAAGTTTTTTGATAACTTGCTGTCAAAGGTAATAATCTTTTCTTCTTTCTCTCTTCTCTTTTTTTAAAGAGGAATTTTGATTCATTCACCTTTTACAGTATTCTCAAGAAATGTATGACCTATTGGTTCAAGAAACCAAGACTTTGGCTAATGCTGAAGTAGGAAAAATAATAAATAGGTATATTAATGACAACTTTTTATTTTGTCATAATAAATTCCCCAACATGCTCTCATTAGACCCTGAGTTATGTGATCTGAAGTTGCACGGTGTTGGCTATCGAACACAGGAGTGCATGTACTGGGAGTTAGTGGGACTGAAGGGGCCAAAATCATAAAGATCTTATGTAAGATTGGCTAAGGAGAGAGGATGGCCTCTAGTGTTGTTGGCACAAGTATTTTAGAGAGTTGCATAAGGTCATGTGATGGTAGAGGAGGTTGTCGACGCTAAAGTGGAAAAAGTTGGAGAGTCTAGCTACAGTCATACCTCCGTATTGAGCCAGGGCGTGGGAGAGGGGGAGGATATAGTGCATGATGACGAAGTTGATGTTCCCTTATTTGTGGTGCAATAACCCATGGGCATCATAGATGAAGGGGAACCGATAAAAGGGTTGGTGGAAAGAATAGAGGTCGAGAACCAGGGGTACGAGGCTTTATTTAATGATGACGTTTGCACTGATGGTGAGGTTGGATGCGATGAGTGTTACCCTGAGGAGTGGGAGGATTACCAGTTCGAGAAGCTAGTAGTCAATGAGAGTGAAGGCATCGAATGAGAGTATGATCGAAATGAGGTGAAGCAGGGAGCAATTTACAAAAGTAAGTGAAAGGTGCACTAGGCTGTGAAGGAATGGGCAATGTCACCACAAAGAACATTTAAGGTAGTTAAGTCAGCACCACGGGGTGTATGACGTTAGATGCGAGATAGAGGGTTATCCACGACGTGTTCATGTGTACATGCCTAAGTGGGACACCATTTGCAAGTGCTCGATAATCGTTCCACATACATGTGTGATGACAGAGGCTATGCAATTGTATAGAAACATCTCTTCATGCTTTGTTTATCAGATCAGAAGCGTCTCCTTGGTGAAGTGGTGGCCAAAGTTAAGAGGCAGTCGGCCAAGCTAAAAGCTATCCCTGGGAGCGCAACCGATGATCAACGTACTATGGACGGCGTCCAGGAGACCATTGGCAAGGCGACGGTGGCACTATCGGCTTTGGGAGCCAGACTGCCCGGGTCAGGGCTGTAATTACTTGATGTTGGCCGTAAACAATCTTTTGAATGTTTGATGTTTTCATACTACTTGGTTGTAAGACTTGTTTTATGATAATTGGCTATGTAACCGATTGCACTTTTAATCGGCTTAGCAATCAACTGTCTTTTGTTCTTAATTGCTTAGCGCGATCATGACCTGATCCATACGCTAGGATAGTATGCCTTCAGGTATTTTTCATTGATTGCCTTTGACAGTATCGATCCTTCGAGTGTTTCCAGTATATACGAATTCCCATCGACAAGCCGATTTATTTTATACGGCCCTTCCCACGTTGGTAACCATTTACCGAATCGGTTGTCCTTAGATCCGATCGGCAATATGGTTTTCCATACCAAATCGGCTTGATTAAATGACTTTGGTACAACCTTCTTGTTGTATTCTCTGGCCACCCTATCTTTGTTCTTTTTAAGCCGATCTAATGTAACTAACCTGGTTTCCACCATATCGTCTAGACTATCGATCATAAGTTCTCTATATTTATTAGCCGACAAGTTATCTTGTTCAGCCACCCTCAGAGATTCGATGTTTATTTCTACGGGCAGTATAACTTCTTGCCCATGTACCAACTGAAATGGGGGACAACTTGGTCAATCCATGGTATGATAGCCGATATGCCCACAATGCTTCTGACAACGTCGAGTGCCAATTCCTTGGTTTTTCATCGATCTTTCTTTTTATCAGCTTGATTATAGTTTTGTTAGACGACTCGGCTTATCCATTTGCCTAAGCGTAATAGGGTGAAGAATTAAGCAGCTTGATGCCCAGACTTTTCGCGAAGGTTTGAAATTCATTGGACATGAACACGGTCCCTTGATCGGTCGTGATAGTCTATGGAAGACCGAACCGATGTATGATGTGTTCGTTGACAAAGCCGATTGCTTCAGTACTTGTAACCTTTTTGAGGGGTATGGCTTCCACCCACTTTGAAAAATAGTCCGTTGCTGTGAGGATAAACTTGTGTCCTTTGTTTGACACTGGGAATATTTGGCCGATTATGTCTATTCCACACTCGCGGAATGGCCAAGGTTTAATAATTGGATGTAAAGCCGATGCTGGTGCGAGTTGTGCGTTCCCAAATTTCTGGCAAGTTTGACACCCCTTGTAATATTTAAAACAATCTTCTAACATTGTCGGCCAGTAATACCTAGTTTGTCTCATCATCCATTTCATCTTATGAGCCGATTGGTGAGACCCGCAAATCCCCTCATGGACCTCGCCCATTGCTACTGTTGCTTCATCGGTTCCCAAGCATCTTAGGAGCAATCCTTCCATCATCCGGAAATATAGTGTGCCTTCTAACATAACGTATTTTAGGGCTTGCTGCCTGACTTTTCGTGCGGTCGGCTTAGACGGATCTGTCAGGTAATTCTTGATCTCTGTTCTCCAGTCGACAGGGTCGGCACACATTACTGACTTGTCGATTCTTCGATCATACCATATCGGTTGCAACTTTTATATCCCGATGCATGCTGTGCCAGCAAATTGGCCCTATCATTCACTTCTCTAGGGATATGCCCAATGGAGAACGTCGAGAATGACCCGATAGCTTGAAGGCATTGTTCCAAGTATCGTGCCAATATCTCATGATGCATCGGAATTCTCCTTTGATCTGCTGCACGATTAACAATGAATCCCCGAATGCCTCAACGTGACTTACTCCGATGCTTTCTAGCAGTTGTAAACCTTTGAGCAAGGCCTCGTATTCGGCTTGATTATTTGAGCATCGGCTATTCAGCCGATATGCAAAATCGAAGTGATGTCCTTTTGGGGAAACTAATACTGTGTCGATGCCATTGCCTTCTTGACATACCAACCCATCGAAATACAATTGCCAAGAGACTACGTCTACTAATCCGGCCGTAGTCTCACCGCCTGTGATAAAATCGACTATGACTTGTTCTTTGACAGTTTTGGCCGATTCGTAAGTTAGGTCGAACTCAGTCAAGGCATATGCCCATTTACCAAGTCGTCCTCGTAAAATCGGCGCGGACAAGATATATTTGACGACATCGGTCTTGCATACTATTACACATGTTGATGCCAAGATATAATGTCTTAGCTTTGTACAAGCAAAATAGAGGGAGAGACATAGCCTTTCTATGAAAGGGTATCTCCTCTCGGTGTCCAAGAGTCGCCGGCTCAGATAAAATATCACTTGTTCTTTGCCATCGACTTCTTGCGCCAGTACGGCTCCGATTGTCTCTTCTTTAGCCGATATGTACAATCTAAATGGTATCCCTTTCCTTGGTGCGGTTAGGACCGGAGGTTTTGTCAAATATTCTTTTATGTCATCAAAGGCTTTCTGCTGCTCTTCTCCCCATACAAAATTCTAATTTTCTTTCAATTTCAGCAATGGGGTGAATGCCTTAATTCACCCAGACGTTTGAAATAAAGCGCCGTAGGTAATTGATTTTGCCGATCAATTTCTGCAGCTCATTCTTGCTTGTCGGCGGCTTGGTATCGGCTATGGCCTTTACTCTTTGCTGGTTAACTTCGATCCCCCTCTCGTGTACCATGAATCCGAGGAATTGTCCGGTCGATACCCCGAACGTACACTTTAGAGAATTCATCTTTAACCCATGGGCCCTGGTGCTTTGAAATACCTTTTCCAAATCAGCCAGTTGTTGCCAATCATCTTTTGATTTCACAACAACATTGTCGAGGTAAATTTCGACGATATGGCCGATTAGGTCATGAAAGATTAAATTCATGGCACGTTGGTACGTGGCACCGGCATTTTTTAAGCCGAATGTCATGACGGTCCATTCATATAGTCCTAGGGCTCCGGGGCACCTAAAGGCCGTTTTGGATACGCTGGCTTCTGCCATGAATATTTGGTTATATCCGGCATTTCCATCAAGGAAACTAATGATCTTATTACCCGATGCAGCATCGATGAGCATATCGGCTATTGGTATCGGGTATTCATCTTTTGGCGTTGCTTTGTTTAGGTCTTTGAAGTCCACGCATACTCGTAGCTTGCCGTTTTTCAACGGGAACGATGTTCGAAACCCACTCAGCGTATCGGCAAGTCCTGATAAACTTGGCTTCTAGTAATCGTTCTATTTCTTCTTTGATGGCATTATACAAGGTTGGATTAAAGCGTCGGGGAAAATGTTTGAATGGCCGATAACCCTGCTTTATAGGTAGCCGATGTTCGACTAGTTGTCGGCTAAGACCAGGCATCTCGTAGTACTCCCAATCAAAACAATCTCTATACTTTTTCAGCATCTCAACCAACTTACTTTTGTAGTCTGCGCCTAATTTTGCACTTATGAAAGTTGGTCTTTTTCTATCCCCTTCTCCTATATCGACTTCTTCAAGCAAATCGGCAGAAGTGAAACCCTGTCCTAACCTTTCCTCTTGAAAATCTTCAATGGCTTCCTCACAGTTTAGTGCTTGCCGATAGCTTTGAAGTTTATTATTTTTTATTCCCGATTCCATCTTGTCAACACCTCGTTTGCCCGATCAAATGTACCCAGTCCGACATTGATCGGCATTAACCCTGATTTTCCGACGCAAATGAAGTCGCATTCGTCCAGAACTCTGCCGGATATGCATTCAGCTTCTTGGTGTGGCCAATTCGTGTCGGGGCTGGCCAATGCTATGTGGGCCGATGTTTCGACTGGTATTACTTTGACTTTGTCTCCGTTCCATTGCACCAGGATTTGATGCATTGTCGATGGAATGCAACAGTTGGCATGGATCCAGTCGCGTCCCAGGAGAACACTGTAATTCCCCTTCACTTCAATTACAAAAAATGCAGTCGGCAAAGTCTTGTTACCGACTTTTAGCTCTGTGACCATCACTCCTTTTGCTTCGGTGGGATCACCTGTGAAGTCGTTCAACACCATGTTTGTCTTGATCAAGTCTTCGTCGGTTTTGCCCAATTTCTTGAAGGTTCATAGTGGCATGAGGTTTACTGTAGCTCCTCCATCGACTAGCATCCTTGATATGGGTCGGCCATTGATATGCCCCTTCAGGTACAATAGCTTTAGATGCCGATGCATGTCCTGGGGTTTCTCAAACAAGGCTTCCTATGCACCAAGACACAGCTGGGCCAAGACCTCCTTTGTCGGTTTAATTTTGGTCCTAAATTCAGCCGGCAGGGTGAAGACCATATTGATGTCCATTGGGGGGGAGTCGTCTCGAATCATTGGCGATCCAAAATCGACTGATTGGTCCAAATCCTCCTTGATCGACTTTTTCCGCCTCCATTCTTGCTTTGTGTTCTGTGCCGGCCGCAACTCGTTGAATATCATATCTCGTTCTTCCTCTTGCTTGGCTTCTCTTATTTCTAGCATCCTTAGGCATTGCAGCAGTCTTCGCTGGGATCGGTTGAGGCCGGAGGGACACCACCTCGGCTTTGGTTCAACTGGCTTTCGAATTTTTCCAGCCAAATTGCCGATTTTACTTTCGGACCCTGATGACTCGGGTTGTTATGAGGACTCAACCTGCTCTGTTGCCGGCACTTCCCTTCGCATTGGTTCTTCAATTCGTGCCCTAGCCAATCACGGACCGGCCTAGCCAACCTCTCCCTAATCGGTCGCCATGGCCGACCTCGGGGGAGATGTCCCATTGGGCACGTTTGTACTGACAGCAACTGCATTGTCCTTTCCCAGCAAAACTGCCAGAAATGGCACTATCGGTGAGCTCTTTCCTCATCATCGGCCCAGTACCTATCATCGGGCTGACGAGGGCGTTGCTTGTGGTAGCGGCTAATCTTTTCATATTTCTCCAGGAGTTGGGAGAAAGTTGGCCTAGATCTCGCGACTCGCTTTGGCGGGGTTCTCTCGGCCTTATACCATTGCCCGATGCGTGGTTCACCCCTAATTTTAATGGTTCTTGAGTTTCGGTCGTCTAGATCGGCTTCTATCTGTACTGAGTCGATCGTTATTTTCAACGTCTTGCCTCCACCGGAACTTGATTGGACCTCAACCTGCCGAATCAACTCTTTTCCTTTTCGAGAGCATTGCACCATGTTGATCGGAAAAGGGTTTACATCCACCTACATGGCCGGCCCTTCTGCAAATTTTAGTCATCCGTCCTCAATGGCCGATTGTATCTACTGACGGAAGATATTGCAATCGTTAGTGTTATGTGAAAAAGAGTGGTGCCACTTACAATATCTTCGTTTCTTGATTTCCTCGGCAGATGGGATAACATGTCCTTCGGGCAATCGTATCAATTTCTCCTGCAGTAGTAAATCAAATATCCGATCGTACTTGGAAACGTTGAAGGCATATTTGACTCCACTCGGCTATATTTATATCGGCTTCATCGTCATCAGAGGCCTCACTAGAGCTACAATCGACCATGTTTACTTTGGCCTTTTCGTTCCCATTTGCTTTAAATCTATCTTTAAATCCTTTATTATCAGAATATCGGCTTTCTTGTGCCGATACCCGGTGGAGTAGATGACCTAAATTGGAGAATTCTTGTCCCACAAATTTCTCCTTAAGTGGGGGAATCAAGCCTTGGAACGCCAAATCGGCTAGTTGATCGTCCGGCAATGTGACATTAAAGCACCGATTTCGTACATATCTAAACCTCCGAATGTAGTCCGACACAGGCTTGCCGAATTTCTGTCGGACTGAACTAAGATCAGAAATTCTGAGTTCAGGGCTTCCTGAAAAGAAATATTCATGGAATCGGCTTTCCAAATCATTCCAAAAATGAACCGAATTTGGGGGGCAAGTTCGTGAACCACGTGAAAGCGGTCCCTGACAAAGATAAAGGGAATAGCCCGATCTTTAACCCGTCGGATTGAGCGGCTTCACCACATTGGGCGATGAACCGTCCGATGTGTTCAAGGGTAGTAACCGAGTCATATCCTAATAATTTGGCGAAGTCAGGGATTCTATAGTTATGCGGATAGGCCATCCAATCTATGTAATCAGGATACGACTTTTTATAGCTGATGGTCTTGCCCTTTGGCTGTAGGCCGAATTGTTCTCTTAGTACGGCAGAAATTTGGTCGGCCCAGTTAACACTGCCAGCCGATATGGTGCCAGTACTCTGCCAGTTAGGGTAACCAGCATCCTGCCCCCCTGAGTGCTAGCTCGGGCCGTTGGTTAATCCTAGCCGCCGGTGGATTGGGGTTCTGCCAAATCGAATCGGTTGTTGAGGCGATTGACCGTACTCATCGGGCATAGGGATGAAGGGTTCATTGTAGGTGACTATGTTATGCTGGATCGGATTCCTCGATAGAGTTGGTCCTTGACATTGAGGGTTTTGGTCTGATACAATCGTTCGGGGGACCGATTGTCCGATAGGATGTGCTGGCATCGTGTGTGATGCGGTACTCAGTTTTGCGGCGTCATTGTATGCGTGGTAATGGGTGATCCCATCTATATGGGTGCTTGGTGTCAACATAGTAGGCTGGGTCAGCATAAGTGAAGGGATTGGAGCTGACCCCTTTACGGTGCTGGGTTTTGTGCCATCGAGTATACATGGAATGCTGGGAGTGGTTGTAATGGATCGAGCAGATCTCCAGATGCAACTAGCTCTTGAGCAATCATCTTGACACTGTTCTCAATCATCGGCTTTAAGGTTGTGACCAAAGCCGACGATTGGTTGATCAAGGTGTGGTGTACGAATTGCTCGATCATTACGGATAATTCGGCCTGAGCCGGCACGTATCGGCTTACCGGATTTAGCGGAGCCCCTTCATCGCCGATTGGGTTCAGCGTTGGGAGTGCGGCTTTCTGCATAACTCCTCATCGGGTCTTTTGATAGCAACCCAGCATCATCTCTTCCAGAGCAGCATTTCGATCTTCAATTTCCTTGCGCTGTTCTGGCATCAGGTCGTCCATCGTCGGGACGATGATGGCTTCAATGTCGATGTCGGCCGGAGGAATGAGTTTTCCTACGGCCATCTGATTGTCCCACTGGGCGTGCCAAAATATGTTCGCGCTAAAAACGTGAGGTAAGGTTCTTAGCCTCGAACACACAAGACAAACACCGGGTTTGAGCGTGCCAGTCAATTTGACCTGAAATTGATACGGTAGAAGTCGTCAAATCGATCAGAGCCGATAATGGATAATTATCGGCGTAACTCCGGTCGGCTAACAGGCGATCATGGGATAACTATATTAGCCAATTACGGCTAATCCGAGGATAAAGGTAGATCGGCTTTGAGAGGCGATGCGCAACAACACAAAGCAAATCGAACCTGAGTGAAATCGGCGGAATCAACAAATTGGCGATGCGCAACTCTTTATTGATCTCGTCGACTTACAGAGGAATGCTTACAAAACTAGAAAAAAATAACGAAAGCAAGAACTGTAAAAGTAAATGCATGATTGTGTTGAGTTGTCCCCTGTGCTTCCTGGCTCGTCCCCTTTTATATGGCTTGGCCGATCCGAGTCCTTCATGGACACAGCAACCAGATCCGTGTCGGCTACAATCCAACCTCTTTTCTTGTTTCGGTAACTGAATCCGCGTTGATCACGATCCACCCTTCGGTTTCCTATTTCCAACCGTCGAATGCATATCGAACTTTCCATATTTCGTATTAGACCGATATCTTCCATACATGCCATATTTTGGTGCAAACAGTATCCTAAACCATATTTTTTTATCGAATTCGGATTCGGTTACAAATAATGCTGGATACGGTTACGGCGCGGATAATATCGGTTACAGATTCGAAGTGAATACGGAGCGGAATCGATATGGTATCGGATATTTTTTGTCGGATATCGCGCGGCAATAGATACTGCATATATCAAACATATAACAATTATTAACCAATCGTATGAGTTCAACATGCAACAATATTATTGCAGTCTAATAAGTCTTTTTTTTATCGAGTAGTCCAACAAAGTTGCAAAAGTGCATTCAATTTCAGCGGTACACATACAAAAAATTATGAAACATAAATAATATTACGATAACATGACCATAACTCCATGTCTTTATGACGATAACATGACCATAACTCCAACAAAGTCTCTTTACAAAAGAGACAATAAGACAAGTCAATAATAATTGGATTACATCATACAAACATATAGAAAGAAGACTCAACAATGACATAATCTTATATAAGAGTTTAACGACTGAAGTGGCTAAGGTAGGCTGGCAACATCTCAAGGAGATAACGAGTGTATGACCATGGCTACTTATCCTTGACAAGCACTCAGTCCTTATCAACCTCAACCATAGTCTCATCCTATAAAACATAAGGTAAGAGCAAGAGTGTATGACATATTTAACATTAATAAGAAAATATTGTTTTTCTATTTTATTCTACTATGAAGCAAATTATTTCAGTTCCATATGTATACTCCATTTGGTCATAATCTGCTATTCTCCAAACCTAGGCCTCCCAAAGACCACTATTGGGGCATGATTCGAGTGCAGAGTTTCATTTGCTATTGATGCTATTCTCCAAACCTAGACCTCCCAAAGGCCCCTAACAGAGTTGCATTACAGAGCTTCCATCAAGTTTTTTGGAATCAGAGTGGCTTTTGTTACGGACTATTTCTCCGAGCCTATCTATTAAACACATGGCATTTTGTTATAGATAATCCCATAGGCGATAGGCCATAGCAGGAACATCACGGGCACATGCTTTCAGAATGTTTTCCATGAAGTCAAGGGATTTAGCAAAGAAGAAACAAAGCATATGTCTAATGTCTTTGCTGGTATTGAAATATAGAGTAGCAGAACGCTGCACCAACAACACCTTCCAAGCTCCTAACCCACAGCACTACAGCATTCTCTTTTCTTTTTTCCTCTACCTAACTAGCTTGTATGTTACAATGCTCACAAGCTTGTATGTCTCTTGCCAGTTTCCCATTTATTCTTGCTAGTAACGGTCTCACTGATACGACATTATAGAAGCTCATTTGTTCGCAAAGCAAGCTTTGGTTTCTTTTCTGCTAGTCTTGTTATAATTAGAACTACAGGTATATATAAAGCTATAAGAGCATATCTTCAATCTAGTATTTTCAATGAAGTATTTCAGTAAACTATAATCAAAATCATTACTGCAGGTATATATAAGAGCATATCTTCAAGCTAGTATTTCTAATGGAACAAAATCATCAGTACATAGACTACAAAACTGACTCTACATTCAAAGGTTTTCCAATGAAGTATTCCAATAAACTATAATCTACCATTTGTATTGAAACGGTAGTGGTAAAAAGCGGGCAAACCTACTGGATCACAGGAGTCGTGGGCGGCGACCGTTGAGCTAGATCTAGAGGGAGCGGAGGGCTGGAGGGGGGAGGGAGCAGAGGGTAGTGCCAAGGAAGGGAGCAGAGGGCAGCGGGACTCATGGGCGGAGAGCGCCGGGAGATGGGCAAGCGAAGGGCGACGGGACTCGGGGGTGGAGAGTGTCGGGACGGGAGGAAGGCGTTGGGAGGCGGGTGGGCAGAGGGTGGAGGGAGGCCCAGGACGGGCGGAGACTAGAGCCTGGATGGTGACAGCGGCCGTGGGATTCGGGCTGGCCGCTCAGCGCTAGGGGGAGGGGGACAGTCAAACGGGGAGTGGAGACTAGAGACTATGGGAGTCACGAGACTCAAAGACCTAGGGTTAGGGTTAGGCTGCGCCTTAAGGCTTGGTCTGATATCCGATCAAAATTGATTAAATATATCTGAGAAAAGGTTCAAAATATCCTGATCCGATGGATAGTTATCTTCCGAATCTTAATCCAAATCAGAAATAACGTATCCAAAACCGATACTGAATCAGAGAACTATCCGAAAAAATTATCCGAATCCGATACAAACACATCCGGTCGGTCGGTCGGAAATTATCCGATCCGATTGCACCCCTATCTCTAGGATTGTTAAAATTGCTTGGACATAGTTTTTTGGTGCACTTAGTGAGATTTAGCATATTTAGGCCTTCATTGTTAAATTTCTCATTTCTAGGCTTACTTGCTTAATTATTGTATTTAGAGCCAAAGAATTTTAAAAACCTCCTATTCATCCCCTCTAGTTAATTATCCTTGATCTTACAAGTGGTATCAAAGCTTAGTGTTTCATTCATAGTCTTTACCGTCTAGAGAGAAAATGATGGCTAGTGAGGGTATATCGATAGGCAATGCACCTTCCTTTGATAGCACAAATTATGCGTATTGAAAAATACGCATGACCGTTTATCTCAAGGCTATGAGTCCTATCATATGGAGGATTGTAGTTGAGGGTCTCGCTATATCACTTATCCCACATCATCAATTGATCAAGACGAGCGAAATTCTCATCTCAATGCTCAAGTGATGAACGCTCTATTTGGAGTCTTGAACGTGGATAAGTTTAATCGAGTGAGCAATCTTGAGATGGTTCATGAGATTTGGATGACCTTTTCGAAATTCACGAGGGTACATCCGCGGTTAAGAAGGCTAAATTACATATGCTACAGATCAAATATGAGAGTTTTATTATGTTCTCTCATGAGAACATCAATGAGATGTACTCAAGGTTGAACAACACAGTAGACGATCCCAAGGACTAACCGATCTTGATGTTGTTCGCAAGATGCTTAAGACTTTATCGGATAAGTAAAAGACGTTGGTGACGCTATTCCTCAACTCTTCCCGAGTTGGCAAAGATAACTCCAACCGCTCTCTTAGACAATCTTATCACGAATGAGTTATACAAGAAAGACAAAAAAAAAATTAACAATACCTTACAATTAACGATGGCATACTATCCAATCATTAAAAAATTAACGACAGAAAATTGTGTGGTCGTTAATACTTATTAACAAGGGCTAATAATTATAATTTTGTGGCCGTTAATAACTTTTAACGGCCACATCTCCTGTTGTTAACCATCATTTTCCTTGTACTGGATCTTCATATACGAGGAATGAATCCACGCTTTGTAGCACGACGACCGTAAACAACATGATCAGACCTTAGGAGAATACCCTCTTTAGGTACAGGCATTCCAACGTGCGATGTCGTGAGATTTTTCTCCTGTTGGCAGCCACGACAAACAAGGTGGGTCCGGTCCGGCCAAATCATCGAACCGGCGGGCGCCACGCAATGAGAGGGTCGCACGCCAACCTGACGCGCCCCCTTCGCCCGTACGCGACGCGCTCATGTGGCTGCGTGCCTCCTCGTCCTGTCCCGTGCACCGGCCGGAGCATTGCGCGTGTGTCCGGCCGGCCGCATGCAACCGAAGCAAGCCACACTCGAACCTCCCTTCGAGCTCCAGAAAAGAAAAGATAATAATGTACTAGCACTCCAGTACCTGCACCACCAGCACGTTGCTCGACACACGGCTGGGTCGCAGGGTGCAGCGTTATGCGGGCACGTGCGTGGTTGCTGTTATGAGATATGACTCTAACCGTATACGGTTAGGAGTCTATCTCTAATATGTGGGCAAATCCCTAATACCTCTTCTATAAATATCGGGTGCCTCCCATTGTATCTACACACATTGATCAATAAAGAAGAGAGAGCTCCACCCTATATCCCGTGTCTCTTGTTCTTGTGTTCTTGTTGATTGCTGGTGTTCAACGTGGGGAACGACTTGTTTTACAACACGTTATCAGCACGAGCCTCTACCGCAAGAAGTGAAGGATCGTCGACAACAACGAACGTCTACTACCGGCGATTGATCGCCTGATCCGATCTGCAATCAACTCGCCATCAAGCCGGTATCCACTCGGATCGTCGAAAAAAAGTCCTACGCGACTCTATCCTACACGATAGTCAAAACATCCGGCGTCAAGAACGTAAGTAATCGCACGCGATCAAATCCTGCAGATTGTCCTCGCTACTTTACAAACTAGAAATCAATCTAATCTGCTACTGAAAAAAAGAGTACATCATCATCTGTTCTTCCTCTGTGCTGTTTAGATGATGATTGTTGTTTTCAATCTGTTACTGTTCATAAAAAAAATGAATAAAAAAAAGGAGACTTCGGCAACCAGCCAGAAGCCTTTGCTGCCGCCTTGAAGCGGTCGTCGTGCCCGTGCGTTGTTTCTTCGGCCCGATCCGTGTACAGCCGCTGCGCCCCGGCCGGCGTTCTGTTGCCGCTCCAGTCGAGCCGTCACGCCGGTCGCTCCACACGCACCGCGGCCTGTTGGCCTGCTACCACTGCGCCGCCACGCATCTTGGCTCACGCTGCGTCGGCTCACCGCCATGTCCAGGCTCTGCGCCGGGCTACCGCGCCAAGCTCAGCCCGCTGAAGTTCAGCCGGGCCGTCGTCGCGCCTGGTGCCGGTCTGCCGCGTCGCCGCGCCTGCCGCGCGCGCATGAATCGGTGTCTTTGCGTCGCGCGCCCTACCGTCGGTGCGCCAGCGTCAAGATGGCCGGCTGCAGCGTTGCCGAGCGACTGCAGACGGACCACGATAAGACGCAGCGGCGATGGAAAGCTTAAAGCCTAGCCGCATTACTCTCTTGACATGAAGTCCAATACGCAAGGAGTAGAACGGCCCGAACCGAAAAAAAAGATCGGATTGAAGCCAACCCGGCCATGTTCAGATCAAGCTATGCATGGACTTGAAGCCATGCAGGGAAACCTGCTAGCCTTGTTCAGAACGAACGTGAAGCCCACTAGTGCATGCATGGACTTGAAGTCCTTATTGCCACGACGGGCCCGAAGAAACTCCAAACCGGAATTGGAGTCCGGATGGAGTAACGCACGGGGGGGAGAGAGATTTTACCCCCTTGCCCTCGGTTCTTTATGATTTCTATTTTGTTTTTTTGAAATTGATTAGAAATTCAGAAAATCAATTAGAAATTCCAGAAAATACGAAAAAATTTCTAAAAAAATTGCAGAAAACTATTTGGCTCTGTTTTAATTTGTACGTAGCCTGATTTTCCGCATTTATGAATATTTCATGTTTTTGCTGTTATTACTTCATGAGTATTTGATCATACCATAAATCTGGTTTTATTTTCCTTAGCATTATGACATGTTGATATTTGCTGAAATTCAATTTTCTGTTGTAAAGTAATTCTGAAAATTGCTTGGAAATTAGAAGAAATTATGAAAAATGCTAGGAAAATTCCAGAATTTCTCATACAACAGTTTATGAGAACCTGTGTGGTTGGGTTTTGATTTCGGTAATGAATAAACAGATATGAGACAATTGGTGTCTAGGAAAACACACATGAGGCTTGGTTATTTAATTGGCACCCGGAAACGGGAAGTGCTCCCTCCCTCATGTGAGCCCTAGGGGCATGTTGACCTGGCCATGAGTCAAATTGACGGAGATATTCATTACTCGTTTTCGCTCCCAACCAATAAGAATTGCATGAGTTGAAATTAGACTTATGCCAAGTTTAATTGATATTGGATTTTATTTTCTGTTATTTAGTAATACTGAAAATTGCTAAATACTAGAAAAATTCTGGAAAAAGAGTGATAATTATCTACTGAATAGATATAGACCAAAACTTTATTGATTAAATGAAGATGCATGCAATATAATATTTTACCTGTAGTAAAATCTCGTATTGCTTGCATACAGGATATGTCTGACATTGCAAAAAGGAATTTCTTGTGCTTGCCTGGATGGCAAAGCAATTACCTCACCTGGGCAATGGATGCCAAAATCTACCTAATACTCGAAGACTTGAGCTGCTATTGTTCTGGCCTGGCTTGCAATCGAAGTGCTGAACCCGCAAAATGCGCCGCTTTACATTTCCTCGAGGCACCATCTTCATTCGGATCTCAAGGCCAAATACTTGATGGAGGACCCGCTGCATCGTGGAATTCCTGAAGGAACATTACAACCAAAGCAAAGATCCGTGTTGCCGCTGTAAGCACAACGCGAATGGACCCTCCTACGCTTCAGGATTTCAAATCTGCGGGCAGCTT
This sequence comes from Rhipidocladum racemiflorum, assembly GCA_036346355.1. Classification (NCBI taxonomy): domain Eukaryota; kingdom Viridiplantae; phylum Streptophyta; class Magnoliopsida; order Poales; family Poaceae; genus Rhipidocladum; species Rhipidocladum racemiflorum. The sequence goes on along the minus strand of CM070578.1, from coordinate 33,908,389 downwards.
ATAATTCTCGCAATGCACAAACTTGTCGCTAAATTGACCTTTGTAACCGTAAAGTTATCAAGCCGAGAAGATCGACAAAACCTTGTGCACTTTCCACCCCAACATGATGATACTACAACAACAAGATTGGCCATGCAAAGTACAAGAAGTACTCTGAGCTTATTAGTGTTCTGCTAGAAGCAGAAAAACATGATGAACTCCTGATGAAGAATCATCATGCAAATACTAATGGAAGTCAAGCAGTGCCTGAAGCACATGCTACCGCTCAGCAGGCTGGTAGTAGCCATGGTCGCGGAAAGGACCAAAAGTACAAGGGGAATGAATGGAAGAATGGCAGAAATCAAAAGGGAAAAGGCAAAACCCAATGGAAAGGTAAAGGGACGGATACAGGAACCTTCCAGAAGCAAGGTACAGCCAATAAGGCACCTAAATCTCAAACATGCTTTAAGTGTGGATGCGTTGGCCATTGGTCACGCAATTGTCGCACTCCAAAGCATTTGGCAGAACTTTACATGAAATCCACTGTAAGATTCCAGAAGAATCAAGAAAAGAAGGTTGAGACACACTACACCGCTCTACCAGAAGTTGAGCAAGAAGGTGGAGAGAATGATAGCAATGTTTCCCAGGAGATGGAACTTGACTTATATGGAGATCTGGAATAGTCTCCCTATACCATTTTTGCTATATGTCGCATTTCCATTAGTTGAGCCTCCTTAAGAGCCTCATCAGTTTGAATAATTATGTTCCTGCATGAACACTTGGTCTATGCTCCTGTTGAGCAATTATCAGTGATAATTAAATTGTTTTCCAGAATATTTGATATTTTATGCTATGTTTTTCCCTGATGCAATAAATGTTATTGGTATACTATGAAACCTGAAGTTGGCATTGCAATAACCTTGAGTTGAATATTATGATAAAATAATTACTAATTCTGCTGGCCATAGCATAAAGACTCCCTTAGACCTGAAGGTTTCTTACCATCTAACTTGTAGAAAAATCACTGAATTTCTTGAAGTAAATTCGAAGTGATATATGTGGACCTTTATCGGCCCCTGTTGGAACCATGCTTCTACCTAAATTAATTGCCCTATTTGTGTAAGCCTCCTTTCTAGAAGAAAGAATCAAGTCCATTCAAATGGACAATGCTAACGAGTTTACCTCAAAAGCATTATTTGGCTTTGGGAATTAATATAGAGCTTTTAATACCTCATGTCCACATAATAGAATGGCCCTGCAGAATCATTATTAAGGGAATAAAAAATTTATTGCTTGACCACTTTGCAGAATAGTAGGCTACCCACCAGTTGCTGGGGCCACGCAGTGCTGCACACCGCGATATTAATTCAACTCAAATCAACTGTATATAATGGAATTTCCCCGTTGCAGATAGTGCATGGAAGAGAATTAAGTATTTCCCATCTGCGAAAATTCGGTTATGTTGTATACATGCCAATCTCTCCACCACATCATACCGCCATGGGACTTCACCAGAAGTTGAGGGTCTGTACATGGTTCGGTACGCTGATTGTACTAAGGACATATTTCGGCATTAGGGGAAGATAAGTACCACATTAAAAAATGCCGAGTCCTTAGATCCACGCACTAAAGAGACCGAACTTGAAGTTCGGAAAGTAATAAATCTGCAACAAGTAAGCTAAGAATCTGCCAAATACCTTCACTGATCATAAGGTAGTGGAAAGATCTCATATACCTGCAGTATATGCACCTGAAAGAGTGGAAATATCCTAGAAGGATATTAAACCCACTCTTGACCCTCATGATAAAATGAGGGGGAGGCCTCCAGGTGCATGGGACTCAATTTCGTGGAGACGTCCGCAGAAATAGAGAACCAAACAATTGAGAACACTACTAATGACAGTGGAAGAAGCTCAACCTGATGTTGAGAAAATCCCTGAAGAGAGCCATCTAGAAGATGTTAACATCCCTGAAGTGATCTATCCTGAAGATGATAACACTAGCATATATTTGTGCGCACAATCCAACGCTGGGAAGTCGGAACACCCAGACTTCATCGTTGTGGGAAATCACGAGAAGCTGGAAGAAATTGATAAAGAGACATCCCTGGAGTGATGCAGGAGAATTATATATGAAGAAAGACTACAATTGTCGACATATTTTGCCTCTAAAAATTGCTAAAATCTGGATCCAGAACCAAAGTCCATGGCAGAGTGCCAGAAGCGCTCATCTAGGTTCACCTGAAAAAGCAATTGAGGTAGCGCTCGCTTAATGAGAGGAAAGTTCTTGGTCCCGCTGATGTAACATTTCTGAAAGATTCCCTGTAGGATCAAATGGATTTTTCATCCTGAAGAGATATGAAAATATCCAGGTGGTGAGATATAAAGCGAGGCTTGTAGCACAAGGGTTTTAGCAGAGACCCATAATCGATTACGATGAAATCTGTTCTCCTGAAATGAGTGGAATGACGTTCCGAAATTTAATATTGATGGCAGCGGGCTTAAACTTTTCAGTACAGTTGATGATTGTAGTGACCGCATATGTATTTGGGTCACTAAATACGGATTAAAAACAGTCGATAAGGATGTGGTACAATTGACTAAGTAGATTCCTCTTGAAAAAGGAATATGGCCCCTGAAGGAATAATGTTCCTGTGCGTTCATGAAGAAATCCCAGAATGGATTTTTATTTTCCTCTATGGTGGTACAGCCACTCAGAGATTATAAAGGAAGCATCGCGGGAATATGTTTGGCTAAGACGGGTAATTAACCATGTCCAGAAGTCATATGGTATGAATACCGTCAATACCCCTACTATTATCTATGAAGATAATGATACTTATGTTGCACAAATGCAATTGGGTTATGTAAAAAGCAATATCACGAAACATATTGCTCCTAAATTCTTTTATCCTCACGAACTCCAGAATAATGGTGAGATAAAAATAATGCAAACTAAATCATGTGAAAATCTAGCAGATTAATTCACAAAATCTTTGCCAAATCCACCTTCCAAAGGTATGTCAATGGCATTGGAATGAGGCGGCTTAGAGATTTGCATAGTTCAGGGGAAGTAAACCCCTGAACCATAATCCCTTTGCATGATCCTGAAGATCATAAGTTGTACTCTTTTTCCTTTGTGAGTTTTCCTGATGTTTCTCACATAAAGGTTTTTAATGAGGCAACAAATGCAACATAAGGAGCGAATGCGATGTACTCTTTTCTCCATCTCTTTTTTCCCACTGGGTTTTTTGAGTGGAGTTTTTAACGAGACATATGCATTACGCGGTATTTGCCCAAGGGGAAGTGTTATGAGATATGACTCTAACCGTATACGGTTAGGAGTCTATCTCTAATATGTGGGCAAATCCCTAATACCTCTTCTATAAATACCGGGTGCCTCCCATTGTATCTACACACATTGATCAATAAAGAAGAGAGAGCTCCACCCTATATCCCGTGTCTCTTGTTCTTGTGTTCTTGTTGATTGCCGGTGTTCGACGTGGGGAACGACTTGTTTTACAACAGTTGCGTCCATGCCGTTCGAATTAGCAGTGATCACTCGAGGTACAAGTGATTTGGATCTCGTTAATTTGGATTTTGAAACAACCTCAAAATTTCAAAAAGAAATTGAAATGGAGATTTATTTGCATTTCTGTTGAATTTGAAAATTGAAATTGGATTTGATTTTCGGTTTTAGCCTTGGGCCGTTTCCTCCTGTTTCTTGGGCCGTCGGCTTCCTCCCCGCGTGGCCCATCGGCCTGCCTCGCCGCTCGCCAGCCCAGCTCGCCCACACGACCCGTCGCCTCCGGTGCTGCCCACGCCGCCTCGCGCGTGCCCCATGTCGCCCGATCGCGCCGCTTGGTCCCCGATCACCCGACCGTGGACGCCGCCCGGCCGCTCCGCTTGACTCGCCACGCCGCCGTCGCCGCGCCCACCCGCTTGCCGCGAAACCGCCTCCGCTCGAGCCCTATAAAAGTCGGCCTCCACCCTCGTTGCAACTCGCCCCTCCCTCGCCTTTCGTGGTGAGCTCTCCCTCCCTCGCCCTCCGTCTCCCCAGCCTCATTTGCCGCCGCCTTGACCATGCAAACCCTATCCCCAGTGCCACCCGAGTGGGCTGGGCCGCTAGGTGGGCCGCTTGCCTCTCGCCTCTACTGGGCCGGCCAGCCGAGGCCTCGCCACAGACCAAGGCCAAAATGGCCAAATGGGCCGCGCCATTTCGGCCCATGCACTGTTCAAGCATTTTCCCAATTTTTGGATTTTTAATATTAATTATTAATCCGAACGTTTAAAAATCCAGAAAATGCCAAGAAAAATCCCGGAAAACCCAAGAACCCCATAAATACATATTCTGAACCGTTTCGCGCCACTGAGTCCAAAAGTGACCCCAATCTGCAATCCGAAGCTCCCAAAATTCCCAAAATGACCATTTTACCCTCCGTTCTCTCCCGGCTCGGTTTTCGGTTTCCGTTTTCGATTCCGGTTATTGTTTTTCGTTTATTTATGGTTGCTCGCCTCTTTTGCGCTAGATTCGACCGTCGAGCCACCGCAGGAGCAGAAGCAGTACCCGGAGCTGGACTAGCCGGAAGCCGAGTACGACTCCATCCACTACGATTTAGTTGTTTGCCGCCGAGCAAGGCAAGCCGCACTCGTTTGATCATATTGCGCCCAAAATCACGCCTGTTATAATTCGTAATTAATTTCTATCGCATTATGTTAAAATGTATGTTGAATTATTAAAACTCGTTATATTAGAATGACATGATGCCTAGATAATGCCAAATTGTTCATTAAACCTCCTTAACACTGTTGAACCCTATTAAACCCTTGATTAACCCTAGATGATTAATTATGCCATGTTAGTTAATTATTATTCTGATAGCTACTTTAAATGTTTTGAAATGAAAATAAATGATGTAGAGTCATCGGCTCGAAGTTTGTAAAAGTGCTACAGTCAGGGGGACAGTATTGGGCTATCCACGAGGTGGATTTGAGTCCGATCCCCAGCTGATGATTAATGCCTTGGTTGGTATGGTAGCTGGTACACGTTGGTACCAGATAGTTTGTGAAATATTTGTAACACCCCGGCATTTAATATGCTCGAATGCTACCAAACATAGACTAAGCAACCTCTAAATACCACAATTACAAGTAAATTACAGCAAAGGAGCAAATGCTAATACCGAAAATTTCGGCAGCATCTCCTTTGTTTTTCCATTAATTGAAGCAACAACAATAGCATAGCAATTTATGGCAATATATGAGACATCCAAAACAGCAATAAATAGTGGTATGATAGCAGTATAAATCAAATTTTAAGCATTTAGAGTCTTCATGAGCCAAACGAACAATAAGGCTCTCATAACGCAAAACTAGATCATAAACCAACATGCATCACACTAAATTTATTATCAAGACTACAAATGAATAACTATGGGAACAATTGTGTGAAGCTACGTGTAGGAGTGTGACTAGTTCCCTTCCCTGCATGCCGGTCTCATGGTACCTAAAACAACAAGAAAGCACAAGCGTGAGTTCAACACTCAGCAAGTATATTGCAATGGTACAAAAGAACAATTACATGGCTTCAACACCTCAATCATGCCTATCTTCTTATTCATACTCACATATCATTTTTCACATATCATCATCATCATATATGCAATGCGGTGCACATATCTCCTGGAAACTCATACCGGTATGGTTGAGTGCACACCCGTCGGTGTGCACCCTCTCTCCCGTTCCATCCCGAAGATGGAGGGTGCCTACTCCTCTCTTCCATTCACCGCGGTGGATGGAATCACGATGTAGGACTTACTCAATGGCGCCCCGGACTAGTCATAACTTTCTCACCGACCTTACCGAACTAGTTATGACTTTCTCACCGACCCGGCCATGTATCATGCCATGTATGCAAACATGCCAACATCATAGATAACTTGTACATTAACACATGGCATCACAACATAATAAAATATATTCATCATATCAATGGCAAACATTAAAGCATGGCATGTGAACATATCATATATTCAATTTCAACTCAACAAAACTAGCAATCTACAACCCGCTACCCATTCCAATACACTTGCCTCAACCATGGGCGACGAATTGGCGAGAAGTAGAGGGCACTCCCGGGGTCACACCACCTGCACATAGGCACCACACACTCAAAATCATACCCACAAAACAATACGCAAACACTATTCTACCCCGACTTCGCAAACTACTCGCAAAACTCAAAAACAGAGGTTCTGTCCCGTCGGGATAGCATACTTCCAATGAGCATAACTCGGGTTCTAAAACTCTGAATCGATTAAACGAGTACATCCTCGCGTAGCTTAGGAAATTTCCTAACTTTTTCTAAGTATATGGAAAAACTGATTCAGCCTCTAAAGTGGTTTAATCTACATAATACCGTGATCTGTTCCATTCTTGTCACAGATTTGAACACGTTCGGTAAAACGAGCATAACCTTCAAACGACTGGGCGGAATTGGACATTTTTTATGTACACTGAAAGGTATTGAAGTTATCTACAATTTCTTCAACAAGCGGACGACCAAATTCCGAATCTAAAATCACGAAAACAGCTGCCCTAGGTCAACTGCACAATCTGCTCGAAGCAGAGAACGTGGCAAACTCTAGATTTCATCTAATCTACCCAATTACAGTACCGCCAATTGATCTAAAAACATGATATCAACCCCTAGAACAGTACCTAGACCAACCCCAGGGATTCCCATGGCCATACCTTCGCCCGACGAACGAAGAACCAACGGATCTCCTCCCGGTTCGCGCGATCTCCTTCCTCGCTCCAAATCCACCGGATCTCCTCATCGCGGAGCGGTCCAATGGATGGATCTGCGGGGTGGTGAGGTGGAGAACTCCCCTAGAGGCAGCAAGGGAGGTGGAGAGGTGGTGGAGGGGGTGGTGGCGCAATGGGGAGAGGAGATGGCGCGGCTAGGAGGGAGATGAGAGGGGTGGCGGCTAGGGTTTGCAAAGGGGAGAGGTGGGGGGCGCACAAGGGCTGTGGGGGGGGGGGGCGCATGGTAGGTCATGCTGCCCTCCTCCCCCTCATGGGCCGGGAAACCCCCACCTTTGGCCCAAGTGGGGTCCCCCCTAAGGCCCAATTCGCCCCGGAAAGGCCCGAACTCCCGAAATCGGCCCGGAAACGCGATTAAACACATACCGTAAAGTATAAATCTCCAAATTCACATTTTATAATGTCACAAACTCTAATTTCACATTTTATAAAGTCTCGACATTCCGTAGTGTCACAATATTTAAAGCTTGTTCTTTGGCAATGTAAGGATAATAACCCCTTGAGCAAAGTAAATAACTTAAGATTGCGCTCAACCACAAGTCGGACTGGTCTGTGGATCTGTCTCCAACATAGCTCAGTACTTGGTCCTCTCCTGGGAAATTTGATTAAATTGGTGGTATCATTCTCGGTGGAGAATGGGGATCAGCCTTCCCGGCAGGGAAGTATACTGAAGGGGTGGAACGGGAATGGACCGTAGTCATTCGCCGATTCTCACAACGGTAGGTACTCGTTAGAACAGTGGGTTCTAATGTAGTGTTCAGGCCTATCGATTAATAACTGGATCCAGGAATGATTTAATGAAATGCTGTGATAATCTCGGCCCGGTCGCATGCATTTAAGTTGCATGTAAATCGCGTTGGCATTAACGGTCGTAGATATCTTGTGGATAAAGCTGAGCACCTCTGCAGAGTTAATCAAATGGAAATCGATTAAGCCGTACTTCCTGTAAATGAAGTTAAGTTTGAACTGGAGTGATTACCCATAACCTAGCTCAAGTAATTACTTTGGAATTTGGAAAATTTGGTTAATGTTGTTGAACTTATGGAACCCCCCGTATTACTTATTTATAGTTTGTATTTCAAATTTAAAATGATGTTAGAAATAAAACTGCATCCATATACTTAAAACCTATTGCCATCATTTGTAGCCCATTTACATGTAATATTTAGAAATCCCCGTGCGACTTGTTGAGTACTGTCTGCAAACCCCCGCTCGTTTCAGAGTTCCAAGACGCTGGCGAGTACCAGGAGATTGTAGATGGCGATCTTGTTTGGTTTTAGGTCTTTGTCTTTGCTCAGGCCCTGCCAGTGGAGTCTTTTGGTAATGTAATCTATTCGAGGCTTATGACGCCTCTTTTGTAAAAACCTTCGGCCGTTAGGCCTTATATTGAATAAAAAGAGTTGAATTGCTTTTGTTTGGCAATATACACTTGTCTTTTCCAGCAGCTAATCTTCCTAGGTAGCTGTTGTGATATTTCGACGAGCCCCTGAAAAGGCGGTCCGTCACAGATTTGCAAAATGATTACCGTGTGTGGGTGTGAGGCCTCTTCGGTTTTTGCTTCCGCCAAATTCCGTCGCAATTCCATGTCAGGAATAAAAAAGAGAGTAAATTTCACAACACTACGTGTTTCTTTTTACAAACTTTTTTTTTTAAAAAAAACAGGTTTTAAGCAAACTTGTATCATAAAATTATAGGTTTTAGAATTAATTATTCATTATAACAAGTTCAGATGGTGTGTATCCACGTGGCGACCTTACACACGAGAAAAATCAGAAATGAGGCATATGAGACCGCCATATGGACCGTACTACCAGACCAACTACAAAAAAATGGTCAACTCTAAAACTTGCAGTTTTATGACACAAGTTCTTTTAAAATCTGTAGTTTTATAAAATAGAAGTTAAAACATATAGTTTTACAATAGATTGTACTGTAAGCATGTAGTTTTATGAAATTTATTGAAAAAAATCAAGTTTGTCTGAGCTGCTGCAGTTTCTGGCCTTAAAAGTTAAAGATTGGGCCCAATATGGGCTTCGCAATTAGAACCCTGCAGGTCTGATGCGCAGCCCGTAGGACCGATTTGATGACCTGGGCCTGCCAAATCCTTCATTGCTTATGGCCAATTTCCTTGTTGGTAGTTTCTTGTTTTGTGTTATCTAAGAGTTTGTCCTTCCCTTCCTTAAAAAAAGTTAATCCTCCCCTATTTTCTTTTATATAGATTTTTTTTCGACGTTAACTGCTAAGGCATACACGTTATTAGCAATGCAAAAATTTCTCCGCTTGAAAGGTGATTTGAAAAAGAATCAGCTAGCTGTAAACCAACGTACTCAAAAATGGTTAAGCAAACGAGATTATCATAACTCCGCAAATGCCAAACCGAGCCTATAATTGATAAACAAATTTTTTCCCTCCCAAGTAAGAAATATTCTTAATATGTAATGAATAAGGTACAACCTTTGTAAGGTCGAGGATATGCCTAGAGGGAGATAAATATACAGCTTTAAAAAATTCTCTAAGATTAATTAACTCACCGAAGTACCTCTATGTTAATTAAAACCTTAACAAGGATAATACGAAAGCGATAAACAAAGGTTTTGATAATTAAGGCCTAAAACAACTAATCTCATTAACTGCACTAGCCAACTAAGTCTCTGAACAAGAAATTGCAATCCTAGTGACAATCAAGCAATTTAATTATAGGAATATAACTTGCAACTATATAAATAAAGATTGCTTAAAAGAAAATAAGCACAAGAGACACACCAATGTTTTATCGTGGTCTCGGAGACTTGCCTATCTCTCTTAATCCATGTTGAGGCAAACCCAAACCTTTTTGGACCTGCTCTACGAATTGAGCAACCACCTCGAATCCACTAGTGGTTGCTCATTCTCCCTCTGGGTAGGTGAGCACCGACCTTCACACTTTACTAGGCCTTCTCACAATCTCCAAGAAAAGGTCACCGTGCATCACACCTCTTGCGCCATCTAAGTATCGGCAAACACCAAGAATAACAAGCTAAGCCTTTAGCTTGAATTTCACCAAGTGCAACATATGCACAATGGTGACCTCCTAAGTACAACACATGCACTAGGATCATTTTCAAGTGCAATACATGCACAAGATGCTCTCAATCCTCTTCGTAATTGCAACACATGCAATTAGAGCTCACTCTTAACTAAATAAGCAAATATAAGAGTGCAACACATGCACTACCTCATCCAATGTGAAATCATGTGCTGAAACATTGGCTTGGTGATGAATTTGGTATTGCAAAGTGGTTGTGCTCATGGCATGTGTGGTGCATGTGCATGTGCTGTTTCAGATAATTATTTGATATGCTTGTCATTGCATGGTAATTGTTTTTCTTGATGCAATGCGCTCGTGTGAGTGGTTGCATGGACTGATCTTGAGTCAAGTCGTGGACTTGTGCTAGTACACGGTTTTTTGTTTGTTCATGTGTAGGTGTTGCTTGAGGTCGAACGTGATCGATGATGGGACCGGAACTAGGTTCATGGAGGAACTGAGGTTCGGAACTAGGTTCAGGGAGGAGAGGTCTTAGTGGTCAAGGATGTCATGCGAGACGTTTGGACTAGAGAACGGTGCACGTGAAGACACGTGAGTCACGCAGTAGCGACAGGTGGGCCTTACGAGTGCATGCGTGAATTTTGGGCTGTGTGCATATATTGGGCCATATGTAATTGGGCCAGGTGGATATGTATGCATGTATCTGTATACAAACTCTTTAGGATTGCTCATTATAAATAGGGGGATGTGTCCTCCGTTTATGGTTGAGCTAGGGATTAGGCACTACACCATGACACAATGTTACCGTAGATGTTTGTCGGAAATAATCAGTGACCACCAACAAACTATTTGTCGGTAAATTTAATCAACAGACTATCTGTCGGTAATACTTCTTTTAGGGTCAGATTGTCTATCGACAATTATATATGTATTAAGAACTAATTATGTGTCGGTAAATCTCATGTTATGGGTCAAACTATCGGTCGGTAATAATGTTCTGTCGGCAAATATTTAGGACAAATAATAATTATTAATTGACTGAGAGGAGCGTGGCAAAATTCGGCGGGAGAAGAAAACAATGCGCGGCAACTCAGGTAGGGTTTATTTTCCCACATCATGCGTGACTCCTTCCCCAAAATCCCCACATCACGCGCGCCTTCGATCCCCCCACCCCGCCGTTGCCCCAGGCGCCTTTGATCCCCCCCGCCGCCGCCCCCACGTGAGCCTTCCCCCCTCCCCGCCTGCCACCGCCGCCCCCACGCACTGCTTCTTGCCCCTACCGCCGCCCCCACGCACGCCCCCCCTCGCCGCAGTGGCTCGAAGCCTCCTCCCCGACGTGCGTGACATTCTCCTCCAGCTCTCCCTCCGCCGCGACTACCCGGCTGACATAGGTCTCCAACGCTAGGTTGATTCCCCAAAATCCTCAATCCATTCAGCGGCCCATTCCATCATTCCCCGTGGTTGTCGCCCATCGGTCTCAGCGGCTCGGTGCGTCACCTCTGACAAACGATGCCCTCCGACACCTCCTCCCACAATGCTGCCTCGAGCTGATTGCGCTGGCTCCTGAACCCCCTCTAGGCTGATGGCTGAGAGAGGTATCAAATGTTTTTGTTATTTTCATGAGACTGGTTCAAGTGTGCTATGAAACATTTTGTTCATGAGACTGGTTTACACGATCAAGTTGCTCAGAGAGATTTTTTTAGGGAAAAAGTTGCATATCACCTTGATGATTGTTTGATTATGTTATGGTTTTTGGTATGAAATGCTGCGCTCAGGAGTCACGAGTCATGATAGTTGCAAGATATGGGTAAAGTTGGACCCAACTACGGGAAGAAATAGTCATAGTGTTATATATGGAAGCCATCTTTTTCCTGTGTAAATATATACTTTTTGCTGCTATCTGGCTAGTCCCTTCTAATTCTCTCAAGCTTATTAAAAACTCATGTGTATGGTGTAAATTTTTTCAATAACATATATTACATCCACCTTATTAATTAGTGTAATTATCCAAACAAACAATGAAGATGGTCTCATCTTCATCGAGAGGTGTTTTGTATGCATCTTTTTTAAAAAGTTATATAAATATGAAATCATAGATGAAGGGTGGATATTGATTACTTACCATTTCTCTTGCTTCAAGATTTATACAATTTAATTGAGAGAGCACGCATAAAGGCACTACTCATCTCTATACCATTCTGTGCTGCGAGGTGCTTCTGTGTCTCATAAATTAAGGGTTGTCTATTTGTAATGTGATTTAGAAATAGCAATCCACGTAAAATTCCGAACGTAGCAATGGACATTTGTGCCATCTAACCATTTACTACAAGATTGTATCATGTTGTAATTTTGCAGATACCAATAAACATTGAAGGCATAAACTGTTTGGTAAAGCTCCCTTTAGTGTTTAGTCTTCAACTGCTATGCATTATCTTGTCTTTTTGTTAAACTGCTCCCAAGTATCAATTGTTTTTTGATAAACTACTCCCAAGTATCAATTGTTCTTTTGGATGTGTAACTAGGATCATCTCCTCACTCATAATAATACCTTTTGGATGTGCACCGGTTGAAACGCTGGTAGTTGAGATGCTTGTTTTCACAATAACTTGAACCTTGCTTACTGATCTATACCTGAACATACAAGGTTTTTTACGAATTTATGCAGATCCTTCGTAATACTCTCCCTGGGGCTATCATAACTTGGTCCTTGCTGATTTGTCCTCCCTGATTTTCCTCATATATTCATTGAGCAGCTGAAAAGTGTTCTTCAGAGATTGGAAACTTCTATAGGGTAAGTATCCTATAGTTGTATTTGTCTCCTTAATGCATATAATGAGTACTTTTGCAAAATAACAAAGCATTATGACAAACTATCTGTCGGCAATTGTAGTATCTGTCGGCAAAGATATTTCCGTCGGCGAAAATATATCTGTCGGGAAAACTTGGTCTGTCGGTAGATCTTTCATTAATGTGGTCAGACTATCGGTCGGTAAAAATTTATTTGTTGGCAAAGGTGTTTACCGGCAGGACTTTAGCCGACTGTCGTTATCTATCGGCAAAAGTTTTGCCGACAGATAGTGTGTTGGTATACAGTGTCTTTGCCGACAGATGCTCTGTCAGTATTATTGGGTCATGGTGTAGTGAGGGTTTGTACTCTTTTGTTTTGGAGTATTATAATCAGACTAGACAAAAAAAAAATAAAAATTAATTTCTTCGAAGCAAGCAACGGCTGTGATTTCCACGTGTGAAGATAGATAGAGAAAAATTGCTGCGGCAAATCAGAAAAAGGAATTTCTTGCAGCGGCTCAGCGAGCTTGAGAGGCGGCACAACAAACCGAAAAAGAGCCCAGGCTTTCAACGGGAGTAGGTGCGGCGTGGAGGTGCAGGTGACGCCCATGCGCACGGAGATCACCATCTAGGCCACGCGGACGCAGAACATGCTTGAGGAGAAGGGCCGCAGGATTAGGGAGCTCACCTTGCCTCGTACGTACGTGCACATGGAATAGAAGAGGCTCAATTTCCTTGGTACCTAAGCTTGGCTATTTGTTTGTTCTACATGCACGCATAGGAAGAAGGTAATCTAAAGTATACTACTATTTTGAAAGATTGGATGCCACATGAATTAATTTAGGTTTGCTAATTGATTCATTATCTATCTTGATTCTTTGAGTTTCTTCTTGATTTGATGCATCCAAAATCTTCCTAGAGCGTTAATTTAGTGTTCCTCAAAGTTTTGTTGGTTAATCTTTGGTAGATTTTATTTAATCACGAAATTAGGGTTTAATCAATTCTCGTCATTATTGATATAGTTAATTTGCGAAGCTTATAACTTTTGATCCGTAGATCCGATCGGGCTGATTCTTGTTGGGTTAATTTTGAAATTGAATCTAGTTTCTACAGTAAAAAATTCACAACAATCCGACAGTTGGATCTTTAGGAATTAATGTTTTAGTGAACATATGTTAATCTATTTTTGCTGAAAACCGAAGCAATTATTTGATTCCGAATTGGGGTGAATTTTTAGTAGATCAAAAATTTGATTTTAGCTTCCACGCAATCATTCACCCCCCTCTGATTGCTATACTAGTATATATCGATCCGACACCCAAAGACTCAACAAAGCCAGACCTAATACTAACCCCAAGGCTCCTTTCACAGTCACCCACACGAAAACTAGCCGTTGGGGGGGTATTGTGGGCAAAAACCAGCAAAGCCAGTACTACTGCCTTTCTAGGGCAGGTAGTACTGCCTCCAAGCCAACGGCTAGAAAACTAGCTGTTGCATAGAAAACCCGGTACTACCACCCTTCTAGGTGCAGTAGTACCGCTCGAGCGGTAGTATCAACCCCACGGATGGTACTGCCGGCCTCAACATAACACCAGAAAACCTTTTTCTGGAAAACAACTACTGCCCCATAGGGCCGATACTACCGCACCTTCGGTAGTACCACTCCCATATGGTCGGTAGCTCCGACCTCAAAAACTCCGAACACCACATGCTCTTTTGAAAAATAACTACCGCTCAAACGAGCGGTAGCATCGACCAAGTGGTAGTACCGGCCCCCATAAGCGGTACTACAGGCTGAGCGGTGCTACCGACCCCACATGGGTGGTAGTTCTGGTCTTAGGGAGAAAACCAAGTTTTTCACAAAAACTTTTCTCCAAACCAACACAGATTGATTCTTTGAGTTATGTGATGATCAATACTGTGACACTACAGAATGTCGTGACTTTATAAAATGTGAAATTGGAGATTAAAACTTTACGGTATGAGTATTAATCGCGTTTCTGGGCCTATTCTGGGTGTTTGGGCCCTTCCGGGGGAGTTTGGGCCTTAGGGGAACAAATTGGGCCGTTGGGGGAGGCTATTGGGCCATGTGGGGAAGATGGGGGGGGGGGCAGCATAGCCTGCCCATGCGCCCCCCAAACCCTAGGGTGCCCCCCACCTCCTCCTCCTCCCACTCCTAGCCGCCACCCCTCCTTGCACCTCCACCCCTTCCCCCTTCCTCCCCCACCTCCCCACCTCTCCTAGCCGGCCCTAGGAGAGATCCACCCCCATCCCTTGCTGCCACACCCTTCCATACCATTGTCCTCTCCATCGGGAAGCTCCGCGACGAGGAGATCCGGCGGTTCCGACGCGAGGAAGAAGATCGGGGAACCGGGAGGAGAAGTTTTGGCGTTCATCGTTCGTCGGGCAAAGGTATGGCTATGGGTGATCCTTGGGGATGGTCTAGGTGCTGTGCTAGAGGGTGTTTTGATGCTTTTAGATCAAGAGGTGGTGCTGTGATTGGGTAGATTGGATGAAAACTAGAGATTTCATAGTTCTCTGTTTCGGGTAGATTGGGCATACGGCCTAGG
Source organism: Rhipidocladum racemiflorum (assembly GCA_036346355.1). Lineage (NCBI taxonomy): Eukaryota > Viridiplantae > Streptophyta > Magnoliopsida > Poales > Poaceae > Rhipidocladum > Rhipidocladum racemiflorum. The sequence goes on along the minus strand of CM070578.1, from coordinate 33,893,204 downwards.
GTTTGAGTTTTCGCAATTTTAGAGTCGGAATTTGGTCGGCCGCCTATTTAGAAAGTTGTAGATAACTTCAATACCTTTAATTGGACACCAAGAACATCCAATTACGCCCAGCCGTTTGAAAGTTATGATAATTTTACCGAGCGTGTTCAAATCTATGACGTAATTGGGACAAAACGTAATGTTTTGTAGATTAGATAATTTTAGAGGCCGAATCAGCTTTTCCCAATACTTAGAAAAAGCTAGGAAATTTCCTAAGCTTCGCGATGATGTACTCGTTTACTTGATTTGGTGTAACACCCCGACATCTAGTATGCCCGAATGCTACCAAACATAGACTAAACATCACCTAAATACCATAAATAAAGACAAATTACAGCAAAGGCACAAATGCTAAAAACCGAAATTTCGGACGCATCTCCTTTGTTTTAACATGAATTGAAACAATAGCAATATCATGGCAATATATATATCATAACACAAGATATCTAAAGCAGCAATATATAATGGATAAAGCATCAATATAAGCCAATAAGACCAAATCCAACCACTCCATAATCTATAGCTAAGCAAATAAGGATCACAAGCACACTAAATTATTCCATACACCAAGTTCATGGCACTTATTAAGATCATGACTAAAAAAAATGGTAAATTTGGCTGGAACTACGTGAAGATGTGTATTAAGATCATGACTAAAAAAAATGGTAAATTTGGCTGGAACTACGTGAAGATGTGTAGCTATTGCCCCTTCCCACATGCCGATGTCATGGTACCTAAAAACAACATAAGACACAAGCGTGAGTTCATCACTCAGCAAGTATATTGCAATGGACCATAAAAACAATTTAATGTTATCATCACTAAATACCATGATCAACACCATGAATACCATATCATTCTCATGTCTCATCATCATTGTACTCATTTCATCATCATCATGTATGCAACGCAAATGCTCATATCTCCACGGCTAATACATCTGGTATTGCCGAGTGCACACCCGTCGTGCACCCCCTTCCCAGGGACCGAGTAGGCAACTAGAGGGGGTGAATAGATGCCGAATAAAATTCAACTATTTCTTCGGAAAATTAAAGAACCCCCTAAAGAGCGGAAGAATATCTAATATCGTAGAAATCAAAACCCTAGATTAATTAAGCGAGACAAATCGAAAAAAATCAAAACTAGTTCTATAAAAATCGAACAATCCTTCTAATCAAGAATCATAGCAAAGAGTATGTAAAAAATTGCATAACCTTTTCTTTATTCCAAAGCCACTCCTTCCCGTGAGGACACCAAAATCTCTAATCTCACAAGATTAGAAAACCATAAAATCTCTAATCTCACAAGATTAGAAAAACACCTAAAATCTCTAATCTCTTGTAGGCACCTCTTGCTTCTTGCGCTTTGCCTTGATTGATTTTCTTTAGCTTCATTGGCTTAGTATATATCGCAGCCATCCTCCACGGTGTCCAAATCGTAAACCATGTGGTCTCCCACGGTCTCCTTCTCGACACGGCCACCGATCCACCTGCCTGCTGGCTCTGCCGAACTTCCACTCGGTCACGGCAGCCTGCCCCCTAAGCTCTGTGCATGCATGCTGCACCGACGCCAACACGCAATGCATCACACGCCACTCACTCTCTCTGACGCGGCACATGCATTCTCGCCGACGCACACACCACTCACGCCATGCACTCACGCACACTAGCATGCACACACACATGCACCACTCACGCACACATGTATGCACCACACACACATGCATATGACCTCACTTGCCGCTGCCACAGTAGCCATCGGACGCTGCGTTGCACTTTCAGCCGCTACGCCGCCGCAGCCCAACACGCCTCGGCCTCGCGACCTCGACGCCACGCACAGGTGCCCCGGCCTCGGCCATTGACTTTATTCACCCTGCTCTACGCGCTGACCGCTTAGTTGCGACCAGCTTCAGCCCGCCGGGCCGCTGCCTGACGCACTGCGTGTACCCTACCAGGGCCGCCTTGTCTGGCGTTGCCTCGCGAAGCTCCCGGCCGCTGCAACGATCTCGACCACGTGCACCGCTTCTAGTCAGAACATCTCGCATGACACCCTTGACCCTCACGACCTCGGGCCTCCCTCGAACCTAGTCTTGGTCCCGTCCATTGACCATGTTCGACCTCAAGCAACACCTGCACGTGAACAAAAACACAAAATACTTCCGAGCCCAAGTCCGCGACTTGACTCCACATTAATCCATACAACCAACTGGTTTCAGATCTTTTTCAAATACTGAGCCAAAAATCAAATCAACTCAAATCTTTTCAAATCTCTTCGAATATTCAAATACTCATCATCAAAAACACATGGATCAAAAAACAATGATCCTTCAATCTCCCCCTTGATGAGTAATTTGACAAAACACAATATAAGATTTGACAAAGGTAAAGAAGAAAAATACAAAATGAGAGTTTGAGACCAAAAAGATTCCAAGACCAAGTAAAGACCAAGTAAATCCAAATTCTCAAACAGTTTGAATTATATTCCTCTCCCCCTTTTTGACAAAATAGTCATCAAGAACTCAAAACTCCCCCTTAATGAATGCAGTATCTCAAGCTTTGAAGTATATTCAAGGTATATAATCAAAGTAAAGCATTTGGAGAGTTTTTACGAGAGTTTTCACATTTTGTATCAATTTATCCAATGAGAAAACAAATTGTGAGAATATGGAGGCTCTAACACATAGAATAGTTGTTGCATAAGCAAATTAGAGCAAACAAGTAAAATGTCATAAACTGATTTTACCAAAGCTAAAAAGAAATCTATCATGAGCAAAGAGAGACTTTCAAATTCACTAATGTTTGTCTCAAGCCTTTTCAAAAATTTGAATTTCTTTTTCTCTTTTAGCAAGTTTGACAATTTTGCTTTGTGATCAACAGGGATGACAAGTAATCGCACACTAGCCCATACTTGTGTATGAGTAGGTAGTTCTTTCTTGTATCTTTCTCACTTTAAATTGGCAAGTGGCTTCACATTGTTCACGAACTTTTGTTTAGACAAGTAGCCTTTTTTCTTGCATCTTTTGAATTTAAATCCCTGGCAAGGAAGCTGCACATTGTACTAAACTTGTGTTTAGCCAAGTAGCTTTGCTTGCATCTTTTTCAACTTGCTTTTATCATTTAAAACACTGATTTTGCTTTGAGACTCATAATGATCATTTGAAGTCCAACAAAAAGCTCACACATAGTTTCTAATCAGCTCTAGCCTTTCAACAGATGACAAGAAACTTTTAAGCCTATTTCACAAATGCAATACCATAATGAACAAGAGCCAAAATATTCTCAAAAAGCATCTCAAATTGAATTATTTTAGTCTTTTAGTCTTTTAGTGAGAAGTGAAGCAATGTAGCATTAATTTGACTATATACACAAGAATAGTCAACAAAGCTTTGTACTACATGATGCAATGAAAACAGGGGAGTTTTCTTTAAGTGTAACGACAAAATAGCTCCTTGTAGTAACCAAAGTCAAGTAACACAAATGAAAGAGTTAAAATCAAGACTCCCCTCAAATCAACCCATGGGATGAATGATCCCAAGTTCGCGTAAAGAAAGCAAAAGCGAGAAGAATCAAGCTGCTTAGAGAAAATATCAAGAATTTGAGTATCCGAATCAACAAATTTCACCAATAGCTCCTTTTTCAACAAGATCTCTAAGAAAGTGAAATCTGATGTCAATGTGTCCAAGAAAGAGAATTACTCAAGAAGTGGCATGAACCAGATGTATCTTTTTCTATCAATTCTACATCCTCCAAATTCAACATCAAAGAAAGCTCTTAAACTAATGCATGAGGAAGCGTAAAAGCCAAATGCCAAAATCTTGAGTACCACGGAGATACCTTGTAAAATCCTCTTGATAGCTTGTCGATGTGAAGCACGCGGGAAGCTTGAAAGCGAGGACACAAGCACACAAAGAACTCCAATTATCTCATCCTCAACAGACATCATCATCATCATCATCTTCATCAACAAAGATACTCTCCCCAATTCTTATCATCGGACAAGTGATGTGAGCATCCTAATCCACTAGCCATATGTTCTCCTTCCTCGTGAGAAGCCTACATAGAAGCGAAAGTGTCGAGGTCTCGATCTGGGTTAGAAATAAGATGTTTAGGAATCCAAGATCGAGACACACGACGCACGTCAAAGAGGGCACAACACGAGCATTCTTATGCACAAAGATAGATTTGTCTTTCCCGTGTTCTTACCAACAAAAGGTGTTTGCATCACCCTAGGCACATAATGAGAAATGAAACGTGCCTAGAAATTAGACCTAGCCTTAGTTCTTTCTTTCTTTTGTTGTTTGGCTAGTCTAAAGCGTAAATTCACCAAATGACTATCTTTCCCACAATGAGTGCAATTGTACTTAACATATGGTTTGGCATTAGAAGTAACTTTTGCACTTGAAATAGTGGGAGATAGAGTGCCGCCAGATTTAATCAAAGTTCTTTTAGACTCATTATCAATTTTCATTTTTGCTCTCAACAGTTTAGTAGAAGCATGAGAGTTAAAACCTAAACCCTGTTTGTTGAAGCTCACTTTAGATTGATCTAAAATCATGTTCAAATTTTTCTTCCCTTTAGTGAACCTAGAAAGAGAATCTTGCAAGTAGTCAACCTTTTTAGCAAGATTTAAACAATTATCACAAGGAGTGTCAATTTTAGCTTTCTGCTTCTCGGCAATTTGAACACGAGTTAATTTCATGAGTGAACATGTCATTTGTTAATTGGGTAACTCTACAATTTGCATCTTTTAATTTCAACTCAAGAATAGAACATTTAGAGCAAGCAATCGATCATGTAAACTATCAAGAGAAACCAATATTTTTCACAAGTTTTTCATTTTCAATTGTTCGGCATAAACGTGTTCTAGTTTAATCACATGTTCCTCTTTTAGTGACTTAATTTCAAATTTGAGATCTAAGCAAGTATCACAAATATTTTCAAATTTGAATTTCTAAGATCAAAGTTTTCGCTTTTAGCATGGATAGATCTTTTTTTCTAAGCTTTTATTTTTGAGTGAAGATTTTCTTAAAGATTTTCTCAATATGACTAAAACTTCACAAAGCTCATCATGAAAGGCATTACCTCATCACGTCGGAGGTGTCAGTTGTCACTAGAATCACTAGTGTTCCTTTGCCATGAAGCATAGTCCGGTGAGATCCTTCTCATTCAAACTTCGCTTGCTTTCGCTTCCTTCTCATCTTCATTGAGTCATCAATGTCGCTAAGTCTGCTTACCAATTGCCTCAAGACTTTGTTGAGCATCTTCTTTGTCCGTTGCTTATTTTTGTCCTTGCTTTCTTTTGGCCTAAGGACTTGGAGGAGTTGCTTTGCTCCTTCTCCTCTTTATCTTTGTTCTTGAAAGCTTAGCACGGATGCCCGGCCTTGCCGCAGTTGTAGCAAAGGGATGGAGGCTCCTCTTCTCTCCCTTGATCTCATGTACGTGCATTGACACGCTTGGAAAGAAGAGCAAGTGTATCTTCGTATTTGATCTAGCCGTTCATCACTAAGAGCACTCAAGCGTAAATGGAATATGATGATGAAGAACTAGTAGTATTATCACATGAAGAAGAATTTGCATTAAGAGCCAAAGAGTTATCATTGGATGTTACGAAACAATATCTATTTCAAAAGTCTTGAGACTAGAATAAAGTTTATCCAATGTCATTTCACTCATCTTGTGAGCCTCCTAAAAGCGATTTTCATTTGCCGATTTTAAGATCAAGAGAAGATAAGAAATGTCTAGCATTTTCAGAGTCAGTGTATTGTACATCAACAAATTTCTAAGATTGTTTAAGATTCTATTAAAGCGAGCAAAACAATCATCTAATGATTCTCCAGAGTTCATTTCAAATCTAGTGTATTCCTTTTTAAATTGATCTTGCCTAGCCTCTTTGATGTAGTCGCCTTCATGATAATCTTGAAGAGATTTCCAAATTTCATGAGTTGAGTAAATGATGCACTTATCAATTCTTTTCTAGCAAGTCCTTGAAGCAATATGTTTCTAGCTCTATTATTATTTTCAACATCTTTTTCAAACTCGATTTTATCAATATCATCATTAGAAGGAAGTCAGACGTAAATTTTTACCTTGGCGCCAAATCGCGTTACCTTGAGCTTGAAGATATGCAACATTCGGATCCGCCTGGAAGTCTGCCATCGAAGATTGGCGCTTTGTTCGAGTATTTCTCCATTGCCATAACTTCACCGCTTACTTAATCACCTGTTAAGATGGATTAGTAGAGCCTGGCTCGATACCACTTGTAGGACCGAGTAGGCAAACTAGAGGGTGAATAGATGCAGAATAAAAATTCAACTATTTCTTTCGGAAAATTAAAGAACCCTAAAGAGCGGAAGAATATCTAATATCGTAGAAATCAAAACCCTAGATTAATTAGCGAGACAAATCGAAAAAAATCAAAACTAGTTCTATAAAATCGAACAATCCTTCTAATCAAGAATCATAGCAAAGAGTATGTAAAAAAATTGCATAACCTTTTCTTTTTTATTCCAAAGCCACTCCTTAGGAGGATTACTTAAAATCTCTAATCTCACAAGATTAGAAAACCTCTAAAATCTCTAATCTCACAAGATTAGAAAAACACCGAAAATCTCTAATCTCTTGTAGGCACCTCTTGCTTCTGGCGCTTTGCCTTGGATTGATTTTCTTTAGCTTCATTGGCTTAGTATATATCTTTGCAGCCATCCTCCACGGTGTCCAAATCAGAAACCATGTGGTCTCCTACGGTCTCCTTCTCGGACACGGCCAGATCCCACTGCGCTGGCTCTCGCCGAACTCCACTCGGTCACGGCAGCTCGCCCTGCCTGCAGTGCGCCTCGCATGCATGCTGCACCGACGCCAACAGACAATGCATCACACGCCACTCACTTTCTCTGACGCACACATGCATGCATTCTCGCCGACGCACACACCACTCACGCCATGCACTCACGCACACTAGCATGCACACACACACATGCACTACTCACGCACACATGTATGCACCACACACACACATGCATATGACTCCACTTGTTAGCCGCCACGTAGCCATCGGACGCTGCGGTAATCGGCATTGCCCGCCACGGCCGCAGCGATCACCCACACGCCTCCTGGCCTCTCCGACCCGACGCGCCGCAAGGTGCCCCGCCTCCGCTGCTTTATTCGCGGCACTGCTCTACGCGCCGACCGCTTAGTTGCCGGCTCCGGCCCCACTTCGCCGCTGCCGCCCAGCGCTTCAGTTTACCGCTGTCCACCGCCCGACTTGCAGCGTCCGGCCTCGCGAGCTCTGCCGCTGGCGCTGCAACGATCTCGACCTCACGTGCAACTGCTCTAGTCCGAAACATCTCGCATGACACCCTTGACCCTCACGACCTCAGTTCCTCCCTGAACCTAGTCTTGGTCCCGTCATTGACCATGTTCGACCTCAAGCAACACCTGCACGTGAACAAAAAACACAAAAACAATTTCCGAGCCCAAGTCCGCGACTTGACTCACATTAATCCATACAACCAAGCTGGTTTTGAGATCTTTTCAAATACTGAGCCAAAATCAAATCAACTCAAATCTTTTCAAATCTCTTCGAATATTCAAATACTCATCATCAAAAACACATGGATCAAAAAACAATGATCCTTCACCTTCCCCTTCCATCCCGTAGATGGAGGGTGCCTACTCTTACTGACTCGCTCCCATGCACACCCGTGGATGGGACTACGAGGTAGTTCTTTCGTGTTCATTACGTGTGAACACAGAGGCCCGCATCAGCATGGGACGCCTCTTCCATTATGAATGCACATATGACATAAACATGTAAATATTGGCATAAACATTAAATACCACACAATCATAATCAATATGAAATCATGTTCATCATGTCATAGGCAAACATTATTCTTAGCATCATATCATAAAACAAGTTGTATCCAATCAAGTCTAGCAACAATCTAAACGATACCCATTCCAATACACTTGCCTTAACCTCGGGCGACGGATTGGCGAGAGGATGAGGGCACTCCCGGGGTCACACCACCTGCACATACATACCACACACTCAAAACGTGCCCCCAAAACAGTATGCAAACACTCTTCTACCCCGACTTCGCAAACTACTCTCAAAACCCAAAAACAGAGGTTGTGTCCCGGCGAGACAGCAGACTTCCAACGAGCATAACTTGAGTTCTAAGACTCCGAATCGATTAAACAAGTACATCCACGCGTAGCTTCGGAAATTTCCTAACTTTTTCTAAGTATATGGAAAAACTGATTCGGCCTCTAAAGTGGTTTAATCTAAAGAATACCGTGATCTGTTCCAATCTCGTCACAGTTTTGAACACGCTCGGTAAAACGAGCATAACTTTCAAACGGCTGATCGGAATTAAGCATTCTTTATATCCAATTAAAGGTATTTCAATTACCTACAACTTCTTCAACAGGAGGACAACCAAATCCTGACTCTAAATTGGCGAAATCTCAAACCCTAGATCGACTGCTCATGCTGCCCAAAACAGAGAACGTGGCAAACTCTAGATTTCATCTAATCTACCCAATTACAGCACCAGCAATTGATCTAAAAACATGATATCAACCCTTATAACAGTACCTAGTCCAACCCCAAGGATTCCCATGGCCATACCTTCGCCCGACGAACGAAGAACCAACGGATCTGCTCCCGGTTCGCGCGATCTCCTTCCTCGCTCCGAATCCACTAGATCTCCTCGTCGCGGAGCGCTCCAATGGACGGATCTGCGTGGTGGTGAGGTGGAGAACTCCCCTAGGGGCAGCAAGGGTGGTGGAGGGGAGAGGAGAGGGGTGGTGGTGCAATGGGGAGGAGGGAGGAGGGGGTGGCGCACAAGGGGGGGCGGCTGGTTTGGGGAGGAGAGGAGGAGGTGGGGGCGACTAGGGCTGGTTTGGGGCGCACAAGAGGGCAGGGGGAGGCGCCCCAACCAGGAAACCCACTCCCATTAGGACTCAAACTCCTTCCCACCAAAGCCCACTACTCTTTCCCTTAGGCCCAATCTTCCCCGGAAAGGCCCAAACTCCCGGAATCGGCCCGGAAACGCGAATAAACCTCATATCGTATGGTTTTAACCTCAAATTTCACATTTTATAATGTTTTGACCTCAAAATTCACATTTTATAAGATTACGACACTCCGTGGTGTCACATTTGGAGTCCTAGAACTAGGGATGGCAATCGGGCGGGTTCGGGCGGGTAGACCTCCATGAGACCGAACCGAAACAGAAATTCATACGAACCCGAACCCGAAATCTCTCACGGGTACATACCCACGCCCATACCCAAACCCGATGGGTACAGAACCCGAGCGAATTGCAGAACCAAAATTAAATTCACCTAATCACCTTGCAATTAAATTTTCAACCATCAATTGTCAATCAATTCATTTGTAATTTCTATGTTTAAAGAAAAAATATATGGTGTATATAATCATGAAAGTTACTGCATCTTACATCTCAAACGATGATTGAAAATCTTGAATTAACTTTCCATTATTTTTAATTTATATTAATTAATTCGGGTACCCACGGGTACCCACGGGTGCAGAACCGAACCCGAACCCGAACCCAAACCCGAACCCGAAATTTGAAACCCGCGGGTCTGAAATCAAACCCATACCCGAACCCATCGGGTCGGGTACCCACGGATACCCGAACCCACGGGTAATTTTGCCATCCCTACCTAGAACTCAAGTTATGCTATTTTGAAGCCTGCTGTCCCGTCGGGACAGATTCTCTGTTTTTCGGTTTTGGGAGTAGTTTGCAAAGTCAGGGTAGATGAGCGATTGCATACTGTTTTGTGGGCACGTTTTGAGTATGTGGTACCTATGTGCAGGTGGTGTGACCCCGGGAGTGTCCTCATCATCTCGCCAATCCGTCGCCCACGGTTAAGGCAAGTGTATTGGAATGGTTAATGTGTTGTGTGTTTGCTAGTCCTGATTAAGTGCAAATTGTTTACATAATGTGCTATCTTGCCATGATTAGTGTTTGCCCATGATTTGATGAAAATGGTACGTTATGATGCTATGCAATGATTAGTTGTTTATGTTTATGGCATATGTTGCATACATGGCATGAAAACTGGCTCGGTCCGTGAGAAAGTCATAACTAGTCGGGTAAGGTCGGTGAGAAAGTTATGACTAATCCGGAGCGTCATTGAGTAAGTCCTACCTCGTGATTCCATCCACGGTTGTGAATGGAAGCGAGGAGTAGGCACCCTCCATCTACGGGATGGAAGTGGAAAGAGGGTGCACGCCGACGGGTGTGCACTCGGCAATACCGGTATGTGCTTCAAGGAGACATGTGCATTGCATTGCATTATATGATGATGTTATATGATGAGGTCAATGAGATGCATACAATGTGAATATGAGATGATTATGATGTTGAATATGAAAAGTAGTGATGAAGGTATTGGAATGTGTTTTCTTGTTCCATTGCAATACACTTTGCTGAGTGATGAACTCACGCTTGTGTTTTATGTTGTTTTTAGGTACCATGAAATCGGCATGCGGGAAAGGGGCTTAGTGGCACATCTTCACAAAGTTTCACTCATTAAGACATACACAATTTTGCCATTCATAGTTATGATTATAAGTTAATGCGTTGAGAACTTGGAGTATGCCTTATTTGTGTGCTTGGTCATATTATTTACTTCGTTTTAGATCATGGAGTGGTTAAATTCATTATGCTAGACTTAAATAGTTGCTACGTCACCTGTTATTGCTGCTTTAGATGCTTCCGATTATGATATATCTTGTGATATTGTTGTTGTTGCTTCGTATCATGGAAAAACAAAGGAGATGCTGCCGAAAGTTTCGGTTTTTGCATTTACTCCCTTGCTGTAATTTACCTTTATATGTGGTATTTAGATGTTATTTAGTCTATGTTGCGTGACATCTAGGGCATACTAGATGCCGGGGTATTACAAACACATTATCAAATCAATTTGTAAAACACATATACAAACCCTATTCACATGCTTCAAAAATTTGCATTTAAATTCTAAATTATTTGAAAAATACATTTACAAATAAACCAAAAATCTATAAGATCAATCCTCTTAGCTATGTGATTTTCTCGTATTAAGTCAATTTGCAAACCACGATTGTAAGCCCTATTAACATACTCTAGAATCGATGAAAATATTATCCAACAAATACGGTTGTCTCAATCATCAATTGCACTCCATTAACACATAATGGATGCCCTAAGATCGATTGAGCACAACCCAAATCAATTTGAATGATTTAAATGTCTTGAGTACTCCGATGCAACTAATACTTTATAATACTCAAGAACTTTTTTGTTTATCCTTAATCAATAAAGAAACACCATTAACACATGATGCAGTGTTTTTTGATTAATTGAAACACAACCAAACTCAATTTAAACTTCACTCAAATTGATATGAGTATATATTAACTACACAAGTTTTATATACTCATTTTGATAGAAAGTAATGATTTAATAATATGTGGAATATATGGAAAGGGTTAGTACTGTTAGACCATCAAACATAGAATATACTCCACTTTGAAATGTGCATCCATATAATTGGATTGGAAACAATATGTACATATTCAATTTCAATTGTATTGGAGTTTATCCTTTATTATCATGAGAATACTACAACTACACAAGTTATATACACTCAAATGATTGTTTCAAAATAGTGATGATTAATATATGGCAAGACAAATTGGACTAATACTATTGAAACCTCAAGTTAAATTATGAACTCCCTCTAGATATGTGCATCCATGTAATATATAGATTTGGAAACATAATGCACATTTTGAGGTATAATAAATAGAGGAGTTCATTCTTTAAATTGAATCCTAAGTATACAAAAGGATATAAAATAAATACAAGTGCATACCTTGAGTTTTCAATTTTTCATCCAAATTTGAGAGTAATAGTAATAGAGCTTAATGAACATGTTAGTCTCATAATGATTAGACTTTACATTAAACAATAATTAAATATTAAATTAAAATCAATCATCAAAACCAATGGAGCTTGAACTTACAAACCTATATTAATTCTCTATTTGAATGAAAACCAATGCAATGAGGGGTTTTGAAGATCAAAAAATGAAATACACAATAAAATTTAAATTTTGCAACTCCCCCTATGGCATTAAAATAAAATTCTCTCTTTTTGGCAAATAGAACAATTTAAACACAAAGTAGGAATTCTCTTCTTCAAAAACTTTTGACACAAAAATTCTCCCCCTTAACCAATAAATCCAATCTCTCATACCATTTGTTAAACTCTCAAATCATTTCACAAATTATCCTTCTTTAAATCAACATTTCAAATAAGGGAAATAGGCACTCACAATTTCTCTTCCCCTTTTGGTAATTTTCTCTTAGAGTTCCAAATGAGGGAATTAAACTCACAATATTACTCCCCCTTTTGGCATTAAACACCAAAAATGAAAAACCAATCCAAAAGAAGGTCTTTTGGGCATAAAAAATACCACTTATAAACATTGAGTTCTAAGTGAAAGAGTACAGAGCTTGGCAAAGGAAGTAATTGAAATTATGTCATAAAAGGACTTGAAATAAAATCATATAACATTGGCAAGGAATTTTGATTTTTATAGATTTGAAAAACTTGTTTTTGAGTGAAAACCACTTGTTTCTAAAATGAAAATCAATAAATTTTGTAAACTTTTGAAATATGGCCTAGATGTAACACCCCGGCTGTAACACCCCGGCATTTACTATGCCTGAATGCTACCAAACAAAGGCTAAACAACATCTAAATACCATAATTAAACATAAATTCCAGCAAAGACGCACATGCTAAAAACCGAGATTTCGGCAGCATCTCCTTTGTTTTAACATGAATTGAAGCAACAACAATAATAACATGTCAATATGGCATAATGAACGATAGCAATAACATGATCAAACGGAAAAAACAGCCACCATACCACTAAGGATATAAAATCTATTGTAACATCCCAAAATTTTCTTTTAATATATTTAGTGGGTTTCTGGGATTATTTGTAATTTTTCGGAATCTACTTGAAAGCCTTGCGAGTAAGCCGGATTCAAGTTTATTGAACTAATCGTGTTAAATAAAGATCATGCATTTTTGTATAAGCGTAAAATCTAAAATTTTGTTTAAAATTAAGATAACGGGTAGACGAGAATGTTCGCTTCAAATATTTTCGAAAAACATGCTATATAACTTGATTCGTTGATTTTACAAAATCTGTACAGGTGTCTGATTTTACTAAAAGATTTTTTGCGAAAAATCTATACGTCGAAAGGTTACGAAACCAACTTCGTTAAACTCTAAATATTCCCTAGTATTTTAGAGAATGTTTCCAAAATTTGTAGAACCTTTCTGCTATTTCGTCCTAAACACGTTTTGGTTCAGCGCTATTTAATTCTGAGAATGCTTGAACGGTCACAATAATCAAAAGCGCCGTGAATTATTCCTTTGAAGCGCATCTCCATTGAAATGAGGTCATCTCCACTGAAGCGTCGTGAATTACTTCACGCGCATGATTCATCAGTTTCCTTTTTGTGTGGCTTGAAACCACTACAGACTCTATTCTTTTATGTAGCAGGAATAGTAACTAGTAACCGGTCACCACTATAGCTATGACCTGAATTAATACCAATCAATACGGCCATGAGGTGAATACACCAGCAAGAATATGACGTGAATACCAGCCGTCCTACCTTATGCCATAAAGCATGCATGCCCATTTAAGGACGTTTCATTTCTTCCAATGCTCCATGCAACTCCTTGCACGTTTCATGTAACGTTTCACACATGAAGCATGCAACGTTTTGTTTCAATTAAACTAGCAACGCCTTTTCCAGTTCCTATGTTTCTTTAATTAACGACGTCAGTACATTCTATCCAGCCATTCTCCATACCCAGCCGTTTCTTTTTCCATGCACGAATTTTTCCAAGCCGTTACTAGTTACTAGCTAGCATGCAACGTTTTGTTTCAATTAAACTAGCAACGCCTTTTCCAGTTCCTATGTTTCTTTAATTAACGACGTCAGTACATTCTATCCAGCCATTCTCCATACCCAGCCATTTCTTTTTCCATGCACGAATTTTTCCAAGCCGTTACTAGTTACTAGCTAGTCATACATACCTCTCCATTGTTCATTCCAGGGAGTACTAGTTACTAGTTATACATACCTCTCCATTGTTCATCTCCAGCCGATTCCTTCACCCGTCGCGCACTACTGCCGTCGTGTACTGCCGTCGTCGCCGCCGGCGACGAGTACGCCGTGACACGCCGTCTCCACTGGACCAGTCGGCCGAGCCATCGGATCTCTCTACGTCGATTGGTACATGCAAAAACCGAAACTTCCTATTTTCCTTCCACCATGTATACGTACATACTGGGTGAACAGTGTAGCCAAGTTCAACGTTTCTTAGTTTGTACATGAGCTTTTCATAGTTTTGTGAAAGTTGTCAATTTCATGGCGAATTCATTGTAGCTCCAAACTACATGCAACAAATTTTGTTAATTAGTACAAATTAATACCTATCTACGATAATTTTCCTGCAATTATATATATAAATTTATACTGTTAAATTATTCGTGGAAATACTAAACTTATGAATTTTGTAGCTCTCAAAATATACGTCTAAAAATATTGAAATAAATTTTATAAATCTTATAAAATGCAACACTATAGATCTGGAAGTTTTCATGTGGTTACGACTTTATTTGTTTCTTCGTATTTTCCGAATGATTGTTTATTCGCTGTTTTTCGTTTAATAGAAACGCTAGACGTCGACTCCGTCGCAGAACCGCAGGAAGACAACCCTCTCATCACCGACCAAGGCAAGTTCCCGCAAGTTTTCGCAAGTTCCCGCAAGTTTCCGCAAGTTCACGCAAGTTCCCCGCAACTTTCTGATAAGTTCCCTTGAAGCATGTTGATCCATGTTTTGAAATGTTTTATAGATTTACTAACTTGCATGCTATGGTTGTTTATATAAAATGATATGTTATAATAGAGTATAGTTATATACCTTGTTAATATGTATGTTTGCTACATATTAATCTATCTATCCTTTGGTTGCCCTAGAATGATTAATTGTATGGCCTAACACCCTTGTTTAGTCTACTAGTAGTGCCTAGTTATGCTAGATACTATTCGTATGTTTAATTGAAAGCTTGTTATTTGAAATTCCAAATGATTGAGCAAAAATGTTATTTTAAAAAGGGCAGTTGGTGCTGCCAGTTTGGTAAAAAAAAAAGAAAAGAGAAACTTGGAATTTCAAAAATGAGAATAGGGTGGAAGGTTGCAAGGCGGGTGCAGTATGCACGAGACTCGGGTTTGAGTATGTGCCACCCTAGTCACCTTAAGGACCGATTCCTTGTGATTGTCAAACAATGTACAATAGTGCGACCGCGGGTTCCGGTATGGGACGGGCCTGGCTGAGTAACTAGTGAAAACTTAATTAAGGTATGCCAAACGGTGGAGTGGGCGTGGTTGTAGCCACAGTAGTCCTACAGGCGCAAGAGGGGGCTTCCAACTTGGTTGTAGCCATTTGGCGGTGAAACCTCGTGGCGTGACTTAGTTAAGACGTAGCTAGGGAAATGGCCTTGTGATTTTCACTTGGGGTTATATGCCAAAGGAAGCAAATAACCAAAAAGAGTGAAATATCTCTCGCGGGTAAAGCGTGCAAGCTCTACAGAGTAAACAAACTATTCGAATAGCCGTACCCACGGTCAAGGGTGGACAAAGTGCGCTGTCGCCAGGTAGATTTTCTCTATTTGATTCCAAAATCAGATTTTACGAAAGAAAAGCACGGTTGTAGCCGTGAATGTTATGATTTGATAAAATTCGTGGTTGTAGCCACGAGGAAAAGATTTCCAAAGTATTCTTAAAATAAAACCATGGTCGATGCCATGCTTGTTTTGATTTCCACGGTTGGAGCCGTGTTCCGAAAAGTTTAAACTATGATTTTATAAAGGAAAATTCCTTTGAAAACTGCTCTTAAAAATTTTAGGACCAAATCTTCAAAGTTGGCTTTTCGCAAATTAACCAATACCTTCCCTTGAATCAAATTGCATATTGCATTTCTTACCGGACTTGTTGAGTATGTTGCATACTCACCCTCGCTTTATTATGGGGTGCTTATTCCATGAAGCAGATCAGGAAGACAAAGATAGCTACCCAAGAGCCTGCGTCCCACCCTTCGACATCTGCCAGGAAGATTTTGAAGAGGAAGAATATCAGGATGACTAGGAACACGTTTGCTTCAGTCTTTGCCTGTGGTGTTTTTGGACTTCATTTTATCATGTTAATTTGTCAGTTTAATATTTCCGCTGCTATATGACCTACGGGTCCAACTTTTGTAATAATGGGCCTTGTTGGCTAGTACTCTGTATTAAACTTGATTTATCGCATGGTGATGATCCATACTATTATGATCTGTGTGTACTAGCTATTGATCCAGGGACTAGTACAGGTAAACACAGGTGGGCCCGTGTCCTATTGCGGGTTCCGACAGAAGTGGTATCAGAGCCAAGACTGTAGGACGTGACCCTAGTTAGCATGGTCTTCTTAGATAGAACTTCAAAATTATTTTCTAAACCAAACCAATGAATTATCATTAAACAGATTATCTTCCCTTATCCTATTCTTAGGTTCTTATCCCTCTCCTTTGTTGAAATATTGATTTGATGGTTTAATTTGCTCTCACCTCATGAAATTTCTTAGCGTCGAGTTTTCCGCGAAGATGAAGATGAAGAGGAGCTACTAGAACGAACAAGTCGTCAAGAAGATGCTTAAGAGGATTTCCATATAGGATAGGTTATTAGTGCTCATTTACGATAGGAGTATGTTCTCCCTTTTTAATTAGTACGCATAGTTGCGTTTATTTGGTTTTGTTGCTTGTGTGTTTGGTGTGTTGTACACTTGCCTAAGGCATAGTGCTACAGTCACATCAAGAGTTCAGTTGGATTTTATTTGCTTGCTTTGCCTTAGAATGGTTGCCTCCCTAGTTTTCTTATCTTGTTCCCTCTCGTCTATTGCTAACTCTCCCTGGTTGTCGCTTCAGATGGAGAAGGAAAAGTGTTTGGACCGGATGTACTTAAGGAGGCAGAAGAACAAGTGAGGTGCATACAACAAAAATTAAAAACTGCTCAAAGCCGACAGAAAAGCTACGTTGATAACCAACGTCGAGACCTGAAGTTTGCCAAGGGTGATTTAGTGTACCTGAAAGTTTCACCAATGAAAGGAATCAAGAGGTTTCGGGTTAGCGGAAAGCTTGCACCCAGATATATTGGACCATTTAAAGTTTTGGCCAGAAGAGGCGAGGTGGCGTATCAGTTAGAATTACCCCCGCAACTAACTGACGTGCATGATGTATTTCACGTGTCTCAGCTAAGAAAATGTCTGCGAGTACCAAAGGAACACATGTCTGTAGAACAGTTGGATTTACAGCAGGATCTTTCTTATAAGGAATATCCAATACAGATTCTGGATGAGGCAGTTCGAAAATCTCGTAGTAAAAGTATTAAATTCTGTAAGGTGCAGTGGAGTAACCATACCGAGAGGGAAGCTACCTGGGAGCGTGAAGAGGACCTACGGGCAGAATTTCCGAGTCTTTTTCCCAGCTCGACAGAATCTCGGGGTCGAGATTCCGTTTAAGGGGGGGAGGTTTGTAACATCCCAAAATTTGCTTTTAATATATTTAGTGGGTTTCTGGGATTATTTGTAATTTTTCAGAATCTACTTGAAAGCCTTGCGAGTAAGCCGGATTCAAGTTTATTGAACTAATCGTGTTAAATAAAGATCATGCATTTTTGTATAAGCGTAAAATCTAAAATTTTGTTTAAAATTAAGATAACGGGTAGACGAGAGTGTTCGCTTCAAATATTTTCGAAAAACATGCTATATAACTTGATTCGTTGATTTTACAAAATCTGTACAGGTGTCTGATTTTACTAAAAGATTTTTTGCGAAAAATCTATACGTCGAAAGGTTACGAAACCAACTTCATAAAGTTTTTAACCTCCAATACCATATTTCATAAAGTTTTTGACCTTAACATTCACATTAAATAATGTCACACCATTCCGTAGTGTCACCGGCATTTAATATGCCCGAATGCTACCAAACATAAGCTAAACAACATCTAAATACTATGAATTAAGATAAATTACAGCAAAGGAGTGAATGCTAAAAAACAGAGATTTCGGCAGCATCTCCTTTGTTTTAACATGATTTGAAGGAGCAACAACAGCATAGCAATATAAGGCAATATGAGAGACAACTAAAATAGCAATAATTAAAGACTTAACAACAATATAAGTCTAATTCCAAGCATTCAATGTCTCCATGCGCCAAACGAACAATAAGACTCTTATAACGCAAGGCTAAACCATAAAACAATACGCATCACACTTAGTTTATTATCGAAACCCAACGGAAAGACTTGTGAGACGAATGAATGAAACTACGTGAAGAAGTGTGACTATTTCCCTTCCCCGCATGCCGGTCTCATGGTACCTAAAAACAACAAGAAAACACAAGCGTGAGTTCAAAACTCAGCAAGCATATTGCAATGGTACAAAAGAACAATTACATGGCTATAATAACTCACATCATGTAAATAATCTCATTCATGATCACATATCATTATCATCATCATTATGTATGCAATGCAATGCTATGCTCATGTCTCCTTGGAAACTTATACCGGTATGGTTGAGTACACACCCGTCGGTGTGCACCCTCTCCCCCTTTCCACCCCGAAGATGGAGGGTGCCTACTCCTCGCTTCCAAACACCGCGGTGGATGGAATCACGATGTAGGAATTACTCATTGGCTCTCCGGAATAGTCATAACTTTCTCACCGACTTTCCCCGGACTAGTTATGACTTTCTCACCGCCCGGGCCATGTAACATGCCATGTATGCAAATATGCCAACATCATAATTAACTTGTACATTAACACATGGCATCATGACATAATAAGCATACTCATCATATCATTGGCAATCATTAAAGCATGGCAAGTGATCATATCATATAATCAATTTCATCTAGTGTCAACTAGCAACCTACAAACCGCTATCCATTACAATACACTTACCTCAACCACGGGCAACGGATTGGCGAGAAGTAGAAGGCACTCCCGGGGGCACACCACCTTCACATAGGTACCACACACTCACAATCATGTCCACAAAACAGTACGCAAACCCTCATCTACCCCGACATTGCCAACTACTCGCAAAACCCAAAAACAGAGGTTCTTTCCTGTCGGGACAGCAGCCTTCCAAAAGGCATAACTCGCGTTCTAGGACTCCGAATCAATTAAAGGAGTACATCCTCGCGTAGCTTAGGAAATTTCCTAACTTTTTCTAAGTATATGGAAAAGCTGATTCGGACTCTAAAGTTGTTTAATCTATAAAATACCGTGATCTGTTCCAATCACGTCACAGATTTTAATACATTCAGTAAAATGATCATAACTTTCAAACGGCTGGGAAGAATTGGACGTTCTTTATACCCACGGAAAGACATTGAAATTACCTACAACTTCTTCAACAGGCGTACGACCAAATTCCGATTCTAAATTGACGAAAACCCAAACCCTAGGTCGACTGCTCCTGTTGCCCGAAACAGAGAACGTGGCAACTTCTAGATTTCATCCAATCTACTCAATTCCAGCACCACCAATTGATCTAAAAACATGATAATGACCCTAAAAACAGTACCTAGACCAACCCCAAGGATTCCCATGGCCATACCTTCGCCCGACGCACGAAAACCCAATAGATCTCCTTCCGGTTCGCGCGATCTCCTTCCTCGCTCCAAATCCACTGGATCTCCTCGTCGCGGAGCGCTCCAATGGATGGATCTTCAAGGTGGTGAGGTCAAGAACTCACCTAGGTGCAGCAAGGGAGGTGGAGAGGTGGTGGAGAGGGTGGTGGCGCAAGGGGAGAGGCTTGGGGGAGGTGGTGGCGCCCAAGGAGGAGGTGGGGAGGTGTGGGAGGGCTAGGGCACTTGGGGGCGCAAGGGGCAGGGGTGGGGGCGCAAAAGAGGCAGGGGGAAGGCCCCCAACCAGGACTCCTACTCCCAATTGGACTCAAACTCCATCCCACCAAAGCCCACGACCCCTTCTCTTAGGCCCAAAACTCCCCGGAAAGGCCCAAACTCCCGGAAACGGCTCGAAAACGCTAATAACCTCCATACCTTATGGTTTTAACCTAAATTTCATATTTCATAATGTTTTTGACCTCATCATTCACATAAATAAGGTTACGACACTCCGTGGTGTCACACTAGAATATTAAACCACTTGAAAAGAGACCATACTTTGAGTGAAGCATGAAAAGATTATTTGAGACCTATTCAAGTAATATTCATTATTTTATTAGGACTTTCAACAATTTCATCATGACTCACTTGTTTCTAAATTGAGTAAGTTGAACCATCACAAAGCTCTTAAAACAGGGGGCATAATCTGTGCAATCAAAGGTTTGGTGCAATCACCGTGCAATCAAACTAAAAAAAGTTTCAAAAAATTCTGAAAAAATCATGGATGTACATATCAACGTACCACATCTACATATAAAATTTCATGATCAAATTTGTCCTATGCTAAAAGTTACAAAAAAGACAAATTTGAGGTGCATTTGAACTGTAAAAGTTTGTTAGAAATTTGTTTTTTTTGTAACTTCTAGCATAGGACGAATTTGATCATGAAATTTTATACGTAGATGTGGTAAGTTGATATATACATCCATGATTTTTTTCAGAATTTTTTGAAACTTTTTTAGTTTGATTGCACGGTGATTGCACCAAACCTTTGATTGCACAGGATATGCCCCCCTTAAAACAACCACAAAAACCTATGTCTTCCCAATCGACATCGATACTAGCATTATAGGAACACAACTGCATACTTCCAAATATACTAATAGTTTGCAACAACAACATAAATAACAACTCTAATCAACTTCGAAGTTAAAGTCACTAGCCAACACGATTAAATTTCTCCATTAACACGTTAAATTAGAGCATCTTTAAACAACCAGCAAAGTTTCTTTAATAATGTCAGTAGTTTACATCATCTTAATGTTCTAACTATGCATCAGGGTTTAAAACTTTAACCATTAGGGTCATAAGCACTTTTAAAGAAAATCAACAGACTCTAAGCATGTACATTAACACATTTAATTATTCTCGCTATAGAGTAAACTACAACACTAGTAGTCTATTTATTCTCAAGCTAAAGATAACAATCCCATTGAATTGATTCAACTCACAAATTAACTTAACAATACGTCATTCCATAAACCACATTGTTACCTACTACATGGCACATACATAAAGTTTTCTAAACACTTTCATGGGTCACCTACTCTAGACAAACAAGATGCAACTCACTTTAAAGATAACCACAACTCAAGAACATGAACGAACACTGATAAACAATTTCTCCTTTCCAGGCAAGGAAGAAAACAAAACTCCAATAGAAACGCAGGAGAGCTCAACTCTCAAATTTCCAACTCTGATAGCCAAAACTCTTCAAGGAATCTCAAGACCTACAACTTCCAAGAAGGAAGACGGATGCGCCAGTGAAAACCAAATGTTCAACAAAATCTTTTCCGATAAAGATTCAAACTTAGCTCATCCAACTCAGGGTCTGCACAAGGGAAACTCTAACACTTTTCTTAGATAGGGAGAACAACAACCACGTAAGTTTCCTCCCCAAGATGGTCCACAATAACCAACAAAACCGGGTGTCAAAGCTAAAAATTGCGACCAAAAGACGCGCGACACAAAACTCTTCTTCTTCATCTTCAACCAAGGAAGACAAAACCACAAACTGCCAAAAGAACAATCAGTGGGTACTCAAAACAAAACAGTTTTCCTTGGATTTCAATCAACTAAAACCAAGAAAACCAACCCAAAACCGACCGTAAGAGTGGTAAAGGAAAATCTGAAAGAATACACCACCAAACTCTTCGATTTGACTCCAGTCACTACCCGATCTACGACAGAAAAGGGTAAGCACTCTTCCCCCACAGGGGTTAAGAGTTCTTCGGTAATGGCTCTAACCAGCCACACCGTCAAACCACAACATTACTAAGAACAAAAAGGTGACCGAAACCCTTCGGCACCACAACCCCCTTTAACACGATAACAAGAACAATTCAATCAATTCTCTCATAAGCATAGCAACATACATTATCAAATGTAGCAATCAACATTAAGGCTTACATACAACATTTAAGCGTAAACAACGGTACCCATACCCTTTCCTATTGTGCATCAGATTGTGTCAAGTTTTAAATTATTTAGCCATTCTATACCAAATTTTATTGTTGCTATCCTATAGTAAAATTTTAAGTATGAACCTGAGCTACGTTTCTAAGTTATCCCAAATCGCATTTTAGTTAAACCTATGGTATAGCACTAAATACATGTACCACAGACCTGAAGTACGCTCTGATACCAACTGTAACACCCCGGCATCTAGTATGCCCTGGATGTTACCAAACATAGAATAAATAGCAACTAAATACCACAATTAAGATTAAATTACAGCAAGGGCGTAAATGCTTCAACCGAAAAATTCGGCAGCATCTCTCTTGTTTTTCCATGGTTTGAAGCAACAGCATGAATAACACAAGTTATATCATAAAGAACGACATCTAAAACAGCAATCACAAGAGATATAGCAATAGTTTAATCCAGAATAATAAATTCGACCATTTCATGAGCTAACGAATTAAATGACATGACCAAGCACACAATTGAGGCAATGGACTTATTATCATAATTACGAAAGGTAAAAGAGTTGTTGTTTAATTGAATGACGCTATGTGAAGGTGTGTCGCTAAGCCTCTTTCCCGCATGCCGGTTTCATAGTACCTAAAAACAACATAAAGCACAAGCATGAGTTCATCACTCAGCAAGTATATTGCAATGGAATATGCAAGCAATTTCAATACCATCATCACTACATCTCCTATTCGACTTCACAAGCATTTCATATTCACATTGTAAACATCTCATTAACATCATTATATAAGCAATGCAATGCAATGCACATGTCTCCTCGAAGCACCCTCTTTCCCCATCCATCCCATAGATGGAGGGTGCCTACTCTTACTGACTCGTTCCCATACACAACCGCGGATGGGACTACGAGGTAGGTCTTTTGTGTTCACTACGTGTGAACACAGAGGCCCGCATCAGAATGGGACGCCTCTTCCATTATGAATGCACATATGACATGAACATGTATAAACTTGCATAAACATTTAATACAACAATTTCATAACCAATATGTAACCATGTTCATCATATCATAAGCACATATGAAGCATGGCAAGTTAACACATCATGTAGCCATATTGCACCTATGCAAGTATAATAGTCATACAACACCCAAACCCATCCCAATACACTTGCCTTCAACCGTGAGCGACGGAGTGGCGAGAGGTTGAGGGCACTCCCGGTGTCACACCACCTGCACATAGGTACAACACACTCAAATCGTGCCCACAAAATAGTTCAAGAACGATCATTTACCCTGACTTCGCAAACTACTTCTAAAACCCGAAAATAGAGAATCTGTCCCAACGGGACAGCAGGCCTCCAACTAGCATAACTTGAGTTCTAAAACTCGAAATCAAGAAAATGAGTACATTTTCTCGAAGCTTAGGAAATTTCCGAACTTTTTCTAAGTATTGGCGAAGACTGAATCGGCTTCTAAAATTGTCTAATCTACATATGATCATGATTTGTCCCAAACACGTCACAGAATTGACAACGTTCGGTAAAACGGCCATAACTTTTAAACGGATGATCAGAATGTGACATCATGGGATGTAACATTATAGAAAGTGACATTTTAAAATGTGACAATATAGAATATGGCTTTCGGTACGACTTTATAGCGTGTTTTTGGGCCGTTTCAGGGTGTTTGGGCCTTTCCGGGGGACTTTGGGCCTTGGGGGTTGAGTTGGGCCTCCGGTGGAAGGGTTTGGGCCCAAGGGGGGAGCTTTTGGGCTGCCAACCCTAGCTCGCAACCCTTGGTGCGCCCCCCTCCCCCTCCACTTCCTAGCCGCTGCCCCTTCCCCATGCGCCACCCCTCCCTCCACCTCCTCCCCACCTCCCCTAGCCGGCCCTAGGCGAGTTCCACCCCCACCCCTTGCTGCCACACCCTTCCCCTCTGATGATTTCGCCGTTGGGAAGCTCCGCAACCAGGAGGAACCAGCGGATCCGGCGCGAGGAAGGAGATCGGGGGAACTGGGAGGACAAGAGTCGCCGTTAGTCGGTTCATCGTTCGTCGGGCGAAGGTATGGCTAGGGGTAATCCTTGGGGATGGTCTAGGTGCTTTTCTAGAGGATGTTTTGGTGTTATTAGATCGAAAGGTGGTGCTGCGATTAGATAGATTTGAGGAAAACTAGAGATTGCATAGTGTTCTGCTTCGGGCAGATTGGGCACACGACCTAGGGTTTGAGTTTTCATAATTTTAGAGTCAGAATTTGGTCAGCCACCTGTTGAGAAAGTTGTATATAACTTCAATACCTTTAATTGGACACCAAGAACGTCCAATTCCGCCCAGCCGTTTGAAAGTTATGGCTGTTTTACCGAACGTGTTCAAAACTATGACGTAATTGGGACAGAACGTAATGTTTTATAGATTAAACAATTTTAGAGGCCGAATCAGCTTTTCCCAATACTTATAAAAAGCTAGGAAATTTCCTAATGTTAGAGAAAATGTACTCGTTCGTCTGATTTGGAGTTGTTAAGCCCGAGTTATGGCCTTCCGAAGGCTGCTGTCCAGTTGGACAGAACCTCTGTTTTTGGGTATTGGGAGTAGATCGCAAAGTCGGTTTAACTAAGTATTCTTGTGTAGTCTTGTGTGCATATGGTTGAGTGTGTGGTATCTATGTGCAGGTGGTGTGACCCCAGAAGTGGCATCATCATCTCGCCACACCGTTCCGAAGGGTTAAAGGCAAGTGTATTGGAATGGGTTGTGTGTTGTATGAATTGCTAGACTTGCTTAGGTGCAATGTGATTACATGATATACTAACTTGCCATGATTGATGTTTGCCTATGACATGATGAACATGATTTCATATTGATCATGAATTCATTGTATTAAATGTTTATGCCAATCTTTACATGTTTATGTCATATGTGCATTCATAATGGAAGAGGCGTCCCATGCTGATGCGGGCCTCTGTGTTCACACGTAGTGAACACGAAAGACCTACCTCGTAGTCCCATCCGCGGTTGTGCATGGGAGCGAGTCAGTAAGAGTAGGCACC
Organism: Rhipidocladum racemiflorum; assembly: GCA_036346355.1. Taxonomy (NCBI): domain Eukaryota; kingdom Viridiplantae; phylum Streptophyta; class Magnoliopsida; order Poales; family Poaceae; genus Rhipidocladum; species Rhipidocladum racemiflorum. The sequence continues at coordinate 33,867,848 of CM070578.1, read as the reverse complement.
CTCCATCTACGGGATGGAAGGGGAAAGGGGGTGCACGCCGACTGGTGTGCACTTGGCAATACCGGTATGTGCTTCAAAGAGATATGTGCATTGCAATACATTGCATTGCATGAATGAAGTGGTTTATGAAATGATTATGATGTTCTATGAGATGCATATGAAGATGTTATTTGAGATGTCTATGATGATGTTATATGAGAGGATAAATGAAGTTCATGAGTTGATTCTCAGGATATATGAATGGCATTAAGTATATATGTGAATTGTTAATGTTTTTGTACCATTGCAATACACTTCGCTGAGTGATGAACTGACGCTTGTGTTTTTATGATGTTTTTAGGTACCATGAAACCAGCATGCGGGAAAGGGAGTTAGTCACACATCATCACTTAGCATCACACATTTAAACAATGACATGTTCCTTCCTTTAATTGTGGTTTTGATGCTTTGTTGGTCATCATGAGTAAATGATTAGTCCATATTTGACATGTGACGGATGGGCTTATATCCTTAGTTGTATGGTGGTTGAAATTCCTGATTGTCAATTGTTATTGCTATTTTAGATGTTTCGTATTATGCTATATCTTATCTTATTATTGCTGTTGCTTCATTTCATGGAAAAACAAAGGAGATGCTGCCGAAATTTTCGGTTTAGCATTTGCTCCTTTGCTGTAATTTACCTTTATTTGTGGTATTTAATGTTGCTTAGCCTATGTTTGGTAACATTCAGGCATACTAGATGCTGGGGTGTTACACGGAATTTTACATTCTTGGTGCCCACTGAAAGGTAATTAAATTATCTACAACTTTCATAACATCCAGCAGATCCGGAAAGGCCTCTAAAATTGCCAAAATTGCGACCAAAGGCCGACGACCTAATCTGTTCGAGGACAGAACGCGGGACAGATTTAGAATCCAATTCAACCCATCTAATCACAGCACCTACACAAGAGTTCTAGGCATGGATTCTCCCATCTAGCAGCAACTAGACCACCCCAAAAGAGCCACGATTCGTTACCTCTTCTTGAAGAACCGAACGACGACGAAAACATCCCTTCCTTCCGACCGTTCCTTCCTTTGGAACCGCAACAAACCGCCGGAGAACTCCGACCGACAATCCACCGAGCGAGACGACGACGAACACTAGGGAGGGAGAGGTGAGGGGCTGCTAGGGGAGGGGAAACCCTAGAGGAGGGGGCGCACAAGGGAGGGGGCGGCTAGAAGGTGGGAGGCGGCTAGGAGATGGGGGAATTGGGGGGAAAGGCACAAGGGGCTAGGGTTGGGGCGCCCCAACCAGGGTTTTGGGGTTAGGGGGTGCATGGGGGGGTAGGCTTTGCTGCCCACCTCCTCCCCTCATGGGCCGGGGACCCCCACCTACGGCCCACTTAGGTCCTCCAAGGCCCAGACTCCCCCGGAAAAGCCCAAACTTCCAAAAACGACCCGCAAACACGATATAAAGTCATACCGTAATGCCATAACCTATAAAGTGACATTCTGGGGTGTCACAAGAACCAAGATGATACCACTTGAAACAATTCAAATAACTATCAAAATATTAGAAATTGAGCATAAAGACACTCTGGAATCACAGAAATCTTTTCCAAAAAGAATTTTTGAAAAAAGAAATTCTAATAAAAAAATATCCCAAAGTTTATTTTGAAAAGTCTGAAAATTTTTAGAACAGAATTGCCAGTCCGGCACTACCACGGACACACGCTGGTAGTAAATGGGGTCCGATGCTACCACCGTTCAAATGCGGTAGTGCTAGACTCCTGTACTACCGTCGCTTATGTAACACCCCTGCATCTAGTATGCCCGAATGCTACCAAACATAGACTAAACATCAACTAAATACCATAAATGAAGACAAATTTCAGCAAAGGCACAAATGCTAAACACCGAAATTTCGGCAGCATCTCCTTTGTTTTATCATGATTTGAACAATAGCAATATCATCATAGCAAAATATTTCATAACATAAGACATCTAAAGTAGCAATATATAATGGATAAAACATCATCATAAACAATTAAACCAAAACCAACCACACAAACATCTATAGCTAAGCAAAGAGGATCAACAGCACATTAAAATTATTCCATACACCTAGTTCAGGGCACTATTATTATGATCATGACTCAAGGTTGGTAAATGTGACTGGAACTACGTGAAGATGTGTAGCTAATGCCCTTTCCCACATGCTGGTGTCATGGTACCTAAAAAAAACAACATAAACACAAGCGTGAGTTCATCACTCAGCAAGTATATTGCAATGGTACAAACAAAAAAAATTACATGGCTACAACAACTCACATCATGTATATCATCTCATTCATGTTCAACAAATCATTATGATCATCATTATGTATGCAATGCGATGCGATGCGATGCTCATATCTCCTTGGAAACTCATACCGGTATGGTTGAGTACACACCCGTCGGTGTGCACCCTCTCCCCCCCTTCCATCCCGAAGATGGAGGGTGCCTACTCCTCGCTCCCGTTCACCGCAGTGAATGGAATCACGATGTAGGACTTACTCATTGGCTCTCTGGATTAGTCATAACTTTCTCACCGACCTTCCCCGGACTAGTTATGACTTTCTCACCGCCCGGACCATGTATCATGTCATGTATGCAATCATGCCAACATCATAAATCACTTGTACTTTAACACATGGCATCATAACATAGTAAACATATTCCTCATATCATTGGCAATCATTAAATCATAGCATGTGAACATAACATGTATTAAGTTTCAATCACAACCGATCTAGCAAACAATAACCCGCTACCCATTCCAATACACTTGCCTCCACCACGGGCGACGGATTGGCGAGAAGTAGAAGGCACTCCCGGGGGCACACCACCTGCACATAGGTACCACACACTCACAATCATTTCCTCAAAACAGTACGCGAACCCTCATCTACCCCGACATTGCCAACTACTCGCAAAACCCAAAAACAGAGGTTCTGTCCCGTCGGGACAGCAGCCTTCCAAAAGGCATAACTAGGGTTCTAAGAATCCGAATCAATTAAACGAGTACATCCTCGCGTAGCTTAGGAAATTTCCTAACTTTTTCCAAGTATATGGAAAAGCTGATTCGGACTCTAAAGTTGTTTAATCTACAAAATACCGTGATCTGTTCCAATCACGTCACAGATTTTAACACGCTCGGTAAAAAAGCCATAACTTTCAAACGGCTGGGCGGAATTAGACGTTCTTTATACCCACGGAAAGATATTGAAATTTCCTACAACTTCTTCAACAGCCGTACGACCAAATTCCGACTCTAAATTGGCAAAACCCCAAACCCTAGGTCGACTCCTCATGCTGCCCGAAACAGAGAACGTGACAACTTCTAGATTTCATCTAATCTACTCAATTCCAGCACCACCAATTGATCTAAAAACATGATAATGACCCTAAGAACAGTACCTAGACCAACCCCATGGAGTCCCATGGCCATACCTTCGCCCGACGCACGAAAACCCAATAGATCTCCTCTCGGTTCGCGCGATCCTTTTCCTCGCTCCAAATCCACCGGATCTCCTCGTCGCGGAGCGCTCCAATGGATGGATCTTCGAGGTGCTGAGGTGGGGATCTCCCATAGGGGCAGCAAGGGAGGTGGAGAGGTGGGGGAGCAATGGGGGGCAATGGGGGCGCATGGCCAAGAGGGAGAGGGTAGGTGGCGGCTAGGGCATGGGAATGGGGGCGCACAAGGCAGGGTGGAGGCGCCCCCAACCCCCTAGATCTGGTTCCCCCCCACATGGGCCCAAACTCCTTCCCACTAAAGCCCACGACTCATCCCCTTCGGCCCAAACTCCCCCGGAGAGGCCCAAACTTCCGGAATCGGCCCGGAAACGCGATTAAACTTCATACCGTATGGTTTCAACCTCTAATTCCATATTTCATAATGTGTTTGACCTCATCATGCACATTAAATAAGGTTACGACACTCTGTGGTGTCACATCACTTCATCCCCCTAAGGCCCAAAAACGCGAGTAAACCTTAAGCAATTCTAGCAACACGTATAGCATACAATCCACGCAACACACTTTGCCTTCAACCACGGGCAACGGAGTGACGAGAGGTTGAGGGCACTCCTGGAGGCACACCACCTGCAAACACGTGCCACACACTCAAATCGAGTCCACAAAACAGCACACAAATATCCCACTACCCCGACTTTCCTTCCAACTCCTAAAATCAGAAAACAGCAAATCTGTCCCTTCGGGACAGCGGCCTTCCAATGGGCATAGCTTCTGTTCTAGGACTCCAAATTGAATAAACAAGTATATCCTTGCGTAGCTTAGGAAATTTCCCAACTTTTTCTAGTTATAGGGAAAGACTGATTCGGACTCTAATGTTGTTTAATCTACAAAATACCGTGATCTGTTCCAATCACGTCACATATTTTAACACGCTTGGTAAAACAGTCATAACTTTCAAACGGCTGATCGGAATTTAACGTTCTTTATGTCCACGGAAAGATAATTAAATTACCTACAACTTCTTCCATGTCCGTAAGACTAGATTCCAAATCTAAATTCGCGAAAACGCCTGCCCTAGTTCGGGTTCCCAATCTGCCCGAACAGAACGTGAATACAATCCAAGTTTTCATCAATTCTACCCGATGGCAGCACCTCCCTTGATCTAAAAACATAGAAATCCCCGTCTACAACAGCATCTAATCAATCCCAAAGGTTTTCCCCATTACCTTCTTGAAGAACCACGAATTTGACGAACTTTTCCCCACGCGATCTCCACCCGATCTCTTCCCACGCGCTGTTTCCACCGGACCTCCTCGTCGCGGATCCTCCCACCGGCGAGGACAGCACCAAAGCGCGACATGGCAGCGAGGGAAAGGTCTAGGGCGCACCCACAAGGGGGAGAAGGGTGGAGAGGAGGGGCGGTTTTGCAAAGGAGGAGAGGTGGGGAGATTTGGGGAAGATGGGGGAGAGGAGGTGGGGGTGGCGGCTCAAAGGGGGAGAGATGGGGGGCACATGGGGGAAGGGGCAGCAGGTGTGCTGCCCTAGCACACCCCCACATGGGCCCAATTCATCCCACCGACGGCCCAAATTGTTTCCCCCACGGCCCGATCACCCGGAAACGGCCCAAAACGACCCCGGAGAGGCCCGAAACGCGCTAAAACGCCATACCGTAGGGTTCAAATTGCAGAATTCATACTTTCTACAGTTATGCCAACCCGTAGTATCACATTCTTCCCCCCTTCAACAGGATTCGACCTCGAATCCGAGACACACTACTACACAAAACAACCAACACAAAGAGAACTAAACTTTCCGGTTCAAACTGGTCGAGAAAAGCTCTGGGAAGTTCTCGCGCATGCGAGACTCCAACTCCCGGGTCGCTTCTCTCTCTGACTAGAGCCACTTGGACTACATCGATGGAGACTCGATGACAAGAACAACACAAGTCCCTACAGGACAAAAGCTTCTGTGCAACACCAGGCAACCACACAATAACTCAAACCATAACACACGACAACACTTTTCCCAAAACCTACACTTAGCGAGAAAGAAGTACTTAGCTCAACTAAGTGCAGCCTCTCACGGTTCCACCTTTTCTTCCAATTTCGAACCAGAAACCGCGATTCACCCACATAGGGCTCCATCAACCTAGTACGCCCGAATCCTTACGACGAACACTTCACACTACTATCACAACCATCCCGACTACCACCCTTCATTAAACTCAACATTTCATTCCATCCGCTCCCAGGCAAGACTCAAATCCAAGAACAACTAGTGAAGACAATTGCTCACGGCAGGACAATTATCACCGAACTACCATCAACTTCACTTCCACCCATCGCTATTCTTAACCAAATTCAAACCACGACATCAACAACCTCCATCATCATCCACCCTCATACCACTAATGTCCAGCACCTAGCCCAAGCTAGGACCGTAACTCACTACCAAATCTCAATTGGCACTTTTCCCAAGAGGATGTCGCCCTCACAAACAATTCACACAAACAACGAAGCCCACGAGTATAGCTCTTAGATTATACTCAACAATAACCCGAGGCCCTTCTTATTCTCGCTCCTATCAATAGTGCAAAAGAAGTACGATTCTTTTGAATCCAAGTAGACCACATACAACAACTCGAACCTCAAAGCGCCACAAATCACTTTGGAAAGAACCCGATAACATTGAAAGACCACCATTTTTCTTTTCCTAAGTCAAGCCGCAAAGGAAAACTCAAATCTCCAATCAACGCGATACAATTCGCATTGGGGAGCACTCAAACAAATAGAGACTCCACACAATTCTCTTGACAGAAGTTCTCAACAACTAAAGACAACTCGACTCGCTTTCACCACAGCCAAACTTTTCATTTTAACCAAAATCAACATCTTGGAAGAGAACTGCCACAAAAACTCTCGAAGAGAAAGGGAAACTCAAATCCCTTGCCTAACATAACCAAAATACCAGCATTTATCCATTCATTCCTTTTCATGCTAGAGAGCAATGGAAAACTCGATTCATAACACGAATGCGAATTCTTCAAGAGCACTCCGGATTAGTCATATGTCTCTATATGACTTTCTCACCGTCCTGGCTCAACAACTCTTTTATGCTTAAAAAACGATGTCATGAATCTTTTTCACCATTTATTCGTCATGTAACCACGATACCCATTAACCATTCACAAAGAGACTTCATTCTCTTTGTCACATGATTGACAACCAACAACATCGATGGTTGCTCAAATTCGCATAAACTACGACGGCGTTAACCGAAAAAATACCATATCGCATCACAACCCAACAACCACTGCACGCAATGCGTGCAAAACATCGCATTTTAACCAAAGCCAATACCAGAAGATAGCATCAACTCTCAAATCAAACATCTACGCCTAATAACCGCTACCAATTCTCTTAAAGAGAAAGGAAACACATTCCCACAGGAACACCTTACCAACAAAATCACTTATGAAACAATCGTAAGATTCACCTTTTTGAAACGCTCGCAAACACCACACACGTTTCCCAAATAAATCCAACTCTAGTCACGATAGAATTACAATGTAAGCGCTTAACTCCAGGGTTACCAAAGATAAATCAGTTGAACGGTAAAGAAAGCGTCCCACTCCAACGCTTTGGGTGTTAATCCATACTCATAGCATAGACTAAACAGATTAGCCCAAATCCAAAGATTGGCATGGTTCAATACCACACCACATTTGGAACCCATAAGCCGGTTACTTCAAATACTACTCTTTCATCCATATTTCCAATCATCGGAGTCAAGTTTGTAACTTGACAAAATGCCACTTAATCAGGGGAGATTTTATTGCACACTAATCAAGACGCCTATACAAAGAGGTGCACTCCCGAAAATTTATACATTCATTTGAATCCGTAAACCTTCAAAAGAAAGTTCGACTCAAATCCCACCATTACTCGCATTCCAATACTCTTAGCCAATATGGATGTCATAATCACCCAAATCCCGAGAAGTCCAACACTGTTGCACACAAGCTACAACATCTGCTCTTAATAAAATCACTTTTCACTGTTCATATAACCACAATTGATTATATTACCAACGAACCATTGACCATATCTACCGTATGAAAATCAACTAGGAGATCCACGTTCTCACAACTCCAAAGACAATTAACTTATCAGTTATTCCAACATAAGACGCATATCAACAACTTCTTTTGGTCTACTAACCATGACGAACCATTATTCATGCAACTTATTATCCCAAGCGTAGCACACATCTCTTTACAATTATTCCGGCGTAATCAACAATTACCCTGGGTATAATCCCTAAGTCACATATTCCATATCACCAGTTCATTCCACCAATAATTAATACTAACCGCGCGACACGATCTCCACTAGACATCCCTCATAAATCTGAATCCTGCATGCGGACATCTGTCAAGAATAATTCAACCTTTCCTACAATCATTCCATATATCCTCATTAATTGATTACACGTATTTTAAGTCATATTGTCGACCCACAATATTAACTGACCCATCACACCATCTTCTTGCTATAACAAGTTCGTCAACCGAGACATTCTATGCTGACTAATCTCAAAACATCCATTAGATTCCATAACCCGCATCACTTTGCACACACCACTAATCAACTTTCACTTTGGATCACCTAACGTCTCGTTTAATTATCTCTTATCAACACAATATTTTAGTTTATCTTTAAACAAGCAACAAATTCACTTTAACTAAACCACTAGCTCATATCATCCGAAAACTCTAACTTCTCGTCATACACTTAACTTCTTAAACATCCGCGTGAATCACGCACCCAACTCTTAAGGAAAACCATAATTGCTCCAGAAAAGAACAACACCCAAAACACCTTTCCTTCCGGAAAGCTCAACCATAAATCACAAGAGAAGTCAACTCTTAAATTCCCAAATGCCGACACGCAACTACTCCACAACTCTCGAGATCAACAACTTCCGCGAAGGAAGATGGTTGCAAGAGGGAAAACCAAGCGATTAACCAAATCTTTTTTTTTCAGATAAGGCCATAACCCCAAACTTCAAACTTTCACGAAACAAACGGTTTTTCAAAGATGAATTCCCAAGCAAGTCATCATTGCGATCAAACACCACTTAGACCCCGACAACAAGGTCTGGAACAACACCGCAATAACTCTTTTAAACCTCGGAGAAAGACAAACACAAGAATAAATTGAAAACTTTCTCCGTAAAGCAACTGATCAACCACATCCTTTCCGACAAAACCTTGACACCTAAATCCATGCGACTTAGATTTTTCATCGAAACTTCAATAACTTCTTTTCAAATTGGAGAATGGTAACCCCAGAATCAATCTATAAGTTTCTCTATAAGGCAAACAACAAATCGGGCATCAAAGCTGGCAAGGCGACCAAAAGAGGCGCAACCCTAAATTCTTCTTTTGTCTTCAACCAAAGAAGACAAAACCAAAACCACCAAAAGAACTATCGGTGAGTATCCAAAACCGAACCCTTTTTCTTTTAATTCAAACAACCAAAAACCAACCAAAACCGCTCACAAAGCGGCAAAGGAAATTCGGAGGGTCAATCCACAACTCTACTACTCGACTCCAACCAACTACCCAATCTACGACAGAAAGGATAAGCACTCTCCCAACAGGAGGTTTAAAGTCCATCGGTGATGGCACTAACCGCCACACCACAAACCCAACAATACTACAAACAACAGAAGGTGACCGAAACCCTTTCGGCACCACAACCCACATAATCTCAAATGTATCAACACAATCAATTCTTTCATAAACATAGCAACATATATTACCAAATGTAACATTCAACATCAAAGCTTAAATACAACATTTAAGCGTAAAGCAACGATACCCATACCCATTCCTACTGTGCAACAGAGTGTGTCAAGTTTTAAATTAATTATTCCACTTACACAAGTTTTAATGTTGCTATCCTATGGCCAAGTTTTAAGTAAAACCTAAGCCATGTTTCAGTTGAACCTATAGTATCCCACTTCATATTTTAGTTGAACCTATAGTATGACACTAAATACACATTCCAGGGACCTACAGCCCGCTCTGATACCAACTGTAACACCCCGGCTTTTACTAAGCCCCGAATGTCACCAAACATAGACCATAACACATTTAATACCATAGTTTAAGGTAAATTACAGCAAGTAATCATTTAGAATAATTGAAAATTTTGACAGCATCTCCTTTGTTTATGCATAAATTTGAACATCACAATATCATATCAATATATGTATCAATCAAGATATCAATATGCATCGACAACAATAGATGAGCATCAACTAGAATAACAATAAGCAATGATAATCATGGAATAAGCATCTACTAAGACTAGGATGATAAAACAAATCGCTCCAAAGACCCACATGACACACATGAGGGAAACCAACACATAATATCCATACACCAAAATCAACATAACTTATTGCCATGTTTCCATAGAAATGGGTGAATTATCTAGATTATGAGTGCTACGTGAGGAAGTGTAGCTAAATTCCCTTCCCGCGCGCCGATTTCATTGTACCTAAATAAACAAACAACATAAAACACAAGCGTGAGTTCATCACTCAGCAAGGTGTAATGTAATGAAAAACAAGGTGCAAGACAACAAACCATAATTCCAGTCTCCACAGCTATATCACAACACATCATATTTAACATTATATACATCCTTTAAAACACCATGATAATCATCTCATGAGCATCTCATGAGTACTCTCATCAATATCTCATAAACATCTTCATTTATGTATATCATTCATGCAATGCAATGCACATGTCTCCTGGAATACTCATACCGGTATGGTTGAGTGCACACCCGTCGGCATGCACCCTTCCCCCCTTCCATCCCGAAGATGGAGGGTGCCTATCACTCGCTTCCATTCACCTCGGTGATGGAATCACGATGTAGGACTTACTCAACAGAATAGCCCCGGACTAGTCATAACTGTTCTCACCGACCCTACCGGAATAGTTATGACTTATCTCACCGGCCGGCCATGAAAATATGCCATGTATGCAAAATGGACAGCAACGTATACATAAATAGAAATATTGTATATCAACACATGGCATCACAACATGTAGGACCGTATTCAACAATCGACGGTAGCCGTTCAAAACATGGCATGTGAATCATTTATCAACAACAAGCATTTTTAATCATGGCATGAGGACACCATATCATCGACAACATTTAAATCATGGCCTAATGTCGGGACCCGAATCTGCAAATCCGGACCCTCTGTGTATTCAGCACTAGTCCAGGAACGCGCTAGTGCACACAGTCTTAACATCGGTAAATATCACAATCATACCACTCGATACTAATAAAGTACTTTAATTAAATAGTCAAACTGGTTGCTCGACCTTATGGTCGAGTTACAAATATACGCCACACAGGGCGAAACTTATTAAGAGAGAAATAATAGCAGCGGAAAATAAAATAACTTCGTGGTGCCATCCAGTATACCACAGGCAACTGACTGGGCTCGCTCCCTAAGTAGACGGTTCCTCTGGAAGCTCCTCCTCCAAAGCTGGTGTAGATTCTTCTTCAACTGGTGTTGTATTGTGGCAAGGGTGAGTACTTTGGTACTCAGCAAGTCATGCTGTAATGCAACTAATATACTACATGCATGGCTTGGTACAAAGGAGTAGCTCAAGGTGTATTTGGCAAGAAACAAAGATTTGACAAGTAGCATTAAGTAGATTCGAAAGCAGTAGAAACAAGTATAACATAAATAACCTTTCCAAGAGTTTAATCAACATCCTTCCCATTCCTAAACCACATTTCCATCAACATCATTATTTAACCAAACCCAACCTTTCAAGTCCAAGTTATTTTCAAGAAAGTCTAACCCTTGACTGTAATTCCCGAGCGATGTCCAATACCGCGAACACGGCTATTCGAATAGATTTTTCACTCTGTAGAGGTTATGCACTTTACCCACAAGATACAGTCAAACACCACAAAGGCGAGTTCCCGTAACAAAGTCTTTCGGAAACTTCTAACAATACAAGTGGTCCTCTCCGGTGTTGCACACTAACCCTTCCCTTAGTTAAGGCGAAGTTTAGGTCAATCCACCGTTAGATGGGTACCTGGCCGCAGCCCCGGTACGCTCCCCCGTACAACTTACACAAAGGGTGTAGTTGACACCCTGAGGTCCCACAGGTACGTTATTAGCAACTTAATCAACTAGGTCCGTCCCATTACAGACATGTGGTTGCACGTTTGACCCAGTTCAAAGGCTTGCAAGGTTAAGTCCTTAGGGTGACCAGGGCAAGACTACCCGAAGAACCAAACCAACGTTCCCGGTGCCACAACTGGCCCACCTGATCATTCTTGCCACATGCCCCGGTCAAAAACTATTTATCAAACCCCAGTTGATTACCATGCACCACGTGCCATCAACATCACAACACATGATACTTTTCCAAAACAGGTTCAGTATATCATTAAGTCAATATTAACATTTGATTGTCCAAAATCATGTCATGAGCACGTAGCAGGTCTAAGCAATATACTACAATGGTCTAAAAACCCATGTTGACAATTTAATAATGTCCAACTAGTAATCCACAACTAGGGTGACAAGGGGTCATGGCACATATTTAATTAATCAAGGTGTCATACAGCAATTTGGTATTTATCTAATTCCCCGGAATTAAATAAAGTATTTCTAATTAAACTAGCATGCAATAAATTGAATCAAAATAGGTTTCAAAATGGGATCAATATGGTCAAAGCATAACTTGCCTTCAAAAAGTACTTGCTCTTGGTCCTGAGCTGGCTCCTGGGTCAATACTTCTCCTTCGAATCCTTCCAGCACTTCAACGTCTACTCGTAACGTGTGCAAATAACAACGAATGAATAAAACAGTAGACAAAAAGTGTCCAAACATCCAAATAAAGTTCATAAACAGAGAGAACACAATTTTATGAATTTTTAGAAACTGGAATCGTCAAATTCGGAGTTTAAATGCAAAAGTTATAGCATTTTGAAGTTTAAATAATCAATTAAATAATATTACTGAGAAGAACTTTAGTCCAAAAATTAAATAAAATTCATCATTATATAGATCTCAATTTTATACAAATTTAGAAATTTGAATCACTCAAATCGGAGTTGAAACGCAAAAGTTACAAGCGTTTGAACTTTGAATCAAAATCTGAAATCATTATTTCGAATTAATAAATCATTTTCTTTTTCGGAAATTAATTATTGCGTCAGCAGGGACACGTGTCGGCCTGTGATTGGTCCACAATGACCTGCTGACGTCAGCACCGAACGGCATCCACGATGACGTCAGCATGACGTCATCATGCCACGTGGCATGCCCCGGGTGTTGCCACGTGTCTCGGTCCATGGACTGGGTCAACGGTGACACCCGGCCCACGGTGGACGCGGCCTACGGCTACAGCGGCTGACACGCGGGTCCCACCCATCAGTGGGTCACGTGCACGGTGAGGCTCTCTCGGGCGAGACACTGACATGCGGGCCCCGCATGTCAGTGACACGCAGTCACGCCCAGGCTCAGCCGCTGGCACGCGGGCTTGGCCTGTCTGTGACTCAACGCACGGCGCTGCGGCGGTTACGTGGCATGATCACGGCCGTTGGATCTTGATCCAACGGTCTAGATCTACCCTAGGTTAGCGCAGTTATAATCTACACGGCGATCATGGGCCGTTGGATCTAGATCCAACGGTCCAGATCCGATCTACGCTTTATGGTTTGGGAAACACGTGAACTTACCGCAGCGGTTGGATCGGGATCGGACGGCTGAGAAGCTTCGCGAGGGTGATGGCGATGCGGCGAGGCTTGGGCTGCCGGGGACGAAGATGATGACCTCCCACGCGGCGTTTCCGAGGGTCTCCGGCGAAGTGAGATGTCCTCACTGACGCGGCTTGACCTGGGGGTCTCGGATCTGGCCACAAGGACGGCGGAGGCGGCTCAACGGCGGCGGAACGTGCACAAAACCGAAACAAACGCAAGCCTAACTACGGCGAGCTAATGCGAGCGCGTCGGTGAGCTATGAGCGGCGGCGGCTAGGGCAACGGGTGCGCACGGGGAAGGGCTACCTCGCACGATGACCCACGCATTAAATAGCCCCGGCTTCCGCGCTCAATCCGTAACCCTAACGGACGCGGCGGCGCAGTCCGTATCGGACTCGGCGGAGACGACGAATCGCCGCCGTCCACGTGGCGCGATCAACGGCCACGATCATGCGGGCGAACGGGTTCGGGTCGGACACGGCTCGGTCGGGTCCGAGTGAATCTCGGCCGTTGGATCTCGATCCAACGGCTGAGATCGACCGAGTTCTTTTGGTTAGTGGTGCGGTCGCACGTGGGCTACGTGGCACCTTGTGGGCCGTTGGATCTTGATCCAACGGTTCACGGGGTTAGGGTGCGTCCGACGCGGTTGGGCTCAGCCGCGACTCGGTCGGGTCCGGGTCGGACTCGGACTCGAGTCTGACTCGGGCTCGGTCGGATGAACAGTACAAACCCACTCGCATTTTCCAGCGATTAAATATTCAAATTAATTCTCAGAAATTCATTTAATTCATAAAAAATAGTAAAACACTCAGAAAAATTCCAGAAAAATTATGGAAAATATTTTAAGGCATTTGGGACTCAAATAAAATATTTCCAACAAAATTTTATTTGCAAAGTTAAATTCTTTAATTATTTCAAAAGGGAATAAATTCAAATAAATTCCAAATAAATCCAAATAAATTTCAGAAAATTCCAAAAATTCACCAAAGTGCCAAATCACACATGAATTTAAGAAAAGCAAATTTTTGGGGTGTTACACCTAAGGGCATCCTATCAATTATAACATGTAATTCATGGCAAGACAACATTTTGTCTATTCCAAATACTATCAAGCAATTCTAGCAACACGTATAGCATACAATCCACGCAACACACTTGCCTTCAACCACGGGCAACGGAGTGACGAGAGGTTGAGGGCACTCCTGGAGGCACACCACCTGCAAACACGTGCCACACACTCAAATCGAGTCCACAAAACAGCACACAAATATCCCACTACCCCGACTTTGCTTACAACTCCTAAAATCAGAAAACAGCAAATCTGTCCCTTCGGGACAGCGGCCTTCCAATGGGCGTAGCTTCTGTTCTAGGACTCCAAATTGAATAAACAAGTACATCCTCGCGTAGCTTAGGAAATTTCCCAACTTTTTCTAGTTATAGGGAAAGACTGATTCGGACTCTAATGTTGTTTAATCTATAAAATACCGTGATCTGTTCCAATCACGTCACAGATTTTAACACGCTCGGTAAAACAATCATAACTTTCAAACGGCTGATCGGAATTTAACGTTCTTTATGTCCACGGAAATATAATTAAATTACCTACAACTTCTTCCACGTCCGTATGACCAGATTCCAATTCTAAATTCGCGAAAACGCCTGCCCTAGTTCGGGTTCCCAATCTGCCCGAACAGAACATGAATACAATCCAAGTTTTAATCAATTCTACCCCATGGCTGTGACACCACGGAGCGTTGTAATCTTTTACAATGTGAATGTTAAGGACAAAAACTTTATGGAATGTGGAATTTAGGTTAAAACCTTTCGGCTTGAGGTTTACTCGCGTTTTTGGGCCGGTTGAAGTGTTATGTCGCCACGGAGTGTCGTATCCTTAATTATTGAGCATGATAAGGTTAATTACAGTATGAGATGTGGAAATAAGGTTAAAACCATAGGAATTGGAGGTTAATAGCTTTTCCGGGCCGTTTTCGGAGTTTTGGGCCTTTCCGGGGGAGTTTGGGCCCAAGGGGGGAAGAACCGTGGGCTTTTGTGGAGAGAGATTGGCCCATGGAGGGGGGAGAACGTGGGTAAAGGGGCTAGGGGCGCGTCCTCCCTGCCCTAGCCGCCTCCCCACACGCCTCCACCTCCCCCTTGCGCCTCCACCAATTCCCTCCTCCCTCTAGTCCTCTTCCTCCACCTCCACCTCAAGCCGCGCCACCCCCCTCCTCCTTGCGCCCCCAAGGATGCCCCCTCGCTGGCACGACACGTCTACGTGCTGCCCTCGCTATTTGGAAGAACCGCGACGAGGGATCCCGAAGGATTTGGCGCGTGGGAGCGAGATCGGGTGATCGAGAGACATTCTTCGTGTTCGTCGTTCGTCGGACTAAGGTATGTCCATGGGGAAACCTTGGGGAAGGTCTAGGTGCTGTTCTCATGGTAGATTTGGAGTTTTTAGATCAAGAGGACGTTCTGCCATGGAGTAGATCTGAAAAGAACTAGAGTTCGTATTGTACTCAGTTTCGGGCAGATTTGGAGTCCGTGTTAGGGCGTGTGATTTCGCAATTTTAGAGTCGGAATTTGGCCGACCTCCTGTTGAAGAAGTTGTAGGTATAGTCAAGACCTATTTTATGTATTTTTTTGAGAATTTTTGGAGTTACGGTCTGAATGTTATGGCCATTTTGGTGGGCGCTGTCCAATCTGTGTCGAGGTTGGGACAGTCTGTGTTCAACATTAGATTAAACTAATTTAGAGTTCGAATCTGACCGTACGGACTTCTAGGAAGTTGTAGATAATTTCAATACCTTTCAGTGCATATAAAGAAATTGAAATTCCGCCCAGCCGTTTGGATGTTATGGCCGTTTTACCGAGCGCTATCAAATCTGTGACGAGATTGAGATAGTTCGTGTTCAACGTTAGATTAAACAACATTAGAGTCCGAATCAGTCTTTCCCTATAACTACAAAAAGTTGGGAAATTTCCTAAGCTACGCGGGGCTGTACTCGTTTATTCAATTTGGGGTCCTAGAACAGAAGTTATTCCCATTGGAAGGCTGCTGTCCCGAAGGGACAGATTTGCCGTTTTCTGATTTTAGGAGTTGTAAGCGAAGTCGTGGTAGTCGTGGTAGTGGGATTTATGTGGGCTCTTTTGTGGACTCGATTTGAGTGTATGGCACGTGTTTGCAGGTGGTGTGCCTCCAGGAGTGCCCTCAAACCTCTCGTCACTCCGTTGCCCGTGGTTGAAGGCAAGTGTGTTGTAATGTATAGCGGATTGTAGGTTGTTTGTTGATATTGGGTGAAAGATTGAACACTTGCTATGCTCACTTGCCATGCTTGCTGTTTTCCAATGAAATATTTAGTATGATTATCATGGTTCGATGCCATGTGTTTATATTTGTCATGATGAGTTGCCATATGTTTACGTACATGTGAAATATGATAATTGGCATAGTTGCATGCATGACATGTTACATGGCCCGGGCGGTGAGAAAGTCATTAACTAATCCGGGAAGGTCGGTGAGAAAGTTATGACTAATCCGGAGAGCCATTAGAGTAAGTCCTACATCGTGATTCCATCTACCGTGGGTTGTGGAAGCGAGGAGTAGGCACCCTCCATCTTCGGGATGGAAGGGGGGAGAGGGTGCACACCGACGGGTGTGTACTCAACCATACCGGTATGAGTTTCCAAGGAGATATGAGCATAACATTGCATTGCATTGCATTACAATACATACTTAATGATGATGATGTTGTTATGTGCTCAAGTATGAGATGTTATATGTCATGGAGGTATTATTGTCTTGTAAATGATCTTGTTGTCCATTACAATATGCTTGCTGAGTTTTCGAACTCACGCTTGTGTTTTATGTTGTTTTTAAGTACTTTGAGATCGGCATGCGGGAAAAAGGGGTTTAGCTACACTTCTACACGTAGCTCCACCATCATAGTCTATGATTAATCACTTGGAGACATGATTTTAAGAGTTGTGCCATAAAGTTAATGTATGTTTTAATCTAGCATGCTTGTGATCCCTTATTTGCTTCGTTATAGTTTATGAAGTGGTTGAGCGTGGTGTTATTGGCGTAGTTTGATGATACATCCATTTATGTTGATGTTTTAGATGTCTTGTGCTATGATATATCTTGCCATGATATTGATATTGTGTTAATTCATTGAAAAACAAAGGAGATGCTGCCGAAATATCGGTTTTTAGCATATGTACCTTTGCTGGAATTTATGTTTAAATGTGATATTTAGTTGTTGTTTAGCTTATGTTTGGTAGCATTCGGGCATATTAAATGCCGGGGTGTTACAGTTATAGCATCTTGGAGGACCACCTCTCTTTCTCATTCTCACGTTCTGCAAGGCTTTGTTAAAGCGAGAAGAGAGTAGTGCCAGATCTTCTTCAGGAAACTCTTCAAGTTGCTCATCTGTTAAAGAAGTCATGGAAGACAAGGCAAAGCTAGAAGAAGAATTTGCATTTGACATGTTAGGGTTAGAGATCAAAGCAATTGATTTAATATTCCCTTTCCTGGCAAGAACATCTAATTCATGAGTTTTCAGTTTAGAATAAAGAACATCTAATGTAAGTGTGCTCATGACAGTAGATTCCTGTATAGATGTTACTTTCATCTCCCATACCGACATGTCCAAAGCACTAAGCAATTGTCGAGCATTTGCAGCATCAGTGTAGCTAACTCCAACAGCACGTAGATTGCTAAGAATTTTATTGAAACGTGCAAAGAAGTCATCTACAGATTCACTAGGTTTCATCTCAAAACGCATGTATTCCTTTTTGTAAATATCTTGGCGAACCTCTTTGACAGTGTTAGAACCCTCATGGTAATCACAAAGAGATTTCCATACCTCATATGCGGATCGAAGATGAACCACGCGGTCGAAGTCACTTCTTCCCAATCCTTGGATGATCAAGTTGCGTGCCTTGCTGTTTGCTTCAACATGTGCGCGATTGGCGTCGTTGACGTTGTCGTTTGCAGGAACTTCGTATGGCTTGTAGACCTTCTCCCAAATTGCGAAGCCCTGCGCCTGGATGAACGCCTCCATCTTGGCCTTCCAAAACTGAAAATCAACACCATCGAACACACATGGTTTTGTCGAATAACGATCCATTGATCTAATCACCGGTTAAGATAGATTAGAAAAACCTTGCTCTGATACCACTTGTAGGATCGAAGTATACGAATATAGCAATCAGAGGGGGGGTGAATGATTATGCGGAAGCTAAAACAAAATTTTCGATCTACTGGAAGAACACCCCAACTCGGATTCAAAAGATTGCCTCGTAATCAACAAAAACAGATTGACAGACGTTTGGTAAAATGAGAATTCCCGGAGATCCAACCGTCGAAACAATCTGAAATTTGGACACAAGAAACTAGATTTCAATACGAATCAAACCCAAAAAGAATCAGCTTGATCGGACTTATGGATCAAAAGTTATGAGCTTCGCAAGCTTGCTGATCCAGAACTTGACGAGAATTGATCTAACGTAAACTTGAAAGTTTTAACAGAACCGACAAAAGTTTAATCAACTAGACTTTGATGAACTCTAAATCAATACCCTAGAAAGGTTTTTGATGGATCAAATCAAGATGACACTCAAGGATCAAAAACCAATCTAGATTTAGAGCAAGCAAGCGAACAAGAACCAAGACAGAAAAACACTGTAGCAACGTGGTTACTGTAGCACGCAAAAATCTTGGAAGAATTGATCTTTATTTCTTTTGTCTAAAGTACTCTCATCAAAAGAGTACAAACCCTAAAACTTGCTCAAGGCTTGATACACTTCAACAGGAGACAACCCCTCCTATTTAAAGGACCAATCCACAAGGAGTTCTGAATACAATTCCTATTCCCTAGAAGGAATCTGTATCCAACACAACTCTACTTGGCCCAACCTGGCCGAGTACAACTCTTGCACGCGTATGGCCACCTGCCATACTAACGTGACTAACACTTTGCACGCGTATGGCCACCTGCCATACTCACGTGACTAACACTTTGCACGCGAATGACCTCCTGCCATTCTCACGTGACTAACCATTCTTCATGTGCACCATTCTCTTAGCCCGAACGTCCCGCATGACATCCTTGACCACCAAGACCTCAGTTCCTCCTGAACCTAGTCCCGAACCTCAGTTCCTCCATGAACCTAGTTCCGGTCCCGTCATCGACCACATTCGTCTTCGAGCAATACCTGCACATGAACAAACCACAAAACAAATCCGAGCACAAGTCCACGACTTGACTCAATGTCAATCCATGCAACTACTCACATGAGCATTGCATAAAGTCCACTTCAAGCATCATGAAATTCTCACAAATTTCATAATCTCAAAAACAAATCAAACACAATTCCAAGTTTGCTCAAAACCCTAATCGAGCAAAAACGCATTCACGACGGACCAAAAAATTTGGTCCGGCGTACATGTAAAACTTACTGTTTTTAAGAACTTGGTCCCGCGCAAAAACCTTCAGAAGCACAATTACGACATACCAAAAAATTTGATCTGTCGTACATGGAAAAAACGAGTTCGCCAAAAGCATGTGTATGACAGACCAAAAAATTTGGTTTGTCATACATGGGAAAAATGAGTTCGCCAAAAGCATGTGTATGACAGACCAAAAAATTGGTTTGTCATACATGGGAAAAACAAGTTCGCCAGCATGTGTATGATGAGACCAAAAAATTTGGTTTGTCATACATGGGAAAAACGAGGTCGCCAAAAGCATGTGTATGACAGACCAAAAAATTTGGTTTGTCATACATGGGAAAAACGCGATTTCTTGAACAAGCGTAAAAGCATCAAAATCACGTTTATGACAGACCAAAAAGTTTGGTCCGTCATACATGCGAAATTCACTGTTTTTGGATGTTTTGGTCTGGCGCAAATGCAAAGTCTCTGTTTTTGGATGTTTGAATGTTTGGTCCTTCATGCAAGCAATTTTATAAGATTAATCCTAACCAATTTTTTCAGCACAAAATCAGACCAATTTTTCATCACATGATTCACAATCTCCCCCTTGATGAAAACATTGGCAACACCACTTTAGATTTGAACATTGGCATTCTCTTTTTAAAAGATTTTGATATCCAAAGGATTAACACCAAAAAGAGAAAACACATAATTCCCCCTTTGACCAAAATTCAAAACAAAATCTCCCCCTGAGAATGAAAATGTGTGTGAATGTGCAATGTGTCCAAGAATTCCAAAATTCTCCAAACTTCTCCCAAAAAGCTCAAATTTCCAAAAAAAACTTTTTCCCTTTTTGCTTTTAACTTCTCAAATATTCCCAAAATTTCTCCCCCTTTGACAATGGATTCATCAAGAGTACAAAAGAGAATTTGATCAAAATTTTTCCTGCAGCAATGATTTCACAATGAAAAACAAGGAAGTGCCAAGATAGGAAAAGATGAGCTCATTCGATCATATAACCTTATATATCACATAATATGCAAAATACATGATCTTGATGTGATTTTAACAAGTTAGAGAATGACATGCATCTCAACCTCAATTCAGTCAACTATAGCTAAGTACTAAGCAAAACCTTTAGTAGAAAAACAAAGGCTCAAAGTTGAAGCAAATAACAAATCAGGTTGAGCAAGTAGTTTCAACTCCAATCTAGTGGACCAATTTAATCTTGAAACAGTTGAATCGCATGTGGCATGCTTGAAGCATACTTCTTTTATTTCCTTGGAGTGGCATGCTTGAAGCATACATCTTGTCTTTTGAGGGAATGGCATGCTTGAAGCATACATCTTATCTTTTTTTTAGGGAAAGCATGCCTGAAGCATACAACTTGAAGCTTTTGCTTCTAACAACCCTTTTTTATTAATTCCCTTTTTCTTTTCTTTTTCTTTGATTGTAAACATGCAAAAATGATTAAAAGGTCTTATGAAAGAGTAAAACTGAAAATACACTTGCTCCATAGCCCAAATTTGTCAAGAAGATTGAATAACAAGCCTAGAAGAGTAAGATATCACAGAGTATTTAGCTATAGGCAATCAGTCCAGGGAATTCCGCAATGTCATTTTTAGTTCAAGTGAGACAATTAGATTATCATATATTAGCTCAATTACATAACATATAAAGAAATATGATAAAGTGAGCTTATCAAGTGAAAGAACTTGGCAAGGAAACTCCCCCTCAAAACAAACCCATTGGATGAACAATCCCAAGTTCTCCCCGAATAAAAGCAAAGCGAAGAAGACAAAGGTTTTGTGAAAATGTCACCAATTGATGTTCAAGATCCACATGATGAAGCACAATGTTGCCTTTTTCAACATGATCTCTAAGAAAGTGAAATCTGATGTCAATGTGTTTTGTTCTAGAGTGTTGCACGGGGTTCTTAGCAATGCAAATTGCACTAGTGTTATCACACAAAAGAGGAACACTATCCAAATTAACCCCATAATCTTTTAGTGTAGCTACTATCCAAAGAATTTGAGAACAACAACTAGCAGCAGCCACATATTCAGATTCAGCAATTGATTGTGCAACAGAAGATTGTTTTCTAGATGACCATGCAATAAGAGAATTGCCCAAGAAATGACATGTACCAGATGTACTTTTTCTATCAATTCTACATCCTCCAAAATCAGCATCAAAAAAGGCTCTTAAACTAATGCATGAGGAAGCAGAAAGCCAAATGCCAAAATCTTGAGTTCCATGAAGATACCTGAAAATTCGCTTGACAGCTTGTCGATGTGAAGCACGTGGGGAAGCTTGAAAACGAGCACACAAGCACACAGCAAATTGTATATCCGGCCTTGATGCAGTGAGGTACAAAAGTGAACCTATCATGCTTCTATATTCCTTTTGATGAACCGGCTCACCATCTTCATCCGGATCAAGTGTGCAATTGCTTTCCATAGGTGTCATGATTGGTTTGCTGTTTTCCATCCCAAAACGATGTAGCAAGTCTCTTGTGTATTTGTTTTGATGCACAAAAGTACCATACTTCGTTTGCTTGATTTGAAATCCCAAAAAGTATGTCAACTCACCCATCATACTCATCTCAAACTCCTTCCTCATTGTTTCTGAAAACTCAGACACTAAAACAAGAGAGGAACCACCAAAGATAATATCGTTAACATAAATCTGAACGAATAGTTGATCATTGCCTTGCTTGAGTAAAAAGAGAGTTTTGTCAACCTTTCCCATTGAAAACCCCCTTTCAAGTAAAAATGTTTTTAGCCTATCATACCATGCTCTAGGGGCTTGTTTCAAACCATACAAAGCTTTTGATAATTTGAACACATGATTTGGAAACTTTGGATTTTCAAAACCAGGTGGTTGCTTGACATAAACCTCCTCATTTATGTAGCCATTAAGAAAAGCACTTTTCACATCCATTTGATACAATTTGAAACCTTTGGATGCAGCAAAAGCTAAAAGGATTCTAATGGCTTCAATTCTAGCAACAGGAGCAAAGGTTTCATCAAAATCTAAGCCTTCAATTTGAGTGTAACCTTGAGCAACCAATCTAGCCTTGTTTCTAACAACAACACCATCCTCACTTTGTTTATTTTTGAAAACCCATCTAGTTCCAATAACATTAAAATCTGGAGGTGGTGAGACAAGTTTCCAAACTTTATTTCGTTCAAAATTCTCTAATTCTTCATGCATGGCATTGATCCAAGATTCGTCAGATAATGCATGAGATATATCTTTGGGTTCAAAAGAAGCAACTAAAGCAGAATGAGTATGAGTGTCAGAATGAATAAACCTGGATTGAGTGACTCTCTCATTTAGGTCTCCAATCATTTGTTCAGATGGATGCATTTTCTGAATGTGCAAGGGAGCATTGGCTTTTGAGACTTCTCCTTCTCCTTCTTCATTTTCAGCATGTACAGATGATGTTGTAGCTTGAGGATGGTTAGCTTGTAGGTGATGTAGTAGTAGGTGCCAAAGGTGCTACTGACTTGTTGTGCATTAGAAAGAGTCAAGACCTCATCTTCAACATCATCATTATCTTCAAAGATTTTCTCCCCCTGAACATATGCTTTGTACTGCATTGCTTGGACTAGTGCCTGGACTAGCCTCATCAAAAGTAACTTCACAAGTTTCAACAATTTTGTTAGTCTCCAAAACAAGCACACGATAGCCACGAGTATGAGCAGGATATCCAAGAAAAATGCCATCAGTTGATCTAGCTTCAAATTTATCAAGATTTCCAGATTTCAAGACAAAACATTTGCATCCAAAAACTCGAAAGTGAGAAACAGAAGGTCTATGTCCAAACCGAAGCTCATATGGAGTCTTACCCAATTTTGATCTCATATACACACGGTTTGAATCATTACAAGCAGTTGAAATCGCTTCAGCCCAAAAATTTCGAGGAGAGTGATGCTCATCTAGCATAGTTCTAGCCATTTCAACTAACGTTCTATTTTTCCTTTCAACTACACCATTTTGTTGAGGCACTCTAGGAGATGAAAATTGATGATCAATTCCTTTTTCAGCACAAAAGAGATCAAAGGAAGCATTTTTGAATTCAGTTCCATTATCACTTCTAATAGCTTTGAGAGCTCCTGAATGGTCAATAGAAAGCCTAAGAACAAGACTTCTAAAATGACTAAAAGCCTCATCCTTAGATGCCATAAAATACACCCAAGAGTATCTAGAAAAATCATCAACAATCACAAGCACATACCATTTGCCTCCAAAGGATTGAACTCGAGATGGTCCAACTGTATCAAGATGTAGAAGCTGTCCTGGAGCGTTTGTCATCACCATGGTAAGAGGTGGATGTGAACCTGCAATCATCTTACCATGTCTACAAGAAGAACATACTAGATTGCTATCACCCTTAAGCTTAGGCAAGCCATGTATAAGATCTAAACCACTTACACGAGTAAGATGATCAAAACCAACATGACCAAGTCTACGATGCCAAAAGAATAAATCTTTAGAAACATTGGCAATTAGACACCTATGCTTAGAAGAAGGTGATGCATCAAAATCAGCTTTAAAGACTCTTCCAAAACGAGAAATTTTGAACACAAGATCACCTGAAGCATCTAGCACTTTGCATTCATTTTTCTTAAAGCTTATCTCAAGATCTTCATCAAGCATTTGAGAGACAGAAAGCAAGTTATATTTCAAATTTTCAACAAGAGCCACATCTTTGAACATAAACTTGTCACTTACCTTTATTGTACCTTTTGCCACAACAGAAGAGGAAGAAGCATCTCCAAAAGTAACACTTTCAAAGACGAGATGCACGAGTGAGGAGGAGAACCAATTCTTATCACCGGACATGTGGCGTGAGCATCCGAATCCACTAGCCATATGTTCTCCTTCCTCGCGAGAAGCCTACATAGCAAAACATGTCGAGGTCTCGATCAAGGGGTTAGGAATGAGATTTTTGGGAATCCAAAGATCGAGACACACGACGCTGTGAGAGGGTACAACATGATAATTTTTATGCACAAAATCAGATTTGCCTTTTCCCATGTTTCTAGGAACAGAAGGTGTTTTCATCACTCTAGGCGCATAAAAATGTGCTTTGCTGAAATTTGACCTAGCCTTAGTTCTTTCCTTCTTTTGTTGTTTGGCTAGTCTAAAGCAAAAATCTACTAAGTGTCCATCTCTACCACAATGAGTGCAAGTGTACTTGACATGATGTTTAGCTTTAACAGTAAAAGCACATTTTGCATTCATCATAGTAGAAGATAAAACCAAAGAGATTGAAAAGTAATTTTCTTAGGCTCATTAGATAACTCAATTTTGCAAGGAGCCTGAACAACGATCACGAGGTTTAGTTTCATATGTGGCATAAGGATCAAAACCTAAACCTCTCTTGTTTGTGCTAACCTTAGATTGATCCAAAATCATGTTCAACTTTTTCTTGCCATTAGTGAAACGTTCCAAAGAATTTTGCAAGTAATCAACTTTCTTAGCAAGAGTTAAACAATTATTGCAAGGAATATCGACCTTCCCTTTACATTTTACGACAAGTAGAGCATGAAAGAACCTCATGAGTAAGCAGATTATCAGTCAATTGAGAAACCCTAGCATTTGCATCTTTCAATTTTAATTCAAGAGTTGAGCATTTAGAACAAGAAGTTGAACCATGCAAATCATCAGTGGAACAGCTAGCATGTTTAACATGTTTCTCATTTTTCTCATTTAGATGCAACAGAAGAGCGTGTTCTTTCCTAAGCAAGGTGAGCTCATTGTAAATTAAGTCACATGATTTACAAGTATCATCATCAGGAATCAATGTCTTAAGTCTAGCAATTTCAGCATTCAATGACTCCACAAGAATATCATGTTTCTTAATTTTTCTATCACGTTTGTCAAGTAATTTTCCAAGACAGGCAGACATGACATTGGCTAATTCATCATAAGAAGGATCGACCTCATGGAAGTCACTGTCATTGCCGTCCTCGGTGAAGCTATCCTTGCTGCTTGCCATGAGACACAATCCCATCAAATCATGCTTGCTTGGAGTTGCATCATCTTCGCTGCTCTCCGAGTCCACATCGCTCAAATTGACTTGTTCAAGAGCAGAAAGAACTCGGTGAACCACCTTGCGGTTGATGAAGCTCTTCTTCTTCCTATCATTTGACGAGAACCTTTTCTTCTCATTCCTTCTATCGTTGTCCTTCTCCTCCTTTGATGTTTTTCCTGCAAGCTTAGGACAATTTGTGCGAATATGGTTGAGGTCACCACACTCATAGCATCTTGGAGGACCACCTCTCTTTCTCATTCTCACGTTCTGCAAGGCTTTGTTAAAGCGAGAAGAGAGTAGTGCCAGATCTTCTTCAGGAAACTCTTCAAGTTGCTCATCTGTTAAAGAAGTCATGGAAGACAAGGCAAAGCTAGAAGAAGAATTTGCATTTAACATGTTAGGGTTAGAGATCAAAGCAATTGATTTAATATTCCCTTTCCTGGCAAGAACATCTAATTCATGAGTTTTCAGTTTAGAATAAAGAACATCTAATGTAAGTGTGCTCATGACAGTAGATTCCTGTATAGATGTTACTTTCATCTCCCACACCGACATGTCCAAAGCACTAAGCAATTGTCGAGCATTTGCAGCATCAGTGTAGCTAACTCCAACAGCACGTAGATTGCTAAGAATTTTATTGAAACGTGCAAAGAAGTCATCTACAGATTCACTAGGTTTCATCTCAAAACGCATGTATTCCTTTTTGTAAATATCTTGGCGAACCTCTTTGTGATGTTAGAACCCTCATGGTAATCACAAAGAGATTTCCATACCTCATATCTTGGATCGAAGATGAACCACGCGGTCGAAGTCACTTCTTCCCAATCCTTGGATGATCAAGTTGCGTGCCTTGCTGTTTGCTTCAACATGTGCGCGATTGGCGTCGTTGACGTTGTCGTTTGCAGGAACTTCGTATGGCTTGTAGACCTTCTCCCAAATTGCGAAGCCCTGCGCCTGGATGAACGCCTCCATCTTGGCCTTCCAAAACTGAAAATCAACACCATCGAACACACATGGTTTTGTCGAATAACGATCCATTGATCTAATCACCGGTTAAGATAGATTAGAAAAACCTTGCTCTGATACCACTTGTAGGATCGAAGTATACGAATATAGCAATCAGAGGGGGGTGAATGATTATGCGGAAGCTAAAACAAAATTTTCGATCTACTGGAAGAACACCCCAACTCGGATTCAAAAGATTGCCTCGTAATCAACAAAAACAGATTGACAGACGCTTGGTAAAATGAGAATTCCCGGAGATCCAACTGTCGAAACGATCTGAAATTTGGACACAAGAAACTAGATTTCAATACGAATCAAACCCAAAAAGAATCAGCTTGATCGGACTTATGGATCAAAAGTTATGAGCTTCGCAAGCTTGCTGATCCAGAACTTGACGAGAATTGATCTAACGTAAACTTGAAAGTTTTAACAGAACCGACAAAAGTTTAATCAACTAGACTTTGAGGAACTCTAAATCAATACCCTAGAAAGGTTTTTGATGGATCAAATCAAGATGACACTCAAGGATCAAAAACCAATCTAGATTTAGAGCAAGCAAGCGAACAAGAACCAAGACAGAAAAAACACTGTAGCAACGTGGTTACTGTAGCACGCAAAAATCTTGGAAGAATTGATCTTTATTTCTTTTGTCTAAAGTACTCTCATCAAAAGAGTACAAACCCTAAAACTTGCTCAAGGCTTGATACACTTCAACAGGAGACAACCCCTCCTATTTAAAGGACCAATCCACAAGGAGTTCTGAATACAATTCCTATTCCTAGAAGGAATGCAGATCCAACACAACTCTACTTGGCCCAACCTGGCCGAGTACAACTCTTGCACGCGTATGGCCACCTGCCATACTAACGTGACTAACACTTTGCACGCGTATGGCCACCTGCCATACTCACGTGACTAACACTTTGCACGCGAATGACCTCCTGCCATTCTCACGTGACTAACCATTCTTCATGTGCACCATTCTCTTAGCCCGAACGTCCCGCATGACATCCTTGACCACCAAGACCTCAGTTCCTCCTGAACCTAGTCCCGAACCTCAGTTCCTCCATGAACCTAGTTCCGGTCCCGTCATCGACCACATTCGTCTTCGAGCAATACCTGCACATGAACAAACCACAAAACAAATCCGAGCACAAGTCCACGACTTGACTCAATGTCAATCCATGCAACTACTCACATGAGCATTGCATAAAGTCCACTTCAAGCATCATGAAATTCTCACAAATTTCATAATCTCAAAAACAAATCAAACACAATTCCAAGTTTGCTCAAAACCCTAATCGAGCAAAAAACGCATTCACGACGGACCAAAAAATTTGGTCCGGCGTACATGTAAAACTTACTGTTTTTAAGAACTTGGTCCCGCGCAAAAACCTTCAGAAGCACAATTACGACATACCAAAAAATTTGATCTGTCGTACATGGAAAAAACGAGTTCGCCAAAAGCATGTGTATGACAGACCAAAAAATTTGGTTTGTCATACATGGGAAAAATGAGTTCGCCAAAAGCATGTGTATGACAGACCAAAAAATTTGGTTTGTCATACATGGGAAAAACGAGTTCGCCAAAAGCATGTGTATGACAGACCAAAAAATTTGGTTTGTCATACATGGGAAAAACGAGGTCGCCAAAAGCATGTGTATGACAGACCAAAAAATTTGGTTTGTCATACATGGGAAAAACGCGATTTCTTGAACAAGCGTAAAAGCATCAAAATCACGTTTATGACAGACCAAAAAGTTTGGTCCGTCATACATGCGAAATTCACTGTTTTTGGATGTTTTGGTCTGGCGCAAATGCAAAGTCTCTGTTTTTGGATGTTTGAATGTTTGGTCCTTCATGCAAGCAATTTTATAAGATTAATCCTAACCAATTTTTTTAGCACAAAATCAAACCAATTTTTCATCACATGATTCACACTTTTGGTTGAATTGTGTTGGGGCTCCTCAGGGAGTAGATAGTGATTATTGAAGTCTTTTATGGAAAGCGTAGTGGAGTACTAGAGATGGTTCTTTTTATGCTGAGCTTGTGTTTAAAAGCTTTTGGACTGGTTTGGTTGTTTGCCATTTTGGTTGAAGGGTTTTCGGTCAAGGTGTTCCATATGCTGTGTTTCAGAGTTTCCCTAAAACTCGTAGAAATTGGTGCAAATATTTGGTTTTGGCTAATTTGTTTAGTCGGTGCTATGAGTATGGATTTACACCCCAAAAGTTTTTTGAGTGGATCGCGCCCTTTCGCGTTCGCACTGAATTATCTTTGGAATTAATTTTAAAAGGAAACAGATGGTCATAAAGGGTTGTGTTGGAAACTTTTGAGTTAAGCCCTTGATGTGTAACTGTGAAATCATGTGCTGAAAAATTGGCTTTGAACTGAAAAATTAACTTAGATTTGAATTTGCAAAATGTGTTTGTTCATGTGTTTTGACAATTTGACAAGAAACAGTAAGTTACGCATTAGCGCCGGACAAAGTTCTCAAGAAACAGTAAGTTTCCCATCTACGACGGACAGTGTTTTTGGGTCTGTTGTGAACATGTTTTTGAGCCCCTGACCGAAGTCATTTTCACATGTACAACGGACAGTTTTTCTTGGTCCGTTGTGAACAAGCTTTTTCGGTTTGGATAATTCCTTGGAACCAAGATTTTCACATGTACAACGGACTAATTCTTTTTGTCCGTCGTGAATGGATTTTTTTCTAGGGTTTTACTTTTGTGAAACCGAGCGTGGCACGTTTGCGCCGGACAAGCTTCTGGGGTCCGTTGTGAACTTGTTTTGAGCTCATGACCGAAGCCATTTTTTGCATGTACAACGGACCAACTTTGTTTGTCCGTTGTGAACGTGTTTTTCCGCGTTTGGTTGGCTTCTTGGAACAGAAACTTTTCCTTATACAACGGACCAACTTTGTTTGTCCGTCGTGAATGCGTTTTCGCTCAATTAGGGTTTTGAGCGATTTGGATTTGAATTTTGAATGTGAATTTGAAATTTGTAATGTTTTCATGATGCTTCTTTTGAAGTGGACTTTATGCAATACTCATGTGAGTAGTTGCATGGATTGACATTGAGTCAAGTCGTGGACTTGTGCTCGGATTTGTTTTGTGGTTTGTTCATGTGCAGGTATTGCTCGAAGACGAATGTGGTCGATGACGGGACCGGAACTAGGTTCATGGAGGAACTGAGGTTCGGGACTAGGTTCAGGAGGAACCGAGGTCTTGGTGGTCAAGGATGTCATGCGGGACGTTCGGGCTAAGAGAATGGTGCACATGAAGAATGGTTAGTCACGTGAGAATGGCAGGAGGTCATTCGCGTGCAAAGTGTTAGTCACGTGAGTATGGCAGGTGGCCATACGCGTGCAAAGTGTTAGTCACGTGAGTATGGTAGGGTTGCCATACGCGTGCAAGAGTTGTACTCGGCCTGGTTGGGCCAAGTAGAGTTGAGTTGGATACGGATTCCTTTTAGGGAATAGGAATCGTATTCAGAACTCTTTGTGGGTTGGTGCTTTAAATAGGTGGGGGGTCTCCTGTTGAAAGGCACCAAGGAGAGCTGAGCGCATCAAGCTTTAAGCTTGGTTTTAGGGTTTGTACTCTTTTGATGAGAGTATTTTAGACAAGAAATAAAGATCAATTCTTCCAAGTTTTTTGCGTGCTACAGTAACCACGTCGCTACAGTGTTTTCTGTTTTGGTTCTTGTTTGCATGCTTGTTCTAGTTCTAGATTGGTTTTTGTTCTTTTAGTTTTATCTTGATTTGATCCATCAAAAACCTCTCTAGGGTATTGATCTAGTGTTTCTCAAAGTCTAGTTGATCAATCTTTTGTCGTTCTTGTTTAATCTTGAAGTTTTGATTAGATTGATTCTCGTCAAGTTCTGGATCAGCAAGCTTGCGAAGCTTATAACTTTTGATCCGTAAGTCCGATCGAGCTGATTCTTTTTGGGTTCGATTCGTATTGGAATCTAGTTTCTTGTGTCCAAATTTCAGATTGTTTCGACGGTTGGATCTCCGGGAATTCTCGTTTTACCAAACCTCTGTCATTCTGTTTTTGTCGAAAACGAGGCAATTATTTGGTTCTGTTTTGGGGTGAACTTTTAATAGGTCAAGAATTTGGTTTTAGCTTCCGCACAATCATTCACCCCCCCTCTGATTGCTATATTCGTATACTTCGATCCTACAGTAACTCTATTTGACTAGAGTTGGATTCATTTGGAAAATGTGTCTGGTGTGCGGGTGTTTTACAAGTCTGGATTTTTTTTATGAATGTTTCATAAGTGAATTTGGTTAGTGAAAAGTTTTCTTTTTGGATTGAGTTTTCCTCTCTTTTGATAAAATTTATGGCGCTTGTGTCTACAGATGTTTGACTTTGGAATCGATGTTCTGTTCCAAAGGGTTGAGTTTGATTTTGCGAGGTGTTGCAAAGCTAGTGTTAAATCGAAGATGGGTTTTCACACGATGTGGTGTCATGTGTCGGATAATTTTCCTCATGCGGCCTCAACTGCCTTGATGCATACGCGACGACCTTTCCATTCTGCATCAGCACACATCCAAGTCCTTGGCGCGATGCGTCACAATAAATATCGAAGCTTTGAGCAACATCCGGTAGAACTAACACCGGTGCTGACGTCAATCGCTTCTTCAGCTCCTGAAATCCTTTCTCACATTCTGGCGTCCATGCAAACTTCTTTTCCTTCTTCAGCAGTTGCGTAAGAGGTTTCGCAATTGTCGAAAAGCCTTCGATGAAACGGCGGTAGTATCCTGCCATTCCAAGGAAACTCCGAATCTGGGTCACCGTCTTTGGCTGTTCCCAATGTAACACAGCTTCTACTTTTATTGTATTACGGCGACTCCTTATGCGGTCATTACATGTCCAAGAAACTCCACCTTGTCTTTCCAAAAATCACACTTGCTGAACTTGGCGAAAAGTTGCTGTTCCTCAACTTTTCCAAAACTCGCCTTAAGTGTTCGGCATGTTCGCTCTCTGTCTTGGAGTAGATTAGGATATCGTCTATGAACACGACGACAAACTTGTCCAAATATTCCATGAACACCTTATTCATCATATTCATGAAATAAGCTGGCGCATTCGCTGACCGAAAAGACATAATCGTAGAACTCAGAATGTCCATATCTTGACGAGAATGCGGTCTTGAATATCTTACGATCGGATCTTCAATCGATGGTATCCCGATCTCAGATCAATCTTGGAGAAAACTCCGGCTCCTCTTAATCGATCAAACAAATCGTCAATCCGGGTAGCGGATACTTATTCTTCACGGTGACTTCATTGAGTGCACGGTAGTCAATGCACATCCTGAAACTCCGTCCTTCTTCTTGACAAATAAAACTGGTGCTCCCACTACGGCGAACTCGGTCGATAAATCCTTTCTCCATTAACTCTTCTATTTGTTTCTTCATTTCTACCAACTCCTCGGTGGACATCCGATAGGGTCTCTTTGCTATCGGTCTTTGTGCAGTACAAGCTCTATCACAAACTCTATGTCCCTGTCAAGCGGCATACCAGGTAGATCCTCGGGAAAAACATCGGGTACTCATTCACTCTTGAGACATCCTCTATGCTGATTGCCTTGATCATTAACCATCAATCGCCCATCTCTAATCAAAAGGTGGCTAGAAATTCCACTTTCTTCCCACACGGGCTCTCAATCGAGATAGTCCTTCGTCCACAATCCAATACGACCTTGTGCTTGGATAACCAATCCATTCCCAATATAACGCCTAGGTGCGGGTCTCCAAAATTATAAGGTTTGCTAGGAACTCTATTCCATCTATTAGTATTCTCACCGGAACATCCTACTTTCGCTCGGAGTTCGGAACCAGGGTTTGAACTAAAAGCATGCACTTAAGCCTTGCAATCCTCAAATCATTTCTAGTAGCAAAGCCTTGCGAAACAAGCGAATGCGAAGCTCCAGAGTCAAACAAAGCTGCAGGTGTATCGAGTTAACAAGTAACTTACCCAAGACGACGTCCGTAGCATTCTCGCATTGCATCCGCGGTGACATGGTTGACTCGGCCTCTCACCACGGCCTGGGGGTATGGCTCTGGTCTTTGGCGTCCTAGCTGGGTGGTTCCTAGATTGAAGCGAATCGGGTCACTCCTGCTGTCTTCTTTGGACAAGCTGTTGGCAAAGTGTCTGGCTCGTTGCGATTGTAGCGGCGTCTCACTGTTCCTTGCTTGACTACGGGGTAGCGTTTCTAGCGAAGTGGGAGTGCAGTAGTTCGATTGGAAGGTCTTGGTCTTTGAGGATGGTGTCCTCGTTGCATTCTCGTGGTTGGAATCAAGAATTGATTTGGTGCAACTCTCAGCGCTGCGTTCCTGGCGTGATCCTTCTTTGTTGCATCCTGCGCTTCTGTTCTCATCCAGTTCCTTGCGCTTGTCCTCAAGAATAAGCGCCTTATTCACCAACTCTTGGAAATCTGGAAAGGTGTGGGTGATCAACCCTACTTGCAATCTGAGTTAAGTCCCTTCATAAAACGAGACTGCCTGGATTTATCCGTCGCTACATCCTCAGTGCGTAGCGTGCTAGGCGTGTGAACTTGTTCGGTAGCTCGACCATCGGCCGATTACCTTGCTTGATGCTCTGAACTCCTCCTTCTTAAGGTCCATGATTCCTTCAGGCACGTGATCTTGTCGAATGCTGTTGTGAACTCTTCCCAAGTGATATCTTGAGGGTTCTCTTGCGTGGCACAGAAGTTCTCCCACCATTCGGCGGCTGTTCCTTCCAGCTGATGAGAAGCGTAGAGTACCTTCTCATTTCCTATGCATTGAGCTATGTGTAGCTTCCTCTCGATTGATCTTAACCAATCATCGGCCTCCAATGGATTGGCATTCCCAGAGAAAGTGGGTGGGTGAGTTCTCATGAACTCTGATAGTCTTGTATTCTGGCGTTGTCCATGATTAACTTGATTAGCAGTGGCCTGAGCAGTGACGTGCTGCATTTGTTGCATCATAGCATGCATCAACTGAGTCTGGGCAGCAAGAAAAGCTCCGAAATTCTGCATATCCAGTGGCGGTCTTTGGTGCTCCATCATTGGGGTTTTCTGCTGGGCGAGAACCACTCCCATTGCTTCCAAAGTTTCCACGGGTGTTCACCATCTGTCGATTTACTCTAGGTTTAGAGATGAGAGGGAAACAAGAATGGACAAGTAATATGGAACTTATGCGGGGCGAAAGGTGTAGCCTTAAGGTCCAACTTTATTATTTAATAACTTGGTATGGCTGCTTACAATGCCTAAGGGCCTTGCAACACATACTGCACACTCAGCAAGCAATGAAAATCCAAATCGAACTAACACTGGAGTCTAACGCCTAAAGGGTGACTCTTTCTTTTATGACGCGACTCGGCGAAGGAGTCTCACTAAAGAACCCATGCTCACTCATCGAGAAAACCTCCACGGCCTGAATGCGGGTCTTTGTGGCATAGGCGCGAAACTTGATCGCCATGTCCAAAGCTGTGTCCTCTGTGGTAGTCGAAGAAGCGATGTCCTCATCGAGATCGACTCCTCTGGATCCGGCTCGTGTAGCTCGAGCATCGGCTCTGGTCCGGACCGTACAAGGTCATCTCCAACTCGTCAATCCTTCGTAGAAGGTGTGCCACATACTCTTGAGCTTCCCACCATCTGTTCTTCTCTGCCGTGATCTCCTTGCGGGCCTTCCGTAGCTCCTTGCTTGTATTATCTAGTACATCCTCCTGGCGGCGACAAATCGTGCCAAGCTGTGTAACCGTGGCATCCTCATCTGAATCGCCGGGTCAAGAAGGTTATCGCTGCGCGGATGGTAACGGAACACCGTGACGCTCCAATTCTCTGGCGTAGATACGGGTAATGTGCCGCATTGCTCGTCGTGATACTTCTTGGATACCCATCCGCATTGTAGATCTCTGGCGGTCAGTTGTATCGGGCGATTGCCTGGGCCCTTTTTCCTAGCAGGTACCTTAATCCTCACGTCACAAGCCTTAATCAATCCCGCTTGTCTGATCACTTCCACTTGGTATTGGGGCTTCTCAAAATCTCCGAGAGTCTGTAGCATATGCCAAAGTTCCGCAGCGTGACCAACTCCCAGATCAACGTAGTTGAACTCCTCCTCCATCTGTCACAAGAGTGCTTTACGTAAGAACTCGGAATTTTTAAATTGTGACAAGGTAAGGGAAAATTTCAGCAAGAGGCAAGAAAAGAGAGAAGGGGATAAGTCGAGATGTCATTTCTTATCTTGGCAAATTTTTAGCTTTAGAAAATAGGTTTTATCCTCACTACGACCATTCTAGCTTAGGGTTGAGCCTACGGTCAAGTATGGCTCTGATACCACCTCTGTCGGGACCCCGAATTTGCAAATCCGGACCCTCTGTGTATTCAGCACTAGTCCAGGAACGCGCTAGTGCACACAGTCTTAACATCGGTAAATATCACAATCATACCATTCGATATTATCAAAGTACTTTATTTAAATAACCAAACTGGTTACTTGACCTTATGGTCAAGTTACAAATGTATGCCTTGCAAGGCGAAACTTATTAAAAGAGAAATAATAGCAGCGGAAAATAAGATAACTTCGTGGCGCCATCCAGTATACCACAGTAACCGATCGGGCTCGCATCCCTAAGTAGACGGATCCTCTTGGAATTCCTCCTCCGAAGTGGCGTAGTCTCCTCTTCAACTGGTATTGTGTTGAGGCAAGGGTGAGTACTTGGTACTCGACAAGTCATGCAGTAATGCAAGCTAATATACTATATGCATGGCTTGATACAAAGGAATAGCTCAAGGTATATTTGCTGTAAACAGCATTCGAAAAGTAATATAAGTAGATTCGAAAGCAGTAGAAATAAGTAAAGCGTAAATAACTATTCAAGAAGTTTAATAAACATTTTTCCCCATCCTAAACCATATTTCCATCATCTTCATTATTAAACCAAACCAACTTCCAAATCCAAGTTATTTTCAGAAAGTCTAACCCTTGACTGTAATTCCCGAGCATTGTCGATCATGCGGACTCGGCTATTTAAATAGATTCTAAACTCTGCAGAGGTTATGCACTTTACCCACAAGATACAGTCAAACACCACAAAGGCGAAGTTCAGTAACAAAGCCTTCTGGAAGCCTCAAACAACACAGGTGGTCCTCTCAGGTTCGTGCTCTACACCATCCCTTCCTTAGCCAAGGCGAAGTATGGGACCAACACACCGTTAGATGGGTATCTGGCCACAGCCACGACACGCTCCCCGCACAATCACACAAACGGTGTAATTGACACCCTGAGGCTCCACAAGCGAGTCCTTAGCGACTTAGTCAACTAGGGCCGTCCCATTCCAGCCATGTGGTTGCAAGTATGACCCAGTTCAAAGGCTTGCAAGGTTAAGTCCTTAGAGTGACCAGGGCAAGACTACCCGAAAAACCAAATCAACACTCCCAATGCCACAACTGGCCCACTGACATTACTCTTGCCACATGCCCCGGTCGAAAACTGTTTATCAAACCCCAGTTGATTACCATGCACCACGTGCCATCAACATCACATGATACTTTTCCCAAAACAGGTTCAATATATCATTAAGTCAATATTAACATTTGATTGTCCAAAATCATGTCATGAGCACGAGTGTGTCTAAGCGATACTACAACGGTCTAAACCCATGTTGGCAATTTAATAATGTCCAACTAGTAAACCACAACTAGGGTGACAAAGGGTCATGGCACATACTTAAGTAATCAAGGTGTCATATAGCAAATTGGTATTTATCTAACCCCCAGGTTTAAACAAAGTATTTTTCTAATTGAACTAGCATGCAATAGTTTAAATCAAAATAGATTTCGAAATAGGATCAACATGGTCAAAGCACAACTTGCCTTCAAAAAGTACTTGCTCTTGGTCTTGAGTTGGATCCTGAGTCAATACTTCTCCTTCGAATCCTTCCGGCACTTCAACGTCTACTCGTA
The DNA here is from genome assembly GCA_036346355.1 of Rhipidocladum racemiflorum. Classification (NCBI taxonomy): domain Eukaryota; kingdom Viridiplantae; phylum Streptophyta; class Magnoliopsida; order Poales; family Poaceae; genus Rhipidocladum; species Rhipidocladum racemiflorum. The sequence continues at coordinate 33,831,097 of CM070578.1, read as the reverse complement.
AAGCGTGCAAATAGCAAATACACGAATAAACAATAGGCAAAAAGTATCCAAACATCCAAATAAAATCCATAAACAGAGAGAACATAATTTTCTGGATTTTTAGGAACTGGAATCGTTCAAATCGGAGTTAAAATGCAAAAGTTATGATTTATTAAAGTTTAAATAATCAATTAAATAATATTACAGAGAAAAACTTTAGTCCAAAAATTAAATAAAATTCATATTTGAGTAGATCTGAATTTTATACAAATTTAGAAATTTGAATCACTCAAATCGGAGTTGAAACGCAAAAGTTATAAGCGTTTGAAGTTTGTAACAAAATCTGAAATCATTATTCGAATTAATAAATCATTTTTCTTTTGGAAATTAATTATTGCGTCAAGCATGGACACGTGTCGGCTCTCGATTGGCTGGTCGACGTCACCGCTCATGGGCTCAGCCCACGGCGCGGTTTGGTCCACGGTGGACCCGGTCCACGGCTTCGGGTGAGGTGGCGGTGGGACCCACTGCCGCTAAGTGGTCTCACGCAAACGCCGATCGACGCGTGTGGGCCCTCGACATGCGAGGCCCGCGTGTCGAGGACACGCTCCACACGCCAGCGTCTGGCGCTGACGCGTCGGTCCAACTTCCCGACACGTGGCGCAATCCCGGCCGTTGATTTGAAATTCGGCGGCGCGATTAGATCCAGGGTTAACGTGTTGAATCCGCCGATGATCGTGGGCGTTCGATCTAGATCGGACGGTCCAGATCTAATCCTATAATAACACTACTACAAAGACGTGGCGATTGTGAACCGTTGGATCTTGATCCAACGGTCCAGATCTAACCGGGTTTAGAACACGTGAACTCACCTCAACCGCACGATCAAGATCGGACGGTCCACAGAGCTCGCGAGGGCGATGGCGACGCGGCGGAGCTGCAGCCACCGGAGAAGAGAACGACGAGCCCGACGGCGCTCCGGGGTTGCTCCGGCGAGATGAGTCCTCCCTTCGGGTGCGTCTTGTCACGGGGATTCCGGATCTGGGCTCCTTCTCGGCGGAAGACGACGGACGGCGACGGAATCGAACAAAAACCGCGGCGGTCACCTCCTCCAACTACGGCGAGCTCGCACGGGCAAACGGCGGCGGCTCAGGCGAGATGGCTCGGGGAAACGGGTGCGCAAGGATGAGGGCAACCTCGGGGCGTGACCAGGGCTTTAAATAGCCTTGGCGTCCGTGCCCGAGACGGAAACCTAATTCTACATGGCGGCGGGCGCGGCGGCGGAGTCCGGCTCGGACTCGGCGGAGACGATGACGCTCAGCCGTCCACGTGGCACGATCAACGGCCACGATCGCACGGGCGCGATCGGATCCGGGCCGGATACGGCTCGAACCGGTACGGGCGGATCTCAGCCGTTGGATCTTGATCCAACGGTTGGGATCGGTTAGGGTTTTGAGCTGGTTTGATCGAGTCAACTGGCTCGGGTCGGACTCGAACTCAAGTCTGACTCGGGCTCGGTCGGATGAACAGTAACCGACCCGAGTTGATTTTCCAGCGATTTAATATTTAAAATAATTCCCAATAATTCATTTAATTCATTAAAAATAGCAAAAGACTCGGAAAAATTCCAGAAAAATTCTGGAAAATATTTTGGAACATTTTGGACTCAAATAAAATATTTCCAACAAAATTTTATTTGCAAAATTAAATTCTTTAATTATTTCAAAATGGAATAAATTCAAATAAATTCCAAATAAATCCAAATAAATTCCAGAAAATTCCAAAAATTCACCAAAGTGCCAAACCACACATGAATTTAAGGAAAACAAAATTTTGGGGTGTTACACCCGGGCGGTGAGAAAGTCATTAACTAATCCGGGAAGGTCGGTGAGAAAGTTATGACTAATCCGGAGAGCCATTAGAGTAAGTCCTACATCGTGATTCCATCTACCGTGGGTTGTGGAAGCGAGGAGTAGGCACCCTCCATCTTCGGGATGGAAGGGGGGAGAGGGTGCACACCGACGGGTGTGTACTCAACCATACCGGTATGAGTTTCCAAGGAGATATGAGCATAACATTGCATTGCATTACAATACATACTTAATGATGATGATGTTGTTATGTGCTCAAGTATGAGATGTTATATGTCATGGAGGTATTATTGTCTTGTAAATGATCTTGTTGTCCATTACAATATGCTTGCTGAGTTTTCGAACTCACGCTTGTGTTTTATGTTGTTTTTAGGTACTTTGAGATCGGCATACGGGAAAAAGGGGTTTAGCTACACTTCTACACGTAGCTCCACCATCATAGTCTATGATTAATCACTTGGAGACATGATTTTAAGAGTTGTGCCATAAAGTTAATGTATGGTTTAATCTGGCATGCTTGTGATCCCTTATTTGCTTCGTTATAGTTTATGAAGTGGTTGAGCGTGGTGTTATTGGCGTAGTTTGATGATACATCCATTTATGTTGATGTTTTAGATGTCGTGTGCTATGATATATCTTGCCATGATATTGATATTGTGTTAATTCATTGAAAAACAAAGGAGATGCTGCCGAAATATCGGTTTTTAGCATATGTACCTTTGCTGGAATTTATATTTAAATGTGATATTTAGTTGTTGTTTAGCTTATGTTTGGTAGCATTCAGGCATATTAAATGCCGGGGTGTTACAATGGCAGCACCTCCCTTGATCTAAAAACATAGAAATCCCCGACTACAACAGCATCTAATCAATCCCAAAGGTTTTCCCCATTACCTTCTTGAAGAACCACGAATTTGACGAACTTTTCCCCACGCGATCTCCACCCGATCTCTTCCCACGCGCCGTTTCCACCGGACCTCCTCGTCGCGGATCCTCCCACCGGCGAGGACAGCACCAAAGCGTGACGTGGCAGCGAGGGGAAGGTCTAGGGCGCACCCGCAAGGGGGAGAAGGGTGGAGAGGAGGGGCGGTTTTGCAAAGGAGGAGAGGTGGGGAGATTTGGGGAAGATGGGGGAGAGGAGGTGGGGGTGGCGGCTCAAAGGGGGAGAGATGGGGGGCGCATGGTGGAAGGGGCAGCAGGTGTGCTGCCCTAGCACACCCCCACATGGGCCCAATTCATCCCACCGACGGCCCAAATTGTTTCCCCACGGCCCGATCACCCGGAAACGGCCCAAAACGACCCCGGAGAGGCCCGAAACGCGCTAAAACGCCATACCGTAGGGTTCAAATTGCAGAATTCATACTTTCTAAAGTTATGCCAACCCGTAGTATCACAGGAAGGGTTTAGATTGATTTCATCTTTGTCCTGCGTTCTGTCCTCGGACAGATTTGGTCATCGGCCTTCGATCGCATTTCTGCCAATTTTAGATTCGTAATTTGGTCGTCTGCCTGTTGAAGAAGTTGTAGGTAACTTCAATACCGTTCAGTGGACATAAAGAACGTCCAATTCCGCCAAGCCATTTGAAAGTTATGCTCGTTTTACCGAATGTGTTCAAAACTGTGATGAGATTGGAACAGATCACGGTATTCTGTAGATTAAGCCACTTTAGAGGCCGAATCAGTTTTGCCACATACTTAGAAAAAAGTTAGGAAATTTCCAAAGCTACGCGAGGATGTACTCGTTTAATCGATTCGGAGTCCTAGAATTAAAGTTATGCTAGATCGAAGTCTGCTGTCCCAAGGGGGATAGATTCTCTGTTTTTCATTTTCGGGAGTAGTTTGCGAAATCGGAGTAGATGGGCGAGAGCGTACTGTTTTGTGGGCACGTTGTGATTGTGTGGCATCTATGTGCAGGTGGTGTGACCCCTGGGAGTTCCCTCAACCTCTCGCCAACCCGTCGCCCAAGGTTAAGGCAAGTATATTGTAATGGGTAGTGTAATGTATGTTGCTAGTTGTGACTAGTTGCAAATTGCTTACATGTTGTGATATCTTGCCATGATTAGTGCTTGCCTATGTTATGATGATAATGGACTATTATGATGCTATGCTGTGTTTAGTTCAGTTTGATGCAAAATGTTTATGTTTATGGCATATGTTGCATACATGGCATGAAATCTGGCCCGGTCGATGAGAACGTCATAACTAGTCCGGAAAGATCGGTGAGAAAGTTATGACTAATCCGGAGCGCCATGGTTGTAAGACCTACCTCGTGATTCCACCCACGTGGTGAGTGGAAGCGATGTGTAGGCACCCTCCATCTACGGGATGGAAGGGGGTAGTCACACGTCATCACTTAGCATCACACATTTAAACAATGACATGTTCCTTCCTTTAATTGTGATGGTTAATTCACTTAACTAAACTGTGGTTTTGATGCTTCGCTGGTTGCCATGAGTAAATGATTAGTCCATATTTGACATGAGACGGATATGATTATATCCTTATGTGTATGATGGCTGAAATTCCTGTTTTGCCACGTTATTGCTATCGTTCTCTATGCTATCCTGATATGTTAAGATTGTTGTTGCTTCAATTCATGGAAAAACAAAGGAGATGCTTTCGAAATTTTTGGTTTTAGCATTTACTCCTTTGCTGTAATTTATCTTAATTTATGGTATTTAGATGTTGTTTGGCCTATGTTTGGTAGCATTCAGGCATGCTAGATGCCGGGTTGTTACAGTTGGTATCAGAGCGAGCTGTAGGTCCTTGGAATGTGTATTTTTAGTGTCATGCTATATGATACAACTAAAATGTGATGTGGAATAACTTAGAAACATGGCTTAGGTTTTAACTAAAATTTTGTCATAGGATAGCAACATTAAAACTTGCAAAAGTGGAATAACTAATCTAAAATTTGACACACATGGATGCACAGTAGGAAAGGGTATGGGTATCGTTTCTTTACGCTTAAATGTTGTATTTAAGCTTTAATGTTGAATGCTTCATTTGATAATACATGTTGCTATGCCTATGAGATAAATGATTGAATTGTGCTTATTGTGGTGATAAAGTGGGGTTGTGGTGCCGAAGGGTTTTGGTCATCACTTTTGTTCATAGTAAGGGTGTGGTTTGACGGTATGGCCGGTTAAAGCCATCACTGAAGAACTATTAACCCCTTGTGGGGGAAGGAGTGCTTACCTTTTCTATCGTAGATCGGGTAGTTGACTGGAGACAAATAGAAGAGTTGATGGTGGTTTCCTTCAGATGCTTTTCACCGTTCTGACGGTCGGTTTTGGTTGGTCTTCTTGGTTTTTAGTCGATTGAAATCAAAAGAAAAGTGTTTGGTCTTGGATTTTCGTGGATTGATCCACAGGTGGTTTTTGGTTTTGTTTTCCTTGGTTCAAGACGAAGAAGAAGAGTTTTGAGTTGCGCGTCTTTTGGTCGTAATTTTTTTGCTTTGACACCTAGTTTTGTTGGTTATTGTAGGCTGTCTTGGGGAGGAAACTGATGTGGTTGATGTTCTCCCTGATTAAGAAAAAGTGTTGGAGTTTCCCCTTGTGCAGACCTTGAGTTGGTGGAGCTAAGTTTGAATCTTTTATTGGAAAAGATTTAGTTGAACATTTGGTTTTCCCTGGTGCATCCTTCTTCCTTCTTGGAAGTATAGATCTTGAGATTTCTTGAAGAGATTTGGGTTATCAAAGTTGAGAATTTGAGAGTTGAGCTCTCCTGCATTTCTGTTGGAGTTTTGTTTTTCTTCCTTGCCTGGAAAAGGCGAAATTGTCTATCGGTGTTCGTTCTGGTTCTTGAGTTGTGGTTATCTTTAAAAGTGGAGTTGCATCCTGTTTGTCAAAAGTGAAAATGGTTGTTTAGCATGTCATGTAGTATGTAACAATGTGGTTTATGGAAATGATTTGCTCTTAAGTTAATTGGTGAGTTGAATTAGTTAAATGTAATATTTATCTTTGGCTTAAGATTAAATGAACTTCTAGTGTTGTAGATTATTATTTAGCGAGAATGATTAAAATGTGTTAATGTACATGCTAAGATTCTGTTGCTTTGCTTTAAAGTGCTTATGACCCTCGATAATGTGTAAAGTGTTAAACCCTGATGCCTAGTTAGAACATTAAAATGTTGTAGACTGCTGTATTGTTAAAGAAACTTTGATGGTTGTTAAAGATGTTCTAATTTTACATGTTAATAGAGAGATTTAATCGTGTTGGTGAACTTAACTTGGAAATTGATTAGAGTTGTTATTTATGATGTTGCAAACTATTGGTATATTTGGAAGTGCGGTTGTGTTCCTATAATGCTAGTATCGTGTTAATTGGGAAGACATAGGTTTTTTGGTTGTGGTAAGAGCTTTGTGATGGTCCAACTCATTCAATTTGTTTTAATTAGTTGGAGCATGTTGAGTAGTGACAATTTGCTATAGCCCTTGGATCGGGTAACTAAAAGTAACTAGGATTTTGAATTTGACTGGACGTGTTGCCTATGGATGATGTACTGATCCGTAACGTTTTAGAATTTTTGTGGCAGCCTAGATCCGCCCATACGTAGTATTTGCAAGCTGTCTTAGTATATACTTCCTCCAGTTTGATAATAGATGTCGTTTTGGACATCGACACGGTCTTTAAAACACAACTTTGACCGCTAATTTTTATTATAATATATTTATAAAACCCAATAAAATTATAACATTATGAAAGTACTTCTCGAGACAAGTCTACACATATAATTTTCATATATCCAATTTAAATATTTAAAAATATATTGATAGTCAAAGTTTTAGAAGTTTGACCATCACTTTGTCCAAAGCGACATCTATTATCAAACTGGAGGGAGTACTAGGTAGAATTGTGCACTACGCCGCACCGTAAAAAATTTGCTTCGACTTTTTTTTCTGAAAAAAAGGTAGGAGGACCTCAACATAATTTCAGTTTTTTTGGAGGGATCCGTTCGCGAATGTACGGAACCACGGGACTTCTTCTGCAAAATAAACGATGGAAGGACCTATCCGTAAATCTATTTTTTTGGTGGCCGTTTTCGCGAAGGAGGACACGTGGCTAGGATGCCTGAGCGGCAATTCCTTCCGGATTAATAGATAGTATATATGTTGTAGTTTTTTTTTAAAAAAAAATTATGCAAATTATTGATATTGATGACTTGGTAGTGTTGTTAATTGTTGGAAACCATTGATCCAATAGAGAAAAGTGTAAAAATTGTGGAATTATGTCGAGTACAAGTTGTGATGGGATGAACAATGGATAACAATCATGATGTAAGATTTTAACCTTAATGAATGCATATCTTAGAATCCTATTTACGAATTTTATCTTGTAGAGATAATACTTATTTGTTGAGGTCATTTTATTGATTGAACAAGTTTTAATTGTCAAGATGTTGATGTATGGATGGTATAAAATTGATACGTTGATCATGCTTAAGTATCTGTTGAAGTACCATGTTTGAAATAGAGAATATGTTGTTATATGATGTGTTGGTCTGTAGGGATCATTATGAGGTAGTGTTGGTTAGTTGTCTTTTGATAATCGTCATAAACTTTATTTATAAGTGTTGGGAAAGGCAACTAGAGGAAGATTGGTTATGTAGCTTTTGGTTGATTTATGATGGGGTTTCTCGATGAGTAAATAGTGAATATTGAATGTTTAAAAGGTAAGTATAGGGTTTCATGCTGAGCTTGTGTCTAAAACCTTTCGGACTGGTTTGGTTGTTTGCCATTTTGGTTGTGGGGTATTCGGTCAAGGTGTTCCATATGCTGTGCTTCAGAGTTTCCCTAAAACTCGTAGAAATTGGTGCAAATATTTGATTTGGCTAATTTGTTTAGTTGGTGCTATGAGTATGGATTTACACCCCAAAAGTTTTTTAGTGGATCGCGCCCCTTCGCATTCGCACTGAATTATCTTTGGAATTAATTTTAAAGGAAGCAGATGGACATAGTGGGTTGAGTTGGAAACTCTTGAGGTTTAATTTGTAACTTTTTTTGGCTAGAGTTGGAGTTATTTGGAAAATGTGTGTGGTGTTTGCAAGTACTTCAAAAGGTGGATTTTATGAATGTTTCATCAGTGATTTTGTTAGTGAAGTGTTCCCTTTTTGGAAATGAGTTTCCCTTTCTCGTTGAGAAAATTTGTGGCAGTTGTGTGTGAAGATGTTTGACTTTGGAGTCGATATTCTTTTCCAAAATGCTGATTGTGGTTAAAGTGCGAGGTTTTGCAAGTTTAGTTTTTCAATTAACGTGGGTTCTTATATGATGTGGTGTTTTCCTGCTAATGGTGTTGCCGTCATAGTTTATGTGAATTTCGCAGCCATAGATGTTATGTGTGTTTCAAATATGTGATACCGAGGAAGAAGCCGTCTTGTGAATGACTATTCGGTAGTGTTGTTATATGATGAATGAATGGTGAAAAGGAAGCATGACATCGCTTATAGATGTTTAATGATAAAAGAGTTGATGAGCCAGGACGGTGAGAAAGTCATATATGGATAAATGACTAATCCGGAGTGCTCTTGAAAAAGTTTACATTCATGTCATAAATCGAGATTTCCATTTTATTCTGGTATGAAAAGAAACAATGAAGAATTTCTGGTATATTGGTTGTGGTGTGGGAGATTTGTGTTTGCTTTGCATCTTGGCATAAGAAATTAAAATGAGTACTCTTTGGTTGTTGCCGAATTCTTTCCAAAGTGACTTTTAGCTCTTTGGGGGTTCGAGTTGTTGTATGTGGATCAATTTGGGTTCATGGTTTATGGTTGAGCTTACTCACTGATTGTACCTTGTGTTCTGATCCTTTGGGTGGAAATTTGTGAGGGCGAGACCTTCTAAGAAAGAGCGATCTAGTGTGGAGTGGCAAAGACCTAGGATTTTAAGCGTTGCTAGTGGTTGATCGTAACTAGTTTGGAAGTGAGGAGTAAAGGAAGGTTGGGTTTGGCCCAATTCAAACTTTCCTGGAGAATTGTTTTGCTGATGCGTCCTTCGGTAGGTTGATTAAATTATTAGTGGACCACTTGGTTGTTGCTAGTAATTGCTTTCTGTTTTCGAAGAGTATTGGATCTTTTTATCACTGGGCTATTGCGCGAGTTGTGTTAATCGAAGCGGATTGTTCGGTTGTTACTGTTCTTGCGGGTTTTAAGAACCCTGGTTTTAAAGTAAGCTTTCCATTTCGGTGGTAGTGGTGGGTATTGGTCTTTTTGTGAAAGATCAATCTTCCTCAAGGTTGTACCCCTGTTTGTTCAAGCCGTTGGTAATCTTAGAGTGTTGTCTCTCTTGGTTCGCCTCGTCTGGATTTTCGATGAACCACAGTTGAGAGGTTGGTACATTGTTCTTCTGGAAGGTAGCATTGGTTAAAAAGGGATCGAGCACTTTAGTGCCAAGGAATGCATAGAATAAGGAGTGTGAGATCGTTTTTCTTCGTTGGCTGTTTGGGGATCTATCCTGTTGCTTGGTTCGTTCTGAGGCCTTGTGTAAGTGCTTTGTGTTTCAATGTTGGGTAAGGTTCTTTGAAGCTTTGAATGTGAGTTATCGTCAGAGCCGTTGGTCTTCGAACCTAAGTGTCTTTCCATCGAGTCACGATATGTGTACTGCCAGTGGCTTTAGTCAGAGAGAAACGGTCTGGGAGTTGGAGTCTTGCATGAGCGAGGAATACTCAAGCTATTCTCATCAAGTATGAACCGTGAAGTTTAGTTCTCTTGTGTTGTTTGTTTTTTGTAGTGGCTCGCTTTGGATTCGAGGTCGAATCCTGTTGAAGGGGGGGAGAATGTGACACCCCAGATTGTGACATTATATATTTTGGCAATATGGTACGACTTTATACCAAGTTTTTGGGCTTTTCGGGGTGTTTGGGCCTCTCCGGGGGAGTTTGGGCCTTACGGGAGCTAGTGTGGGCCTTGAGGGATGTATTTGGGCCTTTGGTGGAGGCTCTTGGACCATGTGGGGGAGTGGGGGGCTGAAATTTCAGCCTTTGCACCCTAACCCTAGCCCCCATGCGCCCCACCCCCTCTCCTCCCCTCCATGCGCCCTACCCCTCCCTCCAAGCCGCCACCTCCTCCTCTCCTCTTACCCCCATGCGCCACCATCCCCTTGCACCTCTCCTTCTCCCCTAGCCGGACCTAGAGCCTCCACCTCCTTGTGATCTCGCTATCCAGAAGCTCTCCGTCCAAGAAGATCCGGCGTTCCCGGCGTTTCCGGCATTTCCGGCGATTTGGAGGAGAGATCGGGTCGCGAGGAGGAGGCGTTCGTCGACCGGGTGATCCGTCAAGAAGAGGTACGGATTTGGGGTCTTGTTCGGGGTGGTCTAGGTGCTGTTAGATGGGGTATTCCATGCCTTAGATCAATGTTTAGGTGCTGTGATTGGAAGGGTTTAGATTGATTTCATCTTTGTCCTGCGTTCTGTCCTCGGACAGATTGGGTCATCGGCCTTCGATCGCGTTTCTGGCAATTTTAGATTCTGAATTTGGTCATCTGCTTGTTGAAGAAGTTGTAGGTAACTTCAATACCTTTCAGTGGACATAAAGAACGTCCAATTCCGCCCAGCCGTTTGAAAGTTATGCTCGTTTTACAGAATGTGTTCAAAACTGTGATGAGATTGGAACAGATCACGGTATTCTGTAGATTAAACCACTTTAGAGGCCGAATCAGTTTTTCCATATACTTAGAAAAAAGTTAGAAAATTTCCTAAGCTATGCGAGGATGTACTCATTTAATCGATTCGGAGTCCTAGAACTAAAGTTATGCTAGATCGAAGTCTGTTGTCCCGGGGGGGACAGATTCTCTGTTTTTCGTTTTCGGGAGTAGTTTGCGAAATCGGGGTAGATGGGCGAGGGCGTACTATTTTGTAGGCACGTTGTGATTGTGTGGCATCTATGTGCAGGTGGTGTGACCCCCGGGAGTGTCCTCAACCTCTCGCCAACCCGTCGCCCGAGGTTAAGGCAAGTGTATTGTAATGGGTAGTGTAATGTATGTTGCTAGTTGTGACTAGTTGCAAATTGCTTACATGTTGTGATATCTTGCCATGATTAGTGCTTGCCTATGTTATGATAATAATGGACTATTATGATGCTATGCCGTGTTTAGTTCAGTTTGATGCAAAATGTTTATGTTTATGGCATATATTGCATACATGGCATGAAATCTGGTCCGGTCGGTGAGAACGTCATAACTAGTCCGGAAAGGTCGGCGAGAAAGTTATGACTAATCCGGAGTGCCATGGTTGTAAGACCTACCTCGTGATTCCACCCACGTGGTGAGTGGAAGCGATGTGTAGGCACCCTCCATCTACGGGATGGAAGGGGGAAGAGGGTGCACGCCGACGGGTGTGCACTCAGCAATACCGGTATATGCTTCCAGGAGAGATGTGAGTGGCCCGAAAAGCTTCCACGAACTCATTCCAGGGTATATTCTGGGCATCTTCGTGGGCAGCACAATAATTCTCCCACCAGCTAGCGGTTGTACCTTTGAGTTGGTGTGACGCAAACCGCACACTCTCTACTTCATCACATTGGGCCAAGTAGAGTTTCCTCTCGACTTCCTTGAGCCAGTCGTCGAGTTCCAATGGATCTACGAATCCAACAAAGGTTGGGGGTCTAGTCCTCATGAATTCCACAAACTTGGACTGGGGCAGCTGAGCTGCTGCCAAGGCTGCGGCGGCTTGAGGTTGGTTGAGGACATTCTGCGCCAAAGCTTGAAGAATCTGCAGTTGCATAGCCATCATCTATTTCATATTGGGTGGATGGTTCGGGGGTGGAGGTGGTATTGGCTCTTGCTGGGCCGGAGGCGGCGACACGTGCCCATCAACTGGGTGTTGCTACTGCTCCACTGGTCCTTCATCTTGGAACTGAGCTCTGCCATGTCCACGACCACGGCCTCTACCGCGGCCTCTTCCTCTGCCATGACCTCTGCCTTGGTTCTCCATCTGAAACAAGGACGTCCAAAGCACAAGGAAAGAGGGAAAAGCAAAGATAAGAAATGGGGGACTAACAACATCCACAAGGACAAAAGCATACAACGGAAAGAAAATCCAACTGAACTCCAATTATTCAAATCAAAATAGTTTTATAAAGATGGTTGTATCACAATTGCCTAAAAACATGATACAGACCAACACAACCATTTATTCAACGTGCTAGCGAAACAAAAAGGGGCTCTCCAGGCTAAAACAACTAGCTACTCCCACTGCTCTCCTTGAAGACACCCGGGGATGGATCCTCCTCACTCCTGCTGCGAGAAGGACAAGCAGCCTGAGAACATCCTGGCTCTCCAGGGGCAGCCAAGAAACTCAGGGAGATCCCCAGAGGCGGCTTGCGACGTACAGACTTGCGTGCGGTCACACGAAGCTTCGGGCCCTTGCGACGTTTGGCTGGCGGGGCGTCGGGAGTCAAACCCCGAGGTGGAAGCTCCTCTCCAACTGGGGCAAGCGGTGGTGCTACCGGCGGTGCCTCCTGCACAGGGGCCGGGTGTGACACTATGGAATGGTGTGACATTATAAAGTGTGAAATTAGAGAATAAAACTTTACAATATGAGGTTTAATCGAGTTTTCGGGCCGTTTTCGGGAGTTTGGGCCTAGTGGGGGCTGGTTGGGCCTTGGGGGATGAATTGGGCCGAATGTGGGGGAAGTAAGGGCCCATGTGGAGGGGTTTTTAGAGCAGCAAGGCTGCTACCCTGCCCCCACTGCACCAGCCCCACCCCTCTCTAGCCCTAGCCGCCGCCCCTCCCTCTCCTCCTCCTCCACACGCCCACCCCCTTGCGCCTCCCCATGCACCACCACCCCTCCCCTCTCCTCTCCACCCTCCTTGCTGGCCTAGGAGAGCTCCTCGCCTCGCCACCCCGCTGTCCTCTCCATTGGAAAGCTCCACGACGAGGAGATCCGGCGGATTCGGAGCGAAGAAGGAGATCGGGAGAACCGGGAGGAGATTCTTCAACGTTCTTCGTTCGTCGGGCGAAGGTATGGCTAGGGGTAGTCCTTGGGGATGATCTAGGTGCTGTGCTAGAGGGTGTTTTGATTCTTTTAGATCAAGAGGCGGTGCTGTGATTGCGTAGATTAGATAAAAACTAGAGTTTGCCACGTTCTCTGCTTGGGCAGATTGTGCAGTCGACCTAGGGTTTGAGTTTTCAATACTTTAGAGTCGGAATTTGGTTGGCCTCTTGTTGAGGAAGTTGTAGGTAAATTCAATACTTTTAATTGGACATAAAGAACGTCCAATTCCTCCCAGCCGTTTGAAAGTTATGGTTATTTTACCGAGCGTGTTCAAAACTGTGATGTAAGTGGGACAGAACGTAGTGTTTTGTAGATTAAATAATTTTAGAGGCCGAATCAGCTTTTACCAATAGTTAGAAAAAGCTAGGAAATTTCCTAAGCTTAGCGATGATGTACTCGTTTAATTGATTCGGAGTCCTAGATCTCAAGATATGATAGTTTGAAGTCTGCTGTCCGGGAGGGACAGATTCTCTATTTTTAGGTTTTGGGAGTAGTTTGTGAAGTCGGGGTAGACGAGCTTTTGCGTATTGTTTTGGGGGTACGTTTTGAGTGTGTGGTATGTTTGTGTAGGTGGTGTGACCCCGGGAGTGCCCTCAACCTCTCGCCAATCCGTCGCCCGAGGTTAAGGCAAGTGTATTGTAATGGGTAGTGTAATGTATATTGCTAATTGTGACTAGATGCAAATTGATTACATGTTGTGATATCTTGCCATGATTAGTGCTTGACAATGTTATGATGAAAATGGACTATTATGATGCTATGCCATGTTTAATTTAGTTTGATGCAAGTTGTTTATGTTTATGGCATATGTTGCATTCATGGCATGAAAGCTGGCCCGGTCGGTGAGAACGTCATAACTAGTCCGGTAAGGTCGGTGAGAAAGTTATGACCAATCTGGAGCGCCATGGTTGTAAGACCTACCTCGTGATTCCACCCACGTGGTAAGTGGAAGCGATGCGTAGGCACCCTCCATCTACGGGATGGAAGGGGGAAGAGGGTGCACTCCGACGGGTGTGCACTCAGCAATACCGGTATATGCTTCCAGGAGACATGTGCATCGCATTGCATTGCATACATGATGATGAAAATGAGTTGTGAACAATGTGCTTTGTCATGGCTATGATGTTGTGGATGAAATTATGATTTGATCATGATGTTAAAGTATGGTATGTATTGTTGTTGGCTTTGATTTATTCTTTATGACCTATTGTGATATGCTTGCTGAGTGTTGAACTCACGCTTGTGTTTATGTTGTTTTTAGGTACCATGAAATCGGCATGTGGAAAGGGGGCATTAGCTACACATCTTCACGTAGCTCCACACCTATAGGCAATCTTATCAATTTGAGTCATGATTATAATAATAGTGCCATGAAATTTGGTGTATGGATTATATTGTGCGCTTGTGATCTTTATTTGCTTCGTATTAGTTTAAGGAGTGGTTGAACTTGATATTTGGTCTTATGTTGGTGCTATATCCATTATATTGTTGTTTTAGATGTCTTATGTTATGATAATACTTTCCCTGCTATGGCTATTGCTTCAATTCATGTTAAAACAAATGAGATGCTGCCGAAATTTTCGGTTTTAGCATTTGTGCCTTTGCTGTAATTTACTTTAATTTGTGGTATTTAGATGTGGTTTAGTCTTTGTTTGGTGACATTCAGGCATAATAGATGCCGGGGTGTTACACCGGGAGTAAAAGTGGAACGGCAGCCATCCGATCATTCTTGAGCTAACGGTTTTCCGCCCTTGCTGCAGCTAGTTCTTTGCGCACATCCTGGAGCTCACAAGAAATTTGCACATAGGCGTCATCCTGCGCCCAGATGAGGGAACCCATGTGCACCACCGTCGGGTCCGTCTCTAGCTCCACGCTTCGGAACTGGCTGAGGTACCTCCCAATCTGATGTCTGGGAAAAAGGCGGTACGGGGTGTCGTCCAGCTGAACACGATATCTCTCCCCCCCCAAGTGGATGATAGCTTCTCTAGCAGCATCCTGAAGCGCATGCACTAATATTATCCTTTCCGCGGTTAAGTGGTAGGGGTGGTCTTCAACATTGGAACTCCTGGCAAAGACCAGCAATCTGACCTGCCACATGTCATAGCCAACACTGGGCACGGACGTATAGCGATACTCCAGGTGATGGGGAAATTCCAACTCTTGAAGCATCAAGGACATCTCCGCACAAAAATCTCCAGCAGTAGCAGCGAAAGTGGTGAATGCAGGCATCTACAAATTTTGAAACAAGACGAGATTAGAACCAGTTTTAAATAAAGAATAATGTAAGCTCAAGACACTAAGACGGAAGAGAAAGAAGCAGCGGAACTTAAAGGTTTCTAATTATATATTCTTGAAATATTAATCCTTAAGGCTTTGCCATTCTAACTAGGTCACATCCTACAGTCGTCCAGGCTCTGATACCACCGTTGTGAGACCCCGGATCAGCTATCCGAAATCTCCTGTGTATTTTTGTACTAATCCCCGTGCCTAGCCGCATGCTCGTCAACCCTCAATAAAACATACTCGGCTACAGGCCTCGGAGACAAATACGAGCAACCTTGCTCGGAAGGCACAAGTTGGTTGAACCAGGCCATGGGAATGCCCAGCGATGGCCGAAGGATGGGGTCAACCCACTAAACGGTAAAGTGGCGACTAGTTCGCCAGGAATCCAGGGAAGTTATATCATAAGATCAAGCACGACGAGAATCATCTTAGGGGTAGTTACCATTTGTAATTAGATACACTGATTATTTATCACCCCCCTTGGCGGGAGGGGGGAGAGGGACACGGAGACGAGATCTCGATTACATTCAAGCATCGATACTCAATACGACTGGAGTAGGGTTATTATCTCCGCTTTGAGAGGCCCGAACCAGGATAATCCCCGGTGTCTTCCGTTGCTCGGGCATTCTTCGAATGCAACCTTTCACGGGCGAAGGGGCCTTGGTTGATCCCGCATTCAACAAGTAAG
Organism: Rhipidocladum racemiflorum; assembly: GCA_036346355.1. NCBI lineage: Eukaryota > Viridiplantae > Streptophyta > Magnoliopsida > Poales > Poaceae > Rhipidocladum > Rhipidocladum racemiflorum. Next base: position 33,815,289 of record CM070578.1, on the reverse strand, counting down.
CTCGGCGGGGGCCCATTCCCCAATCGTCAACAGTAAGTAACAAAGTATGACACTAAGCTACTCAAATTCAGATTATGTCATCCTAAGTCATATCCAAAGGCATATTCCAAATTTTGCTAGGTAGCTCAAAAACAAAGTATACTAATTTTGCATGATTTCAACATTAGAATCGCCTGGTACAATTTCAAAACTAGAAACAAAGCCAAACTAGGATTAAATGGATATACTAGAGTTCAACCTAGTCAACACTTTGGGAAGCTACAAGTCCATAAGAGAAGCCTCATGCTCAATCATCTATAAAATGCAATAATTTGAAATTAAAGCACATTGCGGTTTGGAGAGTATCCTAGTGGAGCATATCCTCGACTAGGAGCCATAGACAAAAGTCTCCTAGACTTCACTCTCTTCCTCAATTTTGTTTTGCATTTTACAATTTTATTAACTCAAGCCATAATCAACCATCTCAAACAAGAAGCTTGAAAGAGTGATCTTGGTCATACACAATATATTCCAAGTTCATCCCATGTGAGACCCCGGATCAGCTATCTGAAATCTCCTGTGTATTTCTGTACTAGTCCCAGATCAGTTGCTAGTACACACAGTCAGACAGTGAGAAATCATTACCGAACATAACGAAATTGTAACATAAACATAAAGTATTAACCACATGGCTAGTTATTACATCACATGGTCACATGACCAGAGTTCACGACAGCGGAAACAAATGACAAGTAATGAAACCCAAATCACACCACAGGCGACGACTAGAAACACGATTAGTTGTCCTGGCGATCTTCTTCAAACTCCTCCGCGTAGAACTCACCGTCTTCAACGGCATCCTGATAATTCTCTGATGACAAAAATTTTGGTAGTATGTGAGTACAAAAGTACTCAGCAAGTCTGGAAAAGTATGCACGTGTAGGGCTTTCCAAGGAAGGCTTATTATGGCTCTCTTGCATAAAGCTGAGTTTCATCAAATCATACTTAATAATAATTTACTCAAAGCAAAATTTAACAATTATTTTAACAATTGAATTATTTAATATATTAGTGAGGGTTCTATCCACCATCACTAGTATAAAGGCTCTATCCGCCACACTTTTAAAAGATCAAGGTTATCCACACAAGACTCTATCCGTCATGAAATAAAACAGGTTCCATCTACCTAGTTGGCTCAATCTGCCAACAAAACATCCGAGAGTTCTAACCACTCCCGAACCCCAAAATATCATTCATTTTCCAAATCAATACCAAAACCAAAGTCTACCAATATGAAAGCTCTTCACTTTGCCCTTGACCATAGGCACGGCTATTCGAATATTTTTAACTCTGTAGAGGTGTACAACTTTACCCACAAGACATGATATTCTCTTAGTGCCAAGTACTATTAACACACTTCCTTTGGTGTGTCGGCAGAGATATCATGACAAGGCCTTTACAATGCATACGTCTAACCCGACCCACTCGCTGAGGTTTCACCGCTGTTAGGGTTCTATGTACCCAATACAGAAGCTCCCTCTTGCGCCGTGTGGGAAAACCGACCCGCCTCCATCTGGCGCCCACATTACACCAACTGGTGAGTCTAAGTTAGGTTTCTACAAATTATTTAGCCAGGTTGTACCCATTATAGACATGTGGTTGTACGGGTATGCTTAGAATGGACAGTCATAAGCGTCGGTCCTTAATTGACTTGGGGCGGTACTTGCACATTAGAAACTAGTGCTCCATCCGCACCCACCCGACATTCCACTCCGCCCAATTCCAAATCCTTTTTCATTTTTGTGTTTATTTTAGAAAAACAGTACCAAAAATTTTGTAATAATCCTTAAATCACATTTTAAACCGCAACTTTGATATAATCCCACCCATGGGTCATTTTCATCAATTTGTACACTAAGCATTTCCACTATTCTAATCAACAATTGTCATAATATAACATAAGTATGACATAACAAAGAGTCCTAGGGTTACAAATAAACATGGATAACAATAATCAAGGGGGTGATCACAATTCGGAATAACTAGTAATCTATATTTGACATACGATGATAAAGATAGCTATGTATGCGATAAAACATTATAAATCATTTGCAAACATGGGGTCAAAATGCGTCAAGGGACTTGCCTTCAGTCGTAGCGAGGGCGTCAAAGTCTTGCGGGTCGGCGACGACGTTAACGGCTCCAACGAACTCTTCTCCTATGCGCAAAACGGTACAACCAAATAAATAAATAAAATAAAATAAAATCTAAAAGTTATAAAAGTTATACTGCCAGAAAGGTCTTGATTTTAGATGAATTTAGAAATTTGAACAGAGTGATTCGGTGTTACGACGAAAGAGAAAGAGCGTTTCGAACCTCCCGCCGGACTAGGAGAAGAAATGGCTGCCGGCGGAACTCCAAAAATCAAATTACAAATCTGATTTTACTATAGGTAGAGGAAACCAAGAGGGATCTCCAGTAAAAATTTGAGGCCGAACGGAGGTCGGGAGTGACCGGGAGAGCTCGCCGAAGTTTCGGAAAGAACGACTTCTACAGGGAGATCTGTAGGTTGGATTGGAGAAACTCCAATTGGGTTGTGTGGGGAATGATGAGATTATTTTGGGGTTCAATTTGTAGGATGATCGGACTAGCGGATCGTCGGGAAAAGCTCGTCAAATTTATGATCGGAGGCGTGCGTAGTGGCGCTCGGGCGGCGTGTGGCGCCAGCGATGGGAGGGGCGGCGCACGGCCGGGGAAGGGGTGGAGAAGGTGCGGCCAGGCATGGGGAAAGCGACGCTCGCGTCGGTTCGGCCGGAGGATCGCCGGAACGGCGGCAGCCACGGCCATGTCGACGGCGAAGATACCCGAAAAAATAAAAAAAAAATTCAGAGAACGTATTTGCGAAAAGGAGATGAGCACCGTGTAGGGCTCGACGAGACGAATCCAACGGTGTGGTCGGATTCGCGTGGAACTCACCGGATCAAGAGTAGTCGACAAAAAACCGAGCTCCAAACGGCGATTTCAACCGCGAAATTCGTCGCTGTCCTGCAACAAAAAGTGAAATTGATTGAGGGCTTTTGCTCGTGGCGACGACGCGAACACAACTACGCGATCGGATTTGAGTTTGGCTCACCGGATTGGAAGATGACACGAGGATGTCAACGGAGGAGGAACGTCGTCGGTTCTTGAGAGATTCCGGCGAAATGGGGAGGATTGGCTTCGGGAGAATGAGGGCACGGGCAAGAGGGTTCCAACACGAACATTTGAGAGGTGAAAGCACTGCAATCCATGAAGAAACGGATGAGTAATCACCAATTGATTGCATTTTGGTTTTTGGAGGATTGAATCATGTCCGGCGCACTAGAAGACAAACAGCCAGTGGGAATGGATTCGTCTTGTCGATATCTTTCTAACGGATCCAGCCGTTCACGATTTGGTGGAGGAATGAATGAGTTATGGTAGTTGAAAGACCATGCGCCATTAACGTGGTTTGCTGGAACTTCTCTAGAAACGAATCGGCCGAGGTAGAAGATGATGCTACAGTAACACGACGCTACAGTACGGGATGTTACAGTAACCGCGGCGCTTCCCGATTGGCCGGAAATTACGTAAAAGCAACGCCTTAAAGAAAAAATAGCAAAAAGGGTCGAACAATTCCGAAAAAATTCCTAAAAATACTAGGGAATATTTGAAACTCAACAAAATTTGTTTCATGGAATTTGGATGAAATTTGGAATTTATAAAATTCTGGAACGAATAAAGGGCTTTTGACGAAAGGTCGCGAGCGATAAAATACCAGTGAGTTTCCAAAAATCTTAGGAAAATTCCCAAAATGTTTTTGAAATATTTGGAACCTAATGCAATAGGTTTCGGGATTTTTGGAGCATTTTCGAACTCGGGTGGAATTCTAGCATCGATCGAATCTAGAAATTGATTTTTCGCATTTAAGGAGGATTGAACTCCAATTTCGGAAGGATAAGGATGCCAGGTTAATTAGAACACCAAGGAAGATCCAAATTTTGAATTTAGTTTAATTTAAATTAGATTTTAGCAGAAGGCCAAAATTAGGGATGTTACATCCCAAGTGCTATGGGAAGCAGTCTCGAGAATGTAAAGTGTTAAGTTCAGTTTTAGCAGAAACAAGTCCATTTTTGTCATTTCAGTATTTAGATTCGTGAGCATATTGAGGATTTTAGAATGAAACAATATAGCTAACCCAAGTTGCTCTAGGAACTCCAGTAGAAACCCAAAATATCACTAATCATGGCATAGGCACCCAGTGAAGAAATAAAGCTAGTAAAAGCTAAGTTTCATCAAGTTTTTCATGAAAATTCAACTTTAAATGTAGGCTAGCTTAGCATGATATACCAATTTATATGTGACCTAGACTAGCAAAAATCTTCAGAAAAATAGCTAGGTGCAACTATCATAATTTTAACAATTACATAAAAGACAAAACCTGAAGATAGAAACAAGTCTATATGCAATGCAAGAAAGTCAGTTCCAAACTCCCCCTCAATAAGTGAGTTAATTTTAAGCACAAGTCTGATTTATGTTGAGTTATTAGCAATTTTAATTCAAGAAATAAGAATGAACTAAACTAAAACCAGAAAAACAAAAGTGAGAACAAGGAATCAAGAAACTAACTGCTGGGTGATCTAAGAGAATAGAAGAGATGATAAACAACACTACAGCTAAGACTCGTTCTCAACTTCTTCATATGACTTACATAGGAATGCTAACTCAACAGACTCTAACTAGGGAGTACACACAGACCTCGTCTACCCAGGGGGCCCAACACCTGCTAGACCTACAAGTATGTGAGGGAACTCCTTCTGGTCAACTGGCTCACCATCCTTGTCAGGCTCGAGGATAGCAGTGGTGGCCATAGGCAGGGGCGGAACTAGAGAAAAAATTATCAGGGTTCACCACTTCATCATATATATGAAAACAACTTATTATTTTTACCATTTGCTTGTTATTTGCCTCCCGGTGTCACAAAATTTAGATCAAAGGGGTTCACATATACTATACATATAGACTATCATACAATAATTTTTATATATATATAAACTAATATACACTAATTTTTTTTGACCCGGTGTCCTGTGACACCGGGTAAACAAATGCAGTTCCGCCCCTGGCCATAGGAGTCATAACTGACTTCCCATCAGACATATAGAAGCGTCTCAGGCATTTCCGAGTGTACTTGCCTTGATGCAAGAATGCACCCTCTCGAGTCTGCTTGATCTGGAAGCCAAGGAAGTAGCTCAACTCGCCCATCATGCTGATCTCGAACTTAGTACTAATCACATCTGAGAACTGAGTAACAGGCAAATGCGAGAAGCCTCCAAAGATGATGTCATCGACATAGATCTGGACTAGGAAAAAGTCCGAATCAAAACGTCTAATGAACAGAGTCTTGTCCACTTGACCCATATGAAAACCATGACTCAAGAGGTAGGACTTAAGCCTCTCACACTAATCTAGTGGAGCTTGCTTAAGTCCATACAAAGATTTGGAAAGCTTGAATACATGGTTAGGGTACTTGGGGTTCTCAAATCCTGGAGACTGCCTGGTATACACCTCTTCCTCAATGAAACTATTAAGGAATGCACTCTTGACATTCATTTGATAAAACTTGAAGCCCTTGGATGCCACGAATGTGATGAGGATCCTGATGGCTTCTAGTCTAGCTACAGGGGCAAAGGTCTCCTCGAAGTCAAGACCCTCGACCTGAGTGAAACCTTGAGCAACTAACCTAGCCTTGTTTCGAACTACAACCCTATCCTCACTCTGCTTGTTTTTGAACACCCACTTAGTCCCGATGATGTTGTGACCAGAAGAGGGCTCGACAAGCTGCCAGCTCCTCATGCATGGCATTAATTCAAGATTGAAGGACCATGTGGAGGTCCATCCATGTTTGTGATGAGTATTTGATTTTATTTGAGCAAGGTATGATTAGGTTTGAGTTTGATTTGAATTGGAATTCAAAAGGAAGCAATTTGAGTTGTATTAGTTTCTTGCGTTGCTACCGGCCTATGGTTGGCGGTAGTATCGACATGATGAATGATACATGATTAATTGTGAGTAATTGAATGATTATTGCATATTGTTGTTGAACAATGCTATGTGAGGTGGTTCCTAGGCTTTGTTGGTTGCAGGGCTTCATTCCGTGGTCATGGTGAGGCGGAGGATGGTCGAAACTAGGCGACGTGCGCCGGAGGTCTGGAAGATAGCCGGAGATGAAGCGGGTGCAAGTCAAAAAGTCAAGCGAACCTCGTGGATGCTGGCTTGAAGCTACTGGGTCAAATCCTGTTTTCGAGTTAGCCATCACATAGCATTGCCCAACAAGTTATGCGCAATAATCATCACAAATGCTCAAATAAAAATCTTATCTTGTTCATATAGTTGGTACTACCGCCTCCACAAGGCCGATAGTGCCGCCTGAAGCTGACACAACTCAAATTGCTTCCTTTTGAATTCCAATTCAAATCAAACTCAAAACTGAGCACACCTTGCTCAAATAAAGTCAAATACTCATCACAAACATGGATGGACATCCACATGGTCCTTTAGTAGCTAAAGACCTACTTGTCATTTTGCCACCTTGATTATTCATATGTTATGTATCCATTGTCACTCTAGGTTGGTTTATTATAGTTGGACATAGAATGTATTACCAACAATTGGGTTATCATAGCCATGCTTAGACATGCTTAGTTGTATGGAGGGTTCATATGACATGATGAATTATGATATTCTTGACTTAATGAGATATGGAATTATGACGAGTAAGTCACTGTTGTAAAATTTCTTTTGCCATGATTGAGTATGCCATTGGTCTTGGTTAAACAAAATAGTTTTCAGACGGACAAGTGATCATGCAGTAAAGAAGGTGCAATTAGCACATTTGAGATGTTGATGTCTTGTTCAATGCTATTTAAGGACATAATATTATGCGCCATTGAACTAGACATACTCGTGCAACCACATGTTTGGTATAGGATAGATTTGGCTAAATAACCTATCATATACTTGTGCTTCCTTGCATGGTTGAATTGGAGGGTTATTCTAATGGGTGTGCGAGTGGAGGGTTATTCTGACTCGATGAGACATCGGGTGTATGGTGCTGATTGGAGGTTACTTTGTTTCTCTCTCACACAATGGTGAGCCTCTCATTAAATACATGGGATGCGTGTTGGGGGTAGACCGGCTAGGTCATGTTCTAAGTTTGAGGGAATATACTTACTAGGCAGGATGGTGCTAGTGTGCAGCAGAGTAAAGGCCTTGTTATGATCTCTTAGTCGCATACCAAGGAAGCGTGTGATGGGAAAAATTAAGAAATGATTATGTCCTGTGGGTAAAGTAATACAACCTCTGCATAGTGAAACTATTCGAATAACCGTGTCCATAGTCATGTATGTGCCTAGGAATTTTACACGAGATATAGGGTTTTTACTAAAATATTAGAAGATAGAATTGTTGGAAAGTGAACATGTGATTCACGTGTTGTTTTAAATGCAATTGTCTTATTCATTTATTGTATCATTTTCAATTATGCTTTACAATCTATTTATCATATTTCAAATAATTATTGATTTCTACAAAAAAAACCATATAGCTATTCCTTTGTCAAGCTTTGTATGATCATAATTGCATTACTGTTTTCTACGACTTGCTGAGTGCTTTGTGTACTCACGGCTATATATATTGTTGATTAGTTGCTGATGAAGTACCATAGAATTTAGAGTTCTATGAGGAGTACTACGAAGACTTTGTGAACTAGGAGTGTGTTCCCTAGATGATTGCCTGTGGTATGTCGGATGGCCTCATGTTATTATATTTCACTACACCATGACACTATTTCCTCAACAGACTATCTGTCGGCAAAACCCACTTAATACGACGAATTATCTGTCGGTAAAAGTTTTCCCGACAGAAAGCCGCAGTCGGAAGAAGTCCTGTCGGGAAAACATTTACCAACAGAAATATTTTTGCCGACAGATAGTTTGTAGCCTTAAATTATAAATGCCGACAGATGGTCTGAAACCAAAAATGATAAATGCCGACAGATACACTCCACTGCCTGAAACAACATTTATTGTCTTAAACATTCCACTGACAGGTAAACATTCAATGACTAATAATAGTCTGAAACCATGCATGTCTTTTAAAAAAAATGATATTACATCTCACAGTAGAAAATGATTCAATTAATGCATCTATTCAACACAGTTCAAGTTCATTCAACTAGGCCAAATACAAATTTTCCCATCGCAATTCGCATTCATTGATCTAATTCATATACACATAGCTAATAAACCCTTGTCCAAAAGCCATAGAGGTCCTAGAGTTAACCAAAAATCCTTTACAAAATACAACCGTGTTGATCTTTAAAGCCAAGGTAAACTATCTTCCACCCACATCTGGTTTTACCTATACAAAATAATCACTTAGCGTACATGCAACTAGTTGTTCTAAACAAAAGCATCTATATCGTTCGGCATGATGTTGGCACCAACTTCCTAGGTCGTTCCAATTTTGCTTGCAAAAACGACACTTCCAAATTTAGTGCCATGTCATTAGTAATTGAAACAACAGTAGTAGCAAAAGTTGCAGCAATATTTGAAAAAAAACATTCATTTCCACTCAACAAGGAGATTACAAATCTTGCGGATATTACATCACATCCAAAATTATGAAGTACTGTCAGTTTGTAGCAATAAGAAACGTGCGCAATCTCACTTATTTTGGGGGAAGCATAGCCTATTCGGTTGCTTTAGAATCAAAAACCCAGAACTACAGTACTGGCTTCTACAAAAGAAAATAACGAGACAGGGCCCAGAATTTCAAGCACTCCTCAGATGCTACCATCCTCAGAATTTCAAGTAGGCCTTTGATGCTACTTGCAACTTTGCTTATTGACTGATTCAGGAAATTAATCCTGGACAAACTATCAGATGGACTTGTAATTTATAAAGTAATAGCACAAGCAACTTAACAGCAGTCAGATTGGCATAGAATCCAGCACAATTCAACCTGACCGCTGTTGATACTCTTGCATGCCTTTCTATACTGGCTTTGCAATTGGTTCTATAGGCAGAAACAATGCTGCATTGGCGCACATGTTTTTGTTGGCTCGTGAGCTCACTGGATGCCCTGCATCTTCCATCAATGGAGGTTGTGGTGCTAACTGGAACTAAGGATGTCTTACCAATTCTGACCTAAAAATGCAATGCTGATTTGATTAAAAATTAGTGTCCCTAAGTTGCAAACATAAGATGACTTCCCTGCAGTTCCAGATGAAATTGTAATTTGTAAGATAGAGATCACCTCTAGCACAAAGGACTTAACAACAGTCAAATTGGGATAGACTAGCAAAATTCAACTGGCTAGTAATATCAAGAAAAATTGTTTGGGTGACTTAAATAGTAGCAGCCGCAAGTGAGCTCTATCCACATAATACACTTTCCAAAGTAATATGTTAAAGGTTGTGGTTGCAACTCATATTAGAAGATCCCATCATCATGTCATAATCAAACAAGTTTTGACAACAAATAACGCTCTGTATCTAGTAGGCTAAAACATTACCGTTCAAGAAATGCCTAAACACAAGGTACCATTTTTTTGTTTCTAATTCAATCACTATCTTCCATCTAGCTAACATTTGACCATAGTGCATGTTCCATCTAGCTAACATTTTCGTATATTGATTCAATATTCTAGATCATAGTGCATGTTCCATGCAGTAAAGGACATCCCACTAGCAACAAAAATACAGAAGATTCACATGTGAGCAGATCATGCATCTAGCTAACATTTGACCTGTAACACCCCGGCATTTAATATGCCTGAATGCTACCAAACAAAAGCTAAACAACATCTAAATACCAAGAATTAAGGTAAATTACAGCAAAGGGGTAAATGCTAAAACCCGAGATTTCGGCAGCATCTCCTTTGTTTTAACATGATTTGAAGGAGCAACAACAGCATAGCAATATAAGGCAATATGAGAGACCATTAAAACAGCAATAAGTATTGACTTAACAACCATGTAAGTCTAGTTTCAAGCATTTAATGTCTCCAAGAGTCAAACAAACAATAAGACTCTCATATAGCAAAGCTAAACCTCAAAACAATAATCATCTCACACAATTTATTATCAAAAACTAGTTGAAAGACTTGTAGAATCAAATGAGTGAAGCTACGTGCGGAAGTGTGACTATTTCCCTTCCCCGCATGCCGGTCTCATGGTACCTAAAACAACAGGAAAACACAAGCGTGAGTTCGAAACTCAGCAAGCATATTGCAATGGTACAACAAGAGCAATTATATGGCAATAATATCTCACATCATGTAAACCATCTCATTCATGATCACATATCATTATCATCCTCATTATGTATGCAATGCAATGCTATGCTCATGTCTCATTGGAAACTCATACCGGTATGGTTGAGTACACCCGTCGGTGTGCACCCTCTCCCCCTTCCATCCCGAAGATGGAGGGTGCCTACTCCTCGCTTCCGTTCACCGCGGTGAATGGAATCACGATGTAGGACTTACTCATTGGCTCTCCGGAATAGTCATAACTTTCTCACCGACCTTCCCCGGACTAGTTATGACTTTCTCACCGCCCGGGCCATGTAACATGCCATGTATGCAATTATGCCAACATCATATTTAATTTGTACATTAACACATGGCATCATAACATAATAAACATGCTCATCATATCATTGGCAATCATTAAAGCATGGCAAGTGATCATATCATATAGTCAATTTCATCTATTCTCAACAAGCAACCTACAAATCGCTATCCATTACAATACACTTGCCTCAACCACGGGCAACGGATTTGCGGGAAGTAGAAGGCACTCCCGGGGTCACACCACCTGCACATAAGTACCACACAATCACAATCATGTCCACAAAACAGTATGCAAACCCTCATCAACCCCGACATTGCCAACTACTCGCAATACCCAGAAACAGAGGTTCTGTCCCGCCGGGATAGCAACCTTCCAAAAGGCATAACTCGAGTTCTAAGACTCCGAATCAACTAAACGAGTACATCCTCGCGTAGCTTAGAAAATTTCCTAACTTTTTCTAAGTATAAGGAAAGACTGATTCGTACTCTAAAGTTGTTTAATCTACAAAATACCGAGATATGTTCCAATCACGTCACAGATTTTAACACGCTCGGTAAAACTGCCATAACTTTCAAACGGTTGAGCGGAATTTAAAGTTCTTTATACCCAATGAAAGGTATTGAAATTACCTACAACTTCTTCAACATCTGTATGACCAAATTCCGACTCTAAATTGGCGAAAAACCAAACCCTAGGTCGACTGCTCATCATGCCCGAAACAGAGAACGTGACCAACTCAAGAATCCATCTAATCTAATCAAATCCAGCACCGCCAATTAATCTAAAAACTTGATAATAATCCTTATAACAGTACCTAGCCCAATCCCAAGGAGTCCCATGGCCATACCTTCGCCCGACGCACGAAAACCCAATAGATCTCCTCGCTCCTCGCTCAAACGGATGGATCTTCGAGGTGCAGGGGTGGGGAGGCTACCCTAGGGCAGCAAGGGGTGGATGAGAGGTGGTGGAGAGGTGGGGAGGCAAGGGGGCAAAGGGGAGGGGCGCACAGCCAAAGGGGGAGGGGGGTGCGGCTAGGGCAAGGGGTGGTGCTTGTGGGCGCCCAAGGGGAGAGGTGGGGCGCATAAGGGGCAGGGGAGCCCCTTTTACCAGCCCCAACCAGGTTTCCTAGTCCTAAATGGACTCATACTCCTTCCCACCAAAGCCCACAACCCCTTCTCTTGGGCCCAAACTCCCCCGGAAAGGCCCAAAACCCCGGAAACGGCCCGGAAACGCGATTAAACCTCATAGCGCATGGTTTTAACCTTAATTCCACATTTTATAATGTTTTTGACCTTAACATCCACATTATATAAGGTTACGACACTCCGTGGTGTCACATTCTCCAATTTCACCTTTTACGATGTCTCGACATCCCGTAGTGTCACATGACCCTTCACAGTTAATTATTAATCAATCACACTATTAATTATCATAAGAAATACCTGCATTCTGGGATGCCACTGGCTTCTTGATATCCTTCATCTACCAAAATTATCATTAGTTAGTAACTAAAGCCCAACCATTACAATCATCAAAATGGAAATATTGTGTAGTGTAGGTTATTACCCTCTTGTATGGCCATGCAATGGATAGCTTGTGAGCATCACCTATATTTTGCATATCATCGTATGGACGTGGCAGCAGCACATCTCTTTTTAACGGAACAACGATGACAGCTTCATAATATTCCCGTCCAAGACGTTGATCTCCCACTATAGTACTTGGGTCGGTTGAGGTAATTGTAGCCTTAGCCACAGGGATATCTCTTACAAGAGCATACAATATGACATCCCTACCAACCTAAAGTACATATTGCAGTTCAAAAATAGTCAAAAAAAAAGAATCAACATTGAAGCCACAAATTGGAAGTGTAGGAAAGGAGGATAAGATTACCATGCTTTCATCTTCATTGCGAGAGGCTTCACGGTTCCTTGTGGTGGCTGCAATGTTCCTTGGGGCTACCTTTGGAGACACAATTTGCCTATGGACAATCGTTTCCTCCTCACAATCAAATATATTTTCCATATGCTCGGCAACACCTTGATGATCATGTTGTTCCTGATCAGCATGTTATTGTTCAAACTTTATGTTCTATAGCAAACCATAGACAAGGAATATTTTAGAACATTATTACTATATGCTGCAATTAAACTTTTAGCAAATACCATACCATAGGTCGAGAATTAGAACCATGTTGTGAAGTGGCTTCCATATTTTGCACACCTTGTGAAGCTAACATCAATTTTTTCAATTCATCCATTTGGTGCTGCATGTGGTCCATGCGTTGTGTTAGGGCTACAACTTGTTGTTCAGCTTGTTGTCGAGATAGCATTTCTATTTGAAGCCTTGTTGGCATTTTTTGCTGTGTTCCTGGTGTGCCCACATCTTGGGGAGTTGGTCCCAAACCTAAAACATGAACTCGCCCTCTTGGTTCCTTCTCTCCACAAACAAGTGCATACAAATCACCCTCTTGAATTCTTCTTTCCTTCAATTCAGGGTGGTCTACCGCAGCATCTTCAAGTAGTTTCTGAAAACATAATATATATATATATATATATTACTAACTAATCGTGTTCCATATGCATGTATTATTCATACACAAACGTACAATTATTGGCTCTGCTTCTGTTGTAGGATCTCCATTTTTACGAGTATGTACTTTGATAAAGACTTCATCTCTCCTAGCAGGGTACCCTTGTTCTTTACCCTACAAGCACTTTTTAAAGTAATTAAGATGGCCTAAACATTTAGTACAGAACTAAGACGGGCATAAACATTTAGTAATGAAGAGGTACTTTAGTTTACCAATTCATGCCCAACACGGGCATAACTCTTGCTGCTAGCCGTATGAAACAAAGTTAACTTCCCACGATTTTGTTTGCCTCTAATCATGCGAGCCTGTAATTTGGAAAGTATGTAAACATGTAATTTAACTATTGTACTAAAAGGAAAGTATTTACTATGGTGTTCGAGCTAATCTCACCTTTTTGTACAAAAAAAAGCTGAAGCTAATGGGAGGTGACTAGTTATAGGGCTCATAAGGTAAGATGCCCAAATTCCTTTTTAAGAGTCCAATAATAAATTAGTTACTTGAGCTCAATAAATATCAGTATGGTTAACAACATTGCTAAGCAACATGCTCAGTAATTGATAGTGCAGCAAACACTACAAAAGTAAGATTGGCTTAAAAGGAAATTAACCTTCATGTAGTACGAACTAAGATCACATCCAGGGGGAATTTTGCTTACTTGTGCTTCTGGAGACCTCCAATGATGAATAAGCCACTCCCAATCAACTACATTAATAGTTTTGGGACATTTTCCTAAGAGTTCCTCGTCAGTCAATGTTTCATCGAAATACTTCTTCTTTAGGTCTGCCTTATATTCCTTCCATTTTGTTGCTGATGTTGCTACAACATAATGGAAAGCAGCTTCATCCAGGTTATAATATTTCTATTTCAACATGAAAATAAGAAGTGATTTAGCAAAAAAGAAGTGCACAAGACAAAGAATATGACTAATATTTTATTGCTATACCTTTACATTAGTCCACACTAGAGACTTCTTTTGGGGATCAACAAGTCTCCAATCATCACATGTAATAGGTATATGCTTTCTCACCATTGTTCCAACAAATGCAGCAAATTCTTTAGTATTGTCCCCAACAGGCTGACCAAATTCATTGAGGGCAACTTCTATTGGATGCTCGCCAGCCCTTGCATATATATTTTGCTTTAAAGTGATACCCCTTCCTTTCCTCTTCTTTTGCTGCCCAAGAATCACATCTGCAAGTATTTCCTCTTCTAAGGGTTCATAGTCATGATCTTCACCACAAGGTTCCTCTTCATTCTCAATAGTGCTTCTTCTTGACCTAGACCTCAAATTAGGACCTCCAATAGCTGCTTCACTAGTGTGTTGAGTTGTCTACAGCAAGTTGCATATTATGTAAAATAGATTGTATATATTTTCTGCAATAATCAGATTTGACAACTAAGAAATAAATACATAACCTTTGCTGATTTTTCTGTTCGATACAGCACTGTAGTGTTGACAGCCTGGATATTAAGAGATTGCATCACCTGTTTGTTTCTTGCAATGTTTGCATTCCTCTCTAGTTCATACGCATTGAGCTTTCCATCTTTACCCTTTCCTTGTCTGCTTGCCATTTTTCCTCCTGAAACATTACACGAAGAGTTAGCAATCATCGCTTAATTGACAGTAGTGCAATAGGTTTTGCGAGGCTTACTTTCTTTGTATGTTTGCATCAACAATAGTTCCATCTATGTCTGTCCTAACACAATCAATACCTCCAGCTTCAACATTCACAGTTAAATTGGTTTGTATATCAGGCAATGGCATACCTACTTCGTAACTATCATCTAAATTTTCATCGTCAGCTCGATGCATATCATAAAAGTCTCATGGTTTTGACTGAACAACAGCAAGCCATTTAATATCAATGGGATCTTTAACATAGTAAACTTGAGTTGCCTAGGAAGCAAAAATGAAAGGCTCATCCGATATCTTCTCACCGGTATTGAATAAATGCTTAAAATTGACTGTGGTGACCCCAAATTGATCAGTTTTCACCCATTTATCTTGGATGCAATTGTCAACCCAATCACATTTGAAGAGCACCACATTTCTCTTATGGTTATAGTCCAGCTCAATAATTTCCTTTATAATTCCATAATATGTCTTCTTTCCTATTATGAGGTTGTCATCGTTTCCCCTTTCAAAACATGAAGTTTGTGCATCTAGAGCCACTCCACTACATTGAACTGGCCTACCCTCATCGTAGGACTGTGTATGAAAACTAAGGCCATTTATTGTGTAGCTACTATACTTGTGTGCAACCATGTTTGGCTCATTTGCTAAAATCTTTATCTCTTCTGATGCTTCCTCACCCATTCGTACAACCTGTAAATATGGAGTACTACTGTAAAACTGAAATGGAATTCTATGTCAAATCTCATGTTGCCAGGGTCATGTGTGTACTTACATTGTGATGCCTTAGAGAGTCAGAGCGATTCTAGGGTTCCTTTTTCCTGGTTTTGTTTCGGGAGGAATGAGGGAAATTGTTGGGGAATTAAATAATTGAAGCTTATGCGGCGTATTAATATTAAATTTGGAGTATTCGGGCTAGAAACAGTGGGCCGAGGAAAACTTGGGCCTGGGCCGGGAATTCTTCTCCCACCTCCCCCTCCCCACGCCCTAAGTGGGCCGGCCCACCTCCCCCTAAAGGGGTGGCGCCTCCCCATGTGGCCGGCCACACCACCCAAAACCCTAGGGCGCCTCCCCCTCTCCCCCTAGCAGCCGCCCCACTCCACCTCTTCCTCCCCTTGCCTGGTGGCTCAAGATCCACCGCGAAACGCAAAGGAGAAAACGAGAAGAGGATCCGTGGAGGCGAGGAGGACGAACAGATTTCCGCTCCGGGGATCGTCGCGTGTTCTTCGTGGGTTCGCAAGGGGAAACTCAAGGTAAAATTCCCAATCTTTTACCCCTGTTCTACCTAGGGATTAGGAGTGTATTAGATCTGGTGGTGAGTGGTTTGGATGGATCTTGATGGGGGAGAAGGGTAGATGTTCACGTGGTGCTGTTTTTGGAAGGGGAGATTGTGCAGCGCGGATTGTTTCACATTTTACGTGACCTAGACGATTTTTCCTGCCAAAACCTATAACTATAAAGTTGTAGATAACGTCGAGATCTAGCTTCTGTAATTTTTTCAGAATTGTTGGGACGACGGTCTGAGAGTTACAGCTGTTGGAAGTTGACGAACAGAATCTGGAAACAGATTTCGTCTACTGTGTTGGACGTCTGTTTAGGCATAATTAACAATGGAATTGAAATTTATGATCTTCATGAAAGTTGTAGATCCCGTCAATATCTAGCTCCTGTAATTTTTTTATATTTTTATGATCTGTATAAAAAAAGATACGAAATTGTGAAGAGAGGGTGCTGCTGTTTGATCCGGACAGATCGGGGTTTCGGTGTTTTAAAAGGGGAACGGGTTGTAGGAAACGCGTGTTTGAATTGTGTGATCAATTGTGATGTTATTATATACTGAAAGAATGCTTGTTCAGGTGGTGCCCCTTCTGGACGCAACTAGGTTCGTCATCCACGTTGGTAAAGGCAAGTGGAAGTAGCGGTCTTGCTAAACTATAACTCGCTATTTGTTTCGTCTTCAATATAAACCTTAATTGCAGCACACCTACATGGTTTAACTACTTGTTTATGAGATTGCAATATCATATCCTGCATTGTGATGTGGTTGTTTGGCTTTTGAATCATGAGTAAGAATGAAGAAAGATGTTGTCTACAAGATGAATTGTTGAGATATTCTATCTCAATGATGTTCGCATTTTATCCATGTTACTTGATGGTATGCAAGCATGTGAATTCAGAGTGGGAAGTTATGAATGTATTTATGCATGAAGCATTAACTGCATAATCATGCATTGGAAGTTTGTCGACGCCAACAGGCGCGATCAGAGTCGTACAACACCGTGTGTTCCTGAGAAAGGGCACGGTGAGGAGGATCATGGCATAAGCATGTGCACAATCATATGCATTCTACTGAGGTTGTGTGGACTCTGTAATGTGGTATTGGACATGAGGAATTTGGTATGCTAGTTTTACTGTGGCTGTGTTATTTGTTAGAAGTCGTTCCGCTTGCTGAGATTACCCAATCTCACCCCTTGTTATTTTGTTGTTTTCAGGTAGTTCTCGCGAGTCGTAAGCTTGAAGGGTGGGCTTAGTAGCACAATCAACCCTCCGGGGTCATCACGAATCACATGGACTAGTGCATTTAATAATTCATTAGCTTGCTGAAATTTTATTAATCATAGACCTGTTGATGTCCTCTTTGGAGCTGTTTTACGTTTATGTTTGTTTTCTGGTTAATTTAGACTTGTTATCTCTAGTATTGATGCTTTTATGTTATTCCTGTTTGTAATGTTTATTATGAATCTTGTTGTCGCTTCCGTTTTGTCATAATTTTAGGGGAGATGCTGTCGAAATTTTCTTGTACGACAGTTTAGATTTGTAGGGTGTTACATACATGCAAGCTAAACCACTCATGAAAGGTCTCATAATTTGCACGGTTGATTTCTCGTTTATTCCGAAGACCAATTGAGGAAAGATAGTCACAATGCTGGCTGTAAAAGTTAAAATAACCCCTTCAGCAATTAAGGATAGGAATCATATGGCACTAAAATAATTTGGATATCTTACTTCAAATAAGGTTCTATCTTGTCGTACTTGAACAAGACATATTTATGTGCTTGAAGCCAAGTTTTGTGGTCCATTGTCACATTGCATTTGCCAGCTAATCCTTGGTCAATAATGTGGAAGAAAGGAGTTCTATTGTTGATTTCCATATGGCCACCATCATCATCTCTAACTTGTCGATTAAACCGAGTCTCACCTTGTAAATAGCGAGAACAAAATGTAAGACTCTCATCAAACAAATAGCTCTCCGCGATTGATCCCTCGGGGTGACTTCTAGTGCGCACATAACCCTTGCACCTCATCAAATACCTATGAATACATAAGCATATGGTATTTATAGATTTTTTGTGATAATACATAGTTTTGTTGGTACAACAAACTTTTAGAAAATTACCTTTCAACAGGGTACATGTTTCGAAAATGTACTGGACTAGCCGTTCTTGCTTGGGCAGGAAGATGAACCATCAAGTGTACCATAAGATCAAAAAAAGATGGTAGGAATATAGTCTCGAGAATGGATAAGGTCTCAGCTATTTCAGCTCCTAATTTTTGCATATCACTTATGCGAATAACGGGGGAGTATATTTTCTTAAAAAAATTGCTTACACGAATCAAGGCACCACTGACTTTTTCTGGCAATATTCTTCTAACAGCAAGTGGTAGTAAATGTTGTAGAAGAACATGGTTGTCATGGCTCTTTAGCCCTATTATCTTTTTCTCATTAACAAGGACATTACAACTTATGTCAGATGCATAACTGTTAGGAAACTTAACTCCTTTTAATACTTCACAAAATAACTTCTTCTCAAGAGAACTCATTGAGTAAGGTGCTGGAGGTAAATAAAATCTACCTTCTACTTCAATAGGATGAAGATCCCTTCTAATATCTAGAGACTGAAGGTCCAAACGAGAATTCAAATTATCCTTAGATTTCCCATCAATTCCCAAAAGTTTATTAATTATATTATCACAGACATTCTTCTCTATGTGCATGACATCTAAATTATGTCGCAACAGTAAGTCTTTCCAATACGGTAACTTGAACAGAATAGACCTCCTTTTCCAAATGATCAATGGCTCACCTTCCTTGTGCTTTTGCCTTTTTGTCTGTTTCTTCTCAAATGGATCCTTCCCTAAAAACCGTATGAATATTATCTGTCTGCATCAAAATCTCCTCCCCAGAAAGTGGAGCAGTTGCTGGCCTAAGCTCTATTTTATCATCAAATGAGTGAGCATCAAACCTAAACCTGTGGTTTGCATGTAAGAACCTACGGTGTCCCATATAGCAAGACTTGGCACCATTTTTCAGTCGAAGAGAACATGTATATGAGTGGCATTCAAGGCATGCTACTGCACCGGAGGCAGTGCAACCAGACACAGCCTAGACCAGGGTAATTAGTAATTGTGCATAATATGGCAGCACGCAATTGGAAGTACTCACCCTTCAATGCATCAAATGTTCTAACACCATTAACAAACATATCTGTCAGATCATCAACCAAAGGCTCAAGATAAACATCCATATCACTGCCAGGAGCTTTTGGACTAGGAATCAACAATGAGAGGATAAAATTTGTTTGCTTAATACACATCCAAGGTGGTAAGTTATAAGGAATTAAAATAACAGGCCAAATGTTGTAACCAACATTCATGGACCTAAATGGATTAAAACCAACAGTAGCTAGAGCAAGTCTAATATTGCGTCTGTCTGAAGCAAACTCCGGATGCTTATGGTCAAAATCCTTCCAAAGGGGAGAATCTGCTGGATGCGTAAGCAAACCATCTTTAGTGCGCTCTTCATCATGCCATCTTGTGTGAATTGCAGTTCTAGAGGACACAAACAACCTCTGAAGCCTTTTCCTTATTGGAAAACAGCGAAGAACTTCATTAGGAACCTTGTGTACTCGTTTCCCATCTAAACTTTGCTTTTCTGATTTCCAACGTGAGGTTTCACATGTAGGACATCAATTAGAATCAGCATGGTCCTTCCGAAATAGAATGCAATCATTTTTACATGCATGAATACTTACATACCCAAGTTTTAGGCATTTCACCATTTTCTTAGATTCATTGTAGTTTTTAGGTAGTGCTGACCCTTCAGGCAAAGCATCTTTTAGAAGATTTAGTAATCTGTCAAAGCTTTTATCAGACCATCCACCAAGCAATTTAGTATGTAGTTGTCTAACTAGGAAACGCAACTTTGAGAAGTTCTTACACCCTGGATATAGCTCTTGACCATAGTCATTTGCCAACTGTTGAAGAGGTTCTAAATCTTCATGGGGCTGCTCTAAACCACCTTCATCCTCGAAATCCCCTCCATCATCTAAACCACCAGCTAAGTCACGCAGCAAATCAGAAATATCGTCATCTTCGTCCGACTTCTCCCCAAACTCGACTCGATCATGGTCATGACTATTAACAAAAAAGAAGCTAGCTTCTCCATGAAACATATGTTTTTTATACTCTTCCAAAAATCCCTCACATATCAAGTGCTCACGCACTTCGCTTTCTCCTCTCCAAATGGCATTCACACAATTTATACAAGGGCACAATATTTTGTTTCCTTTCACTGAATTTCTAAATGCAGAAGTTAGGAATCTGTTTACCCCTTCAACATAGACCTTTGTGTGCCTACATGTAGTATATATGCAGCAAGTTAGTTTAAATGTTGACTACTACTAACACCTGATAACTATATAAAAGAATTGTGTTGTACCTAGGCTCATCCATCCACCTGATATCCATATAGGATTTTTACTAGCTATGCCAGCAAGCTATGTAATTTCATAGTACAAGTTATAAGTGTAGACATATAAAGCTGTAAAGAATCAACCAAATAAAACCAAAATCAAACAACACGATTGAATTATGTTAGTCAATCCTAACACATCCATAATGCCCTTTCACGCCCAAATGAGACATATACCAAATCAAGTATATAAGATGGTAAAAATAATTAACAAACAGCTATAATGAGAGAGTAACTTACAAATTTGGTCAGAGAACTCTTGCTACAAGGGAGTGCAACTGCCTAGCTTGGCCTCAATAACCCTCTGGTATTAAGAGTGTACCTTATCAAACAACAAATTAATAATAACATCATTCAATCGTCCAAGTCATCATTGAAATGGTTTGAACTTCTAATCGGAAATACAATAGTATCTACTCATGCACATGTAAAGTTCAGTGAGCTAGCTGCCTAGAAGATCACAAAACAAATCTACAAACATAGCACAAGCTTGCCTTGTTTCCCAATAGGTCGGACTGCGCCCCTTTTGCACAATCTGGACCTGAAAACACACATATGTGCACAAAATGTTTAGAAAAGAATGCTGAAAAAACACCATTCTGCGTTCTTTTGATTCACCATTCCTTGAATTCCACATTTCCAATTTTCTATCGTGCACAATAAAATATTTCATTAAGTGTAACACATAGTAGATCGATGATATTTCTTGAACAAAAGTATGCATTAGGGGAAAAGTACTTTGATTTTGTTTCTTCTCTTCCAACTCATCACTCATGACAAAAGAATTAAAGCAAGGAGCTAGCAACGAATGAAGCATCGTCAAGCACCTTACAATCAGAGCCGACCGCTGTCCTAGTAACAAAGCAGCCTCTCTTTGGCTTTCCGTATAGCAGGAACTGCAAAAGAAAAGAATCACTTCATAGATCAAGCAAAGACTCTTGGAATGGGCTGCACAACACAGACTCAGGGCAAATATCAAATCCTCGTACACTTTTCAGGGCAAATATCAAATCCTCGTACACTTTTGTGAGATTGAAAGGATAACAGAAAGCCTTCAAATTTAAATAGGATGATGTTATAGAATACAAAGGGTATCAATCAGGATTAGAAGATAATTTTTTATATATGCCCAAGCTTACACGCAAAACAATCATAAGATCACAATCAGATTATTCTTCTCAGTTAATGCAGCAAAGTTAATCATCATTCAGAAACACAAGTAAAATCGTGTCTTCATAGTAATTAAGCGTAAGACATGTTCAATAAAGCATGCAGCCATTATTATAATTCAAAATAACAAAAGTTCTCATGCAGAACTAAAAAATATATAGAATTTCAGTTATCAGTAGTATTTGAGCATAATTCAACAAATATATATAGTAAGCTATATGCATTCAATTCTCTACTAATACAGTTTAAAACTATTACCACTGCATATGACGATCATACCTTAATAACCCAATTACAGGTTGCAGGGCACAACATTAAGAACCTCTTTCTTAATATTTAGGGATGAATGAACCAAATTTGCAATGACACCAACCTAATGTGCCAACAGAAAACATTTATTGGCATGCTCTGCAATAAAGAGATCATATATGGGGCTAGCAAGACTAGGGTGGTATTCCATGCAAGATTGTCACAGTACATGTTGGATCGTTAAAAAAATTGTTATAGGGAAGGCAGCCTTCCACTTATCAGTAGTATTTGAGCATAATGTTGGAGAAGGTTCAGGAGCCAGCGCAATAGACTCGAGGCAGCATTGTTGTAGGAAGCGTCGGAGGGCATCGTTTGTCGGAGGCAACGCACCGAGCCGCTGACAGCAACGAGACGTCGGGGGTGGCCGCGTGTGGGGGCAGCGGTGGGGGGCGGGAGGCAGCGCGTGAGGGCGGCGGCGAAGGCAGGAGGCAACAGCGTGGGGCGGCGGGGAGGCTCGCGTGGGGAGGCGCGCGTGGGGCAGCGACGGGGCGTGGGGTGGCGACGGCGGCGGGGAGGCGCTGGGGCGGTGGCGACGGGGAAGCTGCGTGGGGCGGTGGCGATGGGGAAAGCCAGCGTGGGCGGCGGCGGGGCGTGGGGGCAGCGGCGGGGTTGTGGGGCGGCGACGAGGGGGAAGGCGTGCATGGGGGCGGCGGCGACGGGGGAAGGCGCGCGTGGGGCGGCGGCGGTGGGGGGAAAGCGCGCGTGGGGGCGGCGGTGGGATCGAAGTCGTGCGCCCGTGTGGGGATTTTGGGGAAGGGCCGAAAGAGATGCACATCTTTGTGGGGGGGGAGGGAAATAAACCCTACTGTTACTTCTCCCACCTAAATATTTGCCCCGATAGATAATCAGTCGTAATATATTTGCCGGCAGATAAGCAGTCGTAACATATCTTCCGACAGACAGTTTGACCCATATCATGAGATTTACCGACACATAGTTAGTCTTTAGGTACATATATAATTATCGACAGATAATCTGACCCTAAAAGAAGTATTACCGATAGATAATTTGTTGCTTAAATTTACCGACAGATAGTCCGTTGGTGATCACCGATTATTTCCGACAAACATCTGACGATAATATTGTGTCTTGGTGTACTGTTTCCGCTGTAAGAGTTTATTTGTTTCTTAAGCCCTGTGTGGTATAATTGTGTAAACCTTGACTAAATTTCAGTTGTTACTATTTAATAATAATTTGCTACTTTATTAGTTATTTTGTTGAATGTAATGTTATTTTATCTATGTTACTACTATGTACTATAGCGTGACTCTAGACTAATGCAGTTTACACAAACGGTACGGATTTGATAATCAGGGTCCTGACAGTAGACAAAAGCTACTTCAAGTACACAACTCTTAAGCTTCATCTTCACCAACGAAAGTTGATCCATCAAAGTTATAACCCTCTCTAGCTTGTTCCATCTGCCACTAGGAATCACACCGTCTTGCTTCTCGGCAATGAAACTCTCAAGATCAAACTCTCCAAAGTCTAACAAAGGCAATTATAATATAGGGATGACTACAGAAGGTACTCAACAAGTTCAACCATAGCAATCCGATGATTATATGCTCGAATGTGCTAGATAGTTTTCTAAAACATATTTTTGTTAAACTGATCAAGTTTTAATGATGAATTCTCTACTGTTCTTGAGACACCATAGACAGAACTCTGGTAGTTCCATTTCCTATCACAACATAGTTTCCACCCGAAATTAGGAAGTGACAGTCACATTTTCGCTTTGCAGAAGAACTCTCTAGAGATTGTGATAATGTACAATCACACGCCTCTAGTCTTTAGTCCCAACCAGATTTACACACTTCTTTCAGTATGTGGCCAAGACTAAGAGTTCCTTATGCCTTTTCAATTTTCCTTCGTAGTATCTCTGGCAAACACCTGCAGTTTCCACCATCTAGCTTCCGTAGTGTAACACCCCGGCATCTAGTGTGCCTGAATGTTACCAAACATAGATTAAACAGCATCTAAAAACCTCAAATAAAGATAAATTACAGCAAAGGAGCGAATGCTAGAACCAAAAATTTCGGCAGCATCTCCTTTGTTTATCCATGATTCGGAGCAAAAACAAAATATCACATGATATATCATAATGGAAAAACATCAAAAGCAGCAATAACAGGTAATATAGCGGCAATTTAAGTCTAACATAATGAATTTAACCACTTCATGAACCAAATCGAAGTAAAGGATGTAAACAGGCACATGAACAAATCATAATCCTAGTTTCATCACCCTAGATTCATGATCACAAATCCGAAAGGTAAATATTGTATAATTGTGTGGAAATTATGTGATGTCGTGCCGCTAAGCCCCTTTCCCACATGTCGGTGTCAAGGTACCTAAGAAAAACAACATAAATACAAGCGTGAGTTCATCACTCAGCAAGTATATTGCAATGGATCATAAAGAATAGATCAACACCAA
Source organism: Rhipidocladum racemiflorum (assembly GCA_036346355.1). Lineage (NCBI taxonomy): Eukaryota > Viridiplantae > Streptophyta > Magnoliopsida > Poales > Poaceae > Rhipidocladum > Rhipidocladum racemiflorum. The sequence goes on along the minus strand of CM070578.1, from coordinate 33,790,757 downwards.
CAGCAATACATACCATACTTTAACATCATGATCAAACAATAACCTCATCTACAACATCATAGCCATGACAAAGCACATTGTACACAACTTATAATCATCATCATGTATGCAATGCAATGCACATGTCTCCTGGAAGCATGTACCGGTATTGCTGAGTGCACACCCGTCGGCGTGCACCCTCTTCCCCCTTCCATCCCGTAGATGGAGGGTGCCTACTCGCTTCCATTCACCACGGTGGATGGAATCACGAGGTAGGACTTACTCATTGGCTCTCCGGATTAGTCATAACTTTCTCACCGACCTTGCCCGACTAGTTATGACTTTCTCACCGACTGGGTCAGATCACATGCCATGTATGCGATTATGCCATAAACATAAACAACTTGTAGCAAACTGAACTAAACATGGCATAACATCATAATAATCTTTTTTTTCATCATAACATGGCAAGCACTAATCATGGCAAGATATCACAACATGTAATCATGACAAGATAGCACATCATGTAAACAAAGTTGCACCTAGTCACAATTAACAACATACAACGCTACCCATAACAATACACTTGCCTTAACCTCGGGCGACGGATTGGCGAGAGGATGAGGGCACTCCCAGGGTTACACCACCTGCACATACATACCACACACTCAAAACGTGCCCCCAAAATAGAACGCAAAAGCTCGTCTATCCCGACTTCACAAACTACTTCCAAAATCGAAAAACAGAGAATCTGTCCTCCCGGGATAGCAGACTTCAATCTAGCATAACTTTAGTTCTAGGACTCCGAATCGATTAAACGAGCACATCTTCACGTAGCTCCACACCTTTAGGCAGATTTATCAGCTTGAGTCATGATAATAAGAATAGTGCCATGAAACTTGGTGCATGGTTAAATTGTGTGCTTATTTCCCTCATTTGCTTCGTTTAGCTCGTGAGATGCTTGAATTCGTTATTCTAGACTTATACTGCTGCTAGAATCCTCGTTATTGATGATTTAGATGTCTTTCTTTATGATATATCCTGTGATCATATTGTTGTTGCTTCAATTCATGGAAAAACAAAAGAGATGCTGCCGAAATTTTCGGTTTTAGCATTTGCTCCTTTGCTGTAATTTATCTTTATTTGTGGTATTTAGATGCTGTTTAGTCTATGTTTGGTAACATTCAGGCGTACTAGATGCCGGGGTGTTACATGTAGAAGCATAAAGTCCTTAATCCTATCTTCCATATTAGCACAGACAAGCAAGAATGTGGTCAGCGTGAATTAATGACGCTTGAATGCCTTGTACATAGCCTTTAGGGCACCTGCAATGGTGTAGTCAACTACTAGCTCTAAAAAATGTACATGTCATCTATAGATAGCTAATAGACAACCTCTCCAATGGACTAGCTATAGCATTGTCTACAAAATTAAATATGGACCCATATGTAAGAGGTGATAAATGTCTTAGAATCAGCTATAGCCTGACTATAAGTTAGTAGTAAGTCTATATCTCTCTCTTCTTTTTCTCTCATCCACCTAAGCAAAATGCTGAGTTGGCACCCTTATAGTAAGCTGGAGTGGCACCATTGCAGATGCCCTTATATGATAAGCCGTAGTGTAGTGGAATCACAACACTTTCATAAAACACATACCAGTGATTCCAACTACCAGCCATACAAGTGATAATAATATAACCAAATCCAGATGTCATATTAATTCAGAGCTAGCTTATAAAGTAGATTTAATATGCAGGTGATAACATAGAATAGATCGCAAGTAATTGATACTGAAATTAAATCAAACCAGTATGATCGATCAACGATGTTGAACTTGGCTGAGAAACATGGAAGATTGGAGTATTGATGTTTATGTTCAATAAGAACTTTCCCGATGCTCTTATTCCTGAAAAAACCAATAGAGTCCAATAATGACCAAGAACTAGTTGAAACACAATGCACATGTTGTTACTCCCTCTACACGTATTAGGCTATCGCTGGATTGAACAACAGTCTTCCCCAAAAGACTAAGGTTTTGAAAGAGAAAAAAGACGAGATTTAATTGAAGAAGATAAGGATATCATTTTGTTAAGCATTCTGATTAACTTTTTTTTTGTAAAACCTATTTATTTAAATATAAAAAGGTGTATTACCTTATTAAATAACTTAATTACTAAAAAAGGACTTATTTGATTTATACAGACAAAAGAAAAACTTATTTTTATTGAAAATTAGAATAAACTTCTTAAAACTACATGTTTTTTGTACAAACTATCATAAAACTACAGGTTTTAGCTCCTATTTAACAATACAACAGATTTTGGTAGAGTTTGTATCACAAAACTACAGGTTTTAAAATTGACTATTTTTTATAACAGGTTTGATAGTGTAGATCCATATGATAGCCCCATATGTAAGTGAAACGTGAAATGGGTGCGCATGAGGTTACCATGTTGGCCCACATTATCAAATATGTTACAAGAAATGGTCAATTGTAACACCCACAGTTTTGTGATACAAGTTCTTATAAAATCTGTAGTTTTGTGACATACGTGCTAAAACATGTAGTTTCTGATAGTTTGTGTAAGAAACATGTAGTTTCAGGCTGTCATGCGAGTCCACATTATCGAATCTGTTACAAGAAATGGTCAGTTATAAAACATGCAATTTTGTGATACAAATTCTTCTAAAATATGTAGTTTTGTGACAGGAGCTAAAACATATAGTTTTATGATAGTCATACAAGAAACATGTAGTTTTGTGAAATTTACTCTATAGATTAATAAGTAATTAATGATAAAAAGGGCTTATCCATTTTGAGTTGAATAGTGATTCAAGTAGATTTATTTACAGTTTTTTATTGATAGTTTATGTGCTTGATGTTTATTTTATTACAGATATTTTCGAAATTGAAAATAGGTTTGAAAAAGAAAAGAAAAATAAAATAAAATGAAACCAGCCCAACTAGGCTTGCCCACAAGGCCCTGCACACACATACGCTCACACCCACAATACGCACACGGCTTAGGGTCTGTTTGTTTCAGCTGGGGATTGTAAAAAGCATCTTTTAAAACCTAGATTGTAAAAGCTGGAGGTTGAAAAGCTAATGGTTGTTTGGCAACCCAGATTATAGTGTGTTTAGATTGCTATTTCTACAATGGGGGAGTGGCAATGGTGGGTAATGTCGACTTAAGTTCGATGGGTAGTTTGGTCTTTTGCAAAAAAAAGTTGAGGAAAGCTCCTTTAGAGTGGATTGTGGGATTACTACAATCTGTCCCTCAGATTGTTACAATCTAGATTGAAAGTTGACTATTTGTTGACCTTCTAGATTTTAAAAGTTGCTTTCTACAATCCCCAGCTGAAACAAACAACCCTTTACACACATGCACACCTCTCCTCCTCTCTCGGCTCTCTCTTCGCTCTCCTCACCCAAGGCCGCTGCCCAATGGTGCCGCCAGCCAGTCTCATCGGCAGAGGCTCCGCCTGAGCCCTGGCCGCCACTCCTCCTTCCATGGCGCCGCCGCCCTTTGCTCCTCCCTCGGCTCCTCTATGCTAGGTTCAATGCACCATTGTCGACGCTCAGTGGGACCACCGTGACACCTTCACCATGGTTCGACTTCCACCGCCGGTGGCCTCGCCATGGAGAACACAATGGCCCCTACCTCCCTAATATTACTTCTCTCATTCTCTTACCTTGGTGGATTTGGATTTGGGGCAGAGCTTAGTCCGATCCCCAACGCCTCCACTCAAGTCGCCAGTGACCATTGTTGGCCGTGAGATGGCGTGGTGCTTAGCACCACTGCAACTCCAGTCGACCACCTACTCTTCAGGTTTGATCCCCTTATCTCTAGCTCCTAAATCCTATTTGGCCATTTCCTGATGATGCTTGAATGAATGAATGGGAAGATGCATGTATGGATGAATGCACGAAGTTACAGAAATGCTAGATGATAATTTAGACAAGGATTGTTGGCATTTTTATTGCTAGAATTGATTGGTCTCCTGGATTGCTCAAGGGCAAGAAACTAACCATTATTATCCTTATGTTAAAATGCTTTTTTAATGAACTGAACTAAGGATTAAAGGAATGACATCATTGCAATGATGGATAATAATTCTGAGCATTGTTGCAACACATACATATAGTTCTTAGCAAGAACTCACATTAACATAATGAGGTCCTTACTATCATATCATAATGCATGACTTGATATTGAGTTGCATGCATCAGCTAGTTTACCAAAAAGCTTAAGCTGATAAGGAAAGATGGGCAATTCACTTATACTTCAACACTCTCCCTCACATGTAGGTTTACTTATACTTCAACACTCTTCCTCACATGTAAGTTCTCTTAGGCCTAATACTAAACTCAAGACTTCTTGGCTCTGATACCATATTAAGTTGCATGCGCCAACCAGTTTACTCAAAAGCTTAAGCTGATGAAAAAAGACGAGCAATTCACTTATACTTCAACACTTGATTAAGCTCCCTTAGGCCTAAGACTGAACTCAAGACTTCTTGGCTCTGATACCATATTGAGTTGCATGCACCAACCAGTTTACCCAAAAGCTTAAGCTGATGACAAAAGATGGGCAATTCACTTATACTTCAACACTTGATTAAGCAAGAATAACTGCTTCTGATAACATGACAATGAGGAGAAATATTAGGTCTGAGTCTAGCTGCATATATCACTTATGATTATAGCATTGCCTGGTTCTAGATACAAAAGAATAGATCATGAAGTGTCACTGCTTAATCTGAAACAGAGATATCCTTTCCCCTACATATGCTAGTGATATTCACATTTATTTATAGTATCCACTTGCTAAAAGAATATGTTGAACTACTAATAAGAGCATGATACTATACCTTAATATGACATGGCTCAATGATAAATTGACAATCTAAGAGCAAACCTACACAGACTAGTTACTCAAAGCATTTTTAGAGCACTTCAAGCACGGCTACTGTAGTTTAATCTGCACTTTATATAAGAAGTGACATTTTTAACCTACCTTGATTTCGATGTGAAAATGAGATGCTAGGATGTTGATTGATGCTTGAGATGAAATGAGATGTTGGTGTTTGATGCTTCAATAAATGTTGGGCTCACTTTCCGTTTGTTCTTCTATCTCTTGCTTCCTTCTCTTAAATGGCCAAATCATGCAAGACATTAGCCAAGTTCAAGAAAGAAGAATGAGAAGAAAAAGGAATGAGCTCACTCTGCTGCCAATATGAGCAAAAGCCTAACCGGCTAAATGAGGCAATACGTAAGGCTTCTCTCCTAAAGAATCCCTAAATTAATCTTCGAATCCCTAAAGTAATTTTATTTAACTTTGTGAAATGGAACTCTTGGTTTAATTAAGAGAGTGCCACCTCAAGGGACACCTCATGGGACTCCTTACATTTTGGGTAAAATAGCGAAAACACTTTCTACAACATTTTGGTAAAACTTGGATGGTCGAACGACATTTGTGGTAGCTCGTTGGAGTTCTTTGGTAAAACTTGGATGGTCGAACGACATTTGTGGTAGCTCGTTGGAGCTCCCCAAAGTTGATTTTGAATTTGTCGACGATTGGGGAACAAGCCCCCGCCGAGCTTACTTGTTGATTGAGGGATCAACCTAAGCCCCTTCCTCCATGAAGGGTTGGCATCCAGAGAAGGCCGAAATGGTCGACACGGGTTCAGCTTCGATCCACTTATTGAAATTGTCGATAGCCACAAGTAAGTACTTGCAACCCTTCTGGCCTTGAGGGAAAGGTCCGAGTATATTGACCCCCCCAGACCAAGAATGGCCATGATATATAGGGGAATGGTTTGAAGCGCGTATGCCGGTTCTGTAACACCCCGGCATTTAATATGCCCGAATGCTACCAAACATAGACTAAACAACATCTAAATACCATAAATTAAGATAAATTACAGCAAAGGAGTAAATGCTATAACCGAAAATTTCGGCAGCATCTCCTTTGTTTTTCCATGAATTGAAACAACAACAATATGATCACAGGGTATAGTATAAAGAATGACATCTAAATCATCAATAATAAAGGTTCTAGCAGCAGTATAAGACTAGAATAAAGATTCCAACCATCTCATGAGCCAAACGAAGTAAATGAGGAAACCAAGCACACAAATTAACCATCACAATTTAAAGGAAGGAACATGTCATTGTTTATATGTGTGATGCTAAGTGATGACGTGTGACTATGTGTGATGCTAAGTGATGACGTGTGACTAGCTCCCTTTCCCGCATGCTGGTTTCATGGTACCTAAGAAAAACAACATAAACACAAGCGTGAGTTCATCACTCAGCAAGTATATTGCAATGGAACAAGAAAATACATTCTAATACCTTCATCACCACTTTTCACATACGACATCATACACATCTCATATTCATAGCGTAAGCATATCATTGACATCATCATATATCATCATCATATAACATCCTCATATAATGCAATGCAATGCGATGCACATATCTCCTGGAAACTCATACCGGTATGGTTGAGTACACACCCGTCGGTGTGCACCCTCTCCCCCCTTCCATCCCGAAGATGGAGGGTGCCTACTCCTCGCTTCCATACAACGCGGTGGATGGAATCACGATGTAGGACTTACTCATTGGCTCTCCGGAATAGTCATAACTTTCTCACCGACCTTCCCCGGACTAGTTATGACTTTCTCACCGCCTCGCCATGTATCATGCCATGTATGCAAACATGCCAACATCATAAATAACTTGTACATTAACACATGGCATCATAACATAATAAGCATATTCATCATATCAATGGCAATCATTAAAGCATGGCATGTGAACATATCATATATTCAATTTCAATCTCAACCAATCTACCAACTACAACCCGCTACCCATTCCAATACACTTGCCTCAACCACGGGCGACGGATTGGCGAGAAGTGGAAGGCACTCCCGGGATCACACCACCTGCACATAGGTACCACAAACTCACAATCATGTCCACAAAACAGTACGCAAACACTCTTCTACGCCGACATCGTAAACTACTCGCAAAACCCAAAAACAGAGGTTCTGTCCCGTCGGGACAGCAGCCTTCCAAAAGGCATAACTCGAGTTCACTCCGAATCAATTAAACGAGTACATCCTCGCGTAGCTTAGGAAATTTTCTAACTTTTTCTAAGTTTACGGAAAGAATGAATCGGACTCTAAAGTGGTTTAATCTACAGAATACCGTGATCTGTTCCAATCACGTCACAGTTTTAAACACGTTCGGTAAAACGAGCATAACTTTCAAACGGCTGGGCAGAATTGGACGTTCTTTATACCCACTGAAAGGTATGGAAATTACCTACAACTTCCTCAACAGGCGGCCGACAAATTCCGATTCTAAATTGGTGAAAACCCAAACCCTAGGTCGACTGCTCAATCTGCCCGAAACAAAGAACGTGGAAACTCTAGTTTTCTCCCAAATCTACCCATGGACAGCACCACCACTTGATCTAAAAACATGAAATTGACCTCTAGAGCAGCACCTAGATCAACCTCAAAGATCCCCGTGGCCATACCTTTGCCCGACGAACGGAAACCCAACGGATCTCCTCCCGGTTCGCGCGATCTCCTTCCTCGCTCCAAATCCACCGGATCTCCTCGTCGCGGAGTGCTCCAATGGATGGATCTTCGGGGTGGTGAGGTGGAGAAGCTCCCCTAGGGCAGAAAGGGGTGGAGGAGAGGGGAGGGGAGGCGCACAAGGTGGGGAGGAGGCGTGAGGAAGGGAGGGGCGCAAGGGAGGAGAGCAAGGGGGCGGCTAGGGTTTCTCCAAGTGGGGGGGGGGCACAAGAGGCAGGGGTGGGGCGCACAAATGGGCTGGAGGAGGCCCCCAACCAGGTCTCCTACTCCTAAATGGACTCAAACTCCTCCCCACCAAGGCCCACGACCCTTTCCCCTAGGCCCAAACTCCCCCGGAAAGGCCCAAACTCCCGGAAACGGCCCGAAAACGCAAATAAACCTCATGCCGTATAGTTTCAACCTCCAATTCCACATTCCATAATGTTTTTGCCCTCAACATTCACATTTTATAAGGTTACGACACTCCATGGTGTCACAGGTTCATGGACTTTGCGAGCATGAAACTGGCATGCTCGGCAAGATGTCACTATCGAGTGGGCATCGGCTAAGGCCGTTGGCCAATAATAACCCAATCGGAAGGCCTTGCTCACCAACGTTCTGAAAGACGAGTGAGCTCTGCACATTCCTTCATGGATGTCTCTAAGAAGGTAGTGGCCATCTTCTTGAGAAACGCATTTTGAAAGGACTCCCAATGCCCCTTTGTGGTATAAGGCGCCCTCAATTAGCTTCTACGGAGAGGATCGCCTTATGAGCCGAGAACGCTCGGCTTCTTCCTCGGGCAGTGTCACATGTGCAAGGTATTGAACGAATGGCGTCATCCAATTTGCACCATGCTCAAGAAAAGAGACGCTACCGCACGCCTCTGGTGCCTCCTCTACAGAGGGAATGGAGGGCTTGTGTAAGTACTCGACGAGTACTCCTGCGGAAGAAGGAATTTGGGAGGAACCGACCTTCGAAAGATGATCGGCCAGGGAATTATCCTTCCTGGGGATGTAGAGTACTTCGAAGTTCTTGAAGTACTTCTCCATCTTCTAGACTTCAACTAGGTAAAGCGCCATTGAGTTATCAGAACATTGATATTCCTTGTTAACCTGATTGACGACAAATTGTGAATCACCTTTTACAGTAAGGCGTTGGACCTCGAGTGCCTTGCATGCTCGTAGCCCTACCAAGGGTCCTTCGTATTCTGCTACGTTATTTGTAGCGGCAAAATTTAACTGGATGGCGTACTGGAGTTGTTCACCTTGAGGGGAGACTAAAACTATTCCAGCCCCCGAGCATTCGTAAGCTGGAGACCCATCGAAGTACATGATTGTCAGGACCTGAATGTGCAAATCCGGACCTTCTGTGTATTCAGCACTAGTCCAGGATCACGCTAGTGTACACAATCTCAACATTGGTAAATATCACAATCATACTCAATGAAATAGTAAAGTACTTTATTCAAAGGGAAATATAACCGGTTGCTCGACCTTATGGTCAACATACAAAAGTACGCCTCGCAGGGCTTAATCTTACTCAAATAAACTTGCAGCGGAAAATAATAAAACATGTGACGCCAACCAATATGCCACTGGCAACTGACTGGGCTCGCCTCTAGTTCGTCGGCTCCTCTTGGAACTCCTCCTCCAGTGCTGGCGTTGATTCTTCTTTAACTGATAGTTGTGTTGTGGCAAGGGTGAGTACTTAAAGCACTCAGCAAGTCATGCACAGAATGCAGTCTAATATTCTATATGCATGGCTTATTACAAAGGATAGGCTAAGCTGGTTCATTTGCAGTAAAGCAACATTCACAATATCAATAATAGATTGAAAGCAGTAAAACAATAATAACAATAATAACTTTCATAATCAATTTCACAAGTAAAACATTTATCAATCTAAGCAAATTCATCATTTCCCATACCAAGTAACTAAAGTCATTTTTATAAAAGTCTAACCCTTGACTGTAATCACCAAGCAATGTCCAATACCGTGGACTTGGCTATTCGAATAGGTTGTACACTCTGCAAAGGTTATACACTTTACCCACAAGATACAAAACACCACAAAGGTGAGAGATCGTAACAAAGCCTTTCCAAAGCTACTTCTAGACCCGGTACTGCCCGCTAAGGTTTCAACACGAAAGGGACTGGTTACCACACTCAGGGCCCCCCTCTTGCGCCTGTGAGTCCACCCGTTAACCCGGGGCTCACACCACCATGACAGCACTGAAATCTAGACATCACAGTTTACTCGGCCAGATCTGTCCCATTTCAAACTTGTGGCTGTATGTTGGATTCAGTTCAAATTCTTGCAAGGCTAAGTCCTTAAGTGACGAAGGCAAGACTACCCAAAGAGTTCACAATTACCAAAATAGCAAAACCAAATACGACCTCCCATGTGCCACTCTTGGCCCATCGGAAACAATCTTGCCACTTGCCCCAGTCTAAATCATTTTATCACCCCGGTTGATTACCATGCACCACGTGCCATCATCAACATCAATAACATATGTGTAACACCCCAATTTTTGCTTTTCATAAGTTTGAATGTTATTTTGCACTTTGGTGAAATTTTGGAATTTTCTCGAATTTATTTGGATTTATTTGGATTTAATTTGAATTTATCCCCTTCTGAAATGATTAAAGAATTTAATTTTACAAAAAAAATTGTTGGAAATATTTTATTTGAGTCCCAAATGCCCTAAAATATTTTCTAGAATTTTTCTGGAATTTTTCTGAGTATTTTGCTATTTTTCTTGAATTAAATGAATTTCTGGAAATTAATTCGAATATTTAAATCGTTGGAAAATCAAAACCGGGTTTTGCTGTTCAAGCGACCGAGCTCGAGTCGGACTAGAGTCCGAGTCCGACCCGAACCACGGTCGAGCCAAACCGAGTCGGGCTGAACCCTAACCCCCCGACCGTTGGATCTTGATCCAACGTTCGAGATCAAGCCACGTCGCCCGAGCCGTGCGCACCGAGCCCTCGCACGTAACCGTTGGATCTTGATCCAACGACTCACGTTGCGCCACGTCACCCAATCTGAATGGGATTCGGATACCGCCGCCGCCCGTGCGTGGGGCCTCGTTTTCCGCGAATATCACGAATGTCGAGGGCCTATTTAATGCGCCGCCACCCGTGCCGGGACCCCCTCTTCTGTGCGCATCGTTTGCCCCAACCCACGCCGGTCAAGCCGCCGCCGCAAGCCCGCGCGAGCTCGCCAAAGTTGGAGCCTTGTTCTGCTGCGGTTTTCCGTTGATTGCCGCCGACTCCGTCGTCCTCCGCCGTGAACAAGCCCAGATCCGGAACCGCCGTGCCAAGACGCGTCTGGTGGTGCAAGTCTTCTCGTCGGAATCACGCCGCAGCGCCGTTGGCTGTGTCGTCATCCCCAGCTCCGGCTAGCCCAGCTCCGCCGTGCCATTGCCAGAGTCGCGAAGCTTTCCAGCCGTTGGATCTTGATCGTGCGGCTCAGGTTCGTCCACGTCACCCTGTTCGAATTACACGTTACGGTTTTAGATCTAATCTCAGCCGTTGGATCTAGATCCAACGCTTTAGATTGAGCCACGTAGCCACCCAAACTGTGTTAACCTCAGTCCAACCCCAGCCGTTAGATCTAAATCGTACGGTTGAGGTTAGCCGGGTTGTAGCATTAGATGCATTCTCGGCCGTTCGATCTAAATCAAACGGCGTAGGTTTAGCCACGTGTCGGCCACTGGGACATGCCGCGTCACCCTCCCCCGACGTGGTGAAACCCGATCGGATCTGGACCGTCCGATCCAAATAGAACGGCCCAGATCAGCCACGTTGTCCACAACGTGCGCGGCCCAGATCCAATCTGGACCGTTGATTTTCAAATCAACGGTCCGGATCAAGCCACGTGTCCGGAAGTTGGACCGGCGCGGTCAGCGTGCTTGCACCCGGTCGCCGCTGACGTCAGCGTAGGACCCGCGTGTCAGTGGCTGCCAAACTTCACCGTGACGTCATCCGTGTCATCATGCTGACGTCACGGTGGGACCCGCGTGTCAGGCGCCCTCGGCCGAGCTCGATGACATTAGCACTGACGTCATCCGAGTGGTCCCACATGTCAGTGAGACATGTCCTCGTGGACCGGGTCCATGGTGGACCCAAGCCGAGCCGTGGACCGAGTCCATAGACCGGTTGACGCAATAAATCGATTTTTCAATAGAAAAATAATTCGGTGGAAATTAAAATCCCGTGCTAACGTCATAATCGGATTTTTCAGTATAAAAATAAATGAATTAATTCGGTTTATTGATTTATTTGAATTTTCAAACTTCAAACGCTTATAACTTTTGCTTTTTAACTCTGATTTGAGTGGTTCAAATTTCTAAATTTTTATAAAATTGAGATCTACCTAAATATGAATTTTAATTAATTTTTGAATATGAATTTTCCTCTATTTATACTTATTTAATGAATTCTTTAAACTTTAAACAATTATAACTTTTGCATTTTACCTCCGATTTGGACGATTCAGTTTCTAAAAATTTATAAAAATGTGCTCTCTCTATTTATGAACTTTATTTGAACTTTTGAACACTTTTGTGTATTGTTTTATTTTTTTATTGCTATTTGCACGCGTTACAAGTAGACGTACCCGAGGGCTTCGAAGGTGAATTGTTGACCCAGGAGCCAGCTCAAGACCAAGGTCAAGTACTTTTTGAAGGCAAGTTATGCTTTGACCATATTGATCCCATTTTTGAAATTAATTTAGTTTAAATTATTGCATGCTAATTTAATTAGAATTTGTTTAAATTATTTCTGGGAATTAGATAAATGCCAAATTGGAGGATGACACCTTGACTATTTAATTATGTGCCATGAACCCTTGCCACCCAAGTTGTGAAATTTATATAGTTGGACATTATTAATTTGCCAACATTGGGTATTTAGACCGTTGTAGTATACTGCTTAGACCTGCTACGTGCACATGACATGATTTTGGACAATCAAATGTTAATGTGGACTTAATGAGATATTGAACCTGTTTTGGAGAAGTATCACGTGTTGTCACTACTACAGAATGGCACATTACTATCGGTTTTTTTCGGCCATCACCGTCGGTTTTGGTGGCGATACAAAGTCCAACGACAGTGATAAGGTAGATATATCACAGTCGGTTTTTAACCGACACTAATAATACATTATCACTTCGGTTCTTTCTGAACCGACCGTGATATTACACTTATCACAATCGGTTTCTCTTGAACCGATTGCGATAAGTATATCAATATCTGTCGGTTCTTATCTAGAACCGATACAAATGATTACATTATCACAATCGGTTGATTGTAGAACCGATGGGGATAATAATAATATCACAATCGGTTCTTTTAGAACCGATCCAAATTATTACATTATCACAATGTCGGTTTTTTATGCAAACCGACAGATATCAAGATGCATATCCCAATCGGTTCCAAGAAGAACTGACAGATATCTGTACATATCCCAATCGGTTCCGTGAAGAACATTTCGATTAGCAGATCTTATCCTATCCCAATCGAGTTCCAACAAATAACCGATTGTGATGATGTTATCGCCCATCGTCCGAAAATGGCCTCGCATTGACAATATGACACATTCATCACAATCCACAATATCACGTAACATATACATCACAATCTACACACATTGCATTAAAATTAATATTGTTTACAACTGTAATGCATCACATTCACATTCAGATAAATTTTGTTTACACTTTATGGACTAGTATTTGCTTGAATGGTCTCTATATCTACCATCATCCGTTATAACCATCGCCCAAGACCACCGCATAAATGGTCTCGTAATTTCTTGAGATCGGCGTTGGTTAGGCTCTTCCTGGTTGATATCAATGTCCCCTGCAAAATAGATAGTAGTGCACTAATATATTTAAGTCTTAAATTGGAACTAAAACATCTTTGATAGTATTATGCTTGTAAACAAATATCACATAGACAAAGAGTGCAAATAATCTGCTCTATACCTTAGGAAAAAGATGTGAGCGACCAACCAAAAATCGAGGATGTGATGCATCACGTAAAAGCCGATAGATCATCGCACCCTTGTTGATGACACTGTGAACAAAGAAACTTAAATTAGGAGGCTAATTAAAAATAGGTGTCGGAAAAAAATCCTATGATAGACACTTGTACCTTGGAAGCGCTTCCACTCGAGTTTGGTGCCTTGTTTATCATTGTGTCGGCCACGCTCAAAGAACGTAAGACATGAAAGCCCTATACATTGGAGAGATGCCATTGAGGTTAAAAATACGTAACGTAGTTCAATATGTAAAGTGTTAGGTTAGAGGAATGTACTTACTTCGCAAAGCAGGCTCGATCGCATATTCCATCGGTCTATTTTCGGCGAGTTCAACGTGTAGACCTTGTTTTGACTCTGAACAACCACAAGTAGAACCCAATGGTTGCTTATTAAGCAGGTACACAATGCAAGAGAATAAGTTAATGCAAGGTTGAAGTGTGTACATGTAATTGAATTGTATAGTAGTACATACCTCTGGTGGTATGGGAAGAGAATGAAGTCCTTTTTGCCTCCTCATGCAATGCCTCGCTTGATGTATCCTGCAAGGAACTCCGATTGATACTTAGCCATGGTCGCAGAGACACCATCACAAAGTCGATGAAACCCGAAGGTGGTGTCGAATCACGGCTCATTGCCTCATGATCCGCAATTCATGTCAATTGTTAAAAATATAATACAAAATCAATAAATAGTCATCGATTGAGTATGGTGCGAGACTCCACAGCCACCAGGATCGTATGGTAGAAATATCGACGGCTTTCAATTTGTACATAAAGCTGAGATCCTCAAAACTGACCGGAAGGTCCCATCCTCGCTATGGTGGAATTGGCGCTCCGATACTTCACTATGAAATCGTGCGAGGCTCGTCCTCATGTGACCTATCGATGTACCATCCATGTAGGTGGCGAGTGAACAAGCCCAAAGAATTCAATTCGTGGCTTGGGAGAAAGGGCTTTCCATGTATGTACCGCTTGTGATCATCAGGGTGTTCTCAGCCCTCTCGACAACTTTGCCTTCTTCACGGAAGGACTCTCGAACTCGCTTTGTATCTTTCGTCATCGTGGTAGAAGTCCTTTTGCGCTCTGCACCAAGGCACTAAAGATTTGTAGTCGCAGCGAGCGTGCAGTGATGCAAATTGGCAGCGAGGTGCAGCGTAGCAGGGCAGAGCATGTGCAAAGCAGGAGCAGCAGAGTAGGAGGAGCAGGAGCGAGGCCAGAGGGAGGAGGAGCAGGAGCAAACAGCCAGCAGATGAGTAGCAGAAGCAGCGATAGTAGTACCAAAGAAGAGTGCAGAACAGGAGGCGACCAAAGTAGCATGCACTACAGAGTAGTGTAGTAGCGATCAGAAAGCAGAGCGAGCGCAGCAGCGCATAATGCTTGATGGCGAGCGAGAGCGCCAGTGAGTACCAAAGCAGTAGCTTGATAGTAGCAAAAGGTAATCACCAGTGAGCAGCAGCTAGGAGGTGCTTGCACTACGACACCCGTCGCGAGCCACTTGATGAACGACATCCGTGCTTGCCCAAGAGTGGTGATATCTTCGTTAGGGGAACTCGAGGGCATGAGACATGTAAACATCGTGGACATAGTCCACCTGCACCCTCATGTAGCCCATCCCCAAAAGGTATACCATGCACCGTGTCATCCTCCTTGCTTGGAAATGCAACCCCCGCGACCTCAATCTGTATTCCGTCGTCCGATCGGGACTAGCCAGGCACTTGCGGACACGCAAGAAGTGATCACATCTTCATCATAACTGTGTTAAGCTTACTCATGTACCTTTTGGTCTCAAACGCGATTATTACCTTGAGGTGTGGAATGCCTGATTCCTTATTGGAAGCGCAGTGCTAGGGCGTGAGCATAGGCGATGGTTGAGGAATCTGATTCGGGAGAACATCGCCATCATCTCACCATCATCTCACCTTTAACTCCTCCTTCAACTCCTCCTTCATCTGCCCTAATCCGCGCCTCCACGTGCTTCCTATGATCTTGCCTGCACTGAAGCGCTCTCCTACAAAGAAGGACCTCTTCGTATACCCACTTTGCGCGTAAGCACCCGCCTTATGATCGGGCCTGATTGCCGAACAGGATGTCCCTTGACCCTTGGCTTTCAAATGCTCCTTGCTCTTCGCAGTGCTTACCTCCTCCTGCAGGTCGCAAGTATAAATTATTACTAAAATACAATGGGAATATAATATGCAATGTACTATGTTAGATATCTTACGATGGTCGTGACGATCTCGTTGTCGGGGTTTGGAATGACAATCTGGCCGAGGTTTTCTTAAGTCTCGCTAATACCCTCGCGTGCCGCTCTCGATATGTGGGAGTAAGGCATCGTTGTCCCGAAGGTTGCACACTCCTCTGCTAGTCGCACCCACTCGCCTTCTTCCCTACATACCCACCGGAACCGAGGTGGTGCGCGTGTGTGTTACGCCTCTGTATAGGCGATATTCTTCTCTCTCGGCTCCTCGCGGCGTATTCTCATCCTTGCAAACTCCTCCCAAACCTCGGGTGTAACAAATGGATAACTTTGGAAGGAGTACGGTCTTTCAACACGAACTTGGCATGCATGGTCACCCCGAAATGCCTCAAAGCCACACCCATTCTCTTCAAGGCGTCACGTCTCGCATTGATTTCATCTTCCTCTGGTATAATCCATTTTCCCTTAACCTCGTCCCCACAGTCGGTTTCCGCTCATCGCCATTACTTCCTTCCTCCATCCTCAGTGATCGGCACGACGCTCCCTCACCAATTGGCCGAGAAAAGAGGAGTAGCGCCCCTTAAGCAGGCCAGACATTACGCAAACCCCTGGCATTGAAGCGGAGCACTTAGGCGCTTCTCACTGTGGCTCCTTATTGGTCCTCCTCGCCTTTCTAACCTTCCTCGATGGGGTAGCAGGACCTTCTTCTCTCTCTGGCGTTGAGCCTAGGTGCTCTCTCTTTGCGACATTTCAAGTAAGTACGTATATGTCAAACCTAAACTTCATGAGAGGAAGCAATTCAAATTTCAAATAATAGAAAACAATTCACATGTCTATTTGTAGACCGACTAAATGCGTGCGTGCCAACGATGACTCCTAATCTCTAATTAGGTTGGGTCTAATCCCATTCGAGGATATGTGGAGTTCCTGAGCAAGTTCCTAGTTTGTTGTACAACTCTAGAAAATTTGTGACATCTCACTGTTCTCCAAATACACGCCTCACAACAGGTCAAGAGGGTGTGTATTCGAAGAACACTGTGAGATGTCGCCGAAACTTTCTCTAGAGTTTGTACAACAGACTTAGAACTTGCCCGAGCCACATATCCTCGAATCGGTCAAAAAGCGTGGACAATTCGAGATCGCTTATTTATAAATATGCCATTTTAGCATACTTATAAACAAGCACCCTCGAACGGGAGATAGGTTACGCAAACTAAACTCGGATAATAAAGTGCGATAATATAGCATGTGTTACAAGTTTCAAATTGCAATGATGGATTGCTCTCAGATTGCTATAGAAGGGTTGCTAAATTAATTAGCCGCCCAACTTCTAGATGGCCAATATATCACCGGCTATTACATCTAAAAATTTCAGGATTACAACCCTAGAACACCTTTGCTCTAGCAGAAAACAACAAGTCTGATAGTACGTAATGAATATAGCACTAATCTAACCCTACCACAATGCATTAAGAGCAAGTGCCACCAAATTGTCGGTACTAAGAGCATAAAGGAATAAGCAAGACCTTGCTCGACCTAGAACAATGCATTAAGAGCAAGTGGCACCAAATTGTCACTAAGAAGCGTTGTTGTTCTAGGTCTAGCAAGTTCCTTTAATGATCAGATTAATCAAGCCTCATTCAAAAGCAATCATCGAGCTATTTACAACCAATTACAGCTTCACATCCAAATGCATTCTACGGTACCGAACCAGTCGGCAATGGGGGAGGAACCGATGGGGACGCAACATTGGGGATTGGGAGGAGCCGGAGGGGGAGGCGCCAGGGAGGAGCCGAGGGAGGCGCTGGGGAATCGCCCGGGGGAGGCGCTGGGGAGGAGCCGGAGGAGGCGCTGGGGAATCGCCGGAGGGGAGGCGCCGAGGGAATCGCCGGAGGAGGCGCGGGGGAGGACCCTGAGGGGAGGCGCCTGGTGGGGAGGTGGTCGAGCTAGGGTGTGGGATCGAGGAGCCGAGGAGGGGCGCCCACGGGGTACTCCGCCGACGGGGAGGCGCCGGGGAGGAGCCGAGGGGGAGGCGCAGGGGAGGAGCCGGGTGGGGAGGGCGCCACAGGTACCGCCGATGGGGGGAGGCGCCAGGGGAGGAGCCGGAGGCGCCTGGTGGGGAGGTGGTCGAGCTAGGTTGTGGAATGAATTGAACGAAATCGGCGGCGCCGAAAATGAGCCCAGTATGCGGCGCCCGAAATGAAAATGCTCTGGTTTTATCACGGCCGGTTAACCAAAGAGACCGATCGCAATATGTGGAGTATCCGTGTAGGTTCTATAGAAAAACCGATCGCAATATGTTGAGTATCCGCGGTTCTATATAAAAACCGACGCAATATTTGGAGATTCGTGTTTCGGTTCTATAGAAGAACCGATCGCAATTATATACTATACGTGTTTCGGTTTCCTAAACGAACCGATTGTGATGACTATGATCCAATTTCTATTTTTTTAAAAGCAGTCTTCATTCAAAAGAGTCGAATAATTCAAATCTTTATCAAATTTGCTATACTATAAGATCCATTTGACATATATATTCCACAAAATGCTACATTAATACAGGAATTCTTACAACTTAATTTATTTAAAATACAACCCTTCTTGATGATCTACACGCATGTAATGTGTTCCATGTGCCGCCGTCACCGCTAAGACATGCCCCATCTGCAAACGGAGGTGTTTCATCAAATTGGTTGTACTCTTCTTCATCTACGACATTTTCAACTCCAACAATCCTCCTCTTGCCATGAAGTACGACGTGCAACCTCGGATTGGCCGGATCACGACGTAGAAACTTGAGTTGCTTGCTTGGCGACTAACTGCTTCATCTCTGTAGGCAGTCCTATTCAGATCAACAATTGTAAAACCCTCTTTGTCGACCTTAACTCCGTGAGGAAGTCTCACCCACTTACATCGAACAATGGAACTTGGTATATTCCGTAGAGTCGAGCTCCCATATTTCTTCGATCATCCCGTAGTAACCATTGCGCTTGGCGATCCTCTAATTGAGTGATCATCGGACAAAGCATCTATGCTCACACCACTGCTTTGCACTTGTACTCTTTGCATCTTGACTTTCAAGATAAAATGTGTAGCCATTAATATCGTAACCTTTGCCATGTCTCAGATATTAAATCTTGGTCCGTCACCAACCATTTGACATCCTCGGTACTAACGGAGACCTTCACCTTTTCTTTGAACCATGTGAGGAATCGATCGTTGTGTTCTCGTGTGATGGAAAGCTCATCCATAAGTGGATTCTCTTCGTAATATCAACTTGTGCCGTTGGATGTATGGATGAACTTCTGCTGTGTTGCAAGACTGTGAAACGCGCTTACAAGGTATATCAAATTGTGGGCTCATTAGATTTGACCCAATGGTTCCTTTGCCACACAAGTGCGCCCTCTCATGACGATATAGGAACACCAATCGGTTGTCTTTACCTAGGTAGTCCACGAGAACTCAATAACCTCTTGATCCCATAACCTTCAATAATACTACCCTCAAGCTTCGACCTATTCCTCACGTATGACTTTAATATACCCATGTACCTCTCGAACGGATACATGTAACGGCAGAATGCGTCCACAAATCTTAATCTCTCTAACAAGGTGAACAACGAGGTGGACCATGACGTCGAAGAAACGACGGGAAATGCATCTCAAGGCGACAAAGAGTCGCACCACCTCACTCTGTAAGTTGTCTAGTATATCGGGATCAATAACCTTGCATGAAATCGCATTGAAGAAATAGCATAGCTTCGTGATTGCCAACCTGACGTCATATGGTAGGATATTTCGATTGCAACAGGGAGCATTTGGGTCATCAAGACATGACAAATCGTGGGACTTCATACCGATCAACTTCAAATCATCCATAGACACAAGCTTCTTAATGTTTATGAGTAGCCCGATGGAACTTTAATATCGTGGAGACACTTGCAGAGGTCTTCTTTCTCTTTCTTGGATAAGGTGTAGCATGCAATGGGATGTCACGGCCCTTTTCCATCCTCCTCCATCACCGCAAGCTTGGGCTGATCCCCATGTAGGTCATATCACGGCGAGCATTCAAACCATCCTTGGTCTTCCTGTATTCAGCAGATGCCTACCAAATTATCACAAACATTTTTCTCAACGTGCATGACATCAATACATTGACGGACATCTAACTCCTCTTCCAATATGGTAAGTCCCAAAATATCGACCTCTTTTTCCAAATGGTCCTAGACTAACAGATTTACGGCTCTACCATACTCGAACATCGATATCCTCTACACGTGAATATACTTGCCTTCCAACATAGGTCATGGCGGGGCTGCACGAACTTCCCTCTTTCCATCAAATTTGTCATCCATCTTACGATATCGATGACTTGGTGAAACCTCACGGTGACCCATGTACACCGCTTTCCTCGGTCGGCTGACCACAAGCTATCGTGTCCTCTTCACAAATTGGACAAGCTTTGGCTCCTTCGTGCTATAGCCCGCCAAATTACCAAAGGGAAAATCATTTATGGTGCAAAATATCATAGCCCGTAGGATGAAGTTCTCTCTTTTGTATGCATCCCACACCTCAACCCCACATTCCACAATTTTACCAAATCCTCAATTAGTGGTGATAGGTACACATCAATATCATTACCCTACTGTTTGGGACTGAGATTAGCAACGACATCATGATATACTTCTTCATGCATAACCAAGGAGGCAAATTGTAGATACACAACAAAGCGGCCAGAAATCTTTGGTCGATCGCTCATATTACCAAACGGATTCATACCATCCGTGACTCAATCCAAATCTTATGTTCCTCATCTCGGCACCAAACTCCTCATGTTGCCAATTAATGTTTCTCCATTGAGCCGAATCACGGTAGGATGTCTCAACTTGCCATCTTCCTTTCGGGATTCATAATGCCAACGCAAATAATTTTGCCTCTTTAGGATTTGCAAATAACCGCTCTAAACGGGAATGATGGGCAAATACCATAACACCTTGGTCGGTGCCCCTTTTTTCACATCTTCACCGTCGTCAATTAGGTTCTTACGCTTCTTGTCATTCACGCTTCTCATTTTGTTTGTATCGGCACACCACAAAGCAGGGACAAATGCGCATGATTCCTTATGGACGCGGTATAGTATGCAATCATTTGGACATGCATGTATCCTTTCTATTTCCATTCCCATGGGACATAATAGCTTCTTCGCTTCATAAATACTTGTTGGCAACTCGCTTTCCCTCTGGAAGCATATCCGATAGAAGTATTAAAAGTGCATTGAAACTTGTATCTGTCAGCGGTGTTTGCCTTCAGTTCAAACAATGCAAGAACCGAACCCAACTTGGTGTATTCCCTTTGCAACTTGAAAACAATGGTTTGGCATCGTCATCCATCAAGCTTTTAAATTTTTCGAACTCTCTTTCCGTAATTTCCTCCACATCCCGCAACATTTGATCTAAATTATCGCCATCGAACATATCACGCTCCAACTCGGTGATCGGCTTCCAAAGATGTTCTTCGTAGTAGCTGCAGGGGTACTACCTATCTCCCCATGATGGATCCAACACGTGTAATTCCTCAAGCCACGTCGAATCAAATGCCCTTCAATTTGAGCTGAGTTGTTAAATCTCCGAGATTGGTGCAATCAATACAAGGACAATATATGAACTTTACACCCTCATAACCATATCTTCTTCCGCAATTTTATGAACTCCTTAACTCCCCTCTGAAATTCGGCACTCACACTGGCTTTTGTGATACATCCATTCTTCACGGTCCATCTACAAGTAAACACGCAAACAATAAATTAATAATGCCCTAATCAATGAAATAAAAGAAGGGTTGAACCGAAAACAAAGTTTTTTGTTGAATGATCTTATATAAAGAAACGTATATCTCAGAGGACCGACTAAATGCACGTACTCAACGATGACTCCTAATCTCTAAGTAGGTTAGGTCCTAATCCCATTCGAGGATATGTGGTTCGAGCACGTTCCTAAGATGTTGTACAAACTTTAGAGAAAATTTCGGCAGCATCTCCCCGCTGTTCTCCAAATACACGTATCGACAACATGTCAAGAGGATGTGTATTCGGAGAACACTGGCCAGGGAGATCTTGCGAAACTTTCTCTAGAGTTTGTACAACAAATTAATGAGGAACTTGCCCGAGCCACATATCCTCAAACTTCAAAAAGCGTGGACAATTACTGAGATCGCTTATTTATAAATATGCCATTTTAGCATACTTATAAACAAGCACCCTCAAACGGGAGACGCATAAAGTTACGCAGCCTCAATTAACTACGACTCTATCATTGATCATATTAATTATATTGACACAATTATGACATGTAATGTACACATTGACCAAATAAAAACTAATTTAAGTCCCTCACTGCAAATATTGAAAGGATTTATAAGAATTAATCTTTGATCACCTTCGAGGAAAGCCACAAGCGAGGGGAAATCTAGCTCGATCAAGCTAGCTAGGGTTTCAATTAACTTTAACCTTCAACGCCTGATCTCCTACACCCCTCGCTTTCAACCATACACTCGCTAATGACACCAAATCAAAATCGAATAATGTATGTTAATACAAAATTGAAGTGATTCAAGGAATGGGGCCCACCTTTTGAATAAAAAGCCACAAGTAAGCTAGGCAGGAAAATAGAGAAATCGCTAGCGAACCAACTCGACGAGAGTTAATAAGTTCATCCGAGTCGGATGGTACATATATAAACCTAGCGAACCTCATCACAATCGGTTCTATACAAGAACCGCTTTGTGATTATTTATTTATCACCGCCGCTATATGTAAAACCCATCGTGATAATTTGGATCCTCAACATCGGTTTCTTTATAGAGCGAAGCCGGATAATAATGTATCTGTATCGGTTCTAAAAAAGAACCGATTGCAATAACATAGGTCATCACGAATGGTTCTCGATATGAACCGAGCACGGATATTTCGCACCTCGCCTTCCCGCCAATTTGACCGTTCAAACATATAGCTCCTTTCATATAACTCCTTTCATCGATATCTCAGGGTACTCTTCCAAGGTTTGATCGCGTTCCTTTCTTCTCTGCAAGGTCTAACTTCTCGCAAGAGCGTCGGTGACTCCATATAGCTCCTTTTCGATCTCTTTCATATAGCCCCTTTCTTCTCTGCAAGGTCTAACTTGATCCTTTAGTCGGCCGACCTGACAATGGCGGCGCCTCCTTCTCCGGCAAGGTCTGAGGAATCCGTGAGTCACCGTCGTTCCTCAGGCGCCCTCACCGCTTGGGGCAGCGGCACGCCTCAGCCTCCGGCGCCTCCACTCCGGCGTTGGCGCAAGGCGCACCTTGCTCTCCCTCCCAGCGCCTCACCCCATCCGAGCGCCTCCAAAGCCAGCGAGGAAGCGCCCGCAGAGATGGCGATCAAGACGGCTTGACGAGGAGGAGGAGGAGGACGACGTACGAGGAGGAGGAGGAGGGCAGCGGCGACGAGGAAGGGCGAGGAGGAGAAGAAGGAGGAGGAGGAGGAGGAGGAGGTGGATATGCAGCCGATCACCATAGGGACCGGCGCCTACGTCTCAGATCGGGTTCATCATCGAGGATGAACCATCACTAGTCCGCGTAGTCTCGGTGATACCGACTCTGGCGACTCGGGTGACTCGGCTGACTTTCGCTGGTAAATGTAATATATTAGCTGTAATATATGTTTAATAATTATAAACAATGGATGTGGTGATATATATTGTAATGAAAGTACATCATGGGAAGACTAATGTTATATATATTTGCATCACTACATGTGTCTATATAAATTGTCCTGAGAGTTGAACCGCGAGTTGGGATTCTAGCAGAGTACTATTCATCGTCCTAAAAAACAAGTTGCACAAATATTAAAGCATGAATGAAGGGTAGATGAGGTCCGTGTTGGGATTCTAGCAGAGCGGTCCGTGTTGAGTTTGTTTTTTCTTGTTCCTCGAAGAAATCAGAGATCTCACAACTGCTTGGAAAGAAATGATTGTGATAACCCTGTGCTCATCACAATCGGTTTCTTCCCAAAACCGATTATGATAATACCATCTCATTGCAATCAGTTCTCGAAAAAGAACTGATTGTGATAACCTCAGCTCATCACAATCGGTTTCTTCCTCAAACCGATTGTGATAATACCTACTCATTACAATCGGTTCTATATAAAACCGATTGTGATAAAACAATGATTATCACATCGGTTCTTATCTAGAACCGATTGGGATTATATCGTATCACAATGGTTCCCTCTGGAACCGATTGTGATAACTCATACCAAGATTTCCAAATGGAATATACTTATCACAATCGGTTTTTTACTCAAAAGTTTAGAACCGACACAGATGAAGCGATAGTAATGTGTCATTCTGTAGTAGTGTGTAATTGTTGATGGCACGTGGTGCATGGTAATCAACTGGGTTTGATAAATAGATTTAGACCGGGGCAAGTGGCAAGAATGGTATGGTGGGCCATGAGTGGCATCGGGAATGTCGTTTTGGTTCTTCGGGTAGTCTTGCCCTGGTCACCCTAAGGACTTAACCTTGCAAGCCTTTGTCTGAGTCAAGCGTGCAACCACATGTCCGCAATGGGACGAACCTAGTTGAGTAAGTCACTAATAACTTGCATGTGATACCTCGGGGTGTCAACTACACTTTTTGTGTAGCTTGAAAGGGGAGCGTACCAGTGCTGTGGCATGGTACCCGTCCAACGGTATGTTGGTCCCATACTTCGCCTCCATTACGGGAAGGGATGGTGTATGACACAAGCCGGAGAGGTTCACTTGTATAGTTGGCAGTCTCTGAAACGCTTTGTTACGATCACTCGCCTTTGTGGTGTTTGACTGTATCTTGTGGGTAAAGTGCATAACCTATGCAGAGTGTAAAATCTATTCAAATAGTCGTGTCCGCGGCACTGGACATTTACTGCTTTCGAATCTACTTATGCTACTTGTTTACTGTCGTTTTACTGCAAATATACATGTTGGCCTATCCTTGAACTAAGCCATGCATGTAGAATATTAGTTTGCATTCTGTTCATGACTTGCTGAGTACCAAGTACTCACCCTTGCCACAACACATCATCAATTGAAGGAGAAGCGACGCCAGCTTTGGAAGAAGAACTTCAGGAGGCGCCGTCTACTTAGGGAGCGAGCCCAGTCAGTTGCCTGTGGTATACTGGATGGCGCCACGTTGATGCTTTTATTCCGCTGCAATTTATTTCCTTAATAAGTTTTCGCCCTGTGTGGCGTACTCTTGTAACTTGACCATAAGGTCGAGCAACCAGTTTGGTTATTTTAATTAAAGTACTTTATTACTATCGTTGTGTATGATTGTGATATTTACCAATCTTGAGACTGTGTGCACTAGCGTGATCCTGGACTAGTGCTGAATACACAAAGGGTCCGGATTTGCATATTCGGGTCCCGACAATATGTCACATCTCTTATGAACACATTCCATATCTCATTAAGTCAAGATTAACATTTAACATTCCTAAATGATGTTGTTGACACGTTGCAGGGCTAAGCATACTACATGCGATCAATATAACCCATGTTGGCAAATTATTAATGTTTAACTAATATTCCATAATCTAGGGTGACAAATGATTCATGGCATACAATTATTATAGACAAGGTGGCATACAACAACCAGGTCATTTATCTAATTTCCCAAATTAATTGAAAATATTTCTAATTAAATTAGCATGCAATACTTTAAATAAACATAGTTTCAAAAGTGGGATCAATATGGTCAAAGCATAACTTGCCTTAGAAAAGGTCATGTTCCTCGTCTTGGACTTGTTCCTGGGTCAAAACCTCTCCTTCGAAGCCTTCGGGCAATTCAACGTCTACGCGTATCGGATAAATAAACAACAAATAAATAAAAATAGAGAAAAACCCAAGTCCAAAAATTAAGTAAAATTCACCATTAAATAGAGCTCAATTTTATAAAAATTTAGAAACTGGAATCATCTCAATCGGAGTTAAAACGCAAAAGTTATAGCCATTTGAAGTTTGAAAATCAATTAAAAAGAATAAACCTAATTATCCGATTTATTTTTCTATTGAAAATTCAGAAATATGACGTCAACATGACATCAGCACGCAAATTCATTTATGACCGAATCATTTTTCTAAAGAAGAATCGAATTATGACATCATGCTTACGTCATCCGGTCCATAGACCCGGCCCATGGCTCGGGCTCGGTCCAACGTGGACCCGGTCCACAGGTGGATGTGACGCTGATGCGTGGGACCACTCGGATGATGTCATGCTGATGTCATCACGTGGCACGGCTGGCCAACCAGATAGGTGGGTCCCACCATGACATCATTCTAATGTCATCGATGACGTCATGCACGCAGCGCACACCATCGACATGTGGGCCTCTGTCGACGCCGTGGGTGATGTCGCGACGATCGGCCGGTGACCGCGCAGCTTCGGCTTCCCGCGATGTGGCACGATATGGACCGTTGGTTCAAAATCCGACGGTCACGATTAGATCTAACCTCATACGTATTGGATCCATGCGATTTGACTAGACTGCTCGATTTGGATCGGACGACTGAGATTCGATCTGGCTCGCCGCGTCACTGGGGGTGACGTGGAATGACCCGGCTCCTGGCCCATGGCACGATCTGAGCCGTACACCGTAGATCGGACGGGTACGATTACATCTAGCGCTTACAACGTGAATTGAATCTAACCGTACGATCTAGATCTAACGGCTGAGATCTAATCTAGCACGGTGCAGTGTGAATCTACGTGGCTTAATCTCTACCGTCCGATCTAAATGTAACGGTTGCAAATAGATCTAAAAATTAACGCTAGATCTAATCTGAATCGTTCGATCTAGATCTAACAGCTGGGATCTAATCTGGGATTTTGCACTGGGATGGCGACGTGGATGAACCTGGGCGGTTGGATCTGGATCGGACGACTGGCGGAGCTCGAGGGTGTCGGCGATCTCGCGGTGGAGTTGGTTGGCCGGGGCTGGGGACGACGACACGGCTAACGGCGTGTCCGCGTGTTTTCGGCGAAGTGAGTGTTACTCCTAGATGTGCCTCGTCGCGACGGTCTCGGATTTGGCCTCAGTCGCGGCGGAAAACGGCGAAGACCGCAGCGGCTTCTTCTTCCACTCCTACGAGCAATCGCGGGCGCGGTAGAGCTCCACGGGTGGCAGCTAGGGCAAAAGGTGCGAGGCGAAGACGAACCTCGGGCACGCACGCGGTCAATAAATACCAGCTTAGATGTCGAGATAGGCACGAAAATCGCGGCGAGGCTGGTACGGGCGGCGGAGTCCGGCGCGAACACGAAGAGGGTGACATGGCGCAATCTTGACCGCACACGTGTACACGATCAACGGCTTCGATCGACCAGCTCGGACGGATTCGATCCGGACTCGCGCGGGCGACGTGGCGCAATCTCGGCCGTTGGATCCAAATCCAATGATCGGGGCAAATAGGATTCCGGATTGGGTCCGATGCGGTAACGGGTCCGATCCAACAGTATAAACCCGTTAGGGTTTTCCTATTTTCTTTTTCATTTTAAATACTTAAAATAATTTTAGAAATTCAATTAAATCAAGAAAAATAGCAAAATGCTCAGAAAAATTCTGGAAAATACCTTGAGACATTTTGGACTCAAATAAAATATTTCCAACAAAATAATTCAATAAAGGGATTACTTCAAATTAAATCCAAATAAATCCCAGAAAATAACAAAAATTCAAATAACTCCATAAATTGAACAAAAACACAATTTTGGAATGTCACAAACCTCCCCCCCCCTTAACGGAATCGTAACCCCGAGATTTAGGGCCAACTAAGGAATAGGTTTGGAAACTCCTTCTTCAAGTCCTCTTCGCGCTCCCAAGTTGCTTCACTTTCTGAATGGTTGCTCCATTGTACTCTGCAGAAACGGGTCGACTTGTTTCTCGTCTCTCGATCCATTGTGTCCAGAATCTTTACAGGGTGCTCCTTGTATGTCAGATCTTCATGTAGCTCGATCAACTCCAAGGGCGTTTGCTCATCTGGCACTTGAAGACACTTTTTCAGATGTGACACATAGAACACATCATGCACTCTTGCCAATGACTGCGGCAACTCCAATTCGTCCGGGTTCTGCGTCCCGTTGAACCTTTTAATGTGACCAGGCTTGAACTTACTCGGCCATGTTACGTGTCAGAGAGGTGCCGCAAAGGCTCGACACCCGAAAATAGGGGTATCATGGCGGTCTCTCCGATCGCGATGATCGTAACGGTCATCACTGTTCTGACGCCCAACTCACGGGCCAAGCTGAGAGAAACCTCTCGAGGTCGGCGAGAGGGGGAGCACCCTGAAGTGGAATACTCGGTACGTCCCTTACTGTGCTAAGCATATCTTTGGTCTCGCGAGCTTGCACGGGAATCGCTCCGAGTGTCCTCACGATACCAATCATGCTCCCTCTGGTCTTCTCGAGTATGGCTCTGAGAATCGACGTGATGGGAGCGAACAGGGGTGTGACGGTGACGCTCTTGGGAAACATTCCGGGTCCTCTTACCACGTGATGCCTCTGACGCTTTCATATCGGCAACAATCTTTTCAAGATCATTTGCCACGACTGCCCCCATAGCCTCCAGATCCACCTACTCGGGAAATTCCCTGAGATTGCGCACAACCGTGGCCAAACTTGTAGTTGTTCCCCGCTCGGGAGAACGAGAGGTGACGAGCTTGGCCGGCGATCGCGCACGTGCTCTGGCGTACCACACTCGTGGGAACTCTCATGAGCATTGGTTCAGCCCTAATGCCAGGATTTCGCGAGCTTGGTGACGTATACTCGCCAAGGTCCTATTCAAGAATGCTTCCAGATGGTTCCTGGCTGCCTCATATCGGTGATGACGGGCATCTCCCGAAGGTTCAGCCTCGGGGTTTTCTTCTTCTTCCGCCATGTTGACATCGCGAGAGTGTGAAGACCGCGAGGGTGACATCATGGTGTCCCCATGTGATGCAGTCTCTTGATCGGGCTCGAGGTGATCCGGGATGTCCATACCATCGTAGAGTCCATCATATTCATCGTCATCTGTGAGAGTATCACGCTGAGAGCGAAGGAACTGCTCTCGCGCAGCAGCTACCGGGGAAAGGCTCCCGGGCTCGGTGTGCTCCCTGGGTCAGTGATGCCGGCCACACCTCCGTCGGCATAGTACAGGTCTTCATCCTCGGCATCGCTGAACGCGCAGAGGTCTCGAGAATCCTGAGAATTAGGCATAGCCAGGGATTCTTCACGAAAGGAACTGTCAATGATCCCCACGGACGGCGCCAACTGTCGACGATTGGGGAACAGGCCCCCGCCGAGCTTACTTGTTGATTGAGAGATCAACCTAAGCCCCTTCCTCCGTGAAGGGTTGGTGTCCAGAGAATGCTCGACTTCTTGGGTGTGTACGATACTTGGGAAATGGACACCAGGGATTATCTTGGTTCGGGTCTCTCACTAAGGAGATAATAACCCTACTCCAGTGGTGATGGAATTACTTGATGTTGTCCACAACGTTTTTCATGTCTAGTTTCTCAAAAGTGTCCTCCTCCCTTGTCACGTACAGGAGGTATTTATAGGTTATAAAAACATCTAGCCTAATTACAACCGAAATAATGAGTATTTGACTGCACCGATCGTGGTTGTAACCGAAGCCTTGATTTACGCCACGCTCCCACGTGGGTGTAACGGCACAATGTCGTGGCGTGATTATCGCTATTCGGGCGTAACCGCCGAACACGATCTCCCGAGCGTACGTCTTGCGGACGAGCTTGAGCGTGTTTGGTCTTGGCCGAGCACGTATGCTGGGGCCTCGAATGTAGATGCTCGAGGCCGAGTGTCGAACTTGGGCTGATCGGACGGACCGACCAACTAAGCAATGGTCGTGGGCATCCTTGGGGATACCATCCGAAGGTACACATGGTGGGCCAAAAGACCGGCTGCCGGGGCACCATGGTAATTACGAGAATTATCCAATCCCCGACAGAATTATTTTAAATCTGAAAACATTTTTCATGGAGGCCCCTACATTGCGCTTTTTGTTTTTTTAAAATAGATAAGGATCATTTTGTAAAAACTGATTTCTGAATTATTTTTGAAAACCAAAAAGTTACGTTTCCCTATTTGCTTGGAATTGCTCTTTCTGCTAAAGTTGTGCCCACTGGTCGGTGTAGTGCTAGCAGTTAGTGGGAACCCAGGAATACACTATTTTGAAAATTATTTATATTTATGATTTTTTTCCTTAAATTTGAACATTTTTCTCCTACAGAAAAATGTGTACTCCAAGAGTGCACAGGCATTTCCTTTTAGAAATAACTTTCCAAACTTGATTCATCTAGAGAAAGGCAGATGCAATGCAACTGATGTCTAGAGAAAATGTCTCTTAAAGGTTATTCAGGTTCCAATTCTATAACTAGGGATGGCAACGGGTATATACCCGGCGGGTATCACCACCCTGTACTGAAAGTGCATCTAGGCCCCCTAAAAGTGTTTTGGGTGATTAATGACAAACGATTCAAGAATCTAATGTGTTCAACTAGTTCATGAACAGGTAAAAGGTTCGAGAAGAGATCATCTATGAAATTGGGTATCCTCAAGCTCGTAGAGTAAGAAAAACGGCTTCTCCGATTGTAATCTTCGCTTTGTCGAAGTCATAGGTTTGTCGTACTATTAAGAGGGATGCTTTGAAATTGACTTAGAGATGGTCTCCTCACTCAAGATGAATTTAGTCGAGTCTCTCAGAGTTAGTAGTGTCCTCTCTCGCTTCGGAATGAAGTTTGTGTTTTAGTTCAAGTCGGATGTTCCGATGTAGTATCGGACATTCCGATGTTTCAGAAGTTCCGAAGTATTGTTGTGCTTTAGTCCGTTGTGTTCTTTTAGGGTCGGATATTCCGATTTTCTTGTTCGGATGTTCCGATACCTATTGGTCTTTAGCTTGGGAGCTCTCTGTTAACTTCGGATGTTCCGATTGTAAGTATCGGAAGTTCCGATGTGTTCTGTCCTGTTTTAGGGTGCTCTCTGTGTTCCGATGAGGTCGTTTTCCTGTTTGGGAACTCTCTATTTTGTTCGGATATTCCGATGTCTATTTTCGGACATTCCGATGAGGACTTAGTGTTGTTTAGCTTGGTTCCCTCTCAGGGTGACATCGGATGTTCCGAAGTTGTTATCGGACATTCCGGTGTCCGTAGTTTTCGACCGTTGGAAGCTTTCCAAGTTACGTAGTTTGCACTCTTCTAAGTTCAAGTTTGGTTCGGAAGTTCCGATGTGGGGCTGTGTGCGGGAGTAACGGCTAGTTTTGAACCAAAACTATATATACCCCCCATCTCCACCTTTGGGTGGTTACACTCTTGCCTTGGCTGAATACTTGAGCTCCTTGAATATTCTCTAGAGCATACTTTGAGCTTTCTCTCTTCCTTGATCTTAGGGATCATCTAGTGAGTGAGAGTTTGTCAAATGTGATTGAAAGTCAAGGGCTAAGTGGTTATTCATCTTGAGAAAGTAGAGAACCTCTCCAAGATTGAGATTCAAGTGCATTTATTTCTCTTGGAGGTTGAAGGACTCCTAGACGGCTAGGTGTCGCTCACGAGCCCCCAACGATTGTGGGACGCCGTGAGAAGTTTGTGAAGGCCGGCTCCGCCTCCGAAAGGAAAGGATCCAATAGTGGAACCAAGCCTCAAGTGTGACCGAGGTTTGGGAGGAAAGGGTTGGAAAAGACCCGGGTTCTTTGGAGCCTCCTCAACGGAGACGTACGATCCTCAAGGATCCGAACTCCGGAATCAAACTATTGTGTTCTCTCTTGTCTCTAACTGCTTGATTAATCTTATTGATTTTCTTTAGTGAAATTGTTAGTTGTCTAGAGCTAGTTGTCGTATTGCTCTTTCTACTTGACTCCTTTTGTCAAGTGCTAATCGGATAGTCCGAAGTAATTACTAAGTTCAAGATTTGAAAGTTCCGATATTAACTCGAATATCCGACCCTTTTCCGCTGCAACAAATTGTTTTAATTTAAAATTAGCCTATTCACCCCCCCTCTAGGCAATCTTCTAACCTTTTCAATTGGTATCAGAGCCAACCCTTCTCGAAGGCTTAACCGCTTGAAGGAACGTGATGGCCAACACCGGATTGAAGGTTGTCGTGACGGACGA
Source organism: Rhipidocladum racemiflorum (assembly GCA_036346355.1). NCBI lineage: Eukaryota > Viridiplantae > Streptophyta > Magnoliopsida > Poales > Poaceae > Rhipidocladum > Rhipidocladum racemiflorum. The sequence continues at coordinate 33,758,762 of CM070578.1, read as the reverse complement.
GCAAAATAGTCCGAGGGTCGGAGATGGAACTCCCGGCAAGAGCAAAGAGGAAGCTACATCTACATCCAATCAGGGAGCTCAAATTCCTTTCAATTATGAAAAATTGAATACTTCCTCTTCGCATTCATATATCACTGTGCCCTCCGGGCGTGCACCTTTCTTTGATGGCACGTACTATTCCGCTTGGAGGCACAAAATGAAAATGCACTTAATGTCTCTCCATCCTAGTGTTTGGAAGATTGTGTGTACAGGTCTAGACATGCCGGAAGACGACATGGAGCTTACACCGCAACAAGAACAAAATATCCACCGCAATGCCCAAGCCGCGAGTGTGTTGCTTGGAGCGCTGAGTCCCGAGGAGTTCAACAAAGTGGATGGGTTAGAAGAAGCCAAAGAAATATGGGACACACTCCAAGTAGCTCACGAGGGAACATCAAGCGTGCAAGAATCAAAAATTGAGTTGCTTGAAGGAAAGTTGGGGAGATTTGTCATGAATGATGATGAGACACCTCAACAAATGTATGACCGGTTGATGATTCTTGTAAACAAGATCCGAGGGCTTGGAAGCAAGGATATGACGGACCACGTTGTGGTGAAGAGGATGTTGAGAGCCTTTGCTCCAAGGAATTTGACTCTCGTAACACTTATACGAGAGCGAAAAGATTTCAAAAGGCTTACTCCTAATGATGTGCTAGGAAGAATTCTATCACATGAGCTTATGGAGGAAGAAGCAAAAGAAGTGAAGAACCTTGCCAAGCAAAGCTCAAGCTCAAGACCGAAGCAAATAGCTTTGAAGGCAAGCAAAAGGAAGAATCAACATCAAGTGATGAAGAAGAAGATGAGAGCGAAGACGAAGAAGACTTGGCTCTATTTGTGAGGAAATTCAAAAAGTTCCTCAAATATGACGGGTCAAGCAAATACAAGAAGAACTACAATGACAAATCAAGAGGAAGAAGAAACACCAAAAGGGCTTGCTATGAGTGCGGTGAAGTTGGACACTTCATCGCCGATTGTCCAAAGAAGAAGAACAACCAAAATGAGAACAAGAAGAATGAGCCGCTCAAGAAGAACAAGACGTACAAGAAGAAGTACTCGGAGCGAGCTCACATTGGAGAAGAATGGGATTCAAACGACCGACCGACTAATCGATGATGAAGGAGTCGCCACCCTCGCCATTGAAGCCACTCCACCAACAACGTCACTCTTCGGGGAATTGAGCGACAACGACTCCGACCACGACGCGCCTATTTGTCTTATGGCCAAAGGGCGCAAGGTAATGGCTAAAACAAAACCCCCTAGTAGTGATAGTGAATTAGAGAGCGATGATGATGATGATGATGCTTTATTTTGTAACTTAAACAAATCTACCATTGCAAAAATCAATAAACTATTGAAAAGAATAGATAGCTAGGAGGAGACTCTTGAAAAGCAAGAAAAATTGCTAATTTGTGAAAAGAAGAGAAATCTTGCTTTTGAAAAGCTCCTCGCAACGGAAAAGGAGAAAATTGAATTGCTAACCAAAGATCTTGACTTGGCTAACAATTCAATCACGATCCTTAAGAGTTCAAATGAATCGCTTCAAGAGAATGTTATTAGCTTGGAAAACAATCTTCAAGCTCTTGAAGTGCAAATTGAGTCTCTTAATGACCTCAACTCTCCAATCATTAATTCTTCAATGGCTTCTATTCCTTCCACTAGTAATGGTTGCTCTCGTTGCTATAATATTGATATTAATGCTTGCTCTACTAATTCCCAACTTGTGCAAGTATTAAAAGGAGAAAACGAGAGATTGAATGCCTTGGTAAAGTATGGTTGCATCAAGACTTATCAATCCAAGGATGCCCTCTACAAAACAATCGACACTCGTGGAAACAAAAATAAAGAAGGGCTAGGATATGATAAGTACGATTGCAAGGGAAATGACCGTGTGGTGGTAAAAGGTAAGGAATGCATCAAGTTTGTCAAAGGAAATGACAAGCAACCATTGACCACCACACAAGTCATTAAGACCGGGCAAGAATTAAAGAAGTATCTTCAACATCATACAACTCATCCCATTCACTATGCATCATATATGTTGAAGAGAAATCACCATGGTAAAGTGATTGCTCATTATATCGGTGCCCACCACTCTAATGATGTGAGCAAAAAGAAGGTGTGGGTACCGAAAGTATTGATTACTAACATGCAAGGACCCAAAAAGATTTGGGTACCTAAAAACAAGACTTGATGTGTTTTCGTAGGACTATACCTCCGGGGGATCAAGTTGGGTGCTTGATAGTGGTTGCACAAACCACATGACCGGAGAAAAGAAAATGTTTTCATCTTTTGATGAAAAAGGGTCACAATATGAAAATATTGTGTTTGGAGATAATGGTAAAGGTGAGGTAATGGGATTAGGTAAAATTGCTATTTCTAATGATCATTCAATATCAAATGTTCTTCTAGTTAAATCTTTAAATTACAATTTGCTATCCGTGTCGCAACTTTGCGAGATGGGTTATAATTGTCTATTCACTAATGTGGATGTGACCGTCTTGAGAAGAGACGATTCCTCAATTGCTTTTAAGGGATATTTGAAGGGTAAGCTCTATTTGGTTGATTTCAACTCAAATAGCGCTAAACTTCAAACATGCTTAATGGCAAAGTCTAGCATGGGTTGGTTGTGGCATCGCCGGCTAGCTCATGTTGGCATGAGGAACCTCGACAAGCTTCTAAAAGGTGATCACATCATTGGACTAACGAATGTTGAGTTTGAGAAAAATAGGATTTGTAGCGCTTGTCGTTTAAAGCAAGTTGGAGCGCGTCATCCCGCGAAGAACATCATGACAACGACAAAACCATTGGAGCTTCTACACATGGACCTCTTCGGACCCGTTGCTTATATAAGCATCGGAGGTAACAAGTATGGTTTAGTTATTGTTGATGATTTTTCTCGCTTCACGTGGGTATTTTTTTTGCAAGAGAAAAGTGAAACACAAGGGATAATCAAGAAGTTTGCAAGAAGAGCCCAAAATGAATTCGAGTTGAGGATCAAGAAGATTCGAAGCGATAATGGAAGTGAATTCAAGAATACTCAAGTCGAAGAATTCCTTGATGAAGAAGGAATCAAGCACGAGTTCTCCGCTCCATACTCCCCTCAACAAAATGGAGTGGTAGAAAGGAAGAATCGGACTTTGATCGAGATGGCAAGAACTATGCTTGATGAGTACAAGATCTCAGACCATTTTTGGGCGGAAGCTGTAAACACCGCTTGTCATGCCATCAACCGATTATATCTCCACAAGATATTGAAGAAAACGGCATATGAACTCCTCACCGGTAACAAACCAAACATTTCATATTTTAGAGTTTTTGGTAGCAAATGCTTTATCCTAAACAAGAAGCCTAAGAACTCCAAATTCACTCCAAAGATCGATGAAGGTTTCTTGCTAGGATATGGATCGAATGCTTACGCCTATCGCGTTTTCAACAAAACTTCGGGTTGTGTTGAAATAGCGAGAGACGTGACATTTGATGAATCTAACGGCTCTCAAGTAGAGCAAGTTGATATAATGTGCTACAAAATGAGGAAGAGCCAAGCATTGCAATCAAGAAGATGGCAATAGGTGAAGTGAGGCCGCAAGAAAAGGTACAACAAGACAATTCATCTACACAAGTCGAGCCTCCTACTTCAAGCCAAAGTCAAGACATTTCTCAAGGGAGTACAAGCAAACTCGTGGAGGATGCTCAAGATGAAGACCTTGAACCAATCCAACATGTCTCTCAAATGCCACATTCAAGGGTGCATCAAAGTATTCAAAGAGACCATCCCATCGATAACATTCTCGGTGACATTCAAAAGGGGGTAACTACACGCTCTAGAGTAGCTAATTTTTGTGAATTTTACTCCTTTGTGTCTACTTTGGAACCTTTGAAGGTTGAAGATGCACTAAGAGATCCGGATTGGATAATGGCTATGCATGAAGAGCTTAACAACTTCGTTAGAAACAAAGTATGGTCACTAGTGGAAAGGCCTAATCAAAACGTGATTGGAACCAAATGGGTCTTCCGCAACAAACAAGACGAGAACGGAGTTGTCACAAGAAATAAAGCTCGGTTGGTAGCTCAAGGATTCACTCAAATTGAAGGTTTGGATTTTGGTGAGACTTATGCTCCAGTTGCTAGATTAGAATCAATTCGTATATTAGTTGCATTTGCTACTCACCATGATTTCAAGCTTTATCAAATGGACGTCAAGAGTGCTTTCCTAAATGGTCCAATCGCCGAATTGGTCTACGTTGAGCAACCGCCGGGAATGGAGGATCATAAGAACCCTTCTCATGTCTACAAACTCCATAAGGCGCTCTACGGGCTTAAGCAAGCACCTAGAGCATGGTATGAATGCCTTAAGGATTTTCTTATTAAAAAGGGTTTCGAAATTGGTAAAGTCGATCCTACTCTCTTCACAAAATATGTTGATAATGATCTATTTGTGTGCCAAATATATGTCGATGACATTATATTTGGGTCCACTAATAAAAACTTTTGTGAGGAATTTAGTAGGTTGATGACGAAGAGATTTGAGATGTCAATGATGGGTGAATTGAAATTCTTTCTTGGATTTCAAATCAAACAACTCAAGGAAGGGACGTTCCTATGTCAAACAAAGTACATAAAAGATATGCTCAAGAAGTTTGACATGGAGAACGCCAAGCCAATTCATACACCAATGACAACCAACGGTCATCTTGGTCTAAATGAAGAAGGTAACCCTGTGGATCAAAAGGTATATCAATCCATGATAGGTTCATTGCTTTACCTTTGTGCATCTAGGCCTGATATTATGCTTAGTGTGTGTATGTGTGCAAGATTTCAAGCCGCTCCGAGAGAGTGCCACCTAGTAGCCGTGAAAAGAATTCTTAGATATTTAGTTCACTCACCGAGTTTAGGGCTTTGGTATCCTAAAGGATCAAAATTCGATTTGATTGGTTATTCGGATGCTGATTATGCGGGTTGCAAAGTGGATAGAAAAAGCACTTCGGGGACTTGTCAATTTCTAGGTAGATCACTAGTGTCTTGGTCCTCAAAGAAACAAAATTCAGTTGCTCTATCCACCGCAGAAGCGGAATACATTGCCGCAGGAAGTTGTTGTGCACAATTGTTATGGATGAGGCAAACCTTGAAGGATTTTGGTTTTTGTATGGAAAAGGTACCACTCTTATGTGACAATGAGAGTGCGATCAAAATAGCCAACAATCCTGTTCAACACTCTCGGACCAAGCATATAGACATCCGACACCACTTCCTTAGAGATCACTCTCTTAAGGGAGACATATGATACTACGGGATTGCATAACCTTAGAAAGCATGAAATTTGCAATTAGAACCCTACGGTCTGATGTTTTAACGCGTTTCGGGCTGTTTTCGGGCTTTTTGGGCTGCTCCGGGGATGTGTTGGGCTTGGGGGAACTTTCTTGGGCTGGTTGGTGGGGCTTGTTTGGCCCATGTGGGGGTGAGGAGGGGGAGTTTTCCTGCTGCCCTAGCCCCTTCCCCTCCCCATTTGCGCCGCACTTCTTCCTCCCACCTCCTTGTCTCCTCTCCTCTCTAGCCTTTCCTCTCCCTCACCTCCACCTCTCCCACCCCACCAACCCTTGCTGCGTCGTCTCCACTGCCACGCCGTGCCGTGGTGCTGTCCTCGCTAGTGGGATGATCCGCGACGAGGAGAGCCGGTGGGAGGAGGAGATCGGGTAGAGATCGCGAGGAGAAGCGGTTGTTTTGCGATTCTTCAAGAAGGTAATGGGGGAACCTTGTGGGGTAGATCTTCTGCTGTTGTAGAGGGTGTTTTCCATGTTTTTGGATCATGGGAGGTGCTGCCATGGGGTAGAATTGATGAAAAACTAGAGTTGTACTCACGTTTTGGTTCGGGCAGATTGGGAACCCGAACTAGGGCAGGCGTTTTCGCCAATTTAGAGTTTGAATCTGACCGTACGGACTTTTAGGAAGTTGTATATAATTTCATTATCTTTCCGTGCATATAAAGAAAGTTAAAATCCGCCCAGCCGTTTGGGAGATATGGCTGTTTTACCGAGCGCTGTCAAATCTGTGACGAGATTGGGACAGTTCGTGTTCAACGTTAGATTAAACAACATTAGAGTCCGAATTAGTCTTTCTCTATAACTAGAAAAAGTTGGGAATTTTCCTAAGCTATGCGAGGATGTACTCGTTTATTCAATTTGGAGTCCTAGAACAGAAGTTATGCCCGTTGGAAGGCTGCTGTCCCGACGGGACAGATTTGCTGTTTTCTGATTTTAGGAGTTGTGTTTAAGTCGGGTAGTGGGTTCTATGTGTGCTGTTTTGTGGACTCGATTTGAGTGTGTGGCACGTGTTTGCAGGTGGTGTGCCTTCTGGAGTGCCCTCAACCTCTCGTCACTCCGTTGCCCGCGGTTGAAGGCAAGTGTGTTGTGTGGATTGTATGCTATATGTGTTGCTAGTTGTGCTTCATAGTATTTGGAATAGATAACATGTTGTCTTGCCATGAATTACATGTATTGCTTGATATGAAGCCATTATGCCATGATTTAAATGTACTTATTGTTGATAAGCGGATTACACGCCATGTGATGATATGCAATACTCCTATACATGGGTACGTTGTTGTCCATTTTGCATACATGGCATACTTTCATGGCCGGCCGGTGAGATAAGTCATAACTATTCCGGTATGGTAGTTGAGAACCGTTATGACTAATCCGGGGCTATTCTTGAGTAAGACCTACATCGTGATTCCATCCACCGTGGTGAATGGAAGCGAGTGATAGGCACCCTCCATCTTCGGGATGGGAGGGGAAAAGGGTGCATGCCGACGGGTGTGCACTCAACCATACCGGTATGAGTTTCCAAGGAGACATGTGCATTGCATTGCATTGCATTAATGAAATATGTATATGATGATGTTTATGAGATGACGATGTGAATACTTATGAGTTGCTCACGAGATGAATACATGGATGCTTAAAAGAGGTTTGGAATGCTAACCATGTTGTGTTATGATGTGCTTCTGGAGGTTGGTGATGATGGTTTGTTGACTTGATCTTTGTTTTTCCATTACAATACACTTTGCTGAGTTTTGAACTCACGCTTGTGTTTTATGTTGTTTTTAGGTACCTTGAGATCGGCATGAGGGAAAAGGGGAATAGTCACACATCTCCACGTAGTTCACGCAATTGATTCCACAATGGAATCATTTGGAGTCATGACAATGAACTTAATGTGATACCATTGATGTTTATGGTTTAGATGTGTGCTAGGATTGCCTTATTCGTTTCATTTGGCTAATGATGACTTTGGGATGCTTAAAGTGGACTTATATTGCTTCCGTGTCGCTTATTATTGCTGTTTTAGATGTTTCATATTATGTCATATTCTGCTATGCTATTATGGTTGCGCAAGATCATGCTAAAACAAAGGAGATGCTGTCGAAATTTCCAATAATTCAAACTGATTACTTGCTGTAATTTACCTTAAATTATGGTATTAATTGCTGTATGGTCTATGTTTGGTGGCATTCTGGGCTTACTAGAAGCCGGGGTGTTACAGACATAGATATTACCTATGTGAGAACCGAGAAACAATTGGCCGATATATTCACCAAACCTCTTGATGAGAAACGGTTTTGCGAGTTGAGAAGTGAGTTAAATGTCCTAGACTATCGGAATGTGACTTGACATCTTGCTCGCATTTGATTGCTACTTCTCTCAAAGTTCTCAAAGTAAAATGTTTGCAAAGTTAATTATCTGTCTTTGAAAAAGTCTTCTTGGTATTTGCATCTTCGGTCATTCCACTTGTGATCATTGCTTTGGTTGTTGCTATGTTCTCTAATCACAAGTAGAATGACTGCCAAGTTCACTAGCTCAAAGTCTGGATTCCTCAAATCTCAGAAATCCTATCTTTTCCTTCCTGTCAGCTGGAAAAATACACGCATCGGAACATCCGATCCAGACATCGGAATATCCGAATTCTGTGTTTTTAAACTCTTCGGAACATCCGATATTTATATTGGAATATCCGAATCCTGCTCAACTTTTGGTTCGCTGGAAACTTGAACTCTTCGGAACTTCCGAACCTCAGATCGGAACTTCCGAAGTGTGTGTAAACTCTTGAAAAGGGCCGTTCGGTTGGCCCCTTCACCTCATTTCTTTATTCTCTTGCCTTCGTACGTTTCTCCACTTTTCATCCCTTGTCGTCTTCGGAGTCTTCAACCATTCGGAAACTCCGATCTACCACAAGGAAGGGTGCACCTCGATTTGGAAGATCTTCACCATTACATAATTTTGTTTTTCAATCCCAAGGTAAACCCTAGAACCTCTTTTTGTCCTTCCGCGTTCCTTGGATCTGTTGATCAAATCTTTTGGGTAGACTTGTTGTTGTAGTCTTCCTTCGCCCAGATCTTAAATTTCATTCTTTTTCCTGTGGTTGAACTGGTTGGAATCCTAGTTTTAGGGTTGTACCGAAAATATCGGAACTTCCGATATTCATCTTCGGAATGTCCGATGTAATGTCGGAATTTCCGATATGAAATCGGAATGTCCGATGTTGACAGTACAGCACTAAAACCAGTGTTCTCTCTAGTTTCTTTTATCTTATCAATCTATTCCTTGTCAGCTTTCTCAAATGGACCCAAGTCAGGGTGATCAGCCTCCTCAGGATCCGGCTAAGGCCACTTTCAGTCGAAAGCGCAAAACTCCAACTGGGGCAAGAACAAAGCGAGCTTCAGCTCGAGGATCTCAACCTGGTATTTCGATTAGTGAACCTGCTGCTCAGGCTGCTCAGACAGTCAATGTGCCTCGTGGAGCACCGCTACCCTCTAGAAAAGGCAAGGGAATTGCTGGTGCGTCAGGGTCTCAGCCTAGAGACATGCCGAGATTGAGACCGCCTGAGAGGAACCCTAGATTGCAGAGGAAGCCAGTGAACTACAAAGGGAAGGCAGCACAAGTCCGAAGGGCACGTGAGGAGAACCCCAAGAGGAATGACAAGTTTTCCTCTGACTCTCGTTTCTGAACATTCTTTCAGCAGGACTTTTATGCTTTAGTCATTTATCCTAGAAAGAATCCTGTCATCCAAATGCAATGTGTTGATTGGGAGTATATGGCAGCAGCAGATGATGCCATATTCAATGAAGTTATTGCAGCTTGTGAAAGAACTGGCACCAAAAGAATCATGGCTTTTCAGCATGATTGGAACATAGAGATCATAGCTCAGTTCTATGCTACAATGTATGTCTCCAGAGATCGAGTCTCTACTCTCCATTGGATGACTGAGGGAACTTGGTATGAAACTACATATGTTCAGTTTGCCAGGTTACTTGATTTCACAGAAGCAGACTCCAGGGACAGAGATCAGATCCACAATGAGGTCTCTCTTGGTGCATCAAATCTGAATTTCTTTTATGAGGAGAATGCAGAGTTCGAGCCAGGTGACACCAAGGGGATGAAGCCTTTCTTTGCTATTCTCAACAGGTTGTTCAGGAAGACTCTAGCTCCAAAGGAGGGAGATGCATCTCATGTCCTATCATACACAAGGAACCTTCTGAGCAGAATGCAAGATGGTCAGAGGCCCTTTGATGTCTTTGACTTTATCTGGAATGAGATCAGACTCACCAGTCAGGAGCCCAGAAGAAGCTGTGGATATGCTCCATTCATCATGCATTTGATAGAACAAGTAACTGGACAGCAGTTTGAGTGTGATGGGAAGCATGTGGCACTTCAAGTCAGGGCAATCAAGGCCCCATCTCAGCGAGCCACCAGGGCTTCCACCAGGAGGACTGCCTCCTCTGCTACTACTCCTTCAGTTTCTGCTCCCAGCGGATCTTCTTCACCTATTCTGCGGGCTTTGAAGTCAATATTTGTTCTTTGCAAGAGCAACTCAGAAAAGCAGAAGAAGAATGCCAAGCGACTCAAAGATATTCAGAGGCATCTCAATCTGGAGTGTTCAGAGGACGAGGAGAGTGAGGAAGAGATCGAGGATCCCTTTGCTCCAGCACCTGATGCATCAGAGTCTGAGGATGACGACGAAGAATCTGGGTCAGATGAAGCTGCATCAGAGGAGTCTGATTAGTCTCCTCATCTCTCTCTCTTCTATCCTTTGTGGTGCTTGATGCCAAAGGGGGAGAGATGGCAGTCGCAAGACAAATTTCCCGTTATCTATCCTTTGTTGAGTCTTGGTGTCAGTGGACTTGGTTGAATTTGTTAGTTTAAAACTTCGTTGTTGAATGTTTATCGCGTTTATTCTCTTTATCGTTGTTGTTTGGAGATCTTAGTTGACTTGTTGGTTGTTACTTGCTTAAATTACTCATATTGCTTATCCTGTCAATTGTGTGTTAATCTCTTATACAAGGATATAGGGGGAGCTCTCTCATATTCTTTTCTCTCGAAAAGTGCATTTGTTCTCAGATCCATTTTCAATGCACAATTTGAGGGGGAGTTCCGTCTATATTCATTCTCTCATATGCTTTATAAATTTTGTCTTTAATCGTGTTGTCATCAATCACCAAAAAGGGGGAGATTGAAAGTGCATCTAGGCCCCCTAAAAGTGTTTTGGGTGATTAATGACAAACGATTTAAGAATCTAATGTGTTCAACTAGTTCATGAACAGGTAAAAGGTTCGAGAAGAGATCATCTATGAAATTGGGTATCCTCAAGCTCAGAGTAAGAAAACGGCTTCTCCGATTGTAATCTTCGCTTTGTTGAAGTCATAGGTTTGCCGTACTATTAAGAGGGATGCTTTGAAATTGACTTAGAGATGGTCTCCTCACTCAAGATGAATTTAGTCGAGTCTCTCAGAGTTAGTAGTGTCCTCTCTCGCTTCGGAATGAAGTTTGTGTTTTAGTTCAAGTCGGATGTTCCGATGTAGTATCGGACATTCCGATGTTTCAGAAGTTCCGAAGTATTGTTGTGCTTTAGTCCGTTGTGTTCTTTTAGGGTCGGATATTCCGATTTTCTTGTTCGGATGTTCCGATACCTATTGGTCTTTAGCTTGGGAGCTCTCTGTTAGCTTCGGATGTTCCGATTGTAAGTATCGGAAGTTCCGATGTGTTCTGTCCTGTTTTAGGGTGCTCTCTGTTTGGTTCGGACTGTCCGAAGTCGCCACTTCGGAAGTTTCGATGTGGTCGTTTTCCTGTTTGGGAACTCTCTGTTTTGTTCGGATATTCCGATATCTATTTTCGGACATTCCGATGAGGACTTAGTGTTGTTTAGCTTGGTTCCCTGTCAGGGTGACATCGGATGTTCCGAAGTTGTTATCGGACATTCCGGTGTCCGTAGTTTTCGACCGTTGGAAGCTTTCCAAGTTCTGGTAGTTTGCACTCTTCGGAAGTTCCGAAGTTTGGTTCGGAAGTTCCGATGTGGGGCTGTGTGCGGGAGTAACGGCTAGTTTTGAACCAAAACTATATATACCCCCCCATCTCCACCTTTCGGTGGTTACACTCTTGCCTTGGCTGAATACTTGAGCTCCTTGAATATTCTCTAGAGCATACTTTGAGCTTTCTCTCTTCCTTGATCTTAGGGATCATCTAGTGAGTAAGAGTTTGTCAAGTGTGATTGAAAGTCAAGGGCTAAGTGGTTATTCATCTTGAGAAAGTAGAGAACCTCTCCAAGATTGAGATTCAAGTGCATTTATTTCTCTTGGAGGTTGAAGGACTCCTAGACGGCTAGGTGTCGCTCACGAGCCCCCAACGATTGTGGGACGTCGTGAGAAGTTTGTGAAGGCTGGCTCCGCCTCCGAAAGGAAAGGATCCAATAGTGGAACCAAGCCTCAAGTGTGACCGAGGTTTGGGAGGAAAGGGTTGGAAAAGACCCGGGTTCTTTGGAGCCTCCTCAACGGAGACGTACGATCCCCTCAAGGATCCGAACTCCGGGAATCAAACTATTGTGTTCTCTCTTGTCTCTAACTGCTTGATTAATCTTATTGATTTTCTTTAGTGAAATTGTTAGTTGTCTAGAGCTAGTTGTCGTATTGCTCTTTCTACTTGACTCCTTTTGTCAAGTGCTAATCGGATAGTCCGAAGTAATTATGGAAGTTCCGAAGATTTCGGAAGTTCCGATATTAACTCGGAATATCCGACCCTTTTCCGCTGCAACAAATTGTTTTAATTTAAAATTAGCCTATTCACCCCCCTCTAGGCAATCTTCTAACCTTTTCATGTACCCGTACCCGTGGTAGCAAAATCCACCCGCTACAATACCCATACCCGCATACGGGTACAAAATTTACCTACCGTGCACTGCAGATGCGGGTAACGGGGACCCGGTAACCAGACCGCAAGTGGTAACGGGAACCCGCGGGTAACCCGCACCCGAAAGTCAGGACTCAGGTTTCATGACAAAAGTTCTATTTTGTTTGCATATAGTACTCATATTTCGAAGGGTTACACAATATGATTGTATACAATATATAATATGCTGGGCCCGGTAAGATCTTATGCTATCATATTGACTGTACTAAGACAAAGTTGTGCATGCTTTTGTTTATGTCACCTAGCTACTGTATTAATTGACGGTATGTGATCATGTAGAACAAAGGTAGCTAACAGATTTAGCAGCACCAACCTATTGGTTAACACCAAATGCTTGACAAATGGGCCGTAGAGATCCCCGGCCCCAAAAAAATATTTAGTCGATCTACTGTCTAGTTAGACAAACAGCAGCTAGCAACTTTTTCTGTAACACCCCGGCATTTAATATGCCCAAATGCTACCAAACACAAGCTAAACAACAACTAAATACCATATTTAGCATAAAATTCCAGCAAAGGTGCATAGGCTAAAAACCGAGATTTCGGCAGCACCTCCTTCGTTTTATCATGAATTTAAGGAACAGCAACAATATAGCATTATATGGCAATAAGAGAAACATCTAAAACAGCAATAAATAAAGTCTTAACGACAATAAAAGACTAACATCAAGCTCTTAAAGTTCCAAGTGTCAAACAAACAATAGAACTCTCATTAACCAAGCTAAGACTTAATTTAAAGGCCATCACACGCAATGTATTATCAAACTAAATGAATTGACTTGGGGAAACATTAAAGTGAAGCAACGTGTGAGCGTGTGACTATTCCCCTTTCCCGCATGCCGTTCTCATGGTACCTAAAACAACAAGAAAACACAAGGGTGAGTTCAAAACTTCGGCAAGCATACCGCAATGGACAACAAGCATAACAACAAGTCAATAACATCTTTCATCATGTATAAAATCTCATTCATGAATACTTATCAATATAATCATCAATTTGTATTCGATGTAATGCATTGCTCCTGACCCTCTGGAACCTCATACTGGTATGGGAAGTACACAACCGTCGGTTTGAACCCTTTCCACCTTCCATCCCGAAGATGGAGGGTGCCTACTCGCTTCCAAACACCACGTGGATGGAATCACGACATAGGACTTACTCAATGGCGTTCCGGACTAGTCATAACTTTCTCACCGACCTTGCCGGACTAGCTATGACTTTCTCACCGCCCTCGCCCTATCTCATGACATGCATGCAACCATGCCAAATATCATATTCAATTCACATACTAACACATGGCATCATAATATGTTAAACATGCTCATCATATCATATCAATCATTAAAACATGGCAAGTGGACATATATCATGTAGGCAATTCCATCTAATTTCAACATGCAACCTACAACTTGCTATCCATCACAACACACTTGCCTCAACCACGTGCAACGGATTGGCGGGAAGAAGAGGGAACTCCTGGGGTCACACCACCTGCACATAGGCATCACACACTCACAATCATAACCTCAAAACAGTACACACGCCCCCATCTAACCCGACATTGCCAACTACTCGCAAAACCTAAAAACAGAGGTTCTGTCCCGGCGGGACAGCAGCCTTGCAAAAGGCATAACTTGAGTTCTGGGACTCCAAATCGAATAAACGAGTACACCGTCGCGAAGCTTAGGAAATTTCCCAACTTTTTCTAGTTATAGGGAAAGACTGATTCGGACTCTAAAATTGTTTAATCTACAGATTACCACAATCTGTTCCAGTTACGTCACAGATTTTTAGGCACTCGGTAAAACAGCCATAACTTTCAAACGGCTGATCGGAAATTAACGTGCTTTATGTCCACGGAAAGATAATTAAATTATCTACAACTTCCTAGAAGTCCGTATGGTCTGATTCGGATTCTAAATCGACGGAAACTCGAACCCTAGTTCGACTGCTCAATCTGCCCGAAAACAGAAACGTGGACAAGTTTAGATCTAACCCAAATTACTTCAAACCAGCGCCTCCAATTGATCTAAAAACTTGATAAACACCCTAATAACAGTACCTAGATCAAATCCAAGGATCCTCATGTTCATACCTTTGCCCGAAGCGCAAAACTCCAATGAATCTCCTCGCGAATCGCTCCTCGCTCCACGCTCCTCGCTCCTCGCTCCTTGCTCCTCGCTCCTCGCTCCACGGGATGACTCCGCGAGGTGCAGGGGTGGGGAGGCCACCCTAATGCAGCAAGGGGTGGAGGGAAGGTGGTGTGGTGGTGGAGGAAAGGGAGGGGGTCCGCACGGTTTTGGGGGCTAGGGCTTAGGGCAGGGGGAGGGAGGAGAGGGCGCAAGAGGGAGGTGGGGCGCAATATGGGGAGGTGGGGGCGCAAGGGGGCTGGGGGAAGCCCCTTTTTACCAGCCCTCAACCCAATCCTAGTCCGTTACGGAGTCCTAATCAATCCCACCAAAGCCCACCAAGGCCCAAAACTCCTCCGGGAAGGCCCAAAACCCCGAAAACGGCCCGGAAACGGCCCGGAAACGTTATTAACCCCCGATCCTTATGTTTTTAACCTTATTTCCACATCTCATACTGTATTTAACCTTATCATGTTCAAAAATTAAGGATACGACACTCCGAGGTGTCACATTCTTCCCCCCTTACGGGATTCGACCTCGAATCTAAACGCACCAACACGAAACCCAGCAAAACCAAAGACAGCTAGGTTTTCACATCACACACCTGAGGCGAAAAGTTCGGGATACTTCTCACGCATGCGAGATTCCAGCTCCCAAGTCGCTTCTCTCTCGGTCTGATGTGACCACAAGACCTTGACAAACTTAAGCGCCCTGTTCTTCATCACTCGCTCACGAAGTCCCGAGAATTTCCACAGACGGGACTCGAAGGTGAGGTCTGCTCAAGCACTAATGGTTCCAATGGAACCACCAACTCGGATCGTGCAAGTATTTCTTCAACATCGAGACATGGAACACATCATGCACACCTTGCATGGATTCCTGTGAGCTCTAGGCGATAGGCCAACCCGCCAACTTCAGGCGAGGATAGGAAAAGGCCCAACATACCTTGGGTGAAGCTTTCCTTTGGTGCCAAAACGCACCACACCCTTGGTGGGAGATACTCGCAAGAGTACGCTATCACCCACCTCAAACTCCAAGTCTCGCCGCCTCACATCAAGATAGCTCTTCATGCGCTCTGTGCTTTGCGAGAAGGTTTTGCCGAACCTCCGACACGCGATCAATACCGCTGAACCCAATCC
This sequence comes from Rhipidocladum racemiflorum, assembly GCA_036346355.1. Classification (NCBI taxonomy): domain Eukaryota; kingdom Viridiplantae; phylum Streptophyta; class Magnoliopsida; order Poales; family Poaceae; genus Rhipidocladum; species Rhipidocladum racemiflorum. The sequence continues at coordinate 33,743,222 of CM070578.1, read as the reverse complement.
GGCCCAAGAATAGCTCTCTCGCCCACAAGATCCCAACAAAGTGGCGATCTGCACTTCCGACCATACTGATTACCTCATAAGGAGCAGCCAGGATCTTTGGAATGGTAGCTGTTATTGTAAGCAAACTCTGCAAGGGGCAAATGGTCTTCCCAGCTACCCTTCCAAGCCATCACACAGGCCACGAGCATGTCCTCCAAAGTTTGGATGGTACGCTCAGATCGCCCATCTGTCTCGAGGGTGAAAAGCGGTACTAAGGCAAAGGCTGCGACCCAAAGCACTCTGCAAACTCTCCTAACTTGGAGACGAACTCGCATCCTGATCGAGAGATAATGGTCTTGGGTACACCATGCAATCTCACAATCTCCCGCACATAGATGGGAGCCAACTCGCTCATTGAATTGGTCGATGCGGATGGGAATGAAATGCGCAGACTTGCCGAGACGGTCCACCACAACCCAAACAGATCCTTCCTCGTGGAGAACGAGGTAGACCAACCACAGAAATCCATGGAGATGTCATCCCATGGCCACACAGAACCTCCAATGGCTGCAATGAGGCCGTGGGACGCTTTATGCTCAGCTTTGATCTTCCTCGACAGATCCCACAAGACGCCACATACTTGGCAATATCCACTCTCATCCTTTTCCACCAGAAATTCTTCTTCAAGTCCCCGTACATCTTGGTCTCTCCAGGATGGACCGTGTCTGAGTGCGATGAGCTTCTCTCAGAATGTCTTCTTTCACTTGAGATTTACGGGGCACGCCTGCACGGCCCTGAAACCTCAAAACTCCCGCATCATCAACGGTAAAGTCTCCCGACTTGCCATCCTCAAGGCGCTTCCTCACCTGCTGGAGCAAGCGATCATCTTCTTTGTGCCTCCCGCGACACGCCGGGAATCGTGACTCAAGAATCAATTGAGTTTCAGCTTGCACGGTCCCCGCAAAGCGAGAGGAGACTCCCAAACGCTCAAAATCAGCAACAAGACAATCAACAACAGGGGCATTGTCTTATGATCGAGCGTCGGCCACCACATTTGCCTTCCCGGATGATACTTTGGATAGTGAGGTCATAATCCTTTATCAATTCTAGCCACCTCCTCGCCTCAAGTTCAAATCTTTCTGAGTAAAGATGTACTTGAGGCTCTTGTGATCGATAAAAATATCACAAGATTCGCCATACAAATAATGCCTCCATATCTTCAATGCAAACACCACGGCGGCTAGCTCAAGATCATGGGTGGGATAGTTCTGCTCATGCTTTTTCATTTGCCTCGAAGCATAAGCAATCACCTTGCCATTTTGCATGAGCACACAACCAAGTCCCAACCGAGAAGCATCGAATAAACAGTGAAGCGCTTCCCTGGTTCGGGAAGGGTAAGAACAGAGCGATCACTAACTTCTCCTTCAAAGTGCGAAGCTGTGCTCACACTCTGCGATCCACTGGAACTTCATCCCTTTCGAGTCACCAGTGAAAGTGGCTTGGCAATGATAGAGAAATCCTGCACAAAACGCCGATAGTAGCCACCAACCCAAGGAAACTACGCACCTCTTTGACATTGGAAGGCCTCTTCCAATCCAAAGCTTGAGACTTTGCTAGGATCTACAGATATGCCCTCTGGATTGATGATGTGGCCAAGAAAACCCACTTACGAAATCGAACTCGCACTTTTTCAGCTTAGCAAAGAATTGATTCTCCTCGTGGTACTCAAAGACAAGCCTCAAGTGTCGCTCATGCTCCTCTTCGATTTAGAGTAAATCAGAATGTCATCGATGAACACTACCACAAACTCATCAAGGTACTTGTGTAGCATCTTGTTCATCGCCTCCATAAAGACAAATAGGAGCATTAGTTAGTCCAAAAGACATAACTTTAAATTCATAATGCCCATACCTAGTGGAGAAAGCGGTCTTCTCAATGTCCTGCTCCCTTACACGGATCTGATTATACCCCGATCAAGATCAATTTTGGAGAACACCTTTGCTCCTTCGGTTGGTCAAACAGATCCTCGATGCGAGGCAAAGGATACTTGTTTTTGACTGTCACTTGGTTAAGAGCACGATAATCAATGCACATACGCCAACTTCCATCCTTCTTCGAGACGAAGAGGACGGGTGCTCCCCATGGCGATACGCTACGCCGAATGAAGCCTTTGGCCAACAGATCCTCCAATCGCTTCTTCAACTCGCCTTGAAAAGGTCGAGCTAAGCGGTATGGAGAGATAGAAATAGGTCGAGTGCCCAGAGCAAGATCAATACGAAACTCCACATTCCTCACAGGAGGTAGACCAGGCAACTCGTCAGGGAACACATCAACGAACTCCTTCACTACGGAAATTTCCTCAATGGGAATCGAGGAAGATGGTTTCTCGAGACAAAGTCATGAGGAAACCCAACAGCCTCAAACGGCGACTTAAAACAAACTAGTCAAAGCAAAGACGGAATGGAGGGTATACCACCCTGAAGGTCAACTCTTCCCTGACGGGCCTGCAAGGAAAGCTGTCTTCCGTAAACAACAGATCTTAGCACTGCATCGATGCAGCCAGTCCATGCCCAAAATGACATCAAAAGGAGCCAACTGGATCACCATGAGATTGGCAAAGAAAACCTCATCATCAATGGCAATGGTGCAACCAGGGCAAACCAAAGAACTAGCAATCAAACCCCAGGAGAATCGACTAACACGGACTCGTAAATCCGCTGAACTCCCAACTTAGCTCTACTAGCAAACCCAGACGACACAAAAGAATAGGATGCTCCTGAATCAAATTGAACAAAGGCATCAACTGAATCCACAAGCAGAGTACCTGAAACCACCTCTGGATGCCCAGCTGACTCGGCGGCCGCAAAGCTGTACACTCTGGTGGCGCCGGGACGTATGGAGCCCCGACTCGGTGATGCCCCATCAAGGCTGGGGCGGAGGAGGCAAGCGAGGAGGAAGCAGGCGGCCGCGGGCACCAACGACGCTGGTGGCGCCACGCAAAGGGTGGCTGAGAAACAGGGCAGCCATCAAGTGCACCGATCCTCACGGAAGACGCTACCGAGTGGGAGGAGAAGGCACCATCTCCCACTTGATGATGCTAGTGGGATTCATCCGGCAGACTCTTCCCGTATGGCCGGGCTTTCCACAGTGGTTGCAACTCCAGGTCCAACCACACTCTGAAGCACGGTGCTCACCACCGCACTCGTAACGATCCGCGAAAATCCAATACAAAACACTTTTCTTTTGGTTCAGCTCAACCAAAGCCAAGAAAAGCAAATAAACCGACCGTCGTAACGGCAGAGAACATCCGAAGGGAACCACCATCAACTCTTCTATTTGACTCCAGTCAACTACCCGATCAAGGACAGAAAAGATAAGCACTCTTCTCCTACAGGGGTTAATAGTTCTTCGGTGATGGCGCTAACCGGCCACACCGTCAAACCTCACCGTTACTATGAACCAAAAAGAGGTGACCGAAACCCTTCGGCACCACAACCCCACTTTTATCACCACAACAGGAACAATCCAATCATTTATACAGACAGACTCCGCAACTCTCTGGGAGCCTCGCCCCTGGCCTCCACGGCCATGGCGTCCACGGCCTCTACCCCTTGGCATGGCTGCTTAGACAGACAACCATCCAAACACAAAACATAAACACAACATCACACAACCAAGAACATAGATCAAGCATCATCATAAGCATATCCTTCATTAAATAATTAAGCGCAATGCAATGATGAACCGAAACCCCATCCTACTGTGCAACCAAGTGTGTCAAATTTTAGATTAGTTATACCACTTTTACAAGTTTTAATGTTGCTATCTTATAACAAAGTTTTAGTTAAGACCTAAGCCATGTTTCTAAGTTATTCCACATCACATTTTAGTTGTACCCTATAGCATGACACTAAAAATTCACATTCCAAGGACCTACAACCTGGCTCTGATACCAACTGTAACACCCCGGCATTTAATATGCCCAAATGCTACCAAACACAAGCTAAACAACAACTAAATACCATATTTAGCATAAAATTCCAGCAAAGGTGCATAGGCTAAAAACCGAGATTTCGGCAGCACCTCCTTCGTTTTATCATGAATTTAAGGAACAGCAACAATATAGCATTATATGGCAATAAGAGAAACATCTAAAACAGCAATAAATAAAGTCTTAACGACAATAAAAGACTAACATCAAGCTCTTAAAGTTCCAAGTGTCAAACAAACAATAGAACTCTCATTAACCAAGCTAAGACTTAATTTAAAGGCCATCACACGCAATGTATTATCAAACTAAATGAATTGACTTGGGGAAACATTAAAGTGAAGCAACGTGTGAGCGTGTGACTATTCCCCTTTCCCGCATGCCGTTCTCATGGTACCTAAAACAACAAGAAAACACAAGGGTGAGTTCGAAAACTCAGCAAGCATACTGCAATGGACAACAAGCATAACAACAAGTCAATAACATCTTTCATCATGTATAACATCTCATTCATGAATACTTATCAATATCATCATCAATTTGTATGCGATGTAATGCATTGCTCCTGACCCTCTGGAACCTCATACCGGTATGGGAAGTACACACCCGTCGGTGTGCACCCTTTCCCCTTCCATCCCGAAGATGGAGGGTGCCTACTCGCTTCCAAACACCACGTGGATGGAATCACGACATAGGACTTACTCAATGGCGTTCCGGACTAGTCATAACTTTCTCACCGACCTTGCCGGACTAGCTATGACTTTCTCACCGCCCTCGCCCTATCTCATGACATGCATGCAACCATGCCAAATATCATATTCAATTCACATAGTAACACATGGCATCATAATATGTTAAACATGCTCATCATATCATATCAATCATTAAAACATGGCAAGTGGACATATATCATGTAGGCAATTCCATCTAATTTCAACATGCAACCTACAACTTGCTATCCATCACAACACACTTGCCTCAACCACGTGCAACGGATTGGCGGGAAGAAGAGGGAACTCCGGGTCACACCACCTGCACATAGGCATCACACACTCACAATCATAACCTCAAAACAGTACACACGCCCCATCTAACCCGACATTGCCAACTACTCGCAAAACCTAAAAACAGAGGTTCTGTCGGCGGGACAGCAGCCTTGCAAAAGGCATAACTTGAGTTCTGGGACTCCAAATCGAATAAACGAGTACACCGTCGCGAAGCTTAGGAAATTTCCCAACTTTTTCTAGTTATAGGGAAAGACTGATTCGGACTCTAAAATTGTTTAATCTACAGATTACCACAATCTGTTCCAGTTACGTCACAGATTTTTAGGCGCTCGGTAAAACAGCCATAACTTTCAAACGGCTGATCGGAAATTAACGTGCTTTACGTCCACGGAAAGATAATTAAATTATCTACAACTTCATAGAAGTCCGTACGGTCTGATTCGGATTCTAAATCGACGGAAACTCGAACCCTAGTTCGACTGCTCAATCTGCCCGAAAACAGAAACGTGGACAAGTTTAGATCTAACCCAAATTACTTCAAACCAGCGCCTCCAATTGATCTAAAAACTTGATAAACACCCTAATAACAGTACCTAGATCAAATCCAAGGATCCTCATGTTCATACCTTTGCCCGAAGCGCAAAACTCCAATGAATCTCCTCGCGAATCGCTCCTCGCTCCACGCTCCTCGCTCCTCGCTCCTTGCTCCTCGCTCCTCGCTCCACGGGATGACTCCGCGAGGTGCAGGGGTGGGGAGGCCACCCTAATGCAGCAAGGGGTGGAGGGGAGGTGGTGTGGAGGTGGAGGAAAGGGAGGGGGGTGCGCACGGTTTTGGGGGCTAGGGCTTAGGGGAGGGGGAGGGAGGAGAGGGGCGCAAGAGGGGGAGGTGGGGGCGCAATATGGGGAGGTGGGGGCGCAAGGGGGCTGGGGGAAGCCCCTTTTTACCAGCCCTCAACCCAATCCTAGTCCGTTACGGAGTCCTAATCAATCCCACCAAAGCCCACCAAGGCCCAAAACTCCTCCGGGAAGGCCCAAAACCCCGAAAACGGCCCGGAAACGGCCCGGAAACGTTATTAACCCCCGATCCTTATGTTTTTAACCTTATTTCCACATCTCATACTGTATTTAACCTTATCATGTTCAAAAATTAAGGATACGACACTCCGAGGTGTCACATTTTCACTCTTGTTCACACCTATATATACATGACATATTCCATATTAGCCACCCATATGTAACGGGGGACCCGCGGGTAGCAACAGTAGTACGGACCCGTACCCGTTCTACCCACTGGGTAATAGTTTTTGCCCGTTAATATACCCGCGGGTATGAAAAACGGTTCATACCCGGCCCCTAATAAAGTAAATACCCATCGGATTTCGGGTTTCGGGTCCCCGTTGCCATCTCTATCTATAACTAGCTAGTACCGAACATCGAGCGCACCAATGAACAAATAATGATCGATCAAATACAATGTATGAGAACAACGAATAGACAACTAGGGTTTTGCCAGCGTCATGGCTCGACCAACATTGCTCTCTAGCGCGTTCAAGTCAGCAGTCTGACTCAACCTAGGTTAGACAAGATTATTACACTACTGCAAGTTGGTGTGGATATTAAAGTAATGAACATGTACATCATAGGTATCACAAGTTGCTTCCTACTTCTTATTGTTTCAAAAAATGAAGAAAGAAAGAAAGAAAAGTCGGTACCAAATTCAATCCATGCAATGGTGTACTTGTCCTTTTTCAGCATTTCCTTTATTTCTTTGGTTAAAGCTGACCTTTGAGGCGGCTATGACATGTTCGTTTAGTGCAGGCAGGTTGAAAAGGATAAGGGAAGAGAAGGATTAATAAAAAGACAAGTATCTAGGAAGATCGCAAATTTAGTATCAAGTATCAACAAATCTATTATTTAATTTATTTTCAAAGAAGAGTGCAGTTGAATTTATGCATGACTATTTCTTTATTATTATGAAGTATCTACACCAATTTGCCTGCATGTGAATGAATATACATGCTTTGTAGCCAACACAAGGGAGTACAACAAGATGAGAAATGGCAATCTCTCTTCCGGTCATAAATAGTTGTCATTTTGGATATTGACATGGTCTCTAAAATATAGTTTTGACCACTAATTTTTATTATAATATATTTATAAAACATAATAAAATTATAATATTATGAAAGCATTTTTTGAGACAAATCTACATATATGATTTTTATGTATGCAATTTACATATTTTAAAAAATATTGAAAGTCAAAGTTTCAAAAGTTTGACCTATGTATAAAATGACAACTATTTATGACCAAAGGGAGTATGCCACCACAAACATCACCAGTGCTCAATTATCCTGATGAAGTTTTTCCCTTCTTTTAACACACTGATTAGAATATATTTTAAAGGACCTATTTTAAAAGTATGGAATGAAAAACAAATGAGCAGAAAGATTGTAGGAATGTCGTCATTGTTGAGATATAGTAGGACTTTTAGCATAGCACCACCGTGCCCGCCAGCTTGCTGCCGCTTTGCTCCTGTCAACCCGACGCCGCTATGCTCTACCGGAGCAAGGCAGAGGTCCATGGCGGCTAGGGAAACCCTTAGCCGCCAGCCATTGTGGGCCACATCCAGCCCGCATGCACGGCCCATAGGTCGTACAACCGCTTGTTTTTCGAGAGATGAAAATGGAAAAAATGAAATGGCAATTTTGCATTTTAACCCCAAAGTTATAGTTAATTATGGCCACCCATGGAAATTTTCCTATAAGGGCCCTTAAGTTCCCTGTAATTATGAAAATAGTTAATAAATTCTAAAAATTTATATTAAATTCTAGAAATTGAATTTTTAGGTATATGAGTTTTCATAAATTTGTTGTTTCTTATTCTTAGAACACTTTGGAAGCTTCATATCTTTGGATTTATTTTCCTAGCATAATTCCATGATTATATGTTGTTCTGTTTTTTTGTTATTTTTGGTAATTATGAAAATTGCTTAATAATTAGTAAAAAATTATGAAAAATGCTAGGAAAATTTAAAAAAAATTAGATAATTATCTATTGAATAGATATGGATCAAACTTTACTGGTTAACTAATAAGCATGCAATATAATATTTTAGCAGTAGTAAAATTCAATCTTGTTTGCATATAGGATATGTCGAACATCACAAAGAGGGAATTTACTGAGCTTGCTCTAATTGGAAGAAATTACCTCACCTGGGAAATGGATGCCAAAATCAACTTGACATCTCTATCTCTTGAGCCGCTATCACTCAGCTTGGAGCTGATGCCCTTGCTATTCCTGAGGTCACCAAGTGTGCAGCTCTGCAATTCTTGAGGCACAATCTTTTTTCGGACTTGAAGACAGAATATTTGATGGAAGAGGACCCACCGGCACTATGGAATTCCCTAAAGGAATGATATAACCAACAAAGATTTGCCCTGCTGCTAGAAGCACATCACGAATAGACTCCCACGCTTTCTAGATTTTAAAACAGTGGAAGTTTACAGCTTCGTCAGGCACAAGCTTATTGTCAAACTGACATTCTGTAATCGAAAAAATTATGATGCTGAAATGATAGACAAGACATTGAGCACCTTTCACCCTAATATGAGGATACTACAGCAACAGTACGATCATGTCAAGTACCAGAAGTACTATGAGCTTATCTGTATTTTGCTAGAAGCAGAAAAGCATGATGAACTCCTGATGAAAAATCATCACGCCCTCCCTAATGGGACACATGCAAATGGTCAGCAGGATAGCAATAGCCATAGCAGCGAAAAGGGCCAAAGGCATAAATGAGGAAAATATAACAATGCCAGAACATAGAAGGAAAGATGCAAGTCACAATGGAAAAGTAAATGTAAGGGACCAGGGAGCTTCCAAAAGCAAGACTTAGTCAACAAGGCTGCAAATTCTACACAATCCTACTTTAGGTGTGGGTGCATTGGCCATTGGTCGCGCATGTGCCGCACCCCCGAAGCATTTAGTGGACCTTTACATGTAATCCACTAGGAAGTAAGGCGCACTTTATCGCTCAACCTGTCATTGAAAAGGAAATCGAGAAGGATGATGATAAAGTCTCTAAACCTACACTAGAATTCAAAGAAGGCCTTCTCGGATATGGAGATCTCCCATGGATGAAGATGCCCTTCTTGGTACTGAGCTCAATGACTTCCAAAAGAATACCCATAGTTCATAGGAGAACATAAATGGTTTATATGGAGACATGCAATAGTCTCATAATTACCCCTTCTTTTGATAGTCAATGTCACATTTTTATTTTGAGTCTCCTTTACCTATTTAGGGTTTAATTTCTTGAATGAACATTTGTCTATGCTCTTATTGAGTGATTATTAGTTAAGGATAAATAAATTGTTATTTCCCAGGATACTTGTTTAATTATGGTATGTTTGTTTTTTTACAATATGTTCCTGATGTAACAATTGTTTTGATTGAAATCTTTCCTTTAATATAGAACATCGTATAATCCAATGGTATATGTCTAGTAGATAGTTGCACCAAAAATTCAATTTTTAGGGAAACTAAATATTTTTAGACTTTGGGGGTGTTTGGCAGAGCTCCAGCTCCACCAAATTCTTGGAGCTAGAGCTGTGGGTATATTAAGAGTGTTTAGGTGGATCATCTTGTTTACATTCTAGAATAAAATTATAAACTGAAGTCACTTTATTTCAGTCTACAAGTTTCAGCTCTGAGGTGGAGCTGGGATCTGGAGCTCTGCTAAACAGGGCCTTTATATAAGAAAACTGAAAACATTATGACCATTGCCGGAAGATACACCCTCATTATTGGCATTGGAAGAGCCATTATAGTTCTCCTTATGGGTACTCGTATAATAATAAAGAATGCTCTATTATACCATGAGTCCAGTTGTACTCTATTAAATTTTAAAGACATTCATTTGAATGGTTTTCATATGGAGACAGAAAATGAGGATGATACATAATACGACGATTCTTAGACACCGGCTTCAAAAGTAAGCTTTATGACAGTGAGGTGAATGGGATGACTTGCTTAAGCATTCTTCTAGGCATAGATGGTAATCTTACACCGCACCACAACCTTTACCATTCATTGTTCAGCAGGATCCCTTCAAAGTGGCCTCTCATAACCAACAAGTACTTGCAAAACTCTCCATAGCTCAGCAACATAATCATCGTTGCGCTTCCATATATGTGAAACATCAAATCTATTAAAGATAACTTATGGTAAGATTTCAGCTTAAACCAGCAGGGAAAGAAAGAAATTTCAGCAAAGGAAAGTGTAAAAGTGATAAGATAAGTCAAGAACTTATTAATCTTCACAAGTTAATTTTTCTCTTTAGAAAATAATTTTAAAGCTCCTAAAGATATGGTCAGTCTAACTACAGTCAAGACCTACAGTTAGTGTGGCTTTGATACCACCACTGTCGGAATTCGAATATGCAAATATGTGTATATGTACTAGTCCATGATCACGCTAGTTCACACAGTGGCAACATAGATATAATATCACAATCATATAAGGTGGAAACATAATAAAAGAATAAATCTTGAATAAAAGATTGTTGAATAACCATATGATCAACTTTACGCTTATTAGGCCTCACAAAGCTTTAACTCTTAATAAAACAACAGCAGAATGGAAAACTTCAACAGTAACCCATCAATATGCCACAGGCATTTGACAATGTTTGACTCCTAGCAACCCGTTTCCTCGTAGAACTCCTGCAAAGCAAGTGTAGACTCCTCTTTAGCTGATGGATTTTTTGTGGTAAGGGTGAGTACATAAAGTACTCAACAAGTTGTGCACAGAATGAAAGTCTATTATAACTACATGTAGGGCTTATTCCAAAAGAATGGCTAATATGGCTATTTTTCAATAAAGCAACTATTTCAATTGAAAACAATAATTATATTAAAACAATAATAATAACAATAAATTTCTCAGATATTTCTCAAAATAAACAAGCATACAACCTAACCAAATTCTATTACTTTCATAAGCACACAGCCTCCCTTCCAAGTTTAATTTTATAAAAATCTAACCCTTAAACGAAATTCTCGAACATTGTCCAGCCTAACACAAATTCTATTACTTCCATAGGCACACAACCCCCCTTCCAAGTTTAATTTTATAAAATCTAACCCTTGACTGAAATTCTCGAACATTGTATATAGCCGGGGATACGTCTATTCGAATAGGATGACACTCTGCAGGTTTTATACACTTTACTCATAAAATATGATCAATCTTATAATGTAATGCAGTGACCTGTACCCATCGATGTGCGACTAAGAAGATTATAACAAAACTTTTCAGACACTCTAGCTGAACATAGACACTCCTAGTAAGTCTGATCTTACTATCTCTCCCTCATAGAGAGCAGAAGAATAAGAGGGACTCACCATTGGACTAGGAACAATAACTGTTTAAGACATGGAAACACTGCAATACACACCTTCCCAAACCACGCACACATCTTGGTTATCCTATGAGATATCATATGTGAAGACTCGGTAACTTAGAGCATCTCCAACAGTTTCCTATAATTTAACTCCCAATAATCCTGGATTGGGAGCTTCCTAAAGTTTTTGGGCCTTAAAAAAAGGCCATTCTCCAACAGTTCCCATCCCCCCACCCAAAATAGTGATTGGGAAAGCACATGAGCATCCAATATCTGGCCACTTCGGCCGGAGTTTTTGGGCGTGCAGAGAGATTGGGATTCCGATAGGGTAACTGTTGGAGCGGTAATTTTTTCATTTGTTCCTAAAAAATGATTTTAGGAATAAGTTTTGGGAACTATTTGAGATGCTCTTAGTAGCTAAGTCTAGCCCATAATAGACATGTGGTTGTATGATTAGCTCAGTTCAATAGTTTGCAACGTTAAGTCCTTAACTGACCGATGCAAGACTTCCAAATAATATCAGAAGCCATATCAAGAGATTTACACAAAATTTCCAATCCAAATGTCATACAGACCCACCCTAGCACACAGCCTCTTGCCACTTGCCTTAATCTGAATCATTTACCACCCCAGTTGATTATCGTGTAGCACATGCCATCAACAACAGCAACATCATTGTGTGACAACACATGACACACTATCTTCCAAAAGATATTCTATAGACCATTAGTCATGTTTGAATTTGCACTTTCAAAAGATATCAATCATTGGTGGCATGGCTAAGCAAATTACTTCACAATCTAACCAACCTATGTTGTCATTATATTAGCAACCAACTAATAATGATCCATCTTAGGGTGACAAATAATCTGTAACACCCCAAAATTTTGCTTTTCTTAAATTCATGTGTGATTTGGCACTTTGGTGAATTTTTGGAATTTTCTGGAATTTATTTGGATTTATTTGGAATTTATTTGAATTTATTCCATTTTGAAATAATTAAAGAATTAAACTTTGCAAATAAAATTTTGTTGGAAATATTTTATTTGAGTCCAAAATGATCCAAAGTGTTTTCCAGAATTTTTCTGGAATTTTTCTGAGTCTTTTGATATTTTTAATGAATTAAATGAATTTCTGGGAATTATTTTAAATATTAAATCGCTGGAAAATCAAGTCGGGTCAAGTACTGTTCATCCGACCGGACCCGAGTCCGAGTCCGACTCGAGTCCGACCCAAGCCAAGTGACTTGACCGAACCCTATTCGATCCCGACCGTTGGATCGAGATCCAACGGTCAGCATTGATCGCACCGGTTAATGAGTCCGGACGGATCCGACCGCACTTCGCGCGATCGTGGGCCGTTGATCGCGCCACGTGGACGGTCCTCCGTCGTCGTCTCCGCCCGAGTCCGAAGCCGGACTCGCCGCCGCCCGCCGCCGTGAGGGATTAGGTTTCCGTTTTCCGCGAAAGCCGAGGCTATTTAATGCCGGATCACACCCCGAGGATCACCTGGACCTTGGCGGCCGCTGTTCTAGCCGCCGCCGCCGTAGTGCCTCGACGCGCCGCAATCGCTCGCCGGAGTGTAGCACTCCTCCACCGCGTTTTTGCTTGCTCGCCGCCGCCCGGCCCCCTCGCCGTTGACCCTAGATCCGGACTCACAAATGACGAGACGCACTGGCGAAGGACCTCTCACCTCGCCGAAGGAGCCCGCAAACGCCGTTCGTGTCGCCGCCCCGGCTCCGGCCAGTAGCCTGGCCAAGACGCCATCGCTGCCGCTGAAAGCTTCTCGGCCTCGATCAAGATCCAACGTCCCAGATTGCGCCGCGTCATCTCACGGTGAGATTCCGTCCAAAACCACTAGATCCAATCTTGACCGTCCGATCTAGATTCAACGGTCCAGATCAAACGCATAAACCCAAACGCGTGAGACTCAGATCTAATCTGGGCCGTTGAATTTCAAATCAACGGCCGAGATTGCGCCACATGTCCGGGAAGGCTGACAGCCGCGGTCAGCGCCGTCCACGTGCGCGTGCGTGTGACGCTGACACGCGGGGCCCGCATGTCAGCGGCCCAGCCACCCTACACCATGACGTCACACTGACGTCATGGTGGGCCCGCATGTCAGCGACTCTCTCAGCCGAGCACTGACGTCAGCAATGACGTCACAGTGGGTCCCACTCGCCGCAGTTGGGTCGAGCCTCACGACGCCGCAGTGACGCCACCCGAGGGGACCCACCGCCGATGACACGAGGAGCCGTGGGCCGAGTCCACGGTGAGACCCGAGCCGAGCGTGGACCAAGTCCATGGACCTACCGACGTCACCAACCAATCAGCGGCGCCACGTGTCCAGCCGACGCAATAATTAATTTCCGAAAAAGAAAATGATTTATTAATTCGAAATAATGATTTCAAATTTTGTTTCAAACTTCAAATGCTTATAACTTTTGCGTTTCAACTCCGATTTGAGTGATTCAAATTTCTAAATTTGTATAAAATTGAGATCTACCTAAATATGAATTTTATTTAATTTTTGGACTAAAGTTTTTCTCTGTAAAATTATTTAATTGATTATTTAAACTTTAAATAATCATAACTTTTGCATTTTAACTCCAAATTTGACGATTCCAGTTTCTAAAAATTCATAAAATTATGTTCTCTCTGTTTATGGATTTTATTTGGATGTTTGGATACTTTTTGCCTATTGTTTATTCGTGTATTTGCTATTTGCACGCTTTACGAGTAGTCGTTGAAGTGCCGGAAGGATTTGAAGGAGAAGTATTGACTCAGGATCCAACTCAAGACCAAGAACAAGTACTTTTTGAAGGCAAGTTGTGCTTTGACCATGTTGATCCTATTTTGAAACCTATTTTGATTTAACCTATTGCATGCTAGTTCAATTAGAAAATACTTTATTTAAATTTGGGGAATTAGATAAACACCAATTTGCTGTATGACACCTTGATTACTTAAATATGTGCCATGACCCTTGTCACCCTAGTTGTGGATTACTAGTTGGACATTATTAAATCGCCAACATGGGTTTTAGACCGTTGTAGTATACTGCTTAGACCTGCTACGTGCTCATGACATGATTTTGGACAATCAAATGTTAATATTGACTTAATGATATATTGAACCTGTTTTGGAAAGGTATCATGTGATGTTGATGGCACGTGGTGCATGGTAATCAACTGGGGTTTGATAAATAGTTTTTCGACCGGGGCATGTGGCAAGAATGATCGTGGGCCGGTTGTGGCAGGGATGTTGATTTGGTTCTTGGGTAGTCTTGCCCTGGTCACCCTAAGGACTTCACCTTGCAAGCCTTTGAACGGGTCTAACGTGCAACCACATGTCCGTAATGGGACGGACCTAGTTGACTAAGTTGCTAATAACGCACTGTGGGACCTCGGGAGGTCAACTACACCCTTTGTGTAAGTTATGCGGGGAGCGCATCGGGGCCGAGGCCAGTACCCATCTAACAGTTGATTGGCCTAAACTTCGCCTTAGCTAAGGGAAGGGTTAGTGTGCAATAACCGGGAGGACCACTTGTATTGTTAGAAGTTTTGAAAGACTTTGTTACGGAACTCGCCTTTGTGGTGTTTGACTCGTATCTTGTGGGTAAAATGCATAACCTCTGCAGAGTGTAGAATCTATTCGAATAGCCGTGTCCGCGGTATTGGACATCGCCGAATTACTGATCAAGGGTTAGATTTTCTCAAAAATAACTTGGATTTGAAAGGTTGGGTTGGATTAATAATGATGTTGATGGAAATGTGGATTAGGATGGGAAAGATGTTTATTAAACTCCTTGAAAAGTTACCTATGCTATACTTGTTTCTACTGCTTTCGAATCTACTTATGTTCTTGGTCAAATGTCAAGCATCGCAAATATACCTTGAGCTATTCCTTTGTACCAAGCCATGCATATAGTATATTAGCCTGCATTCTGTGCATGACTTGCTGAGTACCAAGTACTCACCCTTGCCACAATACAACACCAGTTGAAGAGGAGACAACACTAGCTTTGGAGGAAGAGCTCCAAGAGGATCCGTCTATTTAGGGAGCAAGCCCAGTCAGTTGCCTGTGGTATACTGGATGGCGCCACGAAGTTATTTGATTTTCCGCTGCTACTATTTCTCTCTTAATAAGTTTTGCCCTGCGAGGCATACATTTGTAACTTGACCATAAGGTCGAGTAACCAGTTTGACTATTTAATTAAAGTACTTTATTAGTATCGAGTGGTATGATTGTGATATTTACCGATGTTAAGACTGTGTGCACTAGCGCGTTCCTGGACTAGTGCTGAATACATAGAGGGTCCGGATTTGCAAAATTCGGGGTCCCGACATAATCATGGCATAACAAATAACAAGGTAGGTATAATTTGACTAGGTTGAATAGCTAAATCCCAAATTATTTGAAAACATATGTAATTTGAAACATCATGCAATAGATTAAAACAAAATAACATTTATTAAACTGGGTTCAACCTGAGCAAAACACAACTTGCCTTGGAACAACTCTTCACCTTCGAACGCTCTTGCCACCTCAATGTCTAAGCGAAACGAGTAGCAAAAACCAACATAAATTCAAAGTAAATACCAAACAAACTTCAAAAATCAAATAAAATACACCAAAAGGTGGAACTTGAATGGGCTTAATCGTAGTTTGTATGAAAGAGAACAGACTCGAGAAATATTCACCAAAGAATTAACTCCAGAAAAAGAGGAAAAAGAATATTTTTGGAATATTCCTCACAAGTGGGCCAGCTGTTTTCCTTTTCCAAATTATTTTATTTTCATAAATCCTTGAAGCACGGAGGTTGACATGTGGGCCCCACATGGACCATGCTCACGCACTGACTCATGTTGACATCACCCGACACATGTCAAGCACTGGGTCTGCCACACCAGCATGCAACGCACAAGGTCCAATGGTCATTGGCATTGATCCCTAGTGACCCTGGGTCATCTCTTTAGGAAGCTTACAACGAGGCAACGATTTCAACCTGAGTGGTGCGGCAATCGAAGACCTTTGCTGATGGTGATGGCCATCGAACCGGCGACAGTGCGGGCTCAACAACAACAATGAACTTCGAGCGTCATCTAGCCATAGTGACACGAGCACCGTCGGGACCCGAATGTGCAAACTCGGACTCTCCGTATATTCCACACTAGTCCAGGATCACGCTAGTACACACAGTCTCAACATATATGAAATATCGCAATCATACACAACGGAATAATAAATAAAACTTCATCTATTAATATAACCTGTTGAGTCAACCTTATGGTTAACTTACAATAATACACCTCGCAGGGCAAAGTCTCAAAGTAAGAAAACTGCAGCGGAAAATAAGTAAAACTCATGGTGACCAATCAATATGCCACAAGCAACTAACTAGGCTTGCATCCTAATTTGTCGGCTCCTCTAGTACTCCTCCTCCAAAGCTGATGTTGATTCCTCCTCAGCAAGGGGGTGAGTACATAAAGCACTCAACAAGTTGTGCACAAAATGCAAAGCTATTACTACATGCAGGGTTTATTCCAAATGACAGGCTGAATGGTTGTTTTGCAGTAAAGCAGCATTCACAAATAATCATAGTAGATTGAAAAGCAGTAAAACAATAATAACAATAATAATCATCACATTTGTTTCTCAAGTAAAGCATTTATCATCCTTCATCAAATTCCACATTTACACACCACAAAGTCCACCATCCCAAGTTCATTTTATGAAAGTCTAACTCTTGGTTGTAATCCCTAAGCATTATCCAATACTGCGGACATGTCTATTCGAACAGTTTGGTCACTCTACAGAGGTTATATACTTTACCCACAAGATACAATCAAACACCACCAAGATGAGTAAACGTAACAAAGCCTTTACAATGCTCCTTCCAGACCCAGTACTGTCCCCTAAGGTTTCAACACTGAAGGGCTGGTTAACGCACTCAGAACCCCCCTCTTGCGCCATGTGAGTCTACCTGTACACCCGGAACTCACACCATCACGATAGTACCGAAATCTAGACATCACAAATTAATCGGCTAGGTCTGTCCCATTTCAGATATGTGGTAGTATGATAGACTCAGTTTAAATTATTGCAAGGTTAAGTCCTTAATTGACCAAGGCAAGACTTCCAAAAATTTCACAAATATCCAAATCATCAAAACCAAATGCGATCGCCCAAGTGCTACACCTGATCCACCAGTAAACACTCTTGCCACTTGCCCCAGTCTAAATCATTTTTATCACCCAATTGATTACCATGCACCATGTGCCATCAACATCATCAATAACACATGTCACATCTTTCGTAAATGTATTCCATATCCCATTAAGTCAAGATTAACATTTTATAGTAAAAAATGATATCACTGACACGTTGCATGACTAAGCACAATACAACGATCTACTAACCCATGTTGGCAATTATGATAGTGTCCAACTATTATTCCATAATCTAGGGTGACAAATGAATCATGCCATGCAAGTAATAAATACAAGGTTGCATAAATCAAATAGGTTATTTATCTATTCCCAAATTAATCGAAATCATTTTAATTCAAACTAGCATGCAATAACTTGAAACAAGATAATTTTAAAAGTGAGGATCAACATGATCAAAGCACAACTTTCCTTAGAAAATGTCTTAGTCTTGCTCTGGACCAGCTTCTTGTGTCAGCACTTCACCCTTGTACCCTTTCGGCACTTCGACATCTACACGATACGGGTAAAGAAGCAATAAATAACTAAAAACAGAGAGCAAAAAATTCCAAAAATTAAATAAAATTCACCATTAAATATAGCACAATTTTACAAATTTTTAGGCTCTGCAATCACCTCAATCGGAGTTCGTATGAGCAAGAACGAGCAATTTGAAGTTTGAAAATATATTAAAAAGAATAAACTGAATTAAATAAATTATTATTCTACTAGAAAAATCAAATTATTGCGCCATGCTTGCGTCAGCGTCGACGTGGCCCAATCAAAAGTGTCGCATCAGCGCGGTCTATAGACTTGGTCTACGACTCGGCTCTGGTTCACCGTGGACCCGGTCCACCAGGCCTACCCGACGCTAACATGTGGGCCCGCTTAGGATGGTGTCACGCTGACGTCATCACACGGTGCGACCCGACTAACGCGCGGGCCCGCGCTAACATCACGACTAATGCTAGGATGATGTCACTCACGCGCGGCTGGTTCTATGGCGCTTCGGTTTCTACACCGCGACGTGGCAGGCTCTGGTAGGGTGACTAAGCGGTGTAATCCGAGCCACCTATTAAAATTTTGACAATCCAGATTCACTCTAATCTCACGCGGTTACGGAACTATGTGGCATGATCTAGGCCGTGCAATTCAGATCGGATGGTCACGAATTAGAGGATTTTAGAGGCCGAATCAGTTTTCGCGAATACTTAGAAAAAGGTGGGAATTTTCATGAGGTTAGAGAAAATGTACTCGTTTACCTAATTTGGAGTTGTAGAACTCAAGTTATGCTTGTTGGAAGTTTGCTGTCCCGTTGGACAGATTCTCTGTTTTTCAGGTTTACGGAGAGACATGTAGATTCGTTGTTGTAGTGAGTTTCATAGTTGGTTGGTTGGCATATTTTTTAGTGTTTTATACCTTTGTGCAGGTGGTGTGACCCCGGGAGTGCCTTCCACGTCTCGCCACTCCGTCTCACACGGTTGAAGGCAAGTGTATTGGGATGGTTTGGGAATTGGGTGACCAAATAGATTCGTAGCGATGCAATGAAACTTTATGATGTGTTAATTTGCCATGTTTGCTCCTTGCTTTTGATATGATGAATATGAGTAGCTTAATGGTTATGCAGTTGTCATGTTGAGTATTTATGAACGTTAATTCATGACTATGGCATATGTGCATTCATAATGGATGAGGCGACCCATTCTGATGCGGACCTCTGTGTTCACACATAGTGAACACGAAAGACCTACCTCATAGTCCCATCCACGGTTGTGAATGGGAGCGAGTAAGTAAGAGTAGGCACCCTCCACGGGATGGAAGGGAAAGAGGGTGCACACCGACGGGTGTGCACTCGACAATACCGGTATGTCCTAAGCAAAGAGACATGTGCATTGCATTGCATGATTGAAGATGTTTTATGAGATGCTTATGATGATGTTTATGAGATGTTAATGAAGATGATTGAGATGTTAATGGAGATGTTAATGAAGATGTTAATGAATATTGTTTTCGTTCTATTCCATTGCAATACACTTTGCTGAGTGATGAACTCACGCTTGTTGTTTTATATTGTTTTTTTAGATACCATGAACTTGGCATACGGGAAAGGGAGTTAGTGTCACGTCTCCATTTAGTTTCACTCATCTAGACAACTACACACTCTCATTCGCAGTTGTGATGGTTATTTTATTGCGTTAAACTTGGACAATGCTCTATTGTGTGCTTGGTTTTATTGTTCACTCCGTATTGATTAATGAATCGTTAAGTTTATATTTTTAGCTTGAAATAATGCTGAACTTCCTGCTATTCATGTTATAGATGCCCCCTATTACGCTATTGTGTTATGATGATATTACTGTTGTTACAAACCATGGGAAAACAAGGTATATGCTGCTGAAATTTCGTTAAACTATTAACATAGTTGCTGTAATTTATTGTTAAATATGTGTTTTTGGTTTCTTCTAGTATCGTTTGGGTGACATTCGCGGCATACTAGGTGCCGGGGTGTTACATGCATGTTAATTGTTTCTCTATTGGGGGTTACTTGTGCCAGGGTTAAATCGTTCGATCTATTTGGATCGAATGTGATCCAAAAACCTAATCGGTGTTTGTGCTTGAATTCTTTAGAAATCGAAACCTAAAAAAAATTTCCTTTGGTATCCCAAAACCTAACCCAAGAGTTCCTTGGAAGAAATGCTGAACTGCGGAGCAAGGTGTGTGAAGAAGCGGAGAATTGTGCTGTTGGGGCGGCAGTACCCCCGGTACTGCCGGCCAGGCAACACTACTGCTCGAGGGGAGCGGTACTGCTGTCCATGTCGGGTGCTGAGGTCCACCGAGCTCCTGTTGCTCGTGGCCGCCTCTCCCTGTAACACCCCGGCATCTAGTATGCCTGAATGTCACCAAACAAAGACTAAACAACATCTAAATACCACAATTTAGAATAAATTACAGCAAAGGCACAAATACTAAAACCGAAAATTTCGGCAGCATCTCATTTGTTTTATCATGAATTGAAGCAATAGCAATAACAAGGCAAGTCATATCATAACATAAGACATCTAAAGTAGCAATATGAATGGATATAGCATCAACATAAGTCAATAATACCAAATCCAACCACACCATAAACTATAGCGAAGCAAATAAGGAACACAAGCACACAATTTAATCCATACACCAAGTTTCATGGCACTTATTATGATCATGACTCAAGTTGATAAATCTGCCTAAAGGTGTGGAGCTACGTGAAGATGTGTAGCTAATGCCCCTTCCCACATGCCGGTGTCATGGTACCTAAAACAACATAAAACACAAGCGTGAGTTCATCACTCATCAAGTATATTGCAATGGACCATAAAGAACAATTCAATGTTAACATCACTACATACCATGCTCAACATCATGAACAAGTCATAATTTCATGTACAACATCATACTCATGTATCACTATCATTGTACTCATTTCATCATCATCATGTATGCAATGCAAATGCTCACATGTCCTCGAAGCACATACCGGTATTGCCGAGTGCACACCCGTCGGCGTGCACCCCCTTTCCCCTTCCATCCCGTAGATGGAGGGTGCCTACTCTTACTGACTCGCTCCCATGCACACCCATGGATGGGACTACGAGGTAGGTCTTTCGTGTTCACTACGTGTGAACACAGAGGCCCGCATCAGCATGGGACGCCTCTTCCATTATGAATGCACATATGACATAAACATGTAAAGGTTGGCATAAACATTTAATACAACATAATCATGATCAATACGAAATCATGTTCATCATGTCATAGGCAAACATCAATCATGGCATCATATCATAAAGCAATTTGCATCTAATCAAGTCTAGCAACAATCAACACGCTACCCATTCCAATACACTTGCCTTAACCGCGGGCGAGGGATTGGCGAGAGGATGAGGGCACTCCCGGGGTCACACCACCTGCACAAACATACCACACACTCAAAACGTGCCCCCAAAACAGTACGCAAAAGCTCGTCTACCCCGATTTCACAAACTACACCCAAAACCGAAAAACAGAGAATCTGTCCCGCCCGGACAGCAGACTTCAATCTAGCATAACTTTAGTTCTAGGACTCCGAATCGATTAAACGAGTACATCATCGCGAATCTTAAGAAATTTCCTAACTTTTTCTAAGTATTGGGAAAAGCTGATTCGGATTCTAAAATTATCTAATCTACAAAACATTACGTTCTGTCCCAACTACGTCACAGATATGAACACGCTCGGTAAAATGACCATAACTTTCAAATGGCTGGGCGGAATTGGACGTTCTTAGTTTCCAATTAAAGGTATTGAAGTTATCTACAACTTCCTCAACAGGCGGCCGACCAAATTCTGAATCTAAAATCGCGAAAACTCAAACCCTAGGTCGAGTGCACAATCTACCCGAAACAGAGAATTAAGAAACCTCTAGTTTTCATCCAAACTACCCAATCACAGCACCTCCTCTTGATCTAAAATCATCAAATCAACCTCTAGAAAAGCACCTAGACCAACCCCAAGGATCACCCATAGCATACCTTTGCCTGACGAACGACAAACGCCGAATCCTCTCCTCTCGATTTCCCCGATCGTCTTCCTCGCGCCGGAACCTCCGGATCTCCTCATCGCAGGGCTTCCTGATGGAGAGATCAACGGAATGGCGAGGTGGGGATCCCCTCTAGGGCAGCAAGGGGGTGGAGAGGGGAGGGGAGAGGGTGGCGGCTAGGGAGGGGAAACCCTAAAGGAGGGGGCGCATGGCCAAATGGGGTGGCGGCTAGGGAGAGAAGGGAGGAGGTGGGGGCACAATAGGGCAGGGGGGCGCCCCAAGGGTAGGGAATTCAGGTTCCCCCCCTCCCACATGGGCCCAAAACCCCTCCACTAAAGCCCACGACTCATCCCCCTAGGGCCCGAACTTCCTCGGAGAGGCCCGAACTCCCGAAATCGGCCCGGAAACGCGATTAAACTTCATATCGTATAGTTTTATTCTCTAATTTCACATTCTATAATGTCACACCATTCCATAGTGTCACACTCCCCCTTCCTGATTCTTCTTCCCTCCCCTTCTTAAAGACACCATGGCTCTCTCCCTCACACTCTCTCAAGCTCTCTCTCTCTCTAGTTCCCTCTCCCTAGCTCTCCCTCACTCTCTCTCTCTTTCTCTCTTCCTCCCTCTCACTTGTGGGTTGGAGCCTGTTTTGCAAGGGGAGATCAAGACCTGGAGAGTGGAGCCGCTTCCTCAAACTCAAGCAAACTCTCAGTTTGGGAAAAATCAAACCCTGAATCGAATCTGTAAAATCTGGATCAAACCCTAGCTTTTCTTCTCTTTTCTCTCTTTCCTTTATTTGGATTTGACCCTAGAAGCCATGTTCTAAATGGTGGTTTAGGGTTTGGGTAGGTTGCTAGACCTAGGGATGGCAACGGGTATATACCCGGCGGGTATCACCACCCTGCACTACCGTGCACTGGCGGATAACGGGGACCATGGTAACCCGTACTGCAAGGGTAACGGAACCATGAGTAACCCGCACCCGAAAGTCAGGACTCAGGTTTCATGACAAAAGTTCTATTTTGTTTGCATATAGTACTCATATTTCGAAGGGTTACACAATATGATTGTATACAATATATAATATGCTGGGCCCGGTAAGATCTTATGCTATCATATTGACTGTACTAAGACAAAGTTGTGCATGCTTTTGTTTGTCACCTAGCTACTGTATTAATTGACGGTATGTGATCATGTAGAACAAAGGTAGCTAACAGATTTAGCAGCACCAGCCTATTGGTTAACACCAAATGCTTGACAAATGGGCCGTAGAGATCCCCGGCCCCAAAAAAACATTTAGTCGATCTACTGTCTAGTTAGACAAACAGCAGCTAGCAACTTTTTCAC
Organism: Rhipidocladum racemiflorum; assembly: GCA_036346355.1. NCBI lineage: Eukaryota > Viridiplantae > Streptophyta > Magnoliopsida > Poales > Poaceae > Rhipidocladum > Rhipidocladum racemiflorum. The sequence continues at coordinate 33,719,726 of CM070578.1, read as the reverse complement.
TCTTGTTCACACCTATATATACATGACATATTCAATATTAGCCACCCATATGTAACGGGGGACCCGCGGGTAGTAACAGTAGTACGGACCCGTACCCGTTCTACCCACTGGGTAATAGTTTTTGCCCGTTAATATACCCGCGGGTATGAAAAACGGTTCATACCCGGCCCCTAATAGAGTAAATACCCGTCGGGTTTCGGGTTTCGGGTCCCCGTTGCCATCTCTAGCTAGACCTAGGTGGTGTCCAAAAGAATCCTTTGGTACGAAAGGTCTAACCTAAAAACCCAGATCGGCTTTCTATCGGATAGATTCTCTGAAAAGTAGATTTCTTGAGTTTTGGAGCCCCTCCTCGAAACCCTGGCTTCAAAATCCAAGAAAATAACTTTAGGATGTATCCGATGCCGTAGAGTTCGATTCTCGTAAAAGAACCATGTTTGGTTGGATTAGGGTCGAAAATCGAATTCCGACAGAAATTTGGGTCTCCGAGGTCAAAAGGCGGGGATTAGGTCAAACGAGTTCAAAAATCGGTGAGACCTACATGGATGAGTCCCTGGCATCACCAGGAACCCTACCGCGTGATTGTCTCGAGATTTTGACTTCATTTGTGCAAAAACCCAATTTGCAAAACCCTAATTTCCTCCTAAGGCTGGCACTACTGCCCCATAAAGCCGGTACTGCCGGGCATGGGTCGGCGCGATCGGTTGGAGCCCGGTGCCTTTTTTTCCATATAGCACCCTTCGTGCCTCCGGCACTACCGGGCATGGGGGTCGGTACTGCCGAGGAGGGCGGCACTACCAGAGTTTCAGGGCTGGTACTGCCGGGTCCCAAGCTGAGCTCAGGGGTTCTTCAGGCTATTTTCTTTCTCGCTTTGTGGATTTGCTTGGCTTTTGTAGTTGAGTCTCTTTTGCTATATTTGAGTATTATTTGATAGTCCATTTGCCTATTTCTTTTCATTGTTTGATCTTTTAGACGTTGGCGCGTCGGGAGTCGTTAGCGAGGACCCCGACTACATTCCCGAGGAGACTGTGAATGAAGAGCAGACAAGCAAGCACCCCCCTTGAACATATTGATCCTATATTTGTAAGTTTAATTTCGTTCAAAACTATTAGGCATGCCATATATTTTGTAAAGTGATATTTGGTGGGTAATGGTAGTTAGGACTGGCATTAATGGGTTATCTCAATTATACTCCACATAACGATCTTGACAACCCTAGAACTAGTTTAACCATTCTAATGAAATGGGGAAAGGGTATAATTGCTTAATGCAATACATATGCTTAGCCAAGCTGTAGCAGGGTCAGTTTTAGAAGTAGGATTCAATCACAATGAACTTCGATCGAAATATTTTCCTTAAGGAAGGATTGAACGAATGTTGGATTATGGCTAAACATGCATGGGATGGATTTGCACGTGGTTGAAATTGGGAAGATCTCGCCTGAGTCAGTTAAGGACCGAACTTGATACCGGTAACTGAGTCAAACCGTACAACCACATGAGCTAGTATGGGATAGCCTCAATCTAGTACAGTAGTTGGGAATTAAGCTGGACTAGGGTAGGATGAAGTGTACAGGCGATATCCAGGTTGGGTATTGTTCGAGGCAGGCCCATCTCCGAGGGTTAGGTTGGGAGCTTGCTGATACAACGACGTATGCCTTGCTATGGAGTAAAGGACACGGTGGACTGTACACCATTGTTGGTATTGCATGTTCATAGTTGAAAGAGCGCGATGGGGAGTAAACCCTCGTGAATCCTACAGGATAAGCTGTACTTTCAACTGGTCTGGAAGAGCGCGATGGGCGTAAACCGTCATGAATCCTCAGGGATGGGCTGTACTTCCACTCATAGTAAGGGATAACATCCGCCAGGCTGGTGCAGGGTTAATTCCAATGAATGGAACAGTTGTGTCACAGTCTAGCAAAATGGGTACGATAGGTATCGCGTGGCATGGTTGACATGATTGCTAGAGTGTGTCATGTGGGTAAAGTGTGTTGGGGAACGCGGTATGCTACTCTAGCACAAATTAAAATTTCTACCGCAAACCAGAAAAGCTACTCGCAAAAAGGGGATCATAGATCTATTACAACTAAACGCGCAGTTGCGGAATCCTTCACACGTCGTTGTAGTGGATTGTTCTCGGCGTGGATCGTCCTCGCCGCGGATTGTCCTATCCACGCCGCAGTAGCAGCAGCGTCACCATAGCAATCCACACGTCCGGGGTTGGAACGCCGTGCGTCGGTGTGCAAGCACCGGGTCGCTGAGCAGGGGCAACGAGAGGAGGTGGCTAGGGTTTCTGACGAAACACCTCTAAACCGCACGAAAGTCTGTTCTGCGTCCAACCACCTCCCCTCCTTATATAGCCACGAGGTGAAACCCTAGGCAGTCAGGGCCCATCTACGTGCTTGTAACACCCCGGCATCTAGCATGCCTGAATGCTACCAAACATAGGCTAAACAACATCTAAATACCATAAACTAAGATAAATTACAGCAAAGGAGTAAATGCTTAAACCAAAAATTTCGGCAGCATCTCCTTTGTTTTTCCATGAATTGAAGCAACAACAATATGATCACAGGATATAGTATAAAGAATGACATCTAAATCAACAATAACAAGGGTTCTAGCAGCAGTATAAGCCTAGAATAAAGATTCCAACCATCTCATGAGCCAAACGAAGTAAATGAGGAAACCACGCACACAAATTAACCATTGCACCAAGTTGCATGGCACTACTCTTATTATCATGACCAAGATGAATAAATTGTCTATAAGTGTGGAGCTACGTGTAGATGTGTAGCTAATGCCCTTCCCCGTATGCCGGTTTCGTGGTACGTAAAACAACAAGAAAGCACAAGCGTGAGTTCAACACTCAGCAAGTATATTGCAATGGTACAAAAGAACAATTACATGGCTACAACAACTCACATCATGTCTATCATCTCATTCATAATCACATATCATTATCATCATCATCATCATGTATGCAATGCGATGCGATGCACATGTCTCCTGGAAACTCATACCGGTATGGTTGAGTACACACCCGTCGGTGTGCACCCTCTCCCCCCTTCCATCCCGAAGATGGAGGGTGCCTACTCCTCGCTTCCATACACCGCGGTGGACGGAATCACGATGTAGGACATGCTCATTGGCTCTTCGGAATAGTCATAACTTTCTCACCGACCTTCCCCGGACTAGTTATGACTTTCTCACCGCCCGGGCCATGTATCATGCCATGTATGCAAACATGCCAACATCATAAATAACTTGTACATTAACACATGGCATCATAACATAATAAACATATTCATCATATCAATGGCAAACATTAAAGCATGGCATGTGAACATATCATATATTCAATTTCAATCTCAACCAATCTAGCACACTACAACCCACTACCCATTCCAATACACTTGCCTCAACCACGGGTGGTGGAGAAGGGAGGGGAGAGGTGGTGGCGCCATGGGGGAAGATGGAGAGGAAGGGGAAGGGTGGAGGCGCATGGGGGGGCTAGGGGGTGGCGGCTAGGGTTGGGAAAGGGAGTGGGGGCGCACCAAGGGGTGGCGGCATGATTTGGCTGCCCAAAAGTCCCCCCCCTTGGGCCCAAACCCTTCGACCGGAGGCCCAACTCAATCCCCAAGGCCCAAAGTCCCCCAGAGAGGCCCAAACACTCGAAAACGGCCCAAAAACACGCTATAAACGGCATAACGTAAAGTTTTAAACTCCATTTTCACATTTTATAAAGTTTTTGCCCTCAACATTCACCTTTTATAAGGTTATGACACTCCGTGGTGTCACAGTGCTAAGCACACGAGGTCCATTAATTACAGATCCAATCTGAATTAATGCGTCCCAGCCCATTAAGTGTGTGACCCTGTAGGTTCATGCGCATTTGGACATGGATTCGGAAAACCCTTTTCTAATCCAATAGTCGGTATTGGCTCCTTGCAGAGCATGCCAACTCCCAAATGTATATGATTAAAGTACTGATGTAATAATCCCTTTACCAAACTATATGAAGATCGAACTCAAGGCGAGAAGCATGTCATCCTTTGACAGTTCGATCCATCTCTCGTATCCGTGATATATTAATAAGTTGTGATTAACTTCTCAGTCACGGCATGGCCATGCACTTCCTTAATCATATCACACGAGTGGCCTAGACATATATCTCCGTTACATTGGAGTGGTAAATTCCATCTTGATTGCTCACTTCCCTATGCATGTTTCATAGTAAACATGAAAGCTACCTTTATAACTATCCAGTTAGGAAATAGTGTTTGGTAACCCCAAGGTAAACTATTACACATGTAGGGAATATGACAATCTCAGGTCTAAGGATCATACATCTACTATGTATGAGATACACTGATGACACATAAGAATGTAACATTCTCGCAGTGTCCCATTGTGGGTCTATCTAACCCATGTTCTTCAACATTCGTCCACAATGTATTGATGATATCTCCATATCCCATGATCTATGAAACATGATCATCGAACAATACATGTGTTGATCTATTCATCGTTGTCCTAGACGATGATATCCGATCAGAGATATTTATCGAATTATATCAATAAGTAAAGAGCTTCATAAACAAGTCACACACTTGTTGATCAAAACAATGATATACATTCATTGGACCAATAATCATATTATTATTCATAAACATAGTCATGTTACAATCATTCATATGATTGCCTCAAGGGCATAACACTAACAAAGTGTACAATCTCTGTAGAGAATAAATCTAATCGATTAGCTATGCTCATGGTCAAGAGCAACTTGGGAAATATTGTCAAGTATAGATTTTCTGGTGTTGGGTTTCAGTTATGTTCTGGGAAAACAGCGGGTAAATGGGAACAGTCTGGTAATCTGGTTGGAAATGGATTATGGCTTGGACCATAGTATGTGGATTCAGAATTTAAATGTGGAAGGGTAAGTGGAATTTGGATTGGAGATTACTTGGTCGAAATGTGATCCATTGGAATCAATGATTATATGTATTTATTTACTCATGAAATGGCTGTCTTTCAGTCCAATTGCTTTCTAAACTCCGTACTGTTTCATAATTACTACTCTATTACAAATAAATTCAGCTTATCGCTAAGTGAAACTAGTTTAGAAGCCTGTTCCTTTGTCACAACCTGCAATTAATAATATTACTTGCATACACTAAAGTCTTACGAGTACGTATGTGTACTCACCGTTTGCTCTAAAACAAACAACGTGGATAGAAGACGGCGATGAAGGTAATGACGACGAGTTCGATGGCTTGTTCGAGGAGGCAGGTCCCGACGACGTTTGAGATGGCTATCTGGGTTTATCCCCCAGTCGGTTGCCTCTGGGTGGAATGGCACACCACCGCCGTTGCCGAGATTTTGTTTCCTTTTGGAGCCGCAGCCTGTGAGCTGTGTTGTAAATTGTTATTGAACTTGTGAATTTGTAATATATATCATGATGTAATCAGACCGCCTGCTTTTATATCCAGAATATTTGTATATGTGAATTGATGCAACTTGTTGTGACATATGTGGTGCTAGGCTACAGATCCATGGAACTAGCACTGAACACATATTTGCGGGAAGCTCGAGTTGGAATCAATTAATTGGTTTACAACCACGTCCAGCGTGTGTCGTACCGACTAATTGATTTTGATCTGAGTACGGTTTTAAATTAACGATCAGATTCCTTACGGGTTGCGTTAATTACTAGTCCTGCGCAACAGTAAGTACTTGTATCTCTAATCTAAGACCGGAGCCCCCACACTGGGTTGCATAGGTTTCGGGCTGGGCCCGGTCCAACATGATCCAGCCTGCTAGGGTTTCGGCCCATTAGGGTTTTCCTGATTTTCCCCCGATTTTATTATTTAAAATAATTCCAGTAATTCAAATAATTCAGGAAAAATAGCAAAAATACCAGAAAATTTTTAGAAAATATTATGAGACATTTTAAACTCAAATAAAATATTTTCAATAAAACTTTATATAATTTTTTCCAAAATTTAAATAACCCAATAATAGACTTAATTCAAATTAAATCCAAATAAATTCCAAAAATTTCAAATACACATTAAATGCAAGAAAAGCAAAAATTAGGGTGTTATAATCACCATGTAGAACACTCAGTGACGAGCAAGGTAGGGTAGAGCATGGGCCTACGAACTCACCATGCACAGGTAGCTAATCGGATGACTTTCCTCCATAGTGGCGCTAGCGAAAACCTCCAAAATCCAGCTAAACGGCGGTGCGATGAGGGAAACCAATCTAGGGCTCAGGTTTGATTGCTCAAAACAATCTCGGTGTGTGGTTTATATAGCACTAAGAATCCTTATCACGCTCGGAACGAGGATGAAACCCCAATAGACACGGTGGTTTATGGAATCCGGCTCGAACACGGTGAGAATGAAGGGCCTGACAAGTGGGTCCCACCTGTCAGCGTCCCTCCCTGCCGCGAGCTAGCGGATAGGGCTGTGGCTAGCAGCTAATGTGGGTTGGGCTGGCTTGGGCGGAACGGGGATGAAATCTTGACGGACACAGTGGTTTATGGAATCTGGCTCGAACACGGTGAGAACGAAGGGCCTAACAGGTGGGTCCCACCTGTTAGTGTCACTCCCTGCTGCGGGCTAGCGGACTGGGCTGTGGTTAGTGTCGATGTTCAAGACTAGGGGTCTCTAGATCGATCTTACGAATGTAATTTGGGATTGCCCTTGTCTAAGAAATCAGAGATTGAAAAGAGTAGGAAATGGGATTGCTCTTTTTTTAGTTGTACACTTTGATAGAATACAAATTGGTGAATTGGAAAATGAAAAAACTAATGCTAATTATTTCTTCTGTGTTTTATTGTGTCCTCTCTCTTTCTTCATCCTTGTGTAGGCTTCCTATTGACGCGTGATGAAGGGATGATAGTTGCTATCTTCCAAGAGGTGTCTTCTTGCCAAAAGGTGTCCTCTCGCTAAGAGGTGTCTTTTGGCAAAGGAGGTGTCTCTCTGTAGGGAATAACTTCCAATCAATTATCTATACATGTCAGAAAGAAATTTTCGCATGCTTAGTCTTATGCGGAGGTAACTGCCTTTCCGACCAGTTTCAAGTTAGGGCGACTGGATAGATCATTCTCGACCCGCTTATGTATCGCTGGTCAGGGTAAATGGATTAGTCATCCCCAACCTGCGTATGTATCACTGATCGGGGCAACTTAGAAAAGTCATCCCTGAGCTGTGTATGCATCGCTGGTTGGGGGAAATCCGACCAGCGTTTAACAAGCTAGTTGGGGAATTTTCACGTGAGTATATTCGACTTTGACCGAAGTTGTAACCCAGTGATAGGCCATGGGCCTTATCTTTACTTTATGGGTTGTATTTATGAGAGTTTGGGCCCAAAAATTATTTTAAGGACATATTAATCGTCGTGAACTAGCAGCTGATGCGGGTTGGGCTGGCTTGGGCAATGTAGGGTTGGGCCAAATGCTGGGCTGGTGCTGGCAGGGACTTGCACCAGAAGGCTAGCTTCGGCCCAAAAGCAAAACCAAACATATTTAATTGATTTTTCTTTTTAGAAAAATTGCAGAAAATACAAATAGACTTCAAACAAATAGCAAGTAGACTTGGAAAAATTCAAAAAATTTATGTAAAATATTTTAGCATATAGAACCCAAATAAAATAATTTAAACAATTGTTCACTTATGCATTAATTATATTAGATCCTTTTTGAATTAGAGAAATTTCCAATTAAGCTTTAATTAGTAATAAAGTTATGAAATTTTTTGAACAAACCAAAGATACTCAAAAAAGATTCAATGATAAAAAATTTGCGATGTTACACTAAGTTATGCAAAAAATTTGGCTGATTTATTCACTAAGTCTTTGTTGACATCTAGTTTCCAAAAATGTGTTTTTGGTATTGGAATAAGAATACTTAGAGATTTTCATAATTCAGAGGGAGTAAATTCCTGAAACATAACTCTTAGTATGATTTTGAAGATACTACACTAATAAAGAAGATTATAGGTTGCACTCTTTTTCCTTTATTGAGTATTTCTGAAGTTTTCTTGCATGAAGTTTTTAACGAGACAACAAGTGTAACACAGTATGCGTGTGCAATGTACTCTTTTCTTTATCCTTTTTGTCACTAGGTTTTCGGAAAGAGTTTTTAATGAGGCATATGTTGTAACACCCCGGCACCTTGTATGCCGTGAATATCACCACAAAGGATACTAACAGCATCCAAAGCACATATTTAACAATAAATTACAGCAACTACATGAATAGCTTACAAGAAATTTCGGCAGCATATACTTTGGTTTTCCATGATTTGAAACATCAATAATAACTTCATAACACAATAGCATAATAGAGGACATCTATAACATGAATTACAGAAATTTCAGCATCAACTCAAGCCAAGAATATAAATTTAAATGTTCCATGAACCAATACGGGGTGAACAAGAAAACATAGCAAACGACCTAGCATAGTCCATGTTTAGTTTAATAAATAAACCATCACAACTACGAATAAGGGTGTGTAATTGTATAATTGAGTGAAGCTAAGTGGAGACGTGACGCTAGCTCCCTTTCCTGTATGCCGAATTCAAGGTACCTAAAAACAACATCAAACAACAAGCGTGAGTTCATCACTTAGCAAAGTGTATTGCAATGGAATGAAACAATAACAGTTAACATACATACATTATGTCAATCATGAATCATGGGGAACAACTCATAAAACTTCTTCGTTAACCTCTTCATTCATGCAATGCAATGCACATGTCTCTTTGCTTAGCACATACCGGTATTGCAGAGTGCACACCCGTCGGTGTGCACCCTCTTTCCCTTCCATCCCGTGGAGGGTGCCTACTCTTACTGACTCGCTCCCATTCACAACTGTGGATGTGACTACGAGGTAGATCTTTCGTGTTCACTACGTGTGAACACAGAGGCTCGCATCAGAATGGGTCGCTTCTTCCATTATGAATGCACATATGTCATAAACATGAATGAACATGCATAAATTCTCAATATAACAACTGCATAACCATTAAACTAATCATGTTCATCATATCACAAGCAAGGATCAAACATGGCAAATTAACACATCACATAGTTATATTGCAACGCTACAAATCTATATGGCCACCCAAGCCAAAACCATCCCAATACACTTGCCTTCAATCTCGCGAGACGGAGTGGTGAGATGTTGATGGCACTCTTGGGGTCACACCACCTGCACATAGGTATAATACACTCAAAAATATACCCACAAAACAACACAAGAACAATCAACTACATCGACTTTGTAACCCATTCCTAAAACCCAAAAAACAGCAATTTGTCCAAACGGGACAACAGATTTTGAAAGAACATAACTTGAGTTTAACGACTCCAAGTCAAGCAAATGAATACATTTTCTCGAACTACATGAAATTTCCCATCTTTTTCTAGGTATTTGAAAAGTCTCATTCGGCCTCTAAGTTCCTCTAATCTGCAGGTGAACACAAACTGTTCCAATCGCGACACAATTTGGATAGCGTTCGGTAAAATGGCCATAACTTTTAAACGGCTAAACGAAACTTAGTGATTTTGGTGCCCAATTAAAGGTATTTCAATTATCTACAACTTTCGCAACAGTCGGTCGCCTAGAAAACGCCTCTAACATTTTCAAACGCACCCTATAACAGCACTCCAATCTACCCGAGAACAGAACGTGAATCAGATCTGTATAACCCTAAATCCTTCAAACAACAGCACCTAATTAAGGTTTTTAGGCATGATTTCCCCCTTCTAAGCAGTACCACAACCCTACCAAAGAACCTACAATTACTTATCTCCCTTGAAGAACCAAACGAACGACGAACTTCTCCTCCTCTCCTCGGCCCAATCCTCCCTCCAATCGCCGGAATCGCCGGGAATGCCGGATCCCCTTGGATGGAAGGCTTCCAAACCGTGCGAGGGCTGTGTGGGGAGGGCACTAGGGTCGGCTAAAGGTGGGGGAGGGGAGGCGCAAGGGTGGTGTCGGGACCCCAAATTTGCAAATCCGGACCCTCTGTGTATTCAGCACTAGTCCAGGAACGCGCTAGTGCACACAGTCTTAACATCGGTAAATATCACAATCATACCAATCGATACTATCAAAGTACTTTATTTAAATAATCAAAGGGTTACTTGACCTTATGGCCAAGGTACAAATATATATGCCTTGCAAGGCGAAACTTATTCAGAGAAAAATAACAGCAGCGGAAAATCAAATAACTTCGTGGCGCCATCCAGTATACCACAGGCAACTGACTGGGCTCGCTTCCCTAAGTAGACGGGTCCTCTTGGAGTTCCTCCTCCAAAGCTGGCGTAATCTCCTCTTCAACTGGTATTGTGTTGAGGCAAGGGTGAGTACTTGGTACTCAGCAAGTCATGCACAGAATGCAAGCTAATATACTATATGCATGGCTTGGTACAAAGGAATAGCTCAAGGTATATTTGCAAAGAAATGACTTTTGACAAGTAGTAAGAGTAGATTCAAAGCGAGAAATAAGTAAAGCATAAATAACTTTTCAAGAAGTTTAACAAACATTTCTCCCATTCTAAACCACATATCCATCATCTTCATTGTTAAACCAACCCAACTTTCAAATCCAAGTTATTTTGAGAAAATCTAACCCTTGATCAGTAATTCTGAGCATTGTCCAAAGACTGTGGACTCGGCTATTTAAATAGATTCTACACTCTGCAGAGGTTATGCACTTTACCCACAAGATACAGATCAAACACCACAAAGGCGAAGTTCCTCAGAATAAAGCCTTTGGAAGCCTCAAACAACACAGTGGTCCTCTCCTGGTTAGTGCTCTACACCATCCCTTCCCTTAGCCAAGGCGAAGTATGGGACCAACACACCGTTAGATGGGTATTCGGCCACGCCCACGATACGCTCCCCGCACAATCACACAAACGGTGTAATCGACACCTGAGGCTCCACAAGTGAGTCCTTAGCGACTTAGTCAACTAGGGCCGTCCCATTCCAGCCATGTGGTTGCAAGTATGACCCAGTTCAAAGGCTTGCAAGGTTAAGTCCTTAGAGTGACCAGGGCAAGACTACCCGAAAAACCAAATCAACATCCCCAATGCCACAACTGGCCCACCTGATTACTCTTGCCACATGCCCCGGTCGAAAACCGTTTATCAAACCCCAGTTGATTACCATGCACCACGTGCCATCAACATCACATGATACTTTTCCAAAACAGGTTCAATATATCATTAAGTCCATATTAGCATTTTATTGTCCAAAATCATGTCATGAGCACGTAGCAGGTCTAAGCAGTGTACTACAACGGTCTAAAACCCATGTTGGCAATTTAATAATGTCCAACTAGTAATCCACAACTAGGGTGACAAAGGGTCATGGCACATACTTAAGTAATCAAGGTGTCATACAGCAAATTGGTATTTATCTAACCCCCATGTTTAAACAAAGTATTTTTCTAATTGAACTAGCATGCAATAACTTAAATCAAAATAGATTTCGAAATAGGATCAACATGGTCAAAGCACAACTTGCCTTCAAAAAGTACTTGCTCTTGGTCTTGAGTTAGATCCTGAGTCAATACTTCTCCTTGAATCCTTCCCAGACTTCAACGTCTACTCGTAAAGCGTGCAAATAGCAAATACACAAATAAACAATAGGCAAAACATCCCAAAACTCCAAATAAAATCCATAAACAGAGAGAACATAATTTTCTGGATTTTTAGAAAGCTGGAATCAATCAAATTTGGAGTTAAAATGCAAAAGTTATGATTTATTAAAGTTTAAATAATCAATTAAATAATATTACAGAGAAAAACTTTAGTCCAAAAATTAAATAAAATTCATATTTAGGTAGATCTCAATTTTATACAAATTTAGAAATTTGAATCACTCAAATCGAAGTTGAAACGCAAAAGTTATAAGCGTTTGAAGTTTGAATCTAAATTTGAATCAATATTTCGAATTAATAAATCATTTTCTTTTTCGGAAATTAATTATTGCGTCAGCAAGGACACGTGGCAGCCTCTGATTGGGCGGTGGCGTCACCGGTCCATGGGCGTGGTCCACGCTCGGCCGGTCCACCGTGGACTCGGTCCACGACTCTACGTGAGACTGACATGTGGGACCCACTCGGGTGACGTCATTGCTGACGTCAGCGGGGTCTCACGCAAAACGCGGCTGACGTGTGGGCCCTCTGACATGCGGGGCCAGCGTGTCGTGACACGCCACACGCAGCGTGGGCCCGACCGCGTCGGTCCATCTCCCGACACGTGGCGCAATCGCGACCGTTGGTTTGAAAATCAACGGCGCGGATTAGATCCAGGGTTAACACGTTAAACTACTCGATGATCATGGGCCGTTCGATCTAGATCGGACGGTCCAGATCTAATCCTATAATCGCACTGTTACGGCACGTGGCGATTGTGAACCGTTGGATCTTGATCCAACGGCCCGCATCTAATCGGGTTTCTAGGGTTTGGGAAAACACGTGAACTCACCGCTGCCGTCCGACCGATCCGACGGTGCACGAAGCTTCGGGGGCCAGCGATGGCACGGCGGTGCTTTGGTTTGGCCGGAGAGGAAGGAGACGACCTCGCAACGGCGTTTCTTCGCGATTCCGGTGAGATGAAGTGCGCGCCAGTGCGTCCGCCTCGGGGAGTCCAAATCCGTCTTCGGTTTCGACGAGGCGGCTGGGCGGCGAGCACGAAGAACACACGGGCGGTATTCTTGACTCCGGCGAGCAATAGCGGCGAGACAGTGGGGATCCTAGCGGCGCGAGCTAGGGTTTCGGGACCGGCGTGGGATGGCGATCCTCGGGGTGCGATCCGGGCATTAAATAGCCCCGGGAGGCGTGCTCAGGGCGGAACCCTAGTCGGTCCGCGGGCGCTCTCACCGGCCAGTCGGCTCGGACTTCGGCGGGGAAGGCGGCACACGAGAACCCGTCCGCATGGCGCGATCAGCGGCCCCGATCGGACGGCGCGAGCGGGTTGGTCGGACGCAGCTCAACCGTGCGAGCGGATCTCAGCCGCTGGATCTTGATCCAACGGTTGGGATTGATTAGGGTTTTGATTTGGTTTGATCGAATCACGTGGCTCGGTCGGACTCGAGTCCGACTCGGGTTCGACTCGATCGGATGAACAAGATTTGACCCGAGTTGAATTTCCAGCGATTTAATATTTTAAATAATTCCCGGTAATTCATTTAATTCATTAAAAATAGCAAACGACTCAAAAAATTCAGAAAAATTCGAAAATATTTTAGGGTATTTGGGACTCAAATAAAATATTTCCAACAAAATTTTATTTGCAAAATTAAATTCTTTAATTATTTCAAAATGGAATAAATTCAAATAAATTCCAAATAAATCCAAATAAATTCAGAAAATTCCAAAAATTCACCAAAGTGCCAAATCACACATGAATTTAAGAAAAGCAAAATTTTGGGGTGTTACAAACCTCCCCTTAATAGAATCTCGCCCTAGATTCGTGGCTTACTAAAGGAATAGGTTTGGAAACTCCTTCTTCAAATCCTCTTCAAGGCTCCCAAGTCGCTTCACTTTCTTCATGGTTGCTCCACTCGAACTCTCTGAAACGGGTTGACTTGTTTCTAGTTTCTCGATCCATTGTGTCCAGAATCCTCACAGGATACTCCTTATAAGTCAAATCCTCTTGCAACTCAATTGACTCTAGCTGTTCTGCTCGGGAACTTCGGAGACACTTCTTTAATCGGGACACATGGAATACATCATGTACTCCAGCCTAACGATCGTAGCAACTCCAAGCGATAAGCAACTTCGCCTCATGCGGCTCAAAATCTTAAATGGTCCAACATAGCAGGGTGCAAGTTTCCCTTTGGCATGGAACCTCTTAACTCCCACGAGAGGCGTAACTCGAGGTAAACAAAGTCTTCGGGTTCAAAACTCAAATCTCGCGACGATTGTCAAGATAACTCTTACATCGAGATTGGGCTATCTTCAACCTTTCCCTAATCATGGCGACCGCTCTTGACCTCTTGAAGAATATCAGGTCCAAGACACGGCGCCACGGCCTCGTTCCAATTCAATGGCGTCCGACAGGTGGTCGACCATACAAAGGCCTCAAAAGGTGACATCTCAGTAAACTAGCACGATAACTATTGTTGTAATCGAACTCAAAGATCGGCAAACTCTTATCCCAAGAGGTAGCATAAGCTAATGCACAAGCTCTCAACATATCCTCCAGAATCTGGTTGACTCTTTCGGTCTGTCCATCCGTCTGTGGATGATAAGCTGTACTGAAGTTCAAACGGGTTCCCATGGCTTCATGCAACTTATTCCAGAACCTTGAGGTAAATTGGGTACCTCTGTCCGATACAATCCTCTTTGGCACTCCGTGCAAACAAACAATCCTGATCATGTACAATTCTGCTAATTTATCTCCCGAGTAAGTGGTCTTTACGGGGATAAAATGGGCTACTTTAGTCAAGCGATCCACTATAACCCATATGGAGTCATAACCTCCTTGAGTCTTCGGCAAACCGGTAATGAAATCCATTCCGATTTCCTCCCACTTCCACTCGTATTTTCACGGTTGTAGCAATCTCCGCTGGTCTCGATGCATTGCCTTGACTCTCTGGCATACATCGCACAAGGCAACATGCTCGGCAACTTCACGTTTCATACTCGGCCACCAGAATCTCTCCTTCAGATCCTGATACATCTTGGCGCTTCCAGGATGAATCGAGTACTTGGAGTCATGGGCTTCTTCCAGAATCAGTTGCTTTAACTCCTTTTTGTCAGGCACACAAATGCGATCCTTCATCCACAACGTGCCCTGCTCATCCAACTTGAAGTCCTCTGCCTTGCCTTCCTCCTTTTTGGACTTAATCCTACGGATCCTGTCATCATCCTTCTGTCCTTCTCGGATCTGATCCTCTAGGGTAGGCTTTACTTCTAATGCGGCCAAGAATCCGCTAGGTACTACCTCAATCTTCATTTTCTGAAAATCCTCGCATAACTCGTCCTGACTTGTGGCTAGCAACGCACTCACGGTATGGCTTTTCCGACTCAGAGCGTCGGCTACTACGTTGGCCTTCCCGGGATGGTAATGGATTCCGACATTGTAGTCCTTGATCAACTCTAGCCATCTCCTTTGCCTCATATTCAGATCCGACTGGGTGAATATGTACTTAAGGCTCTTATGATCCGTATATACTTCACATCTGTTTCCAATCAGATAGTGACGCCATATCTTCAAGGCATGCACTACTGCTAGCCTAACTCTAGGTCATGTGTCGGATAATTTTCCTCATGCGGCCTCAATCGCCTTTGATGCATAAGTTTACGACCTTTCCATTCTGCGTGACAAGACACATCCAAGTCCTTGGCGCGATGCGTCACAATAAATATCGAAGCTTTGAGCAACATCCTGTAGAACTAACACCGGTCTTGATGTCAATCGCTTCTTCACTCCTGAAATCCTTTCTCACATTCTGGCGTCCAAGCAAACTTCTTTGCCTACTTCAGAATTTCCGAAAGAGGTTTCGCAAGTGGCGAGAAGCCTTCGATGAATCGGCTCTAGTATCCTGCCATTAAAAGGAAACTCCGAATCGGGGTCACAGTCTTCTACCGCTCCCAATGTAACACAGCTTCTACTTTGCTTGGATCTACGGCGACTCCTTCCATGGTCATTACCTGTCCAAGAACCTCCATGTTGTCATTCCAAAAATCCCACTTGCTGTTCTTGGCGAAAAGTTGCTGTTCCCTCAGCTTTTCCAAAACTCGCCTTAAGTGTTCGGCATGTTCATCCTCTGTCTTGGAGTAGACTAGGATATCTTCTATGAACACGACGAGAAACTTGTCCAAATATTCCATGAACACCTTATTCATCATATTCATGAAATAAGCTGGCGATTCGTTAAATTCCCAAAGGACATAATCAGAACTCGTAATGTCCATATCTTGACAAGAATGCAGTCTTGAATATCTTCGATCGGATCTTCAATCGATGGTATCCCGATCTCGAGATCAATTTTGGAGAAAACTCCGGCTCCTCTTAATCGATCAAACAAATCATCAATCCTGGGTAGCGGATACTTATTCTTCACGGTGACTTCATTGAGTGCACGGTAGTCAATGCACATCCTGAAACTCCGTCCTTCTTCTTGACAAACAAAACCGGTGCTCCCCACGGCGACGAACTTGGTCTCGATAAATCCTTTCTCCATTAACTCTTCCATTTGTTTCTTCATTTCTACCTACTCCTCGGTAGACATCCGATAGGGTCTCTTTGCTATCGGTCTTTACTGTACACAAGCTCTATCACAAACTCTATGTCCCCTGTCTCGGCATACTGTAGATCTTCGGGAAAAACATCGGGTACTCATTCACTACCGGGACATCCTCTATGCTGATTGCCTTGGTATGCGTTAACCATCAACTCGCCCATCTCTAATCGCAGTGGCTTGAAATTCTACTTTCTTCCCACACGGGCTCTCAATCGAGATGGTCCTTCGCCCACAATCCAATACGGCCTTGTGCTTGGATAACCAATCCATTCCCAATATAACATCTAAGGTCCGGGTCTCCAAAATTATAAGGTTTGCTAGGAACTCTATTCCATCTATTAGTATTCTCACCCGGAACATCCTACTTCCGTTCGGAGTTCGGAACTGTGGGTTTGAACTAAAAGCATGCACTTAAGTCTTGCAATCCTCAAATCATTTCTAGTAGCAAAGCCTTGCGAAACAAACGAATCTAAGCTCGAGTCAAACAAAATTGCAGGTGTATCGAGTTAACAAGTAACTTACCCAAAGACGACGTCCGTAGCATTCTGCAGTGCATTTGCGGTGACATGGTTGACTCGGCCTCTCACCACGATGCCTGGTGTGGCTCCTGGTGCCGGGCGCCCTAGCTGGGTGGTTCCTAGATTGAAGCGAATCGGGTCGCTCTGCCATCTTCTTTGGACAAGCTGTTGGCAAAGTGTCCTGGCTCGTTGATTGTAATGGCGTCTCACTTGTTCCTTCTTTGCCGATCGCTCGAGTAGCGTTTCTAAGCGAAGTGGGGGTCCGTAGTTACGATTGGCGTGTCTTGGTGCCGGGATGGTGTCCTTGTTGCATTCTCGTGGTTGGAATCAAGAATTGATTTGGTGCAACTCTCGAGGCCTATGGCGTTCCTGGCGTGATCCTTTGTTGCATCCTGCGCTTCTGTTCTCATCCAGTTCCTTGCGCTTGTCCTCAAGAATAAGTGCCTTATTCACCAACTCTTGGAAATCTGAAAGGTGTGGGTGATCAACCCTACTTGCAATCCCGAGTTAAGTCCCTTCATGAAACGAGACTGCCTCGATTTATCCGTCGCTACATCCTCAAAGTGCGTAGCGTGCTAGGCTGTGTGAATTTGTTCGTAGTCGGCCACCGGCTGATTACCTTGCTTGATGCTCTGAACTCCTCCTTCTTAAGGTCCATGATTCCTTCAGCACGTGATATCGCCGAATGCAAATTGTGAACTCCTCCCAAGTGATATCTTGAGGGTTCTCTGTGGGCACGTGAAGTTCTCCCACCATTCTGGCCAATGTTCCTTCCAAGCGATGAGAAGCGTAGAGTACCCTCTCATTTCCTATGCATTGAGCTATGTGTAGCTTCCTCTCGATTGATCTTAACCAATCATCGGCCTCCAATGGATTGGCATTTCCAGAGAAAGTGGGTGGGTGAGTCCTCATGAACTCTGACAGCCTTGTATTCTGGCGTGGTCCCTGATTAACTTGATTAGCAAAGTGGCCTGAGCAAAGGACGTGCTGCATTTGTTGCATCATAGCATGCATCAATCGAGTCTGAGCAGCAAGAAATGCTCCAAAATTCTGCATATCAATCATGGCGGTCTTTGGTGCTCCATCATTGGGGTTTTCTGATGGGCGAGAACCACTCCCATTGCTTCCAAAGTTTCCACGGGTGTTCACCATCTGTCGATTTACTCTAGGTTTAGAGATGAGAGGGAAACAAGAATAGACAAGTAATATGGAACTTATGCGGGGCGAACGGTGTAACTTTAAGGTCCAACTTTATTATTAATAACTTGGTATGGTTGCTTACAATGCCTAAGGGCCTTGCAACACATACTGCACACTCAGCAAACAAAGCAAATCCAAATTGAACTAACTCTGGAGTCTGACGCCTAAAGGGTGACTCTTTATTCTATGACTTGACTCGGCGAAGGAGTCTCACTATAGAACCTATGCTCACTCATCGAGAAAACCTCCACGGCCTGGGTACGGATGCTGCGGCATAGGCGCGAAACGATCGCCATGTCCAGCAACTGTGTCCTCTATGGTAGTCGAAGAAGCAGTGTCCTCATCGAGATCTGACCCCTCTGGATCTGGCTCGTGTAGCTCGAAATCGCCTGGGTCTGGTCCGCATACAAAGTCATCTCCAACTCGTCAATCCTTCGTAGAAGGTGTGCCACATACTCTTGAGCTTCCCGCCATCTCGTTCTTCTCTCGCCGTGATCTCCTTGCGGGCTTTACGTAGCTCTTTGCTTGTATTATCCAAGACATCCTCCTGGCGACGACAAATCGTGCCAACTGTGTAACCGTGGCATCCTCATCCTGAATCGCTTTCGGGTCAAGAAGGTTATCGCTACGCGGATGATAACGAACACCGCATTTCCAACTCTGGCGTAGATACGGGTAATGTGCCGCATTGCGGCGCCGTGATACTTCTTGGATACCCATCTGCATTGTAGATCTCCTGGCAGTGCAGTGTATCGGGCGATTGCCTGGGCCCTTCTTCCTAGCAGGTACCTCAATCCTCACGTCACAAGCCTTAATCAATCCCGCTTGTCTGATTACTTCCACTTGGTATTGGGGCTTCTCAAAATCTCCGAGAGTCTCAGAGCATATGCCAAAGTTCTCGCAGCGTGACTAACTCCCCGGATCAACGTAGTTGAACTCTTCCTCCATCTGTCACAAGAGTGCTTTACGTAAGAACTCGGAATTTTTAAATTGTGACAAGGTAAGGGAAAATTTCAGCAAGAGACAAGAAAAGAGAGAAGGGGATAAGTCGAGATGTCATTTCTTGTCTTCACAAATTTTTAGCTTTTAGAAAATAGGTTTTATCCTCACTACGACCATTCTAGCTAGGGTTGAGCCTTACAGGTCAAGTATGGCTCGATACCACCTCTGTCGGGACCCCGAATTTGCAAATCCGGACCCTCTGTGTATTCAGCACTAGTCCAGAACGCGCTTAGTGCACACAGCCTTAACATCGGTAAATATCACAATCATACCAATCGATACTATCAAAGTACTTTATTTAAATAATCAAAGGGTTACTTGACCTTATGGCCAAGGTACAAATATATATGCCTTGCAAGGCGAAACTTATTCAGAGAAAAATAACAAAGAATGAAAATCAAATAACCCGTGGCGCCATCCAAAGATACCACAGCAATCGATCGGGCTCGCTTCCTAAGTAGACGGGTCCTCTTGGAGTTCCTCCTCCAAAGTGGCGTAATCTCCTCTTCAACTGGTATTGTGTTGAGGCAAGGGTGAGTACTTGGTACTCAAGAAGTCATGCACGTAATGCAAGCTAATATACTATATGCATGGCTTGGTACAAAGGAATAGCTCAAGGTATATTTGCAAAGAATGACTTTTGACAAGTAGTAAGAGTAGATTCGAAAGCAAAGAGAAATAAGTAAAGCATAAATAACTTTTCAAGAAGTTTAACAAACATTTCTCCCATCCTAAACCACATATCCATCATCTTCATTGTTAAACCAACCCAACTTTCAAATCCAAGTTATTTTCGTAAAATCTAACCCTTGACTGTAATTCCGAGCATTGTCCAAACATCGTGGACTCGGCTATTTAAATAGATTCTACACTCTGCAGAGGTTATGCACTTTACCCACAAGATACAGTCAAACACCACAAAGGCGAGTTCCTCAGAATAAAGCCTTCTAAGCCTCAAACAACACAGTGGTCCTCTCCGGTTCGTGCTCTACACCATCCCTTCCCTTAGCCAAGGCGAAGTATGGGACCAACACACCGTTAGATGGGTATCCGGCCACAGCCACGATACGCCCCCCGCATAATCACACAAACGGTGTAATCGACACCCTGAGGCTCCACAAGTGAGTCCTTAGCGACTTAGTCAACTAGGGCCGTCCCATTCCACCCATGTGGTTGCAAGTATGACCAGTTCAAAGGCTTGCAAGGTTAAGTCCTTAGAGTGACCAGGGCAAGACTACCCGAAAAACCAAATCAACATCCCCAATGCCACAACCGCCCACCTGATTACTCTTGCCACATGCCCTGGCCGAAACCGTTTATCAAACCCCGCTTGATTACCATGCACCACGTGCCATCAACATCACATGATACTTTTCCAAAACAGGTTCAATATATCATTAAGTCCATATTAGCATTTGATTGTCCAAAATCATGTCATGAGCACGTAGCAGGTCTAAGCAGTGTACTACAACGGTCTAAAACCCATGTTGGCAATTTAATAATGTCCAACTAGTAATCCACAACTAGGGTGACAAAGGGTCATGGCACATACTTAAGTAATCAAGGTGTCATACAGCAAATTGGTATTTATCTAACCCCCATGTTTAAACAAAGTATTTTTCTAATTGAACTAGCATGCAATAACTTAAATCAAAATAGATTTCGAAATAGGATCAACATGGTCAAAGCACAACTTGCCTTCAAAAAGTACTTGCTCTTGGTCTTGAGTTAGATCCTGAGTCAATACTTCTCCTTCGAATCCTTCCCAAGACTTCAACGTCTACTCGTAAAGCGTGCAAATAGCAAATACACAAATAAACAATAGGCAAAAACATCCCAAAACTCCAAATAAAATCCATAAACAGAGAGAACATAATTTTCTGGATTTTTAGAAACTGGAATCGTCAAATTTGGAGTTAAAATGCAAAAGTTATGATTTATTAAAGTTTAAATAATCAATTAAATAATATTACAGAGAAAAACTTTAGTCCAAAAATTAAATAAAATTCATATTTAGGTAGATCTCAATTTTATACAAATTTAGAAATTTGAATCACTCAAATCGAAGTTGAAACGCAAAAGTTATAAGCGTTTGAAGTTTGAATCTAAATTTGAATCAATATTTCGAATTAATAAATCATTTTCTTTTTCGGAAATTAATTATTGCGTCGCAAGGACACGTGGCAGCCTTCTCGATTGGGCGGCCGACGCCAGCCGGTCCATGGGCGTGGTCCACGCCGGCTCGGGTCCACCGTGGACTCGGCCCACGACTCTACGTGAGATCGACATGTGGGACCCACTCGGGTAGCGCCATTGCCGACGCCGAGGGTCTCACGCAAACGCGGCCGACGTGGTGGGCCCTCTCGACATGCGGGGCCGCGTGTCGTGGACACGCGCCACACGCCAGACGGCCGACCGCGTCGGTCCATCTCCCGACACGTGGCGCCAATCGCGACCGCTGGTTTGAAAATCAACCCGCGGATTAGATCCAGGGTTAACACGTTAAACTACTCGATGATCGTGGGCCGCTCGATCTAGATCGGACGGTCCAGATCTAATCCTATAATAGCAATCGCTACGGCACGTGGCGATTGTGAACCGCTGGATCTTGATCCAACGGCCCGCATCTAATCGGGTTTCTAGGGTTTGGGAAAACACGTGAACTCACCGCTGCCGTCCGATCCGATCCGACGGTGCACGGCTTCGGGACGGCGATGGCACGCGGCGGTGCTGGTTTGGCCGGAGAGGAAGGAGACGACCTCCGCGAACGGCGCTTTCTTCGCGATTCGGTGAGATGAAGTGTGCGCCAGTGCGCCCCGGCCTCGGGAGTCCAAATCCGTCTTCGGCTGACGAGCGAGCTGGCTGGTTGCGGCGAGCACGAAGAACACACGCGGCCGTTTCTTGACTCCGGCGAGCAATAGCGGCGAGACAGTTGGGGATCCTAGCGGCGCGAGCTAGGTTTCGGGACCGGGCGTGGGATGGCGATCCTCGGTGCGATCCGGCATTAAATAGCCGGGAGGCGTGCTCGGCGGAACCCTAGTCGGTCCACGGCGGCTCTCACCGGAGTCCGGCTCGGACTTCAGCGGGGGAAGACGGCACGAGAACCGTCCACGTGGCGCGATCAACGGCCCCGATCGGACCGGCGCGAACGGGTTCGGGTCGGACACGGCTCAACCGGTACGGGCGGATCTCAACCGTTGGATCTTGATCCAACGGTTGGGATTGATTAGGGTTTTGAGCTGGTTTGATCGAATCACGTGGCTCGGGTCGGACTCGAGTACGACTCGGGTTCCGATTCGGTCGGATGAACAGTACTTGACCCGAGTTGAATTTCCAGCGATTTAATATTTTAAATAATTCCCAGTAATTCATTTAATTCATTAAAAATAGCAAACGACTCCGAAAAATTCTGGAAAATATTTTAGGGTATTTGGGACTCAAATAAAATATTTCCAACAAAATTTTATTTGCAAAATTAAATTCTTTAATTATTTCAAAATGGAATAAATTCAAATAAATTCCAAATAAATCCAAATAAATTCCAGAAAATTCCAAAAATTCACCAAAGTGCCAAATCACACATGAATTTAAGAAAAGCAAAATTTTGGGGTGTTACAGGTGGGGAGGCGTGCGGCTAGGGAAGGGAGAGGGGAGGAATTCGCCCCCCACAAGGCCCAAAACCCCCCACTGAAGGCCCACGCTCTCCCGGAAAGCCAAAACTTAATTCCCAAAGGCCCAAACTCTCCTGGAAAAGCCCAAACACCCTGAAAAGTCAAAATAAGACCTAAAATCTTTCCGTAATATCACATATGTATTATACAGTATTCGTCTAATGGGAGTGTTAAAATATAACCGGACTCTTGATCCTAGTTGTTGAGATATATCCAGACTCTTAGTTTTGATGGACGAATTACAAAACTACCCTTAAAGGGTTATAGGTATAAATATATCACCTCTTTATATAAGAAAAATAATATATCAATCAATAAAGATAAAAGAGTTAATCTCCCAATATCCTATATCATCTTTTTGCGATTATTCATCGTTTGTTCTTTGTTAGCATGGGATTAATGTACATCGATCATCGTTATTTTACAACAATAAGTGCTATGACGCGTATGCGCGGCAATGCTGCGCGAGGGCAACATGCGTTACGGTCGAACGCGCGTCCAGCCCGCCTACCTGCGCGCCGCTGCCCGCCTTCCCACGCACGCCCGAGCGAGCGAACACAGCGCACGCATCGACGAGCCGAGGGGTGCAACGTGGGTGAGCGCGCACGAGGCGATCTCGACCGGACGAAGGCGATCGGATGGAGCAAAAGCATGGCGAGCAGCCGGAAAATCTCCAACTTTGTTACTATACTCGGAGACATTTGGTTGTGGTGCTTTTTTGGTGGGCCCACCACCTGGCCGGGGCTGATGTGATCAGCGCGCGCGGCGGAGTTGCCATGTCAGAGTGAGGTGTCGATCCCACCCGCCTACCAGAAGGTCAACACTTTGACCCGCCTCATAAAGACGGTGCTCTCCCGCCGCCACCAATCAAATTGCAGAAACAACCGTAGCAGACTCATCTATTGACGAATCACCCCTTAGTTTCGTTAACGACTAGCAGGCTAGCAGCTCGTCAAATCTTTGGCGCTCAAGCAAACCGGTGTTTGTTTCTCTGAGGATGTTTTTTCGTCGTTTTATCGGGTGAAACTACACCGCACTGGAAAATTTTCGCTAGGTGCAAACTTCATAAGTACAATTCTATAGTTTTGTAATATAATTTTATAACATTATAAATTTAATATATATATTTAAAATTTACTAAACGTATAATACAAATAATTCTAAGGTATTGAAAAATTTCAAACCATTAAAATCGGAACTCATTCAATCAACAAATTTAATCCATCAAAAAAATAATCTTATATACTTCTTAAATTTTTATAACCGAGACATATTCGGCACCTTTAGTATGCTCTGTCCAGCCGGTAGGATATCAGTCTTTTTAAGTTTAGAAAACTAAAAAAAATTACAAGCCTTCACCACCTGTTTTCACAAAACGTGTCGCTAGTCCTTTCTAGAACGCAAGCTGCAAACCCATCCAACTTGCACGTGCGATGATCCCTGCGGAGCAAGCGGGATCGAGGAGCTAATTAACGACGACCAGAGCGTTTGGGGAAATCTTCAACGCTGGTTATAGCAATTACAATAGCAAAACTCATTATTTATTTTATCTTTTATTTATATCATCTAGAGTAAATTAAAAGATAGTTTATATAATAACTATCTATAAAAATTGGTTCTAAATGTTGTGCAATAACTATATTTTTTTCTCTTGTACATAAATGATTTACCTATGCTTTCGTACAAAACTAGCTTTTAAATAAGAGCCATGTCTCTTCTCTTTTCTATTTTCTCTTTTCTCACTCTTTCACATAGACTAAAACTAATGTGTATAGCCTAAGAATCAGCTAAAGTAGTCTTATTGTACAATCCTTTGAGCACATCTCGTTTGGTGAAGTTAAAATAATTGATCTGCATGTTAATCATAGCTCAACTTGTGGGCTAACCATTGGCATAAGTCGTAATGGTCTATAGCTCGTGTAATTAAATACTCCCTCCGTCTCGTAATACAGTATAAGTTTATTTTTTAATTTTCACGGTGTTCAACGTGACATTTTAACTCTGATTTTGTATTATAATTTACTAGCAAAAATAATAAAGATTGCATATTATGAAAGTAATATTAGTTTTATATACACTACTACAAAACTACACATTGGTGACACCCTATTTGTGGAGTTTTTTTCGAACCGTCATAAATAGTATTATTAGTGACAGTTTCTTGTGTTAAAATGGCGGAAAGACTATTTGTGATGGGTTTTCTTTGGAATCGTGGTTTTTTTTTGGAACCTTCACAAATAGTTTCAAATGTATCTGTGACGGTTTTAAAGAAAAATTATCACAAATAATTTATTGTTTTTAGCGGTTTTTTTGTTGGAACCGTCACAAATAATTTCAAATGTATTTGTGGCGGTTCCAAATAAAAACCGTCACAAATAATGCTAACCCCATAATTCAAATTTATGCAGCAGCAAACTTACTGCTGTGATTAGATCTCATAACATTGGCAAAGCATTATGTCGGGACCCCGAATTTGCAAATCCGGACCCTCTGTGTATTCAGCACTAGTCCAGGAACGCGCTAGTGCACACAGTCTTAACATCGGTATATATCACAATCATACCAAACGATACTATCAAAGTACTTTATTTAAATAATCAAAGGGTTACTCGACCTTATGGCCAAGTTACAAATATATGCCTTGCAAGGCAGAACTTATTAAAAGAGAAATAATAGCAGCGGAAAATCAAATAAACTTTCGTGGCGCCATCCAAGATACCACGTAACCGATGGGCTCGCATCCCTAAGTAGACGGGTCCTCTTGGAGTTCCTCCTCCGAAAGCGGCGTAGTCTCCTCTTCAACTGGTATTGTGTTGAGGCAAGGGTGAGTACTTGGTACTCGAAGTCATGCCGGAATGCAAGCTAATATACTATATGCATGGCTTGGTACAAAGGAATAGCTTAAGGTATATTTGCGATGTAAACAGATTTGATAAGTAATATAAGTAGATTCGAAAGGTAAAAACAAGTAAAGCATAAATAACTTTTCAAAAAGTTTAAATAACATTTTTCCCATCCTAAACCATATTTCCATCATCTTCTTTGTTAAACCAACCCAACTTCTCAAATCCAAGTTATTTTGAAAATCTAACCCTTGATCGTAATTCCCGAGCATTGTCCAAGCACAGTGGACTCGGCTATTCAAATAGATTCTACACTCTGCAAAGGTTATGCACTTTACCCACAAGATACAATCCACTCACCACGTGCCGTGAATCGCCATACAAGAGTATGCGAATGAGCGATCATAACAAAGCCTTTCGGAAGCCTCAAACAACACGGGTGGTCCTCTCGGTTCGTGCTCTACACCATCCCTTCCCCAGCCAAGGCGAAGTATGGGACCAACACACCGTTAGATGGGTACCTGGCCACCCACGATACGCTCCCCGCACAATCACACAAGCGGTGTAGCGACACCACGAGGCTCCACAAGTGAGTCCTTAGCGACTTAGTCAACTAGGGCCGTCCCATTCGATACATGTGGTTGCAAGTATGACCCAGTTCAAAGGCTTGCAAGGTTAAGTCCTTAGAGTGACCAGGGCAAGACTACGAAAAACCAAATCAACACTCCCAATGCCACACTGCCCACACGATTACTCTTGCCACATGCCGTCGAAAATCAAGTTTTATCAAACCCAGTTGATTACCATGCACCACGTGCCATCAACATCACATGATACTTTTCCAAACAGGTTCAATATATCATTAAGTCAATATTAACATTTAATTATCCAAAATCATGTCATGAGCACGAGTGTGTCTAAGCGATACTACAACGATCTAAACCCATGTTGGCAATTTAATAATGTCCAACTAGTAAACCACAACTAGGGTGACAAAAGGTCATGGCACATACTTAAGTAATCAAGGTGTCATATATCAAATTGGTATTTATCTAACCCCAGGTTTAAACAAAGTATCTTTCTAATTGAACTAGCATGCAATAGTTTAAATCAAAATAGATTTCAAATAGGATCAATATGGTCAAAGCACAACTTGCCTTCAAAAAGCACTTGCTCTTGGTCTTGAGTTGGATCTGAGTCAATACTTCTCCTTGAATCCCTCTAAGACTTCAGCGTCTACTCGTAAAGCGTGCAAATAGCAAATACACAAATAAACACTATGCAAAAAGATCCCAAAACTCCAAATAAAATCCATAAACAGAGAGAACATAATTTTCTGGATTTTAGAAACTGGAATCGTCAAATTTGGAGTTAAAATGCAAAAGTTATGATTATTTAAAGTTTAAATAATCAATTAAATAATATTACAGAGAAAAACATTCGTCCAAAAATTAAATAAATTTCATCTTTAGGTAGATCTTAATTTTATACAAATTTAGAAATTTGAATCGCTCAATCGGAGTTGAAACGCAAAAGTTATAAGCGTTTGAAGTTTGAATCTAAATTTGAAATCATTATTCAATTAATAAATCATTTTCTTTTTCGGAAATTAATTATTGCGTCAAGATGGACACGTGGCAGCTCTGATTGGCCTGGCGACGTCGGCCGTCCATGGGCTCGGTCCATGCTCGGCTTTCGGAGTCCACGGTGGACTCGGTCCACGGCTCACGTGATCGACATGTGGGCCCACTCGGTGGCGTCATCGGCCCGGGCGTCGTAGGCTCACCACCGTTGTGGCCAGTGGGACTCCACCGCGGCGTCATGGGTGACGGTAGCGCTTGGGTTAGCCGACATGAAGCCCCACCGACAGCGGGCCGGCGTGTCGGCGTCCTACGCCGCGCGTGGGCGGCGGCCCGGCGCGTCGGTCAACTTCCCGACACGATGGCGCCAATCTCCGTCCGTTGGTTTGAAAATCAGCAGCGCGGTCGATCCAGGGTTAACACGCGTTGAAACTACTCGATGCTCGTGGGCGTTCGGATCTAGATCGGACGGCCCAGATCTAATCCTATAATCGGCTGCTACGACCGCGTGGCGATTGTGAACCGTTGGATCTTGATCCAACCGGTCCCGCATCTAATTTCTAGGGTTTGGGAAACTCACGTGAACTTCGCTGCCGTCCGACCGGATCCAGCGGTGCACTAAGCTTCGAGGGCGGTGATGCGCACGTGCTGGCCGCTTGAAGGAGACGGGATTTACGACCTTGCCGCGTCGGCGTTTACGGCGCTTCCGGCGAAGTGAGGGGTACTCCCGAACGCGTCTCGTGTCTTGGGAATCGGACCGGGCTTGATGAGCGGAGGACGACGGGCAAGAATATCGGCGTTTAATCGCGGCGAATGCAGACTTTCCAACTCCGCGAGCAATAACGGCGAGGCGGTGGGGATCTAGCGCGCGAGCTAGGTTTGGAACCGGCGTGGGGATGGCGATCTCGGTATGCTCTCGGCATTAAATAGCCTCGTCCGTCGCGGCGGAGACCTAGCTTTCTCGGCGGCGGACACGGCGGAGTCAACTCGGACGGGCGGAGCGATGAAATCGTGGCGTCGTGGCACAACTAACGCCCGCGATCGCCTTGTATGGCAAGTCGTCCGGGACACGGCCAACTGCAGTCGGACGGATCTCGGCCGTTGGATCTTGATCCAACTTGGGATTGATTGTGAGTTAGAGTGGGTTCGGTCGAGTCAAGTGGCTGAGGTGCGGACTCGAGTCCGACTTACGGATGAAACGATACTTGACCGAGTTGGATTTTCCCAGTAATTAATATTTAAAATAATTTGATGAATTCATTTAATTCATTAAAAATAGCAAATGACTTTAAAAAATTCAGAAAATTAAGGAAAATATTTTGGATCATTTTGGACTCAAATAAAATATTTCCAACAAAAATTTATTTGCAAATTTAAATTCTTTAATTATTTCAAAATGGAATAAATTCAAATAAATTCCAAATAAATCCAAATAAATTCCAGAAAATTCCAAAAATTCACCAAAGTGCCAAATCACACATGAATTTAAGAAAAGCAAAATTTTGGGGTGTTACAAACCTCCCCCCCTTAATAGAATCTCGTCCCACAGAGATTCAGGGCTTACTAAAGGAATAGGTTTGGAAATTCTTTCTTCAAATCCTCTTCGTGGCTCCCAAGTCGCTTCACTTTCTTCATGGTTGCTCCACGAACTCTACAGACCCAATCGGGTTGACTTGTTTCTAGTTTCGATCCATTGTGTCTAGAATCCTCGGGATGCTCCTTATAAGTCAAATCTTCTTGCAACTCAATTGACTCTAGCGATTATGCATTCTCGGAGAACTCGGAGACACTTCTTTAAGCTGGACACATGGAATACGTCATGCACTCGCCAACGATCGTGGCAACTCCACCGGTAGGCAACTTCACCTCTGCGACTCAAAATCTTAAATGGTCCAACATAGCGAGTGCGCGAGTTTCCTTTGGCATGGAACCTCTTAACTCCCCGAGAGGCGTAACTCGAGGTATACAAAGTCTTACGGTTCAAAACTCAAATCTACGACGATTGTCAAGATAACTCTTACATCGAGATTGGGCTATCTTCAACCTTTCCTAATCATAGCACTGCTTCTTACCTCTTGAAGAATATCAGCCCAAAGACACGCTCGCCGGTCTCATTCCAATTCAATGGTGTTCGACAGTGGTCGACCATACAAAGATGCCTCAAAAGGTGACATCGTAAAAAAACTAGCCTCGATAACTATTGTTGTAACTAAACTCGGCATACTAAGAAACTTTTATCCCAAGAGGTAGCATAAGCCAATGCACAAGCTCTTAACATATCCTCCAATACGGTTGACTCTTCCGGTCCGCCCCATCCGTCGTGGATGATAAGCTTATCTTGAAGTTCAAACGGGTCCCCATGGCTTCATGCAACTTATTCCGAACCTTGAGGTAAATTGGGTACCTACATCGATACAATCCTCCTTGGCACTCTGCAAACAAACAATCTGATCATGTACAACTCGCTAATTTATCTCCCGGAGTAAGTGGTCTTTACGGGATAAAATGGGCTACTTTAGTCAAGCGATCCACTATAACCCATATAGGAGTCATAACCTCCTTGAGTCTTTGGCAAACCGGTAATGAAATCCATTCCGATTTCCTCCCACTTCCACTCGGGTATTTTTAGTATCAGAGCAATCCTGGTTTCGATGCATTGCCTTGACTCTCCGGCATACGCCGCACAATGCAACATAATTCGGCAACTTCACGTGCTTCATACTCGCCACGATCTCTCCTTCAGGATCCTCGATACATCTTGGCGCTTCCAGATGAATCGAGTACTTAGAGTCATGGGCTTCTTCCAAAATCCAGTTGCTTTAACTCCTTTTTGTTAGGCACACAAATGCACGATCCTTCATCCACAACGTGCCTTGTTCATCCAATTTGAAGTCCTGCCTTTGCCTTCCTCGTGATGGACTTAATCCTCGGATCTGTCATCATCCTCGCCCTTCTAGGATCTGATCCTCTAGGGTAGGCTTTACTTCCAATGTGCCAAGAACCGCTAGGTACAACCTCAATCTTCATCTTTCAAAATCACATAACTCATCCCGACTTGTGGCTAGGCACGCACTCACGCGGTATGGCTTTTCTCCGACTGAGCATCGGCTACCACGTTGGCCTTCCGGGATGGTAATGGATTCCAACATTATAGTCCTTGATCAACTCTAGCCATCTCCTTTGCCTCATATTCAGATCCGACTGGGTGAATATGTACTTAAGGCTCTTATGATCCGTATACACCTCACATCTCAAGTTTCCAATCGAATGGTGACGCCATATTTTCAAAGCATGCACTACGGCTGACTAACTCTAGGTCATGTGTCGGATAATTTTTCCTCATGCGACCTCAAGCGCCTTGATGCATAAGCGACGACCTTTCCATTCTGCATCGACACACATCCAAGTCCTTGGCGCGATGCGTCACAATAAATATCGAAGCTTTGAGCAACATCAGGTAGAACTAACACGGTGCTTGATGTCAATCGCTTCTTCAGCTCCTGAAATCCTTCCTCACATTCTCAAGGCGTCCATGCAAACTTCTTTTCCTTCTTCAGCAATTGCGTAAGAGGTTTCACTGTCGAAAAAAGCCTTCGATGAAGCAGCGGTAATATCCTGCCATTCCAAGGAAACTCGAACCGGGTCACGAGTCTTGGCGCTCCCAATGTAACACG
Source organism: Rhipidocladum racemiflorum (assembly GCA_036346355.1). Taxonomy (NCBI): domain Eukaryota; kingdom Viridiplantae; phylum Streptophyta; class Magnoliopsida; order Poales; family Poaceae; genus Rhipidocladum; species Rhipidocladum racemiflorum. The sequence continues at coordinate 33,688,958 of CM070578.1, read as the reverse complement.
ACTTCTACTTTGCTTGGATCTACGACTCCTTACTGCGGGCATTACATGTCCAAGAAACTCCACCTTGTCCTTCCAAAAATCACACTTATTCTGAACTTGGCGAAAAGTTCTTGTTCCTCCTCACTTTTCCAAAACTCGCCTTAAGTGTTCTGATGTTCATCCTCTGCCTTGAGGTAGACTAGGATATCGTCTATGAACACGACGACAAACTTGTCCAAATATTCCATGAACACCTTATTCATCATATTCATGAAATAAGCTGCAGCGCATCGACCCAAAGGACATAACTGTAAACTCGTAATGTCCATATCTTGACGAAGAATGCATCTTGGAATATCTTCTGATCGGATCTTCAATCGATGGTATCCCGATCTCAGATCAATCTTGGAGAAAACTCGGCTCCTCTTAAGCGATCAAACAAATCATCAATCCCGGGTAGCGGATACCTATTCTTTACTGGTGACTTCATTGAGTGCACGGTAGTCAATGCACATCCACGAAACTCCCGTCCTTCTTCTTGACAAACAAAGCGGTGCTCCCACTGCACGAACTCGGTCCTGATAAATCCTTTCTCCATTAACTCTTCTATTTGTTTCTTCATCTCTACCAACTCCTCGGTAGACATCCGATAGGGTCTCTTTATGCTATCTGGTCTTTGTGCAGTACAAGCTCTATCACAAACTCTATGTCCTGTCTCAGCGGCATACCAGGTAGATCCTCGGGAAAATATCTGGTACTCATTCACTACCGAACATCCTCTATGCTGATTGCCTTGGTACTCAAGTTAACATCATTGTCCATCTCTAGCTGCGGTGGGCTTGAAATTCCACTTTCTTCCCACCACGGGCTCTCAAGCGAGATAGTTCTTCGTCCACAATCCAATCTGACCTTGTGTTTGGATAACCAATCCATTCCTAATGTAAACATCTAAGGTCTGGGTCTCCAAAATTATAAGGTTTGCTAGGAACTCTATTCCATCTATTAGTATTCTCACCCCGGAACATCCTACTTCCGTTCGGAGTTCGGAACCAGGGGTTTGAACTAACAAAGACATGCACTTAAGTCTTGCCATTCTCAAGTCATTTCTAGTAGCAAAGCCTTGCGAAACAAGCGAACGCGAAGCTCGAGTCAAACAAAATCCAGGTACTTGAGTTAACAAGTAACTTACCCGATCGACGTCGTAGCATTTTGCGTGCAGACCGCGGTGACATGGTTGACTCGGCCTCTCACCACGGCCTGCAGGTGTGGCTCTGGTCTTTGGCGTCCCTAGCTGGGGTGGTTCCTAGATTGAAGCGACTGGGGTCGCTCCTCGTCTTCTTTGGACAACTGTTGGCAAAGTGTCACGGCGTTGCGGCTGCGGCGTCTCACTGTTCGCCTTGCCGGTAGCGTTTCTCAGCGAGCGGCTGGGTGCGTAGTTTTGATTGGCGTGTCTTGGTCTTGAGGATGGTGTCCTTGTTGCATTCTGTGGTTGGAATCGGAGAATTGATTTGGTGCAACTCTCAGCGTCATGCGTTCGACGTGATCCTTCTTTGTTGCATCCTCGCGCTTCTGTTCTCATCCAGGTTCCTTTGCGCTTGTCTCAAGAATAAGCGCCTTTATTCACCAACTCTTGGAAATCTGGAAAGGTGTGGGTGATCAATCCTACTTGCAATCTGAGTTAAGTCCCTTCATGAAGCGAGGTATGTCTGGATTTATCTCGCCGCTACATCCTCAGTGCGAGGCGTGCTAGGCGTAATGGTGAACTTGTTCGGGTAGTCGGCCATCGGTGATTACCTTGCCGATTCTCGAACTCCTCCTTCTTATGGTCCATAATTCCCTTCCAGGCACGTAATCTTGTGAATGCGTGAACTCCTCCCAAGTGATATCTTGAGGGTTCTCTGCAGGGCAATGTAAGTTCTCCCACCATTCGGCCAATGTTCCTTCCAAATCGATGAGAAGCGTAAAGTCACCTTCTCATTCCCTATGCATTGAGCTATGTGTAGCTTCCTCTCAATTGATCTTAACCAATCGTCGGCCTCCAACAGTTGGCATTCCCAGAAAGAAAGTGGGTGGGTGAGTCCTCATGAACTCGACAGCGACCTTGTATTGGCGTGGTCTGATTAACTTGATTAGCGGTGGCCTGAGGCGATGCTGCATTTGTTGCATCATAGCATGCATCAACTCGGGTGCAGCGACAGAAATGCTCCAAAATTCTGCACATCCAGTGGCGGTCTTGGTGCTCCATCATTGGGGTTTTTCATTTGGGCGAGATCCACTCCCATTGCTTCAAAGTTCCACGGGTGTTCACCATCTGTTGATTGCTCTAGGTTTAGAGATGAGAGGGAAACAAGAATAGACAAGTAATATGGAACTTATGCACGAGGCGAAAGGGGTAACTTTAAGGTCCATCTTTATTATTAATAACTTGGTATGGCTGCTTACAATGCCTAAGGGCCTTGCAACACATCACGCACACTCAAGAAAACAAAGCAAATCCAAATCGAACTAACTCACGAGTCTAACGCCTAAAGGGTGACTCTTTATTTTATGTGTGACTCGGCGAAGGAGTCTAACTATAGAACCTAAGCTCACTCATCGAGAAAACCTCCACGGCACTGGCACGGGTCTTTGCGGCATAGGCGCGAAACGATCGCCATGTCCGTGACTATGTCATCTGTGGTAGTCAAGAAGCGATTGTCCTCATCGAGATCTGACTCCTCGATCTCGGCTCGTGTAGCTCAATCGCTCGGGTCTGGTCCGTGCAAAAGTCATCTCAACTCGTCAATCCTTCAGAAGGTGTGCCACATACTCTTGAGCTTCCCGCCATCTGTTTCTTCTCGCTGTCGTGATCTCCTTGGGCCTTGAGACATGAGCTCCTTGCTTGTATTATCTAGTACATCTTCACGGCGGCGACGAATCGTGCCAAGCTGTGTAACCGTGGCATTCTCATCCTGAATCGATCTTGGTCAAGAAGGTTATCGCTGTGGATGATAACTGAACACCGTGCTTTCCAACTCTCTGGCGTGAATCGGTAATGTGCCGCATTGCTCGTCGTGAAACTTCTTGATACCCATCTGCATTGTAGATCTTCTAGCGCAGTGGTGTATCGAGCGATTGCACTGGGCCCCTCTTCTGACAGTACCTCAATCCTCACGTCCACAAGCCTTGATCAATCCTGCTTGTCCGATCACTTCCACTTGGTATTGGGGCTTCTCAAAATCTCCGAGAGTTTGTAGCATGTGCCAAAGTTCCGCTGGCGTGACCAACTCCTAGATCAACGTGGTTGAACTCTTCCTCCATGTCACAAGAGTGCTTTTCGTAAGAACTCGAATTTTTCGATCGTGGCAGGAGGTAAGGGAGAATTTCAGCAAGAGGCAAGAAAAGAGAGAAGGATAAGTCGAGAGGTCATTTCTTGTCTTCACAAATTTTTAGCTTTAGAAAATAGGTTTTATCCTCACTACGACCATTCTAGCTTAGGGTTGAGCCCTCTGATCAAGTATGGCTCGATACCACGCCTCTGTCGGGACCCGAATTTGCAAATCCGGACCCTCGTGTATTCAGCACTAGTCCAGAAGCAGCGCTTAGTGCACACAGCCTTAACATCGGTATATATCACAATCATACCAAACGATACTATCAAAGTACTTTATTTAAATAATCAAAGGGTTACTCGACCTTATGGCCAAGTTACAAATATATGCCTTGCAAGGCGGAGAACTTATTAAAGAGAAATAATAGCAATGGAAAATCAAATAAACTGTGGCGCCATCCAAAGATACCACAGGCTGGCAGGCTCGCATCCCTAAGTAGAGCGGGTCCTCTTGGAGTTCCTCCTCCGAAATCGCGTAGTCTCCTCTTCAAGCTGGTATTGTGTTGAGGCAAGGGTGAGTACTTGGTACTCAAGAAGTCATGCACAGAATGCAAGCTAATATACTATATGCATGGCTTGGTACAAAGGAATAGCTTAAGGTATATTTATGGTAAGCAGCATTTGATAAGTAATATAAGTAGATTAAAGCGATAAAAACAAGTAAAGCATAAATAACTTTTCAAAAAGTTTAAATAACATTTTTCCCATCCTAAACCATATTTCCATCATCTTCTTTGTTAAACCAACCCAACTTCTCAAATCCAAGTTATTTTCGAAAATCTAACCCTTGACTGTAATTTTAGAGCATTGTCCAAGATGCCGTGGACTCGGCTATTCAAATAGATTCTACACTCTGCAGAGGTTATGCACTTTACCCACAAGATACAATCCACTCACCACGTCAAGTGAATCGCCATACAAGAGTATGCGAATGAGCGATCATAACAAAGCCTTTGAAGCCTCAAACAACACAAGTGGTCCTCTCCGGTTCAGTGCTCTACACCATCCCTTCCCTTAGCCAAGGCAGTATGGGACCAACACACTTAGATGGGTGCACTGGCCACGACCACGATACGCTCCGCATGCAATCACACAAGCGGTGTAATCGACCCCGAGGCTCCACAAGTGAGTCCTTAGCGACTTAGTCAACTAGGGCCGTCCCATTTCCAGCCATGTGGTTGCAAGTATGACCCAGTTCAAAGGCTTGCAAGGTTAAGTCCTTAGAGTGACCAGGGCAAGACTACCCAGAAAAACCAAATCAACACTCCCAATGCCACACTTTGGCCCACACTGATTACTCTTGCCACATGCCCCGGCCGAAAATCAGCTTTATCAAACCCCGCTTGATTACCATGCACCACGTGCCATCAACATCACATGATACTTTTCCAAAACAGGTTCAATATATCATTAAGTCAATATTAACATTTAATTATCCAAAATCATGTCATGAGCACGAGTGTGTCTAAGCGATACTACAACGCATCTAAACCCATGTTGGCAATTTAATAATGTCCAACTAGTAAACCACAACTAGGGTGACAAAGGTCATGGCACATACTTAAGTAATCAAGGTGTCATATATCAAATTGGTATTTATCTAACCCCAGGTTTTAAACAAAGTATCTTTCTAATTGAACTAGCATGCAATAGTTTTAAATCAAAATAGATTTCAAATAGGATCAATATGGTCAAAGCACAACTTGCCTTCAAAAGCACTTGCTCTTGGTCTTGAGTTGGATCTGAGTCAATACTTCCTTCGAATCCCTCCCAGACTTCAACGTCTACTGTAAAGCGTGCAAATAGCAAATACACAAATAAACACTATGCAAAAAGATCCCCAAAACTCCAAATAAAATCCATAAAACAGAGAACATAATTTTCTGGATTTTAGAAAGCTGGAATCGCCAAATTTGGAGTTAAGCATAAAAGTTATGATTATTTAAAGTTTAAATAATCAATTAAATAATATTACAGAGAAAAACTTTAGTCCAAAATTAAATAAAATTCATATTTAGGTAGATCTTAATTTTATACAAATTTAGAAATTTGAATCGCTCAAATCGGAGTTGAAGCATAAAAGTTATAAGCGTTTGAAGTTTGAATCTAAATTTGAAATCATTATTCGAATTAATAAATCATTTTCTTTTGAAATTAATTATTGCGTCGGCATGGACACGTGGCAGCTCACGATTGGCACTGCGGCGTCGGCCATCCATGGGCTGGTCCCATGCTCAGGGTCACGGTGGACTGGTCCCACGGCCACGTGGATCGACATGTGGGCTCACCAGCGACGTCATCGGCTGGCGTCGGCCAGGGCCGGCTCACGCAGCCGACAGTGGGGACCACTGTGACGTCATGGGTGGCGTCGGCCGCTTACATCGGGTTAGCCACCGATACGCGCGACCCTCGACACGCGGGCCAGCGTGTCGGGCTGGCTACACTGCAGCGATGCGGATTTGCGCGCGTCGGTCCAACTTCCCGACACGTGGCGCTAATCCGCCCGTTGGTTTGAAAATCAGCGGCGCGATTAGATCCAGGGTTAACACGTTGAAACTACTCGATGCTCGTGGGCCGCTCGATCAGATGGACGGTCGAGATCTAATCCTATAATCGCCTTCGACACGTGGCGATTGTGAACCGTTGGATCTTGATCCAGCGGTCCCGCATCTAATCGGGTTTCTAGGTTTGGGAAACACGTGAACTCACCGCTGCCGTCGATCTGGATCCAACCGCGTGAAGCTTCGTGGCGGTGATGGCACGCGTAGCGGCCCGGAGGCAGGGGCAGCGACCTTGCCGTCGGCGTTTACGGCGCTTTCGGCGAAGTGAGGTACTCCGAACGCGTCTCGTCTTGGGGAATCCGGATCCGGGCTTGATGACTCGCGGAGGGCGACGGACGGACGGCAATATCGGCGTTTAATCGCGGCGAGCAGACTTTCCAACTCCGGCTGAGCAATAACGCGAGACGGTGGGGATCCTAGCGGCGCGAGCTAGGTTTCCGAACCCCGGCGTGGGATGGCGATCCTGGGTATGCCCGGGCATTAAATAGCCTCGGCGTCTGCGGCAGAAAAACGGAGACCTAGCTCCACTCGGCGGATACCGGCGGGCGAGTCCAGCTCGACTTCGAGCGACGATGAAATCGCGGTCGCCCACGTCCAACTAACGGCCACGATCGCTGGCGCGGCAGGTCGTCCTGGACCATGACTCGGCCGTGGGTCGAGACGGATCTCACCGTTGGATCTTGATCCAACGGCTGGGATTGATTAGGAGTTAGAGTGGGTCTGGCCGAGTCAAGCGGCTCCGGTCGGACTCGAGTCCGACTTCGGTCGGATGAATAGTACTTGACCCGAAAGTTGGATTTTCCATAATTAATATTTAAAATAATTCCCGATAATTCATTTAATTCATTAAAAATAGCAAATGACTTTCAAAAATTCGGAAAAATTCTGGAAAATATTTTGGATCATTTTGGACTCAAATAAAATATTTCCAACAAAAATTTATTTGCAAATTTAAATTCTTTAATTATTTCAAAATGGAATAAATTCAAATAAATTCCAAATAAATCCAAATAAATTCCAGAAAATTCCAAAAATTCACCAAAGTGCCAAATCACACATGAATTTAAGAAAAGCAAAATTTTGGGGTGTTACACATTAGCATTGCAAGTGATTGTAATTTATATCATCACTGAAAAGGAAAGTGAATCACCTTGGCAAGTAGCAGCATTGTAGTGAAGTATCGCAGAGTCATGGAAGGACAACTTGACTATGCCTGCGATAGCTTGTGTGTGGTGTTGCTGTTTCAGTTTGTTTTCTTCCTAATTAGGCGATGATAGCCAAAGTTAGTCATGTACGCATCTCTCACATTTAGGCTTTGTGCTTCATTTAAGCTGTGAATGCATTTTTTTAGCTGCTATTATCCCGCAAGGTGTTCAGTTGGGGGGTTTAAGTTCAAACAGCAACACATCGAAACCAGTTTATGGAGGAAAGATTGTGACGGACCGCCTTTTTAGGGGCAGTGCGAAAACTCACAACAGTTACTCAGGAAGACTAACTGTTGGAAAACAAGAGTAAAATTACCAGGCAAAAGCGAATCCAACTCTTTTTATTCAATATAGGGCCTAACGGCCAGGGTTTTTACAAAAGAGGGCGCAGCAGGACCCTAAGTACATTACCAAAACACCGCACAGGCAGGCCTGAGCAAAAGACCAAGACCTCAAAACCAAACGAGATCGCCATCTACGACTTCACAAACGCCTCGGCTTCTTCAAACTCGAAAGGGTCGGGGTTTGCAAGGGTGAGTACGGGAGTACTCAACAAGTCGTACGGAGAACTCTGAATACTTATATGCAGGGGATTATCCAATGGAAGGGACTAGGGTTTAAGTATCTGGATGCAGTTTTCTTTTCCAATTCATTTTACATTTGAAGCACAGACCACAAATAATAGTAAGGGGGGGGGGGTTCACAAGTTCAACACCACTTAACCACATTTATCCAAATTCCGAAATAATTACTTGAGCTTGGTTACGGCTATCACCCCAAATCAAACTTAACTTCATTAACCGGAAGTACGGCGTAATCGATTACCATCATTAACTCTGCAGAGGTGCTCAGCTTTACCCACAAGATATCAACGACCGTTAATGCCAACTCGAGTTAACACGCAACTTAAATGCGTGCGGCCGGGCCGAGATTATCACAGCATTTCGTTTAATCATTCCTGTTCTTTTAGTTGTTAACCGATAGATATCAGCTACTTTGGACTCACAGTCCCCATTAGCATCTACCGTTGTGAGAACCAGGAATGTCACTATTCCCGTTCCACCTCTCCCCCGGTATACTTCCCTGCCGGGAAGGCCGGTCCCCATTCTCCCACGAGAATAGTTACTAACAGAAGTCCAATTATTATCTCAGGAATGATTAACATACTGAGCTATGTCGGATATGGGTCCATCGACCAGTCCGACCTGTGGTTGAGCGGGAACTAAGTTATTTACTTTGCTCAAGGGGGTCATTATCCTTACACTGCCAAAGATCAAGCCTTCATTCACCACTTATCCCGGCATCCCACTCTACCGGTCATTAGTCAAACCAAGGCATCAATCATCAGCCGGGGATCGGAGTTACATCCACACCAGGATTTATCCGATGCTGTCCCCCAAACTGTAGCACTTTTACAAACACCCGAATCCGAGATTCGGCAGCACTTTATTTCCATTTTGAAAAGCATTTGAGCTAACTACAGGAATAACAGAAATTTATCTAATAATATCAACATCTAGGGTTACAAAGGATATAATAAGGTTCAATATTTCAAGGAATGTTTTATGAGCAATTTCGGCATTACCTAGGTATCATGTCATTCTAAAATACTGTTTTCAATAATTCAACATACAATAAATAATGCGATATAAAATAAATACTACTATAGCATGTCATGATTGGATCAACATGATCAAGGGTGTACGGCTTGCCTTGCTCGGCGATCGGATCGGCTGAACTGTGGTCGACGTAGTCGTTCGGGGCTCCTGTCGGGTCCAACGTCTGCTCCGGGATCTGCGTCTGCTCCTGGAACTGTCCAACGTCCGGATCTAGCGCGACAAGAACGAACGACAATAAAGAAACGGAAAACGGAAAAGAAACGGAAACTGAAAATGAAACTGAAAATCGGAACCGGGCCGAGAGAGAGAACGAAGGGCGAATTGGGCAATTCGGAATTTTGGGAACTCCGGATTGAGGAACGGAGGGCATTTTTGGAATCAGTGGATCGAAACGGTTCGGGTAGTGTCTTTGGAAAGTTTCTGGGGTCTCTGGAATTTTCGGGGCTTTTCTGGGGATTTTTTCGGAATTTAAAATGATTTTCGGAATTAATAAAATGATTTATTAACTCCAAAAATTGAAAACACTGTTGGAACAGTGTTGGCCCGGCTTCTTGCGCGGAAATGGGCCGTGGCCCACGCAAGTGGCGAAGCGGTAGGAGCACTGGAACCCTAGGGTTCCTGGCGGCACGGCTGGCGGCGGCGGCGGCCACGGCGGCCGGAGCCGAGGGAGGGAAAGGCGCGGGAGGGAGAGGGGTCTCACCGGAAGCGGGAGCGGGGCGAGGAGCTAGATGCGGGCTGGTGGCTTTTTATAGCCGGCCGCGAGGAGAGAGGCGACGGCGGCGACACTGGCGCGGGCGCGGCGTCACGCGAGCGACGGCCAGACGCTGGGCGGCGCGAGCGGCAAGGGCGATTGGCGAGGGCGGCGCTGGCAAAGCGGCAGCGGCGGCCGAGGCGATCGGGGACCAAGCGGAGGCGCGCGCGCGGGCGCGCAGCGCGGCGGGCGTATGCAGCCTGGCACGAGGCGACGGGGACGGGTTGGCTGGGCCAGGCCCACGAGGAGAGAGGCCGTGGGCCGAAGGCCAACGGGCCGAAGGCCCAGAGGAATTTGGCCCAAAACCAAAAACGAAACAAAACCAATTAAAAGCAATTTCAAACTTCCAGATTCAAAAATTTGAATCCGAAATTTGAAAGAACTCCCAGATTAAATTCATTTTGAATTTTGGATCGTTTCAACCTACCCCACTTAAAACAAATCTCGTCCCCGGGATTTATTCCTCCTGGGGAGCGGTTGGGAAAACTACTGCTGCAAAACCCGATTCCTTTTTCCAAGGTTTTATCCGAGGTGCGATTCTTCCACAGCACTCGGTAGACAATCACCACTTCTGTATCTGAAACTTACCAGTAATGTTGTCTGTTGGCCTTGTTGTTCCTTTGAAGGTAACATGATGGACTCTTCCTTGGACTTGTCCCGATGTGTTCTGACCTTGACTGCTTGGGTTTCCTTCTGACTTAACCGGTATTTTTAGGTATCCTCGGGTTTGGGACTGCTGTTGTCGAGGTACCGACTGCATGCTGGTGGGGGCGGAGGCTGACGCCCGTGATCTAGCCACCACTGTTGGTAGATCCCTATGTGGACAGTACTGCCTGATGTGTCCGGGCTGTCCACAGTGGAAACATCCTGAAGTCTTTTGGGGACAATCTCTGACAAGGTGGTTCCCATTGCAATTATAGCAACTTAGTGTCCCAGATTGGGTGGAGGTGGAACTTGACTGCTGTCCGCTTGTAGCTGGCCTCTTGTTTGGAAATCCGGAGGAAAAGGCTGGGGTCATTCCTCCGTATTGGGCGGAAGAGTGCATCCTCTGCTCATAAGCTTTCCTCTTTCTAGTGTCCTCCAAATCATTCCTGGTCTCCTCTGAGACTATCAGCTTGTCCACCATAGATGACAGGTCCTTGAAGTCTATAGCTGATATATGGAACTTCAAATTCTTCTGCAATCCTTCAAAAAATCGCTCCATCTTTTTGGCTTCAGTGTCTACTTCTCCTGGCGTGTAGCGGGCTAGGTAGTTGAATAGGTGGAGGTACTCGATCACTGTTAGTCCTCCCTGATGGAGAGCTAAAAATTCTCTTCTCTTTGACGCCATTAATCCAGCTGGTATGTGGGCTTTCCTGAAAGCGTCTTCGAATTCGATCCATGTGATCACTTGTCCATTTTTCATTGTTTGGAAATTCATCCACCATGATGCTGCTCGTCCTTGTAGCTGATGTGATGCGTAAAGGACTCTTTCGTTGTCAGTGCACTGGATCGTGTCCAACTTCCTCTGAATATCTCGGATCCAGTCATCTGCTGCCAAAGGGTCAATCGGGGTCGAAAATATAGGGGGGCTGGTCTTTTGGAAGTCAGACCACCTAGATCCGCCTATATTTCCGTTTTGTCCATTTATGTTTCTTTGATTGAAACCCTGAAGTCCTGCAATCAAGTGTTCCAACAACTTCTCCATCATTTTCTCTTGTCGCTGTTCTGCCAGATACCGGTTCTTCTCCATTGCTGCCAGGACTTGTGCGAGGTTGACTGGGTTGCCGGTTGACTCTTCATCACTGCCGGGGTTGCTATTCTGTTGTTCTCCTCTGATGTCTCCCATGGTCTTAATTCCGACTTTCTCTTTCGGTCTGCAGCAGGGTTTTGAAAAAAGCCGAAGACGAGTAAGAATTAGGGTACGGGGTGAGAGTAGCAAGAATAGAGGGTTTAGACGAATTGAGGGAATTTTTTTGAATTAGACGGGGTATATAGATAGTTAAGGCAACCAAAATCACAGAAATAGTGAACTTAGCATTTTTATAATATGGATTATACGCAAAACCATTTTAAGGTTCGGTATAACCCATCTTACATTACAAAAGCCTAAAGCAAGAAGGGCACAACTTCTATGACTAATGGTCTAACTACTGCTGACGGCATCACCTCCGAGCGAAGATCGCCGAGGAATTTGAAATTCAGACGAGCAGACAAAACTTTTAAAACAAAACTGAGAGGGATCAGAAGCTCTAAAGAAGACAAGGTAGCAGGGGAAGAAGGAGACAGCAATAATACTTATATTTTCGAAATTCATTTTGTTTGTAAGTCGAATAATTTTGTAAAGATTTTCCTATACCAACCTAAGGTCTTAATCTATGGTCAAGCCAAGGCTCTAATACCACTTGTGACGGACCGCCTTTTTAGGGGCAGTGCGAAAACTCACAACAGTTACCCAGGAAGACTAACTGTTGGAAAACAAGAGTAAAATTACCAGGCAAAAGCGAATCCAACTCCTTTTATTCAATATAGGGCCTAACGGCCAGGGTTTTTACAAAAGAGGGCGCAGCAGGGCCCTAAGTACATTACCAAAACACCGCACAGGCAGGCCTGAGCAAAAGACCAAGACCTCAAAACCAAACGAGATCGCCATCTACGACTTCCTGAAACGCTCCAGCTTCTTCAAACTCTGAAAGGGGTCGGGGTTTGCAAGGGTGAGTACGGGAGTACTCAACAAGTCGTACGGAGAACTCTGAATACTTATATGCAGGGGATTATCCAATGGAAGGGACTAGGGTTTAAGTATCTGGATGCAGTTTTCTTTTCCAATTCATTTTACATTTGAAGCACAGACCACAAATAATAGTAAGGGGGGGGTTCACAAGTTCAACACCACTTAACCACATTTATCCAAATTCCGAAATAATTACTTGAGCTTGGTTACGGCTATCACCCCAAATCAAACTTAACTTCATTAACCGGAAGTACGGCGTAATCGATTACCATCATTAACTCTGCAGAGGTGCTCAGCTTTACCCACAAGATATCAACGACCGTTAATGCCAACTCGAGTTAACACGCAACTTAAATGCGTGCGGCCGGGACAAGATTATCACAGCATTTCGTTTAATCATTCCTGTTCTTTAGTTGTTAACCGATAGATATCAGCTACCTTGGACTCACAGTCCTCATTAGCATCTACCGTTGTGAGAACCAGGAATATCACTATTCCCGTTCCACCTCTCCCCCGGTATACTTCCCTGCCGGGAAGGCTGGTCCCCATTCTTCCACGAGAATGGTTACTAACCGAAGTCCGATTATTATCTTAGGAATGATTAACATACTGAGCTATGTCGGATACGGGTCCACCGACCAGTCCGACCTGTGGTTGAGCGGGAACTAAGTTATTTACTTTGCTCAAGGGGGGTTCATTATCCTTACACTGCCAAAGATCAAGCCTTCATTCACCACTTATCCCGGCATCCCACTCTACCGGTCATTAGTCAAACCAAGGCATCAATCATCAGCCGGGGATCGGAGTTACATCCACACCAGGATTTATCCGATGCTGTCCCCCAAACTGTAGCACTTTTACAAACACCCGAATCCGAGATTCGGCAGCACTTTATTTCCATTTTGAAAAGCATTTGAGCTAACTACAGGAATAACAGAAATTTATCTAATAATATCAACATCTAGGGTTACAAAGGATATAATAAGGTTCAATATTTCAAGGAATGTTTTATGAGCAATTTCGGCATTACCTAGGTATCATGTCATTCTAAAATACTGTTTTCAATAATTCAACATACAGTAAATAATGCGATATAAAATAAATACTACTATAGCATGTCATGATTGGATCAACATGATCAAGGGTGTACGGCTTGCCTTGCTCGGCGATCGGATCGGCTGAACTGTGGTCGACGTAGTCGTTCGGGGCTCCTGTCGGGTCCAACGTCTGCTCCGGGATCTGCGTCTGCTCCTGGAACTGTCCAACGTCCGGATCTAGCGCGACAAGAACGAACGACAATAAAGAAACAAAAAACGGAAAAGAAACGGAAACTGAAAATGAAACTGAAAATCGGAACCGGGCCGAGAGAGAGAACGAAGGGCGAATTGGGCAATTCGGAATTTTGGGAACTCCGGATTGAGGAACGGAGGGCATTTTTGGAATCAGTGGATCGAAACGGTTCGGGTAGTGTCTTTGGAAAGTTTCTGGGGTCTCTGGAATTTTCGGGGCTTTTCTGGGGATTTTTCCGGAATTTAAAACGATTTTCAGAATTAATAAAATGATTTATTAACTCCAAAAATTGAAAACACTGTTGGAACAGTGTTGGGCCGGCTTCTTGCGCGGAAATGGGCCGTGGCCCACGCGGGCGGGGCGAGCGGCAGGAGCCTGGGAACCCTAGGGTTCCCAGCGGCAATGGCCGCGGCCAGCTATGGCGGCGGCTCGACCCGCACGGCCGAGCGAGGAGGAAAAGGCGCGGGGAGGGAGAGGGGTCTCACCGTGAAGCGGGGAGCGGGCGAGGAGCTAGAGGCGGTGGGTGGCTTTATAGCCGGGCCGCGAGAGAGAGGCGACGGCGACACGGCGCGAGCGGCAGCGGCGGCGAGGGCGGGGCGCTGGCAAAGCGGGCGGCGCGGGTCGAGGCGATCGGGGACCAAGCGAGGCAGCAGCGGCGGCGGGCGCGTGGCAGAATGGCGCCGAGGCGACGGACGGTTGGTCGGGCCAGGCGAGAGAGAGGCCGTGGGCCGAAGGCCAACGGGCCGAGTAAACGGGAAACTGGCCGAAGGCCCAGAGGAATTTGGCCCAAAACCAAAAACGAAACAAAACCAATTAAAAGCAATTTCAAACTTCCAGATTCAAAAATTTGAATCCGAAATTTGAAAGAACTCCCAGATTAAATTCATTTTGAATTTTGGATTTCTCGGACTAAAATGAAAAACCGAACTGAATTAATCGAAGTATTTCGGTTTGATTAATTCGGTTTTTCGGTTGACCGAAATATGAATAAACATCATGTATATTAGATTTTATACTTCTCATATCGCAACATAGAGTAGATATAAGCCCACACAATATTCATCTGTCATTACAGTATAAGCATAGTAGAACATATGAACATACCACATATATGCATAAGATGTTAGAACATAAAAATAGTTCGGTAGCTTTAGAAAGAATATTATAAAAGTGATTTTGTATATATGTTATTTGGTTATTTTGATCTTTAGAATAAGAAAACCGAACCAAATACTAAAAATCGAATTATATTAAAACAGAAATTGAACCGAAAACCGTAAACCGAAAAACTGAAATAATCGACTAATTTAGTTTCGATTTAAAAATGCCCACCGATATTTATGCATCAGTAAAAACAAGGATAGTACTACCTTGCATTCTTAAACAAAAGTATTTTAATGCGCCCACCGAGTTGTCATTGAGTTTTCTCTCTGGTCATAAAAAAAAAAGTGACGCACTAGATCGTGTGATGTCTAACTATATTGATGTTAACAGGGATATTGTTTAGAATAGATAGTTTACATACATAAAAAATAATGTGAGCCAATTTATCATATTGACCGTAAAAAAAAAAAAAAAAAAAAAAAAAAAAAAAAAAAATTGCAGAGGCAGTCTATACAAAAATTTTTTTTCTTACTTGACGTTTTTTACTTTTCATTTTTTATAACCTTATATTAAGATATACTATTAATAGATAACAATATAAAAATTTTAGCATAAATAGAATGATATAGTTTGAGCAGTACTTGTATGTTTTCCCTCTCAATATAAGTTGCACAAATCTTAAAACAAACTAAAGGATAAATATTCATCATCTATCATTCGTTTATGCTTTAATATTTGAAATGACCCAAAATTCAAAATGAATTTAAATTTGAATTTGATTTTTGGATTTGGTTTTTATTTGCATTTTTTGGTTTTTGGGCCATTTCCTTTGCATTCTTGGGCTGCCGACCCGTCTCCTTTCTGGCCCGTTTCGGCCTGCTCATCCCGGCCCGGCCTGCTCGCACCGGCCGCCGTCCCCGCTGCCTCCGGCGCCGCCGCCACGCGCGTCCGCGTCCACATCGCCGTCCCATCCACACGTCGCGTCGTGCGCCGCTCGCCAGACGTCGCCACGCCGCCTCTCGCGGTCCCGTCCGCGTGACGCGCACGCCGCTTCCACGTCGTTGTCCTGTCGCCGCATGCCGGGCCGCGAGCTCGCCTCTCTCTCGCCCGGCGCTATAAAAGCCGCCGCCTCCGCCGCTCTCTCGCCCGCTCCTCGCCACGCCTCCCCGTGGTGAGCGCCCTCACTCCGGCCGCCGCCATCGCCGCTCGGCTCAGCTGGCGCGCCGTCACCCGCACCTGCCCTAACCCTAGCCGCTCCGCCTGTCGCATTGGGCGAGGCCACCCGGCTACGCCTCGCCCGCGCCAAACCGGCCACCAGGCCGCTTGCCCGAGTGGGCCTCAGCCCATCCCCGCGTTAAAGCCAGCCCGTTACTGTTTTAAACAGTAATTCCATTTTTGGAATTTTAATTCATTTATTAATTCCGAAAAATCATTTTAAACTCCAGAAAAATCCCCAAAAAATCCCGAAAAATTTCAGAGATCCCAGAAACCCACCGAATACATATTCCGAACCATTTCGACCCACTGAATCCAAAAGTGACCTTCGCTCTGCAATCCGGAGTCTCCAAAATTCCAAAATGCCCAATTTGCCCTCAGTTTTCTCTCCCGGCCCGTTTCCGTTCCCGGTTTCGGTTTCGATTTCCGTTTTCTTTCAGTTTCTTTTCGTTTTTCATTTGTTTATTGTTGTTTGGCTCTTTCGCGCTAGATCCAGTAGCCGACCAGTTCGAGGAGCAGCAGCAGTACCCGGAGCAGGAGCCGAACCCGATAGGAGCCCAGAACGACTACGTCGACTACGGTTCAGCCGATCCGATCGCCGAGCAAGGCAAGCCGTACACCCTCGATCATATTGAACCTATTCATGCCATGTATACTTAGTAATTATTTTATACCGCATTATTTTGCTGTATGTTGAATTATTGAAATCCGGTATTTTAGAATGACATGATACCTAGATAATGCCGAATTGCTCATTGAACTTCCTTGAAAAATATTGAATTCCAAATAAATCCTTGTAACCCTAGGAAGTATATATACCTTGTTAAGTTAGATACTATTCAGGTTAGTATGATCTCAAAATCTCGGAAAATGGAAATAAATGCTGTCGAGCCGCTGGCTCGGTTGTTTTGGAAATGTGCTACAGTCTGGGGGGCAGTATTGGATAAATCTCGAGTGGATGAGATTCCAATCCCCGACTGATGATTATGCCTTGGTTTGTCTGGTGGTCGGTACTGTGAGTACCAGAATGGGTTGGTGAATGGAAAGGTTTGGTCTTTGGCAGTATAAGATTAAGAACCCCCTTGAGCAAAGTAAATAACTTAAGTTCGCGCTCAACCACAATTCGGAATGGACAGCGAGCCTATCTCCGACATAGCTCGGTACGTAAACCATTCCTGAAATAAAATTTGAATAATTTGGTGGACTATTCCCGGTGGAGAATAGGGATCGGCCTCCCTGGCAAGGGAGTATACCGAAGGGGTAGAACAGGAATAGACCAGAGTGTCATTCGCTGGTTCTCACAACGGTAGGTGCTAATGGGGACTGTGAGTCCAAGGTAGCCGTATACCTATCGGTTAACAACTAAACACAGGAATGGTTTAACGAAATGCTGTGATGGTCTCGACCCGGCCGCATGCATTTAAGTTGCATGTTTGTTAGCGCTTGGCATTAACGGTCGTAGATATCTTGTGGATAAAGCTGAGCATCTCTGCAGAGTTAATCAAATGGTAATCGATTACGCCGTACTTCCGGTTAATGAAGTTAGGTTTGAATTGGGGTGATACCCGTAACCAAGCTTAAGTAATTGTTTTGGTGAATTTGGTGAATATGGATAAGTGGTGTTGAACTTGTGAAACCCCCTACTACTTAATTATGGTTTGTGTTTCAAATGTAAAATGAGTTATAAAATAAAACTGCATCCAAATACTTACAACCCTATTGCCATCCTTTGAATAACACCCCTGCATATAGTATTCAGAGTTCTCTGTACGACTTGTTAAGTACTCCCGTACTCACCCTTGCAAACCCCGACCCTTTCAGAGTTTGAAGAAGCTGGAGCGTATCAGAAATACGTAGATGGCGATCTGGTTTGGTTTTGAGGTCTTAGTCTTTTGCTCAGGCCTGCCTGTGCGGTGTTTTGACTGTAATATATTCGGGCCCTACTGCGCCCTCTTTTGTACAAACTCGGCCGTTAGGCCTTATATTGAATAAAAGAGTTGAATTCGCTTTTGCCTGGCAATATACTCTTGTCTCTCCCGGCAGCTAATCATCCTGGGTAGCTATGGAGGCGTACGATTCTGTCCCTAAAAAGACGGGCCGTTACAATATTTATATAATTTAAAAAAATTACAGAAGCAACTCTCGTATGGTTTTTATATATAGAATATCGAAAGGAAGGGAGAGCCACGTGACGGCGAGGCCTCGAGAAATCGCACACGTTTGATTTGCTTGCGCGATTTACACCAAGAGCTGTGCAGTGCAAAATTGCAGTCAAACCCAAAGAAAGAAATCGCAGACACACACTTGTCGTGGGTAAAGGAGACGATTCAAAGCAGCGCTCTTGGCGATGGCCCCTCACCTCTCCCCTTTCCAGCCAAAATAAATACGAGTCGGAGCAGGACGCAATTCCATCCTCCCCCGATCCCATCTCGTCATCCAACCAAATCTCGGATCCCGCTCGTCTCGAGTCAAGGCCAGCAGTATAAATCAAACACCCACACGAACCGGAGCCCCCCCCCCCCGAGAAAATCGCACGATCGAATTGCCAACAAGCTACGGCAAGAACACCCACCCATACATCCATCCATACATACGACTCAGAGCTCGCAAGCTAGCTCGATCGGTCACGACCAACCTTTCTTGATTGCTCCTGGTTGTCGCTCGCTCGCTTTCTTTGTGTGGATCCTGTAGCTAAACCTCCCTCTGGCTGTGTTTGTCCCGGTCCTTGGATCCCCCGCCCAGATTAAGGCTCCTGCTAGGTGAATCCGAGCTGTAGTACGAGGAGTTTAGTTTGGTTGGTCGATCGGGAACCATGGTGGCGGCGGCGGCGGTGGCTGAGCAGGTGGTGGCGGAGCTCCGGGAGGCGTGCGCGACGCCGGCGTCGCGGCTGAGCGAGGTGGCGGCGGCGCTGGAGGAGGAGATGAGGGCGGGGCTGGCGGAGGAGGGCGGCAGCAAAGTTAAGATGATCATCTCCTACGTCGACAACCTCCCCAACGGGTAATAGCTTGCTCATCCTCGGTTCTTGATTAGCCCTTTCCATTCTTCGTTCTTGCAAAGATTTCTTGGAAGAAGGGAGCATGAACAGAACGGGAAAATATATATCTTGTTTTTGCTTTGATTTCAAACGAGTTTTAGGTGCTGGAAACAAAATCAAATCTTGATGTTTTGCCTGGTTTTAGTTCGTGACGACTACTTACTAGTAGTAGCTTGCTAAGCCCCTTGCTTAAGTTGGTAATGACAGAGTTTGAGGCAATAGTTTTTTTTCTCTCTTAGGTCCCGTTTGGCAACTCGGTTACCAAGATGTTTCTACTAAAATTTAGGAGAAACCTAACCAAACGGGTTAAAACTCGGAACGATTCTCCTCGAAACGTTTCTTCTTTTTTCACACCGTAGCTAATCACCCTTAACCCCGTTTCTACTAGTTTCTACTAGAATCTGGAACCGTACCAAACAGTTTACAGAAAATGATTATGATTCTACCTGAAACGTTTTTACTAAGAATCTGAAATCGTTTTCGTTTCTACTGGAATCTGAAACCGTACCAAATGAGGCATAAGGCTTAGCTACAAGCTTGAACTTCTCGTCAAGGTTCCAAATCTCGTTTTGAGTTAAATCTCGGAGGTTCCCGAAATCCGAAATTTCGGTGAGATTCGGAAATTTCGGACAAAATCCGGACGAATTGCAAAAAACCAAATTTCAAATCCGGTTTTTTTTCTACCGGGAAATCCGAGATCTCGGATGAAATCACCGAGATCTCGGCCGAAATCACCGAGATCTCGGCCAAATTGAACCGGCTCAAAAATGGTTCAAAATACGTCAAAAAATTTTGAAATTTTTTTTGGATAGTCCTAACACATCACTAATGTTTCCATAAAAATTTGAGATGATGATCAATCATGAGGAATTTTAAAAAAATCTAACAGTGGTAAAGTCGTGATAAAAATCGTATATAAAATCAATTTTTGATTTTTCAAATGTAACAAATGAACTTCAAGTTATTTGAAAAGTTTTATATATGTTCCTATGTATTAAGGGAGGCTCTTTCTTTGAAACCACCTGCAGTTCTGAGAGAGATTCTTTCTTTGAAACCACCTGTAGTTTTGAATTTTGACCAGTAAGAAAAGATCAATGCCATAAATATGAGCGCTGATCATGTATATATGAATCCCCGTCCATATATACATAGGTGATTTAGTACTTTACCCATTTATAAATACATGTTATCTTAGGTTTTAAATTTTGTTTTTCAATATATGTCATTCAATAATTTTGAAGTGGGTTTTGTACCACTGTTTCCACTCAACTATTCTCTCATAGTCATACACAGATTGATTCCAACTATCAATGTCAGTATCAGATATCATTTCTTTCTGCTGTTTCAATGCATTAGAAAAGTTCCTATGTATTAAAAAAGTTCAAACCACTTTAGAAAATTTTGAAATTTTTTGTGAATGGTCCTAACACATCCATAATATTCCCATAAAATTTTCAGAAGATAATCAATATTGAAAAATTTTAAAAAATTCGAAAATTCCTAACCGACATATTGATCCGACCAAAAAATGGTCAAAAATATGTTAAAAATTTTTGAAATTTTTTGTGGATGATCTTGATCCTAAACCCAAGCTAATACAATGCACAAAAATCAAAATCCGGCAAAAAAACATCAAATCTCGCCCGAGATTTCGCCCGAGATTGCCAAGATCTCGCCGAGAAATCCGAGATTTGAATTTTTAAAATTTTTTTGAATTTTCCAGGATTTTGAATCTCGGAGGGGTCCGAAATCCGAGATTTCGCCGAATTTTGGACCCTTGCTTCTCGTGTTGCCAGAGGCAGTAGTACGTTGCATGTGTCTTGAATTGGATGGTTCTCTTGTTCACTCTGTTTACAGCGCTAAACCTTGACCCTATCAGGTATACAATTTAAGTTTTAGTATGCGTTTAGACGTTCTAGCGCCTGCGCGCGTGGCCGTCCGCGTGCCTGCATCGGTGTCACCGCGGTAGCACGTGTCTGCCTTGGCGCTCGCGTACGTGTCCGCGTGTGACGTGGCAATATTTTGTCTCCTCAGGAATAGCATACTTACAAATCTACACGTGCAAAACAGGAGAAGTTACTCCCTCCGTTCAACTGTACGGGTCATATTACCAAATAGATAATAAAAATGATTACGTTATCCTTGATTATTATCTAAAAGTATTGTATCTATTATGTATGTGAAAAATATAAAGTAAAGATAGATTTTTATTAAGGGCATAGAAAATATCATACTAATTTTTTATTGGAATACAAAAAACTCCCTATATCCGTAAAGGGTTTTGATAAGTTTCATCCGGATGTTTTCTTTAGCAACCATCATCCAAATTCCTGATCATTAGATTTGCTTTCAGATCAATGTACGGCCCCCCTGAATTCGAGGTGGGTTGATTCTACGGATGTGTGTTTTGATCATACGGTCCAAAATTTGGTTTTTTTTTGGACAAAAACATCCGGATGATGCCTATACACTCCCATTTATAAATAAGAAGTTGAAAAAATACCTTATAAGCTTAGACCGAGAAAGCACCGTTACAGAGTTTAGTACCGTTTCAGGGTTTTGCCAGATTGTTCTTCAGAAGAAAAAAAAAAGCAGGGTTTTTACACCACTGCATGCATTTGTTTTTCATGATCTGTTTGCTTACATCCTTGCGCTACTGAATTTGATCAGGAGCGAAGAGGGCTTGTTCTACGCGCTGGACCTCGGGGGAACCAACTTCCGCGTGCTGCGCGTGCAGCTCGCCGGGAAGGAGAAGCGCGTATTCAAGCGCGAGGCCAGGGAGGTCTCCATTCCTCCCCATCTAATGTCAGGCAGCGCCTCGGTGAGTTGGGAGCTTCGTAATCTCAGCGCCCCGTTTAGTTGCAGCTTCTCATTCCTGATGTTCTTGTGCCTTTTCGCAGGAGCTGTTTGCCTTCATCGCCTCAGCGCTGGCCAAGTTCGTCGCCGACGAAGGCCGCAATAGCCTGTCCGATGGCAAGCAGAGAGAGCTTGGGTTCACGTTCTCTTTCCCTGTCAGGCAGTCGTCGATCGCGTCGGGCACGCTCATCAAGTGGACCAAGGCGTTCTCGATCGATGATGCGGTAGCTATTGTCCTTAATCCGAACAAACCCGTTTGTTAATTGTGGGCGCATCAATGCCAATGCGCAACTTATGTCGGAACTATACCGTTCTTTGGGAGAGTTGTTTTTCTGAAATTGTAATAACTTCTCTGGAAATACGACAGGTCGGCGAAGATGTAGTAGATGAATTGCAGACGGCCATGGAGAAGCAAGGTCTGGACATGCGCGTGTCCGCGTTGGTTAGTTCTGTTCTGATCTGATCTGATATGATCATATTTGTGTCATCATTGTTGTCCAACAAACAAAATCTTGACACTACTTGTTCGTGGTTCAGATCAACGACACTGTCGGGACACTGGCTGCGGGAAGCTACTACGACGAAGATGTTGTCGTCGGCGTGATAATAGGTACCGGCTCAAACGCCGCATATGTTGAAAAGGCAAATGCCATACCAAAGTTGGAAGGCGAGCTACCAAAATCAGGAAACATGGTAAGGCTCAAAGACTCTTTCACTTCAAGCAACTGGTGTATACCCACTGCACAAAATCATCTTTCGCAATCTTCTCACGGTACTTCATTTTCCGCATTTCAGGTTATCAATACAGAATGGGGAAACTTCTACTCATCATGCCTTCCTATCACGGAATATGATGAGGCATTAGATGAGGAGAGCTTAAACCCGGGGGAGCAGGCAAGTTCCTATCCACACGAGATATGCATAATTCTCTTAGTTCTCAATTCATGTTAAAGCTTCATTACTTACACTGTTTAACTATGGCTTGTTTCCAGATCTTCGAGAAGTTGATTTCAGGGATGTACCTTGGCGAAATCGTGAGGAGGGTGCTCCTTAAAATCTCCTCGCAGTCGTCGATTTTCGGCAATGTCAAACGCACCAACCTCAATGCTCGCTTCATCCTGAAGACGCCCGATATCTCTGCGATGCACCACGACGAAACATCTGATCTGAGGATCGTGGCCGAAAAACTGGCAGAAAACCTCAAGATCAAAGGCACGTCCTTGGAGACGAGGAAGATGGTGGTCGAAATCTGCGACATTGTGACCAGCAGGTCTGCCCGGCTGGCCGCGGCAGGGATTGTTGGGATCCTCAGGAAGATCGGGAGAAGCACCCCCGGCGACGACCGGAGTATGGCCGTCGCCATCGACGGCGGCCTCTTCGAGCACTACACCGAATTCCGGCAGTGCCTGGAGAGCACGCTGAGCGAGTTGCTCGGCGACGAGGCGTCCAAGTCGGTGTCCGTCAAGCTCGCGAACGATGGGTCTGGTCTCGGAGCTGCCCTGATCGCAGCTGCTCACTCTCAGTATCTGAATTGATCAGTGTGTTCATAACGCGAGTTTCAGCTTTCCTGACTTGTGCTGTTGTTACAGGATTTTTTTAAATAATACTTTTTTTTGAAAATTTACAGAAATAGCATGCCAAAGCAAAAAATTACAAAAATACCAACCTGTCGCTATTTCATTTATAATAGAGCGCTCTACCACCAACTGTTACGTGAGTTCAATATTTACGACAAAGTATCCTACTGCCAATTGAAATGGCGATAGAGACCTATCGCCAATTCAAATGGTGATAAAGTATTTTTGCAAATTTTTGCTTTAGCATATTGTTTTTAAATTTTTTTAAAAAAATATTATTTAAAAAATTCAGTTGTTACAGTGTCTCAAACTTTTGTACATTTCAAAGTCCTATCAAACAAATTCTCAAATGCAAAAGGGCCTTGTGTGTGTTCTTGCAGTCTCCACCGTGTAAAGTTCTAAACTGAATTAGAGCGGTATGAAATGGAATCGAATTTTGGTTTCATCATCTTAGTTTGGCTGCCTACATTTTTAGACACAGCTGATTTTTGCTTCTCACATTAAATGAAGATTATATTTATATAATCTCATGGACGACTGTCACCTAGACTCCCGAAGTATCTCTTAGGTCCCTAAAAGTAGTACAATTTCAGTATTACTTAGGTCCCTAAATTTGAAGATTACCACAAAGTCAACTTGTGAAACGTTTAACTTCGGTCATTTCGACTTATAAACGGCTAAAATGCATATATTACGTCGAATGATCGAAATAAGGGTACAGCAATGGTGTTGATCATTGCATAACCCCAAATTGCCAAATTGATCATCCAACTAAACGATTAGCATTAGTTCAACATATCTATTCAATTGACATGTAATTGGTTCTAGATAATCAGTAGTCATTGCAATTTGAATGATCACACTAGAACATTAACATTTAGCTAATTATGATTAATTCATCACACAAATTAGCAACTTTGATTGATAAGTGGCACTTTATTACAAATTTAGAGAAGTTAATTTTGAAGTCCAGGAACCTAAGTGATACTTATGCAAGTTCAGGAACCTTCAACCCTTTAATAATTATAAATTTGAAATTAATTTTAGGGTTCGATATTTTTCAAGAGATTTTCAAATTTTGGTAAATTAATTTGGACTATGACTTCTCAAAAAGAAATTTTTTTAAAAAATTCCACCTTCATATTAGTGAACATAAACACCCCTGCGACGTCTAGAATGGTGACACCGTCAAATAATTTCGCTAATATAAACCTATCAATTGATGAAGCAATGGCAATAACACAAACACTAGCATGACCGTGAAGCCAATAATAACATCAGAAACAACAAGCGCTCGTGAATGTATCAACATCAGTAACATGTTTAACATAAACGTCTGCATTAAGTTCGGCAAGTACAAACAAAGATATTCATTTTTTGTTCTAGCAGCGGTGCGAAAAAAAGCACAAATTCTGAGTACGACTGCTTGTCCAAATGTAAGCACATAAGATCACTCTTCCATGGCATCGCCCTCGGTGACCTCAACCTTCGGCTTCAGCTGTGTGATCTTTGTGGATAATACCTCTGCAAATAAGAAAAGGATTATATGTAACTTCGTAACGCTCAACTTCACTCTGTATATTCTGTAACATTAATCAGACAATTACCAGTCTGCCCCTTGGTGAAGCTGTATCCCTTCGAACTAACGTAAGTCCTTGGATTTGGCAGCTGGTGGTTTCTCAAGTAGTCTGTCTTCCCCTGGTAATGTTAGCAGGAGACTTGGTTAGTGAAGCAGGGGAAATAAAAACACACACTACCACTTTGAATCAAAATAACAAAAACATCTTCAGGTGCTTCAATCAAACCTAACATGCTCTGCTAATTTCTTAAGATTATAAATAGAAACATCTGGCCTTATTTTTGTTTCGAGGGTACCTAGATAGTCAATGCAACTGTATATCAACTGCTGATTATTACACAGGTTGGCATCTTACAATTTGCTCCCACATGGCAAAAGGAAAAATGCAGCTTCATAGATTACTGCCTTGAACGTTTGAATAGAAAAGGGTGCATAGATACTTCAATTGAGCATTTGATTTACTAGAAATTACAACGAGAAATGTAAGTAAACCATGTGCAATAAAGCCTATCAAAGTAGAGAAGCACAAGTAAAATGGCATGAAGATAGTTTGGAATTTCATTCTCTAAAAAGTAAACATTTCATCTGTGTGTTAACATTTGCAGATAGTATTTGTCAATTTCAGGTAATGTACGGAACAGTTATGTACCTTGGTTATTACACAAACATCCACATTGCTGCCACTACCCAAGTCATTGAAGATACCAGCACAGATTGCCTCAGATACAAGCTGTATTCCCTCCTCCCTCTAGAGTATAAAAAGAAATCAGTTAATACACATAAAACATTATACAATATTATTTTTTGCAAACTAAAAACAAGCACTATCATCCACAAATGCAGGAACTATTACATTGGTCCACTTACTGTGAGGCCTTCTTTGTACTTTGATTCAAACACCGACATTGCGGCGAGGGATCCTGAACCCATCGTGGCAAAAGGAAGGGTATCTGTGGAGCCATGCGGATAAACCTGTGCATTCAAAAGTTAACGCTACACTGTATCTCTTTTATCAGAAATTCAACAACAATTACTCAGTTACTCACAGTGTGTAGATGTGGTCCAGTAACATCTACTCCGCCAAGAACAAGGGCAGCACTGACATGGCCTTGATAGCTATAAAATAATGGCATAAACAGTTGAGATGTTTACAGTAAACTGAAATTATGCTAATGCATGTGTGAGTGAGAGAGCACCTAAAAAGATGTGATTTCAGTAGTGTAAGAGCAGTTACAACCCTTGACTCACGACCAGTTGCATAACGGTGAAGATGTAGCTGGGAGCTGACCATATCTGGAGTGAAAGCAAACATGATGTTTTTGTCGAAGTGATGACTTATCTAGCTCCCCTTATCTCCTTTTTTTTCCCCAAATCTAGCCCCCTCCCAAGATGATTTGCAAATCTAGCCCCCTTCACTGTGCTTCCGCGCTTCCCTACCGCAGGAGTCGGCTTGCCGCGCCCCGGGAGCAAGCTCCCGGGGCACTAGCGACGGCGGGCGTGGGAGTGTGCGCTGCCACGGCAGCCGAGCGCGAGAGGCAGGCACAGGCAGGGAAGCCGGCCTGCCATGGCCGGCGAGCGCGGGAGGCTGCCTCCCATGGTAGGGGAGCGTGGCAGCACGGTGGAGGGAGCTAGATTTGCAAATCATCTCAAGA
The DNA here is from genome assembly GCA_036346355.1 of Rhipidocladum racemiflorum. Classification (NCBI taxonomy): domain Eukaryota; kingdom Viridiplantae; phylum Streptophyta; class Magnoliopsida; order Poales; family Poaceae; genus Rhipidocladum; species Rhipidocladum racemiflorum. Next base: position 33,662,453 of record CM070578.1, on the reverse strand, counting down.
GGGCGCTAGATTTGGAAAAAAGGAGGTAAGGGGGGCTAAATAAGTCATCACTTTGTTTTTGTAATGGATGCATAAAGAAATTCAAGGGAACAAATGAGAATTGGAGATGACAATCTATTACTAGGTTTCTTTCTTTCTGCTATCAAGCTGTCAACGAGTTGTTCTTACCAGTTACAGCCTCAGTGTCAGCAGCAGTTCCTGCTCCACAACAATATATGTTTGGTGCCATATAATGAATTTTCTCACAGTTCTTATCGGCAACTATAGGTCCCTCGGTTGCCCTTGTGTCTGCCCCAAGAACAACTCCATCCTAGATAGAAAACATAGTTTAATACAACTTATAGTCGATTCTTCATGGCAACCATTAAAGATGCCAGTTTGAAGGCATAAATTGTACAATCCTTTCATCCAATATTAGCATATTAAGAATTACTACGAGGCTTGGAACAAACATAGACAAATAATGGTATGGAAACTTCTATACTATTTAGCAACAAATACTTTTATCATTCTTAAGCACATACTTATCGTGCACAAGGAGCAGAATGTGGGTATGTGCCACAAGCCCGCAACAGAAGGTTAACAGCTTATCAGACATAATTTCAAGTGTGTAACTTGGTACTCTTAAATAAGCTGCAGCAGCTAACATAACGACTGCTAAACTGCCCCGGTTAGCCATTATCATATCGCGCCAATCAAATTTGCATACTGTAAGGCCTCAATTGCGCGCGAGGCACACTAAAGGCCAGAAAACCACTAACAGGAGAACAAGGCCGCACCTGAAACACGAGGCCGACAATGGTGGTGCCAGTCTTCCTGAACCCGGGGACCTTGAGGCCCTTCTTCTCCAGCATGTCGTTCCTGCGGCACAGGTCGAAGTTGAACCCGCCCTTTGCCGGGAGATCCATCGATCCGACCATCCTGCACCACACCGCAAACAAATCAGGATCGCACCAACCAAATCCGGATCACGGCAACCCGCAGCCTATCCACCCCCCCAGCTCCGCGGCCTAGGTATTTACCTCGGTTCCGCACTAGCGTCGTCCCCGATCTAGCAACCAACGAACCAAACGAACAAAGCGAGAAGAAATCGCGACGGAAACCCTAGAAACCCCCCGAGCACGTTGATTTGTAGCGAGGTAAAGGGGGGGCAAAAAGAGATCAAGAACGGAATTAAGTAGCGGTAGGACGTAGGTGGATTCGGAGTAGCGCTCGTACCTGATCTCGGATCGTGAGTGGTTTGGAGACAAGGGGAGAGAGAGCTAGCTTCTTGTTCTCGTGCTCCTCCTTTTCTCTCTCGTTTGGGTCGGTGTTTCGTAGGCAGCTGCGGAGTTGGATTGGGGGAGAAGAAAGGAACGGAGTGACGGCGGCGCCAATATTCGTGCTGGGCTGAAGGTGTTGGGCTGTAGAGGTGGCATATGGGCTGTCGCAACCAAGTTTTAGGCCCTCTCTGTAGTAAGCTTTAAGGATTTATCATCTCCTTGTTACAATGCTCCCCTCTCGTTCTCTCTCTGAACAGTAACTTGCAGCTTGTACCCCTTAATTTGATTATAATTACTAGCCGAATGTTCATGATTTGCTGCGAATAAAAAAAAATTATATTACTCCTGACACGTCGAGTGGGTATTGTCAAGATCGGCTTGACTATCACATTAGCTCCACCTCCCCGCTCGATCGCATCGCGTCTCCACGCGCTCAAAACAATTTCGTCATTTTTTTATGTTTTTTGTTAAGAGAATTTTTAGGGAGATATAATTTTTTTGTTGTTATATAATATTTTTAGAATATTTAAGAAGATGAAATTTGTTTGTTAGTTTTTTTTTTTTTGTTAGATATTTTTTAAGGAGGTAGAAATAGGAGGTGGACAAGGAGAGGCAATTAGACCATCGCCAGATAGATGAACCACTACCACTAATTTCTTTTAAAGTAATAAAGATAAAAGAAACACTGGATTTAGACTTTCTTTCCACGTAACACTATGTTATGTAACATTTCCTCTCACTTTGCGTCGTTGAGATATATCTGGACTCTTAGTCCTGGTTGTTAAGATATATATGGACTTAATTTTGGTGGAAAAATTCTAAAACTACTCCTAAAGGGTTATGGATATAAATATAGCACCTCTTTGTACAAGACAAACAATCTACAATCAATAAAGAGAAAAAATTTTATATCCCTATATCCTATGATTATTTATTGCGATTATTCTTCGTCTATTTTTTATTGGTATTGAAATTGAGCTATAAAAATCGTCATCGTTTTATAACATATTATCAGCACGATTACGATCCTCGTACTATTAAATTAATCTTGCAAATTAGTCTTAATCTTTGTTCCAAGCGATCGAGGCGGCCAGCAATCGAGCTACGCGTGCGGGCATGTGCAGGCAAGCGATTCCAAGGAGCATGGCTATGAGCAGTGGGCGATCCGAGGAAAGCCGCATCCTGGCCATCCGCTCCGCCCGCCCCGACGGCCCGTGGTGCCGCCTGTGCGCCCGCAGTGTGCAGCACTGCAGCGCCTACCTGACAGCCAGTGCTAGCGAGGCCCATTTCCCGTTTTGCCAGTGGGGTCATGTAGCGACCACTAGATGGACAGCAGATGGACACCAGACACAGATCCGTGCGGTCACGATCGTACGATAAAAAAGAGAGACAAACAGTGTTTTGCTATAATACTATAAATAGTGTTTCGCACAATAAAAAACTGCACAGCATTTTAGCCCAATCAAGACTGTTCAGTTTCGATCGAACGGTCCCGCAAGAACAGCTTTAGTTGTAGTCCCCACGGGACTGCATGGTATCCCCATCCATAGACATCATGGTGGTACAGATACGGTATCTTTCCAAGCACATAAAACCCATGGCAATGGCATGCCCGAGCCGAGCGAGTACAAGTGGACGACATCGAGCTAGGCCACACCCGCACCACGCAAGAGTGTGGAGTCCACGATAGCTCTCCAAGGTCAAAAAAGATTTTTTGCCTGTATCGATCTAAATTGCATCGAATTTATAACAGCATCAAGTAACTAATCTACTGCAAGTCGTACGTAAGTTCGGAGCATACGTGAGTTAATCTTATCTGAGCATTTTTTAATACTGTGGTTTAGTTAACCTAATTACCTATATTAATTGAGCAATTAGGGTTCTAGATGGGATTATTGTTCATGGCTTAAACCATATGTACTCGTTGTCATGTGTCCTACTGGCTGAACCAACCCACGAGTCGCCATCGTCACTCCCAATGATCGTCACATGCTCGCGACGTGTGCCCGAAGCACGCCACCACCGCCGGCCGCCATTCCCCTCCTGTCAAGCACAACTGTCGATGTCACACTTGGCGCTAGGGTTGAAAACCCTAGCGCACGAGGGAAGGCCAACCCTCTTTTCAGCCGAGTGTAATGGGTCGGACCTAATCCGTTCCATGAATATAAACGGGCCACTAGCCCATCTGAAACTTGGCTCGAAGAAGAAATTATTTTGCTGATGCTGTAATTTTGTGAAAAATGACCAAAAAGTTTCACATATTACAAACAATTATTGGGATAAAGAAATTTTACTTTTCTAGACCTTGAAATTCCCAGTAATCCCAAAAAAGAATTAATAAATTATGAAAAATCATATTAAATCCTAGAAACTAATTTTTTTTTAGTTATTTGGGCTTCCATAAATTTGTAGGACATTAGACTTAGCACATATTGGACTGGGCCATCCTATGTTGAATATGATGAGAAAAATCATTAATAATTCTGTTAGCCATAGCATAAAAAATACTGACTTCATTAAACTTAAAGAAACCATGACGAGAGAGAAAGATTTAGCGAAGCTGACCGCAAATTCTTTAAGCACAATCTCAACAGAGTACAAGGGATTGTTGTCCTTTTACAACCTCTCAAACCTTTTAAGACCATCGGATCCTTGCCCTATATAAGAATATAGTGCTGAGGAATTGTAAGTTCAAGCTCCATTGGTTTTGGTGATTGGTTTTAGATTAATGCTTAATCTTTGTTTAATGACAAAACTAATCTTATGAGACTAACATGTTTATTGAGCTTATTGTCAATAGTCTCATATTTGGATGGGAAATGGAAAATTCAAGGTATGCATGCATATTTATTCTATTATTCATTACATACTTTGGATTCGAGTTAAAGTATGAATTCTCCATTATATTAACCACAAAATGTGCATTATGTTTCCAAATCCATATATTACATGGATGTACATATTTCTGGGGAGTTCAAGCTTTAACTTAAAGTTTCGTAAGTATTGATCTACTCTTCACTCCATAAATAAAGGATCAATACATTGAAACATATCAATTTAAATGAAAGTTTAAATTGGGTTCATTTGTCTTCTAATCATCAAAGAACATTTCATCATGTGTTGATGGTGTTCGTGTGATCGATTAAGGACAAATGAAGAGTTCTTGAGTAGTATGAAGCATCAGTTGCATCATATGCTCAAGACACATTTAATTCATTAAATTAATTTAGGTTGTGCTCAATCGATATAAGTGGCATCCATTATGGGTTAATGGAGTGCAAGAGATGATTGAGACAACCATGTGTTTTGGACTAACCATTTTCTATGAGTTGTGATGAAATAGGGTTAGGTCCAAGTGTTGAAAAGATGAGAAGGTTAATCAAGAAGTGATGAACAAGATGAGATAGCCGGGTGATGATCCCGAAAAAGAGAAGTAGAGCTGGGTGACGATCTTGAAGAAATAATGATTGAAGATTATGAAGACTTCAAAAAAGAGAGCAAGATGTTGTTCCCGGGGGAAGAAAAAGATTGAAGATATTAAGACCCCAAAGGGGATCGCTCGCATGCGGTGCAAAGGTATAACTAGATAGGCTAAGGATGTTTCCTAGCTTTGTGTCTAGATTTAGCGCCGTACTATTAAGAGGGGTTGAGTCTTTAGTTTGAACCTCATCTTATGGTGATAAACTCAATCCGGTCACTCGAGCTCAATGTGTTCTTCTCATTTGGTTTTTCACATATTAGCTTTGATTTGCATGTGTTGCATATGGGACGAGCTAATGCGTTGGGTTTTGGCATATTGCTCTGATTTGCATGTGTTGCAAATAGGATAATCATATGTTTTGGCTTTTAGTATGATTGCTCTGATTTGCATGTGTTGTAAGTAGGAAGAGCTCATATGTTGGTTTTCTATGAAGTTCATATTTTGCATGTGTTGCAATTATTGAACTTTATGTTTTTGTTTTCAAACCAAAATCTTTATGAGTTTAAATGGTATTGTTTGGAGCTATATTTGCATGGGTTGCAAAAAGAGAGAGCTCAAGCAAGGTTGTGGTTTAGTGGTTGCATGGAGCTAGAAAATTGCATGTGTGGCAATTAGAGAGCTCATGCATTTGAGTTGTTTTGATTTAGTAGCTTGGAGCTAGGTTTTGCTTGTGTGGCAAAACGAGGATGCTCAAGCATTTGAGTTGATTTGGTGTTGCATGAGGTTATGGATTTGCATGTATTGCAAAAGGGAGAGAGCTCATGACTTGAGGTTTTGTTTGTTATTTGCAAAATTCGTTGTGCAAATAAATGGAAGGTCTATGAGTCCGGATCCTAGAGCTTATGATCTTGCACCGTGGTTTTTGCAAGACAGTTTTGTTCGTGGTTTGACCATAACATGGCTGAGAGGATTAATCTCATATACTCTGGGATTTATTTGCTTAATATATGTTTGCAAATATATTCTTTGAGGCGTTTGCGAAATGTGTTTTCGCAAACTTATCAGAGTTTGGTTGAAATTCTTTGAGCATGGTTTTGAAGTATTGCAAATGTGTTTTGCAACTTAGTGTGATCTTGAGTTGATCACCATTTGGCTCAAAGAATAGTTGTTAAAGTTTCGGAGAAAAGATTTTAGTTGAAAATCGTGTTTTTCTCCTAAGTCTGGCACTACCGCAGTTGTATTATCGGTAGTACCGCAATGCCAGTAGCACCGCCGTATGGGCGTTGGTACTACCGCTGGCCGGTACTACCACTATTTGTGAAGCGCTAGATTTATTCCAGAACGGGGTGTTTTTCTAGAGTTTTCGAGGCCAAAGCTACTGCAGTGTTTAGAGTGGTACTACCATAAGTGTTGTAGTACTGGGTTTTGTGAAGCGGTAATTATTCTACAGAAGTGTGTTTTTCTATGAGTTTAAATTCCGGCACTACTGTGGTTCAAAGGCCGGTACTACCGCTGGTTCGATAGTACCGCAATTTAGTTGTCGGTACATATTTTTAAAGTGTAATAATTGGAGTTTTTGTGTTCTTTGAAAATATCTATGGGTGATTAAATATTGTAAAAGGGTGGAAATTGTAGCCCTCTTGATAAGCTTTCCATAGAGTCCAAGATCACCTAAATCGGATTTCGGATTAAAAAGTTATGATCATTTTAGTGCTGAAAACAGAAGGCTCAACTGAGTGAGCCGGTCCAAAGTGAGTTGGACTTCCTCAATGTGGACTAGGGGAGATCGGCAAGTCTCCGAACACCACGGTAAAAAATCGGTGTGTCACTTGTCTCTTTACATTCAAGCATTTACATTATTGCATATTTATCTATTGCTTGATTGTATATAGAATTGCATAGTATAGTTTGTTTGATCAACATAGCAATTCTTGTGTAGAGACTTAATTTAGTTAATGAACTAGTGAGCATAGTTGATTTAAGCTTTTAATTGTCAAAATCATAGTTTACGCTTCCGCAATTTATTTAGGTTTTGACATAAGGGTTGATTAGAGCGAATTCGCAATTAGAATTTTATAAACGCCTATTCACCCCCCTCTAGGCGCATCCTCGACCCTACTGGTGGTATCAGAGCCACGGTCACTCTCATATTAGGCTTAACCGTCTAGAGAGTAAAAAAGGATGGCTACTAGAGGATTAGTGCACTCTCACGATTCACCCATGCTCATTGGTTCAAATTATGTCTCATGGAAAGTATTTATGATTTCTTATTTTAAATCCATAAGCCCACAAATATGGTGGATCGTAGATGTAGGCTTTTCTCTTCGCATAAACGAAGTTGCTCCAACTAAAAGAGAAGAGAAATGCTTATATCTCGACTCTCAAGCTACTAATGCTATTTTTAGTTTTGTAAGCGTAGATATATTTAATCTCATATGCAACCTCCCAAGTGCTCATGATATGTGAATTTAGCTTTAAGAAGAATTTGAATCATCCACATCAATTAAGGATTGCATTGAGGATGAGACACCGGTAGAAGAACTTTCAACTTCTACCCCAAGTGATGATGAGGATGAAACCTCAACCTCCGCCTCAAGTGACAACGAATGCTCACTTATATCATGAATTCGTTGCTTCATGGCAAAAGGTAAAATTGAGGTAAGTGATAGTGATAACGATGAAGGTGAGCCCTCTTATGATGATTTATTCAATATGCTAGAGGAGCTCAATGAGTTTCTTGGGAAGGAAAAACAAAAATATAAACTTTTGAAGTTGGAGCATAACTCACTTCAAAAGGATTATGATTTTCTTAAAGATAATCATGAGAAAATCATTCGCAAGGAATTCACTAAGCCTAATGTGGACATAGAAATTCCTTGTGATTTAATTGATGAAATGCCATGTTTAAATGTTGATTCTTGCATTTCATCTAAAATAGATATGTCCACCTTTTGTGATGACTTGCCTTGTTGCGCTAACAATGTTGCTTCTAGTTCCTCTTTGTGTATAGATGTTAATCTTGTAGAGGAAAATGAGAAGCTCAAGGCCAAAGTCATTAAGTTGGAAAATGACTTAAAAAGATGCGTCAAAGGAAAAGCCATCCTCGACGAGATCTTGAGCAAGCAAGAGCATCCTCAAGATGGAAGAGGACTCGGCTACAACTCCAAGTGGGAGAATAGCAAGATGAGGCACAATGCAAGACACTCAAAGAAAATCAAGCGCTTCGCTTGCAACAAGATGGGGAACTTCGCCTCCAAGTGCCCGAACAAAGTGGATAACAAAGGCCACACCACCAACCTTGAGGCAAACCGACAAGAAGCAAGTCAATGATGTCAAGAGAGGACCAAATAGCGTGACATGCTTCAACTGTCAGCAAAGGGGACACATTGGTAAACAATGTCCCCTAGGTACTAACCCTAAGCCTTCTCATAAATTTAACGATTATTTGCTTAGGAAGGACAAGAATGGCAATGTATTTGCCAAGCTTGTCAAGTCCCCTATGCCCGATAAAAGTGATAATACTCATTTGCATAGGAAACGTAAATCTAGAAATGGATTTGCTAAAAAAATTAGTACTCCTAAGCACACTCAAAGCAATTCCAATAAATTGCTTAGGAGAAATAACAATGGCAAAACATTTGCTAGATATACTAGATCCACTAAGCCAATGCATGATTTCAATTATGATATGCTTAGAAAGGATCAAACTAGAAATATGTTTGCTAATTATGCTTGTCCTCCAAAGTCTTCTCACTTCATTCCAAATATATTGCTTAGGATGAACAATAGAAGCAAACCTATTCCTAGTAAAGTTAGTCATGTCAATAATGTTAAAGTTAGGTCAATTTGGGTTCCTAAATCTATTGTGACTAACATTCTTGGACCCAACGAGGATTGGGTACCAAAAACCACCTAAAAGGATTTTAGGTGATTTGAGATGGATTGGACGTGTGGTCTCATCAAGAAAAGGAAGACTAATCTACTGCAAGGCGTACGTAAGTTCGGAGCATACGTGAGTTGTAACACCCCAAAATTTTGCTATTCCTAAATTCATGTGTGATTTGGCACTTTGGTGAATTTTTGGAATTTTCTGGAATTTATTTGGATTTATTTGGAATTTATTTGAATTTATTCCATTTTGAAATAATTAAAGAATTTGACTTTGCAAATAAAATTTTGTTGGAAATATTTTATTTGAGTCCAAAATGTTCCAAAATATTTTCCAGAATTTTTCTGAGTATTTTACTATTTTTCTTGAATTAAATGAATTACTGGAAATTATTTTAATTATTAAATCGCTGGAAAATCGAGTCGGGTCAAGTACTGTTCATCCGACCGGACCCGAACCCGAGTCAGACTCGAGTCCGACCCGAGCCACGTGATCCGGTCAAACCCTGATTGATCCGGACCGTTGGATCGAAATCCAACGGTCGGAATTGGGCCGCACCGATCAAACCAGATCCGGCCCGGACCCGTTGCGCCGTGCGATCTCGGCCGTGGATCGGGGCCACGTGGACGGCCACGATTTCGTCGTCTTCCCGAGTCCCGCTCGGACTGCGCCGCCGCGTAGCCGCCGTGTCCGTTAGGGTTTCGCGATTTGCGCGCACGTCGAGGCACTATTTAAAGCCCCGAGGCCACCCCGTTGAAGCTCTTTGCCGTGCGCACCTTTCCCCTCAAGTTTCCGAGCCCTAGCCGCCGCCGTCTAGCCGCAAAAGCTCGCCGTAGTTGCTTCTCTCTTCCACCGCGTTCCTTTGCCGATTCCGCCGACGCCCGCTGTTCTCCGCCGCACCCGAAGGCAGATTTGGAATCCCCGCGACGAGGCGCACCCGTGCATACCACCCATCTCGCCGGAGAAGCCCTCGAGCGCCGTTGGTCGTGTCGTCTTCCCCAGCTCCGGTCCGCTCCCTCCGCCGCGTGGCCATCGACGTCTTCGAGCACCCTCAACCGTCCGATCAAGATCCGACGGCTACGGTAAGCCACGTGCATCTCAAACCCGTCAACCTAGATCAGATCTGGACCGTTGGATCTAGATCCAACGGCCCATGATCACCGTGTAGTTTGTAACGGTGTTAGCCTAGGGTAGATCTGGACCGTCTGATCTAGATCGAATGGCCCAGATCGACCGTGTAGTTTTCAACGCGTCAACCTTAGATCTAATCACGGCCGTTGATTTTCAAATCAACGGACACGATTGTGCCACGTGTGCCCTGGCCGCGCCGTGCGCACGCGGCGCGTGTCTCGACCGCAGCGGGCCCGCGTGTCGGTCGGGTTGAACCACTGCCGTGGCGCCACCCCTAACGTCACGGTGGGGCCCGCTGTCGATAGCGTCGTCGGCGTGGTGGCGTCGATCTTGGCGTCATCCAATGGGTCCCACTGTCCGCTGGCACACGCGCTGGACCGAGTCCACCGTGGACCGAGCCAAGCCGTGGTGAGCCCATGAGCGGTGACGTCAGCCAGCCAATCAGGAGCCGACGCGTGTCACCCATGACGCAATAAATAATTTCCGAAAAAGAAAATGATTTAATAATTCGGTTTAATAATTGATTTGAATTCCAAAACTTCAAACACTTATAACTTTTGCGTTTCAACTCCGATTTGAACGATTCAAATATCTAAAATTTCATAAAATTCAGATCTACTCAAATATGAATTTTATTTAATTTTTGGACTAAATTTTTTCTCTGTAATATTATTTAATTGAATATTTAAACTTTAAATAATCATAACTTTTGTGTTTTAACTCCGATTTGAGCGATTCCAGTTCCTAAAAATTCATAAAATTATGTTCTCTCTGTTTATGAACTTTATTTGGATGTTTGGACACTTTTTGTCTACTATTTTATTCATTTGTTGCTATTTGCACGCGTTACGAGTAGACGTTGAAGTGCTGGAAGGATTCGAAGGAGAAATATTGACCCAGGAGCCAGCTCAGGACCAAGAACAAGTGCTATTTGAAGGCAAGTTGTGCTTTGACCATGTTGATCCTATTTTGAAACCTATTTTGATTTAATTTATTGCATGCTAGTTCAATTAGAAAATACTTTATTTAAATATGGGAAATTAGATAAATACCAAATTGCTGTATGACACCTTGGTTAATTATATATATGTGCCATGACCCTTGTCACCCTAGTTGTGGTTTACTAGTTGGACATTATTAAATTGCCAACATGGGAATTTAGACCGTTGTAGTATATTGCTTAGACCTGCTACGTGCTCATGACATGATTTCGGACAATCAAATGTTAACGTTGACTTAATGATATATTGAACCTGTTTTGGAAAGGTATCATGTGTTGTGATGTTGATGGCACGTGGTGCATGGTAATCAACTGGGGTTTGATAAATAGCTTTTGACCGGGGCATGTGGCAAGAATGATCGGGTGGGCCAGTTGTGGCACCGGAAACGTTGGTTTGGTTCTTCGGGTAGTCTTGCCCTGGTCACCCTAAGGACTTAACCTTGCAAGCCTTTGAACTGGGTCAATCGTGCAACCACATGTCTGTTATGGGACGGACCTAGTTGAATAAGTTGCTAATAACGTACCTGTGGAACCTCAGGTTGTCAACTACACCGTTTGTGTAAGTTGTACGGGGGAGCGTACCGGGGCTGCGGCCAGGTACCCATCTAACGGTGGATTGACCTAAACTTCGCCTTAGCTAAGGGAAGGGTTAGTGTGCAACACCGGAGAGGACCACTTGTATTGTTAGAAGTTTTCGAAAGACTTTGTTACGGGAACTTCGCCTTTGTGGTGTTTGATTGTATCTTGTGGGTAAAGTGCATAACCTCTGAGAGTGTAAAATCTATTCGAATAGCCGTGTCCGCGGTATTGGACATCGCTCGGGAATTACAGTCAAGGGTTAGACTTTCTTGAAAATAACTTGGACTTGAAAGGTTGGGTTTGGTTTATTAATGATGTTGATGGAAATGTGGATTAGGAATGGGAAAGATGTTGATTAAACTCCTGGAAAAGTTATTGATGTTATACTTGTTTCTACTGCTTTCGAATCTACTTATGATACTTGTTAAATGCTCTTACTGCAAATATACCTTGAGCCACTCCTTTGTATTAAGCCATGCATGTAGTATATTAGCTGCATTCTGTGCATGACTTGCTGAGTACCAAGTACTCACCCTTGCCGCAATACAACACCAGTTGAGGAGGAGACTACACCAGCTTTGGAGGAGGAGCTCCAAGAGGAACCGTTTACTTAGGGAGCGAGCCCAGTCAGTTGCCTGTGGTATACTGGATGGCGCCAGGATGTTATCTTATTTTCCGCTGCTATTATTTCTCTCTTATTAAGTTTCGCCCTGCGTGGCGTATATTTGTAACTTGACCATAAGGTCGAGCAACCAGTTTGACTATTTAATTAAAGTACTTTATTAGTATCGAGTGGTATGATTTGTGATATTTACCGATGTTAAGACTGTGTGCACTAGCGCGTTCCTGGACTAGTGCTGAATACACAGATGGTCCGGATTTGCAAATTCGGGTCCCGACAGAGGTGGTATCAGAGCCATACTGACCGTAGGCTCAACCCATAGTTAGAATGGTCGTAGTGAGGATAAAACCTATTTTCTAAAGCTAAAAGTTGTCAAGATAATGAATGAATTCTCGACTTACCCCTTTTCTTTCTTGTTCATACCCCTTGCTGAGTTCTTTTTGTCTTCCACATTGGTTTTAAAGTGCTGCGATCTTACGCAAGTATCCTTTGACAGATGATGATGAAGAACAACTACGCCGAGCGTGAAGGAGGCTATGCCGCCGAGTTGTGGCGTATGCTTCAGTTTCTTGGAGGTTTTGAGAGGCCGCTCTACCGAGGGACTACACTTGTGCAAGCAGGACTGGTCACAGGATGGGATGTCCGGATCACGGTGTATGCCCGAGAGAAGACCAAGTTCAGTCACCCTTTCCACTTCACCGCCAGGAGGTCTACCTTTGAGATGGGAATCCAGGAAGTGTCGCGTCGAGCGATGCAGCAGATCGCTCGCACCTACTCCAGGGAGCTGGAGGGCACAGTGTTCCATCACCACCCACGCCGAGGCAGCAGAGCTCAACGGAAGCCGATAGAAGATGAGGATGCTACCGTCACTCACTTAGCCAGATTTGTCGCTGCTCAGGAGGAGCTGATCGAAGACACAGTTCAGGAGTTGAAGAAGGCTCGTGAGTATGTCGCTTTTGCTGCGGAAAGGATCGCAGAGTTGGAGATCAGATCAGATGGCCAGTGGTCCCGATCCAAAGGTTGGAGTTGAACGCCCGCACCTGCAGGAGGAACTGTAAGAGGCGCCACACCACAAAGAACAAATGTATCCAGAGCTAGAGGAAGACGCCGCGTCGTCGACCACAGATCTGATTGCGAGGCATGGCGATTGTTTCGCGCCTATGCCGCAAAGACCCGTACCGTGCAAAGGGAGGTTTTCGATGAGTGAGCGTAGGGCGTTGAGGTTGGGACTCCTTCGCCGAGTCACGTTATAGAATAAGAGTCACCCTTAGAGTCGAGTTTGATTTTCATTGTTTCTTTGAGTGTGCGGTATGTGTTGCAGGCCTTTAGGCATTATGCAGACCATACCAAGTTATTAATATTATTAATAATAAAGTTGGATTTTGAGTTACACTTTTTCCCGCATAAGTTTTCCCTATTACTTGTCTATTCTTGTTCCCTCTCATCTCTAAAACTTGGAGCAATCGACGGATGGTGAACACCGCGAAACCTTGGAGGCAATGGCGGTGGTTCTCGCCACCGGAAACCCCAACAATGGAGCACTGCACCCCAACCGGCACCGCTTGATTGACATGCAGAATTTTGGAGCTTTTCTTGCTGCTCAGACTCAGTTGATGCATGCCATGATGCAACAGATGCAGCACGTCACCGCTCAGGCCACTGCTAATCAAGTCAATCAGGGACAACGCCAGAATACAAGACTGTCAGAGTTCATGAGGACTCACCCACCCACTTTCTCCGGGAATGCTAACCCGTTGGAGGCCGATGATTGGTTAAGGTCAATTGAGAGGAAGCTACACATTGCTCAATGCATGGGAAATGAGAAGGTACTCTACGCTTCTCATCAGTTGGAAGGAACAGCCGCCGAATGGTGGGAGAACTTCTGCGCTACGCAGGAGAACCCTCAAGATATCACTTGGGAGGAGTTTACAGCTGCGTTTCGTCAGTATCACGTGCCGGAAGGAATCATGGACCTCAAGAAAGAGGAGTTCAGAGCACTGAAGCAAGGTAATCAGCCGGTGGCCGAATACCTGAACAAGTTCACACAGCTTGCACGCTACGCACCTGAAGACGTAGCGACAGATAAAGCCAGACAGTCTCGCTTCATGAAGGGACTTAACTCAGGACTACAGGTGGGACTGATCACCCACACCTTTCCAGATTTTCAGGAGCTTGTGAATAAGGCGCTTATTCTTGAGGACAAGCGCAAGGAACTGGATGAGAACAGGAAGCGCAGGATGCAAGATCGTGATCGCGTCGGGAGCACAAAGAACGTTTGAGAGTTGCGCCAAATCGATTTTCAGATTCTAGCCGAGAATGCAACAAGGACACCGTCACGGCACCAAGACCCGTCAATCGAACTATCGGACCCTAGCCCGGCCCGAAACGCCGCTTGAGCGATCAACAAGGGACAGTGAGATGTCGCTACAATCGCAACGAGCCAGGGCACTTTGCCAATAGTTGTCCTAAGAAGACAGCAGGAGTGACCCCAGTCCGCTTCAATCTGGGATCCACACCAGCCAGGACGCCTGCACCAGGAGCGAACCGAGGGACAGCACAGTCAGGAGCAGCACCCCAGACCGTGGTGAGAGGCCGAGTCAACCATGTCACCGCAGATGCACTGCAGAATGCCACGGACGTCGTACTGGGTAAGTTACTTGTTAACTCAGTACACACTGCTTGATTTTGTTTGATTCTGGAGCTTCGCATTCGTTTGTTTCACAAGGCTTTGCTGCTAAAAATGATTTGGAGATTGCAAGACTTAAATGCATGCTTTTAGTTCAAACCCCTGGTTCCGAACTCCGAACGAAAGTAGGATGTTCTGGGGTGAGAATACTAATAGATGGGATAGAGTTCCTAGCGAACCTTATTATTTTGGAGACCCAGACCTTAGATGTTATTTTGGGAATGGATTGGTTATCCAAGCACAAGGCCGTATTGGATTGTGGACGAAGGACTATCTCAGTTGAGAGCCCGTGTGGAAAGAAAGTGGAATTTCAAGCTACCGCCGTTAGAGATGGACAGTTGATGGTTAACAGCACCAAGGCAATCATCATAGAAGATATCTCAGTAGTGAATGAGTACCCAGATGTTTTCCCTGAAGATCTACCTGGTATGCCGCCAGACAGGGACATAGAGTTTGTGATAGAGCTTGTACCTGGTATAGCGCCGATAGCAAAGAGACCTTATCGGATGTCCACCGAAGAATTAGTAGAGATGAAGAAGCAACTTGAAGAGTTAATGGAGAAAGGATTTATTAGACCGAGTTCGTCGCCGTGGGGAGCGCCAGTTTTGTTCGTCAAGAAGAAGGACGGGAGTTTCAGGATGTGCATTGACTACCGTGCACTTAATGAAGTCACCGTGAAGAATAAGTATCCGCTACCCAGGATTGATGATTTGTTTGATCAGCTGAGAGGAGCCGGAGTTTTCTCCAAGATTGATCTGAGATCGGGATACCATCAGTTGAAGATCCGATCAGAAGATATTACGAAGACCGCATTCTCGTCAAGATATGGACACTACGAGTTTACAGTTATGTCCTTTGGTCTGACAAATGCACCAGCATATTTCATGAATATGATGAATAAGGTGTTCATGGAATATTTTGACAAGTTTGTTGTTGTGTTCATAGATGATATCTTAGTCTACTCCAAGACAGAGGATGAACATGTAGAGCACTTAAGGCGAGTTTTGGAAAAACTAAGGGAACAACAACTTTTCGCCAAGTTCAGCAAGTGCGACTTTTGGAAGGACAAGGTGGAGTTCCTCGGACATGTAATGACCGCAGAAGGAGTCGCCGTTGATCCAAGCAAGGTAGAAGCTGTGCTACATTGGGAACAGCCGAATACCGTGACCCAGATCCGGAATTTCCTTGGAATGGCAGGTTACTACCGCCGTTTCATTGAAGGCTTTTCGACAATTGCGAAACCTCTTACGCAATTGCTGTAAAAGGAGAAGAAGTTTGCATGGACGTTTGAGTGCGAGAAAGGTTTTCAAGAACTAAAGAAGCGATTGACATCAGCACCGGTGTTAGTTTTACCGGATGTTAATCAGAGCTTTGATATTTATTGTGATGCATCGCGTCAAGGACTTGGATGTGTGCTGATGCAGAATGGAAAGGTCGTCGCTTATGCATCAAGACAGTTAAGGCCACATGAGGAGAATTATCCGACGCATGACCTAGAGCTAGCTGCCGTAGTGCATGCTTTGAAATTATGGAGGTATACACGAACCATAAGACAGTTATGCATCAAGACAGTTAAGGTCACTATTTAATTGGAAACAGCTGTGAAGTATACACGGACCATAAGAGTCTTAAGTACATCTTCACCCAATCAGACCTGAACATGAGACAAAGGAGGTGGTTAGAGTTGATCAAGGACTACAACGTTGGAATCCATTATCATCCCGGAAAGGCCAACGTGGTGGCCGATGCTCTGAGTCGGAAAATCCATACCGTGAACATGTTGCTAGCCACATGTCAGGAGGAACTATGTGAGGATTTCCATAGAATGCAGATTGAAGTCGTACCAGAAGGATTCTTGGCCGCATTGGAAGTGAAGCCTACCCTGGAGGATCAGATCCGAGAAGGACAGGAGGATGACGACAAGATCCGCCGGATTAAGTCCAACATGGACGAAGGCAAGGCAGACGACTTCAAGTTGGATGAACAAGGCACGTTATGGATGAAGGATCGAATTTGTGTGCCAAACAAGAAGGAACTGAAGCAGCTGATTCTAGAAGAAGCCCATGACTCTAAGTATTCAATTCATCCTGGAAGTGCCAAGATGTATCAAGATTTAAAAGAAAGATTCTGGTGGCCGAACATGAAGCGTGAAGTTGCCGAGCATGTTGCGCTGTGCGACATATGCCAGAGAGTCAAGGCAATGCATCAGAGACCAGCAGGATTGCTACAGCCGTTGAAGATACCTGAGTGGAAGTGGGAGGAAATCGGAATGGACTTCATTACCGGTTTGCCGAAAACTCAAGGAGGATATGATTCTATATGGGTTATAGTGGATCGCTTGACCAAGGTCGCCCATTTTATCCCTGTGAAGACCACTTACTCGGGAGATAAGTTAGCAGAGTTGTACATGATCAGGATCGTCTGTTTGCACGGAGTGCCAAAGAAGATCGTATCGGATAGAGGTACCCAGTTTACCTCGAGGTTCTGGAATAAGCTGCATGAAACCATGGGAACCCGTTTGAACTTCAGTACAGCTTATCATCCACAGACAGATGGTTAGACTGAAAGAGTCAATCAGATTCTGGAGGATATGTTAAGAGCGTGTGCATTGGCTTATGCTACCTCTTGGGATAAAAGTCTGCCGTACGCCGAGTTCAGCTACAACAACAGTTACCAAGCAAGTTTGCAAATGTCACCATTTGAAGCACTATATGGTCGACCCTGTCGGACACGATTGAACTGGAATGAGACAGGTGAACGCCGTGTCTTTGGGCCGGATATTCTTCAAGAAGCCGAAGAACAGATTGCCATGATTAGGGAGAGATTAAAGATAGCCCAATCGCGACAGAAGAGTTATGCTGACAACCGTCGCCGAGACCTGAGTTTTGAACCAAAAGATTTCGTGTATCTCAGGGTCACACCGCTCAGAGGAGTAAAGAGATTCAGTGCCAAAGGAAAACTCGCGCCGAGATATGTTGGGCCATTCAAGGTTCTCAGCCACAGAGGTGAAGTTGCTTGTCAGCTAGAGTTACCGCAATCACTAGCAGGAGTGCATGACGTGTTCCACGTGTCCCAGCTGAAGAAGTGTCTCAGAGTACCTGAGGAGCAGACACCGCTAGAGTCAATTGAGCTGCAAGAAGATTTGACTTACAAGGAGCACCCCGTAAAGATTTTGGACACAATGGACCGAGAGACAAGAAACAAGTCAACCCGTTTCTGCAGAGTTCAATGGAGCAACCACGCGGAGAGTGAAGCAACTTGGGAGCGCGAAGAGGATTTGAAGAAAGAGTTTTCGAACCTATTTCTTTAGAAAGCCCTGAATCTCGGGGACGAGATTCTGTTAAGGGGGGAGGTTTGTAACACCCCAAAATTTTGCTGTTCCTAAATTCATGTGTGATTTGGCACTTTGGTGAATTTTTGGAATTTTCTGGAATTAATTTGGATTTATTTGGAATTTATTTGAATTTATTCCATTTTGAAATAATTAAAGAATTTGACTTTGCAAATAAAATTTTGTTGGAAATATTTTATTTGAGTCCAAAAAGTTCCAAAATATTTTCCAGAATTTTTCTGGAATTTTTCTGAGTATTTTACTATTTTTCTTGAATTAAATGAATTATCGAAATTATTTTAATTATTAAATCATTGGAAAATCGAGTCGGGTCAAGTATCTTTTCATCCGATCGACCAACCCGAAGTCGACTTTCGAGTCCGACGAGCCACGTGATCCGGTCAAACCCTCGATTTATCCGGACCGTTGGATTGAAATCCAACGGTTGATCGGGTCGACCGATCAAACCAGATCCGCCGGACCCGTTGCGCCGCGGCGATCTCGGCCGTGGATCGGGGCCACGTGGACGGCCACGATTTCGTCGTCTTCCGAGTCCCGCCGGATCGCGCTGGCCAGAGCCGTGTCCGTTAGGGTTTCGCAATTTGCGCGCACGTCGAGGCACTATTTAAAGCCCCGAGGCCACCCCGTTGAAGCTCTTTGCCGTGCGCACCTTTCCCCTCAAGTTTCCGAGCCCTAGCCGCCGCCGTCTAGCCGCAAAAGCTCGCCGTAGTTGCTTCTCTCTTCCACCGCGTTCCTTTGCCGATTTCGCCGACGCCCGCCGTTCTCCGCCGAACCCGAAGGCAGATTTGGAATCCCCGCGACGAGGCGCACCCGTGCATACCACCCATCTCGCCGGAGAAGCCCTCGAGCGCCATTGGTCGTGTCGTCTTCCCCATCTCCGGTCCGCTCCCTCCGCCGTGTGGCCATCGACGTCTTCGAGCACCCTCAACCGTCCGATCAAGATCCGACGGCTACGGTAAGCCACGTGCATCTCAAACCCGTCAACTTAGATCAGATCTGGACCGTTGGATCTAGATCCAACGGCCCATGATCACCGTGTAGTTTGTAACGGTGTTAGCCTAGGGTAGATCTGGACCGTCTGATCTAGATCGAATGGCCCAGATCGACCGTGTAGTTTTCAACGCGTCAACCTTAGATCTAATCACGGCCGTTGATTTTCAAATCAACGGACACGATTGTGCCACGTGTGCCGGCGCGCGTGAGCACACGGCGGCGTGTCTCGACACGGGCCCGCTGTCGGTCGGTCACCGACCGACCGCGGACGCCACCGACGCCATCGAAGCGTGGTGATGTCGCGGCGACGCCATCCAATGGGTCCCACCTATCAGTGGCACACGCGCCGTGGACCGAGTCCACCATGGACCGAGCCAAGCCGTGGGCTGAGCCCATGAGCCTACCGACGCCACCAGCCTAATCAGAGCCGACGCGTGTCACCCATGACGCAATAAATAATTTCCGAAAAAGAAAATGATTTAATAATTTGGTTTAATAATTGATTTGAATTTCAAAACTTCAAACGCTTATAACTTTTGTGTTTCAACTCCGATTTGAACGATTCAAATTTCTAAAATTTCATAAAATTCAGATCTACTCAAATAAAATATTTCCAACAAAATTTATTTGACTAAATTTTCTCTGTAATATTATTTAATTGAATATTTAAACTTTAAATAATCATAACTTTTGTGTTTTAACTCCGATTTGAGCGATTCCAGTTCCTAAAAATTTATAAAATTATGTTCTCTCTGTTTATGAACTTTATTTGGATGTTTGGACACTTTTTGTCTACTGTTTTATTCATTTGTTGCTATTTGCACGCGTTACGAGTAGACGTTGAAGTGCCGGAAGGATTCGAAGGAGAAATATTGACCAGAGCCATTCAGGTGACCAAGAACAAGTGCTATTTGAAGGCAAGTTGTGCTTTGACCATGTTGATCCTATTTTGAAACCTATTTTGATTTAATTTATTGCATGATAGTTAAATTATAAAATACTTTATTTAAATATGGGAAATTATATAAATGCCAAATTCTTTGTATGACACCTTGGTTAATTATATATATGTGCCATGACCCTTGTCACCCTAGTTGTGGTTTACTAGTTGGACATTATTAAATTGCCAACATGGGAATTTAGACCGTTGTAGTATATTGCTTAGACCTGCTACGTGCTCATGACATGATTTCGGACAATCAAATGTTAACGTTGACTTAATGATATATTGAACTTGTTTTGGAAAGGTATCATGTGTTGTGATGTTGATGGCACGTGGTGCATGGTAATCAACTGGGGTTTGATAAATAGCTTTTGATCGGGGCATGTGGCAAGAATGATCGGGTGGGCCAGTTGTGGCACCGGAAACGTTGGTTTGGTTCTTCGGGTAGTCTTGCCCTGGTCACCCTAAGGACTTAACCTTGCAAGCCTTTGAACTGGGTCAATCGTGCAACCACATGTCTGTTATGGGACGGACCTAGTTGAATAAGTTGTTAATAACGTACCTGTGGAACCTCAGGTTGTCAACTACACCGTTGTGTAAGTTGTACGGGGGAGCGTACCGGGGCTACGGCCAGGTACCCATCTAACGGTGGATTGACCTAAACTTCGCCTTAGCTAAGGGAAGGGTTAGTGTGCAACACTGGAGAGGACCACTCGTATTGTTAGAAGTTTCCGAAAGACTTTGTTACGGGAACTCGCCTTTGTGGTGTTTGACTGTATCTTGTGGGTAAAGTGCATAACCTCTGCAGAGTGTAAAATCTATTCGAATAGCCGTGTCCGCGGTATTGGACATCGCTCGGGAATTACAGTCAAGGGTTAGACTTTCTTGAAAATAACTTGGACTTGAAAGGTTGGGTTTGGTTTATTAATGATGTTGATGGAAATGTGGATTAGGAATGGGAAAGATGTTGATTAAACTCCTGGAAAAGTTATTGATGTTATACTTGTTTCTACTGCTTTCGAATCTACTTATGATACTTGTTAAATGCTCTTACCGCAAATATACCTTGAGCCACTCCTTTGTATTAAGCCATGCATGTAGTATATTAGCTGCATTCTCAGGCATGACTTGCCGAGTACCAAGTACTCACCCTTGCCGCAATACAACACCGGTTGAGGAGGAGACTACACCAGCTTTGGAGGAGGAGCTCCAAGAGGAACCGTCTACTTAGGAGCGAGCCCGATCGGTTGCACGTGGTATCTTTGGATGGCGCCAGGATGTTATCTTATTTTCCGCTGCTATTATTTCTCTCTTATTAAGTTTCGCCCTGCGTGGCGTATATTTGTAAGTTGACCATAAGGTCGAGCAACCAGTTTGACTATTTAATTAAAGTACTTTATTAGTATCGAGTGGTATGATTTGTGATATTTACCGATGTTAACACTGTGTGCACTAGCGCGTTCTTGGACTAGTGCTGAATACACAGAGGGTCCGGATTTGCAAATTCGGGTCCCGACATGAGTTAATCTTATCTGAGCATTTTTTAATACTGTGGTTTAGTTAACCTAATTACCTATATTAATTGAGCAATTAGGGTTCTAGATGGGATTATTGTTCATGGCTTAAACCATATGTACTCGTTGTCATGTGTCCTACTGGCTGAACCAACCCACGAGTCGCCATTGTCACTCCCAATGATCGTCGCATGCTCGCGACGTGTGCCCGAAGCACGCCACCACCGCCGGCCGCTATTCCCCTCCTGTCAAGCACAACTGTCGATGTCACACTTGGCGCTAGGGTTGAAAACCCTAGCGCACGAGGGAAGGCCAACCCTCTTTTCAGCCGAGTGTAATGGGTCAGACCTAATCCGTTCCATGAATATAAACGGGCCACTAGCCCATCTGAAACTTGGCTCGAAGAAGAAATTATTTTGCTGATGCTGTAATTTTGTGAAAAATGACCAAAAAGTTTCACATATTACAAACAATTATTGGGATAAAGAAATTTTACTTTTCTAGACCTTGAAATTCCCAGTAATCCAAAAAAAGAATTAATAAATTATGAAAAATCATATTAAATCCTAGAAGCTTATTGATTGTTCTTGCTCATGCTTTTTATTGTAAATCGTTATTGAAAATCAAGAGCAAGTTAGGTAATGTCACATTTAGGGGGAATGCTAATTCATATTCATGTGTATCACATCCCTACGTGTGCCCATATTTATATAAGTGCTATATAAGTTTTCAAAATCTAGCCACTTTGCCAAAACTCAAAATTTGTATATCTATTAGTAATCCTTTGAAAAACTAGTTGCAAAATGTACACAAATGCTTTTGAAATGTTTTTCAATGGTTTTGGCTTCACAAAATTCTATTTTCAAAGAAAATGAGTTTCATACCCAAAATCTATATACTATTATCTTGTTTTGGATTTAAAATTATAGTTTTCATAGAATTAAAAGTAAAAAGATTTTGAAAATAATTTCAAAGCAAAAATCTTAGAGCTGGTCATTCTTAACAATTTTTGTGTTCAAAAGATTTTCAAAAGACCAACCAAGCAAAAGTTATTTGCTTTTGAAACTCGCTCGAAAAACAAGTTTGACCTATATTGGTCATAATGTTGTGATGGAGTGAACCACGGATAATTAGCATGATATAGAATTGTATCCTGAATGAATGTATATCTTGGAATCATATTTACGAACTTTGTCTTGTAGAGATAATATTTACTTATTGAAGTCATCTATTGATTGAACAAGTTTCAATTGTCAAGATGTTAATGTAACACCCCAGCATTTAGTATGCCTGAATGTTACCAAACATAGACTAAACAACATCTAAATACCACAAATAAAGATAAATTACAGCAAAGGTGCAAAAGCTAAAACCAAAAATTTCGGCAGCAACTCCTTTGTTTTTCCATGATTCGGAGCAACAACAAATTATCACAAGTTATATCATAATGGAAAGCATCTAAAACAGCAATAACAGGTGACATAGCAACAATATAAGTCCAGGATAAAGCATTCAACCACTTCATGATCTAAACGAATCAAATAATAAGACCGAGCACACAGTTAAGCAATTCTCCAAGTTTCATGGCATTACTTTTATTATCATGACTCCAAATGATAACACTGTCTAATTTGTGTGGAGCTACGTGTAGATGTGTAGCTAAACCCTTTTTCCTGCATGCCGGTTTCTTGATACCTAAGAAAAACAACATAAACACAAGCGTGAGTTCATCACTCAGCAAGTATATTGCAATGGAACAAGAAAACACATTCCAATACCTTCATCACTACTTTTCATATACAACATCATAAACATCTCATATTCACAGTGTATGCATCTCATTGACATCATCATATAACATCATCATATAATGCAATGCACATGTCTCCTTGAAGCACATACCGGTATTGCCGAGTGCACACCCGTCGGCGTGCACCCTCTTTCCCCTTCCATCCCGTAGATGGAGGGTGCCTACTCCTCGCTTCCATTCACAACTGTGGATGGAATCACGAGGTAGGTCTTACTCAATGGCACTCCGGATTAGTCATAACTTTCTCACCGACCTTACCGGACTAGTTATGACTTTCTCACCGACCGGGCCAGTTTTCATGCCATGTATGCAACATGCCATAAACATAAATAACTTGCATATAAACACAAACTAACCATTGCATGGCCATATAACCAACCATTTTCATCATGTCGTAGGCAAACATCAATCATGGCAAGTTAGCATATCATGTAATCATATTGCACCTAAGCAAGACTAGCAAACATACAACACACAACCCATTCCAATACACTTGCCTTTAACCCTTCCGAACGGTATGACGAGATGATGATGCCGCTCCTGGGGTCACACCACCTGCAAATACATGTTTTTCACTCAATATCATACCACCCAAGCAAGTACAAAACTCAGAACACAACGATTCTACCCGAAACCCCGGAAACCTGAAAAACAGACCAATCTGTCCGTCGGGACAGCGGGCTTCCAACAATCACAACTTGAGTTCTAAGACTCCAAATTAAGTAAACGAGTACATCATCGCAAATCTTAGGAAATTTCCTAGCTTTTTATAAGTATTGGGAAAAGCTGATTTGGCCTCTAAAATTGCCTAATATACAGATCAACCCGATCTGTGCCAATCACGTCACAGTTTTGAACACGTTCAGTAAAACAGTCATAACTTTCAAACGGCTGATCAAAATTATGCATTCTTGGTGTCCACTGAAATGTATTGAAATTATCTACAACTTTATCAACAGGCGTCTGACCAAATTCCGAATCTAAAATTGTGAAAACTCAAACCGTAGGTCGGACGTCCAATCTGCCCGAAACAGAACGCCATGAAATCTCTAGTTTTCATCAATTCTATCCAAACGCAACACCACCTTTCGATCTAAAAGCACCAAAACCTCCTATATATCAGCACCTAGTCCATACCCAAAGATCTCCCCGTAGCCATACCTTCGATTGACGAACAACGAACCGACGAACAGTGAGCCTTCTCCTCTCGGTTCTCCCGATCTCCTTCCTCGCGCCGATTTCACCGGATCTCCTCGTCGCGGAGCTTCCCAATGGAGAGGACAGCGGGGTGGAGAGGTGAGGATCTCCCCTAGGCCGGCTAGGGAGGTGGAGAGGAGAGGGAGGGAGAGGTGGCGCAAGGGGGAGGTGCGGCTAGGGGGGAGGCATGTGGAGGAGGAGGGGGTGGCGGCTTGGGGGATGAGGGGGGAAGGGGGGCGCCCTAGGGCACAAGGAGGGGGCGCAAGGCAGGGTATTGCTGCCGCCCTCCCCCACATGGGCTGGAAAACTCCACTTTTGGCCCATGTGGGGTCCCCCTAAGGCCCAAATCGGCCCGGAAAGGCCCAAACTCACGAAAACGGCCCGTAAACGCGATTAAACCTCATACCGTAAAGTTTTATTCTCTAATTTCATATTTTATAATGTCACACCATTCCGTAGTGTCACAGTTAACGTATGGATGGTGTAAATAAAAAAAATTGATAGGTTGATCATGCTAAAGTAATTATTGAAGTATTATGATTTAAATTGAGAATATGATGTTACATGATGTGGTTGACTGTGGGGATCAGGATGAGGTAGTATTGGTTGGATGTATTTTTGATAAGCATCATAAGTTTTGTTTATAAGTGTTGGGAAAGGTAACTAGAGAAAGAATTTGTTATGTAATTCTTGGTTGAATTATGATGGGGCTTCTCAAGGAGTAAATAGTGAATATCGAAGTCTTTAATGGAAAGCATAGTGGAACACTAGAGGTGGTTGTATTTATGTTGAGCTCGTGTTTAAAACCTTTGGACTGGTTTGGTTGTTTGCTATCTTGGTTGAATGCTTTTGGTTAAAGTGTTCCTTTTGTTGTGTTTCAGAGTTTCCCTAAAACTCGTAGTGATTGGTGCAAATCTTTGGTTTTGTCTAATTTGTTTAGGTTGTGCTATGAGTATGGATTCACACCCAAAAGTTTTTGAGTGGATCGCGCTCCTTCACGTTCACATTGAATGATCTTTGGAATAAATTTGAAAGGAAGCATATGGACATAGTGGGTTGTATTGGAAATTCTTGAGATTTAATTTGTAACTCTATTTGGTTAGAGTTGGAGTTATTTGAAAAATATGTGTGGTGTTTGCAAGTGCTTCAAAAGGTGGAATTTATGAATGTTTCATAAGTGATTTTGTTAGTGAAAGGTTCCCTTTTTGGAAATGAGTTTCCCTTTCTCTTTGAGAAAATTTGTGGCAGTTATGTGTGCAGATGTTCGACTTTGGAGTCATTGATCTTTTCCAAAATGTTGATTTTGGTTAGAATGTGAGGTTTTGCAAGGTTAGCTTTAAATTGATGGTGGGTTTTGACACAACGTGGTGTTTTGCTGTTAACTGTGTTGCCGTCATAGCTATATGATTTAGCGCAATCATCGATGTTATTTGTGTTCATTCATGTGATACCGAGGAAAGAAGTCTTTTGGTGAATGACTATTCGGTATTGTTGTTACATGATGAATGAATGGTGAAAAGGAAACATGACATCGTTTATAGATGTTTTAATGATAAGAGAGTCGATGAGCCAGGTCGGTGAGAAAGTCATATATGGATATATGACTAATCCGGAGTGCTCATGAAAAGTTTGCATTCATGTCATGAATCGAGATTTCCAGTGCTTTCTAGCATGAAAAGAAATAATGGATAAATTATGGTATTTTGGCTGTGGCGTAAGAGATTTGAGTTTTCTTTGCATTTTGGCTTAGGGAAATAAAATGTGGGCTCTTTGGTTGTTGTCAAATTGTTTCCAAAGTGAATGTTAGTGCATTGGATTCGAATTGATGCATGGGGATCAATTGGGTTCATGGTTTATGGTTGAGCTCGCTCAATGATTGTACTCTTTGTCTTGGTCCTTTGAGTGGAAGAATGTGAGGGCGAGACCTTTTTAGTAAGAGAAATCTGGTGTGGCTAGTAGTTGATTGTAAATAGTTTAAAAGTGAAGAGTAAAGGAATGTTGCGTATGACTCAATCCAAATCCTCTTGGAGAATTGTGTCGTTGATGTTTTCCTTGGTAGGGTTGATTAAATTATTAGTGGGCCACTTGGTGGTTGCTAGTAATCGCTTTTCCTTTTCGAAGTGTATTGGATCTTTCGTCGCTGGGTTATGAGCGAGCTTGTGTCAACCGTGGTGACTTTGTTTGGTTGTTATTGTTTTTGCGGGTTTTAAGGACCCTGGTTGTAAATTAGTCTTTTCCTTCGATGGTAATGGTGGGTGTTGGCCTTGTTGTAAAAGATCAATCTTTTGCAATGTTTTAACCCCGTTTGTTCAAGCAGTTGGCAGTCTTGGAGTGATGTGTCCCGCTTGGTTTGTGTTGTCTTGATTATGACGAACCACATTAGGGAGATTGAGGTGTGAAAACACTTTTGCTCGTGAGAGTTGAAGGGGGATCTAGAGTTGGAGTTAGAGGTTGGTACCGTGTTCTTCTAGAGAGTAGCGTTGGTTAAACGGATCGAGCACTCTAGTGCCAAGGAATGTATGAAATGAGGAGTGTGAGACCATTTTCTTTCGTGGTCTGTTTGAGGATTTATCATATTGCTTGGGTTGTGCTGAGACCTTGTGTGAGTGCTTTGTGTTTCAATGTTGAGTAAAGTTCTCGCAAGTTTTGATTGTGATTTATCCTTAGAGCCGTTGGTCTTCGAACCTGAGCGGCTTGTCATCGAGTCTCGATCAGTGTAGTTCCAGTGGTTTTATTTAGAGAGAGAAGCAATCTGGGAGTTGAAGTCTCGCGGGGGCGAGCAATACTCAGAGCTCTTTTCATCAAGCATGAACCGTGAACTTTAGTTCTCGTTATGTTGTTTGTTTTGCATAGTGGCGTGTCTTGGATTCGAGGTCGAATCCTGTTGAAGGGGGGAGAATGTGACACTACGCAATGACGTAACATTATAAATTGTGAAATTAGAGAATAAAACCTTACGGTATGAGGTTAAATCGCGTTTTCGGGACGTTTTTGGGAGTTTGGGCCTTTCCGGGGCGATTTGGGCCTTAGGGGGGACCCCACATGGGCCAAAGGTGGGGTTTTCAGGCCCATAAGGGGGAGGAGGGCAGAAAGAACCCTGCCATGCGCCCCCCATCCCCCTTTGTGCGCCCCCTAGAACCCTAGCCGCCCCCCTCTCTCTCCTCCCCCTTGCGCCACCTCTTCCTCCCTCTCCTCTCCACCCCCCTAGTCGGCCTAGGAGAGATCCTCACCTAGCCACCCTGCTATCCTCTCCATTGGAAAGCTCCGTGATGAGGAGATCCGGCGGATTCGGCGCGAGGAAGGAAATCGGGGAAACTGGGAGGAGAAGATTCGCCGTTCGTCGATTCGTCGTTCGTCGGGCGAAGGTATGGCGATGGGTAATCTATTGGGGTGGATTAGGTGTTGTGTTAATGGGGATTTTGGTGCTGTTAGATCAAAAGGTGGTGCTACAAATTGATAGAATCGATGAAAACTAGAGTTTGCATGGTGTTCTGTTTCGGACAGATTGGACGTCCGACTTAGGATTTGAGTTTTCTCAATTTTAGAGGCGTTTTATGGTTGTTTGTATGATTAGAAAGTTGTAGATAATTTCAATACCTTTCAGTGGACAGTAAGAACGCATAATTCCGATCAGCCATTTTAAAGTTATGGCTGTTTTACCGAACGTGTTCAAAACTGTGATGAGATTGGGACATATTAGGTTGAGCTGTATATTAGACAATTTTAGAAGCCGAATCAGTTTTTCCCAATACTTAGAAAAAGCTAGGAAATTTCCTAAGCTTTGAGAAAATGTACTCCTTTACTTAATTTGGAGTCTGAGAACTCAAGTTATGCTAGTTGGAAGCCCATTGTCCCGTAGGGACAGATTCTCTATTTTCGGGTTTTAGGGGTTGTTTGTGAAGTCGGGGTAGGGGATCGTTCTTGTACTGTTTTGAGGGCACGTTTTGAGTGCGTGGTACCTATGTGCAGGTGGTGTGACCTCGGGAGTGCCCTCATCCTCTCGCCAATCCGTCGCCCGCGGTTGAAGGCAAGTGTATTGTAGTGGTTGCAGCTTAGGGAGCCGTAATGTTTGATGATGAGATGGCTTACACATGTTTTATGATATGATGCCATGATTGACTCTTGCTTGTGACATGATAAAAATGGTTTATTATGAGGCTATGCAATGATTAGTTGAGTTTATATGCAAGTTGTTTATGTTTATGACATATTTGCATACATGGCATGAAAACTGGCCCGGTCGGTGAGAAAGTCATAACTAGTCCGGTAAGGTCGGTGAGAAAGTTATGACTAATTCGGAGCACCATTGAATAAGACCTACCTCGTGATTCCATCCACAGTTGTGAATGGAAGCGAGGAGTAGGCACCCTCCATCTACGGGATGGAAGGGGAAAGAGGGTGCACGCCGACGGGTGTGCACTCGGCAATACCGGTATGTGCTTCGAGGAGACATGTGCATTGCATTGCATACATGATGATGATAATGAGATGTGTACAATGAGATTTGAACATAGTTATGATGTTAAGCATGATATATAGTGATATTAGCATTGAACTATTCGTTTTGTTCCATTGCAATATACTTGCTAAGTGATGAACTCACGCTTGTGTCTTATGTTGTGTTTAGGTACCATGAAACCGACATGCGGGAAAGGGGTTTAGCTACACTTCTACACGTAGCTCCTCACATATAGACAATTTTTATCATTTGGAGACATGATATTAAGATTAGTGCCATGAAACTTGGAGTATGGCTTGATTATGTGCTTAAAGTTCATCTTTTGCTTCATTATAATTTGTGGAGTGGTTGGATTCATTATTTTATACGTAAGATGTTGCTATATCAATTGTTATTGTTGTTTTAGATGTCTCATATTATGCTATACATTGCCATATTATTGTTGTTGCTTCAAATCATGGAAAACAAAGGAGATGCTGCCGAAATTTTCGGTTTTAGCATTCGCACCTTTGCTGTAATTTACCTTTATTTGTGCCATTTAGATGCTGTGTCTATCATGTTGGTGACATCCAGGGCATACTAGATGACGGGGTGTTACAAAACTAGGTTGCATGTGTTGCACCTAGAGTGGATTGAGAGGATCCTAGTGCATGTGTTGCACTTAGGAGTCACCGGAAGCACATTGTGACACCACGGAGTGTCGTAACCTTATTTAATGTGAATATTGAGGTAAAAAACATTATGAATTATGGAATGGGAGGTTGAAACCTTACGGTATGGAGGTTAATAGCGTTTCCGGACCGTTTCCGGGAGTTTGGGCCTTTCCGGGGCGTGTTGGGCCATAGGGGGGACCCCTCGTGGGCCAAAAGTGGGGCTCTCTGGCCCATGAGGGGAGAGGGGGGCAGCATGTTGCCCTTGGGGCACCCCCCTGCTGCCCTAGCAGCCTCCACCTCCTCCTCTCCCTCCCATAGCCGCCACACACCCTTTTGCCCCTTGCTTGCGCCCCCTTGCTCCCCATTGCTCCTCCACCCCTCTCCTCACCTCTCCACCACCCTTGCTGCCCCTAAGGGAGTTCTCCACCTCAACACCTCGAAGATCCGTCCACTGGAGTGCTCCGCGACGAGGAGATCCGGTGGAATTGGAGCGAGGAAGGAGATCGCGCGAACCGGGAGGAGATCCATTTGGTTTTCGTGCGTCGGGCGAAGGTATGGCCATGGGAATCCTTGGGGTTGGTCTAGGATATGTTCTAAGGGTCAATATCATGTTTTTAGATCAATTGGTGGTGCTGTAATTGGGTAGATTAGATGGAATCTTGAGTTTGCCACGTTCTCTGTTTCGGGCAGCATGAGCAGTCGACCTAGGGTTTGGGTTTTCGCCAATTTATAGTCGGAATTTGGTCGTACGGCTGTTGAAGAAGTTGTAGGTAATTTCAATACCTTTCAGTGGGTATAAAGAACGTCCAATTCTGCCCAGCCGTTTGAAAGTTATGCTTGTTTTACCGAACGTATTAAAATCTGTGACGTGATTGGAACAGATCACGGTATTTTGTAGATTAAACAACTTTAGAGTCCGAATCAGTCTTTCTGTATACTTAGAAAAAGGTAGGAAATTTCCTAAGCTACGTGAGGATGTACTCGTTTATTCGATTCGGAGTTTTAGAACCCGAGTTATGCCTTTTGGAAGGCTGCTGTCCCGACGGGACAGAACCTCTGTTTTTGGGTTTTGCGAGTAGTTTGCGATGTCAGGGTAGAAGAGGGTTTGCGTATCGTTTTGTGGTCATGATTATGAGTGTGTGGTACCTTTGTGCAGGTGGTGTGACCCCTGGAGTGCCCTCTACGTCTCGCCAATCCGTCGCCGTGGTTGAGGCAAGTGTATTGGAATGGGTAGCGGGTTGTAGTTGTTAGATTGGTTGAGATTGAGATTGAATATATGATATGTTCACATGCCATGCCTTAATGATTGCCAATGATATGATGAATATGTTGATTATGTTATGATTGCCAATGATATGATGAATATGTTGATTATGTTATGATGCCATGTGTTAGTGTACAAGTTATTTATGATGTTGGCATGTTTGCATACATGGCATGCTACATGGCCCGGGCGGTGAGAAAGTCATAACTAATCCGAGGAAGGTCGGTGAGAAAGTTATGACTATTCCGGAGAGCCAATGAGTAAGTCCTACATCTTGATTCCATCCACCGCGGTGTATGGAAGCGAGAAGTAGGCACCCTCCATCTTCGGGATGGAAGGGGGAGAGGGTGCGCACCGACGGGTGTGTACTCAACCATACCGGTATGAGTTTCCAGGAGATATGTGCATCGCATTGCATTGCATTGCATTATATGAGGATGTTATATGATGATGATATATGATGATGTCAATGATATGCTTACGCTATGAATATGAGATGTGTATGATGTCGTATGTGAAAAGTGGTGATGAAGGTGTTAGAATGTATTTTCTTGTTCGATTGCAATATACTTGCTGAGTGATGAACTCACGCTTGTGTTTATGTTGTTTTTCTTAGGTACCATGAAACCGGCATGCGGGAAAGGGAGCTAGTCACACGTCATCACTTAGCATCACACTTATAAACAATGACATGTTCCTTCCTTTAAATTGTGATAGTTAATTTGTGTGCTTGGTTTCCTCATTTACTTCGTTTGGCTCATGAGATGGTTGGAATCTCTATTCTAGGCTTATACTGCTGCTAGAACCCTTATTATTAATGATTTAGATGTCATTCTTTATACTATATCCTGTGATCTTATTGTTGTTGCTTCAATTCATGGAAAAACAAAGGAGATGCTGCCGAAATTTTCGGTTTTAGCATTTACTCTTTTGCTGTAATTTATCTTAATTTATGCTATTTAGAGGTTGATTAGCCTATGTTTGGTAGCATTCGGGCATATTAAATGTCGGGGTGTTACACACATGTGTTGCGCTAGGTGAAGTTCAAGTAGTGTGCTTGATATTTTACTCTTGGAGGTTGCCGCCTCCTAGATGGTTTAGAAGAGTCGTGCGCGGGAGCTCTCAAGGTTTGTGAGAAGCCCCGGCGAGGTTTGTGAAGGTTGGAGATTAGCCTACCCGAAGGGGTGAAAATCTACCACGAGTGATTTGACGTGGAAGCCTCAAGTGAGTGAGCCGGTCCAAAGTGAGTTAAAGACTTTCTCAACGTGGACTAGGGGAGACCGGCAAGTTTTCGAACACCACGGTAAAAAGTTAGTGTGTCACTTGTCTCTTTACATTCAAGCATTTACATTATTGCATATTTATCTATTGCTTGATTGTATATAGAATTGCATAGTATAGTTTGTTTGATCAACATAGCAATTCTTGTGTAGAGACTTAATTTAGTTAGTGCACTAGTGAGCCTAGTTGATTTAACCTTATAATTGTCAAAACCGTAGTTTACGCTTTCGCAATTTATTTAGGTTTTGACATAAGGGTTGATTAGAGCGAATTCGCAATTAGAATTTTATAAATGCCTATTCACCCCCCCTCTAGGCGCATCCTCGACCCTACAAGAATAACCTAGCTTCTAATCCTCTCATACACTTGTTGCCTTGGATAAGTTGGTTTGTGGTTTCTTGGGTGATTTGTTTCTTCAGGACCACCCATTGGTTTATATAATCCCCTTTATAAATCCTAAAAAGACTATATATGAGTCACCATATTTAATAATATGCACATTGGCTATTATCTGTTGAAATCATCGTGCTCCACCTAGAACTCACTCTAAGTCAGCTCTACATTTTTTTCTTCTCACCTTTGGGAGTGAAAACATGTGATAATTGCCTAGAGGGGGGTGAATAGGCTATTTAAAATTTCAAACGAAATTAATTGTAGCGGAATAGGTATCAGAACTTCCGGTATAATATCGGAACTTCCGACTGGATCGGAACTTCTGGTATTTTGTCGGAATGTCCAATCAATAATAAAATTCGAGAACAAATAACAACGTCTAGCAATCAGCAATCTTCTTCTACTCTATTTGAGTGCAAGAATGAGTGAACTTTCTAGACTAGAGTAGCAACAATAGACGAGTTCAAAAGGATTACACACAAGTAACTCAAGGGAAATTAAACCAAAGGAACAAGAGATTGATTCCCGGAGTTCGGATCCTTGAGGGGATCCTACGTCTCCATTGAGGAGGCTCACAAAGAGCCGGATTTCTTCCAACCCTTTCTTCCCAAACCTCAGTCACACTTGAGATTCGGTTTTACTCTTGATTTCTTCCCTTTCGGAGGTGAAATCAACCGTCACAAACTTCTCACGGTGTCCCACACTCTTCGGGAGCTCATGAGCGATGCCTAACAGTCTAGGAGTACTTCAACCTCCAAGAGTAACAAATACAAAGTGGTTTGATCTTGTATATGCTCTCTAATGCTCAAGATGAATGATTTCGCTTTTGCTTTAGCACTAGAACTCACTTCTATCTCTCACTCTCTAGATGATCACTAAGATCGAAGAGGAGGACTTAAGAAAGCTCGAAGATTGTGCTCAACAAGCTCACAAGTTCAGCCCAACTAAGTGTGTAACCTCTCAAAGGTGGTGAAGGTGGGTATTTATAGATTTGGACAAAAACTAGTCATTATACCCGCACTCAGCCACATATCAGAATTTCTGATCCCAACATCGGAACTTCCGATGTGTGTAAACTTCCAGAACTTGGCACAACTCAACGGTCGAAAAGAATATGCATCGGAACTTCCGATTACATGATCGAAACTTCTGAAGCTCACAGAGAGTTACCTCTAAGAAACTTTCTCAAGAAATTTCACCAAGTCCAAATCGGAATGTCCGATTGCTAGATCGGAACATCCGAAGCTCACAGAGAGTTCTCACAATAGAACTTGAACGCATCGGAACTTCCGATTGTATTCATCAGAACTTCCGAAGTCGATAGAGAGCACCCTTTTCTCGTTCTAATACTGATCGGAACTTCCGATCCAAAAGATCGGAACGTCCAAACTCAACAGAGAGCACCCTTTTCGATCTCAACACGCATCGGAACTTCCGATTGGTTTCATCGAAAAGTCTGATCTATTGTAAGGGCTTCAGACTCAGGCACAACTACGCATCGGAACTTCTGGATATCGGAACTTCCGACCTCACATCGGAATATCCAACCTAACTTCAAGGAAAACCATTTCGGTGCAAGTGCAGTGACTTCGTGTCTCTCAAATAAAACTAGTTATCATTCATCTGAGCATAGAGACTAACTTTAGATCAACTACAATGCATCCCTCTTAATAGTACGGCATTCCTATGACTCAGAAATGTAAAATACATTGAAATAATGTCGTTTTCATTGTCGTTTCATTTTGAGGGTATCCATCGTCCGTATATGATCTCACTTCGGGACTATTACCTGTTCACAAACTCATTGAATGCATTAGTCCCTTTAATCATTTGTCATTAATCATCCAAAACTTCTTTAGGGGCCTAGATGCACTTTCAATCTCCCCCTTTTTGGTGATTGATGACAACCCGATTAAGCTTACAAATAATTTGAATAGAATAGATATGAAAATGTATTGACATAAGGTGAGATCCCCCTCAATATGTGCATTTAAGCTAAGACTTGAGAGCAATTGTACATTTTGAAGGACATAAAAAAAATGAAAGAACCCCCCTATATCTTTTGCATATGAGAATATGACATGACATATAAATAGTAGGGGTGAAAACGGGTCGGATACGGTCGGATATTGCTCATCCCGTATCCTAACCCATATTATTATCCCGGATTCAGAGTCGGATACGGATAGACCGGTTACGGATACGAATTCGGAGAAGTCCGGATTCGGACACTGGACGGATACATGACGGATACGGATCGAAAACAGATAATATAGCCGGATAGTATGCAAGGCAAAAAAAATGAATAAATCGTACGACATTCATGTGAACCAATGAACTATTCAATGGCGGGAGGAGCTCACTAGAGAGGGAGGCGAAAAGCAGCAATGCCGGAGCTTGGCGCCGGCCGGCGAGCATCGGTGATGCCGCGAGCTACAGAGAGCGAGCAGGCGAGAGCAAACGAGATGTAAAGAGAGAGAGAGCAATGCGAGCTAAGCTATTGATTGCCGCTGGGGCCCACTGTTGTATCCTGCAGCGTTGGGTCCCTAATATTTCTTGCACGGTGCCGTGGTGCAATGCACATGCAATGGGCCTGGCCCTCTGCCCCGCGTGCGGCTTGGCCCACGCTATATCCTGGACGGCAGTGCATCCAATCCGCTCCGGATATCCGGTTATGGTTATGGGGTAATATCCGGATAAATACGGGAATTATCCGTATCCGGCGGATATTGGACGCCTCGAATCCGTATCCGTATCCGTATTTGACTATCCGGATCCGATCCGAATCCGACCGGATATAAAAAATATCTTCCCGTATCCGGTTTTTTTCGGATCCGGTTCCGGATCTGGCGGGAAATATCCGACCCGTTTTCACCCCTAATAAATAGCATGATAAGCATGATAAGCAAATATTGATCAATAACAGCAATTTAACATCCATCATTACAATAAGAGACATAAATCATGCAACGACGACAAAAGTCTAATAAGCATTCATCCAAACGTCTAACATCAAGTTCACATGACACAAAGTTCCAACGTCCAACAGACTCTCAAAGATAAGACGAAAGATAGATGATTGTACTCCCCCTTTGGCAGCAAGCACCACAAAGGAAGGAAAGAAAAGGAGAGGGAGATCTACTCAGACTCCTCTGAGCCAGACTCCTGGGCGTCGTCCTCAGACTCAGACTCTTCAGGCGCCGGAGCAAAAGGATCCTCAATCTCTTCCTCGCTCTCTTCATCATCTGAACATTGAATGTTCAGGTGTCTCTGAATATCCTTCAGTCTCTTGGTGTTCTTCTTGTGTGCTACTGCATTGCTCTTGTAAAGGCAGAAGATAGACTTCAAAGCACGAAGCACAGGTGATGAAGATCCACTCAGAGCTGAGGCTGCAGGAGTGGCAGCAGAAGAAGATGCACCTCTGGAGGTAGTCCTTGTAGCTCTCTGAGCTAGGGCTTTCACTGCCCTCTGGAGGTAGTCCTTGTAGCTCTCTGAGCTAGGGCTTTCACTGCCCTGACCTGCACTCCAGTGTGCTTAACATCACACTCAAACTGCTGCTGGGTCACCTACTCCTATCATGTGCATGATGTAAGGAGCATATCCACAGCTCCTCCTAGGCTCCTAACCCATGAGCCTGATCTCATTCAAGATGAAATCAAAGACATCGAAAGGTCGTTGGTTGTCCTGCATCCTACTCAGAAGATTCCTTGTGTAGAAGAGAACATGAGAGGCATCACCTTCCTTTGGAGCCAAGGTCTTCCTAAAAAGTCTGTTCAGGATAGCAAAGAAGGGTTTCATACCCTTGGTGTCGCCAGCCTCAAACTCAGCGTCTTCCTCATAAAGAAAGTTTAGATTTGAAGCTACCAAGGAATTCTCGTTGTGGATCTGATCCTTATCTCTAGAATCAGCTTCAGTGAACTCGAGCAACCTGGCAAACTGAGCATAAGTGACTTCAAACCATTAACCTTCAATTATCCAGTGCAGAGTAGAGACTCGATCCCTAGAGACATACATCGTGGCATAGAACTGGGCTATGATCTCCACATTCCAATCATGCTGAAAGCCCATGATTCTCTTGGTGCCAGTCCTCTCACATGATGTAATGATCTCATTGAAGGTGGCATCATCTGCCTCTACCATATACTCCCAGTCCACCCATTGCATCAAGATCACATGATTCTTTCTGGGCAGAATGACTGACTCATAGAAGTCCTGCTGAAAGAAGGTCCAGAAGCGGGAGTCAGTGGAGAAACGATCTGCCCTCTTGGGATTCTCCTCTCTTGCCTTTCGGACTTGAGCTGCTTTGCCTTTGTAATTTACAAGCCTCCTTGCCAATCAAGGATTCTTGTCAGGCATCCTGAGCCTGGGCATGCTCCTGGCTTGAGAAGATTGAGACTGAGAAGCGCCTGCGATCCCTTTAGCTTTCCTAGAGGGCAAAGGTGCTCCACGAGGCACGTTGACGGTCTGAGCGGCCTGAGATGGTACATTGATCGATATGCCGCCAGGCTGACATCCTCTGGTCGTTGCTCTCTTGGTTCTCATCCCGGTTGGTATTTTCCCCTTGCGACCTGGGAAGACATCAGATGAGCCCGTAGGGGGCTGATCACCCTATCCGGGATCCATTGATATGATCTGACAAGAGGAGAACTCGATGAGACAATTGAAATGAGAAAGAAAATTGGTTTTGGTGCTGTACTTTCAACATCGGATATTCCGATTTATGATCGGAAGTTCCGATGCTTTATCAAAAGTTCCGATCCAAGACATCGGATGTTCCGAAATTTTCGATATAGCACTCAAAACAAGATTTCTTCAAGATCGACCAAGGGAAAAGGATGAAATTGAAGATCGAGAGTATTGATGGGTAGAACAACAATTCTACTGAAGGAATTTGAGCAACGAAAGCAAAAGGACTTAAGATTTGATTCTAGGGTTCTAGGGTTACCTGAAAAAGAAGAGAATCGAGATTTCATGAAGAAGATGAAGTCCTTTTCATGGAGGAACTTCCCTTGGAGAAGATCGAAGGTTCCGAATGGTCAGAGACTCTGGAAGCGGCAAACGATGAAAAGTGGAGACCGTACCGAGGGTTTGAGGACAAGCGAATAAAGAAAAGGATAAAGTGAACCGGTCACTTTCAAGCAGTTATGCCCATATCGGATATTCCGATATGAGGATCGGATGTTCCGATGTATGCGCAGAAAAGGAGAGCTTGGAAGTTCCAAAGTCCAGTTCGGATATTCCGAACAGGCAGAAAACCCAGAACATCGGAAGTTCCGATGAGCCAATTGGATATTCCGATGAGTTCAAGTTTCCAGCGGAATGAAGGATGAGCAGGAATCGGATATTCCGATACGAGATTTCGGATGTTCCGATGAGTTTAGATTCACTGAACTCGAAAGTTTTGATGACTTGATCGGAAGTTCCGAACAGTTCATTTTTCCAGTAGAACGAAAGGAAAAGATTGAATCTCTGAGAGAGAACACTGAGACTCTGAGTCAAGTGAACTTGGGAGTCATTCCACTTGTGATCAGCAAGCATTCAACAATCAAAGCAATGATTACGAGTGGATTGACTCAAGATTAAGATCAACAATAGAACCTTTTCGAAGATCACTCAAGTGATTTTGCAAATATTTTATTTCAAAATCAATATGATAAATAACAATCAATGCGTGTAAGGCATTAAGTCACCTTCCGATAGTCTAGGACATTTAGCTCACTCCTTAGCTCGCAAAAATGACCTTCATCAAGGGGTTTGGTGAAGATATCGGCTAGTTGTTTCTCGGTTCTCACATAGGTAATGTCGATGTCCCCTTTTAGTGAGTGATCTCTAAGGAAGTGATGACGGATGTCTATGTGCTTGGTGCAGGAGTGTTGAACAGGATTATTGGCTATCTTAATGGCACTCTCATTGTCACGTAAGAGTGGAATTCTATCCATATTAAGTCCAAAATCCCTCAAAGTTTGCCTCATCCATAATAATTGTGCACAACAACTTCCCGCGGCAATGTATCGGCTTTGACGGTGGATAGAGCTACCGAATTTTGTTTCTTTGAGGACCAAGACACTAGTGATCTACCTAAGAATTGACATGTCCCCGAAGTACTTTTTCTATCCACTTTGCAACCCGCATAATCAACATCCGAATACCCAATCAAATCGAATGTTGATCCTTTAGGATACCAAAGCCCTA
Organism: Rhipidocladum racemiflorum; assembly: GCA_036346355.1. NCBI lineage: Eukaryota > Viridiplantae > Streptophyta > Magnoliopsida > Poales > Poaceae > Rhipidocladum > Rhipidocladum racemiflorum. The sequence goes on along the minus strand of CM070578.1, from coordinate 33,623,812 downwards.
GACTTGGTGTGTAAACTAGATACCAAAGGATTCTTTTCACGGCTACTAGATGACACTCTTTCGGAGTGGCTTGAAATCTTGCACACATGCACACATTTAGCATAATATTGGACCTAGATGCACAAAGATACAGTAGTGAACCTATCATGGACCGATATACCTTTTGATCCACCGGATTACCTTCTTTGTTTAGGCCGAGATGTCTATTTGTCGCCATGGGGGTGTGAATTGGCTTAGCGTTCTCCATGTCAAACTTCTTAAGCATGTCCTTGATGTACTTTGTTTGGCACAAGAACATCCCTTCCTTGAGTTGTTTGATTTGAAATCCGAGGAAGAACTTCAATTCACCCATTATTGACATCTCAAACCTTTTAGTCATCAACCTACTAAACTCTTCACAAAAGTTTTTATTAGTAGAACCAAATATAATGTCATCGACATATATTTGGCACACAAATAAATCATCATCGACATATTTGGTAAAGAGAGTAGGGTCGGCTTTACCAATAGCAAAACCCTTTTTAATGAGAAAATCATTAAGGCATTCATACCATGCTCTAGGTGCTTGCTTAAGCCCGTAGAGCGCCTTATGGAGTTTATATACGTGCGAAGGGTTCTTGTGATCCTCCATTCCTGGCGATTGCTCAACATAGACTAATTCGGAAATTGGACCGTTTAAGAATGCACTCTTGACGTCCATTTGAAAAAGCTTGAAATCATGGTGAGTAGCAAATGCAACCAATATACGAATTGACTCTAATCTAGCAACGGGAGAATAAGTCTCACCAAAATCCAACCTTCAATTTGAGTGTATCCTTGAGCAGCCAACCTTGCTTTATTTCTCGTGACGATCCCATTTTCGTCTTGTTTGTTGCGGAAGACCCATTTGGTTCCAATCACATTTTGATTTGGTCTTTCCACCAAGGACCATACTTTATTCCTCATGAAGTTGTTCAACTCTTCGTGCATTGCCATCACCCAATCCGGATCATTTAGTGCATCTTCCACCCTTAAAGGTTCCAAAGAGGATACAAAAGAGTAAGATTCATAAAAATTTGATACTCTAGAGTGTGTCGTTACCCCTTTTTGGATATCACTAAGGATATTGTCGATGGGATGGTCTCTTTGGATGCTTTGGTGGACTCTAGGATGTGGCGCTTGAGATGTTTGTTGAATTGGTTCAACATCTTCGACTTGATCATCCCCCATGAGTTTACTTGAGCCATCTTGAGGCTTGTCTTGACTTCGAATGGAATTTGGTGGTTCAACTTGAGTTGGCGTATTATCTTGATGTTCCACCTCTTGAGGCTTGACTTTGTTAATTGCCATCTTCTTAATTGCAATGCTTGGCATTTCTTCATTTTCTAGCACGTTCAAATCAACTTGCTCTACTTGAGAGCCGTTAGATTTATCAAATGTTACATCTCTCACTATTTCAACACAACCGGTGGTTTTGTTGAAAACGCGATAGGCGTAGTGTCGGGACCCGAATATGCAAACCTGGACCCTCTATGTAATCTGTACTAGTCCAGGATCTCGCTAGTACACACAAACAAACAGTGCTGCATATCACATCCATACCCCACGATAAACATAATTAAGCATTTCATATAATCGAAGTAATTGTGGCATGACCCTATGGTCTCTTACATACTTCAGCCACGCAGGGCTTACTCAAATAAAACATAAATAACAGTTCAGAAGCAAACAGCGGATATAAAAGATAGTTTTGTGGCTCCATCTTCCCAAAGGCAACTTGAGTGCGGATGATCCCTTAATTGTCCTGGCCGTCGTTGTACTCCTCTTCCCACGCAGGCATTGACTCTTCTTCTGATTTGTTTTTGGTTTGCAAGGGTGAGTATACAACATACTCAACAAGTCATGCACAGAAGTGCATGTCTAATAACTATATGCAGGTTTATTCCAAAGGATAGGCTCATTTGATTCTTTTGCATAAAACAACATTTTACTTTCAAATACTCATACTAGATTCAAATTGATAAAACCATACTATAATATGAATTTCAAAGTCTTTCATCAGTGGTTTGGCACAAAGCCCTAGTCAAATTCTTCATCGACGCAAGCCACCCAATTCCACATTTTATTTTCAAAAGATCTAACCCTTGACTGTAATCCTGAGCTTTGTCGATCACAGTAGACTCGGCTATTCGAATAGATTGATACACTCTGCAGAGGTTGTACACTTTCCCCACATGATCTGATCTCACACCACAAAGGCGATCAACCGTAACGAAGCTTTTAGGAAACTTCCATCTACACCGATGACCCTCGCCGGTTTTGCCTTCACTACTACATTCCCCACGAAGGACAAAGTGTAGGACCGACAAACACCGTTGGACAGGGTACCTGGCACGAAGCCCCAGTACGCTCCCCATCTGATTACCCGACGAATCGCCACCCTGAGGTATCAAAGGTAAGACTTGAAACTTACTAGACTAAGACTGTCCCACCTCACCCATGTGGTTGTCACGGAATACTCAGTTCAAAGGCTTGCAAGGTTAAGTCCTTAGCTGTCGAGGGCAAGACATTCATCACTCATCCACGACCCAAACAACTCACAACACTCATCCCACGGACACGAAGGCCGTTTATTAATTATCGGTGCCACGAAGGCCCACGGCATAAAGCCTCTTACCACTTGCCCGGGCTAAATCAATCCCACCCTTGTGCATCTATCGCAACGCATGCCATGATATTTTCGATTACCGTGTAGAACCACGAAGGTACCTACACTTCACGTCAATCCGTGACAAGCTCACACTTAGCATTCCAAAATCAGTTCATTTGTCATTAGTCAAGATTATTTTCTTTGTTTTGGAAATATCATCAGTATAAGCATTTCTAAGCAACTAGTCACGATCTAGCCTCCCGTGTTGGCACATACATAGCATCCAACATATTAAATTTCCCAAACTTAGGGTGACAAAGGTGATACATGGTATACAATTCATAATACAAGGTTGGAATTAACAATTATGGCATTTAACTAGTTTTCCCAAAATTAAATTAATTATTTAGTCACATAATCATGCATACTTTGAATCAAAATACTATTTAAAATGCTAGGGGCAAAATGGTCAAAGCATGACTTGCCTTCAAACAGTTGATGTTCTTGGTCCAACACTTGAGATTGGTCTTCTTCAACACCCTCGCACAGCTCAACGTCTACGTGTAGCAGAAAAACATCAAAAAACAATGAATAAACACACATTCAGGAAATACCACAAATCAAACTAATGCGTAATTTCGCGAAAACTTCCAGATAATTACGTTGGCATTTTCTAAGATTTATAAAATTTATTTCGACATTTTCGGACATATAGTTTAAGAGATACAAAATTCGTAAGTTTGGACTTTCCGCAAATAATTTAATAGTATAAATTTATTTATAAAATTTCATAAAAATTACTGTAGAAAGGTATTAATTTTTATTAATTAAAAAAATTTGTTGCACGCAGTTTGGACTTAAAACAAATTTGCAGCGAAAAAGACAAATTTCGCAATTGTTAGAAAAGTGCATGTACAAACTAAATTTCTAGTTTTCTAGCATGCTACTGTTCATGGCGAGAGCACTTCACGCAGCTCACTGATCGGCGAGAGAAATTTCATGCATGTACTGGTTCGGCGAATACACGCAAATAAAATATATATATATATATACGTGAAAATATATATACATCTACCGTCCACAGTACACGCATATAGAAAAACCATATAAGCCTAACACATGTATACATGCATCAATACATGAGGACAAGATTAATTGATTGATATAGATAGAGCGCGTATAAAAGAAAATAAGGAGAACTACCGGACGACGCGAAGCAGCGGCGCAATTCGTTGGGTGTAGGAAGAAGGCGGCGTGGCCGGAAGGTGCGCTCGCGACGTAGACGGTGGCGGCGACGACGTAGACGACGACGGAAGCGACGGAGACGAGACGGCAGCGACGGCGACGGCGTACACGGCGTCGACCACAGCAACGACGAAGGCGACGGTGACGACGGCGGCAAAGACGGTGATGACGACAACGGCAACGTAGACGGCGGCGAATCACAAGCCCGGTGGAAAGGTGAAGGATTGGCAGGAGAAATGGCCGGAAGATTAGGACGTTGCTAGAGAAATGGAAATGCTGTTGGCAGAGGAAAGGCTGTTGCTAGAGAAATGTGCGTTGGTAGTGATGGAACGGCTGGAAGTTTTACTCGTGAATGGTTGCTAATAAATTACAAGAAATGGGAAACAACAGGACGTAGAAACTGCTGGCAACTAAAACGTCCACACATGGAGAAATGGAAAGGCACAGAACATGAAATGGAGAAACTGCTGGAAAATGGCTCCATGCTGGTAATGCCTTCATGCATACAATAAAGAAAGACTTCATGAAGCTAAGCAAACTCTCAAAGGACCAACTGGGAGAGCTCACGTGCCTTTACCCACTAAGCCAGTAGTACTTCTTTTTGTGTAAGTGGGTGGCTTCATGCATGCAAGATTAATGAAGGAAACAGCAGCGCCATGCATTAAGGAATGGAAGTAACGGCCGGCAAAAGAAACGGCTAGGAATGGACTACTAATTCATGCATGCGCTGCGTTACCACTTCACACATGTATGTATATACATGGCGTCTTCATTGAAACACCCCCTCATGCGACCACTTGTTGGGATACTAGCCGTATGAGCATAGCATGGTATAAACCCATATACATGACTATTCGTGTACATATAGATGCAAACCTCATATGGTTAAAAAGAAATAACAAAAAGGTTCCAAAAATCACGAAAAATTTCTCGAAAATACTAGGAACTATTTGGGATTTAACGAAGTTGGTTTTGCGATTTTTTCGACGTGTAGATTTTCCGCAAAAATTCTTTTCGTGAATCAGACACCTGTACAGATTTTTGTAAAATCAACGACTCAGGTTATAAAATATGTTTTTCGAAAATATTTGAAGCGAACACTCTCGTGTACCAACTATTTTAATTATCAACAAAATTTTAGATTTTACGCTTATTTGAAAATGCCTAATCTTTATTTAATATAATTAGTTTAATAGACTTCAATCCGAATTAACCGCGAGGACTTTAAATAATTTCTGAAAAATTCAAATAAACCTAGAAACACACTAAATAAATTAAAATCAAATTTTGGGATGTTACACGTAGGCATTTGATCCATACCCAAGCAAGAACCCTTCATCAATCTTAGGAGCAAACTTGGAGTTCTTGGGCTTCTTGTTGAGAATAAAACATTTACTACCAAAGACTCTAAAGTATGAGATATTAGGCTTGTTACCGGTGAGGAGTTCATATGCGTTCTCTTTAAGATCTTGTGGAGGTACAATCGGTTGATCGCGTGGCATGCGGTGTTGACGGCTTCCGCCCAAAATTGATCTTCATCTCGAACTCGTTTTGTGCTCTTCTTGCAAACTTTTTGATTATTCCTTGAGTTTCACTTTTCTCTTACAAAAAGAAAACCGAAGTGAAGCAAGAAAAATCATCGACAATAACTAAACCATACTTATTACATCCGATGCTTATATAAGCAACGGGTCCGAAAAGATCGATGTGTAGAAGTTCCAATGGTCTCGTCGTTGTCATGATGTTCTTGGCGGGATGACGCGCTCCAACTTGTTTTTCGGCTTGACAAGCGCTATAAATCCTATTCTTCTCAAATTCAACATTTGTTAGTCCGATGATGTGTTCCCCTTTTAGTATCTTATCAAGATTCCTCACGCCGACATGGGCTAGTCGGCTTTGCCATCAAGCATGTTTGAAGTTTAGCGCTATTTGAGTTGAAATCAACCAAATAGAGCTTACCCTTCAAATATCCCTTGAAGGCAATTGATGAATCTTCTCTTCTAAAGACGGTCACATCCACATTAGTAAATAAGCAATTGTAACCCATTTCGCAAAGTTGCGATACGGATAATAGATTATAATTCAAAGATCTAACTAGCAAGACATTAGAGATAGAATGATCATTTGAGATTGCAATTTTACCTAGTCCCATGACCTCACCTTTACCATTATCACCAAACACAATATTTTTATAATGTGACCCTCTCTCATCAAAAGATGAGAACATACCCTTCTCTCCGGTTATGTGGTTTGTGCAACCACTATCAAGCACCCAACTTGATCCTCCGGAGAGATAGTCCTACAAGAATGAATTAGGTCTTCATTTTAGGTACCCAAATCCTTTTGGGTCCTTGCATGTTAGTGTGTAAGACTTTCGGTACCCACACCTTTTTCTTAGCCATCTCATTGGAGTTGTGGGCACCGACAAAGAGAGCAACTACTTTACCACGGTGGTTCCTCCTTAAAACATAAGAAGCATAATGAATAGAATGAGATGCATGATGTTGAGGATGCTTTTTTGGTTCTTGCACGACCTTGTTGACTCGTGTGGTGGTCAATGGTAGCTTGCCATTTCCTTTGACAAACTTAATACATTCCTTACCTTTTACCACCACACGGTCATTTTCTTTGCTCTCATACTTATCAAATCCTAGCCCTTCTTTGTTGTTGTTTCCTCGACCGTTGATGGTCTTATATAGGGCATCTTTGGATTGATAAGTCTTGATGCAACCGTATCTTACCAAAGCACTTAGTCTCTCATTTTCGCTTTTTACTACTTGCACAAATTGAGAGTTAGTAGCACAAGCATTAATATCAACATTATAGCAACGAGAGCATTGCTAGTGGAAGGAATAGAAGCCATGGAAGCATCATTTTAGGAGAATTAAGATCATTAAGAGACTCAAATTGCACTTCAAGAGCTTTGAGATTGTTTTCAAGACTAAATACATTTTCCTGAAGCGACTCATTTGAACTCTTAAGCAATGTGATTGAGTTGTTAGCCAAATCAAGATTTTTGGTTAACAATTCAATTTTCTCCTTCTCTTTAGCAAGAAGTTTCTCGAGAGCAAGATTTTTCTTCTTTTCGAGTATTAGCAAATCTTCTTGCTTCTCAAGAGTTTCCTCTTGGCTATCTATTCTTTTCACTGGCTTATTTATTTTAGCAATGATTGACTTGTTCAAGTCACTAAATAAAGCATCATCCTCATCATCACTACTCTCTAATTCACTATCGCTACTTGGATGTTTTGGTTTAGTCATTACCTTACACCCTTTTGCCATAAGACAAACGAGTGTGTCATTGTCGGTGTCATTGTCACTCATGTCGCCAAAGAGTGACTTCGTTGGAGGGGCGGCTTCAATGGTAATGGTGGCAACTACTTCATCGTCGGAATCGAAGTCGGAGTCGTTGGAGTCCCATTCTTCGCCAATGTGAGCTCACCCCGAGTACTTCTTCTTGTGAGCCTTGTTCTTCTTGTATGGCTCACTCTTCTTGTGCTCATTTGGATTGCTCTTTTCTTTGGACAATCGGCGATGAAGTGTCCAACTTCACCACACTCATAGCAAGCCCTCTTTACGTTTCTTCTTCTTCTTATCTTGTCGTTGTAGTTTTTCTTGTACTTGCTTGACCTGTCATACTTGAGAAATTTTTTGAACTTTCATACAAATAGGGCCAAGTCTTCCTCATCTTCGCTATCATCATCGTCGTCGTCACTCGAGCTCAAGTCTTCCTACTTGCTTGCCTTCAATGTGATTTCTTTTGGCCTTGAGCTTGAGCTTTGCTTGGCAAGGTTCTTCACTTCTTTTGCTTCCTCTTCCATGAGCTCATGTGAGAGGATTCTTCCAAGCACGTCATTAGGAGTGAGTCATTTGAAATCTTTTCGTTCTTGAATGAGTGTTACGAGAGTCAAATTCCTTGGAGCGAAGGCTCTCAACATCCTCTTTACTACAACATGATCCGTCATGTCTTTGCTTCCAAGTCCTCGGATCTTGTTGACAAGGATCATCAAGCGGTCATACATTTGTTGCGGAGTCTCGTTATCATTCATGATGAACCTCCCCAAATTCCCTTCAAGCAACTCAATCTTTGACTCTCTCACGCTTGATGTCCCTTCATGAGCAACTTGGAGTGTGTCCCATATTTTTTTAGCCTCTTCAAGACCATCAACCTTGTTGAATTCCTCGGGACTCAAGGCTCCAACCAACACACTTGCGGCTTGTGCATGCCGGTGAATATTTTGCTCTTGTTCCAGTGTAAGCTCCATGTCTTCATCCGGCAAATCTAAACCTGTACACACAATCTTCCACACACTTGGATGAAGAGACATTAGATGCATTTTCATTTTGTGCCTCCAAGCAGAATAGTGTGTACCATCGAAGAATGGTGCACGCCCGGATGGCACAGTAATATAAGAATGTGAAGAGGATGTGTTAAATTTGTCTTAGTTGAAAGGAATTTCAACTCCCTAATTCGATGTAGAGGTTTCACCTTCTTTCTTCTTGCCGGAACCACCATCTTCGGACTTTGGGCTTTCTGGGTCACCCGGGAAGACAACCTTCAACCCCGTGCCAGCCATCTCATTTCCTTCAAGCGATTAAGCCTTTGAGAAGGTTAGGCTCTCATACTAATTGACAAGCTGTGATAATTGCCTAGAGGGGGGTGAATAGGCTATTTAAAATTTCAAACAAAATTAATTGCAGCGGAAAAGGTATCAGAACTTCCGGTATAATATCGGACTTTCGACTGTACAAGAACTTCCGGTATTTTATCGGAATGTCTGATTCGTAATGAAATTCGAGAACAAGTAACAACGTCTAGCAATCAGCAATCTTCTTCTACTCTAGTTGAATGCAAGAATGAGTGAACTTTCTAGACTAGAGTAGCAACAATAGACGAGTTCAAAAGGATTACACACAAGTAACTCAAGGGAAATTAAACCATAGGAACAAGAGATTGATTCCCGGAGTTCAGATCCTTGAGGGGATCCTACGTCTCCATTGAGGAGGCTCACAAAGAGCTGGATCTCTTCCAACCGTTTCCTCCCAAACCTCGGTCACACTTGAGATTCAGTTTTACACTTGATTTCTTCCCTTTCGAAGGTGAAATCAACCTTCACAAACTTCTCACAATGTCCCACACTCTTTGGGAGCTCATGAGCGACGCCTAACCATCTAGGAGTCCTTCAACCTCCAAGAGTAACAAATGCAAAGTGGTTTGATCTTGGAGATGCTCTCTAATGCTCAAGATGAATGATTTTGTTTTTGCTTTAGCACTAGAACTCACTTCTATCTCTCACTCTCTAGATTATCACTAGGATCAAAGAGGAGGACTCACGAAAGCTCTAAGATTGTGCTCAACAAGCTCACAAGATCAGCCCAACTAAGTGTGTAACCTCTCAAAGGAGGTGGAGGTGGGTATTTATTGATTTGGACAAAAACTAGACATTATACCCGATCCCAACATTGGAACTTCCGATCCCAACATTGGAACTTCCGATCCCAACATTGGAACTTCCAATGTGTGTAAACTTCCAGAACTTGGCACACCTCAACGGTCGAAAAGAATACGCATCGGAACTTCCGATTACATGATCGGAACTTCCGAAGCTCACAGAGAGTTACCTCTAAGAAACTTTCTCAAGAAATTTCACCAAGTCCAAATCAGAATGTCCGATTCTTAGATCGAAACATCCGAAGCTCACAGAGAGTTCTCATAATAGAACTTGAACTCATTGAAACTTCCGATTGTATTCATCGGAACTTCCAAACTCGATAGAGAGCACCCTTTTCTTGTTCTAATACTAATCGGAACCTCCGATCCAAAAGATTGGAACGTCTGAACTCAACAGAGAGCACCCTTTTCGATCTCAACACGCATCGGAACTTTCGATTGGTTTCATCAGAAAGTCCGATCTATTGTAAGGGCTTCGAACTCAGGCACAACTACACATCGGAACTTCTGGATATCGAAACTTTCGACCTCACATCGGAATATCCAACCTAACTTCAAGGAAAACCATTCCGGTGCAAGTGCAGTGACTTCGTGTCTCTCAAATAAAACTAGCTATCATTCATCTGAGCATAGAGACTAACTCTAGATCAACAACAATGCATCCCTCTTAATAGTACGGCATTCCTATTGCTCAGAAATGTAAAATACATTGAAATAATGCCATTTTCATTGTCGTTAAGCCTGAGGGTATCCATCGTCCGTAGATGATCTCACTTCAGGACTATTACCTGTTCACAAACTCATTGAATGCTTTAGTCCCTTTAATCGTTTGTCATTAATCATCCAAAATTTCTTTAGGGGCCTAGATGCACTTTCAGGGAGTGCCCCACCACAGGGGCTCATACACATCATTGCAATGTGCGTATTAGTGTTCGGGCTTGGCATTCTAAATCCTCCATTTGAGAACCCTTTCTTTGTGTAGTTTGGTTAACCACACATCTTGTTCCTACAACCCTATATGCCATAGGTTTGTACCACCTCCGAGATCCACCTGCTCATTGCTACCTCGTGGTTGGTTCCGCCATATCTTCCTTCTTCCAATAGCTCATACCTTCGTCTTTGCGCATGCTAGATTTTAATCATGTTTGCAATTTCGGACATAATTACAGTTGAGATCTGATTACTTACCGTGGATGGCACATTTTCCTTCTTCCGATCAGAATTTTTCAGACCTCCCATTGATTGCACTTTCTTTAGGTTTTACCCATCAATTGGTATCGTCTATTGCTCCAAATACTTTTCATGATTACCTGTCCTTTGCAAGTAACTCGTGTGACTCCACCTCGAAGTGATACCTCACAACCTTCGAGTTCAAGTGAACAAGCATATATTAGGTTCTTCTTTAAGTAGGGAATGTACCAAACTCCCGTCAATGTGCAATGTGCTCCATCATACATCTCCAATGTAACTATTCTCACTTCATTCATTGCATACTCCTTGCAATTAGCCAAGTGAACAGTTTCATAAACCGAGAGTAGAGATCATTTGTCAGATATCTCCCTCGTTGAACATATATGGAAACAACAACCTGAAACTAATATCCATCCATGAAAAATACCTAATTGACTAATGATAAGTACGTTTGAATCATCTTTTTCTACCGTCATTGAGCATGCACCCTTTGTTTGCTTCAAACTCGAACAGGCCTTTATCATATGACCTTCCTCGTCACATAGATGACATAAATATGTGCCCTTGCTTTTGCCATTCTTCTTCCTACAACTCTTGTTTTTGTCTACAACACCTACTACAGCCATGCTTGATCACCTGAGGATGGAGATTCTGATAGCTTTTTCAAGGACTTCGCCTCCAATAGATATGCATGTTGCAACTGCCTCGTTGAAGTTGAAAGTGTTTTCCCCGACAAGAATATTCATCATCAATTGCTCATAAGATGGTGGTAGAGATGATGCCAATATGACGACCTTTTGTTCTCCTTAATTTTTTATCCACACTAATCAATTGTGTGATATGCTTTGTCGGGACCCGAATTTGCAAATCCGGACCCTCTTTGTATTCAGCACTAGTCCAGGAAAGCGCTAGTGCACACAGTCTCAACATTGGTAAATATCACAATCATACTCAACGAAATAATAAGATACTTTAAATAGTTAACCAAGTTGGTTGCTCGACCTTAAGGTCAAGTTACAAATATACGCCACACAGGGCGAGAACTTAAATAAAGAGAAATAACAATAAATGAAAATAAGATAACTCGTGGCGCCATCCAAAGATACCACGAGCAACCCAGTGGGCTCGCTTCCTAGTTAGACGGTTCCTCTTGGAGCTCCTCTTCCAAAGCTGGTGTAGACTCTTCTTCAACTGGTGTTGTATTGTGGCAAGGGTGAGTATTTGGTACTCAGCAAGTCATGCACAGAATGCAACTAATATACTACATGCATGGCTTAGTACAAAGGAATAGCTTAAGGTATAATTGCAGTAAAACAGCATTTGACAAGTAGCATAAGTAGATTCGAAAGCAGTAGAAACAAATATGGGAACAATAACTTTTCCAGGAATTAAATAAACATCTTTTCCAATCCTAATCCATATTTCCATCAACATCATTATTAAACAAAACCCAACCTTTCAAGTCCAAGTTATTTTCAAGAGGGTCTAACCCTTGACTGTAATCCCCGAGCGATGTCCAATACCGCGAACACGGCTATTCGAATAGATTTTTACACTCTGCAGAGGTTATGCACTTTACCCACAAGACACAGTCAAACACCACAAGTGGGCCTCCCCGGTTATTGCACACTAACCCTTCCCTTTGCAAAGGCGAAGTTTAGGCCAATCAACCGTTAGATGGGTACCTGGCCGCAGCCCCGATACGCTCCCCCGTACAACTACACAAAAGGCATAATTGACACCCCGAGGTCCCACATGTACGTTATTAGCAATTTAATCAACTAGGTCCGTCCCATTACAGACATGTGGTTGCACGTTTGACTCAGTTCAAAGGCTTGCAAGGTTAAGTCCTTAGGGTGACCAGGGCAAGACTACCCGAAGAACCAAATCAACGCTCCCGGTGCCACAACTGGCCCACCTGATCATTCTTGCCACATGCCCCGGTCGAAATCTATTTATCAAACCCCAGTTGATTACCATGCACCACGTGCCATCAACAATCATAACACATGATACTTCTTTCAAAAACAGGTGCAGTATCTCATTAAGTCAATATTAGCATTTGATTGTCCAAAGCATTTCACGTGGCAAGGCTAAGCATACTACACCGGTCTAACTACCCATGTTGGCAATTTAATAATGTCCAACTAATAATCCACAACTAGGGTGACAAGGGGTCATGGCACATATTTAATTAACCAAGGTGTCATACGGCAATTTGGCATTTATCTAATTTCCCATAATTAAGCTAAGCATTTTCTAATCAAACTAGCATGCAATAATTTAAATCAAAATAATTTGAAAATGGGATCAACATGGTCAAAGCACAACTTGCCTTCAAAGAGTACTTGTTCTTGGTCCTGAGCTAGCTCCTGGGTCAACACTTCACCTTCGAAGCCTTCGGGCACTTCAACGTCTACTCGTAAAGCGTGCAAATAGCAATAAATAAATAAATAGTAGACAAAAAGTGTCCAAACATCCAAATAAAGTTCATAAACAGAGAGCATAATTTTATGGATTTTTAGAAACTGGAATCGTCAAATTCGGAGTTTAAATGCAAAAGTTATAACCGTTTAAAGTTTAAAGAAAACATTAATTAAATATAAATAGAGAAATATTCATAATCAAAAATTAATTAAAATTCATATTTGAGTAGGTCTCATTTTTATGAAAATTTAGAAATTTGAATAACTCAAATCGGAGTTGAAATGCAAAAGCTATAAGCGTTTGAAGTTTGAATCCATTTTTTGAAATCAATAACTCGAATTAATAAATCATTTTCTTTTTCGGAAATTAATTTATTGCGTCAGCATGACACGTGGACCAATCAGAGGCCGCCACGTCGCCTCGGGTCCGTGGACCCGGCGCACGGTTTGGCTCGGTCCACCGTGGACCCGGTCCACGGCTCGTGTCTCTGACATGTGGGCCCCTCTGATGACGTCAGCACACGGTTCAGCCGAGTGGGCTGACACGCGGGCCCCACCGTGACGTCAGCGTGACGTCATGTTGCGGTTTGGCTGAGCCGCTGACGCGTGGGTCCCACGCTGACGTCACGCGTGACGTCATTGCTGACCGGGCGGCGACCGCGCTGACCGCAATGGTCAGACTACCGCCCACGTGGCACGATCTCGGCCGTTGATTTGAAAATCAACGGCCCAGATCGGATCTAGCTCAACGTAATAGGAAACTACTCGGCTGATCTGGAACGTTCGATCTTGATCGGACGGTCAAGATCCAATCTAACGTTTACAATGCGACTAACCCTAGCCGTTCGATCTAAATCTAACGGCTGAGATTGGATCTAGTACGGTGCGGTTCAGGCTACGTGGCGCGATCTAAACCGTTGTATCTAAATCCAATGGTTGGAAATAGATCTGGAGATTAGCACGTGGGATCTCACCGGGAGTGACGTGGACGAATCTGGGCCCTTGGATCTAGATCGGACGGTGGAGCGAGCTCGGGGTCCGGCGATGGCGTGCGGCGGCGCTCGGTCACTGGGGACGGGGACGATGACCACTCGAACGGCGCTACGGGACTCCTCTGGCGAAGTGAAGGGTCCCCTCCGATGCGGCTTGTCCTTGCGGTTCCGGATCTGAGCTCAACGGCGGCAGAGGACGGCGGACGGCGGCAGAAATGGTGATTAACCGCCACGGAACGCCAAACCAACTACGGCGAGCTCGCGCGGGCAAACGGCGGCGGCTCAGGCGACGTTGTCTAGGGCTACGGGTGTGCACGAAAGTCGGCAACACGATGGCGGCGGCGACGCATTAAAAAGGCCCCTCGGCATCCGTGAAACTCGCGGAAACCGAGGCCCACACGGCTGCGGCGGCGGAATCCGAATTGGATTCGGATTGGGATGACGTGGCTCAACGTGAGCCGTTGGATCAAGATCCAACGGTACGGGGGTTTGGGCTCGGGTCTGGCTCGGGCGACCTGGCTGGTCCGGTCGGGCTCGGGTTCGGTGACGTGGCGCGATTGTGGCCGTTGGATCTCGATCCAACGGTCACAAGCGTTAGGGTTTGGCGACTGGGTTCAACCGGAACGGCTGGCTCGGGTCGGACTCGAGTCTGTCTCGGACTCGGGTCCGGTCGGATGAACAGTGAAACCGATTAGGTTTTTCCAGCGATTAAATAATCCAATTAATTCCCAGAAATTCATTTAATTCATTAAAAATAGCAAAACACTCAGAAAAATTCTAGAAAATATTTTGTAACATTTTGGACTCAAATAAAATATTTCCAACAAAATTTTATTTGCAAAGTCAAATTCTTTAACTATTTCAAAAGGGAATAAATTCAATTAAATTCCAAATAAATCCAAATAAATTCCAAAAATTCACCAAAGTGCCAAATCTTATTTAAATTCATGAAAAGCAAAAATTTGGGGTGTTACAAACCTCCCCCCTTAACAGAATCTCGTCCCCGAGATTCAGGGTTTACTAAAGAATAGGTTCGAAAACTCTTTCTTCAAATCCTCTTCGCGCTCCCAAGTTGCTTCACTCTCCGCGTGGTTGCTCCATTGAACTCTGCAGAAACGGGTTGACTTGTTTCTCGTCTCTCGATCCATGGTGTCCAAAATCTTGACGGGGTGTTCCTTGTAAGTCAGATCCTATTGTAGCTCGATTGACTCTAGCGGTGTCTGCTCATCAGGTACTCGGAGACACTTCTTCAATTGGGACACGTGAAACACGTCATGTACTCCTGCTAGTGATTGCGGTAACTCCAGCTGTTACGCAACTTCACCTCTACGGCTGAGAACCTTAAATGGTCCAACATATCGCGGCGCGAGTTTTCCTTTGGCATGGAATCTCTTAACTCCCTTAAGTGGTGTGACTCTGAGATACACGAAATCTTCTGGTTCAAAACTCAAGTCTCGGCGACGGTTATCGGCGTAGCTCTTCTGTCTTGACTGCGCTATCTTCAGTCTTTCTCGGATCATGGCAATATGCTCTTCAGCTTCTTGAAGAATGTCCAGCCCGAAGACACGGCGTTCACCTGTCTCATTCTAGTTCAACGGTGTCCGACAAGGTCGACCGTATAGTGCTTCAAATGGTGACATTTGCAAACTTGCTTGATAGTTGTTGTTGTAACTGAACTCAGCGTACGGCAGACTTTTATCCCAAGAGGTAGCATAAGCCAATGCACAAGCTTGTAGCATGTCCTCTAGAATCTGATTAACTCTTTCGGTTTGCCCATCCGTCTGCGGATGATAAGCTGTACTGAAGTTCAAACGGGTTCCCATGGCTTCATGCAGCTTATTCCAGAATCTCGAGGTAAACTGGGTACCTCTGTCCGATACAATCTTCTTCGGCACTCCGTGCAAACAGACGATCCTGGTCATGTACAATTCTGCTAACTTATCTCCCGAGTAAGTGGTCTTTACTGGAATAAAATGGGCGACCTTAGTCAAGCGGTCTACTATAACCCATATGGAGTCATAACCTCCTTGAGTCTTGGGTAAACCGGTAATGAAGTCCATTCTAATTTCCTCCCATTTCCACTCAGGTATCCGTAACGGCTGCAGCAATCCCGCGGGTCTCTGATGCATTGCCTTGACTCTCTGACATATGTCGCACAGCGCAACATGCTCAGCAACTTCACACTTCATACTCGGCCACCAGAATCTTTCTTTCAAATCCTGATACATCTTGGCACTTCCCAGATGAATTGAATACTTGGAGTCATGGGCTTCTTCTAAGATCAACTGCTTCAGTTCCTTCTTGTTTGGTACACAGATTCTATCCTGCATCCATAACGTGCCTTGCTCGTCCAGCCTGAAGTCCTTCGCCTTGCCTTCATCCATTTTGGACTTAATCCTGCGGATCTTGTCATCATCCTTCTGTCCTTCTCGGATCTGACCCTCCAGGGTAGGCTTTACTTCTAATGCGGCCAAGAATCCTTCTGGTACTACTTCAATCTGCATTCTTGTAACACCCCAAAATTTTGCTTTTCTTAAATTCATGTGTGATTTGGCACTTTGGTGAATTTTTGGAATTTTCTGGAATTTATTTGGATTTATTTGGAATTTATTTGAATTTATTCCATTTTGAAATAATTAAAGAATTTAATTTTGCAAATAAAATTTTGTTGGAAATATTTTATTTGAGTCCAAAATGTTCCAAAATATTTTCCAGAATTTTTCTGGAATTTTTCTGAGTATTTTGCTATTTTTAATGAATTAAATTCTGGAATTATTTTAATTATTAAATCGCTGGAAAATGCGAATGGGTTTGCACTTGTTCATCCGATCGAAGCCGCACCGAGTCGGACTCGAGTCCGACCGAGCGGCCGAGTCGGTCGAACCAACCCTAACCCAAGTTGATCCGGCCGTCGGATCGAGATCCAACGGTCGGATTGGATCGCATCGGTTCGGCCGAGACCGACCGGACCAGTCGCGCCGTCGCGATCGTGGCGTTGATCGCGCCACGTGGGCGGTCGGCCGTCGTCGTCTCCGCCCGAGTCCGGCCGGACTCCGCCGCGCGCCCGCGCCGTGGAGAATTAGGTTTCCGTCTCGCACGAACACCGAGGCTATTTAAAGCCCGGTCACGCCCGAGGTTGCCCTCCTCCGTGCGCACCCGTGTCCTCGAGCCATCTACGCCTGGCCGTCGCCGCTTTGCCGTGCGAGCTCGCCGTAGTTGGAGGAGGTGTCCGCCGCGTTTGCGCCCGTTTTCCGCGCCGTCCGTCGTCTTCTGAGAAGGAGCCCAGATCCGAGTCCCGGCCGAGACGCACACGAAGAGACCACCCACTTCGGCCGGGCGTGCGAAACGCCCGTCGGTGTGGTCTTCGTTCTCAACGCCGGCCGGAGCTCCGGCGTGGACATCGCGAGACCCACGAAGCTTCTCCGCGTCGGATCTTCATCGCACGGTCCAGATTCGTCCAAGGTCACCCACGGTAAAGAATCACGTGTTAATCTCCAGATCTAATCTCAACCGTTAGATCTAGATCCAACGGCTTAGATTGAACCACGTTCATAGCGATAGATTGGATCTTGACCGTCCGATCAAGATCGAACGGTCTAGATCAGTGGAGTTGTTTTCCAAGCGCGTTAGCCAGATCTAATCTGGGCAGTTGATTTTCAAATCAACGGCCGAGATTGCGCCACGTGTCGGGAAGCCTGGCCGTCGCGGTCGGCGCCCTGGCCCACGCGTGCGTGTGACGCTGACACGCGGGGCCCGCGTGTCAGAGGGCCCACCTGTCAGCGACCATGAGCCGTGGGCCAAGCCCACGGTGGACCGAGCCGAGAACCGTGGCCGGTCCGTGGACCGAGGCCACGCGTCGTCACCCGATTGGTCCACGTGTCCTCTGACGCAATAAATGATTTTCCGAAAAAGAAAATGATTTAATAATTCGGTTTAATAATTGATTTGAATTTCAAAACTTCAAACGCTTATAACTTTTGCGTTTCAACTCCGATTTGAGTGATTCAAATTTCTAAATTCGTATAAAATTGAGATCTACTTAAATATGAATTTTATTTAATTTTTGGACTAAAGTTTTTCTCTGTAAAATTATTTAATTGATTATTTAAACTTTAAATAATCATAACTTTTGCATTTTAACTCCAAATTTGACGATTCCAGTTTCTAAAAATTCATAAAATTATGTTCTCTCTGTTTATGGATTTTATTTGGATGTTTGGACACTTTTTGCATATTGTTTATTTGTGTATTTGCTATTTGCACGCTTTACGAGTAGACGTTGAAGTCTTGGGAAGGATTCGAAGGAGAAGTATTGACTCAGGATCCAACTCAAGACCAAGAACAAGTACTTTTTGAAGGCAAGTTGTGCTTTGACCATGTTGATCCTATTTTGAAATCTATTTTGATTTAACTTATTGCATGCTAGTTCAATTAGAAAATACTTTATTCAAATATGGGGGATTAGATAAATACCAATTTGTTGTATGACACCTTGATTATTTAAGTATGTGCCATAACCCCTTGTCACCCTAGTTGTGGATTACTAGTTGGACATTATTAGATTGCCAACATGGGTTTTAGACCGTTGTAGTATACTGCTTAGACCTGCTACGTGTTCATGACATGATTTTGGACAATCAAATGCTAATATTGACTTAATGATATATTGAACCTGTTTTGGAAAGGTATCATGTGATGTTGATGGCACGTGGTGCATGGTAATCAACTGGGGTTTGATAAATAGTTTTCGACCGGGGCATGTGGCAAGAGTAATCAGGTGGGCCAGTTGTGGCATTGGGGATGTTGATTTGGTTCTTCGGGTAGTCTTGCCCTGGTCACCCTAAGGACTTAACCTTGCAAGCCTTTGAACTGGGTCTAACGTGCAACCACATGTCTGTAATGGGACGGACCTAATTGACTAAGTTGCTAATAACGCATTACTGTGGGACCTCGGGAGGTCAACTACACCCTTTGTGTAAGTTGTGCGGGGAGCGTCTGGCCGAGGCCAGTACCCATCTAACGGTTGATTGGCCTAGACTTCGCCTTAGCTAAGGGAAGGGTTAGTGTGCAATAACCGGGAGGACCACTTGTATTGTTAGAAGTTTCGAAAGACTTTGTTCTGGAACTTCGCCTTTGTGGTGTTTGACTGTATCTTGTGGGTAAAGTGCATAACCTCTGCAGAGTGTAGAATCTATTCGAATAGCCGTGTCCGCGGTATTGGACATCGCTCGGGAATTACAGATCAAGGGTTAGATTTTCTCAAAAATAACTTGGACTTGAAAGGTTGGGTTGGATTGACAATGATGTTAGAAATGTGGTTTAGGATGGGAAAAATGTTTACTAAACTTCTTGAAAAGTTATTTATGCTTTACTTGTTTCTACGCTGAATCTACTTATACTATTCGTCAAATGCTGTTTCATCGCAAATATACCTTGAGCTATTCCTTTGTACCAAGCCATGCATATAGTATATTAGCACTGCATGCGTGCATGACTTGCGAGTACCAAGTACTCACCCTTGCCACCATACAACACCAGTTGAAGAGGAGACTACACGGCTTTGGAGGAGGAACTCCAAGAGGATTCGTCTACTTAGGAAGCGAGCCCGGTCCTGCCTGTGGTATCTTTGGATGGTGCCACGAGTTATCTTATTTTCATTTGCTACTATTTCTCTCTTAATAAGATTCGCCCGGTGAGGCGTATATTGTAACTTGACCATAAGGTTGAGTAACCAGTTTGGTTATTTAAATAAAAGTACTTTATTAGTATCGAGTGGTATGATTGTGATATTTACCGATGTTAAGACTGTGTGCACTAGCGCGTTCCTGGACTAGTGTTGAATACACAGAGGGTCCGGATTTGCAAATTCGGGGTCCCGACAATTCTCTGGAAATCCTCACATAGCTCATCCTGACTTGTGGCCATCAGTACATTCACAGTATGGCTCTTCCTACTCAAGGCATCAGCCACCACATTGGCCTTTCCGGGATGGTAATGGATTTACAACATTATAATCCTTGATCAACTCTAACCATCTCCTCTGCCTCATGTTCAGGTCTGATTGGGTGAAGATGTACTTAAGACTCTTATGGTCCGTGTATACTTCACATCTGTTTCCAATCAAATAGTGACGCCACAACTTCAAGGCATGCACTACGGCAGCTAGCTCTAGGTCATGCGTCGGATAATTCTCCTCATGCGGCCTCAATTGCCTTGATGCATAAGCGACGACCTTTCCATTCTGCATCAGCACACATCCAAGTCCTTGGCGCGATGCATCGCAATAAATATCGAAACTCTAATTAACATTCGGTAGAACCAACACCGGGGCTGATGTCAATCGCTTCTTCAGCTCTTGAAAACTCTTCTCGCATTCCGACGTCCATGCAAACTTCTTCTCCTTTTTCAACAATTGCGTGAGAGGTCTCGCAATTGTCGAAAAGCCTTCAATGAAACGGCGGTAGTAACCTGCCATTCCAAGGAAACTCTAAATCTGGGTCACGGTCTTCGGCTGCTCCCAATGTAACACAGCTTCTACCTTGCTCGGATCAACGGCGACTCCTTCTGCGGTCATTACATGTCCGAGGAACTCCACCTTGTCTTTCTAAAAGTCACACTTACTAAACTTAGCGAAGAGTTGCTGTTCCCTCAGCTTTTCCAAAACTCGCCTCAAGTGCTCTGCATGTTCCTCCTTTGTTTTGGAGTAGATGAGAATGTCATCTATGAACACAACGACAAACTTGTCCAAATATTCCATGAACACCTTATTCATCATATTCATGAAATATGCTGGCGCATTCGTCAGGCCAAAGGACATAACTGTAAACTCGTAATGTCCGTATCTGGACGAGAATGCGGTCTTCAGAATATCCTCTGATCGGATCTTCAACTGGTGGTATCCCGATCTCAGATCAATCTTGGAGAAAACTCCGGCTCCTCTCAGCTGATCAAACAGATCATCGATCCTGGGTAGCGGGTACTTATTCTTCACGGTGACTTCATTGAGTGCACGGTAGTCAATGCACATCCTGAAACTCCCATCCTTCTTCTTGACAAACAGAACTGGTGCTCCCCACGGTGACGAACTCGGTCTGATAAATCCTTTCTCCATTAACTCTTCAAGCTGCTTCTTCATCTCTACCAATTCTTCGGTGGACATCCGATAGGGTCTCTTTGCTATTAGCGCTGTACCAGGTACAAGTTCTATCACAAACTCTATGTCTCTGTCTGGCGGCATACCAGGTAGATCTTCAGAAAAACATCTGGTTACTCATTCACCACTGAGACATCTCCTATGCTGATTGCCTTGGCGCTGTTAACCATCAACTGTCCATCTCTAACGGCGGTAGCTTGAAATTCCACTTTCCTTCCACACGAGCTTTCAACTGAGATAATCCTTCGTCCACAATCTAGCACAGCCTTGTGCTTGGATAACCAATCCATTCCCAAAATAACATCTAAGGTCTGGGTTTCCAATATAATAAGGTTCGCTAGTGTGAAATCATGTGCTGAAAAATTGGCTAAGATTTGAACTTGGAAAATGTGTTTTGTGCATGAGTTCGACAATTAGACAAGAAACAGTGAAGTTCTCTTTTGTGCCAGACCAAACATTCAAGAAACAGTAAGTTTCCCTTGTACGCCGGACCGCTTTTCTTTGGTCCGCCGTGAACGTGTTTTCAAACGTTTTTGAGCCGGACTGAAACTTACAAAACCAGTAAGTTTCGCGTGTACGACGGACTCTCCCCTCCACAAGCAAGGTGGATTTTTGACAGTTGTTTTCACGTTTGCGCCGGACCGGATTTTTGGTCCGGCGTGAATGGTTTTTTGCTCGATTGGGGTTTTGAGCAATTTTGGAATTGAATTCTGGTTTGAATTTGAGATTATGAAATTTGTGAGAATTTCATGATGCTTGTTTTCAAGCGGACTTTATGCAATGCTCATGTGAGTATTTGCATGGACTAATGTTGAGTCAAGTCGCGGACTTGTGCTCGGAATCGTTCTGTGGTTTGTTCATGTGCAGGTATTGCTCGAGGGCAAATGTGGTCGATGACGGGACCGGAACTAGGTTCATGGAGGAACTGAGGTTCGGGACTAGGTTCAGGGGGAACTGAGGTCTTGGTGGTCAAGGATGTCATGCGGGACGTTCGGGCTAAGAGAATGGTGCACATGAAGAATGATTAGTCACATGAGAATGACAAGAGGTCATTCGCGTGCAAAGTGTTAATCACATGAGTATGGTAGGGTTGCCATACGCGTGCAAGAGTTGTACTCGGCCAGGTTGGGCCAAGAGGAGTTGTGTTGAATACATACTCTTTCTAGGATTAGGAGTGGGACTCCTTCTAGGATTAGGAGTGGGACTCCTTCTAGGATTAGGAGTGGGAATTGTATTCATGACTCCTTGTGTTTTGCTCCTTTAAATAGGAGGGGTTGTCTCCTGTTGAAGGGCATCAAGCTTTGAGCAAGCTTTAGGGTTGTACTCTTTTGTTTGGAGTACTTTAGACAAAATAAAGGAGAAATAAAGATCAAGTTCTTCAAATCTTTCGGCGAGCTACAATTCTAGTTAGATCTATTCTCGTCATCTTCTGTCACAGCAAGCTTACGAGGTTCATAACTTTGATCCGTAAGTCCGATCGAGCTGATTCTTTTTGAGTTCGATTCATATTTGTCGGGACCCCGAATTTGCAAATCCGGACCCTCTGTGTATTCAGCACTAGTCCAGGAACGCGCTCGTGCACACAGTCTTAACATCGGTATATATCACAATCATACCAAACGATACTATCAAAGTACTTTATTTAAATAATCAAAGGGTTACTCGACCTTATGGCCAAGTTACAAATATATGCCTTGCAAGGCAGAACTTATTAAAAGAGAAATAATAGCAGCGGAAAATCAAATAAACTTCGTGGCGCCATCCAGTATACCACAGTAATGGCCGGCTCGCATCCCTAAGTAGGCGGGTCTTCTTGGAGTTCCTCCTCCAAAGTGGCGTAATCTCCTCTTCAAGCGATATTGTGTTGGGGCAAGGGTGAGTACTTGGTACTCGACAAGTCATGCCTGAGAATGCAAGCTAATATACTATATGCATGGCTTGGTACAAAGGAATAGCTTAAGGTATATTTATGGTAGACATTTGAAAAATAATATAAATAGATTCAAAGCGGTAGAAATGAGTAAAGCATAAATAACTTTTCAAAAGTTTAAATAACATTTTCCCATCCTAAACCATATTTCCATCATCTTCCTTGTTAAACCAACCCATCTTTTCAAAACCAAGTTATTTTGAGAAAATCTAACCCTTATTGTAATTCCCGAGCAATGTCGATGCAGTGGACTCGGCTATTCAAATAGATTCTACACTCTGCAGAGGTTATGCACTTTACCCACAAGATACAATCCACTCACCACGTCGGTAGTGAATCGCCATACAAGAGTATGCGAATGAGCGTTCATAACAAAGCCTTCCGGAAGCCTCAAACAACACAGGTGGTCCTCTCAGACGTGCTCTACACCATCCCTTCCCTTAGCCAAGGCGAAGTATGGGACCAACACACCGTTAGATGGGTACCTGGCCACAGCCACGATACGCTCCCCGTACAATCACACAAACGGTGTAATCGACACCCTGAGGCTCCACAAGTGAGTCCTTAGCGACTTAGTCAACTAGGGCCGTCCCATTCCAGCCATGTGGTTGCAAGTATGACCAGTTCAAAGGCTTGCAAGGTTAAGTCCTTAGAGTGACCAGGGCAAGACTACCCAAAAACCAAATCAACACTCCCAATGCCACACTGGCCCACCTGATTACTCTTGCCACATGCCGGCCGAAATGTTTATCAAACCCGATTGATTACCATGCACCACGTGCCATCAACATCACATGATACTTTTCTAAAACAGGTTCAATATATCATTAAGTCAATATTAGCATTTGATTGTCCAAAAATCATGTCATGAGCACGTAAAGGTGTCTAAGCAAAGATACTACAACGATCTAAACCCATGTTAGCAATTTAATAATGTCCAACTAGTAAACCACAACTAGGGTGACAAAGGGTCATGGCGCATACTTAAGTAATCAAGGTGTCATATAGCAAATTGGTATTTATCTAACCCTGTGTTTAAACAAAATATATTTCTATTTGAACTAGCATGCAATAGTTTAAATCAAAATAGTTTTCGAAATAGGATCAATATTGTCAAAGCACAACTTGCCTTCAAAAAGCACTTGCTCTTGGTCTTGAGTTGGATCCTGAGTCAATACTTCTCCTTCGAATCCTTCCGGCACTTCAACGTCTACTCGTAAAGCGTGCAAATAGCAAATACACAAATAAACACTATGCAAAAGATCCCAAAACTCCAAATAAAATCCATAAACAGAGAGAACATAATTTTCTGGATTTTTAGAAACTGGAATAAATCAAATTTGGAGTTAAAGCATAAAAGTTATGATTATTTAAAGTTTAAATAATCAATTAAATAATTTTACAGAGAAAAACTTTAGTCCAAAAATTAAATAAAATTCATATTTAGGTAGGTCTTAATTTTATACAAATTTAGAAATTTGAATCGCTCAAATCGGAGTTGAAACGCAAAAGTTATAAGCGTTTGAAGTTTGAATCTAAATTTGAAATCATTATTTGAATTAATAAATCATTTTCTTTTCGGAAATTAATTATTGCGTCGGCATGGACACGTGGCAGCTCTGATTGGCCTGGCGTCACGCCAACCGTCCATGGGCTCGGTCCACGCTCGGCTTGGGTCCACGGTGGACTCGGTCCACGGCTCACGTGACTGACATGTGGGCCCCACCTGCCAGCGCTGGGTTTCACGCACGCGTGACTGCGGCTGACACGTGGGCCCTCTGACTCGCGGGTCCCGCGTGTCGAGACACGCTCCCCAGCGGCGTGGCGCGGTGAGCACACGTGGCACAATCTCGGCCGTTGATTTGAGAATCAGCGGTCGGTTGGATCTAGACCTCACGTTCAAAACTACACGGTTGATCCGGGCGTTCGATCTAGATCGGACGGTCCAGATCTAACCCTATCGCGCGCAACTAACCACAACCGCACGATCTAAATCTAACGGTTTGAAACCTAATCAAGAACGGAAAGCGATAGCAGGCGGCGTGGCCTCACCTCGTCGCGTTGGATCTTGATCCTACGGTGCACCGAAGCTCGCGGGCGACGATGGCTTGCGGCGGCGTTGCGCCGGCGGCCGAGGCGGCGACCACCCTAACGGCGCCGGGCGTCTCCGGCCAAGTGAGTGCACCACAGTGCGCCTCGGCGCAAGGTTCTCGATCCGGGCTTGAAGGCGGAGGATGACGAACGGCGCGGAAGCGAAGAAAACCCGTGGCGGCACTCCCAAACTTCGGCGAAATCGCGAGCGACGGCGCGGCTTGGGCGTTGGAAACTAGGGCAATAAGCGCGCTAACGGGCGATCTCGGCGATAACCCACGCCTTAAATAGCCTCGGCGGCGTGCACTGGCGGAAACCTAATCGACGCGGCTACGCGCGGCGTGAGTCCTTCTTCGATTCTGGGAAGACGAAATCGTGGCCGTCCGCCCACGTGTCGCGCTCAACAGACCACGATCGCGCGGCGCGCGATCGGTCCGTCGGACCGCGGCTTTCGGTCGAAGTGGGCGGATCTCGGCCGTTGGATCTTGATCCAACGGTTGGGATCGATTAGGGTTAGAGTGGGTTCGGTCGAGTCAATCGCTCGGTCGGACTCGAGTCCGACTTCGATCGGATGAACGATTTGACCCGAGTTGGATTTTCCAAATAATTAATATTTAAAATAATTCGATAATTCATTTAATTCATTAAAAATAGCAAATGACTCGAGAAAAATTCAGAAAAATTCTGGAAAATATTTTGGATCATTTTGGACTCAAATAAAATATTTCCAACAAAAATTTATTTGCAAATTTAAATTCTTTAATTATTTCAAAATGGAATAAATTCAAATAAATTCCAAATAAATCCAAATAAATTCGAGAAAATTCCAAAAATTCACCAAAGTGCCAAATCACACATGAATTTAAGAAAAGCAAAATTTTGGGGTGTTACAAACCTCCCCCTTAATAGAATCTCGTCCACAGAGATTCAGGGCTCACTAAAAGAATAGGTTTGGAAATTCTTTCTTCAAATCCTCTTCGCTCCCAAGTCGCTTCACTTTCTTCATGGTTGCTCCTTTGAACTCTGAAGCGGGTTGACTTGTTTCTAGTTTCTCGATCCATTGTGTCTAGAATCCTCACAGGGTGTTCCTTATAAGTCAAATCCTCTTGCAACTCAATTGACTCTAGCGGTGTCTGCCTCGGGAACTTCGGAGACACTTCTTTAATCGGGACACATGGAATACATCATGTACTCCTGCCAACGATTGTGGCAACTCCGGTGATAAGCAACTTCGCCTCTGCGGCTCAAAATCTTAAATGGTCCAACATAGCAGGTGCGAGTTTCCCTTTGGCATGGAACCTCTTAACTCCCCGAGGCGTAACTACGAGGTATACAAAGTCTTACGGTTCAAAACTCAAATCTCGGCGACGATTGTCAAGATAACTCTTCTGTCGAGATTGGGCTATCTTCAACCTTTCCCTAATTATGGCGACCGCTCTTGACCTCTTGAAGAATATCAGGCCCAAAGACACGCCACGGTCTCATTCCAATTCAATGGCGTCCGATGGTCGACCATACAGTGCCTCAAAAGGTGACATCTCAGAACTAGCCTGATAACTATTGTTGTAACTAAACTCGGCATACGGCAAACTCTTATCCCAAGAGGTAGCATAAGCTAATGCACAAGCTCTTAACATATCCTCCGAATCTGGTTGACTCTTTGATGCCTGTCCATCCGTACGTGGATGATAAGGTACATCTTGAAGTTCAAACGGGTTCCCATGGCTTCATGCAACTTATTCCGAACCTTGAGGTAAATTGGGTACCTCGGTCCGATACAATCCTCTTTGGCACTCCGCAAACAAACAATCTCGATCATGTATAATTACGCTAATTTATCTCCCGAGTAAGTGGTCTTCACGGGATAAAATGGGCTACTTTAGTCAAGCGATCCACTATAACCCATATGGAGTCATAACCTCCTTGAGTCTTCGACAAACCGGTAATGAAATCCATTCCGATTTCCTCCCACTTCCACTCGGTATTTTCAGGTAATTTGTAGCAATCTGCGGTCTACGATGCATTGCCTTGACTCTCGGCATACGTCGCACAATGCAACATGCTCGGCAACTTCACGTTTCATACTCGGCCACCGAATCTCTCCTTGAGATCCTGATACATCTTGGCGCTTCCAGGGTGAATCAGTACTTAGAGTCATGGGCTTCTTCCAAAATCGATTGCTTTAACTCCTTTTGTTAGGCACACAAATGCGATCCTTCATCCACAACGTGCCTTGCTCATCCAATTTGAAGTCCTCTGCCTCGCCTTCCTCCTTGATGGACTTAATCCTGCGGATCTGTCATCATCCTACGTCCTTCTCGGATCCGATCCTCTAGGGTAGGCTTTACTTCCAATGCGGCCAAGAATCCGCTAGGTACAACCTCAATCTTCATTTTCGAAAATCCTCACATAACTCATCACGACTTGTGGCTAGCAACGTACTCACGGTATGGCTCTTCCGACTCGAGCATCGGCTACTACGTTGGCCTTCCGGGATGGTAATGGATTCCAACATTATAGTCCTTGATCAACTCTAGCCATCTCCTTTGCCTCATATTCAGATCCGATTGGGTGAATATGTACTTAAGGCTCTTATGATCCGTATATACTTCACATCTGTTTCCAATCGATAGTGACGCCATATCTTCAAGGCATGCACTACGGCGGCTAACTCTAGGTCATGTGTCGGATAATTTTCCTCATGCGGCCTCAAGCGCCTTGATGCATAGCGGCGACCTTTCCATTCTGCATCAAGACACATCCAAGTCCTTGGCGCGATCGTCACAATAAATATCGAAGCTTTGAGCAACATCGGTAGAACTAACACGGTGCCGATGTCAATCGCTTCTTGACTCTGAAATCCTTCCTCACATTCTCAAGCGCCCATGCAAACTTCTTTTCCTTCTTCGGCAATTGCGTAAGAGGTTTCGCAATTGTCGAAAAACCTTCGATGAAACGGCGGTAATATCCTGCCATTCCAAGGAAACTCGAATGGGTCACGATCTTGGTCGCTCCCAATGTAACCACAGCTTCTACTTTGCTTGGATCTACGGCGACTCCTATGCGGTCATTACATGTCCAAGAAACTCCACCTTGTCCTTCCAAAAGTCACACTTGCTGAACTTGGCGAAAAGTTCTTTGTTCCTCACTTTTCCAAAACTCGCCTTAAGTGTTCGGCATGTTCATCCTCTGTCTTGGAGTAGATTAGGATATCGTCTATGAACCCGACGACAAACTTGTCCAAATATTCCATGAACACCTTATTCATCATATTCATGAAATAAGTGGCGCATTAAATCAGTCCAAAGGACATAATCAGAAACTCGTAATGTCCATATCTTGACGAGAATGCAGTCTTGAATATCTTACGATCGGATCTTCAATCGATGGTATCCCGATCTCGAGATCAATCTTGGAGAAAACTCGGCTCCTCTTAATCGATCAAACAAATCATCAATCCTGGTAGCGGATACTTATTTTTCACGGTGACTTCATTGAGTGCACGGTAGTCAATGCACATCCTGAAACTCCCGTCCTTCTTCCCGACAAACAAAGCTGGTGCTCCCACGCACGAACTTGGTCTCGATAAATCCTTTCTCCATTAACTCTTCTATTTGTTTCTTCATTTCTACCAACTCCTCGGTAGACATCCGATAGGGTCTCTTTGCTATCGGTCTTTGCATACAAGTTCTATCACAAACTCTATGTCCCTGTGGCGGCATACAGGTAGATCCTCGGGAAAAACATCGGGTACTCACTCACTACGGAACATCCTCTATCTTGATTGCCTTGGTACTGTTAACCATCAAGCTGTCCCATCCCTAGCTGCAGTGGCTTGAAATTCCACTTTCTTCCCACACGGGCTCTCAAGCGAGATAGTTCTTCGTCCACAATCCAATACTGACCTTGTGCTTGGATAACCAATCCATTCCCAATATAACATCTAAGGTGCTGGTCTCCAAAATTATAAGGTTTGCTAGGAACTCTATTCCATCTATTAGTATTCTCACCGGGAACATCCTACTTCCGCTCGGAGTTCGAACCAGGGTTTGAACTAACGACATGCACTTAAGGCTTGCAATTCTCAAGTCATTTCTAGTAGCAAAGCCTTGCGAAACAAGCGAATGCGAAGCTCGAGTCAAACAAAGCTGGTGTAATCGAGTTAACAAGTAACTTACCCAAAGACGACGTCCGTAGCATTTTGCAAAGGCATCCGCGGTGACATGGTTGACTCGGCCTCTCACCACGGCCTGCAGGGTATGGCTCCTGGTCTTTGGCGTCCTAGCTGGGGTGGTTCCTAGATTGAAGCGGCGGGGTCGCTCTGCTGTCTTCTTCGGACAAGCTGTTGGCAAAGTGTCCTGGCTCGTTGGCTTGGTTAATGACGTCTCCTTGTTCCTTCTTGTTGCACGGGGGTAGCGTTTCTAAGCGGGTGGGGTTTGGTAGTTCGATTGGCGGAGTCTTGGTGAGGATGGTGTCCTCGTTGCATTACGTGGTTGGAATCAAGAATTGATTTGGTGCAACTCTCGGTATTGCGTTCCTCGACGTGATCCTTCTTTGTTGCATCCTGCGCTTCTGTTCTCATCCAGTTCCTTGCGCTTGTCCTCAAGAATAAGTGCCTTATTCACCAACTCTTGGAAATCCGGAAAGGTGTGGGTGATCAACCCTACTTGCAATCTGAGTTAAGTCCCTTCATAAAGCGAGGTATGCTGGATTTATCCGCCGCTACGTCCTCAGTGCGTAGCGTGCTAGCTGTGTGAACTTGTTCAGGTAGTCGACCACCGGTGATTACCTTGCTTGATGCTCTGAACTCCTCCTTCTTAAGGTCCATAATTCCTTCGTGCACGTGATCTTGTCGAATGCGGTGTGAACTCTTCCCAAGTGATATCTTGAGGGTTCTCTGCGTGTACGAAGTTCTCCCACCATTCAATTTGTTCCTTCCAAGCGATGAGAAGCGTAAAGTACCTTCTCATTCCCTATGCATTGAGCTCTGTGTAGCTTCCTCTCAATTGATCTTAACCAATCGTCGGCCTCCAACGGATTGGCATTCCCAGAGAACGTGGGTGGGTGAGTCCTCATGACCTCTGACAGCCTTTGTATTACGGCGTGGTCACGATTAACTTGATTAGCCGTGGCCTCGAGCAAAGGACGTGCTGCATTTGTTGCATCATAGCATGCATCAAGCGGGTCGAGCAGCAAGAAATGCTCCAAAATTCTGCACATCCGATGGCGGTCTTTGGTGCTCTATCATTGGGGTTTTACATTGGCGAGATCCACTCCCATTGCTTCCAAAGTTCCCACGGGTGGTTACCATCTATCGATTTGCTCTAGGTTTAGAGATGAGAGGGAAACAAGAATAGACAAGTAATATGGAACTTATGCGAGGTGAAAGGGGTAACTTTAAGGTCCATCTTTATTATTAATAACTTGGTATGGCTGCTTACAATGCCTAAGGGCCTTGCAACACATACTGCACACTCAGCAAACAAAGCAAATCCAAATCGAACTAACTCTGGAATATAACGCCTAAAGGGTAACTCTTTATTCTATGACGCGACTCGGCGAAGGAGTCTCACTATAGAACCTATGCTCACTCATCGAGAAAACCTCCATCTGTCACAAGAGTGCTTTACGTAAGAACTCAGAATTTTCAAATTGTGACAAGGTAAGAGAAAATTTCAGCAAGAGACAAGAAAAGAGAGAAGGGATAAGTCGAGAGGTCATTTCTTGTCTTCACAAATTTTTAGATTTAGAAAATAGGTTTTATCCTCACTACGACCATTCTAGCTTAGGGTTGAGCCTACGGTCAAGTATGGCTCGATACCACCTCTGTCGGGACCCGAATTTGCAAATCCGGACCCTCTGTGTATTCAGCACTAGTCCAGAACGCGCTAGTGCACATGAGTCTTAACATCGGTATATATCACAATCATACCAAACGATACTATCAAAGTACTTTATTTAAATAATCAAAGGGTTACTCGACCTTATGGCCAAGTTACAAATATATGCCTTGCAAGGCGAAACTTATTAAAAGAGAAATAATAGCAAATGAAAATCAAATAAACTTAGTGGCGCCATCCAAAGATACCACAGCAATGGCGGGCTCGCATCCCTAAGTAGACGGGTCTTCTTGGAGTTCCTCCTCCAAAGCTGGCGTAATCTCCTCTTCAACTGATATTGTGTTGGGGCAAGGGTGAGTACTTGGTACTCAGCAAGTCATGCACAGAATGCAAGCTAATATACTATATGCATGGCTTGGTACAAAGGAATAGCTTAAGGTATATTTGCGGTAAACAGCATTTGAAAAATAATATAAATAGATTCGAAAGCAGTAGAAATGAGTAAAGCATAAATAACTTTTCAAAAAGTTTAAATAACATTTTTCCCATCCTAAACCATATTTCCATCATCTTCCTTGTTAAACCAACCCATCTTTTCAAAACCAAGTTATTTTCAGAAAATCTAACCCTTGACTGTAATTCCCGAGCAATGTCGATCGTGGACTCGGCTATTCAAATAGATTCTACACTCTGCAGAGGTTATGCACTTTACCCACAAGATACAATCCACTCACCACGTCAGCCGTGAATCGCCATACAAGAGTATGCGAATGAGCGTTCATAACAAAGCCTTTCGGAAGCCTCAAACAACACAGGTGGTCCTCTCCGGTACGTGCTCTACACCATCCCTTCCCTTAGCCAAGGCGAAGTATGGGACCAACACACCGTTAGATTGGTACCTGGCCACGCCCACGATACGCTCCCCGTACAATCACACAAACGGTGTAATCGACACCCTGAGGCTCCACAAGTGAGTCCTTAGCGACTTAGTCAACTAGGGCCGTCCCATTCCACCATGTGGTTGCAAGTATGACCAGTTCAAAGGCTTGCAAGGTTAAGTCCTTAGAGTGGCCAGGGCAAGACTACAGAAAAACCAAATCAACACTCCCAATGCCACTGCCCACTGATTACTCTTGCCACATGCCCTGGCCGAAACTGTTTATCAAACCCCAGTTGATTACCATGCACCACGTGCCATCAACATCACATGATACTTTTCCAAAACAGGTTCAATATATCATTAAGTCAATATTAGCATTTGATTGTCCAAAAATCATGTCATGAGCACGTAGCAGGTGTCTAAGCAAAGATACTACAACGATCTAAACCCATGTTGGCAATTTAATAATGTCCAACTAGTAAACCACAACTAGGGTGACAAAGGGTCATGGCGCATACTTAAGTAATCAAGGTGTCATATAGCAAATTGGTATTTATCTAACCCCCAGGTTTAAACAAAATATCTTTCTATTTGAACTAGCATGCAATAGTTTAAATCAAAATAGTTTTCGAAATAGGATCAATATGGTCAAAGCACAACTTGCCTTCAAAAAGCACTTGCTCTTGGTCTTGAGTTGGATCCTGAGTCAATACTTCTCCTTCGAATCCTTCCGGCACTTCAACGTCTACTCGTAAAGCGTGCAAATAGCAAATACACAAATAAACACTATGCAAAAAGATCCCAAAACTCCAAATAAAATCCATAAACAGAGAGAACATAATTTTCTGGATTTTTAGAAACTGGAATCGTCAAATTTGGAGTTAAAACGCAAAAGTTATGATTATTTAAAGTTTAAATAATCAATTAAATAATTTTACAGAGAAAAACTTTAGTCCAAAAATTAAATAAAATTCATATTTAGGTAGGTCTTAATTTTATACAAATTTAGAAATTTGAATCGCTCAAATCGGAGTTGAAACGCATAAAAGTTATAAGCGTTTGAAGTTTGAATCTAAATTTGAAATCATTATTTGAATTAATAAATCATTTTCTTTTGGAAATTAATTATTGCGTCGGCATGGACACGTGGCAGCTCTGATTGGCTGCTGGCGTCCAGCGTCCATGGGCTCGGTCCACGCTCGGCTTGGGTCCACGGTGGACTCGGTCCCACGGCCACGTGGCCCGACATGTGGGCCCCACCGCGGTGGGTTTCACGACGCAGCGTGGCTGCGGTGACACGTGGGCCCTCTCGACTCGCGGGTCGGCGTGTCGAGACACGCTCCCCACGGCGTGGCGCGGTGAGCACCGCGTGGCACAATCTCGGCCGTTGATTTGAGAATCAGCGGTCGCATTGGATCTAGACCTCACGTTCAAAACTACACGGTTGATCCGGCCGTTCGATCTAGATCGGACGGTCAGATCTAACCCTATCGCTAACGCAACTAACCACAACCGTACGATCTAAATCTAACGGTTGAAACCTACTCAAGAACGGAAACAGTAACGGGCGACGTGGCCTCACCTCGTGCGTTGGATCTTGATCCTACGGTGCACCGAGCTCGCGGGCGACGATGGCTTGCGGCGGCGGCGTTCGCGGCCGAGGACGGCGACCACCCTAACGGCGCCGGGCGTCTCCGGCCAAGTGAGTGCACTTACAGTGCGCCGACGCAAGGTTCTCGAATCCGGGCTTGAAGGCGGCGGAGGATGACGAGCAGCCGGAAACGAAGAAAACCGTGGCGGCACTCCCCAAACTTGAGAAATCGCGGCGGCGGCGCGGCTTGGGCGTTGAAACTAGGGCAATAAGCGCGACACGAGCAGCGATCTCGGGCGATAACTCCACGCCTTAAATAGCCTCAGCGGCGTGCGCGGAAACCTAATCGGACGGCGGCTACGCGGCGGCGAGTCCACTTCGATTCACGGGAAGACGACGAAATCGTGGCCGTCCCACGTGTCGCTCAACGGCCACGATCGCGACGGCGCGATCGGTCCGGTCGGACACGCTGGCTTTCGGTCGAGTCGGCGGATCTCAGCCGTTGGATCTTGATCCAACGGTTGGGATCGATTAGGGTTAGGAGTGGGTTCGGTCGAGTCAACTGGCTCGGGTCGGACTCGAGTCCGACTCGGTCGGATGAACAGTACTTGACCCGAGTTGGATTTTCCAGCGAATTAATATTTAAAATAATTCCAGTAATTCATTTAATTCATTAAAAATAGCAAATGACTCAGAAAAATTCCAGAAAAATTCTGGAAAATATTTTGGATCATTTTGGACTCAAATAAAATATTTCCAACAAAAATTTATTTGCAAATTTAAATTCTTTAATTATTTCAAAATGGAATAAATTCAAATAAATTCCAAATAAATCCAAATAAATTCCAGAAAATTCCAAAAATTCACCAAAGTGCCAAATCACACATGAATTTAAGAAAAGCAAAATTTTGGGGTGTTACAATATTGGAATCTAGTTTCTTGTGTCCAAATTTCAGATCATTCTGACAGTTGGATCTCCAGGAATTCGTGTTTTACCGAACCTTTGTCATTCTATTTTTGTCGAATACGAGGCAATTATTTGGTTCTGTTTTGGGGTGAACTTTTAGAGTAGATCAAGAATTTGGTTTTAGCTTCCGCACAATCATTCACCCCCCCTCTGATTGCTATATTCGTATACTTCGATCCTACAAGTGGTATCAGAGCTCGGTTTTTCTAATCTATCTTAACCGGTGATTAGATTAATGGATCGTTATTCGACAAAACCATGTGTGTTCGATAGTGTTGATTTTCAGTTTTGGAAGGCCAAGATGGAGGCATTCATCCAAGCTCAGGGCTTCGCAATTTGGGAGAAGGTCTACAAGCCATACGAAGTCCCTGCAAACGACAACGTCAACGACGCCAATCGCGCACATGTTGAAGCAAACAGCAAGGCGCGCAACTTGATCATCCAAGGCTTGGGACGCAGTGACTTTGATCGAGTGGTTCATCTTCGATCCACATATGAGGTATGGAAATCTCTTTGTGATTACCATGAGGGTTCTAACACTGTCAAAGAGGTTCGCCAAGATATTTATAAAAAAGATTACATGCGATTTGAAATGAAACCTGGTGAGTCGCTAGATGACTTCTTTGCACGCTTTAATAAAATTCTTAGCAATTTGCGTGCTGTTGGAGTTAGCCTTGATGATGCTGCTAATGCTAGACAATTGCTTGGTGCATTAGACATGTCTATTTGGGAGATGAAAGTTACATCCATTAGAGAATCTACTGTCATGAGTACACTTACATTAGATGTTCTTTATTCCAAGTTGAAAACTCATGAATTAGATGTTTTTGCTAGAAAGAATGATCATAAATCAATTGCTTTGACATCTCAATCTAGCATATCTCATAATGGTGTTGCTTCAAGTTTTGCTCTATCTTTCTTGTCTTCACTAACCGATGAACAGATTGAGCAATTCCTAGAAGAAGACTTGTCACTACTCTCTTCTCGCTTTAACAAAGCTTTGCAAAATGTGATAAAGAGAAAGAGAGGTGGTGCTAATCCTCCAAGATGCTATGAGTGTGGTGATCTCGACCATATTCATCCAAATTGTCCTAAACTTGCAGGTAAAGCATCAAGGGAGGAGAAGGACAACGACAGAAGAAAAAAGAAGAAGAAGTTCTCTCCAAGTGATAGAAAGAAGAAGAACTTCATCAACCACAAAGTTGTCCATCGAGTTTTTTCCGCTCTTGAACAAGTCAATTTGAGCGATGTGGATTCGGAGAGCAGCGAGGATGATGCAACTCCAAGCAAGCATAAGTTGACGGGGTTGTGTCTCATGGCCAAAAGCAAATGATACTTCACCGAGGGCGATCATGACAGCGACTTCAATGAGGTAGATCCTTCTTACGATGAATTAGCTATTGCTGTTGCTCGACTTGGTAAGTTGCTTGATAAACGTGACAAGAAAATTAAAAAACATGATTTTGTTGTGGAGTCACTGAATGCTGAAATTGCTAGACTTAAAACCTTGATTCCTGATGATGATGCTTGCAAATCATGTGACTTAATTTACAATGAGCTTACTTTGCTTAGGAAAGAACATGTTACCTTGTTAGAGCAAATCAATGCTGAAAATGAGAAAAATGAGAAACTTGTTAAACATGCTAGTTGTTCTACCATTGATTTGCATGATACACCTCCATGTTCTAAATGCTCCGTACTAGAATTGAAGTTGCATGATGCAAATGCTAGGGTTTCTCAAATGACAGAAGATTTGCTTACACATGAGGTTCTTTCATGCTCTACTTGTCGTAAACAGAAAGAGAAGGTTGATCTTCCTTGCAACAATTGTTTAACTCTTACTAAGAAAGTTGATTACTTGCAAAGTTCTTTGGAACGATTCACTAATGGCAAGAAAAAGTTGAATATGATTTTGGATCAATCTAAGGTTAGCTCAAACAAGAAAGGTTTAGGTTTTGATCTTCATGCTTCATATGAAACTAAACCTCGCACTGTTGTTCATGCTCCTTGCAATGACAAAATTGAGATTCTTAATGAGCCTTAAAAAATTGCTTTTAAATCTACTAATTTTCTTTCTTCTACTATGATGAATGCAAAATGTGCTTTTACTGTTAAAGCCAAACATCATGTTAAGTATACTTGCACTCATTGTGGTAGAGATGGACATCTAGTAGATTTTTGCTTTAGGCTAGCTAAACAACAGAAGATAGAAAGGACTAAGGATAGGTCTAACTTCAAACAGGCATGTTTCATTTCTCATTATGTGCCTAGGGTGAAGCAAACACCTTTTGTTGCTAAGAACACGGGAAAAGACAAATCTATCTTTGTGCATAAGAATGCTCGTGTTGTGCCTACTGTTGTGCGTCGTGTGTCTCAGTATTGGATTCCTAAACATCTTATTTCTAACCCTAGTACCGAGACCTCGACACTTTCTGCTTCTTTGTAGGTTTCTCACGCGAGGAAGGAGAACATATGGCTAGTGGATTCCGGATGCTCACGCCACATGTCTGATGATAAGAATTGGTTCTCCTCCTTCACTCATGCATCTCGTGCTAAAAGTGTTGCCTTTGGAGATGCATCTCTTTCTAGGATTAGGAGTGGGACTCCTTCTAGGATTAGGAGTGGGAATTGTATTCATGACTCCTTGTGTTTTGCTCCTTTAAATAGGAGGGGTTGTCTCCTGTTGAAGGGCATCAAGCTTTGAGCAAGCTTTAGGGTTGTACTCTTTTGTTTGGAGTACTTTAGACAAAATAAAGGAGAAATAAAGATCAAGTTCTTCAAATCTTTCGGCGAGCTACAATTCTAGTTAGATCTATTCTCGTCATCTTCTGTCACAGCAAGCTTGCGAGGTTCATAACTTTTTATCCGTAAGTCCGATCGAGCTGATTCTTTTTGGGTTCGATTCATATTGGAATCTAGTTTCTTGTGTCCAAATTTCAGATCATTCTGAGAGTTGGATCTCCAGGAATTCGTATTTTACCCAACCTCTATCATTCTGTTTTTGTTGAATACGAGGCAATTATTTGGTTCTATTTTGGGGTGAACTTTTAGTAGATCAAGAATTTGGTTTTAGCTTCCGCACAATCATTCACCCCCCTCTGATTGCTATATTCGTATACTTCGATCCTACAGCTAGGAATTCTACCACATCTATTAATATTCTCACCCCAGAACATCCTACTTTAGTTCGTAGTTTGGACCCAGGGGTTTGAACTAAAAGCATGCATTTAAGTCTTGCAATCTCCAAATCATTTTTAGCAGCAAAGCCTTGAGAAACAAACAAATGCGAAGCTCCAGAGTCAAACAAAACTGTTGCAGGTACTGAGTTAACAAGTAACTTACCCAGTACGACGTCTGTGGCATTCTGGAGTGCCTCTGCGGTGACATGGTTGACTCGGCCTCTCACCACGGTCTGGGGTGTTGCTCCTGGCTGTGCTGTCCCGCGGTTTGCTCCTGGTGCTGGCGTCCTGGCTGGTGTGGATCCCAGTTGAAGCGCATCGGGTCACTCTCGCTGTCTTCTTGGGGCATTTGTTGGAAAAGTGCCCTGGCTCATTGCATGTGTAGCGGCGTCTCACTTGTCCCCTATTATTTGCCTGAAGCGGCGTTTACGGCCGAGCTGGGTCGATAATTACGATTGGCCAGTGCAGGTCTTTGGTGTGGCGTCCTCATTGCATTCTGCGGCTAGAATCTGAAACTGATTTGGCGCAACCCTCAAGCGTTCTTTGTGCTCCTGACGCGATCCTGTTTGTTGCATCCTTCGCTTAGGTTCTCATCCAGTTCCTTGCGCTTATCTTCAAGAATGAGCGCCTTGTTCACAAGCTCCTGGAAATCTGGAAAGGTGTGGGTGATCAGTCCCACCTGCAGTCCTGAGTTAAGTCCCTTCATAAAGCGAGATTGTCTGGCTTTATCTGTCGCTACGTCTTCAGGTGCGTAACGTGCAACCTGTGTGAACTTATTCAGGTGTTCGGCCACTGGCTGGTTACCTTGCTTCAGTGCTCTGAACTCTTCCTTCTTCAGGTCCATTATTCCTTCCTAAGACGTGATAATCGATTTAAATGCGGCCGTAAACTCCTCCCAAGTGATGTCACGAGGTTCTCCTCAGGGCACGCAGTTCTCCCCCCATTCTGCGGCGATCCCTTCCAACTGATGAGAAGCGTAGAGTACCTTCTCATTTCCCATGCATTGAGCAATGTGTAGCTTCCTCTCAATTGACCAATCATCGGCCTCCAACGGATTGGCATTCCCGGAGAAAGTGGGTGGATGAGTCCTCATGAACTCTGACAGTCTTGAATTCTGGCGTTGTCCCTGATTGACTTGATTATTCTGATTAGCAGTGGCGTGAGCGGTGATCTGTTGCATCTGCTGCATCATTGCATGCATCAACTGGGTCTATTGTCGGGACCCCGAATTTGCAAATCCGGACCCTCTGTGTATTTAGCACTAGTCCAGGAACACGCTAGTGCACACAGTCTTAACATCGGTAAATATCACAATCATACCACTCGATACTAATAAAGTACTTTATTTAAATAGTCAAACTGGTTACTCGACCTTATGGTCAAGTTACAAATGCACGCCTCGCAGGGCGAAACTTATTAAAAGAGAAATAGTAGCAGCGGAAAAATCAAATAACTTCGTGGCGCCATCCAGTATACCACAGGCAACTGACTGGGCTTGCTTCCCTAAGTAGACGGTTCCTCTTGGAGTTCCTCCTCCAAAGCTGGTGTAGTCACCTCTTCAATCGGTGTTGTATTGTGGCAAGGGTGAGTACTTGGTACTCGACAAGTCATGCAATGAATGCAGAGCTAATATACTATATGCAAGGCTTGGTACAAAGGAGTAGCTCAAGGTATATTTGGCAAAGAAACAAAGATTTGACAAATATCATAAGTAGATTCAAAGCAAGAGAAACAAGTAAAGCATAAATAACTTTTCAAGGAGTTTAATAAACATCTTTCCCATCCTAATCCCCATATCCATCAACATCATTATTAATCCAACCCAACCTTTCAAATCCAAGTTATTTGTGAGAAAATCTAACCCTTGACTGTACTTCCCGAGCGATGGCCAATCCCGCGGACACGGCTATTCGAATAGATTCTACACTCTGCAGAGGTTATGCACTTTACCCACAAGATACTGATCAAACACCACAAAGGCGAGTTCAGTAACAAAGTCTTTCGGAAACTTCTAACAATACAAGTGGTCCTCCCCGGTTATTGCACACTAACCCTTCCCTTAGCTAAGGCGAAGTTTAGGCCAATCAACCGTTAGATGGGTACCTGGCCTCAGCCCCGGTACGCTCCCCCGTACAACTTACACAAAGGGTGTAGTTGACCTCCTGAGGTCCCACGGTACGTTATTAGCAACTTAGTCAACTAGG
Organism: Rhipidocladum racemiflorum; assembly: GCA_036346355.1. Taxonomy (NCBI): domain Eukaryota; kingdom Viridiplantae; phylum Streptophyta; class Magnoliopsida; order Poales; family Poaceae; genus Rhipidocladum; species Rhipidocladum racemiflorum. The sequence continues at coordinate 33,584,042 of CM070578.1, read as the reverse complement.
TCCGTCCTATTACAGACATGTGGTTGCACGTTAGACCCAGTTCAAAGGCTTGCAAGGTTAAGTCCTTAGGGTGACCAGGGCAAGACTACCCGAAGAACCAAATCAACATCCCCAATGCCACAACTGGCCCACCTGATTATTCTTGCCACATGCCCCGGTCAAAAACTATTTATCAAACCCCAGTTGATTACCATGCACCACGTGCCATCAACATCACATGATACCTTCCAAAACAGGTTCAATATATCATTAATTCAATATTAACATTTGATTGTCCAAAACCATGTCATGAGCACGTAGCAGGTTTAAGCAGTTTACTACAACGGTCTAAAACCCATGTTGGCAAGTTAATAATGTCCAACTAGTAAACCACAACTAGGGTGACAAGGGTCATGGGACATATTTAAATAATCAAGGTGTCATACAGCAAATTGGTATTTATCTAATTCCCCAAATTTAAATAAAGTATTTTCTAATTGAACTAGCATGCAATAGGTTAAATCAAAATAAGTTTCAAAATAGGATCAACATGGTCAAAGCACAACTTGCCTTCAAAAAGTACTTGTTCTTGGTCTTGAGTTGGATCCTGAGTCAATACTTCTCCTTCAAATCCTTCCGGCACTTCAACGTCTACTCGTAAAGCGTGCAAATAGCAATACACAAATAAACAATAGGCAAAAAGTGTCCAAACATCCAAATAAAATCCATAAACAGAGAGAACATAATTTTATGAATTTTTAGAAACTGGAATCGTCAAATTTGGAGTTAAAACGCAAAAGTTATGATTATTTAAAGTTTAAATAATCAATTAAATAATTTTACAGAGAAAAACTTTAGTCCAAAAATTAAATAAAATTCATATTTAGGTAGGTCTCAATTTTATACAAATTTAGAAATTTGAATCACTCAAATCGGAGTTGAAACACAAAAGTTATAAGCGTTTGAAGTTTGAAACTAAATCTGAAATTATTATTTCGAATTAATAAATCATTTTCTTTTTCGGAAATTAATTATTGCGTCAGCCTGGACACGTGGCAACCGCTGATTGGTTGGCTGACGTCAGCCGGTCCATGGACTTGGTCCATGCTCGGCTCGGGTCTACCGTGGACTCGGTCCACGGCTCCACGTGTCACTGACATGTGGGTCCCCCTCGGGTGACGTCATTCTTGGCGTCGGCGGAGGCTCGACCGCAGTCGGCGGGTGGGTCCCATGGGTGACGTCAGCGCACGGCTGGGACAGCTGCTGACATGCGGGCCCGCCATGACGTCAGCGTGACGTCATGGTGCGGTTTGGCCGGGCCGCTGACATGAGGGCCCCGCGTGTCAGAGTCACACGCTCGCGCGCGTGGGCCCGATCGCGGCGGTCGGCCTTCGGACACGTGGCTAGATCTCGGCCGATTGATTTGAAAATCAACGGTCGGATTGGATCTGGACTCACGCGTTTGGGGTGAACGCGGTTGATCTGGACCGTTGGATCTAGATCGGACGGTCAAGATTGGATCTAGTGGTTTTGGACGGAATCTCACCGTGAGATGATGTGGCGTGATCTGGGACGTTGGATCTTGATCGGACGGCTAAAGCTTCGGCGGCAGCGATGGCGTCGCGGGAGCTGGCCGGCGGGCGGGGGACGGCGACACGGCAACGGCGTTTGCGGCCTCCTCTGGCGAGGTGAGAGGTCGCCGGTGCGTCTCGTCGCGGTGAGTCCGGATCTGGGGTCAATGGCGGCGGGGGACGGCGGACGGCGGCGGAATCAAGCAGAACCGCGGCGGAGGGGTGCTACGACTCCGGCGAGCGATTGCAGGCGCGTCAGGGGCACTGCGGCGGCGACGGCTAGGGCAACGGCTGCGCAAGGTCAAGGCGATCCTCGGGGTGTGATCCGGGCATTAAATAGCCTCGGCTTCCGCGCAGAAAACGGAAACCTAGTTCCCCACGGCGGCGGACGCGGCGGCGGAGTCCGGCTCGGACTCGGGCGGAGACGACGACGGACAGCCGTCCACGTGGCACGATCAGCGGCCACGATGCGCGCGCGGGATCGGATCCGGGCCGGATTCGATCGAAGCGGTACGGGGAAATCCTGACCGTTGGATCTTGATCCAACGGTTGGGATCGATTAGGTTTTAGAGCTGGTTCGGTCGAGTCACGTGGCTCGGGTCGGACTCGAGTCCGACTCGGGTTCCGACTCGGTCGGATGAATAGTACTTGACCCGACTTGATTTTCCAGCGATTTAATAATTAAAATAATTTCCAGTAATTCATTTAATTCATTAAAAATAGCAAAAGACTCAGAAAAATTCCAGAAAAATTCTGGAAAATATTTTAGGGTATTTGGGACTCAAATAAAATATTTCCAACAAAATTTTATTTGCAAAATTTAATTCTTTAATTATTTCAAAATGGAATAAATTCAAATAAATTCCAAATAAATCCAAATAAATTCCAGAAAATTCCAAAAATTCACCAAAGTGCCAAATCACACATGAATTTAAGAAAAGCAAAATTTTGGGGTGTTACATCTATGCGGCAAGAAAAGCTCCAAAATTGTGCATGTCAACTGGCGGTGCTGGCTGGGGTGCAGGTGCTCCATCATTGGGGTTCCCAGCTGGGCGAGAACCACTTCCATTGCCTCCAAGGTTTCCGCAGGTGTTCACCATCTGTCGATTGCTCCAAGGTTTCAGAGATGAGAGGGAACAATAATAGACAAGTAGTAGGGAAACTTATGCGGGGGAAAAGTGTAACTCAAAATCCAACTTTATTATTAATAATAAATACTTGGTATGGTCGCTTACAATGCCTAAAGGCCTTGCAACACATACTGCACACTCAGCAAGCAATGAAAATCCAAATCGACTCTTACAGGAGTCTAACGTCTAAAGGGATGACTCTTATTCTATAACGGGACTCGACGAAGGAGTCTCAACCTCAACGCCTACGATCACTCGTCGAGAAAACCTCCACTGCCTCCTCGCGGCGGGTGCGGCGGCATAAGCGCGAAACAATCCCCATGCCCTGCAACTGCAGCTGTGGTTGACGATGCGGCGTCCTCCTCTGGCTCTGGATCTGGCTGGTGCTGTGGCTGTGGCGCGGGTGCAGGTGGCGCCTCCTCTGGGTCCTCCTCTGGCTCTGGGGCGTCCAACTCCAACACTGGATCGGGGCCCTGTCCATACAGTGCAGTCTCCAGCTCTGCGATCCTTTCCGTAGCATAGGCGACATACTCACGAGCATTCTCTAAGTGCTTCTTCTCTTGCTCAACCTGCTCGCGATCATTCTTCAACTCCTGAACTGTGTCGTCGATAAGATCCTCCTGGGCGGCGACGAATCTGGCTAAGTGAGTGATGGTAGCATCCTCATCTTCTATCGGCTTTCGTTGAGCTCTGCTGTCTTGGCGTGGGTGGTGACGGAATACTGTGCCTTCCAGCTCCCTGGAGTAGGTGCAAGCGATCTGCTGCATTGCTCGACGTGACACCTCCTGGATCCCCATCTCAAAGGTAGACCTCCTGGCGGTGAAGTGGAAAGGGCGGCTGAATTTCTTCTTCTCTCGGGCATACACCGTGATCCGAACGTCCCATCCTATGACCATTCCTACCTGCACGAGTGTAGTCCCTCGGTAGAGCGGTCTCTCAAAACCTCCAAGAAACTGAAGCATACGCCACAACTCGGCGGCATAGCCTCCCTCACGCTCGGCGTAGTTGTTCTTCATCATCATCTGTCAAAAGACGCTCGCGTAAGAACGCAACATTTTAAAATCAATGTGGAAGACGAAAAGAACTCAGCAAGGGGTATGAACAAGAAAGAAAGGGGTAAGTCGAGAATTCATTCATTATCTTGACAAATTTTATCTTTAGAAAATAGGTTTTATCCTCACTACGACCAATCTAACTATGGGTGAGCCTACAGTCAGTATGGCTCTGATACCACCTCTGTCGGGACCCGAATTTGCAAATCCGGACCCTCTGTGTATTCAGCACTAGTCCAGGAACACGCTAGTGCACACAGTCTCAACATTGGTAAATATCACAATCATACTCAACGAAATAATAAGATACTTTAAATAGTTAACCAAGCTGGTTGCTCGACCTTAAGGTCAAGTTACAAATATACGCCACGCAGGGCGAGAACTTAAATAAAGAGAAATAACAGCAGCGGAAAATAAGATAACTTCGTGGCGCCATCCAGTATACCACAGGCAATTGACTGGGCTCGCTTCCTAGTTAGATGGTTCCTCTTGGAGCTCCTCCTCCAAAGCTGGTGTAGACTCTTCTTCAACTGGTGTTGTATTGTGGCAAGGGTGAGTACTTGGTACTCAGCAAGTCATGCACAGAATGCAACTAATATACTACATGCATGGCTTAGTACAAAGGAATAGCTTAAGGTATAATTGCAGTAAAACAGCATTTGACAAGTAGCATGTCAACTGTGTAACCGTGGCATCCTCATCCTGAATCGCCTTCGGGTCAAGAAGGTTATCGCTGCGCGGATGATAACGGAACACCGTGCTCTCCAACTCTCTGGCGTAGATACGGGTAACGTGCCGCATTGCTCGTCGTGATACCTCTTGGATACCCATCTGCATTGTAGATCTCCTGGCAGTGCAGTGTATCGGGCGATTATCTGGGCCCTTTTTCCTAGCAGGTACCTCAATCTTCACGTCACAAGCCTTGATCAATCCCGCTTGTCTGATCACTTCCACTTGGTATTGCGGCTTCTCAAAATCTCCTAGAGTTTGTAGCATATGCCAAAGTTCCGCGGCGGGACCAACTCCCAGATCAACGTAGTTGAACTCTTCCTCCATCTGTCACAAGAGTGCTTTACGTAAGAACTCGGAATTTTTAAATTGTGACAAGGCGAGGAAAAATTTCAGCAAGAGACAAGAAAAGAGAGAAGGGGATAAGTCGAGATGTCATTTCTTGTCTTCACAAATTTTTAGCTTTAGAAAATAGGTTTTATCCTCACTACGACCATTCTAGCTAGGGTTGAGCCTACAGTCAGTATGGCTCTGATACCACCTCTGTCGGGACCCCGAATTTGCAAATCCGGACCCTCTGTGTATTCAACACTAGTCCAGGAACGCGCTAGTGCACACAGTCTTAACATTGGTAAATATCACAATCATACCACTCGATACTAATAAAGTACTTTATTTAATAGTCAAACTGGGTACTTAACCTTATGGTCAAGTCACAAATGTACGCCTCGCAGGGCGAAACTTATTAAAAGAGAAATAGTAGCAGCGGAAAATCAAATAAGGTAACATCGTGGCGCCATCCAGTATACCACAGGCAACTGACTGGGCTCGCTTCCCTAAGTAGACGGATCCTCTTGGAGTTCCTCCTCCAAAGCTGGTGTAGTCTCCTCTTCAACTGGTGTTGTATTATGGCAAGGGTGAGTACTTGGTACTCAGCAAGTCATGCACAGAATGCAGGCTAATATACTATATGCATGGCTTAGTACAAAGGAATAGCTCAAGGTATATTTGCAGTAAACAGCATTTGAAAAGTAGCATAAGTAGATTCGAAAGCAGTAGAAACAAGTAAAGTATAAATAACTTTTCAAGAAGTTTGAGTAAACATTTTTCCCATCCTAAACCACATTTCCATCAACGTCATCATTGATCCAACCTAACTTTTCAAACCAAGTTATTTTTGGAGAAAATCTAACCCTTGACTGTAATTCCCGAGCGATGTCCAATACCGCGGACACGGCTATTCGAATAGATTCTAAACTCTGCAGAGGTTATGCACTTTACCCACAAGATACAGTCAAACACCACAAAGGCGAGTTCAGTAACAAAGTCTTTCTAAACCTCTAACAATACAAGTGGTCCTCCCGGTTATGCAAGCACTAACCCTTCCCTTCGCTAAGGCGAAGTCTAGGCCAATCAACCGTTAGATGGGTACTGGCCTCACTCCAGACGCCCCCCATACAACTTACACAAAGGGTGTAGTTGACCTCCGAGGTCCCACAGTGCACGTTATTAGCAACTTAGTCAACTAGGTCCGTCCCATTACTGAGACATGTGGTTGCACGTTAGACCCAGTTCAAAGGCTTGCAAGGTTAAGTCCTTAGGGTGACCAGGGCAAGACTACCCGAAGAACCAAATCAACACTCCCAATGCCACAACTGGCCCACCTGATTACTCTTGCCACATGCCCTGGCCGAAATGTTTATCAAACCCCAGTTGATTACCATGCACCACGTGCCATCAACATCACATGATACCTTTCCAAAACAGGTTCAATATATCATTAAGTCAATATTACCATTTGATTGTCCAAAATCATGTCATGAGCACGAAAGGTGTCTAAGCAAAGATACTACAACGGTCTAAACCCATGTTGGCAAGTTAATAATGTCCAACTAGTAAACCACAACTAGGGTGACAAGGGGGTCATGGCACATACTTAAATAATCAAGGTGTCATATTGCAAATTGGTACTTATCTAATCCCCCATGTTTAAATAAAGTATTTTCTATTTGAACTAGCATGCAATAGTTTAAATCAAAATAGATTTCGAAATAGGATCAACATGGTCAAAGCACAACTTGCCTTCAAAAAGTACTTGTTCTTGGTCTTGAGTTGGATCCTGAGTCAATACTTCTCCTTCGAATCCTTCCGGCACTTCAACGTCTACTCGTAAAGCGTGCAAATAGCAAATACACGAATAAACAATAGGCAAAAAGTGTCCAAACATCCAAATAAAATCCATAAACAGAGAGAACATAATTTTATGAGTTTTTAGAAACTGGAATCGTCAAATTTGGAGTTAAGACGCAAAAGTTATGATTATTTAAAGTTTATATAATCATTTAAATAATTTTGCAGAGAAAAACTTTTGTCCAAAAATTAAATAAAATTCATATTTAGGTAGATCTCAATTTAATACAAATTTAGAAATTTGAATCACTCAAATCGGAGTTGAAACGCAAAAGTTATAAGCGTTTGAAGTTTGAAACAAAATCTGAAATCATTATTTCGAATTAATAAATCATTTTCTTTTTCGGAAATTAATTATTGCGTCAGCATGGACACGTGGCAGCACTGGATTGGTCTGCTGACGTCAGCCGGTCCATGGACTCGGTCCACGCTCGGCTCGGGTCTACCGTGGACTCGGTCCACGAATCTACGCGTCGCTGACATGTGGGTCCCTTCGGATGACGTCACTGCTGACGTCAGCGGGGCTCAGCCCACGGTGCTGACAGGTGGGTCCCATGGGTGACGTCATTGCTGACGTCAGCGCTTGGCTGGGACAGCCACTGACATCTTGAGCTGCCATGGCGCGGCGTGGCGTCATGGTGCGGTTTGGTTGTCCCGGCCGACACGCGGGCCGCGTGTCGGTCGACGCGCCACGCGGCGTGGAGCTGCGGCCGCGACGGTCGATCTCCGCCTGCGTGGCTAGATCTCGACCGCTGATTTGAAAATCAACGGTCGGATTGAATCTGGACTCACGCGTTTGAGGTGATCGCGGTTGATCTGGTCCGTTGGATCTAGATCCAACGGTTGAGACCGGATCTGGGATTTTTTGTCGGGTTCTCACCTTCGGGTGACGTGGCGTGATCTTGGACCGTGCGATGGAGATCCAACGGCTCACAAAGACTCGCGGATGACGATGGCGACGCGGGCGGAGCAAGGCCACCGGAGATGAGAACGATGACGAGCCCGACGCGGCGTTTGGGTCGCTCCGGTGGAGTGAGAGAGGTACCCACGGTGCGCTTTGGCTTGGGGTCTCTGACCGGGCTCAACCGCGGCGGAAGACGGCGAACGGCGGGCGAATGAAGCAAAGAATCATGGCGGAGAGAGAGAACTCCGGCGAGCAATTGCGAGGCGACGGCGGCGATAAGGCTCGGAGTTGGGGAAGACGATGCGCACGGGTCGGCGATCCTCGGCAACGATCCACGCTTAAATACCGGCTACGGACGCCGAGATCCACTTTGCTTCGCGGGCGAGCGGTGACGGCGGCGAGTCCGCTCAACACGGTGAGGTGACGTGGACGCACGATGGCCGCCCACGTGGCGTGATCGCCGCCGAGATTGGCTCGGTGCGGCCGTGGATCGGGCGCGATTGATCCTGGCCGTTGGATCTCGATCCAACGGTTCGGATCTAATCTGAGTTGAGTCCTGCTCGGCCGAGTCACCGCTCGGTCGGTTCGGGTCGGACTCGAACTCGAGTCTGACTCGGGCTCGGTCGGATGAACAGTACAAACCCACTCGCATTTTCCAGCGATTTAATATTTAAAATAATTCCCAGTAATTCATTTAATTCATTAAAAATAGCAAAATACTCAGAAAAATTCCAGAAAAATTCTGGAAAATATTTTGGAACATTTTGGACTCAAATAAAATATTTCCAACAAAATTTTATTTGCAAAATTAAATTCTTTAATTATTTCAAAATGGAATAAATTCAAATAAATTCCAAATAAATCCAAATAAATTCCAGAAAATTCCAAAAATTCACCAAAGTGCCAAATCACACATGAATTTAAGGAAAGCAAAATTTTGGGGTGTTACAAACCTCCCCCCCCTTAATAGAATCTCGTCCAGAGATTCAGGCTCACCTCTGAGAATAGGTTTGGAAACTCTTTCTTCAAATCCTCTTCGCTCCCAAGTCGCTCGCTTTCCTCATGGTTGCTCCTTTGAACTCTGTAAACGGGTTGACTTGTTTCTAGTTTCTCGATCCATTGTGTCTAGAATCCTCACGGGATGCTCCTTATAAGTCAAATCCTCTTGCAACTCAATTGACTCTAGCGGCGTCTGTTCCTCAGGAACTCGGAGACACTTCTTCAACTGGGACACATGGAATACGTCATGCACTCCTGCTAACGACTGCGGCAACTCCAGCTGATAAGCAACTTCGCCTCTGCGGCTCAAAATCTTAAATGGTCCAACATAACGGGGTGCGAGTTTCCCTTTGGCATGGAACCTCTTAACTCCCCTGAGAGGCGTAACTCTGAGGTATACAAAGTCTTCCGGTTCAAAACTCAAGTCCCTGCGACGATTGTCAGCATAACTCTTTTGTCGTGATTGAGCTATCTTCAACCTTTCCCTAATCATGGCGATCTGCTCTTCAGCCTCTTGAAGAATATCAGGCCCAAAGACACGGCGCTCGCCGGTCTCATTCCAATTCAATGGCGTCCGACAGGGTCGACCATACAGTGCCTCAAAAGGTGACATCTGTAAACTAGCCTGATAACTATTGTTGTAACTGAACTCGGCATACGGCAAACTCTTATCCCAAGAGGTAGCATAAGCCAATGCACAAGCTCTTAACATATCCTCCAGAATCTGGTTGACTCTTTCGGTCTGTCCATCCGTCTGTGGATGATAAGTCATCTTGAAGTTCAAACGGGTTCCCATGGCTTCATGCAACTTATTCCGTAACCTTGAGGTAAATTGGGTACCTCTGTCTGATACAATTCTCTTTGGCACTCCGTGCAAACAGACAATCTGATCATGTACAATTCTCGCTAATTTATCTCCCGAGTAAGTGGTCTTCACGGGATAAAATGGGCTACTTTAGTCAAGCGATCCACTATAACCCATATGGAGTCGTAACCTCCTTGAGTCTTCTAAGAAACCGGTAATGAAATCCATTCCGATTTCCTCCCACTTCCACTCAGGTATTTTCAGCTGTAGCAATCCTGCTGGTCTCGATGCATTGCCTTGACTCTCACGGCATACGTCGCACAATGCAACATGCTCGGCAACTTCACGCTTCATACTCGGCCACGAATCTCTCCTTCGATCTGATACATCTTGGCGCTTCCAGGATGAATTGAGTACTTGGAGTCATGGGCTTCTTCCAGAATCAGTTGCTTTAACTCCTTCTTGTTAGGCACACAAATGCGATCCTTCATCCACAACGTGCCTTGCTCATCCAACTTGAAGTCCTCTGCCTTGCCTTCCTCCTCGATGAACTTAATCCTGCGGATCTTTTCATCATCCTTCTGTCCTTCTCGGATCTGATCCTCTAGGGTAGGCTTTACTTCTAATGCGGCCAAGAATCCGCTAGGTACAACCTCAATCTTCATTTTCTGAAAATCCTCACATAACTCATCCTGACTTGTGGCTAGCAACGTACTCACGGTATGGCTTTTCCGACTCAGAGCATCGGCTACTACGTTGGCCTTCCCGGGATGGTAATGGATTCCAACATTATAGTCCTTGATCAACTCTAACCATCTCCTCTGCCTCATATTCAGATCCGATCGGGTGAATATGTACTTAAGGCTCTTATGATCCGTATATACTTCACATCTGTTTCCAATCGATAGTGACGCCATATCTTCAAAGCATGCACTACATAGCCTAACTCTAGGTCATGTGTCGGATAATTTTCCTCATGCGGCCTCAATCGCCTTGATGCATAAGCGGCGACCTTTCCATTCGCATCAAAGACACATCCAAGTCCTTGGCGCGATGCGTCACAATAAATATCGAAGCTTTGAGCAACATCCGGTAGAACTAACACCGGTCGATGTCAATCGCTTCTTCACTCCTGAAATCCTTTCTCACATTCTGGCGTCCATGCAAACTTCTTTTCCTTCTTTAGCAATTGCGTAAGAGGTTTCGCAATTGTCGAGAAGCCTTCGATGAAACGGCGGTAGTACCCTGCCATTCCAAGGAAACTCCGAATCTGGTCACGGTCTTCTACGCTCCTAATGTAACACGACTTCTACTTTGCTTGGATCTACTGGCGACTCCTTCATGCGGTCATTACATGTCCAAGAAACTCCACCTTGTCCTTCCAAAAATCACACTTGCTGAACTTGGCGAAAAGTTGCTGTTCCTCGCCTTTTCCAAAACTCGCCTTAAGTGTCCGGCATGTTCATCCTCCGCTTTGGAGTAGATTAGAATATCATCTATGAACACGACGACAAACTTGTCCAAATATTCCATGAACACCTTATTCATCATATTCATGAAATAAGTGGCGCATTAAATACCCAAAGGACATAATCGTAGAACTCGTAATGTCCATATCTTGACGAGAATGCGATCTTGAATATCTTACGATCGGATCTTCAATCGATGGTATCCCGATCTCGATCAATCTTGGAGAAAACTCCGCTCCTCTCACCTGATCAAACAAATCATCAATCCTGGGTAGCGGATACTTATTCTTCACGGTGACTTCATTGAGTGCACGGTAGTCGATGCACATCCTGAAACTTCCGTCCTTTTTCTTGACAAACAAAGCGGTGCTCCCCACGGCGAACTCTGGCCTCGATAAATCCTTTCTCCATTAACTCTTCTAGTTGTTTCTTCATCTCTACCAACTCCTCGGTGAACATCCGATAAGGTCTCTTTGCTATCGGTCTTGTACTGTGTACAAGCTCTATCACAAACTCTATGTCCCCTGTGCAGCGGCATACTGTAGATCTTCGGGAAAAACATCTGGGTACTCATTCACTACGGAGACATCCTCTATGATGATTGCCTTGGTAATGTTAACCATCAATCGTCCATCTCTAATCGCAGTGGGCTTGAAATTCCACTTTCTTTCCACAAGGGCTCTCAATCGAGATAGTCCTTCGTCCACAATCCAATACGGCCTTGTGCTTGGATAACCAATCCATTCCCAATATAACGTCTAAGGTCCGGGTTTCCAAAATAATAAGGTTTGCTAGGAATTCTATTCCATCTATTAGTATTCTCACCGGAACATCCTACTTTCGCTCGGAGTTCGGAACCGTGGGTTTGAACTAAAAGAATGCATCTAAGCCTTGCAATCCTCAAATCATTTCTAGTAGCAAAGCCTTGCGAAACAAACGAATGCGAAGCTCCAGAGTCAAAAAAAACGGTTGCAGTTACTTAGTTAACAAGTAACTTACCCAGAAAGACGTCCGAAGAATTCTGCAGTGCAACTGAGGTGACATCGTTGACCAGGCCTCTCACCACGGCCTGGGGTGTGGCTCTGTCTTTGGCGTCCCTAGCTGGGGTGGTTCCTAGATTGAAGCGAATCGAGTCACCTCGCTGTCTTCTTTGGACAACTGTTGGCAAAGTGTCTGGCTCGTTGCGATTATAGCAGCGTCTCACTTGTTCCTTGCCGATCGCTCGAGTATTGTTTCTAGCGGGGCTGGGTGCAGTAGTTACGATTGATGTCTTGGTGCCGGGATGGTGTCCTTGTTGCGTTACGTGGTTGGAATCGAAGAATTGATTTGGTGCAACTCTCGAGCCTTTATGCGTTCCTCGACGTGATCCTTCTTTGTTGCATCCTGCGCTTCTGTTCTCATCCAGTTCCTTGCGCTTGTCCTCAAGAATAAGTGCCTTATTCACCAGCTCTTGGAAATCCGGAAAGGTGTGGGTGATCAATCCTACTTGCAATCCCGAGTTAAGTCCCTTCATAAAACGAGGTATGCGGATTTATCTATCGCTACATCCTCAGTGCGTAGCATGCTAGCTGTGTGAACTTGTTCAGGTAGTCGACCATCGGTGATTACCTTGCTTGATGCTCTGAACTCCTCCTTCTTAAGGTCCATGATTCCTTCAGGCACGTGATCTTGTCGAATGCGGTTGTGAACTCTTCCCAAGTGATATCTTGAGGGTTCTCTTGCGTGGCACGAAGTTCTCCCACCATTCTGGTTGTTCCTTCCAGCTGATGAGAAGCGTAGAGTACCTTCTCATTTCCTATGCATTGAGCTATGTGTAGCTTCCTCTCGATTGATCTTAACCAATCATCGGCCTCCAATGGATTGGCATTCCCAGAGAAAGTGGGTAGGTGAGTTCTCATGAACTCTGACAGTCTTGTATTCTGGCGTGGTCACGATTAACTTGATTAGCAAAGTGGCCTGGCGGTGACGTGTTGCATTTGTTGCATCATAGCATGCATCAATCGAGTGCAGGCAGCGAGAAAAGCTCCGAAATTCTGCACATCCAGTGGCGGTGCTGGTGCTCCTTCATTGGGGTTTTCTGCTGGGCGAGAACCACTTCCATTGCCTCCAAAGTTTCCACGGGTGTTCACCATCTGTTGATTTGCTCTAGGTTTAGAGATGAGAGGGAAACAAGAATGGACAAGTAATATGGAACTTATGCGGGGCGAAAGGTGTAACTTTAAGGTCCAACTTTATTATTAATAACTTGGTATGGCTGCTTACAATGCTTAAGGGCCTTGCAACACATACTGCACACTCAGCAAACAATGAAAATCCAAATCGAACTAACTCTGGAGTCTAACGCCTAAAGGGTGACTCTTTATTCTATGACGCGACTCGGCGAAGGAGTCTCACTATAGAACCTATGCTCACTCATCGAGAAAACCTCCACGGCCTGGGTATGGGTGCTGTGGCATAGGCGCCAAACGATTGCCATGTCCAAAGAATCGTGTCCTCTGTGGTAGTCGAAGAAGCGGTGTCCTCATCGAGATCGACTCCTCTGGATCGGCTCGTGTAGCTCAAATCTTGGCTCGGGTGCAGTCCGTACAAAGTCATCTCCAACTCGTCAATCCTTCGCAGAAGGTGTGCCACATACTCTTGAGCTTCCCGCCATCTGTTCTTCTCTGTCGTGATCTCCTTGCGGGCCTTACAGCTCCTTGCTCGTATTATCTAGTACATCCTCCTGGCGACAACAAATCGTGCCAAGCTGTGTAACCGTGGCATCCTCATCTGAATCGCCTCGGTCAAGAAGGTTATCGCCGCGCTGGATGATAACGGAACACCGTGCTCTCCAACTCTCTGGCGTAGATACGGGTAACGCGTGCGCATTGCTCGTCGTGATACCTCTTGGATACCCATCTCGCATTGTAGATCTCTGGCGGTCGCGGTGTATCGGGCGATTGTCCGGCCCTTTTTCCTAGCAGTACCTCAATCTTCACGTCACAAGCCTTGATCAATCCCGCTTGTCCGATCACTTCCACTTGGTATTGCGGCTTCTCAAAATCTCCGAGAGTTTGTAGCATATGCCAAAGTTCATGGCATGACCAACTCCCAGATCAACGTAGTTGAACTCTTCCTCCATCTGTCACAAGAGTGCTTTACGTAAGAACTCGGAATTTTTAAATTGTGACAAGGTGAGGAAAAATTTCAGCAAGAGACAAGAAAAGAGAGAAGGGGATAAGTCGAGATGTCATTTCTTGTCTTCACAAATTTTTAGCTTTAGAAAATAGGTTTTATCCTCACTACGACCATTCTAGCTTAGGGTTGAGCCTACGGTCAGTATGGCTCTGATACCACCTCTGTCGGGACCCCGAATTTGCAAATCCGGACCCTCTGTGTATTCAACACTAGTCCAGGAACGCGCTAGTGCACACAGTCTTAACATCGGTAAATATAACAATCATACCACTCGATACTAATAAAGTACTTTATTTAATAGTCAAACTGGGTACTTAACCTTATGGTCAAGTCACAAATGTACGCCTCGCAGGGCGAAACTTATTAAAAGAGAAATAGTAGCAGCGGAAAATCAAATAAGGTAACATCGTGGCGCCATCCAAAGATACCACAGGCAATCGATCGGGCTCGCTTCCCTAAGTAGACGGATCCTCTTGGAGTTCCTCCTCCAAAGCTGGTGTAGTCTCCTCTTCAACTGGTGTTGTATTATGGCAAGGGTGAGTACTTGGTACTCAGCAAGTCATGCAGAATGCGTGCTAATATACTATATGCATGGCTTAGTACAAAGGAATAGCTCAAGGTATATTTGCGATGCTTGAAAGATTTGAAAAGTAGCATAAGTAGATTCGAAAGCAGTAGAAACAAGTAAAGTATAAATAACTTTTCAAGAAGTTTGAGTAAACATTTTTCCCATCCTAAACCACATTTCCATCAACGTCATCATTGATCCAACCCAACTTTTCAAACCAAGTTATTTTTGGAGAAAATCTAACCCTTGACTGTAATTCCCGAGCGATGTCCAATACCGCGGACACGGCTATTCGAATAGATTCTAAACTCTGCAGAGGTTATGCACTTTACCCACAAGATACAGTCAAACACCACAAAGGCGAGTTCCCGTAACAAAGTCTTTCGGAAACCTCTAACAATACAAGTGGTCCTCCCCGGTTATTGCGCACTAACCCTTCCCTTCGCTAAGGCGAAGTCTAGGCCAATCAACCGTTAGATGGGTACTGGCCTCGGCCAGACGCTCCCCCATACAACTTACACAAAGGGTGTAGTTGACCTCCGAGGTCCCACAGTGCGTTATTAGCAACTTAGTCAACTAGGTCCGTCCCATTACAGACATGTGGTTGCACGTTAGACCCAGTTCAAAGGCTTGCAAGGTTAAGTCCTTAGGGTGACCAGGGCAAGACTACCCGAAGAACCAAATCAACACTCCCAATGCCACAATCGCCCACCTGATTACTCTTGCCACATGCCCTGGCCGAAATCGTTTATCAAACCCCGCTTGATTACCATGCACCACGTGCCATCAACATCACATGATACCTTTCCAAAACAGGTTCAATATATCATTAAGTCAATATTACCATTTGATTGTCCAAAATCATGTCATGAGCACGAAAGGTGTCTAAGCAAGATACTACAACGGTCTAAACCCATGTTGGCAAGTTAATAATGTCCAACTAGTAAACCACAACTAGGGTGACAAGGGGTCATGGCACATACTTAAATAATCAAGGTGTCATACAGCAAATTGGTACTTATCTAATCCCCCATGTTTAAATAAAGTATTTTCTATTTGAACTAGCATGCAATAGTTTAAATCAAAATAGATTTCGAAATAGGATCAACATGGTCAAAGCACAACTTGCCTTCAAAAAGTACTTGTTCTTGGTCTTGAGTTGGATCCTGAGTCAATACTTCTCCTTCGAATCCTTCCGGCACTTCAACGTCTACTCGTAAAGCGTGCAAATAGCAAATACACGAATAAACAATAGGCAAAAGTGTCCAAACATCCAAATAAAATCCATAAACAGAGAGAACATAATTTTATGAGTTTTTAGAAACTGGAATCGTCAAATTTGGAGTTAAGACGCAAAAGTTATGATTATTTAAAGTTTAAATAATCATTTAAATAATTTTGCAGAGAAAAACTTTAGTCCAAAAATTAAATAAAATTCATATTTAGGTAGATCTCAATTTAATACAAATTTAGAAATTTGAATCACTCAAATCGGAGTTGAAACGCAAAAGTTATAAGCGTTTGAAGTTTGAAACAAAATCTGAAATCATTATTTCGAATTAATAAATCATTTTCTTTTTCGGAAATTAATTATTGCGTCAGCATGGACACGTGGCAGCACTGGATTGGTCTGGCCGACGCCACCGGTCCATGGACTCGGTCCCACGCCGGCTCGGTCTACCGTGGACTCGGTCCACGAATCTACGCTGTCGGCCGACATGTGGGTCCCTTCGGATGGCGTCGCTGGCGGCGTCGGCGGGCTCGACCAGGTGGCGGCAGTGGGTCCCATGGGTGGCGTCATTCTTTGGCGTCGGCGCTTGGCTGGGACGACCAGCGACATCTTGCTGCCATGGCGCTGGCGTGACGTCATGGTGCGGTTTGGTTGTCCCGGCCGACACGCGGGCCCCGCGTGTCGAGACACGCGCTCACGGCGTGGATCGCGCGACCGCGACGGCCGGTCGATCTCCGCACGCGTGGCTAGATCTCGGCCGTTGATTTGAAAATCAACGGTCGGATTGATTCGACTCACGCGTTTGGGGTGAACGCGGTTGATTCGGGACCGTTGGATCTAGATCCAGCGGCTGAGAACGGATTCGGGATTTTTGGACGGGATCTCACCGTCGGGTGACGTGGCGTGATCTTGGACCGTGCGATGGAGATCCAACGGCTCACAAAGACTCGCGGATGACGATGGCGACGCGGCGAGCAAGGCCACCGGAGATGAGAACGACGCAGAGCCCGACGGCGTTTGGTCGCTTCCGGCGGAGTGAGAGGTACCTCACGGTGCGCCTTTGGCTTGGGGTCTCGAATCGGGCTCAACCGCCGCGGAAGACGGCGAACGGCGGCGGAATGAAGCAAAGAATCACGGCGGAGAGAGAGAACTCCGGCGAGCAATTGCGAGGCGACGGCGGCGGATAAGGCTCGGGAGTTGGGGAAGACGATGCGCAAGACGGGTCGGCGATCCTCGCAACGATCCACGCCTTAAATACCGGCGGACGTCGAGATCCACTCGGTTTCAGCGGAGCCGCAGATGGCGGCGGAGTCCGCTCGAACACGGTGAGGTGACGTGGACGCACGATGGCCGCCCACGTGGCGTGATCGGCCGAGATTGGCTCGGTGCGGCCGTGATCGGCGCGGATTGATCCCGATCGTTGGATCTCGATCCAACGGTTCGGATCTAATCCGAGTTGAGTCGGTTCGGCCGAGTCACCGGCTCGGTCGGTTCGGTCGGACTCGAACTCGAGTCCGACTCGGCCTCGATCGGATGAACGATACAAACCCACTCGCATTTTCCAAATGATTTAATATTTAAAATAATTCGATAATTCATTTAATTCATTAAAAATAGCAAAATACTCGAAAAATTCCAGAAAAATTGGAAAATATTTTGGAACATTTTGGACTCAAATAAAATATTTCCAACAAAATTTTATTTGCAAAATTAAATTCTTTAATTATTTCAAAATGGAATAAATTCAAATAAATTCCAAATAAATCCAAATAAATTCAGAAAATTCCAAAAATTCACCAAAGTGCCAAATCACACATGAATTTAAGGAAAGCAAAATTTTGGGGTGTTACAAACCTCCCCTTAATAGAATCTCGTCCCTAGATTCAGTGGCTCACTCTGAATAGGTTTGGAAACTCTTTCTTCAAATCCTCTTCAAGGCTCCCAAGTCGCTTCGCTTTCCTCATGGTTGCTCCAATCGAACTCTCTGAAACGGGTTGACTTGTTTCTAGTTTCTCGATCCATTGTGTCTAGAATCCTCACGGGATGCTCCTTATAAGTCAAATCCTCTTGCAACTCAATTGACTCTAGCGGCGTCTGTTCCTCGGGAACTCGGAGACACTTCTTCAATCGGGACACATGGAATACGTCATGCACTCGCTAACGATTGCGGCAACTCCGGTGATAAGCAACTGCCTCTGCGGCTCAAAATCTTAAATGGTCCAACATAACGGGTGCGAGTTTCCCTTTGGCATGGAACCTCTTAACTCCCCGAGAGGCGTAACTCGAGGTATACAAAGTCTTAGGTTCAAAACTCAAGTCCTCGCGACGATTGTCAAGATAACTCTTTTGTCGTGATTGAGCTATCTTCAACCTTTCCCTAATCATGGCGACCGCTTCTTGACCTCTTGAAGAATATCAGGCCCAAAGACACGGGCGCCGGTCTCATTCCAATTCAATGGCGTCCGACAGGGTCGACCATACAAAGGCCTCAAAAGGTGACATCGTAAACTAGCCTCGATAACTATTGTTGTAATCGAACTCGGCATACGGCAAACTCTTATCCCAAGAGGTAGCATAAGCCAATGCACAAGCTCTTAACATATCCTCCAGACCTGGTTGACTCTTTCTGGCCTGTCCATCCGTCTGTGGATGATAAGTCACATCTTGAAGTTCAAACGGGTTCCCATGGCTTCATGCAACTTATTCCGGAACCTTGAGGTAAATTGGGTACCTGTCTGATACAATCCTCTTTGGCACTCCGTGCAAGCAGACAATCTGATCATGTACAATTACGCTAATTTATCTCCCGAGTAAGTGGTCTTCACGGGGATAAAATGGGCTACTTTAGTTAAGCGATCCACTATAACCCATATGGAATCGTAACCTCCTTGAGTCTTCGGCAAACCGGTCATGAAATCCATTCGATTTCCTCCCACTTCCACTCAGGTATTTTCAGCCGTAGCAATCCCGCTGGGTCTCTCGATGCATTGCCTTGACTCTCTGGCATACGTCGCACAATGCAACATGCTCGGCAACTTCACGTTTCATACTCGGCCACCAGAATCTCTCCTTCAGATCCTGATACATCTTGGCGCTTCCAGGATGAATTGAGTACTTGGAGTCATGGGCTTCTTCCAGAATCAGTTGCTTTAACTCCTTCTTGTTAGGCACACAAATGCGATCCTTAATCCACAACGTGCCTTGCTCATCCAACTTGAAGTCCTCTGCCTTGCCTTCCTCCTCGATGAACTTAATCCTGATCTTTTCATCATCCTTCTGTCCTTCTCGGATCTGATCCTCTAGGGTAGGCTTTACTTCTAATGCGGCCAAGAATCCGCTAGGTACAACCTCAATCTTCATTTTCTGAAAATCCTCACATAACTCATCCTGACTTGTGGCTAGCAACGTACTCACGGTATGGCTTTTCCGACTCAGAGCATCGGCTACTACGTTGGCCTTCCCGGGATGGTAATGGATTCCAACATTATAGTCCTTGATCAACTCTAACCATCTCCTCTGCCTCATATTCAGATCCATCGGGTGAATATGTACTTAAGGCTCTTATGATCCGTATATACTTCACATCTGCTTTCCAATCGATAGTGACGCCATATCTTCAAAGCATGCACTACTGACTAACTCTAGGTCATGTGTCGGATAATTTTCCTCATGCGGCCTCAATCGCCTTGATGCATAAGCGAAGACCTTTCCATTCTCAGACAAAGACACATCCAAGTCCTTGGCGCGATGCGTCACAATAAATATCGAAGCTTTGAGCAACATCCGGTAGAACTAACACCGGTCGCGATGTCAATCGCTTCTTCACCTCAAATCCTTTCTCACATTCTCAAGCGTCCATGCAAACTTCTTTTCCTTCTTCGGCAATTGCGTAAGAGGTTTCGCAATTGTCGAGAAGCCTTCGATGAAACGGGCGGTAGTATCCTGCCATTCCAAGGAAACTCCGACTGGGTCACGGTCTTGGCCGCTCCCAATGTAACACAGCTTCTACTTTGCTTGGATCTACGGCGACTTCTTCATGCGGTCATTACATGTCCAAGAAACTCCACCTTGTCCTTCCAAAAATCACACTTGCTGAACTTGGCGAAAAGTTGCTTTGTTCCTCACTTTTCCAAAACTCGCCTTAAGTGTCAGGCATGTTCATCCTCCATTTTGGAGTAGATTAGAATATCATCTATGAACACGACGACAAACTTGTCCAAATATTCCATGAACACCTTATTCATCATATTCATGAAATAATTTGGCGCATTAAATCGATCCAAAGGACATAATCGTAAACTCGTAATGTCCATATCTTGACGAGAATGCAGTCTTGAATATCTTACGATCGGATCTTCAATCGATGGTATCGATCTCGAGATCAATCTTGGAGAAAACTCGGCTCCTCTCGGTGATCAAACAAATCATCAATCCTGGGTAGCGGATACTTATTCTTCACGGTGACTTCATTGAGTGCACGGTAGTCGATGCACATCCCGAAACTTCCGTCCTTTTTCTTGACAAACAAAACTGGTGCTCCCTACGGCGACTAACTCGGCCTCGATAAATCCTTTCTCCATTAACTCTTCTAGCTGTTTCTTCATCTCTACCAACTCCTCGGTGGACATCCGATAAGGTCTCTTTGCTATCGGTCTTTGTGCAGGTACAAGCTCTATCACAAAATCTATGTCCCTGCCTCGGCGGCATACTGTAGATCTTCGGGAAAAACATCTGGGTACTCATTCACTACGGAGACATCCTCTATGATGATTGCCTTGGTACTGTTAACCATCAACTGTCCATCTCTAACTGCAGTGGCTTGAAATTCCACTTTCTTTCCACAAGGGCTCTCAACTGAGATAGTTCTTCGTCCACAATCCAATACGGCCTTGTGCTTGGATAACCAATCCATTCCCAATATAACGTCTAAGGTCTGGGTTTCCAAAATAATAAGGTTTGCTAGGAATTCTATTCCATCTATTAGTATTCTCACCCCGGAACATCCTACTTTCGTTCGGAGTTCGGAACTGTGGGTTTGAACTAAAAGCATGCATCTAAGCCTTGCAATCCTCAAATCATTTCTAGTAGCAAAGCCTTGCGAAACAAGCGAATGCGAAGCTCGAGTCAAACAAAATCAGTGCATGAGTTAACAAGTAACTTACCCAAGACGACGTCCGTAGCATTCTGCGCAGTGCATCTGCGGTGACATGGTTGACTCGGCCTCTCACCACGGCCTGGGTGTGGCTCTGTCTTGGCGTCCTAGCTGGGGTGGTTCCTAGATTGAAGCGAATCGAGTCACCTCGCTGTCTTCTTTGGACAAGCTGTTGGCAAAGTGTCACGGCTCGTTGCGATTGTAGCGGCGTCTCCTTGTTCCTTGCCGTTGCCTCGAGTATTGTTTCTAGCGGGTGGGGTGCAGTAGTTACGATTGACAGGTCTTGGTCTTTGGGGATGGTGTCCTTGTTGCGCTACGTGGTTGGAATCAAGAATTGATTTGGTGCAACTCTCGAGCCTTTATGCGTTCCCTCGACGTGATCCTTCTTTGTTGCATCCTGCGCTTCTGTTCTCATCCAGTTCCTTGCGCTTGTCCTCAAGAATAAGTGTCTTATTCACCATCTCTTGGAAATCTGGAAAGGTGTGGGTGATCAATCCTACTTGCAATCCCGAGTTAAGTCCCTTCATAAAACGACTGCCTGGATTTATCCGTCGCTACATCCTCAGTGCGTAGCGTGCTAGCCGTGTGAACTTGTTCAGTAGTCGGCCATCGGCTGATTACCTTGCTTGCTGCTCGAACTCCTCCTTCTTAAGGTCCATGATTCCTTCAGGCACGTGATCTTGTCGAATGCATTTGTGAACTCTTCCCAAGTGATATCTTGAGGGTTCTCTTGCGTGGCACGAAGTTCTCCCACCATTCGGCCAATGTTCCTTCCAGCTGATGAGAAGCGTAGAGTACCTTCTCATTTCCTATGCATTGAGCTATGTGTAGCTTCCTCTCGATTGATCTTAACCAATCATCGGCCTCCAATGGATTGGCATTCCCAGAGAAAGTGGGTGAGTGAGTTCTCATGAACTCGACAGCCTTGTATTCGGGCGTGGTCCCCGATTAACTTGATTAGCGGTGGCCTGGCGGTGACGTGTTGCATTTGTTGCATCATAGCATGCATCAATCGAGTCTGGGCAGCGAGAAAAGCTCAAATTGCACATCGGTGGCGGTCTTGGTGCTCCTTCATTGGGGTTTTCTGCTGGGCGAGAACCACTTCCATTGCCTCCAAAGTTTCCACGGGTGTTCACCATCTGTTGATTTGCTCTAGGTTTAGAGATGAGAGGGAAACAAGAATGGACAAGTAATATGGAACTTATGCGGGGCGAAAGGTGTAACTTTAAGGTCCAACTTTATTATTAATAACTTGGTATGGCTGCTTACAATGCCTAAGGGCCTTGCAACACATAATGCACACTCAAAGAAACAATGAAAATCCAAATCGAACTAACTCTGGAGTCTAACGCCTAAAGGGTGACTCTTTATTCTATGACGCGACTCGGCGAAGGAGTCTCACTATAGAACCTATGCTCACTCATCGAGAAAACCTCCACGGCCTGGGTATGGGTGCTGTGGCATAGGCGCGAAACGATTGCCATGTCCAGCAACTGTGTCCTCTGTGGTAGTCGAAGAAGCAGTGTCCTCATCGAGATCTGACTCCTCTGGATCTGGCTCGTGTAGCTCAAATCTTGGCTCTGAGTGCAGTCCGTACAAAAGTCATCTCCAACTCGTCAATCCTTCGCAGAAGGTGTGCCACATACTCTTGAGCTTCCCGCCATCTGTTCTTCTCTCGCCGTGATCTCCTTGCGGCCTTCGTAGCTCCTTGCTCGTATTATCTAGTACATCCTCCTGGCGACAACAAATCGTGCCAACCGTGGTAACCGTGGCATCCTCATCTGAATCGCCGGGTCAAGAAGGTTATCGCTGCGTGGATGATAACGGAACACCGTGCTCTCCAACTCTCTGGCGTGAATACGGGTAACGTGTCGCATTGCTCGTCGTGATACCTCTTGGATACCCATCTGCATTGTAGATCTCCTGGCAAAGGCGGTGTATCGAGGCGATTGTCCGGGCCCTTCTTCCTAGCAGGTACCTCAATCTTCACGTCACAAGCCTTGATCAATCCCGCTTGTCTGATCACTTCCACTTGGTATTGCGGCTTCTCAAAATCTCCGAGAGTTTGTAGCATATGCCAAAGTTCCGCGGCGTGACCAACTCTGAGATCAACGTAGTTGAACTCTTCCTCCATCTGTCACAAGAGTGCTTTACGTAAGAACTCGGAATTTTTAAATTGTGACAAGGTGAGGAAAAATTTCAGCAAGAGACAAGAAAAGAGAGAAGGGGATAAGTCGAGATGTCATTTCTTGTCTTCACAAATTTTTAGCTTTAGAAAATAGGTTTTATCCTCACTACGACCATTCTAGCTAGGGTTGAGCCTACAACAAGATGGCTCGATACCACCTCTGTCGGGACCCGAATTTGCAAATCCGGACCCTCTGTGTATTCAACACTAGTCCAGAACGCAGCTTAGTGCACACAGCCTTAACATCGGTAAATATAACAATCATACCACTCGATACTAATAAAGTACTTTATTTAATAGTCAAACTGGGTACTTAACCTTATGGTCAAGTCACAATGCACGCCTACAGGCGAAACTTATTAAAAGAGAAATAGTAGCAAATGAAAATCAAATAAGGTAACATCGTGGCGCCATCCAAGATACCACAGCAACCGATCGGGCTCGCTTCCCTAAGTAGACGGATCCTCTTGGAGTTCCTCCTCCAAAGCCGGTGTAGTCTCCTCTTCAACTGGTGTTGTATTGAGGCAAGGGTGAGTACTTGGTACTCGGCAAGTCATGCAGAATGCAAAGCTAATATACTATATGCATGGCTTGGTACAAAGGAATAACTCAAGGTATATTTGCAAAGAAAAGCTTTAGACAAGTAATATAAGTAGATTCAAAGCAGAGAAATAAGTAAAACATAAATAACTTTTCAAGAAGTTTGGTAAACATCTTTCCCATCCTAAACCACATTTACATCAACTTCATTATTAGTCCAGCCCAACCTTTCAAGTCCAAGTTATTTTCGAGAAAATCTAACCCTTGACTGTAATTCCCGAGCGATGTCCAATACCGCTGACACGGCTATTCGAATAGATTCTATACTCTGCAGAGGTTATGCACTTTACCCACAAGATACAGTCAAACACCACAAAGGCGAGTTCAGTAACAAAGTCTTTCTAAACCTCTAACAATACAAGTGGTCCTCCCGGTTATTGCAAGACTAACCCTTCCTTCGCTAAGGCGAAGTCTAGGCCAATCAACCGTTAGATGGGTACTGGCCTCGGCCAGACGCCCCCCATACAACTTACACAAAGGGTGTAGTTGACCTCCTGAGGTCCCACAGGTACGTTATTAGCAACTTAGTCAACTAGGTCCGTCCCATTACAGACATGTGGTTGCACGTTAGACCCAGTTCAAAGGCTTGCAAGGTTAAGTCCTTAGGGTGACCAGGGCAAGACTACCCGAAGAACCAAATCAACACTCCCAATGCCACAACTGGCCCACCTGATTACTCTTGCCACATGCCCCGGTCGAAAAATGTTTATCAAACCCCAGTTGATTACCATACACCACGTGCCATCAACATCACATGATACCTTTCCAAAACAGGTTCAATATATCATTAAGTCAATATTACCATTTGATTGTCCAAAATCATGTCATGAGCACGAAAGGTGTCTAAGCAAAGATACTACAACGGTCTAAACCCATGTTGGCAAGTTAATAATGTCCAACTAGTAAACCACAACTAGGGTGACAAGGGGTCATGGCACATACTTAAATAATCAAGGTGTCATACAGCAAATTGGTACTTATCTAATCCCCCATGTTTAAATAAAGTATTTTCTATTTGAACTAGCATGCAATAGTTTAAATCAAAATAGATTTCGAAATAGGATCAACATGGTCAAAGCACAACTTGCCTTCAAAAAGTACTTGTTCTTGGTCTTGAGTTGGATCCGGAGTCAATACTTCTCCTTCGAATCCTTCCGGCACTTCAACGTCTACTCGTAAAGCGTGCAAATAGCAAATACACGAATAAACAATAGGCAAAAAGTGTCCAAACATCCAAATAAAATCCATAAACAGAGAGAACATAATTTTATGAGTTTTTAGAAACTGGAATCGTCAAATTTGGAGTTAAGACGCAAAAGTTATGATTATTTAAAGTTTAAATAATCATTTAAATAATTTTGCAGAGAAAAACTTTAGTCCAAAAATTAAATAAAATTCATATTTAGGTAGATCTCAATTTAATACAAATTTAGAAATTTGAATCACTCAAATCGGAGTTGAAACGCAAAAGTTATAAGCGTTTGAAGTTTGAAACAAAATCAAATCATTATTTCGAATTAATAAATCATTTTCTTTTGGAAATTAATTATTGCGTCGGCATGGACACGTGGCAGCACCGGATTGGTCTGCTGACGTCCAGGTCCATGGACTCGGCCCACGCCGGCTCGGGTCTACCGTGGACTTGGTCCACGAATCTACGCGTCAGCCGACATGTGGGTCCCGCCGGATGACGTCACTGCCGGCGTCGTGAGGCTCGACCCAGGTCTTGGCAGGTGGGTCCCATGGGTGACGTCATTCGGCGTCGGCGCTATGGCGGGACGACCATCGACATCTTGAACTGCCATGGCGCTTGACGTGGCGTCATGGTGCGGTTTGGTTGTCCCGTGACACGCGGGCCTCGCGTGTCGAGACACGGCGCTCACGGCGTGGGCTGCTTGGCCGCGACGGTCGATCTCCGCCTGCGTGGTTAGATCTCGGCCGCTGATTTGAAAATCAACGGTCCGTATTGATCTGGACTCACGCAGCGTTTGGGGTGAACGCGGTTGATCTGGACCGTTGGATCTAGATCCAACGGTTGAGAACGGATCTGGGATTTTTGGACGGGATCTCACCGTCGGGTGACGTGGCGTGATCTTGGACCGTGCGATGGAGATCCAACGGCTCACAGCACTCGCGGATGACGATGGCGACGCGGCGGAGCAAGGCCACCGGAGATGAGAACGATGACGAGCCCGACGGCGTTTGGTCGCCCGTGAGTGAGAGGTACCGCAGTGCGCCTTGGCTTGGGGTCTCGGACCAGGCTCAACCGCGGCGGAAGACGGCGAACGGCGGCGGAATGAAGCAGCAACCGCGGCGGAGAGAGAGAGAACTCCGGCGAGCAATTGCGAGGCGACGGCGGCGGATAAGGCTCCGGGAGTTGGGGAAGACGATGCGCACGGGTCAGGCGATCCTCGGGCAACGATCCACGCCTTAAATACCGGCGCGGACGTCGAGATCCACTCGGTTTCCGCGGCGGAGCATGCGAGCGGCGGAGTCCGTTCCGAACACGGTGAGGTGAGGTGGACGCACGATGGCCGTCCACGTGGCGTGATCAGCGGTCGAGATTGGCTCGGGTGCGGCCGTGACTGGCGCGGATTGATCCTGACCGTTGGATCTCGATCCAACGGTTCGGATCTGATCTGAGTTGGAGTCGGTTCGGTCGAGTCAGCTGGCTCGGGTCGGGTTCGGGTCGGACTCGAACTCGAGTCTGACTCGGGCTCGGTCGGATGAACAGTACAAACCCACTCGCATTTTCCAGCGATTTAATATTTAAAATAATTCCCAGTAATTCATTTAATTCATTAAAAATAGCAAAATACTCAGAAAAATTCCAGAAAAATTCTGGAAAATATTTTGGAACATTTTGAACTCAAATAAAATATTTCCAACAAAATTTTATTTGCAAAATTAAATTCTTTAATTATTTCAAAATGGAATAAATTCAAATAAATTCCAAATAAATCCAAATAAATTCCAGAAAATTCCAAAAATTCACCAAAGTGCCAAATCACACATGAATTTAAGGAAAACAAAATTTTGGGGTGTTACATAGCATAAGTAGATTCGAAAGCAGTAGAAACAAATATGGGAACAATAACTTTTCCAGGAATTAAATAAACATCTTTTCCTATCCTAATCCATATTTCCATCAACATCATTATTAAACCAAACCCAACCTTTCAAGTCCAAGTTATTTTCAAGAGGGTCTAACCCTTGACTGTAATCCCCGAGCGATGTCCAATACCACGGACACGGCTATTCGAATAGATTTTTACACTCTGCAGAGGTTATGCACTTTACCCACAAGATACAGTCAAACACCACAAAGGCGAGTGTCCGTAACAAAGTCTTTCGGAAACTTCTAACAGCACAAGTGGGCCTCCCCGGTTATTGCACACTAACCCTTCCCTTTGCAAAGGCGAAGTTTAGGCCAATCAACCGTTAGATGGGTACCTGGCCGCAGCCCCGGTACGCTCTCCCGTACAACTACACAAAAGGCATAATTGACACCCCGAGGTCCCACATGTACGTTATTAGCAACTTAATCAACTAGGTCCGTCCCATTACAGACATGTGGTTGCACGTTTGACTCAGTTCAATGGCTTGCAAGGTTAAGTCCTTAGGGTGACCAGGGCAAGACTACCCGAAGAACCAAATCAACGCTCCCGGTGCCACAACTGGCCGACCCGATCATTCTTGCCACATGCCCCGGTCGAAATCTATTTATCAAACCCCAGTTGATTACCATGCACCACGTGCCATCAACAATCATAACACATGATACTTCTTTCAAAAACAGGTGCAGTATCTCATTAAGTCAATATTAGCATTTGATTGTCCAAAGCATTTCACGTGGCAAGGCTAAGCATACTACACCGGTCTAACTACCCATGTTGGCAATTTAATAATGTCCAACTAATAATCCACAACTAGGGTGACAAGGGGTCATGGCACATATTTAATTAACCAAGGTGTCATACGGCAATTTGGCATTTATCTAATTTCCCATAATTAAGCTAAGCATTTTCTAATCAAACTAGCATGCAATAATTTAAACCAAAATAATTTGAAAATGGGATCAACATGGTCAAAGCACAACTTGCCTTCAAATAGTACTTGTTCTTGGTCCTGAGCTAGCTCCTGGGTCAATACTTCACCTTCGAAGCCTTCGGGCACTTCAACGTCTACTCGTAAAGCGTGTAAATAGCAATAAATAAATAAACAGCAGACAAAAAGTGTCCAAACATCCAAATAAAGTTCGTAAACAGAGATTGCATAATTTTATGGATTTTTAGAAACTGGAATCGTCAAATTCGGAGTTTAAATGCAAAAGTTATAACCGTTTAAAATTTAAAGAAAACATTAATTAAATATAAACAGAGAAATATTCATAATCAAAAATTAATTAAAATTCATATTTGAGTAGGTCTCATTTTTATGAAAATTTAGAAATTTGAATCACTCAAATCGGAGTTGAAACGCAAAAGTTATAAGCGTTTGAAGTTTGAATCCATTTTTTGAAATCAATAACTCGAATTAATAAATCATTTTCTTTTTCGGAAATTAATTTATTGCGTCAGCATGACACGTGGACCAATCAGAGGCCGCCACGTCGCCTCGGGTCCATGGACCCGGTCCACGGCTCGGTCCACCGTGGACCCGATCCACGGCTCGTGTCTTTGACATGTGGGCCCCTCTGATGACGTCAGCACACTGTTCAGCCGAGTGGGCTGACACGCGGGCCCCACCGTGATGTCAGCGTGATGTCATGGTGCGGTTTGGCTGAGCCACTGACGCGTGGGTCCCACGCTGACGTCACGCGTGACGTCAACGCTGACCGGGCGGCGACCGCGCTGACCGCGATGGTCAGACTACCGCCCACGTGGCATGATCTCGGCCATTGATTTGAAAATCAACGGCCCAGATCGGATCTAGCTCAACGTAATAGGAAACTACTCGGCTGATCTGGACCGTTCGATCTTGATCGGACGGTCAAGATCCAATCTAACGTTTACAACGCGACTAACCCTAGCCGTTCGGTCTAAATCTAACGGCTGAGATTGGATCTAGTACGGTGCGGTTAAGGCTACGTGGCGCGATCTAAACCGTTGGATCTAAATCCAACGGTTGGAAATAGATCTGGAGATTAGCACGTGGGATCTCACCGGGAGTGACGTGGACAAATCTGGGCCCTTAGATCTGGATCGGACGGTGGAGCCAGCTCGGGGTCCGGCGATGGCGTGCGGCGGCGCTCGGTCACCGGGGACGGGGACGATGACCACTCGAACGGCGCTACGGGGCTCCTCCGGCGAAGTGAAGGGTCCCCTCCGACGCGGCTTGTCCTTGCGGTTCCGGATCTGAGCTCAACGGCGGCAGAAACGGCGATTAACCGCGGCGGAACGCCAAACCAACTACGGCGAGCTCGCGCGGGCAAACGGCGGCGGCTCAGGCGACGTTGTCTAGGGCTACGGGTGCGCACGGAAGTCGGCAACACGATGGCGGCGGCGGCGAATTAAATAGGCCCCTCGGCGTCCGTGAAACTCGCGAAAACCGAGGCCCACACGGCTGCGGCGGCGGAATCCGAATTGGATTCGGATTGGGATGACGTGGCTCAACGTGAGCCGTTGGATCAAGATCCAACGGTACGGGGGTTTGGGCTCGGGTCCGGCTCGGGCGACCTGGCTGGTCCGGTCGGGCTCGGGTTCGGTGACGTGGCGCGATTGTGGCCGTTGGATCTCGATCCAACGGTCACACGCGTTAGGGTTTGGCGACTGGGTTCAACCTAACTACCGGCTCGGTCGAACTCGAGTCGACTTTGACTCGGTCCTGGTCGGATGAACAAGTGAAACCGATTAGGTTTTTCCAGCGATTAAATAATCCAATTAATTCTGTAAATTCATTTAATTCATTAAAAATAGCAAAACACTCAGAAAAATTCCAGAAAAATTCTAGAAAATATTTTGGAACATTTTGGACTCAAATAAAATATTTCCAACAAAATTTTATTTGCAAAGTCAAATTTTTTAACTATTTCAAAAGGGAATAAATTCAAATAAATTACAGAAAATTCCAAAAATTCACCAAAATGCCAAATCTTATTTAAATTCATGAAAAGCAAAAATTTGGGGTGTTACTTTACTTTTCTCCATGCGCTACTTATACAGTTATCGCTTCAGCACTCACTGGTTTGTACGACTTTACTATATACAATTCTTTTAAGCCCTTCCATAATTTCTTCGAGGGATTCTCCTTGATCACTAAGTACTTGACCTCACCAGAGAGGCATAAACGGATTGTATTGATAACATTTTGCTTCTTCACCTCAAAAGAGTACAAGTGATTGTTACTCTCCCACAACCTCTCGAACCTTTTAAGACTATTGAATCCTTGCCCTATACAAGAATATAGTGCTAAATATAACCTGGCTTCTAATTATTTTGTATACCTCACTTTGGATGAGTTAATTTGTGGCATCTTGGTTACTTGAGTCCTCTATGATCACTTCATGTGTTTATATAGCCTCCCTAATCCTCTAAAACAAGTAAGAATCCTACTCAAAGAAAGTAAAAATCTTGATCCTATTAAAATTCATCTAGCACACGTTTCTAAATCCTAAAATACTAAATATGAGTTACCATATTTAACATTGATAGCATTCACTGTGTTGACTGATGCAAAACATGCCATGAACTGTGCGGAAGCTTCACGAGATACAACTACTATCAAAAGAAATAAACATCAAGCAGCATCACTCGCTCTGATATGATGAACAGTACTGAGCACGGCAAGCATACATCCCCGCCATTCCAAAAGTCAACACCTTACGACATAGCAGCAAGCATTGCATACATGATCCTAACAAATATGCATCCCAACTTGCCCTAGTTGATTCCAACACGATAGTTAACCAAAACAGAAACAGCTTGAAAATGTATACAGATAGCTCGCGGAAAAAGCCTCCAAGAACGCAAAACATTCAGGGCCGTGGGCACGGCTCAGCACTCAGTTGCTGCCCTCTTCCTGCTCACTGCTCTTAGCTGCAAAATAAGAAACAAGAAAGGAAGGATCAGCTCCACGTCTCAAATTTTTGAGACCATAATTTACTACAAATCAATTCCAACGCGGACTGACCGATGAAGTATTCAGATCCGAGCTCCTGAGCACGCGCAGCCTCTTTGCGGTGGAGATGAACATGCTACAAGATCACCACAAGGAAAGCCGTTAATAAGATCAGGCATTTCACAATTGCGACGAGGAATTTGTCAGTTTCAACAAAAAAAAGGATCCTTTAATTTGCTGATGATGACTGCATTTATGTATTGAACTCACTCCCATGGGACGTCTCCAACCAGCATCTGGTCACCCTCATCATCCTCATAGACCAGAGTGTATTCACCACTGCCATTCAGTAGCCCTGTCATCACCTTCTGCTTCTCCCCTGTGCAGCTCTCACTTGCAGCAATGGCTGGATCCCCTTGAGCTGGTACAACAAACAGAAAAGATTGCAGATTCAGGTCCCCTACACCAACACAACCAAAGGTTTCATCCTTACAAGTTACAACTAGCAAGTGCCGGACGGTGTATGTTGACATATACCGGCGAGAAGGCCTCGGAAGAGCTCGTCGACGGCGGCAGAGAGCTTGTCGTAGCTGCCGTGCGCCTTCAGGTTGACCTTCCTGCCAATCGGGACGCCGTCCATGTTGATCTTCACATATAGGCCCTTGTGACCCGTCTCAGTCTCGGCATCTGCACCATCTTTGCCTCCCTCGTTTGATGTTTCAGTGGATGGTTTGGATGACGACGAAGCGAGGTTCCGTCGGAACGACCGCACCGGAGGCCACCCGACGACCGGAGCAGCTGCCCCTGGCCTGCTGCGCATTGCATAAATAAGGGCAAATTAGGATCTTGTAGCAGACTGGTTATTTTTCGAGCCCTTTTATTCTTTTCGATCTAATGGATCAGATTAATTAGAGTTTACTTATGCTTTATCTGGTAGTAAAGTAGTAGAAATACCCTTAACAAATCAACGGTTAGATGTGATTTCTACTACACATTTTATACTACCAGTATAATCCACCCGTAAAATTTCTCAAACAGAATTTTACTGCATGCTCATTTCGACAGGGTAAAATTAACAGCCTCGTTTAATTGGAAGACAAGCACAAGGTAGACAAGCTAATCAACAACTTCAACTGCAAAGGAGCCTCAAGTTTCAAGACAGGAACAACCAAGAAACTAACCAAACAAGATTAAGCCTTAATTTCGTAATTAACAATAGTTTACCTTGCCTTGAAGCCATTGCTTCCCTTTGCTCCAGTAGCAGCACCCCCACCACTTGCCTTCTTCTCCAAACCTGAAACAACGAAACAAACCCAAACAAGCTGATCAAAGCATGAAACTTTCAGGCAAGAACAAAACCAAAGATCATGATGCAACACCTGGTGATCTCGAGAAGTAGCCAGGGAGGCCAAGGCTCAGCTCAAGGTCCCTCTCCTCTTTCGCCTCCCTGAAGCCATTCCAAGCCATCTCTCTCTCTCTCTCTCTCTCTCTCTCGCTGAGTCTGAAGGTCTCCTCACCGCCCCAAAAAGTTAAAAGTCACAGGCTCTCTGAAGAAGACAAGGCAAGCAGCAAAGGGTGGCAGCATATATAGGTGAGATACTGAGATGGACGGATGACAGGAAGGGAAGGCTGCAGGAAGAGGACACAGCTGGAGCTGCGCCCAAGAAGCAGGCAGAGACCGAAAAGGCCAACGGAGCTTGTGAGAAGGGACAAGGTTTTAGAGGTTTGAGAAAAGCATTAAAAGGAAGGGATTTGTGGCAGCGTGCACAGAGAGAGAGAGGGACAAAGCAGTCTACCTTTCTACTGTCTCTAGGTTTCCTTCCCTTTCTCTCTCTACTTCACTCTACTCTACTCTACTCTACTCTACTCTACTGTCTACTATCTCTCTCTCCACGCTCCCAAATTCTCCCCCTGCCCCAAGCCTCCAACTCTGCCTATGTTCTGATCTCATTTCCTCCTGGGAGTTGAAATCACTTTTTGAAAATTCTTTCGCTCTCTCTCTCTACAAATGCCCTGCCCCTCCTTTCTTGCTAGCTGCCTTTCCTCTGCTTGCTTCTCTCTAGCTGCTGGCATGGTAAGCGACGTTAAGGTGGCTAAAGCGATGCAGTAGTAAAGGAAAAGTAGGTGTGCAGGAACGGGAATAAGGTCAGGAGGGATTCCAGGGGAGCGACAGAGCCCGGGAAAGGCAACGAGAGAGCATCTACGCACGCAAGCACTAGCAGGAGGGAGCAGCAAGCAAAGCCAACCAGCCAGCCAGACCACAACTCTTTCTCTCTCTCTCGCGTTCAATTCTTGTGCTCATTGAAATGTTCCAAGTGTCCTGGTTGAAACTTGAACCATATCATGACAACCTCCGAACGCAGGATATTTTGACATTTGACATACTCCACAATCGTGCGATATTTTTAGTAGTTCGAATAGAATGTTAGTAGTCATTTAGTAGTACTTTACTGACAAATTAAGCTTCTGAGTAGTGACTTTCTAACGTCGGTTAGTGTGTCGTGACAGTACCAGGGTTCATATCGACGAAAATCGTGCGATTTTCGTCCGTATCGCCGCGGCCCGATATCAAAAACCGGTCGATAAACCGATCCGATTCAAAAAATAATTCAAAAAAATTCAAAAATTCGAAAAAATTTACATGTCAAAAACCGGTCGATTTTCGTCAAAAATCGCTATAAAAGTCGACCGCACAAAAAATTTCAACATGGCTGTCGATTTTCCACCGATAATCGTCGATTTTCCACGATTTTTTGATTTTTTTTCAAAAAAATCTGATTTTTGAATTTATGCGTTTTTTTGCGATTTTCGGCTCGATTTTTGCGATTATCGAATTTTACTGTTCATCCGAAAATCGTGATAACGGTAACGTGAACCCTGGACAGTATACACTACTACAGAAGGGCTCATATTAGACTCCTCATCACAGACGGTTTTTTAAATTCACGGTCTGTGATGAGTCGAAGGAACATCACAGACGGTTGTAACTATGAACAGTCTGTGATGATTTCCTTATCACAGACGGTTCTATCCACTAACAGTCTTTGATAAGGGTCCCACACATCTCAGACGGTTTTAATTTCAAACCGTCTGTGATGAGGACCGATATCACAAATGGTTTACTTATAAAACCGTCTGTAATGTTTGTGACCCTTATCACAGACTGTTGGTGTATTAAACCGTCTGTGATAAGGAGATCAGCACAGACTGTTAATTTTTAGTGCCGTCTATGATGTGTTCAACTTATACATACTGCTGGTGTAAATTTGCATTCGTAGCGCGCTATACGTACGTTGGTCACTAATTAGCAAGCGCTGCGGCATACGTAGGACCATGCATCCACAACCTTAATTAATTAAGTCCTAATCGATATGGCAAAATGCATGACAAAAGTAATTAGAATACTAATATATATTTATAAACTAGACAAATATATAATTCTTAACTAATTACAATAGAAATATATTTTTTTATAGTGGTGGCGGTGATCGCGCGTCGTCGTACTCGTCCTCCTCGTCGTCGTCGTCCACCGGCCACTCGTAGTCATCGTCGTCGTCGCTGCCATCGGAGGAGGAGGAGGTGGTGGTCCTGCTCCCACGGCTCCAGCGGTTGTAGGTGTCCTCTTCCTCGTCCTCGTCCTCCTCGTGCTCGTGCTCGTCCTCCTCCTCCTCCTCTACCTCCTCCTCCTCGGGGGAATAATAGAAGTGGCCGCATGTTGGGCATTGCTTGGGGAATTGGGGGGAGGATCGCACTGGCATGGTGGTAGAGGTGGTGATGGAGGGGGGTCGATGAGTCAGAGGACCCGGTGGGAGATGGAGGTAGAGCTGCCATGGATGCAGAGTGATCTGTGTGTGGAGAATGATCGAGTAGTAGTGCTGCGCCCGGTAGGAAGAATATATATAGGCAGTGGCGACGTTAATTAAGACCTGAGAAGATGAAGACGAAGACTTTCTGATGGATGGAAAGGCGCGCGCGCGGGAGACGATGAGTCTCCCTTTGAATCTGTGCAGTCATCACAGACGGTTTTAATTGCAAAACCATCGGCAAAGCTTATCATCACAGACGGTTTTTACTTTAAAACCGGCTGTAAATTATGTCAGGACAGACGGTTTATAAATGTAAACCGTCTGTAAATGTTTCTATATCATAGACGGTTTTTATAAATAACTGTCTGCGATGATGCTTAATAAGAGACCCCCCGGCCCGATCGACCTCCTCTGTTATCTTAGGGTTTCTGAGCAATTTTTGATAGGCCGCCCCGACGCCCTACTCCTTCAGCCATATCTAGCTGTTTCCACACGGTAATCTTATAACTTGTGGATTAGGGTTAGAATAAATTGTTGTGGCTGCAGGGTTACATTAATTCTCTGCTAGGATTCGGCATTAATTGTGAGATAGGCTGTGACAGTGTACAAGAAAACTGAATTTAGTTTGCTATATATTGCATTCTTGTCAAATCCAATTACTTTGCATAGTGGTTGGACTCTGTGAGGGTTCGGCATTGTGAGTTCGGGCAGATTGTAATGCATTACGTTCTAAGTTATCGAAGGTTAGGAACTGGTTCAAATTTGCAAGCTATGTAAGGAGAATATATCCATTTGTTCTTTGTCATTATTTAAGTGTACTTAATTCATTATCTAACACATATTGTTATATACGTAGCGTAGATGGACCGAAGCTGGATGTACGCTGACAACCGTGCGAGCGCCGAGTACATTAATGGCGTCTCCGCTTTCATAAGAGCTGCAGAGGAAGATATGTTGAACAAGGGGGTGGAATTTATGTCTTGTCCATGCATTGACTGCGAGAATATGAGGATGTTTCGAAACCTATCCCAAATCGAAGCACACTTGATTCTACGGGGTTTCAAAAGGGGGTATTCATGTTGGACCAGTCATGGTGAAGAGCAGATTGTGCAGGCATGAATTAGTGAATGCATCGTCGACGAAGTCAATAATACACCGGATGATATCGCCTGTACCTTCGATAAGGATATTCCTCCCGATGACAATCTGGATCAGATGCTACGGGATGCAGAAGGGAACCGTGATGGGCAGGAGTATGTAAAATTCCGGGGTTTGATGGATGACTCAGAGAGACCTTTATTCCCGGGCTGCAAGTCCAAATATACAAGGTTGTCATGTATGCTGGAACTGCTGAAATTAAAGGCAAGCAACAATTGGTCCGACAAGAGTTTCACTGAGCTGTTGGGCCTGTTAGCGAACATACTTCCGGAGGGAAACGAGTTGCCGACGACCACCTACAAAGCCAAGAAGGTTCTTTGTCCCTTAGGATTGGAAGTAGAAAGAATAGCTGCCTGTCCGAACGATTGTATCCTGTACCGCAAAGAGTATGCAAACTTGCATATATGTCCGGTATGCAAGGCATCCCGGTACAAGCGTAAAGATAGATCAGATGACGACGACGAGTGTATTGAGGCGAAGAAAGGACCTCCCGCTAAGGTGGTGTGGTATCTGCCTATAATCCCCCGTCTGAAACGTTTGTTTTCGAACTCAAAAGAGGCAAAACTACTTCGGTGGCACTCAGATGAGCGCAAAAATGATGGAATGATAAGGCACCCTACTGATTCCACCCAGTGGAGAAACATCGATAGGAGGTTTGAAGAATTTGCATTGGATCCGAGAAATATAAGGTTTGGTTTGAGTACAGATGGAATGAATCCTTTCGGCAACATGAGCAGCCGTCATAGCACTTGGCCTGTGAATCTCTGTATATACAATCTTCCTCCCTGGTTGTCTATGAAGCGGAAGTATATTTTTTTGTCTATACTCATCCAAGGCCCAAATCAACCTGGAAAGGATATTGATGTGTACCTAGCACCATTGGTGGAAGATCTAAACACGTTGTGGGCTCCTGGGGTAAAGGTATGGGATGCTCACAAACGAGAGTATTTCACTTTGCATTGCCTGTTGTTCTGCACCATAAATTATTATCCAGCCCTTGCTAACCTGTCGGGGCATAGTACAAAAGGAGCCAAAGCCTGCACTCACTGCTTGCATGCTACCGAGAGTGTGTGACTCAATCACTCACGCAAAACCGTGTACATGCGTCACCGTAGGTTCCTTCGGAGGAATCACCCATACCGCAAGATGAAGAAACAATTCGACGGAACGGGTGAAGATGGATTAGCTCCAAAGCATTTAAGCGAGACGGACATTCATGATATGGTTAAGAACTTGGAGGTAGCTCTGGGAAAGGGACGTCAATCGAGGACCCGTGAGAAGCACATGTGGAAGAAGAGATCAATATTTTAGGACCTACCTTATTGGGAGCACCTATAAGTTCGGCACTGCATCGACATGATGCATGTAGAGAAGAATGTCTGTGATAGCTTGATTGGTCTCTTACTGAACATTAAGGGCAAAACAAAGGACGGTATCAACTCACGGCTTGACTTGGTTGATATGGGGATCAGACCTGAGTTAGCACCGAAAGAGACCGACAGAGGCCGAACTTATTGCGAACCTGCTTGCTACACTTTGTCCAAGGCCGAGAGAACTGAACTGTGCTAGTGCTTGCATGGTGTTAAAGTTCCGTCCGGTTACTCGTCCAATATGAAGAGGCTTGTTTCAATGCAAGACTTGAGTTTAATTGGCATGAAGTCTCATGATTGCCATGTGCTTATGACACAGATGCTCCCTGTGGCAATTAGAAGCATCTTACCGACCAAGGTCCGGGAGACAATCACAAGGTTATGTTATTTCTTTAACACAATTGCTCAGAAGGTCATCGATCCCGAGGGACTAGATGCTCTGCAGGCCGCGGTGGTAATGACCATATGTAATCTAGAGATGTATTTCCCTCCGTCATTTTTCGATATCATGGTCCATCTCATTGTTCACCTAGTTACTGTAACACCCCAAAATTTTACTTGTCCTAAATTCATGTGTGATTTGGCACTTTGGTGAATTTTTGGAATTTTCTGGAATTTATTTGGATTTAATTGGAATTTATTTGAATTTATTCCATTTTGAAATAATTAAAGAATTTAATTTTGCAAATAAAATTTTGTTGGAAATATTTTATTTGAGTCCAAAATGATCCAAAGTATTTTCGAATTTTTCTCGAATTTTTCGAGTCATTTGCTATTTTTAATGAATTAAATGAATTACTAGGAATTATTTTAAATATTAAATCGCTGGAAAATCAAACTCGGGTCAAGTATCGTTTCATCCGACCGAAGTCGGAACCCGAGTTGGACTCGAGTCCGACCGAGCCACGTGACTCGACCAACCCACTCCTAACCCTAATCAATTCCAACCGTTGGATCAAGATCCAACTACCGAGATCCGCCGACCCGACCCGAGCCGTGTCGGACCGGACCGGTCGCGCCAGGCGATCGTGGCCGTTGATCGTGCCACGTGTACGGCTCCGTCGTCGTCTCCGCCGAGTCCGAGCCGGACTCCGCCGTGTCCGCCGTGGAAAACTAGGTCTCCGTTTTACGGACGCCGAGGCTATTTAAAGCCCGGGCATACCCGAGACCGCGTGACCC
This sequence comes from Rhipidocladum racemiflorum, assembly GCA_036346355.1. Taxonomy (NCBI): domain Eukaryota; kingdom Viridiplantae; phylum Streptophyta; class Magnoliopsida; order Poales; family Poaceae; genus Rhipidocladum; species Rhipidocladum racemiflorum. The sequence goes on along the minus strand of CM070578.1, from coordinate 33,545,726 downwards.
GCGCCCTCCCTTCTCTACTTCACCGAGGCAAAGCCGCGCCCGTTTAGCCGTGCGAGCTTCGCCGTAGTTGCGCGCCGCTTCCGCCACGGTCTTTGCTTGCTTCGCCGTCCGCCGTCCCCTGCCGTTGACCTCAGATCCGGACTCACCGCGACGAGACGCACCGAAGGACATCTCACTACGGAGGAGGCCGCAAACGCCGTTGGCCGTGTCGCCGTCCCGGCTCGGCCCGGCCAGCTCGCAGACGCCATCGCCGTCGCTCGAAAGCTTCTCGCCGTCCGATCAAGATCCAACGTCCCAGTTGTGCCACGTCACCGCACGGTGAGATCCCGCCCAAAATTCCAGATCTAATCTCGGCCGTCGGATCTAGATCCAACGGTCAGATCAAACGCGTTAACTCAAACGCTGCGTGAAAGCGAATCGACCGGGGCCGCCGATTTTCAAATCAACGGCCAAGATTGCGCCACGCGTCGGGAAGCTCGATCGCCATGGCCGCAGGTAGGACGCCGACACGCCGCCCGCGCGTGTCGGCCGATGCGGATCGAACCGCACCATGATGTCATCGCCGACGTCATGGCGGGCCCGCATGTCGGGCCGGTCGTTCGGCCAGCGCCGACGCCACCCATGACGCCATCGGTGGACCCACTGTCGACCGTGGCCGAGCCCCGCCGACGCCGGGCCGATGACGCTACACCGAGTGGGCCCACATGTCGCCTCACGTGGAGTCGTGGACCGAGTCCACGGTGGACCCGAGCCGAGCGTGGACCAAGTCCATGGACCAGCTGACGTCAGCCGCCCAATCAGAGGCTGCCACGTGTCCTTGCTGACGCAATAATTAATTTCCGAAAAAGAAAATGATTTATTAATTCGAAATATTGATTCAAATTTAGATTCAAACTTCAAACGCTTATAACTTTTGCGTTTCAACTCCGATTTGAGTGATTCAAATTTCTAAATTTGTATAAAATTGAGATCTACCTAAATATGAATTTTATTTAATTTTTGGACTAAAGTTTTTCTCTGTAATATTATTTAATTGATTATTTAAACTTTAATAAATCATAACTTTTGCGTTTTAACTCCAAATTTGACGATTCCAGTTTCTAAAAATCCAGAAAATTATGTTCTCTCTGTTTTTGGATTTTATTTGGAGTTTTGGGATGTTTTTGCCTGTTGTTTATTTGTGTATTTGCTACTTGCACGCTTTACGAGTAGACGTTGAAGTGCCGGAAGGATTCGAGGGAGAAGTATTGACTCAGGATCCAACTCAAGACCAAGAGCAAGTACTTTTTGAAGGCAAGTTGTGCTTTGACCATATTGATCCTATTTCGAACTCTATTTTGATTTAAACTATTGCATGCTAGTTCAATTAGAAAGATACTTTGTTTAAACATGGGGGTTAGATAAATACCAATTTGCTATATGACACCTTGATTACTTAAGTATGTGCCATGACCCTTTGTCACCCTAGTTGTGGTTTACTAGTTGGACATTATTAAATTGCCAACATGGGTTTAGATCGTTGTAGTATGCTGCTTAGACCTGCTACGTGCTCATGACATGATTTTGATATTCAAATGCTAATATTGACTTAATGATATATTGAACCTGTTTTGGAAAAGTATCATGTGATGTTGATGGCACGTGGTGCATGGTAATCAACTGGGGTTTGATAAACAGTTTTCGACCGGGGCATGTGGCAAGAGTAATCAGGTGGGCCAGTTGTGGCATTGGGGATGTTGATTTGGTTTTTCGGGTAGTCTTGCCCTGGTCACTCTAAGGACTTAACCTTGCAAGCCTTTGAACTGGGTCATACTTGCAACCACATGGCTGGAATGGGACGGCCCTAGTTGATTAAGTCGCTAAGGACTCACTTGTGGAGCCTCAGGGTGTCAATTACACCGTTTGTGTGATTATGCGGGGAGCGTATCGTGGTCGTGGCCGGATACCCATCTAACGGTGTGTTGGTCCCATACTTCGCCTTAGCTAAGGAAGGGATGGTGTAGAGCACGAACAGGAGAGGACCACTGTGTTGTTTGAGGCTTCCGAAGGCTTTGTTACTGAGGAACTTCGCCTTTGTGGTGTTTGACTGTATCTTGTGGGTAAAGTGCATAGCCTCTGCAGAGTGTAGAATCTATTTGAATAGCCGAGTCCACTGTGATCGGACAATGCTCGGGAATTACAATCAAGGGTTAGACTTTACGAAAATAACTTGGATTTGAAAAGTTGGGTTGGTTTAGTAATGAAGTTGATGGAAATGTGGTTTAGGATGGGGAAAATGTTTATTAAATTTCTTGAGAAGTTATTTATGCTTTACTTATTTCTACCGCTTTGAATCTACTTTTATTACTTGTCAAAAGTCATTTCTGCAAATATACTCGAGCTATTCCTTTGTACCAAGCCATGCATATAGTATATTAGCTTGCATTACAGGCATGACTTGCCGAGTACCAAGTACTCACCCTTGCCTCAACACAATACCGCTTGAAGAGGAGACTACGCCGGTTCGGAGGAGGAGTTCCAAGAGGACCCGTCTACTTAGGGATGCGAGCCCAATCAGTTGCTGTGGTATCTTGGATGGCGCCACGGTTATTTGATTTTCCGCTGTTATTTCTCTTTTAATAAGTTTAGCCTCGCGAGGCATATATTTGTAACTTGGCCATAAGGTCGAGTAACCCTTTGATTATCTAAATAAAGTACTTTGATAGTATCGTTTGGTATGATTGTGATATATACCGATGTTAAGACTGTGTGCACTAGCTGCGTTCCTGGACTAGTCTTGAATACACAGAGGGTCGGATTTGCAAATTCGGGGTCCCGACAGAGGTGGTATCGAGCCATACTTGACCGTAGGCTCAACCCTAAGCTAGAATGGTCGTAGTGAGGATAAAACCTATTTTCTAAAAGCTAAAAGTTTGTCAAGATAAGAAATGACATCTCGACTTATCCCTTCTCTCTTTTCTTGTCTCTTGCTGGAATTTTCCCTTACCTCGGTCACAATTTAAAAATTCGAGTTCTTACGTAAAGCACTCTTGTGACAGATGGAGGTTTTCTCGATAAGTGAGCATAGGTTCTATAGTGAGACTCCTTCACGAGTCGAGTCATAGAATAAAGAGTCACCCTTTAGGCGATAGACTCTAGAGTTAGTTCGATTTGGATTTGCTTTGTTTGTCGAGTGTGCAGATGTGTTGCAAGGCCCTTAGGCATTGTAAGCAGCCATACCAAGTTATTAATAATAAAGTTGGACCTTAAAGTTACCCCTTTCGCCCGCATAAGTTCCATACTACTTGTCTATTCTTGTTTCCCTCTCATCTCTAAACCTAGAGCAAATCGACAGATGGTGAACACCGTGGGAACTTTGGAAGCAATGGGAGTGGTTCTCGCCACAGAAAACCCCAATGATAGAGCACCAAAGACCGCCATTGATATGCAGAATTTTGGAGCCTTTCTTGCTGCTCAGACTCAGTTGATGCATGCTATGATGCAACAAATGCAGCACGTCACCGCTCAGGCCACGACCAATCAAGTTAATCGGGGACCACGCCGAGAATACAAGGTCGAGAGTTCATGAGGACTCACCCACCCACTTTCTCTCGGGAATGCCAATCCTTTGGAGGCCGATGATTGGTTAAGATCAATCGAGAGGAAGCTACACATAGCTCAATGCATAGGGAATGAGAAGGTACTTTACGCTTCTCATCGGTTGGAAGGAACACCACGAATGGTGGGAGAACTGTGCCACGCAGAGAGAACCCTCAAGATATCACTTGGGAAGAGTTCACGGTGCATTCGACAGATCACGTGCTGAAGGAATCATGGACCTTAAGAAGGAGGAGTTCAGAGCATCAAGCAAGGTAATCACCGGTGGCCGACTACGAACAAGTTCACACAACCTAGCACGCCACGCACTTTGAGGATGTAGCGACAGATAAATCCAGGCAGTCTCGTTTTATGAAGGGACTTAACTCGGGATTGCAAGTAGGGTTGATCACCCACACCTTTCCAGATTTCCAAGAGTTGGTGAATAAGGCACTTATTCTTGAGGACAAGCGCAAGGAACCGGATGAGAACAGAAGCGCAGGATGCAACAAAGAAGGATCACGCCAGTGAACGCCAGCGGCGCTTGAGAGTTGCACCAAATCAATTCTTGATTCCAACCACGAGAATGCAACAAGGACACCATCCTCGCACCAAGACCTGCCAATCAAAACTACCAAACCCCAAATTTCGCTTAGAAACGCTTACCTGTGCAATCAAGAAGGAACAAGTGAGGCGTTACAAGCGCAACGAGCCAGACACTTTGCCAACAGCTTGTCCGAAGAAGACAGCGAGAGCGACCCGATTCGCTTCAACCTAGGAACCACCCCAGCTAGGACGCCAAAGACTGTGAGCCACACCCTGGCCGTGGTGAGAGGCCGAGTCAACCATGTCACCGCAGATGCCTTTGCAAAATGCTACTGACGTCGTCTTGGGTAAGTTACTTGTTAACTCAAGACACACGCAATTTTGTTTGACTCGAGCTTCGCATTCGCTTTGTTTCGCAAGGCTTTGCTACTAGAAATGATTTAAGGATTGCAAGACTTAAGTGCATGCTTTTAGTGCAAACCCACAGTTCCGAACTCCGAACGAAAGTAGGATGTTCCGGTGAGAATACTAATAGGTGGAATAGAATTCCTAGCAAACCTTTTGATTTTGGAGACCCGGACCTTAGACGTCATATTGGGAATGGATTGGTTATCCAAGCACAAGGCCGTATTGGATTGTGGACGAAGGACTATCTCGATTGAGAGCCCGTGTGGGAAGAAAGTGGAATTTCAAGCCACTGCAGATTAGAGATGGACAGTTGATGGTTAACAAGTACCAAGGCAATCAGCATAGAGGATGTCCCAAGAGTGAATGAGTACCCGATGTTTTCCCGAGGATCTACCGGTATGCCGAGGCAGGGGACATAGAGTTTGTGATAGAGCTTGTAAGATGCAAAGACCGATAGCAAAGAGACCCTATCGGATGTCTACCGAGGAGTTGGTAGAGATGAAGAAACAATTTGGAAGAGTTAATGGAGAAAGGATTTATCAGACCGAGTTCGTCGCCGTGGGGAGCGCCAGTTTTGTTTGTCAAGAAGAAGGATGGGAGTTTCAGGATGTGCATTGACTACCGTGCACTCAACGAAGTCACCGTGAAGAATAAGTATCCGCTACCCAGGATCGATGATTTGTTTGATCAGCTGAGAGGAGCCGGAGTTTTCTCCAAGATTGATCTGAGATCGGGATACCATCAGTTGAAGATCCGATCGTAAGATATTCAAGAAGGCGCATTCTCGTCAAGATATGGACATTACGAGTTCTGATTATGTCCTTTGGATTGACGAATGCGCCAGCCTATTTCATGAATATGATGAATAAGGTGTTCATGGAATATTTGGACAAGTTTGTCGTCGTGTTCATAGACGATATCCTAATCTACTCCAAGACAGAGGATGAACATGCCGAACACTTAAGGCGAGTTTTGGAAAAGTCGAGGAACAAAGAACTTTTCGCCAAGTTCAGCAAGTGTGATTTTTGGAAGGACAAGGTGGAGTTTCTTGGACATGTAATGACCGCAGAAGGAGTCGCCGTAGATCCAAGCAAAGTAGAAGCGGTGTTACATTGGGAGCAGCCGAAGACTGTGACCCAGATTCGGAGTTTCCTTGGAATGGCAGGATACTACCGCCGTTTCATTGAAGGCTTTTCGACAATCGCGAAACCTCTTACGCAATTGCTGAAGAAGGAAAAGAAGTTTGCATGGACGCCAGAATGTGAGAAAGGATTTCAGGAGCTGAAGAAGCGATTGACATCAGCACCGGTGTTAGTTCTACCGGATGTTGCTCAAAGCTTCGATATTTATTGCGACGCGTCGCGCCAAGGCCCAGGATGTGTCTTGATGCAGAATGGAAAGGTAAATCGCCTATGCATCAAGGCGATTGAGGCCGCATGAGGAAAATTATCCGACACATGACCTAGAGTTAGGCTGCCGTAGTGCATGCTTTGAAGATATGGCGTCACTATCTCGATTGGAAACAGATGTGAAGTATATACGGATCATAAGAGCCTTAAGTACATATTCACCCAATCGGATCTGAATATGAGGCAAAGGAGATGGCTAGAGTTGATCAAGGACTATAATGTTGGAATCCATTACCATCCCGGGAAGGCCAACGTAGTAGCCGATGCTCTGAGTCGGAAAAGCCATACCGTGAGTACGTTGCTAGCCACAAGTCAGGATGAGTTATGTGAGGATTTCCAGAAAATGAAGATTGAGGTTGTACCTAGCGGATTCTTGGCCGCATTGGAAGTAAAGCCTACTTTAGAGGACCAGATCCGAGAAGGACAGAGGGATGATGACAGGATCCGTAGGATTAAGTCCAAAAAGGAGGAAGGCAAGGCAGAGGACTTCAAGTTGGATGAGCAAGGCACGTTGTGGATGAAGGATCGCATTTGTGTGCCTAACAAAAAGGAGTTAAAGCAACTGATTTTGGAAGAAGCCCATGACTCTAAGTACTCAATTCACCCTGGAAGCGCCAAGATGTATCAGGATCTGAAGGAGAGATTCTGGTGGCCGAGTATGAAACGTGAAATTGCCGAGCATGTTGCATTGTGCGACGTATGCCAGAGAGTCAAGGCAATGCATCAGAGACCAGCAGGATTGCTACAACCGCTGAAAATACCTGAGTGGAAGTGGGAGGAAATCGGAATGGATTTCATTACCGGTTTGCCGAAGACTCAAGGTGTTTATGACTCCATATGGGTTATAGTGGATCGCTTGACTAAGGTAGCCCATTTTATCCCGTGAAGACCACTTACTCGGAGATAAATTAGCGTAATTATACATGATCGGGATTGTTTGTTTGCACGGAGTGCCAAAGAGGATTGTATCGGACGAGAGGTACCCAATTTACCTCAAGATTACGGAATAAGTTGCATGAAGCCATGGGAACCCGTTTAAACTTCAAGATGACTTATCATCCACAGACGGATGGGCGGCAGAAAGAGTCAACCAGATTCGGAGGATATGTTGAGAGCTTGTGCATTGGCTTATGCTACCTCTTGGGATAAGAGTTTGCCGTATGCCGAGTTCGATTACAACAATAGTTATCGAGGCTAGTTTCTGAGATGTCACCTTTTGAGGCCTTTGTATGGTCGACCTGTCGGACGCCATTGAATTGGAATGAGACCGTGGCAGCGCGTGTCTTTGGGCCTGATATTCTTCAAGAAGTCAAGAACAGTCGCCATGATTAGGGAAAGGTTGAAGATAGCCCAATCTCGACAGAAGAGTTATCTTGACAATCGTCGCCGAGATTTGAGTTTTGAACCGTAAGACTTTGTATACCTCGAGTTACGCCTCTCGGGGAGTTAAGAGGTTCCATGCCAAAGGGAAACTTGCACCCGTTATGTTGGACCATTTAAGATTTTGAGCCGCAGAGGCGAAGTTGCTTATCACCGGAGTTGCCACGATCGTTGGCGGGGTACATGATGTATTCCATGTGTCCTTGGTTAAAGAAGTGTCTCCGAGTTCACGAGAGCAGACACCGTTAGAATCAATTGAGTTGCAAGAGGATTTGACTTATAAGGAGTATCCCGTGAGGATTCTAGACACAATGGATCGAGAAACTAGAAACAAGTCAACCCGCTTTTGTAGAGTTCGATTGGAGCAACCATGAAGAAAGCGAAGCGACTTGGGAGCCTTGAAGAGGATTTGAAGAAAGAATTTCCAAACCTATTCCTTTAGTAAGCCCTGAATCTCGGGACGAGATTCTATTAAGGGGAGGTTTGTAACACCCCAAAATTGTACTTGTCCTAAATTCATGTGTGATTTGGCACTTTGGTGAATTTTTGGAATTTTCTTGAATTTATTTGGATTTAATTGGAATTTATTTGAATTTATTCCATTTTGAAATAATTAAAGAATTTAATTTTGCAAATAAAATTTTGTTGGAAATATTTTATTTGAGTCCAAAATGATCCAAAGTATTTTCGAGAATTTTTCGAATTTTTCGAGTCATTTGCTATTTTTAATGAATTAAATGAATTACTAGGAATTATTTTAAATATTAAATCGCTGGAAAATCAAACTCGGGTCAAGTACTGTTCATCCGACCGAGTCGGAACCCGAGTCGGACTCGAGTCCGACCCGAGCCACGTGACTCGACCGAACCCACTCCTAACCCTAATCAATTCCAACCGTTGGATCAAGATCCAACGGCTGAGATCCGCCCGACCCCGACCCGAGCCGTGTCCGGACCGGACCCGGTCCGCGCCAGGCGATCGTGGGCCGTTGATCGTGCCACGTGTACGGCTCTCCGTCGTCGTCTCCGCCGAGTCCGGCCAGGACTCACTTGCCGTGTCATCGCCGTGGAAAACTAGGTCTCCGTTTTACGCAGACGCCGAGGCTATTTAAAGCGAGGCATACCCCGAGGACCGCCGTGACTTCGCGCCCTCCCTTCTCTACTTCACCGAGGCAAAGCCGCCCCGTTTAGCCGTGCGAGCTCGCCGTAATTGCGCGCCGCTCATGCAGTCTTTGCTTCGTTCGCCGCCGTCCGCCGTCCCTGCGCCGTTGACCTCAGATCAGGACTCACCGCGACGAGACGCACCGAAGGACATCTCGCCGAGGAGGCGCGCAACGCCGTTGGCCGTGTCGCCGTCCCCAGCTCCGGCCAGCCAGCTCCGCCGCACGCCATCGCCGTCGCTCGAAGCTTCTCCGCCGTCCGATCAAGATCCAACGTCCCAGATTGTGCCACGTCACCGCACGGTGAGATCCCGTCCAAAATTCCAGATCTAATCTCGACCGTCGGATCTAGATCCAACGGTCCAGATCAAACGCGTTAACTCAAACGCGTGAAAGCCAGATCTAATCTGGGCCGTCGATTTTCAAATCAACGGCCAAGATTGCGCCACGTGTTGGGAAGCCTGACCGCGTCGCGACTCGGTAGGACGCCGACACGCCGCCCGCAGCGTGTCGGCCGATGCGTGATCAACCGCACCATGATGTCATGCTGACGTCATGGCGGGCCCGCATGTCAGCGGCTGTCTCAGCCGAGCGCTGACGTCACCCATGACGTCATCGGTGGGACCCACTGCCGAAGACCGTGGTCGAGCCTCACGACGTCGGCGATGACGCCACCCGAGTGGGCCCACATGTCGGGCCTCACGTGGAGTCGTGGGCCGAGTCCACGGTGGACCCGAGCCGGCGTGGACCAAGTCCATGGACCAGCTGACGTTAGCCGCCCAATCAGAGGCTGCCACGTGTCCTTGCTGACGCAATAATTAATTTCCGAAAAAGAAAATGATTTATTAATTCGAAATATTGATTCAAATTTAGATTCAAACTTCAAACGCTTATAACTTTTGCGTTTCAACTCCGATTTGAGTGATTCAAATTTCTAAATTTGTATAAAATTGAGATCTACCTAAATATGAATTTTATTTAATTTTTGGACTAAAGTTTTTCTCTGTAATATTATTTAATTGATTATTTAAACTTTAATAAATCATAACTTTTGCGTTTTAACTCCAAATTTGATGATTCCAGTTTCTAAAAATCCAGAAAATTATGTTCTCTCTGTTTTTGGATTTTATTTGGAGTTTTGGGATGTTTTTGCCTGTTGTTTATTTGTGTATTTGCTACTTGCACGCTTTACGAGTAGACGTTGAAGTCTTAGGAAGGATTCGAGGAGAAGTATTGACTCAGGATCCAACTCAAGACCAAGAGCAAGTACTTTTTGAAGGCAAGTTGTGCTTTGACCATATTGATCCTATTTCGAACTCTATTTTGATTTAAACTATTGCATGCTAGTTCAATTAGAAAGATACTTTGTTTAAACATGGGGGTTAGATAAATACCAATTTGCTATATGACACCTTGATTACTTAAGTATGTGCCATGACCCTTTGTCACCCTAGTTGTGGTTTACTAGTTGGACATTATTAAATTGCCAACATGGGTTTAGATCGTTGTAGTATCTTTGCTTAGACCTGCTACGTGCTCATGACATGATTTTGATATTCAAATGCTAATATTGACTTAATGATATATTGAACCTGTTTTGGAAAAGTATCATGTGATGTTGATGGCACGTGGTGCATGGTAATCAACTGGGGTTTGATAAGCGATTTCGGCCAGGGGCATGTGGCAAGAGTAATCAGGTGGGCGATTGTGGCATTGGGGATGTTGATTTGGTTTTTCGGGTAGTCTTGCCTGGTCACTCTAAGGACTTAACCTTGCAAGCCTTTGAACTGGTCATACTTGCAACCACATGGCTGGAATGGGACGGCCCTAGTTGATTAAGTCGCTAAGGACTCACTTGTGGAGCCTCAGGGTGTCAATTACACCGTTTGTGTGATTGTGCGGGGAGCGTGTCGTGGCCGTGGCGAGATACCCATCTAACGGTGTGTTGGTCCCATACTTCGCCTTAGCTAAGGGAAGGGATGGTGTAGAGCCTGACAGGAGAGGACCACTGTGTTGTTTGAGGCTTAGAAAGGCTTTATTACTGAGGAACTTCGCCTTTGTGGTGTTTGATTGTATCTTGTGGGTAAAGTGCATAGCCTCTGCAGAGTGTAGAATCTATTTGAATAGCCGAGTCCACAGTCTTTGGACAATGCTCGGAATTACTGATCAAGGGTTAGACTTTACGAAAATAACTTGGATTTGAAAAGTTGGGTTGGTTTAGTAATGAAGTTGATGGAAATGTGGTTTAGGATGGGGAAAATGTTTATTAAATTTCTTGAGAAGTTATTTATGCTTTACTTATTTCTCTTTGCTTTCGAATCTACTTTTATTACTTGTCAAAAGTCATTTCTTGCAAATATACCACTGAGCTATTCCTTTGTACCAAGCCATGCATATAGTATATTAGCTTGCATTACATGCATGACTTGCGAGTACCAAGTACTCACCCTTGCCTCAACACAATACAGTTGAAGAGGAGACTACGCCCGGTTTCGGAGGAGGAGTTCCAAGAGGACCCGTCTACTTAGGGATGCGAGCCCGATCGGTTGCACGTGGTATCTTGGATGGCGCCACGGTTATTTGATTTTCATTGCTGTTATTTCTCTTTTAATAAGTTTCGCCTCGCGAGGCATATATTTGTAACTTGGCCATAAGGTCGAGTAACCCTTTGATTATCTAAATAAAGTACTTTGATAGTATCGTTTGGTATGATTGTGATATATACCGATGTTAAGACTGTGTGCACTAGCGCGTTCCTGGACTAGTGCTGAATACACAGAGGGTCCGGATTTGCAAATTCGGGGTCCCGACAGTTACGGAGATAAAGTTGTGTGGGCCCGTGTTCCTACGTAGCATGTACCCGTTCGAGAGGTACATGGGAATTCTCAAGTCTTACGTACGGAATCGATCTCGACCGGAGGGTAGCATTGTCGAAGGTTATGCAACCGAAGAGGTCGTCGAGTTTTGTGTGGATTACATGGCACAGGTCGAGCCGATAGGTGTGCCTCGATCCCGCCATGAGGGAAGGCTCCAGGGTGCGGGGACCATCGGAAGAAAATTAATCACGCCTGATCCAGCTGCGTGTGCTAAAGCCCATTTCACTGTTTTGCAACACATGGCTATTGTGACCCCGTATATCGACGAGCACAAGAACTGGCTACGGCAAGAGAATCCATCGCGGTTGGAGTCCTGGATCATCAGACAACGTAACCTTCAATTCAACAGATGGCTGAAGGAACGACTACCCATCATTGGAAGCTCGGCCGAAGGTCCGCTGACATGGTTGGCAAAAGGGCCAACTTTTATGGTTGTAACATAGAAAGGATACGACATAAATGGGTACACATTTTACACGAGGGATCAGGACAAGAAGAGCACAAACCAGAACAACGGTGTTCGCATAGATGCGTTGAATACTGCTGGGTCGACGAGGAGGTCGTACTATGGGTTTATTGAGGAAATTTGGGAGCTTGACTACATACTTTTCAAGATCCCCCTATTTCGGTGCCGTTGGGTTCACCTGCAGCATGTGATGGTTGACAAGTATGGTGTCACTACTGTGGATCTTGAACGTGTCGGATACCAAGACGAACCGTTTGTTCTTGCTAACCAAGTTTTTCAAGTGTTCTATGTAACCGACCCATTGAACAAGAAGCGCCACGTGGTTCTACAGGGAAAAAGGAGGATTGTCGGAGTCGAGAATGTGGTAGATGAGGAAGAGTACAATCAGTTCGATGAGTTGCCTCCTATTGGTACTGGATGGGTGGTCCAGGAAGAGCAACCTGAGGAAGCTAGCTACACACGCGTTGATCATCGTGAAGGCCTAATTTTTGTACCAAATAATAAGCAAGTGGCCGATTAATGATGAGATTCTTATTTATATTCCAAATGTATGTGTACTTGTAATCAAATATGTTCGGGTCATAAGTAATGGGTTGTACATATGTATTACAATTAATCATAATTATAATTATGCTTGTTTTGCTTTTCGTCGGTCAAGTCATCACAATGGTCATCACAGATGGTTCATGAAAAACCGTCTGTGATATAGTGGTCATCACAGACGGTTCATTAAAAACCGACTGTGATATAGTGGTCATCACAGACGGTTTTTAATGAACCGTATGTGATGACCACTATATCACAGACGGTTAAATAAAGTTTCGTCTGTGATATACTTATCTCAGACGGTTGAATTATAAACCGTCTGTGATACCCCCACCCTTGGCGGCAAACCATTTTTCGTTGGCAGCAAAACCCTACTTCCGCTTGGCTTCGGCTCCAGACCCCGACGCCGCGCCGCCCCGGCCGTGCCGTCCTGACGCCCTGCCGCGCCGCCCCGACGCCCCCCGATCGACCACCTCGTCCTCCTCCTCTCCTCCGAGCCACCGCCGTGCCGCCCCGACGCTCCCCGATCGACCACCTCGTCCTCCTCCTCTCCTCCGAGCCGCTGCCGTGCCGCCCCGACGCCCTGCCGATAGGCCACTGCCGCCTCCTCCTCCTCCCACGGTAATCTTATAACCTGTGGTTTAGAGTTAGAATAAATTGTTGTGGCTATGGGGTTACATTCTCTGTGAGGATTTGGCATTGTGAGATAGGTTGTGACAGTATAGGAGAAAGCTGAGTATAGTTTGCTATTGCATTCTTGTCAAATTCAATTACTTAATTTGCATAGTGGTTGGACTGTGTAAGGATTCGGCATTGTGAGTTGATAGGCTGAGAACAGGCAAATTGATTATGGTCAGTTGAGAATTGAATTTAAGATTTTGGTTACTGTCACAACAAGTCAATGATATGTAAGGCTAACCTCTAATTTAAGCAAGTCGATATCTGAGCACCATAGTAATGATGTAATCTTGAGTTTCATACCGCAATTACTAGTTCTTTATATGCCACAATATGGCCGAACACATGATTTCTAGTGCTTTATATGCCACAATATGTTGTATGTTAAAATTGGAAGATGACCAATCATTTGTTGTATTGTTCATGCTGTTACATACTTCATTTGAGTACCAATGTGTCCTCTTCATTGACGAAATTAACCTGATGAATATTTTGGTAATACCGCAATTACTTTCTCGTCCTCTGATCGACCAGCAGGTCCTCTTCCTCTCCTATGATACTTAAAAAAATGCTGATCTTACCTTTCTTTCCTCTTCTATGATACTGACCTTTCTTTCCTCTTCTATGACCCACTTGTCCTAGCCATGCTGATCTCAACTTTATTTTCTCCTCTATGACCTTCACTGCAAGATGTCGACGTCTCCGCATTCTTCATCGCCGAATGGATCGGATGAGGCGCCCAACGTAGAACCGAAGACACGCGCTCCAAGAGGGCTTAGTAAAAGGCCGCAGAGCCGAGATACCATTACTGCGGTAGATCCGCATGATGGGTCCCCTACCGCACCTGCTAAAGCCGCGCAAGCATTCCGTACGTTGTGCGGGATCGTTGGGTGTGAAAGGGTCCCCATCACGTATCCGTCGTGGAAGACGCTGACTGATGAGGAGCGCGACAGCCTGGTGACAGAAATTTTCGGGTCGTTCGAGCTCCCACAGGACTCCCTGAATGCACTGCGACGGTACGCGCTTCTAGTGGCTAGAAAGGCGTGAAAGAACTTCAAGAGCTGCTTCGTCACTCATTACGTGAATAAGGAAATGACTCCGTTCCACAAGTATGGGTTCATCAGCGAAGACGTGTGGGAACAATTTGTTGGAATGAAGAAGACCGAAGAGTTCGTGAGCATAAGTTCGGCTCACAAGGTTATCCAGGCAAAAAACACCCACCCCCACAGACTCGGCTCCACTGGGTACGCGGGCAAGGTGAGGCAATGGACAAGGGAGGACAATGAGGCAATACAGAAGGAGGTCGCACCACCGTTTGCCTCGATATTGGACCCGCGCGCTCGAAACTGGGTAAGAGCGAGGTCACGGCCTACGGGCGAGATGTCATTTGCCAACGCCGCTGACGAGGAAGTGTCACAACACTTAATGTCGCTGAGCACGGAATCTTCGCAGGGCTCTTTCGCTCCAGACAGAGAGAACGATATACTCTCTGCGGCCTTGGGAAACAAGGAGCACCTGGGTCGGACCCGAGGCCTAGGTGTTTTCGTTCCCTGGAAAATGGGATTCCCACAGGACTCTGAGTCATACCGGAGTAGGAAGAGAAGCAAAGCCGAGCGTGAGGCACAGCTAGTAGCCATGATTGAGGAAAGGGTAAATGAAAAGTTTGAGAAAGGATGAAAGCGCAATTCGAGATTCAGCTAAAATGCTTTGAGGAAAAGATGACACAAATGAACGCTGCGGACAGGCATGAACAGAACGTGCAAGGCGGAGAAGCACATGAACAAGTCAGCCCAACTAACCGTCCGAGCAGCTGCGCGTCTGTTCCTTAGACGGATGTGGACAAAGTCAGATTTCCTCCCGACGACACCAAGGTAATATACATGTTATTTCTGCAGTGCTTCTTAAATGGACCTATTTTGTGTGTAGGCTAAGTAATTGTGTATCGTTATGTAGGAGGCCATGCTGTGCAATCTCAATCTCGAAGTGAGGCTTGGGGATGCCTTTATTCCTTTGCAGGCTGCTTGGGGGCGCGCGTATCCATCCTCTGAAGGGGCACTTGTGCACGGTCGTTCCTTAACTTCAAGCTACGCGAAGGTTCAAGACGACGGTGTACATGAAATTTGCAAGGGCATCACGTTGGAGATGCCTCCAAACGACGAGATCGTGACAATAGGGGATGCCATCCACACATTCATCCAATGGCCAAAGAAGTCCATCTCCTTCGATTCCCGCCAAGCAACACCAACGATAGAAGCAATACCGAAGCCACATGGTGCGCCGGATCATATGCTAGCACCAGCAGAACCCACCAATTTTCCTATGGTGTCCTATGAGCCACAACCGCTCGTGTCGTCTCCCGTGAAGACAACATTTAGTAGACGACGAGGCAGCGATAAGGGCAAATCGAAAAAGAAGTCCAACTCAGGCTTGTTGCAAATTCCGTACGCCCCGTTGATGCGGTAATTTGAGCTGAGAAAGCCGTTCGTACTTAAAGAGAAACCGACGATGCTTTCATTAGCCTGCGTTAGATTGCAAGATTGGTGCCTGTTACAGGCGACCAAGCCGCTACCAGAACGGGAAACGAGTATCACGGTTCGCTTCAAGGAGCGGCATTTCTTACACGAGAATTCAGGTGGCTGCTTCGTGGTTGGCTTCAATGACTTGTTCGATCTGTACAACCTCAACGCCCTCGATGCTTCACTCATCAGATGCTGGACATTGTAAGTGTGCGCAATCACGGTATAGATTCGTCTCATGCCGATAAATGGCATATATATATATATGATCCTTGATTTTGTATATGTATGTAGATACATGATGATGGAGGCAAAAGCAAGGAATGAACCGGTGGGTTTCTTCGACCCACACATGGTGTCGAAGCAAACCAAGGACCAAGATGTGCAATTCGTCCATGAGTACGTGGAAAAAGTAATGCTGGCTCATTGGGACAAAAGCTACTTAATTTTACCCTACAACCCGGGGTAAGTGCTTCATCCAGATGCTATACATGTTAATTTGTACTATATAACGCAGCTTGAAGTCAGGTTCAATGACCATGGCAACATACCTGTGCAGGTTTCACTGGGTTATACTTGTAATTATACCAAGACAGAACAAGGTAATTTACCTTGATTCCAGAAAGGGCGGCACCCACGACTTGGTGCCTATTAAAAATTTACTCGACACGTCATTCCATATCTACAAAGCTCGCGGAGGGCCATGCAAGCCGGACATAGCGAGGCTGAGGCATATTCATAACTTCCCGGTATCTGCTAGTACGCAATAATTAATCCTTCACGCAGTCCATAATGGAACCTTCGAACTAATTAATCTATTTATATTTTGGCAGTGCCACCAGCAGCCAATAGGCATGCACTAACCTGTGTGGGTTCTACGTTTGCCACAACATGCAACTCCTCGTTGGTACAAAGAAGACCAATGACTTAGAGGTTTGTCAATCTTGAACAATGTCTTTCCACTTATTTATTTTTTGTACACGCAAAGACTTTACTCTTCCCATTGGCAGAGGTGGCAATGTACTGAACTTGCATTGGAACAGGCTGACCTGCTAAGTATTCGAGGACAACTCTGTGCCTTTTTGAATCGTGATGTCATTAATCCAACCGGCGAATTCCATGCAAACCAAGCTTGATGAGTTGTAAATTTGCAAGATTGTAGTTCTGAATTCAATTTGCAAGACTTCCATTTGTGTTTATTTCTGAAATTGATGCGGTGTACAATATTGTAATGTGGGATCAAAGTTGATTTCTAAAATGGATGCGTTGTATGTTGTATTGCGTGCATTGATCGAGTTCATTTCTGAAATGTATGTCATAATATTTATATTGGTCATGCTACACTTCAGTTTGTTTTAGAGGGCATGGCTTGCATTTCCTGAGGCTAGCCAATTAACTAAAATTGTACAAAATCTAAAATTAACATCACAGACGGTTCTAAATAGAGCGATGCATGATAAACCATTTATCACGCAGGCGGTTATTATTATCAGCGATGCATCATATGGATCATCACAGGCGGTTCTAAATAGAGCGATGCATGATAAACCATTTATCACAGACGGTTATTATTATCAACGGTCTGTCATATGGATCATCACAGACGGTTCAAAAGAGAACAGTCTGTGATATATCATCTTAACAGACGGTTCACAAACGAACCGTCTGTAATTTATGAATCATCACAGACGGTTATAACAACAAACCGTCGGTGATATATCCAACATCACAGACGGTTTTTTAAACAAACCGTCGGTGATATATCTAACATCACAGACGGTTTTTGTAACGAACCGTCTGTGTTATATCCAACATCACATACGGTTTTTTTCAACAAACCGTCTGAGATATATGAATCATTACAGACGGTTTTTGTATTTGAAACCGTCTGTGATGATATTGTTCACAGACAGTTGGAAAACCGTCTGTGATGACTAGAGAGTCATCGCTGACAGTCTGATACAGACGGTCGTAAAACCGTCTGTCATGTGGCTGGCGAACCGTCTGTGATGACCAGTTCTCTAGTAGTGATATAGAAAAGATGAGTATGTGATATACTGAAAGGAGGCTAATGAAGGGCCGCGCGCCATGCCAAATTAATCCGTCTCGGGCAAATTTAGACCTAGTTACTTTATATTTTGTATTGCTAATTCGAACAGTACAGAAAGCTCGTGATCTACACTACAAGTGCTGGAATATATCATGGTTGATCAATTGCAAATTAAAGCCAGGAGGTCCTTTGTAACATCCCAAAATTTGGGTTTTCAAAAATTTTTGGTTTAGTTTAGCTTCACAAAAATTTCCGTCGATTTTCTCGCATTTATAAAGCTTGGTTTGAATTTTCTAAAAGCTAAAACAATTTACTTTGAATATTATAAACCTCAAATAAAATAAATTTAATTTTATTTGGGTTCCTTATGCTTCAAGAAATTTTTCTGTAATTTCTGAGATTTTTCGGAGCTCGTTTGCTATTTATTGGATCTATTCGAATTTGATTTGAATTAAGCCCTTTTACTGAAATTAATTAATTATTTGGAAAAGCTTATATAAAGTTTTCTTGAAAATATTTTATTTGAGTTTAAAATATCTCAAAATATTATCTAGAATTTTTACAGAATTTTTTGGGTATTTTTATTGCCTAAAATGATTTATTCGGGATCGATTTGTATTAAGCCCTTTTATTGAAATTAATTAATTATTTGGAAAAGTTTATATAAATTTTATCTGAAAATATTTTATTTAAGTTCAAAATATCTCAAAATATTTTCTAGAATTTTTTTAAAATTTTTCGGGTATTTTTATTGCTTCAAATGATTTATTTGAGTTTTCGGAATCGTTTTTATTCGAAAATGCCACGTGTCGCCACCACAGCGCGCCACGTCAGCCCAGTCCGAGCCACGCACGGAAGGTGCTCGTATAAATGCCTACAAGGCCCGTTTTTGCTCCAAACGCGTCCAAATTTTTTTTGCTTGACCTAGCCGCCACCCCTAACCCTTGTATACCTCCCACACGTCCCCTAGACCTCAGATGAATTTTCTAAAATTCCAAAACCATCCAATGTCGCCCGAACGTCGCCCGACGACAACCGAACTTTGGAGCCGCGTCCCGGGTAGCTCGTCGACTCTTTTCGAGATCCGTCTTCGCCATGGTGTGCCACACGGTACCATATGCTTGCTGTCCAAAATTCAGCCAATTTGGCCCATGGGATCAAAAGTTATGGCCATTTCAATCTCGAATCTTGCCGAGGCCATAACTCCCTCAATTTTTCGAGTTTGACCGTGAAATTTTTTTGTGTAGACTCCTGGGGATTTCCTCTACGTGATGCACATCTTGCCCCATGGTTTTGACCTCTGGATTTGGTGCAGGAAAATCTTTTCTCTGATCAGACTGCGAACAGACTGCGTTTCAAACAGCGGCAAACTTCCTCGCGCGTTCCCCGCTGTTCCAGAAGGTATTTCTTTGAGCCACCTACGTCACGGTGTGCCTCTTGGTCTCACCTAGCTCTCGGTCAAATTTCGTTAAGTTCCGATCATTATTCTAGAAGTTATGGCCGTCCAAAGTTTTGATCTGAAACCCGTTAATCGGCAGTTTGTGATTAATCCGGAAGGGCGCCGCAAAATCCGCCTATACCGTTGAGTTCATCTCGCCGTGTTCTACGCAGTAGACATTCTCCCTTTGCCATCCTATCCTTCGGAATTTTTTTTTATATATTTAGGCCACTGTTTGCCGTCGCCGCGCGTCGCCTTTTGACGCCGGCTATTTTTGTTCGCTCCGGCCGTGTTGTCGCGTCCGTAGGATCATCTTGTACTGTTTTGATCCATCCTTAAGGTTCTTTTGGTCTCCGTTTGCCGAGAAGCCCGGTGCCGGCCTTAAATCGTTATTTTTCAACCTAGCCCGTGCCGCCGGTTCGCACATCGGTTAGCTGTCCTTGGTAGCGTTTTGCCGCGGCCATGTCGTTGTACCGACGGTCGCTACTTCGCTTCATGAGTATCCTATCATTGTTTGACCTCCGCCGTTAACGTTCCTCCGTTACCTGTTGCCGTTAACGTTTCACCGTTAACGCTCCGTCGTTAACGCTTCCGTTAACGTTTCGTCGTGCGTTCCTCCGTTAACGTTTCCGTTAACTTTTCACCGCACGCTCCGTCGTGCGTTCCTCCGTTAACGTTTTGCCGTTAACGTTTCACGTTGCGCTCGTCGTTAACGCTCCGTCGATGCACGCCTTCCGTTAACGTTTCCACGCGTTCCTCCGCACGCTCGCTATTAACGCTCGTCGTTAACGTTCCTCCGTTAACGTTTTGCCTTTAACGTTCCGCACCGTGCGCTCGTCGTTAACGTTCCACCGTTAACGCTCCGTCGTTAACGTTTCGCCGTTAACGTTCCATCGTTAACGCTTGGCTCTCTTCGCCTCATTGTCATCGCATGCGTGCATTCTTGCACAAACCCTAGTGCGATGCCTTCACCTGTGCCATCATCATGATGTGAGCCTAGTCTCATCGCCATATCATCTTCAAAGCCGAATCAAAACCCTAACCTAAGACCGGTTCGATGGACTAAGTTCATCGTGAGCCGCATTGTTATCCTTGTAATCTTATCCCTGAAAACCTAATCTGCCATTAATCGAGAATTCCTTCGTGGACTTGGTCGACAGACCAGTGGCCATCTGTCATACCCCTGTGCCTGATCTATCTGTCTCTCTTTTGTTTGACTGTGTCCGTTCGGTCAACAAAAGTCAACATTCGATAATCAGTTTAGTTCACTGTGAACTAACATATCCTTATGGACCCGATCTATAGATCGAGAGCCCATATGTCGCTATCTGTTCAATCAAGATAATAACTTTGGAAGAAATATTCTTCGGAATATTATTCTTTCTTTCCCAGTTATTAATATTTCTCTTTTCAGTGTTCTTCCGAAAGCCCGTCCCCTCTTGTCCAATCTTCGATCCAATCCTTTCAGGTTCCTAATTTTATCCCAGCCGTTGTGCCCAATGCTGTTTCTTCTTATTTGGAGTTTTACTTGATTTGTCGTTTGAATGTGTTGTATTTGCTTCTTTTTTAATCGTTAGACGTGTCGTCCGGAAGTCGTTCGAACGAGCTGAGGATCGAGAAAGTGGAAGTTGAAGCTCGAGGATCAAGGATCAAGGATAAAGAGTAAAAGATAGTAAAGTTTGCAAGGGCCAGGCAAGTTGTGCTTTGACCATGTTGATCCCATTTTTGAAACTTATGTTGTTTCAAATTATTGCATGCTAGTTGAATATAAACTGATTTCAATTAATTTGGGATTAGGTATTTAACCTACTTGTTATTGCCACCTTGTCTATAATAGTTGTACGCCATGATTCATTTGTCACCCTAGGTTTGTTGATTAATAGTTGGTAGCTAATAAATTGCCAACATGGGTTAGATAGAACGTATTAGTCTGCTTAGACCTGCAACGAGTCAGTGCCATCATTTTGGAATTACAAATGTCAATATTGATTAATGGAATATGCAATGTATTTTGAAATGGTGTGACGTGTTGCCAACACGATGATGTTGATATGCGGAGGCCTTAGTGCTTCTTCAAGGATGTTGAGTTGTTGTTGGCATTGTGTTGCGCAATAATCAACTGGGGTGATAAAATGATTTAGACTGGGGCAAGTGGCAAGAATGAGCTGGTGGGCCATGGTTGGCACCGGGGAAATCGTTTTGGTGCTTTGGGTAGTCTTGCCCTAGTCACTCTAAGGACTTAACCTTGCAAGCCTTTGAACTGAGTCAATCGTACAACCACATGTCTGTAATGGGACGGACCTAGTTGATTAAGTTGCTAATAACTTACTTGTGGTACCTCGGGGTGTCAACTACACTGTTTGTGTAGATTGAAGAGGGAGCGTACCAGGGCTGCGGCATGGTACCCATCCAACGGTATGTCGGTCCCATACTTCGCCTTAGCTAAGGGAAGGGATGGTGTAGGGCAAAAACCGGAGAGGTCCACTTGTGTAGTTAGAGGCTTCCGAAAGACTTTGTTATGATCGCTCAATCGCATACTTTTGTATGGCAATTCACGGCTGACGTGGTGAGTTGATTGTATCTTGTGGGTAAAGTGTATAACCTCTGCAGAGTGTAAAACCTATTCGAATAGCCGAGTCCACTGTACTGGACAATGCTCGGGGATTACAGTCAAGGGTTAGCTTTTCATGAAAATGAACTTGGGATTGGAGGCAGTTTGCCTGTGGAAAAGTGATAACTGTTTAAGGATGTGGAATGGTTTACTTGTGACATAACTGTGGAATCTATTACTGTTATTACTTGTTTTACTGCTTTACAATCTATTATATTTATTTGTGATTGTTGCTTTTCTGCAAAATAACCATTCAACCTGTCATTTGGTGTAAGCCATGCATATAGTTATTAGACTTGCATTCTGTGCATGACTTGCTGAGTGCTTTATGTACTCACCCCTTGCAACAAACAATCACCAGTGAGCAAAAGTCTACATCGTCGAAGAAGAAGAAGTTCCGTGAGAAGGCGATTATCTAGGAGTCAAACCCTGTCAGTTGCCTGTGGCGTATTGATGGGATTCACCGATGTTCTTCGTTCATTCGCCGCTTATTTGGAGTTGAAGCCGTCAAGGCTTATAAGCGTAAGGTTGACCTTAAGGTCGTTCAATAGTTTATATTCTATTATTGAGTTATTTTTACTATTCCGCTGTGTATGATTGTGATATTCATCTATGTTGAGACTGTGTGCACTAGCGTGATCCTGGACTAGTGCTGAATACACAGAGGGTCCGGATTTGCACATTCGGGTCCCGACATCCTTTTGGCAACGGGATTCGGTTGAGTCATTAACTTTAAGCACAGGAGGCATAGAGAGTGACAAATGACAGGGAGCATGTGGGGTTAAGATGGGATAAGAATCATAAGATAAAATCAGCAGTTAGCACTAGCACAAGCTACTTTAGCAATTGTTTAATTCCTCTCCGATCTTAGGGAAAACATGCATGTTTGCTTGTTGCGCACCTGAATTAAAGAAGAGTAAAAGTGTGAAATCATGTGCTGAAAAATTGGTTTAGATTTGAATTTGCAAATGTGTTTGTGGTTGTGCATGCGCCGGATCAAATTCCAAAAATAGTAAGTTTCGCATTGGCGCCGGACCAAAACTGGAAAAACAGTAAGTTTCCCATCTGCGCCGGACCGTTTCTCGCATCTACGCTGGACTAAATATTCGGTCCGCCGTGAACATGTTTTTGAGGCCTGAATTCACATCTACGCCGGACCAAATTGTTGGTCTGTGGTGAACTGCGTTTTTGACAGCTGTTTTCACGTGTACACCGGACCAAATTTCTTTTAGTCCGCCGTGAACGTTGTTTTGAACGTTTTTGCACTGACATGAAACCGAGAGTTTCGCATGTACGCCGGACCGGGTTTTTGGTCCGTCGTGAGTTGCGCCGGACCGGAGTTTGGTCCGGCGTGAACTGATTTTTCTAGGGTTTTGAGACATGTGTGCGCCGGACCAAATGTTTGGTCCGGCGTGAATGGTTTTTTGCTCGAGGTTAATTTTTGTGATTTTGAAAATTGTTTGGTGATTGATCTGTGGTTATGAAATTTGTTTGAATTTCATAATGCATGTTTTGAACTTATGCAATGCTCGTGTGAGTATTTGCATGGACTAATGTTGAGTCAAGTCGCGGACTTGTGCTCGGAATCGTTTTGTGGTTTTTTCATGTGCAGGTGTTGCTCAAGGGCGGATGTGGTCGATGACAGGACCGGAACTAGGTTTATGGAGGAACTGAGGTTCGAAACTAGATTCAGGGAGGAATCGAGGTCTTCGTGTTCAAGGATGTCATGCGGGACGTTTGGGCTAGAGGACGGTGCACATGAAGAATGGTTAGTCACGTGAGTATGGCATGGTGGCCGTACGCGTGCAAGAGTTGTTAGTCACGTGAGTATGACTGGGTTGCCATACGCGTACAAGAGCTGTATTTGGCCAGGTTGGGCCAAGTGGAGTTGTGTTGAATACAGACTCCTAGGATTAGGAGTGGGACTCCTTCTAGGATTAGGAGTAGGAATTGTATTCAGGACTCTATGTGCTTGCTCTGTATAAATAGGGGGAGGCGCCTCCTGTTTATGCATCAAGTCTTGGGCAGGTTTTAGGGCTGTACTCTTTTGTTTGGAGTACTTTAGACAAAAAGAAATAAAGATCAATTCTTCCAGATCGTTGTGTGCTACAGTAACCACGTTGCTACAGTATTCTCTGTTTTGTTCTTGTTTGCATGCTTGTTCTGATTCTAGATTGGTTTTTGTTCTTTGAGTTTCATCTTGATTTGATCCATCAAAAATCTTTCTAGGGTATTGATTTAGAGTTCCTCAAAGTTTATTTGATTAATCTTTTGAAGATCTTGTTTAATCTTGAAGTTATGGTTAGATCAATTCTCGTCATATTCTGCAATAGCAAGCTTGCGAGGTTCATAACTTTTGATCTGTAAGTCCGATCGAGCTGATTCTTTTTTGGGTTCGATTCATATTGCAATCTAGTTTCTTCTGTCCAAATTTCATATCTATCCGACGGTTGGATCTCCAGGAATTCTCGTTTTACTGAACATATGTCAATCTGTTTTTGTCGAATACGAGGCAATTATTTGGTTCCGTTTTGGGGTGAATTTTTAATACATCAAAATTTTGGTTTTAGCTTTTGCACAATCATTCACCCCCCTCTGATTGCTATATTCGTATACTTCGATCCTACAAAAAGGAGATCTATAGACTATAATGAGGTGGGAGATGCAGTGTGATGTCACGCAAATCTATATATTGCTAATGCTAATGCAGAGTTACTTTCATGCATGGCAATAGTGATGGATGGATAGCTAGTTGTGGCTTTGTTCATCAACGGTTAGTTTAATAGTAACTGGCAAGTAGGGATGGCAATCACCCTGTTCCCCATTCCCCGCCAGGGAATTCACCTATTAGGGGCGCGAAGATGGGGTAGTTTTTTCCCCCACGGGGCTAGTAACAGAAAAATTGCCCTCGTTAGGGGAATCGGAGGGGGGGGGAGGGTGGTTCAACAGCTCCCCATCCCCGTTACCCATCCCACCCCACGTCTAACCCTAAATCCCTTGATCCTAATCGCTCGTCGCTCACACTCTCGCTCCTGACACGTCCGCTAATCCTCTCCGCCTCACCCTTGTGCTCTCCGCCCCACAGCGTCGCCGCCCTCTCCGTCTCGCCCCCTCTACTTCACCCTCGCCCTCTCTGTCTCACTGCCCTCTCCGGCTCGCCACCTCACCCCCTCCACCTCGCCCTCGCCCTCTCCGCCTCGCCGCCCTCACCCTCTTTGCCTCGCTTCCTCTGCCTCCACCTCCGCCTCGCCTCCTCAGACTCCCCCTCGCAGCCTTGCACTCCCCCTAGTGGCCTCGCCTCCTCAGACTCCCCCTCGCAGCCTTGCACTCCCCCTAGTGGCCTCGCCTCCTCAGACTCCCCCTCGCAGCCTTGCACTCCCCCTAGTGGCCTCGCCATCTCCACCTCCTCCATGGCCGCCATGGTGGTGCGGGCATCGGTGGCTGTTTCTCCCTCCCCCTTCGCCATGACAGCCTAAGTGGCTGAGGAGCACACAACAAGCATGGCGCCTGGTGCGGGTGTCGGTGACTGTCTCCCCCCCTCCGCCATGGGCCACAGCTGCCTCAGTGGCTGGTGCGTATGTGGCGAGCGTGGCACGTGCTTTGATGGCCGTCTCTGGCGGGCTCCCCCTCCGACACGACACCAATGAGGCAGTGTCTCCTTGATCCTCATTTCATCCTCCTCCTCTAGAACACCAGACTAATGCTTGTGCTTTTAAATTTATGATTTGTGCTTCATTGCTTGTTATCAGGTATGGCTCCCCACGAGGACCCAATACCCCAATGGGGACGAGGGATGGGGCGAATTGGCCCTCGATGTCGGGGGCGAGGCTGGGGAATGGGGGATTTTCACCCTCTCGGGGATGGGGATGTTCCACCATTCCTCGCCGGGGAACGTCCCCATGGCCATCCCTACTGGTAAGTTTCAAGAATGAACATAACCAAGAATTCTTCAAAAAAAAGGCTTTGAATCGAGATATGATGAAGGGAGCACTTTGTAGAATTGTCTCATGTGATAAATCGTGTGAAAATGCACATGGAAAATAAAGTTAACTTTCACTTGATAGTAAATACTCTCTGTTCCCTGGTAATGTCATTCTAGTTTTCAAATTTTGTTTATAAATACATCTCATTCTATAATTTATAGGTGACATTTTACTATTTTTTGTACCCCTTTAGCTATTTTCAATGTTATTTACTATAATGGGCTAGAGTAAGACATAATATCTTAAAATATAATAAAGATATATAATACAGTCTTTTATAGATGTGATTTGGTATAAATGCAAGAATATATAATGGTATTTATTCAAAATGGAGGGAGTAGACAAAATCAAATCTAGAGTGCATTTATATCCGGCTTGTGTTTGTAATTAGTGGTGGTGGCTGCATTGAAATTTTTATAGTACTAGTCTCCCTTAAATTTCTTTCGTGAAAATAGCCTGGCAGGGGCTTACCGCGCCCTGGGGGGAGGTAGGGGCTTGCCCCCTAGGGGAGAGGCAGGTGCTAATTGTTTTTTTATATTTTTTTGTTGATTTTCCAATGGTCATTTTTTATTTTATTGATTTTTTAAAAATAAGTAGAGTGAAAAATATACCCTGAGAAAGTTTTTGGTACTAAGTCGAATATTATTTTTGTAATCGAATTTTCTTTTTCATAACCAATGAATAGAATGGAAAATAGTTCGAAGAGAAATAGAACATCATCCTTTTGTATGTTAGCTGATATGCCACAAAGCTGAATATGATGATATGACAAAAGGTTGAAAAATGTGATATGACAAATGAACGTATTAAAAATAAACAACAATGACGAATAGCTCCAAATGCTGATATGACAAAAGGCTGAAAATGGTGATATGCCAAAAGGCTGAGAAGGGTGATATGACAACACGCTGAAAACACTGATATGACAAAATGCAGAAAAAGCTGACATGACAAAAGGCTGAAAAATGTGATATGACAACACGTGGGCCGGTCACCCGACGAGTGGGGCCTGAACGCCCGCCTGCTCGCCAGGCCGCCACGTGGGCCGATCGCCTGGCGCTCGCCAGGCCGCCACGTGGGCCAGTCGCCCGGCGAGTGGGGCATGAATGCCCGCCTGCTCGCCAGGGCACCACATGGGCCAGTCGCCCGGTGAGTGGGGCCTGAACGCCCGCCTGCTCGCCAGGCTGCCACGTAGGTTGATCGCCCGTGTGAGGGGCCTATATGTACGCGACTCCATGACCAGTGGTTTCACGCTCTTTTTGGCTCCTACGGATGTTGCTTTTTGCCCTTCCAACTCCTCCGTCTGAAACCCTTGCTCTTGCTCCAATGGCGCAATCCTTCCCATCTTCCTCTGTCGACAGGGCGAGGGTGACAACGCTCTCTAGGATCGTGGCCGAGGGTTCCCTCCAACTCCGCCATGGAACCCTCATACCACGGCGCGAACCTGGGGAGATCGTCGTCTTCGCCTGGGGATTGCTGGCGGGCCTGGTGCCTCCCTTCTCTGAATTCTTCTTCACCGTCCTCCACTTCTACGAAATCAGCCACCTTCACCTCACTGCCAACTCTGTCCTCACCCTCGCTATCTTTGCACACCTCTGCGAGATGTTCGTTGGGGTAATGCCCAATCTTCCTCTCTTCCGATACTTCTACACTCTCCGCGGCCTTACCGATGGTGAGGCCGTGGGGAGTTGCCATTTTCGTCACCGTGACAGGTCGGCCACCCGCTACATTTCCTTCCAGGCGAAGTCAAATTGGAAGGCATGGCGGAACGATTGGCTGTATACCGGCGATGATAGAGGGATCGATGCTCTCGTAGTGCCCAGCACGCGGGCGGTTGCCCGCGAGAGTTGGGACTCGCTCGTCGAGGAGACAATAGTCCTCCTAGCGATGGCGGCCCGCGTCAACCGGCTGTGAGACGCTGGCCTGACTGGGGCGCTGGTAGTCCGGGACTTCGTTGCCCGGAGGATCAGCCCCCTTCGTCGACGTGTCCTCCCTGCATGGCAGTACACGGGTGACAACGACTTGACCCACACACACCCAGGCCGTGAGTTTCTCATTCTCCTTGTGAATACATATCTTCTATTATGGTCGCCATCAACCAACAATCTTGTCTTCCTTTCTCCGCCAGGTGCAGGGAATTTGGACGGTCCCGCCATCTCCAAATGGCTTATCGGATTGCTCCCACCACTGTCGGGCGGTCTGGATTTCCCCACCGGGGTCCGACCGCTCTGTGATCTAGAGTTCACAGAGTGCCTCCGGATCATCAAGATGTTTCCGGCGATGGACTCCATCGGCTCTGCGGCGATGCCAACCCGCGGTCTCTTGGTAATCAGGGACCCAGGCTTTGCTGATGATCGGAGCACCGGTAAGCGCCCGGTCCCTCCGGACGCCTCGGGTGCTGACCCCAAAAGGCCTCACACTGAGGACTGAACTCCCACCGCCGCCGACTCCGCCGCGGCTCCAAGCGCGTCTGGAGCGGCAGGGTCTTCATCCGGGGTGACGACGTCCACTGCGTCGGATTCGGCGTCGGCTCCACCGATGCCAACTCCTTCGGTGCCGACCTCGTTGGCGCCAACTCCATCGCCATCGCCATCGCCATCGCCACTGCTGATGCCAACTCCTCCGGTGCCGGCCTCGTCGGCACCAAGGGTCGCTACCACCACCCGCCAGGGCGGGCTCGCGCTCCCAATGTCTGCATTCAGCTTTCGGTCGCCTCTGAGGGTGGCCACCCAAGGTGCTTCGGCCCAACGGACGCCCGCAGAGACAACAGATGCCGCGGGGACATCCGCCCAGCGGCCACCCAGCGCCTCCGTAACCGCCCAAGTGGACGTCGTCGCCGCCAGCACTTCTGCCCATCCCACTTCGGTCATCCCCACCGCTTCAACCTCCCACCTGGCCACGCTGCTCGCCGAACTTGGCGAGGCGCACGCAGCCTCGAGAGCCCTCCTCATGGTGGCAATCCAGCGCGAAGCGCAACTGTCGCAATAGATGGTGGAGCTACGCGAGAAGAAGGAGAAAGCGGGGGCGCTGCTGGCCCAGGAGAGGGTGACTGGGGTGGCCCTACGCACGCAGGCGCAAGAGGCCGAGGCGGCGTAGGAGCAGGCATTGTGGGAGCTGCGTCGCACGCTGCACAACCTCATTGTCATGCTCGGACCAGCTTACTAGGGTATGGCAAGATGCCTAGGGCTGCTCGGGGTGGTCTTTCGTGAGCCGATTGAGCCATCGGCCATGCAGTACACCCATAGCATTACTCGGGTCACCAAGGCCCTCAACAACTTGCCAGCCGCCTTGGCTGCTCGCTCCGCCCGAGAAGGGCAGGAAGTCGCGGTTGCCACTACGACGTTCATGCTGGCCTGCTGCGCCAGCCGTGACGCCTCCTTCGATGCGATGGTTATCGCCACCGGTATTGCGGGAGACGAGGCCCAAGCGCAAGCGCGTGTGCGCGAGGCGGCGGAGCACGTGGCCAGGCTGATGGAGGTTGAAGACCCGGACATCGCCGCCGCACTGCCGGAGGAGGAGGCCGAGGACACTGCCGGGCAGATCTAAATCATCAACGATGAGTGACTGCCGGGGCTGCCACCTTTATTTTTTTTCACTTCCTCTTTTGCTTGATTTTCTATATGCAAAGGACAACATCAGTAATCTCAATGAAATTAGCACTTAGTCCATACACCACGAGTTTTCTCATCCCCTTCAGTTGCATTGTGAGGAATCTCCATAAAGTACTCTACTTTAACTCCACCCTAGTGATATGACAACACGCTGACAACACCGATATGATAAAAGCTGGAAAAGGAGCTCACATGTCTCCAGGATGAAAAGCATGACATGATGGCCCATGCAGCTTTGCCAAGTGGGGTGTCAGGTCGGGTAGCTTTGGCAAAGGGGTCGACACAAGTGGCTGGAGGGAGTGAAGTAAACTAAGGGGGGGGGCGGCACAAGTGGCGGGAGGGAGTCTGCCGAGGGGGGGGCTAGCACAGGTGGTGGGAGGGAGTGAAGCAGACAGAGGGGGGCCGGCATAGGTGGTGGGAGTCCGCCAAGGGGGTCGATTCCCAAGCACCACCAGCTGCATTATTGCCGTCCTATCGAGTCTAATCGAAACACCGAAAGCAAAAACCATGTCTCGCGCCACTAGCTGCATTCTTCTCAGCATGGATGTTCGTAGATGCATGCATTTCTCTCTCTATAAATTGAGAACGCGAGGGGTTCCGCAACCCAAAGAGAAAACGTTGAGCATACATATCCTCACTGGACCATCCAACATTTTATATCGTCCTCCTCATCTTGCTCATAACCTATTCTTCCTTATCCCACTTCAGCATTCGTCGCTTCAGCAAAAGCCATGTCTCACGCGTCAAGCTCAGCGGTTGCCAATGCAGGGCGGGTAATTTGCCCTAACCACCATGTGGAAACTCATGTGCTCTACTCCACCACAGCGGTAAATAATGGACGGGCATTTTATAGATGCTCTAATTTCTCTATAAGTATAAATGTATTTTGATTTCTTCATGTTTTGATGATTATTCTCCTGCTCGAGTTTTATATAACCATGCCCACACTATCGTGTAGTCTACTGGATGCCAATATTTTCAGTGGGCAGACCGCCTGAATACATCGAGGGAGCATCCTAGTACTACAGTAGCAGGCAGGACGCTGCCCAGGGTAGAGCAGAGGATGGATCTCGGGCAGCAACTTAATAGGCTAACGTTACGTGATTTACCGCAAACAGACAGAGTACAGCCTGAACAAGAAGATGATCCTAAAGCTTACTATCACTTCCTTCAGCGCGCCATAGAAGATAACCTCGAAGCTGTACACCCTAATTTGGTTCTTTCGGATGAATACCAGAGTGATGATGACGGTAAACGTGACCGTTGGCAGTTTTTCGAAGATGAGGGTGTTGACATTGATAGTGATGATTCGGGATAGTTCTAATGGTTTATCGCTGGTGTCAAGAGTATTTAAACTTTTATGTATTAGTGATGTACCCGTGATGTAATATGTAGAAATTGTTGCGTAATATGTAGAAATTGTTGCGCATCATTCCCACTCTACGAAGATAGGCGAACGATCACTTGTTCCACCATGATAATTAGTGCTATTGTAAGTTCTTCTAGCAATTCCGTCACTAAGTAGTAGCGCAAACGTGATCGTTTAAGCTTCTTCAGCAGCCCGTAAAATATCATGTTCAAAGGAAGTTTCTTCGACGAATGGGCCAGATTTTCTCTTTGATATACGAACGACCATGTTCTGCAAAAATATTTCATGTACACCTGCCTTTGCATGTAAATTCCACCTACGCAATGACCCTAAGTAGTAGCGCAAACTTGATCGCTTAAGCCTTTTCGGTAGCCCGTAAAATATCTCGTTTAAAGGAAATTTCTTCGATGAATGGGCCAGATTTGATCTTTGATATACTAAAGACCATGTTCTGCAAAAATATTTCATATAATCCTCCCTTTTCATGTAAATTCTACGTGCGCAACAACCCTAAGTAGTATGCAAACATTAACGCATAAGCCTTTTCGGCAGCCCGTAAAATATCCTGTTTAAAGGAAATTTCTTTGAAGAATGGACCAAATTTGCTCTTTGATATACGAACGACCATATTCTGCAAAAATATTTCATATAGACCTTCCTTCGCATGTAAATTCTACCCACGCAATAACCCTAAGTAGTATGCAAACGTTAACGCTTAAGCCTTTTCGGCAACCCGTAAAATATCCCGTTTAAAGGAAATTTCTTTGAACAATGGACCAGATTTGCTCTTTGATATACGAACGACCATGTTATACAAAAATATTTCATATAGAGCTTCCTTCGCATGTAAATTCTACCCACGCAATAACCCTAAGTAGTATACAAACGTTAACGTTTAAACTTTTTCGGCAGCCCGTAAAATATCCTGTTCAAATGAAATTTCTTCGATGAATGGGCCAGATTCACTCTTTGACATGCAGACTACTATATTCAGTAAAAATATTTCATATACACCTTCCTTTCCATGTAAATTCTCCTTGCGCAATGACCTTAAGTAGTAGCGCAAACGTGATCACTTAAGCCTTTTCGGCGGCCCGTAAAATATCCTATTTAAAGGAAATTTCTTCGACGAATGGGCCAGATTTGCTCTTTGATATACGAATGACCATGTTCTGCAACAATATTTCATATACTACTCCCTCTGCATGTAAATTCTACGTGCGCAATAACCCTAAGTAGTATTCTAACGTTAACGCATATGTCTTTTCGGCAGCCCGTAAAATATCCTGTTTAAAGGAAATTTCTTTGAAGAATGGACCAGATATGCTCTTTGATATATGGAAGACCATGTTCTGCAACAATATTTCATATAGACCTTCCTTCGCATGTAAATTCTACCCACGCAATAACCCTAAGTAGTATGCAAACGTTAAGGCTTAAGCCTTTTCGGCAGCCCGTAAAATATCATGTTTAAAGGAAATTTCTTTGAAGAATGGACTAGATTTGCTCTTTGATATATGGACCACCATGTTCTGCTAAAATATTTCATATACACTTTCCTTTGCATGTAAATTCTACTTGCGCAATAACCCTAAGTATCACAAGCTGTACGACTTGTCACTCTCAGTCAAAGCTGCATGACCTCTCAATCAAAGCTGCACGACCTGTCACCCGTAATTAAAGCTGTATAAAGCATTCCAACTGACTATGGGAGAGATTCCCTGTCTAAAGCTGTGGCCATAGCCAGCCTCATATCTCATCACACGCAAAGCTGCAGAGGAATCTGATGCTCGCGGATTTCAACTTCTCTTAAGTTCGCCACTCTCTCGTATGGCTAGCTATTTGAGCCCCAGTGGTTGCCTCCTAATAATCACATCAAGCAAGCAAGCTTCGGGCCAATCGGAGGGAAGATGAAACACGTAGCACAAGTTCACCAACCAACCAACTAGTGCCAATGGAGTCCCCCTCGCCCCCAAGGCGCAGCCTTCTCGAAGACATCCCTGAAGGCATGCAGGTCCCCATGTGCCTATGTGTAACACCCTAATTTTTTGCTTTTCATGAATTTAAATGAAATTTTGCACTTTGGTGAATTTTTGGAATTTTCTGGAATTTATTTGGATTTATTTGGATTTAATTTGGATTTATTCCTTTTTGCAATAATTAAAGAATTAAAAATTTTAAATAAAATTTTGTTGGAAATATTTTATTTGAGTCCAAAATGTCTCAAAGTATTTTTCAGAATTTTTCTGATTATTTTGCTATTTTTCAAGAATTATTTGAATTTCTAGAAATTAATTTGAATATTAAATCGTTGGAAAATGCCGAGTGGGTTTGTACTGTTCCTCCGACCGAACCCGAGTTAGACTCGAGTTCGAGTCCGACCCGAGCCCGATGCAACCCTAACCCGTGCGACCGTTGGATCGAGATCCAACAGACGTGATTGCGCCACGTCGCCCACGTGCGACCCGAGCCAAACCGTTCGCGCCCACGCGATCCGAGCCGTTGATCGTGCCACGTGGACGGCGCGCGTGCGTCCACGTCACCCTCTCCGTGTCGCCGGTGGACTCCGCCACCGCCCGCGTGTGGGCCTCAGTTTCCGCGATTTTCACGGAAGCCGAGACCCCTATTTAATGTGCCGCCACGCCTGCTGTGGAGCCCTCTACCATGCGCACCCGTAGCCCCAACCCGTCGTAGTCAAGCCATCGCCGTTAGCCCGCGGGAGCTCGCCGAAGTTGGAGAAGAAGTCCGCCGCAGTTTTTCGCCGATTGCCGCCGCGTCCGCCGTCCTCCGCCGTCACCGAGTTCTGATCCGGAACCGTCACGATGAGCCGCGCCTGGGGGTACCACTCACCTCGCCGGAGTCGCGCCCAAACGCCGTTGGGCGTGTCATCGCCCCTAGCGCCGGCAACCTCTGCCCTACCGTGCCATCACCGGATCCACGAAACTTCACCGCCATTGGATCTTCAGCGCACGGTCACGGTGAGTCCACGTCACCCCCTTGACCGTAGAAACTAGATTAGATCTAGACCGTTAGATCTAGATCCAACGACCCACGTTCGTCCACGTCACCGTAACGGAATCCACGTTGGGGGTATTTAGATCCAATCTCATCCGTTGGATTTAGATCCAATGCACAAGATCTAGCCACATAGCCCGTAAACCGCACAGTGCTTGGGTGCTTTAACAGCTGTTAGATCTAGATCGTGCGGCCGCGATTGCGCCACATTACCCCAAACGTGCACAGTCAAGATCCGATCTGGGCAGTTGATTTTCAAATCAACGGCCAAGATCTAGCCACGTGTCTGGGAGTTGGACCGGCGCGGTCAGCGCGGTCAGCCGTGGTCGACGCTGACATCACGCGTGACATCAGCGTGGGGCCCGCGTGTCTGAGGCTGGCCCACGGCTCCATGACGTCATCTGTGACGTCATGCTGACGTCACGGGTGGGGCCCGCGTGTTAGTCCGCTCGGCCGAAGCGCGGTGACGTCAGTGCTAACGTCATCCAGTGGGTCCCATGTGTCAGCGACACGTGAACCCATAGACCGGGTCCAAGGTGGACCGAGCCCGAGCCGTGGACCGAGTCCATGGACCGGCTGACGTCATGCTGACGCAATAATTCAATTTTTCAATAGAAAAATAATTCGGTGGCAATTCAAATACCATGCTGACGTCATGCTGACGTCATTTTTCGGATTTTTCAATACAAAAATAAATGAATTAATTCGGTTTATTGATTTATTTGAATTTTTAAACTTCAAACGCTTATAACTTTTGCGTTTCAACTCCGATTTGAACGATTCCAATTTCTAAATTTTTATAAAATTGAGATCTACTCAAATATGAATTTTAATTAATTTTTACACATGAATTTTTCTCTGTTTATATTTAATTAATAGATTCTTTAAAATTTAAACAATTATAACTTTTGCATTTTAACTCCGATTTGAGCGATTCAAGTTTCTAAAAATTTGTAAAATTATGCCCTTTCTGTTTTTGAACTTTATTTGAACTTTTGAGAAATGTATATGTACTGTTTTATTTATTTATTGCTATTTGCACGCGTTACGAGTAGACATGGAATTACCCGAAGGCTTCGAAGGTGAAGTTTTGACCCAGGAGCCAGCTCAAGACCAAGATCAAGTACTTTTTGAAGGCAAGTTATGCTTTGACCATGTTGATCCTACTTTTGGAACTTAAATTAATTTAAACTATTGCATGCTATATTAATTAGAAAATGCTTTAATTAATTCCGGGGAATTAGATAAATACGAGCTTGCAATATGACACCTTGGTTACTTAATTATGTGCCATGAACCCTTGTCACCCTAGTTGAGGATTATTGGTTGGACATTATTAAATTGCCAACATGGGTATTTAGACCGTTGTAATATAATGCTTAGACCTGCCACGTAGTCACGACATGATTTTGGATAATTACATGTTAATCTTGACTTAATGAGATATGGAACTGTTTTGGAAAAGTGTCATGTGTTGTTAATGATGACGTTGATGGCACGTGGTGCATGGTAATCAAATGGGTGTTTGATAAATAGTTTCGACCGGGGCACGTGGCAAGAATGATCGGGTGGGCCAGTTGTGGCACCAGGGAAGATGATTTGGTTCTTCGGGTAGTCTTGCCCTGGTCATCCTAAGGACTTAACCTTAGAAGCCTTTGAACTGAGTCAAACGTGCAACCACATGTCTGTAATGGGACGGACCTAGTTGATTAAGTTGCTAATAACGTACTTGTGGGACCTCGGGGTGTCAACTATACCTTTTGTGTAGTTGTACGGGGGAGCGTACCGGGGCTATGGCCATGTACCCATCTAACAGTTGATTGGCCTAGACTTCGCCTTTGCTAAGGGAAGGGTTAGTGTACAATAACCGGGGAGGCCCACTTGTACAGTTAGAGGTTTCCGAAAGACTTTGTTACGGACACTCACCTTTGTGGTGCTTGGCTGTATCTTGTGGGTAAAGTGCATAACCTCTGCAGAGTGTAAAATCTATTCGAATAGCCGAGTCCGTGGCATTGGACATTGCTCGGGAATTACAGTCAAGGGTTAGACTTTCATAAAAATGATTTGACTTTGGAAGAAGGATTGGTTTGGAATGATGAATTAGACCTAGGATTGGGAAAGGCTTTAATTGTGAGATCATTGTGAAAAATACTCTATTCAATATTGTTTTACCGCTTTGCAATCTATTTTTGTATTTACTCATGCTATTTTACTGCAAATGAACCTGTTAGCCTATCATTTGTAATAAGCCATGCATGTAGAATATTAGCTTGCATTCTGTGCATGACTTGCTGAGTACCAAGTACTCACCCTTGCCATAACACAACACCAGTTGAAGAAGAGTCGACGCCAGCTTTGGAGGAAGAGTACTAGGAGGAGCCGTCTAACTAGGGAGCGAGCCCAGTCAGTTGCCTGTGGTATACTGGATGGCGCCACGAAGTCTATTTTATTCCGCTGTAGTTATTTCTCTTTTAATAAGTCTTCGCCCTGCGAGGCGTATCTTTGTAACTTGACCATAAAGTCGAGCAACCAGTTTGGTTAATTAATTAAGATACTTTATTGTTTCGTTGAGTATGATTGTGATATATACCGATGTTGAGACTGTGTGCACTAGCGTGATCCTGGACTAGTGCTGAATACACAAAGAGTCCGGATTTGCAAATTCGAGTCCCGACTGAGGTGGTATCAGAGCCATACTGACTGTAGGCTCACCCAAAGGTAGAATGGTCGTAGTGAGGATAAAACCTATTTTCTAAAAGTTAAAACTTGAGAAGATGATGAATGAAATCTCGCCTCATCCCCTTCTCTCTTGTTCGTACCCCCTTGCTGAATTCGTTTTGTCTCCACTTTGGTTTTAAAATGTTGCGATCTCACGAGAGTGTCTTTTGGCAGATGTTGATGAAGAACAACTACGCCGAGCGTGAAGGAGGCTATGCTGCCGAATTGTGGCGTATGCTGCAGCTGCTTGGAGGTTTTGAGAGGCCAATTTACCGAGGGACTACCATCGTACAGGTAGGACTGGTCATAGGATGGGACGTTAAGATCACGGTGTATGCTCGAGAGAAGACGAAGTTCAGTCGTCCATTTCACTTCACCGCTAGGAGGTCAACATTTGAGATGGGAATTCAGGAGGTGTCACGTCGAGCGATGCACCAAATTGCTCGCACTTACTCCAAAGAGCTGGAAGGCACAATATTCCGTCACCACCTACGCCGAGACAGCCGAGCTCAGCGGAAGCCGATAGAAGATGAAGATGCTACTGTCACACACTTGGCCAGATTCGTCGTCGCGCAGGAGGAGCTTATCGACGACACAGTCCAGGAGTTGATGAAGGCTCGCGAGCAGGTTGAGGAAGGGAAAAAGCACCTAGAGAATGCTCGTGAGTACGTCGCCTATGCTGCGGAAATGATCGCAGAGCTGGAGACCGCACTGTATGGGCAGGGCCGGAGCCAGTATTGGAGTTGGACGCCCTAGACCTGGAGCAACCAGCACCTGAGCAGGAGCACCAGCCAGCACCACAGCCGGAGCCTGAACCTGAGGATGATGCCGCTTCTTCGACTACTGCCGTTGTGGGGCATGGCGATCGCTTCGCACCTATGCCGCCGCATCCACCAAAAGGATGTAGTGGAGGTTTTCTCGAGGAGTGAGCGTTTGGATTAGTGGTTGATACTCCTTTGTCGAGTCACGTTATAGAAAAAAGAGTCACCCTTAGAGGCGTTAGACTCCAGTGTTAGTTTAATTTGGATTTTCATTGCTTGCTGAGTGTGCAGTATGTGTTGCAAGGCCCTTAGGCATTGTAAGCAACCATACCAAGTTATTACTGAATAAATAATAAAGTTAGATTTTGAGTTACACTTTCCTCCCCGCATAAGTTATTCTACTACTTGTCTATGCTTGTTTCCCTCTCGTCTCTAAAACCCTGGAGCAATAGACAGATGGTGAACACCCGTGGAAACCTTGGAAGCAACGGAAGTGGTTCTCGCCCAGCTGGGAACCCTAATGATGGAGCACCTGCACCCTAGCCAGCACCGCCAGTTGACATGCAGAACTTCGGAGCTTTCCTTGCTGCACAGACTCAGCTGATGCATGATATGATGCAACAGATGCAGCGTCACCGCTCAGGCCGCCACTAATCAAGTCAATCAAGGACAGCGTCAGGGCTCGAGGTTGTCAGAATTCATGAGGACTCATCCACCCACATTCTCTGGGAACGCCAATCCACTGGAAGCAGATGATTGGCTTAGGTCAATCGAAAGGAAGCTGCATATCACTCAGTGTGTGGGAAATGAGAGGGTGCTCTACGCCTCTCATCAGTTTGAAGGGACCGCAGCAGAATGGTGGGAGAACTTCTGCGCCACGCGGGAGAACCCACAGGATATCACCTGGGAGGAATTTACTGCTGCATTTCGCCAGTATCACGTACCTGAGGGAATAATGGACTTAAAGAAGGAAGAATTCAGGGCACTAAAGCAAGGTAATCAACTAGTGGCTGAATACCTGAACAAGTTCACACAGCTTGCACGCTACGGATCACGTCAGGGAGTGTAGCAGCGTCTGAGGGTTGCGCCGAACCAGTTTTTCAGATTCCAGCCGCAGAATGAAGCGAGGACACAATCGCCAGCACCGAGACCCGCCAATCAGAATTATCAGAGCCCAGCTATAGCCAGAAACATCGCTTCAGGCAGTCAACAGGGGACAGTGAGACGCTGCTATACATGCAACGGCCAGGGCACTTCTCCAACAGCTGCCCCAAGAAGACAGCGGGAGTGACCCCAGTTCGCTTCAACTTGGGCTCCACACCAGCCAGGACACCTGCCCAGGAGCAAACCGCGGGACAGCACAACCAGGATCCGCGCCTCAGACTGTGGTGAGAGGCCGAGTCAATCACGTGACCGCGGATGCACTTCAGAATGCCACGAACATCGTACTGAATAAGTTACTTGTTAACTCAGTACCTACGACAGTTTTGTTTGACTCTGGAGCTTCGCATTCATTTGTTTCTCAAGGCTTTGCCGCTAAAAATGATTTGGAGATTGCAAGACTTAAATGCATGCTTCTAGTTGAAACCCCTAGTTCCGAACTCTAAACTAAAGTAGGATGTTCTGGGGTGAGAATATTAATAGATGGAGTAGAGTTCCTAGCGAACCTTATTATATTGGAAACCCAGACCTTAGATGTTATCTTGGGAATGGATTGGTTATCCAAGAACAAGGCCGTATTGGATTGTGGGCGAAGGATTATCTCAGTTGAGGGTCCATGTGAAAGAAAAGTGGAATTTTAAGCAACCATCATTCGAGATGGACAGTTGATGGTCAACAGCGTAAAGACAGTCAGCATAGAAGATGTTTCAGTGGTGAACGAATATTCGGATGTTTTTCCTGAAGATATGCCGGGGATGCCGCCAGACAAAGACATAGAATTTGTGATTGAGTTAGTAGCCAGAAAAGCACCAATAGCAAAGAGACCTCACCGGATGTCCACCGAAGAATTGGTAGAGATGAAGAAACAGCTTGAAGAGTTGATGGAGAAAGGATTCATCAGACCAAGTTCGTCACCATGGGGAGCGCCGGTTCTGTTTGTCAAGAAGGACGGGAGTTTCAGGATGTGCATTGACTACCGTGCACTCAATGAAGTCACCGTGAAGAACAAGTATCCGCTACCCAGGATTGATGACCTGTTTGACCAGTTGAGGGGAGCTAGAGTTTTCTCCAAGATTGATCTGAGATCTGGATACCACCAGTTGAAGATCCGATCAGAGGATATACCGAAGACCGCATTCTCGTCAAGATACGGACATTATGAGTTTACAGTTATGTCCTTTGGTCTGACGAACGCGCCATCTCATTTCATGAATATGATGAACAAGGTTTTCATGGAGTACCTGGACAAGTTTGTCGTCGTGTTCATCGATGACATTCTCATCTATTCCAAGTCAAGAGAAGAACACGCAGAACATCTAAGGCTAGTTTTGGAGAAGTCGAGGGAACAACAACTCTTCGCCAAGTTCTGCAAGTGTGATTTCTGGAAAGACAAGGTGGAAATCCTTGGACATGTAATGACCGCAGAAGGAGTCGCTGTTGATCCAAGCAAAGTGAAAGCTGTGTTGCATTGGGAGCAGCCGAAG
Organism: Rhipidocladum racemiflorum; assembly: GCA_036346355.1. Classification (NCBI taxonomy): domain Eukaryota; kingdom Viridiplantae; phylum Streptophyta; class Magnoliopsida; order Poales; family Poaceae; genus Rhipidocladum; species Rhipidocladum racemiflorum. The sequence continues at coordinate 33,505,965 of CM070578.1, read as the reverse complement.
ACAGTGACCCAGATTCATAGTTTTCTAGGGATGGCAGGTTACTACCGCGGCTTTATTGAAGGCTTTTCAACGATTGCGAGACCTCTTACGCAATTGTTGAAAAAGGAGAAGAAGTTTAACTAGACACCGGAATGTGAGAATGGTTTACAGGAGCTGAAAAAGTGATTGACATCAGCACCGGTGTTAGTCCTACCAGATGTTAATCAAAGCTTTGATATATACTGTGATGCATCACGCCAAGGGCTTGGATGTGTGCTGATGCAGAACAGAAAGGTTGTTGCGTACGCACCAAGGCAGCTGAGGCCGCAAGAAGAGAACTATCCGACACATGCCCTAGAGTTAGAAGCCGTAGTGCACGCCTTGAAGTTATGGCTTCATTACTTGATTGGGAACAAATGTGAAGTGTATACGTACCATAAGAGTCTTAAGTACATCTTCACCCAATCAGATCTGAATATGAGGCAAAGGAGATGGTTGGAATTAATCAAGGACTACAATGTTGGGATCCATTATCACCCTGGGAAGGCCAATGTGGTGGCTGATGCCCTGAGTCGGAAAAGCCATACCGTGAATATGTTGATAGCCGCAAGTTCGGATGAGTTATGCAAGGAGTTTCAGAGGATGTAGATTGAAGTGATACCGGAAGGATTCTTGGCCGCATTGGAGGTGAAGCCTACCTTAGAGGACCAGATCCGAGACGGACAGAAGGACGATGACAAGGTCCAGTGAATCAAGTCCAATATAGAGGAAGGCAAGGCGAAAGGCTTCAAGCTGGACGAGCAAGGCACATTGTGGATGAAGGACCGCATCTGTGTGCCAAACAAAAAGGAGCTGAAGCAGTTGATTCTAGAGGAAGCCCATGACTCCAAGTATTCCATTCACCCGGGAAGTGCCAAGATGTATCAAGACCTGAAGGAAAGATTCTGCTGGCCAAGTATGAAACGTGAAGTTGCCAAACATGTTGCGTTGTGTGCTGTGTGCCAAAGAGTTAAAGCAATGCATCAGAGGCCGGCAGGATTGCTGCAGCTGCTGATGATTACTGAGTGGAAGTGGGAGGAAATCGGAATGGACTTCATTACCGATTTGCCGAAGACTCAAGGAGGTTATGAATCCATGTGGGTTATAGTGGACCGCTTGACCAAGGTCACTCATTTTATCCCTGTAAAGACAAATTACTCGGGAGATAAATTAGCGGAGTTGTATATGACCAGGATCGTCTGTTTGCACGGAGTGCCAAAGAAGATTGTATCGGACAGAGGTACCCAATTTACCTCGAGATTCTGGAATATGTTGCATGAAGACATGGGGACCCATTTGAACTTCAGTTCAGCATATCATCCGCAGACGGATAGACAGACTGAAAGAGTTAATCAGATTCTGGAGGATATGCTAAGAGCTTGTGCATTGGCGTATGCTATCTCTTGGGATAAGAGTCTGCCGTATGCTGAGTTCAGCTACAACAATAGTTATCAGGCCAGTCTACAAATGTCACCTTTTGAGGCACTATATGGTCGACCTTGTCTAACGCCATTGAACTGGAAAGAGATAGGTGAACGCCGTGTCTTTGGGCCGGACATTCTTCAAGAAGCCGAAGAGCAAATTGCCATGATCCGGGAAAGACTGAAGATAGCTCAGTCAAGATAGAAGAGTTACGCGGAGAATCGTCGCCGAGACTTGAGCTTTGAACCAGAGGATTTCGTGTACCTTAGGGTTACACCTCTCAAGGGAGTTAAGAGATTCCACGCCAAAGGGAAACTCGCACCCCGTTATGTCGGCCCATTTAAGATTTTGAGCCGCAAAGGAGAAGTTGCTTACTAGTTGGAGTTACCGCAGTCGTTGGCAGGTGTGCATGATGTGTTGCATGTGTCACAACTGAAGAAGTGTCTTCGAGTACCAGATGAGAAGACGTTGTTAGAGTCAATAGAGCTGCAAGAGGATCTTACTTACAAGGAGCACCTCGTGAGGATTCTGGATACCATGGATCAAGAAACGAGAAATAAGTCAACCCATTTCTGCAGAGTCCAGTGGAGCAACCATGCAGAGAGCGAAGCAACTTGGGAGCACGAGGAGGATTTGAAGAAAGAATTTCTGAACCTATTCCGTAGTTAGCCTGAATCTCGGGTACGAGATTCTGTTAAGGGGGGAGGTTTGTAACACCCCAAATTTTTTGCTTTTCATGAATTTAAATGAAATTTTGCACTTTGGTGAATTTTTGGAATTTTCTGGAATTTATTTGGATTTAATTTGGATTTATTCCCTTTTGAAATAATTAAAGAATTAAAAGTTTTAAATAAAATTTTGTTGGAAATATTTTATTTGAGTCCAAAATGTCTCAGTATTTTTCAGAATTTTTCTGGAATTTTTCTGATTATTTTGCTATTTTTCCAGAATTATTTGAATTTCTAGAAATTAATTTGAATATTAAATCGCTATAAAATGCCGAGTGGGTTTGTACTGTTCCTCTGACCGAACCCGAGTCAGACTCGAGTTCGAGTCCGACCTGAGCCCGACGCAACCCTAACCCGTGCGACCGTTGGATCGAGATCCCACGAACGTGATTGCGCCACGTCGCCCACGTGCGACCCGAGCCAAACCAGTTCGCGCCCGCGCGATTCGAGCCATTGATCGTGCCACATGGACAGCCCGCGTGCGTCCACGTCACCCTCTCCGTGTCGCTACCGGACTCCGCCGCCGCCCGCGTGTGGGCCTCGGTTTCCGTGATTTTCACGGAAGCCGAGACCCCTATTTAATGCGCCGCCACCCCTGCCGTGGAGCCCTCTTCCGTGCGCACCCGTAGCCCCAACCCGTCGTGGTCAAGCCGCCGTCGTTAGCCCGCGGGAGCTCGCCGAAGTTGGAGAAGAAGTCCACCGTGGTTTTTCGCCGATTGCCGCCGTGTCCGCCGTCCTCCAGCCGTCACTGAGCTCAGACCCGGAACCGTCACGACGAGCCGCCCCAAGGGGTACCACTCACCTCGCCAGAGTCGTGCCCAAACGCCATTGGGCGTGTCGTCGTCCCCAGCGCCAGCAACCTCAGCCCCGCCGTGCCATCGCCGGATCCACGAAGCTTCACCGCCGTTGGATCTTCATCGCACGGTCAAAGTGAGTCCACGTCACCCCCTTGACCGTAGAAACCAGATTAGATCTAGACCGTTAGATCTAGATCCAACGGTCCACATTCGTCCACGTCACCGTAACGGAATCCACGTTGCGGTATTTAGATCAAATCTCAGCCGTTGAATTTAGATCCAACGCACAAGATCTAGCCACGTAGCCCGTAAACCGGACTGTGCTTGGGTGCTTTAACAGCCATTAGATCTAGATCGTGTGGCCGCGATTGCGCCACGTTACCCGAAACGTGCATAGCCCGGATCCGATCTGGGCCATTGATTTTCAAATCAACGGTCGAGATCTAGCCACGTGTCCGGTAGTTGGGGCCCGCGTATCAGCGGCTGGCCAACAGCTCCATGACGTCATCTGTGACGTCATGCTAACGTCACGGGTGGGGCCCGCGTGTCAGTCCGCTCGACCGAAATGCGATGACGTCAGTGCTGACATCATCTAGTGGGTCCCACGTGTCAGTGACACGTGAACACGTGGACCGGGTTCACGGTGGACCGAGCCCGAGCCGTGGACCGAGTCCATGGACCGGCTGACGTCATGCTGACGCAATAATTCGATTTTTCAATAGAAAAATAATTCGGTGGAAATTCAAATACCATGCTGACGTCATGCTGACGTCATTTTTTGGATTTTTCTATAGAAAAATAAATGAATTAATTCGGTTTATTGTTTTATTGATTTATTTGAATTTTTAAACTTCAAACGCTTATAACTTTTGCGTTTCAACTCCGATTTGAACGATTCCAATTTTTAATTTTTTATAAAATTGAGATCTACTCAAATATGAATTTTAATTATTTTTTGGACCTGAATTTTCTCTGTTTATATTTAATTAACAGATTCTTTAAACTTTAAACAATTATAACTTTTGCATTTTAACTCCGATTTGAGCGATTCAAGTTTCTAAAAATTAGTAAAATTATGCCCTTTCTGTTTTTGAACTTTATTTGAACTTTTGAGCAATGTGTATGTACTGTTTTATTTATTTATTACTATTTGCACGCGTTACGAGTAGACTTGGAAGTACCCGAAGGCTTCGAAGGTGAAGTTTTGACCCAGGAGCCAGCTCAAGACCAAGATCAAGTACTTTTTGAAAGCAAGTTATGCTTTGACCATGTTGATCCTCCTTTTGGAACTTAATTTAATTTAAACTATTGCATGCTATGTTAATTAGAAAATGCTTTAATTAATTCTTGGGAATTAGATAAATGCCAGCTTGCAATATGACACCTTGGTTACTTAATTATGTGCCATGAACCCTTGTCACCCTAGTTGAGGATTATTGGTTGGACATTATTAAGTTGCCAACATGGGTATTTAGACCGTTGTAGTATAATGCTTAGACCTGCCACGTAGTCACGACATGATTTTGGATAATTACATGTTAATCTTGACTTAATGAGATATGGAACTGTTTTGGAAAAGTGTCATGTGTTGTTAATGATGACGTTGATGGCACGTGGTGCATGGTAATCAAATGGGGGTTTGATAAATAGTTTCGACCAGGGCACGTGGCAAGAATGATCGGGTGGGCCAGTTGCGGCACCGGGGAAGATGATTTGGTTCTTCGGGTAGTCTTGCCCTGGTCATCCTAAGGACTTAACCTTGCAAGCCTTTGAACTGAGTCAAACGTGCAACCACATGTCTGTAATGGGATGGACCTAGTTGATTAAGTTGCTAATAATGTACTTGTGGGACCTCAGGGTGTCAACTATACCTTTTGTGTAGTTGTACGGGGGAGCGTACTGGGGCTGCAGCCATGTACCCATCTAAAGGTTGATTAGCCTAGACTTCGCCTTTGCTAAGGGAAGGGTTAGTGTACAATAACCGGGGAGGGCCACTTGTACAGTTAGAGGTTTCCGAAAGACTTTGTTACGGACACTCACCTTTGTGGTGCTTGGCTGTATCTTGTGGGTAAAGTGCATAACCTCTGCAGAGTGTAAAATCTATTCGAATAGCCGAGTCCGTGGCATTGGACATTGCTCGGGAATTACAGTGAAGGGTTAGACTTTCATAAAAATGATTTGACTTTGGAAGAAGGGTTGGTTTGGAATGATGAATTAGACCTAGGATTGGGAATGGCTTTAATTGTGAGATCATTGTGAAAAATACTATATTCATTATTGTTTTACCGCTTTGCAATCTATTTTTTGTATTTACTCATGCTACTTTACTACAAATGAACCTGTTAGCCTATCCTTTGTAATAAGCCATGCATGTAGAATATTAGCTTGCATTCTGTGCATGACTTGCTGAGTACCAAGTACTCACCCTTGCCATAACACAACACCAGTTGAAGAAGAGTCGACGCCAGCTTTGGAGGAAGAGTACCAGGAGGAGCCGTCTAACTAGGGAGCGAGCCCAGTCAGTTGCCTGTGGTATACTGGATGGCGCCATGAAGTCTATTTTATTCCACTGCAGTTATTTCTCTTTTAATAAGTCTTTGCCCTGCGAGGCGTATTTTTGTAACTTGACCATAAAGTCGAGCAACCAGTTTGGTTAATTAATTAAGATACTTTACTATTTCATTAAGTATGATTGTGATATATACCGATGTTGAGACTGTGTGCACTAGCGTGATCCTGGACTAGTGCTGAATACACAGGGGGTCCGGATTTGCAAATTCGGGTCCCGACGCTATGCGGGGATCCTTGCCGATTCCAGAAGTCTCTAGATTACTCATACACCTACGGTATGAGGTATTAGAGCTACCGCAACTACGACTCCGAGCCAACACTGGAGATGCGGATGCGGCAAAAAAAGCCTGGTATGTTCGTACTCGTATTTGATGTTACATCAAACCGTGCAAACCTTAATACTGTAATACCATCTGCTGTCACCAATTGCATCCTCCATTGTGCGAGTTCATCAAATTCTACGACGCGTGTCGGGACCCCGAATTTGCAAATCCGGACCCTCTGTGTATTCAGCACTAGTCCAGGAACGCGCTAGTGCACACAGTCTTAACATCGGTATATATCACAATCATACCAAACGATACTATCAAAGTACTTTATTTAAATAATCAAAGGGTTACTCGACCTTATGGCCAAGTTACAAATATATGCCTTGCAAGGCGAAACTTATTAAAAGAGAAATAGCGGCGGAAAATCAAATAAACTTAGTGGCGCCATCCAAGTATACCACAGGCAACCGACCGGGCTCGCATCCCTAAGTAGAGCGGGTCCTCTTGGAGTTCCTCCTCCAAAGTGGCGTAATCTCCTCTTCAACTGCGGTATTGTGTTGAGGCAAGGGTGAGTACTTGGTACTCGGCAAGTCATGCAGAATGCAAGCTAATATACTATATGCATGGCTTAGTACAAAGGAATAGCTCAGGGTATATTTGCGAAATGACTTTTGACAAGTAATATAAGTAGATTCGAAAGCAGTAGAAATCAGTAAAGCGTAAATAACTTTTCAAGAAGTTTAACAAACATTTTTCCCATCCTAAACCATATTTCCATCATCTTCCTTGTTAAACCAACCCATCTTTTCAAAACCAAGTTATTTTCAGAAAGTCTAACCCTTGATTGTAATTCCCGAGCAATGTCGATCACAGTGGACTCGGCTATTCAAATAGATTCTACACTCTGCAGAGGTTATGCACTTTACCCACAAGATACAATCCACTCACCACGTCACCGTGAATCGCCATACAAGAGTATGCGAATGAGCGATCATAACAAAGCCTTCGGAAGCCTCAAACAACACAGGTGGTCCTCTCAGGTTCGTGCTCTACACCATCCCTTCCCTTAGCCAAGGCGAAGTATGGGACCAACACACCGTTAGATGGGTACTGGCCACGACCACGATCGCTCCCCCGCACAATCACACAAAAGGTGTAATCGACACCCTGAGGCTCCACAAGTGAGTCCTTAGCGACTTAGTCAACTAGGGCCGTCCCATTCCAGCCATGTGGTTGCAAGTATGACCAGTTCAAAGGCTTGCAAGGTTAAGTCCTTAGAGTGACCAGGGCAAGACTACCCGAAAAACCAAATCAACATCCCCAATGCCACAACTGCCCACCTGACGATTACTCTTGCCACATGCCCCGATCGAAATCATTTTATCAAACCCGATTGATTACCATGCACCACGTGCCATCAACTTCACATGATACTTTTCCAAAACAGGTTCAATATATCATTAAGTCCATATTAGCATTTGGTTGTCCAAAATCATGTCATGAGCACGTAGCGAGTCTAAGCGTTATACTACAGCGATCTAAACCCATGTTGGCGATTTAATAATGTCCAACTAGTAATCCACAACTAGGGTGACAAGGGATCATGGCACATACTTAAGTAATCAAGGTGTCATATAGCAAATTGGTATTTATCTACCCCCATGTTTAAACAAAGTATCTTTCTAATTGAACTAGCATGCAATAGTTTAAATCAAAATAGATTTGAAATAGGATCAACATGGTCAAAGCACAACTTGCCTTCAAAAAGCACTTGCTCTTGGTCTTGAGTTGGATCTGAGTCAACACTTCTCCTTCGAATCCTTAGGCACTTCAACGTCTACTCGTAAAGCGTGCAAATAGCAAATACACAAATAAACACTATGCAAAAGATCCCAAAACTCCAAATAAAATCCATAAACAGAGAGAACATAATTTTCTGGATTTTTAGAAACTGGAATCGTCAAATTTGGAGTTAAAGCATAAAAGTTATGATTATTTAAAGTTTAAATAATCAATTAAATAATTTTACAGAGAAAAACTTTAGTCCAAAAATTAAATAAAATTTATATTTAGGTAGATCTTAATTTTATACAAATTTAGAAATTTGAATCGCTCAAATCGGAGTTGAAACGCAAAAGTTATAAAGCGTTTGAAGTTTGAATCTAAATTTGAAATCATTATTCGAATTAACAAATCATTTTCTTTTCGGAAATTAATTATTGCGTCGGCATGGACACGTGGCAGCTCCTGATTGGCCTGCTGACGTCACCGGTTCATGGGCTTGGTCACGCTCGGCTCGGGTCCACGGTGGACTCGGTCCACGACTCCACGTGAGGCGACATGTGGGCCCACTCGGGTAGCGTCATCGCCGACGTCGGCGCTTGTTGGGTTAGCCAGCGACATGCGGGCCCTCGACACGCGGGCCCAGCGTGTCGTCCTACCTGCCAGCGTGCGTGGGCCAGCGGCCCGACCGCGTCGGTCCAACTTCCCGACACGTGGCGCAATCTCGTCGTTGGTTTGAAAATCAGCGGCGGATTGGATCCAGGGTTTAATACGTTGAAACTACTCGATGCTCGTGGGCGTTCGATCTAGATCGGACGGTCCAGATCTAATCCTATAATCGCCTTTGCTACGGCGCGTGGCGATTGTGAGCCGTTGGATCTTGATCCAGCGGTCGAGATCTAATCGGGTTTGGAACACGTGAACTCACCTCAACCGTCCGTCTCGGATCCGGCGGTGCACGAGGCTTCGCGAGGGCCGATGGTGGCGCACGGCTGCCGGAGTTGAAAACGACAGCGAGCCCAACGGCGTTCCGGGGTTGCTCCGGCGAGATGAAGGGTCCCTTCGGGTGCGTCTCGTCGCGGTGAGTCCGGATCTGAGGTCAACGGCGGCAGGGGACGGCGGACGGCGGCGGAACGAAGCAAAGACCGTGGCGGAGCAGCGCGCAACTACGGCGAGCTCGCACGGCTAAACGGCGGCGACTTAGCCTCGGTGAAGTAGAGAAGGGAGAGCGCGGGATCACGGCGGTCCTCGGGGTATGCCCCGGGCATTAAATAGCCTCGGCGTCCGTGCAGAAAACGGAAACCTAACTTGCTACGGCGGCGGGCGCGGCGGCGGAGTCCGGCTCGGTCACGGGAAGACGACGAAATCGTGGCCGTCCACGTGTCGCGATCAACGGCCACGATCGCACGGCGCGATCGGGTCCGGGTCGGACACGGCTCGGGTCGGGGTCGGGCGGATCTCAGCCGTTGGATCTTGATCCAACGGTCGGGATCGCTTAGGGTTGGGAGCTGGTTTGGTTGAGCCAAGCGGCTCGGTCGGACTCGAGTCCGACTTCGGTCGGATGAAACGATACTTGACCGAGTTGGATTTTCCAATGATTTAATATTTAAAATAATTCGATAATTCATTTAATTCATTAAAAATAGCAAATGACTCAGAAAAATTCCAAAAAATTGGAAAATATTTTGGATCATTTTGGACTCAAATAAAATATTTCCAACAAAATTTTATTTGCAAAATTAAATTCTTTAATTATTTCAAAATGGAATAAATTCAAATAAATTCCAAACAAATCCAAATAAATTCGAGAAAATTCCAAAAATTCACCAAAGTGCCAAATCACACATGAATTTAAGAAAAGCAAAATTTTGGGATGTTACAAACCTCCCCTTAATAGAATCTCGTCCCCGAGATTCAGGGCTCACTAAAGGAATAGGTTTGGAAATTCTTTCTTCAAATCCTCTTCGCTCCCAAGTCGCCGCCTTCTTCATGGTTGCTCCACTTGAACTCTCTGAAACGGGTTGACTTGTTTCTAGTTTCTCGATCCATTGTGTCTAGAATCCTCACAGGATGTTCCTTATAAGTCAAATCCTCATGCAACTCAATTGACTCTAGCGGTGTATGCATTCCTCGGGAACTCGGAGACATTTCTTCAATCTGGGACACATGGAATACATCATGTACCCCTCGCTAACGATTGTGGCAACTCCGGTGATAAGCAACTTAGCCTCTGCGGCTCAAAATCTTAAATGGTCCAACATAGCAGGGTGCAAGTTTCCCTTTGGCATGGAACCTCTTAACTCCCACGAGAGGCGTAACTCTGAGGTATACAAAGTCTTCTCGGTTCAAAACTCAAATCTCGCGACGATTGTCAAGATAACTCTTCTGTCGAGATTGGGCTATCTTCAACCTTTCCCTAATCATGGCGTCTGCTTCTTGACCTCTTGAAGAATATCAGGCCCAAAGACACGGCGCTCACGGTCTCATTCCAATTCAATGGCGTCCGACAGCGAGTCGACCATCTGAGTGCCTCAAAGGTGACATCTGTAAACTAGCCTGATAACTATTGTTGTAATCGAACTCGGCATACGGCAAACTCTTATCCCAAGAGGTAGCATAAGCTAATGCACAAGCTCTTAGCATATCCTCCAAAATCTGGTTGACTCTTTCGGTCTGTCCATCCGTCTGTGGATGATAAGGCATCTTGAAGTTTAAACGGGTTCCCATGGCCTCATGCAACTTATTCGAACCTTGAGGTAAATTGGGTACCTCTGTCCGATACAATCCTCTTTGGCACTCCGTGCAAACAGACAATCTGATCATGTACAACTCTGCTAACTTATCTCCCGAGTAAGTGGTCTTCACGGGAGGATAAAATGGGCTACTTTAGTCAAGCGATCCACTATAACCCATATGGAGTCATAACCTCCTTGAGTCTTGACAAACCGGTAATGAAATCCATTCCGATTTCCTCCCACTTCCACTCAGGTATTTTATTGTGTAGCAATCCTGCTGGTTTCTGATGCATTGCCTTGACTCTCTGGCATACGTCGCACAATGCAACATGCTCGGCAACTTCACGTTTCATACTTGGCCACCAGAATCTCTCCTTCAGATCCTGATACATCTTGGTGCTTCCAGGATGAATTGAGTACTTGGAGTCATGGGCTTCCTCCAAAATCAGTCGCTTTAACTCCTCCTTGTCAGGCACGCAAATCCGATCCTTCATCCACAACGTGCCTTGTTCATCCAATTTGAAGTCCTCTGCCCTGCCTTCCTCCTTGATGGACTTAATCCTGCGGATCCTGTCATCATCCTTCTGTCCTTCTCGGATCTGGTCCTCTAAGGTAGGCTTTACTTCCAATGCGGCCAAGAATCCGCTAGGTACAACCTCAATCTTCATCTTTTGAAAATCCTCACATAACTCATCCTGACTTGTGGCTAGCAACGTACTCACGGTATGGCTTTTCCGACTCAGAGCATCGGCTACTACGTTGGCCTTCCCGGGATGGTAATGGATTCCAACATTATAGTCCTTGATTAACTCCAACCATCTCCTCTGCCTCATATTCGAGATCATTGGGTGAATATGTACTTAAGGCTCTTATGATCCGTATATACCTCACATCTGTTTCCAATCAGATAGTGACGCCATATCTTCAAAGCATGCACTACGGCGGCTAACTCTAGGTCATGTGTCGGATAATTTTCCTCAGGCGGCCTCAACTGCCTTGATGCATAAGCGACGACCTTTCCATTCTGCATCAGCACACATCCAAGTCCTTGGCGCGATGCGTCACAATAAATATCGAAGCTTTGAGCAACATCCGGTAGAACTAACACCGGTGCTGATGTCAATCGCTTCTTCAACTCCTGAAATCCTTTCTCACATTCTGGCGTCCATGCAAACTTCTTTTCCTTCTTCAGCAATTGCGTAAGAGGTTTCGCAATTGTCGAAAAGCCTTCGATGAAACGGCGGTAATATCCTGCCATTCCAAGGAAACTCCGAATCTGGGTCACCGTCTTTGGTTGTTCCCAATGTAACACAGCTTCTACTTTGCTTGGATCTACTGCGACTCCTTCTGCAGTCATTACATGACCAAGAAATTCAACCTTCTCTTTCCAAAAATCACACTTGCTGAACTTGGCGAAAAGTTGCTTTGTTCCTCGCCTTTTCCAAAACTCGCCTTAAGTGTTCGGCATGTTCATCCTCTGTCTTGGAGTAGACCAGGATATCGTCTATGAACACGACGACAAACTTGTCCAAATATTCCATGAACACCTTATTCATCATATTCATGAAATAATTTGGCGCATTCGTTAAATCGAGTCCAAAGGACATAGCGTAAACTCGTAATGTCCATATCTTGGCGAGAATGCGGTCTTGAATATCCTACGATCGGACCTTCAAGCGATGGTATCCCGATCTCAGATCAATCTTGGAGAAAACTCCGGCTCCTCTTAACCGATCAAACAAATCATCAATCCTGGGTAGCGGATACTTATTTTTCACGGTGACTTCATTGAGTGCACGGTAGTCAATGCACATCCTGAAACTCCCGTCCTTCTTCTTGACAAACAAAACTGGTGCTCCCCACGGCGACGAACTCGGTCTGATAAATCCTTTCTCCATTAACTCCTCTAGTTGTTTCTTCATTTCTACCAACTCCTCGGTGGACATCCGATAGGGTCTCCTTGCTATCGGTGCTGTACCCGGTACAAGCTCTATCACAAACTCTATGTCCCTGTCTGGCGGCATACTGTAGATCCTCGGGAAAAACATCGGGTACTCATTCACTCTTGGGACATCCTCTATGCTGATTGCCTTGGTATTTGTTAACCATCAACTGTCCATCCCTAAGCTGCAGTGGGCTTGAAATTCCACTTTCTTCCCACACGGGCTCTCAATCGAGATAGTCCTTCGTCCACAATCAATACTGACCTTGTGCTTGGATAACCAATCCATTCCCAATATAACATCTAAGGTGCAGGTCTCCAAAATTATAAGGTTTGCTAGGAATTCTATTCCATCTATTAGTATTCTCACCGGAACATCCTACTTCCGTTCGGAGTTGAACCAGGGGTTTGAACTAAAAGCATGCACTTAAGTCTTGCAATTCTCAAGTCATTTCTAGTAGCAAAACCTTGCGAAACAAGCGAATCTGAAGCTCCAGAGTCAAACAAAATCAAGCAGTCTTGAGTTAACAAGTAACTTACCCAAGACGACGTCAGTAGCATGCAGTGCATCTGCGGTGACATGGTTGACTCGGCCTCTCACCACGATGCAGGGTGTGGCTCACAGTCTTTGGCGTCCTAGCCGGGGTGGTGCCTAGGTTGAAACGAAGCAGGGTCGCTCTGCTGTCTTCTTTGGGCAATTGTTGGCAAAATGTCACGGCTCGTTGCGATTGTAGCGGCGTCTCACTTGTTCCTGTTGCCTGGGTAGCGTTTCTAGCGGTGGGTGCAGTAGTTCTGATCGATGGTCTTGGTCTTTGGGAGGGTGTCCTTGTTGCATTACTGTGGTTGGAATCGAAGAATCGATTTGGTGCAACTCTCAAGCGCCGCTATGCGTTTCGACGTGATCCTTGCTTTGTTGCATCCTGCGCTTCTGTTCTCATCCAGTTCCTTGCGCTTGTCCTCAAGAATAAGCGCCTTATTCACCAACTCTTGGAAATCTGGAAAGGTGTGGGTGATCAACCCTACTTGCAATCTGAGTTAAGTCCCTTCATAAAACGAGGCTGCTGGATTTATCCGTCGCTACATCCTCGGTGCGTAGCGGCTAGCTGTGTGAACTTGTTCAGGTAGTCGACCACCGGTGATTACCTTGCTTGATGCTCTGAACTCCTCCTTCTTAAGGTCCATGATTCCTTCAGGCACGTGATCTTGTCGGAATGCTTTGTGAACTCTTCCCAAGTGATATCTTGAGGGTTCTCTGCGTGGCACGAAGTTCTCCCACCATTCGTAATTGTTCCTTCCAACTGATGAGAAGCGTAGAGTACCTTCTCATTCCCTATGCATTGAGCTATGTGCAGCTTCCTCTCGATTGATCTTAACCAATCATCGGCCTCCAATGGATTGGCATTTCCAGAGAAAGTGGGTGGGTGAGTCCTCATGAACTCTGACAGCCTTGTATTCTGGCGTGGTCCCTGATTAACTTGATTGGTCGTGGGCCTGAGCAAAGGATTTGCTGCATTTGTTGCATCATAGCATGCATCAATCGAGTCTGGGCAGCAAGAAATGCTCCAAAATTCTGCATATCATCTGGCGGTCTTTGGTGCTCTATCATTGGGGTTTTCTGCTGGGCGAGAACCACTCCCATTGCTTCCAAAGTTTCCACGGGTGTTCACCATCTGTCGATTTGCTCTAGGTTTAGAGATGAGAGGGAAACAAGAATAGACAAGTAATATGGAACTTATGCGGGCGAAAGGGGTAACTTTAAGGTCCATCTTTATTATTAATAACTTGGTATGGCTGCTTACAATGCCTAAGGGCCTTGCAACACATACTGCACACTCAGCAAACAAAGCAAATCCAAATCGAACTAACTCTGGAATCTAACGCCTAAAGGGTAACTCTTTATTCTATGACGCGACTCGGCGAAGGAGTCTCACTATAGAACCTATGCTCACTCATCGAGAAAACCTCCACGGCCTGGGTGCGGATGCTGCGGCATAGGCGCCGAAAGCGATCGCCATGTCCAAATGACTATGTCATCTGTGGTAGTCGAAGAAGCGATGTCCTCATCGAGATCGACTCCTCTGGATCCGGCTCGTGTAGCTCGAAATCTTGGCTCTGGAGTGCAGGTCCGTACAAAGTCATCTCCAACTCGTCAATCCTTCGTAGAAGGTGTGCCACATACTCCTGAGCTTCCGCCATCTGTTCTTCTCTGTCGTGATTTCCTTGCGGGCCTTACCGTAGCTCCTTGCTTGTATTATCTAGTACATCTTCCTGGCGACGACTAATCGTGCCAAGCTGTGTAGTCGTGGCATTCTCATCCTGAATCGTCTTGGTCAAGAAGGTTATCGGCTGCTTGGCGGATAGTAACGGAACACCGTGCTTTCCAACTCTCTGGCGTGGATACTGGTAATGTGCCGCATTGCTCGTCGTGAAACTTCTTGGATACCCATCTGCATTGTAGATCTTCTAGCAGTGCAGTGTATCGGGCGATTGCACTGGCCCCTCTTCCTAGCAGGTACCTCAATCCTCACGTCACAAGCCTTGATCAATCCTGCTTGTCTGATCACTTCCACTTGGTATTGGGGCTTCTCAAAATCTCCGAGAGTTTGTAGCATGTGCCAAAGTTCCGCGGCGTGACCAACTCCTAGATCAACGTAGTTGAACTCTTCCTCCATCTCTCACAAGAGTGCTTTACGTAAGAACTCGGAATTTTTAAATTGTGACAAGGTAAGGGAAAATTTCAGCAAGAGACAAGAAAAGAGAGAAGGGGATAAGTCGAGATGTCATTTCTTGTCTTCACAAATTTTTAGCTTTAGAAAATAGGTTTTATCCTCACTACGACCATTCTAGCTTAGGGTTGAGCCTACAGTCAAGTATGGCTCTGATACCACCTCTGCCGGGACCCCGAATTTGCAAATCCGGACCCTCTGTGTATTCAGCACTAGTCCAGGAACGCGCTAGTGCACACAGTCTTAACATCGGTATATATCACAATCATACCAAACGATACTATCAAAGTACTTTATTTAAATAATCAAAGGGTTACTCGACCTTATGGCCAAGTTACAAATATATGCCTTGCAAGGCGAAACTTATTAAAAGAGAAATAGCAGCGGCGGTAAATCAAATAAACTTCGTGGCGCCATCCAAGATACCACAGTGCAACCGACCGGGCTCGCATCCCTAAGTAGACGGGTCCTCTTGGAGTTCCTCCTCCAAAGTCGGCGTAATCTCCTCTTCAACTGGTATTGTGTTGAGGCAAGGGTGAGTACTTGGTACTCGGCAAGTCATGCACAGAATGCAAGCTAATATACTATATGCATGGCTTAGTACAAAGGAATAGCTCAGGGTATATTTGCGAAATGTTGACTTTTGACAAGTAATATAAGTAGATTCGAAAGCGGTAGAAATAAGTAAAGCATAAATAACTTTTCAAGAAGTTTAACAAACATTTTTCCCATCCTAAACCATATTTCCATCATCTTCCTTGTTAAACCAACCCATCTTTTCAAAACCAAGTTATTTTGTAAAGTCTAACCCTTGACTGTAATTCCCGAGCAATGTCGATCACAGTGGACTCGGCTATTCAAATAGATTCTACACTCTGCAGAGGTTATGCACTTTACCCACAAGATACAATCCACTCACCACGTCGGTAGTGAATCGCCATACAAGAGTATGCGAATGAGCGATCATAACAAAGCCTTTGGAAGCCTCAAACAACACAGGTGGACCTCTCAGGTACGTGCGCTACACAATCCCTTCCCTTACCCAAGGCGAAGTATGGGCCCAACACACCGTTAGATGGGTATCTGGCCACAGCCACGATACGCTCCCCCGTACAATCACACAAAAGGTGTAAATGACACCCTGAGGCTCCACAAGTGAGTCCTTAGCGACTTAGTCAACTAGGGCCGTCCCATTCCAGCCATGTGGTTGCAAGTATGACCCAGTTCAAAGGCTTGCAAGGTTAAGTCCTTAGAGTGACCAGGGCAAGACTACCCGAAAAACCAAATCAACATCCCCAATGCCACAATTGGCCCACCTGATTACTCTTGCCACATGCCCCAGTCGAAATCTGTTTATCAAACCCCAGTTGATTACCATGCACCACGTGCCATCAACTTCACATGATACTTTTCCAAAACAGGTTCAATATATCATTAAGTCCATATTAGCATTTGGTTGTCCAAAATCATGTCATGAGCACGAAAGGTGTCTAAGCAAAGATACTACAACGATCTAAACCCATGTTGGCGATTTAATAATGTCCAACTAGTAATCCACAACTAGGGTGACAAGGGATCATGGCACATACTTAAGTAATCAAGGTGTCATATAGCAAATTGGTATTTATCTAACCCCCATGTTTAAACAAAGTATCTTTCTAATTGAACTAGCATGCAATAGTTTAAATCAAAATAGATTTCGAAATAGGATCAACATGGTCAAAGCAAAACTAGCCTTCAAAAAGCACTTGCTCTTTGTCTTGAGTTGGATCCTGAGTCAACACTTCTCCCTCGAATCCTTCCGGCACTTCAACGTCTACTCGTAAAGCGTGCAAATAGCAAATACACAAATAAACACTATGCAAAAAGATCCCAAAACTCCAAATAAAATCCATAAACAGAGAGAACATAATTTTCTGGATTTTTAGAAACTGGAATAAATCAAATTTGGAGTTAAAACGCAAAAGTTATGATTATTTAAAGTTTAAATAATCAATTAAATAATTTTACAGAGAAAAACTTTAGTCCAAAAATTAAATAAAATTTATATTTAGGTAGATCTTAATTTTATACAAATTTAGAAATTTGAATCGCTCAAATCGGAGTTGAAACGCAAAAGTTATAAGCGTTTGAAGTTTGAATCTAAATTTGAAATCATTATTCGAATTAACAAATCATTTTCTTTTTCGGAAATTAATTATTGCGTCAGCATGGACACGTGGCAGCTCCTGATTGGCCTGCTGACGTCAGCCGGTCCATGGGCTTGGTCCACGCTCGGCTCGGGTCCACGGTGGACTCGGTCCACGACTCCACGTGAGACTGACATGTGGGACCACTCGGGTGACGTCATCGCTGACGTCAGCGCTTGGCTGGGTTAGCCACTGACATGCGGGCCCTCTGACACGCGGGCCCCGCGTGTCGGCGCCCTGCCTGCCAGCGTGGACGGCGCTGACCGCGTCGGTCCAACTTCCCGACACGTGGCGCAATCTCGTCCGTTGGTTTGAAAATCAACGGCGCGGATTGGATCCAGGGTTTAATACGTTGAAACTACTCGATGCTCGTGGGCCGTTCGATCTAGATCGGACGGTCCAGATCTAATCCTATAATCGCACTGCTACGGCACGTGGCGATTGTGAACCGTTGGATCTTGATCCAACGGTCCAGATCTAATCGGGTTTGGAACACGTGAACTCACCTCAACCGTCCGATCTGGATCCGACGGTGCACAGAGCTCGCGAGGGCTGATGGCTTCGTGGTGGCGCACGGCTGCCGGAGTTGAAGACGACGACGAGCCCAACGGCGTTCCGGGGTTGCTCCGGCGAGATGAAGGGTCCCTTCGGGTGCGTCTCGTCGCGGTGAGTCCGGATCTGAGGTCAACGGCGGCAGGGGACGGCGGACGGCGGCGGAACGAAGCAAAGACCGTGGCGGAGCGGCCAGCGCAACTTCTGGCGAGCTCAAGACGGCTAAACGGGCGGCGACTTAGCCTCGGTGAAGTAGAGAAGGGAGGGCGCGGGATCACGGCGGTCCTCGGGGTATGCCCCGGGCATTAAATAGCCTCGGCGTCCGTGCAGAAAACGGAAACCTAACTTGCTACGGCGGCGGCGCGGCGGCGGAGTCCGGCTCGGTCACGGGAAGACGACGAAATCGTGGCCGTCCACGTGTCGCGATCAACGGCCACGATCGCACGGCGCGATCGGGTCCGGGTCGGACACGGCTCGGGTCGGGGTCGGGCGGATCTCAGCCGTTGGATCTTGATCCAACGGTCGGGATCGCTTAGGGTTGGGAGCTGGTTTGGTTGAGCCAACTGGCTCGGGTCGGACTCGAGTCCGACTCGGTCGGATGAACAGTACTTGACCCGAGTTGGATTTTCCAGCGATTTAATATTTAAAATAATTCCCAGTAATTCATTTAATTCATTAAAAATAGCAAATGACTCAGAAAAATTCCAAAAAAATTCTGGAAAATATTTTGGATCATTTTGGACTCAAATAAAATATTTCCAACAAAATTTTATTTGCAAAATTAAATTCTTTAATTATTTCAAAATGGAATAAATTCAAATAAATTCCAAATAAATCCAAATAAATTCCAGAAAATTCCAAAAATTCACCAAAGTGCCAAATCACACATGAATTTAAGAAAAGCAAAATTTTGGGATGTTACAAACCTCCCCCCCTTAATAGAATCTCGTCCCCGAGATTCAGGGCTCACTAAAGGAATAGGTTTGGAAATTCTTTCTTCAAATCCTCTTCGCGCTCCCAAGTCGCTTCGCTTTCTTCATGGTTGCTCCACTGAACTCTACAGAAACGGGTTGACTTGTTTCTAGTTTCTCGATCCATTGTGTCTAGAATCCTCACAGGATGTTCCTTATAAGTCAAATCCTCATGCAACTCAATTGACTCTAGCGGTGTCTGTTCCTCAGGAACTCGGAGACATTTCTTCAACTGGGACACATGGAATACATCATGTACCCCTGCTAACGACTGTGGCAACTCCAGCTGATAAGCAACTTCGCCTCTGCGGCTCAAAATCTTAAATGGTCCAACATAACGGGGTGCAAGTTTCCCTTTGGCATGGAACCTCTTAACTCCCCTGAGAGGCGTAACTCTGAGGTATACAAAGTCTTCTGGTTCAAAACTCAAATCTCGGCGACGATTGTCAGCATAACTCTTACATCGAGATTGGGCTATCTTCAACCTTTCCTAATCATGGCGACCGCTCTTGACCTCTTGAAGAATATCAGGCCCAAAGACACGGCGCTCACGGTCTCATTCCAATTCAATGGCGTCCGACAGGGTCGACCATACAAAGGCCTCAAAAGGTGACATCTCAGAACTAGCCTGATAACTATTGTTGTAATCGAACTCGGCATACGGCAAACTCTTATCCCAAGAGGTAGCATAAGCTAATGCACAAGCTCTTAGCATATCCTCCAAAATCTGGTTGACTCTTTCGGTCTGTCCATCCGTCTGCGTGGATGATAAGTCGTCTTGAAGTTTAAACGGGTTCCCATGGCCTCATGCAACTTATTCCAGAACCTTGAGGTAAATTGGGTACCTCTGTCCGATACAATCCTCTTTGGCACTCCGTGCAAACAGACAATCCTGATCATGTACAACTCTGCTAACTTATCTCCCGAGTAAGTGGTCTTCACGGGGATAAAATGGGCTACTTTAGTCAAGCGATCCACTATAACCCATATGGAGTCATAACCTCCTTGAGTCTTCGGCAAACCGGTAATGAAATCCATTCCGATTTCCTCCCACTTCCACTCAGGTATTTTCAGCGGCTGTAGCAATCCTGCTGGTTTCTGATGCATTGCCTTGACTCTCTGGCATACGTCGCACAATGCAACATGCTCGGCAACTTCACGTTTCATACTTGGCCACCAGAATCTCTCCTTCAGATCCTGATACATCTTGGTGCTTCCAGGATGAATTGAGTACTTGGAGTCATGGGCTTCCTCCAAAATCAGTCGCTTTAACTCCTCCTTGTCAGGCACGCAAATCCGATCCTTCATCCACAACGTGCCTTGTTCATCCAATTTGAAGTCCTCTGCCCTGCCTTCCTCCTTGATGGACTTAATCCTGCGGATCTGTCATCATCCTTCGTCCTTCTCGGATCCGGTCCTCTAAGGTAGGCTTTACTTCCAATGCGGCCAAGAATCCGCTTAGGTACAACCTCAATCTTCATCTTTTGAAAATCCTCACATAACTCATCCCGACTTGTGGCTAGCAACGTACTCACGGTATGGCTTTTCCGACTCAGAGCATCGGCTACTACGTTGGCCTTCCCGGATGG
The DNA here is from genome assembly GCA_036346355.1 of Rhipidocladum racemiflorum. Taxonomy (NCBI): domain Eukaryota; kingdom Viridiplantae; phylum Streptophyta; class Magnoliopsida; order Poales; family Poaceae; genus Rhipidocladum; species Rhipidocladum racemiflorum. Next base: position 33,485,674 of record CM070578.1, on the reverse strand, counting down.
TAATGGATTCCAACATTATAGTCCTTGATTAACTCCAACCATCTCCTCTCGCCTCATATTCAGATCATTGGGTGAATATGTACTTAAGGCTCTTATGATCCGTATATACCTCACATCTGTTTCCAATCGATAGTGACGCCATATTTTCAAAGCATGCACTACGGCGCTAACTCTAGGTCATGTGTCGGATAATTTTCCTCATGCGGCCTCAATCGCCTTGATGCATAGCGGCGACCTTTCCATTCTCGTGACAAAGACACATCCAAGTCCTTGGCGCGATGCGTCACAATAAATATCGAAGCTTTGAGCAACATCCGGTAGAACTAACACCGGTGCTGACGTCAATCGCTTCTTCAGCTCTGAAATCCTTTCTCACATTCTCAAGCGTCCATGCAAACTTCTTTTCCTTCTTCAGCAATTGCGTAAGAGGTTTCGCAATTGTCGAAAAGCCTTCGATGAAACGGGCGGTAATATCCTGCCATTCCAAGGAAACTCCGAACTGGGTCACCGTCTTTGGTTGTTCCCAATGTAACACAGCTTCTACTTTGCTTGGATCTCTGGCGACTCCTTCTGCAGTCATTACATGTCCAAGAAACTCCACCTTGTCTTTCCAAAAATCACACTTGCCGAACTTGACGAAAAGTTGCTTTGTTCCTCGGCTTTTCCAAAACTCGCCTTAAGTGTTCGGCATGTTCATCCTCTGTCTTGGAGTAGACCAGGATATCGTCTATGAACACGACGACAAACTTGTCCAAATATTCCATGAACACCTTATTCATCATATTCATGAAATAAGCCGGGCGCATTCGCTACCCAAAGGACATAATCAGAACTCGTAATGTCCATATCTTGACGAGAATGCGATCTTGAATATCCTCTCGATCGGACCTTCAATCGATGGTATCCCGATCTCAGATCAATCTTGGAGAAAACTCGGCTCCTCTTAACCGATCAAACAAATCATCAATCCTGGGTAGCGGATACTTATTTTTCACGGTGACTTCATTGAGTGCACGGTAGTCAATGCACATCCCGAAACTCCCGCCCTTCTTCTTGACAAACAAAATCGGTGCTCCCCGGCGACTAACTCGGTCCGATAAATCCTTTCTCCATTAACTCCTCTAGTTGTTTCTTCATTTCTACCAACTCCTCGGTGGACATCCGATAGGGTCTCTTTGCTATCGGTCTTGTACTGCAGTACAAGCTCTATCACAAACTCTATGTCCCTCGTCTGGCGGCATACCGTAGATCCTCGGGAAAAACATCGGGTACTCATTCACTCTTGGGACATCCTCTATGCTGATTGCCTTGGTACTGTTAACCATCAACTGCCCATCCCTAATCGCAAAGTGGCTTGAAATTCCACTTTCTTCCCACACGGGCTCTCAACTGAGATAGTCCTTCGTCCACAATCCAATACAGCCTTGTGCTTGGATAACCAATCCATTCCCAATATAACATCTAAGGTCTGGGTCTCCAAAATTATAAGGTTTGCTAGGAATTCTATTCCATCTATTAGTATTCTCACCCCGGAACATCCTACTTCCGTTCGGAGTCGGAACTGTGGGTTTGAACTAAAAGCATGCACTTAAGTCTTGCAATTCTCAAGTCATTTCTAGTAGCAAAACCTTGCGAAACAAACGAATCTGAAGCTCCGCAGTCAAACAAAATCAAGCAGGTGTATCGAGTTAACAAGTAACTTACCCAAGACTGACGTCCGTAGCATTCTGCGGTGCATCTGCGGTGACATGGTTGACTCGGCCTCTCACCACGGCCTGCAGGGTGTGGCTCTCGTGTCTTTGGCGTCCTAGCTGGGGTGGTGCCTAGGTTGAAACGAACCGGGTCGCTCCTGCTGTCTTCTTTGGGCAGCTGTTGGCAAAATGTCTGGCTCGTTGCGGTTGTAGCGGCGTCTCCTTTGTTCCACTGCTTATTGCACGGGGGTAGCGTTTCTAAGCGGGGCTGGGTGCAGTAGTTCTGATCGTGGTCTTGGTGCTGAGGAGGGTGTCCTTGTTGCATTCTGTGGTTGGAATCAAGAATCGATTTGGTGCAACTCTCAAGCGCTATGCGTTCTCGACGTGATCCTTGCCGTTGCATCCTGCGCTTCTGTTCTCATCCAGTTCCTTGCGCTTGTCCTCAAGAATAAGCGCCTTATTCACCAACTCTTGGAAATCTGGAAAGGTGTGGGTGATCAACCCTACTTGCAATCTGAGTTAAGTCCCTTCATAAACGAGATCGCTGGATTTATCCGTCGCTACATCCTCAGTGCGAGCGGGCTAGTTGTGTGAACTTGTTCAGGTAGTCGACCACCGGCCGATTACCTTGCTTGGTGCTACGAACTCCTCCTTCTTAAGGTCCATGATTCCTTCAGCACGTGATATCTTGTCGAATGCAAATTGTGAACTCTTCCCAAGTGATATCTTGAGGGTTCTCTGCGTGGCACGAAGTTCTCCCACCATTCGGCTGTTCCTTCCAACTGATGAGAAGCGTAGAGTACCTTCTCATTTCCTATGCATTGAGCTATGTGCAGCTTCCTCTCGATTGATCTTAACCAATCATCGGCCTCCAATGGATTGGCATTTCCAGAGAAAGTGGGTGGGTGAGTCCTCATGAACTCTGACAGTCTTGTATTCTGGCGTGGTCCTTGATTAACTTGATTGGCTGTGGCCTGAGCAGTGACGTGCTGCATTTGTTGCATCATAGCATGCATCAACTGAGTCTGGGCAGCAAGAAATGCTCCAAAATTCTGCATATCATCTGGCGGCCTTTGGTGCTCTATCATTGGGGTTTTCTGCTGGGCGAGAACCACTCCCATTGCTTCCAAAGTTTCCACGGGTGTTCACCATCTGTCGATTTGCTCTAGGTTTAGAGATGAGAGGGAAACAAGAATAGACAAGTAATATGGAACTTATGCGGGCGAAAGGGGTAACTTTAAGGTCCATCTTTATTATTAATAACTTGGTATGGCTGCTTACAATGCCTAAGGGCCTTGCAACACATACTGCACACTCAGCAAACAAAGCAAATCCAAATCGAACTAACTCTGGAATATAACGCCTAAAGGGTAACTCTTTATTCTATGACGCGACTCGGCGAAGGAGTCTCACTATAGAACCTATGCTCACTCATCGAGAAAACCTCCACGGCCTGGGTGCGGATGCTGCGGCATAGGCGCGAAACGATCGCCATGTCCAGCGACTATGTCATCTGTGGTAGTCGAAGAAGCAGTGTCCTCATCGAGATCTGACTCCTCTGGATCTGGCTCGTGTAGCTCGAAATCTTGGCTCGGTCTGGTCCGTACAAAGTCATCTCCAACTCGTCAATCCTTCGTAGAAGGTGTGCCACATACTCCTGAGCTTCCCGCCATCTGTTCTTCTCTGTCGTGATTTCCTTGCGGGCCTTCTGTAGCTCCTTGCTTGTATTATCTAGTACATCTTCCTGGGCGACGACGAATCGTGCCAACTGTGTAGTCGTGGCATTCTCATCCTGAATCGTCTTCGGGTCAAGAAGGTTATCGCTGCGCGGATGGTAACGGAACACCGTGCTTTCCAACTCTCTGGCGTGGATACTGGTAATGTGCCGCATTGCTCGTCGTGAAACTTCTTGGATACCCATCTGCATTGTAGATCTTCTAGCAGTGCAGTGTATCGGGCGATTGCCTGGGCCCCTCTTCCTGGCAGGTACCTCAATCCTCACGTCACAAGCCTTGATCAATCCTGCTTGCCTGATCACTTCCACTTGGTATTGGGGCTTCTCAAAATCTCCGAGAGTTTGTAGCATGTGCCAAAGTTCCGCGGCGTGACCAACTCCTAGATCAACGTAGTTGAACTCTTCCTCCATCTGTCACAAGAGTGCTTTACGTAAGAACTCGGAATTTTTAAATTGTGACAAGGTAAGGGAAAATTTCAGCAAGAGACAAGAAAAGAGAGAAGGGGATAAGTCGAGATGTCATTTCTTGTCTTCACAAATTTTTAGCTTTAGAAAATAGGTTTTATCCTCACTACGACCATTCTAGCTTAGGGTTGAGCCTACAGTCAAGTATGGCTCTGATACCACCTCTGTCGGGACCCCGAATTTGCAAATCCGACCCTCTCAGGTATTCGGCACTAGTCCAGAACGCGCTAGTGCACACAGTCTTAACATCGGTATATATCACAATCATACCAAACGATACTATCAAAGTACTTTATTTAAATAATCAAAGGGTTACTCGACCTTATGGCCAAGTTACAAATATATGCCTTGCAAGGCGAAACTTATTAAAAGAGAAATAGCAAAGAATGAAAATCAAATAAACTTAGTGGCGCCATCCAAAGATACCACAGTGCAACCGATCGGGCTCGCATCCCTAAGTAGACGGGTCCTCTTGGAGTTCCTCCTCCAAAGTGGCGTAATCTCCTCTTCAACTGGTATTGTGTTGAGGCAAGGGTGAGTACTTGGTACTCAAAGCAAGTCATGCACTGAATGCAAGCTAATATACTATATGCATGGCTTAGTACAAAGGAATAGCTCAGGTATATTTGCAAAGAAATGACTTTTGACAAGTAATATAAGTAGATTCGAAAGCGAGAAATAAGTAAAGCATAAATAACTTTTCAAGAAGTTTAACAAACATTTTTCCCATCCTAAACCATATTTCCATCATCTTCCTTGTTAAACCAACCCATCTTTTCAAAACCAAGTTATTTTCGTAAAGTCTAACCCTTGACTGTAATTCCCGAGCAATGTCGATGCAGTGGACTCGGCTATTCAAATAGATTCTACACTCTGCAGAGGTTATGCACTTTACCCACAAGATACAATCCACTCACCACGTCGGTAGTGAATCGCCATACAAGAGTATGCGAATGAGCGATCATAACAAAGCCTTTCGAAGCCTCAAACAACACAGGTGGTCCTCTCCTGCTCAGGTTTCTACACCATCCCTTCCCTTAGCCAAGGCGAAGTATGGGACCAACACACCGTTAGATGGGTACCTGGCCACACCCACGATACGCTCCCCCGCATACAATCACACAAAAGGTGTAATCGACACCCTGAGGCTCCACAAGTGAGTCCTTAGCGACTTAGTCAACTAGGGCCGCCCCATTCCAGCCATGTGGTTGCAAGTATGACCCAGTTCAAAGGCTTGCAAGGTTAAGTCCTTAGAGTGACCAGGGCAAGACTACCCAAAACCAAATCAACATCCCCAATGCCACAATCGGCCCACTGATTACTCTTGCCACATGCCCCACCGAAATCTGTTTATCAAACCCCAGTTGATTACCATGCACCACGTGCCATCAACTTCACATGATACTTTTCCAAAACAGGTTCAATATATCATTAAGTCCATATTAGCATTTGGTTGTCCAAAATCATGTCATGAGCACGAGTGTGTCTAAGCAAAGATACTACAACGATCTAAACCCATGTTGGCGATTTAATAATGTCCAACTAGTAATCCACAACTAGGGTGACAAGGGATCATGGCACATACTTAAGTAATCAAGGTGTCATATAGCAAATTGGTATTTATCTACCCCCCATGTTTAAACAAAGTATCTTTCTAATTGAACTAGCATGCAATAGTTTAAATCAAAATAGATTTCGAAATAGGATCAACATGGTCAAAGCACAACTTGCCTTCAAAAAGCACTTGCTCTTGGTCTTGAGTTGGATCCTGAGTCAACACTTCTCCTTCGAATCCTTCCGGCACTTCAACGTCTACTCGTAAAGCGTGCAAATAGCAAATACACAAATAAACACTATGCAAAAAGATCCCAAAACTCCAAATAAAATCCATAAACAGAGAGAACATAATTTTCTGGATTTTTAGAAACTGGAATAAATCAAATTTGGAGTTAAAACGTTAAAAAGTTATGATTATTTAAAGTTTAAATAATCAATTAAATAATTTTACAGAGAAAAACTTTAGTCCAAAAATTAAATAAAATTTATATTTAGGTAGATCTTAATTTTATACAAATTTAGAAATTTGAATCGCTCAAATCGGAGTTGAAACGCAAAAGTTATAAGCGTTTGAAGTTTGAATCTAAATTTGAAATCATTATTCGAATTAACAAATCATTTTCTTTTTCGGAAATTAATTATTGCGTCAGCATGGACACGTGGCAGCTCCTGATTGGCCTGCTGACGTCAGCCGGTTCATGGGCTTGGTCCACGCTCGGCTCGGGTCCACGGTGGACTCGGTCCACGACTCCACGTGAGACTGACATGTGGGCCCACTCGGGTGACGTCATCGCTGACGTCAGCGCTTGGCTGGGTTAGCCACTGACATGCGGGCCCTCTGACACGCGGGCCCCGCGTGTCAGCGTCACACGCACGCGCGCGTGGACGGCGCTGACCGCGTCGGTCCAACTTCCCGACACGTGGCGCAATCTCGTCCGTTGGTTTGAAAATCAACGGCGCGGATTGGATCCAGGGTTTAATACGTTGAAACTACTCGATGCTCGTGGGCCGTTCGATCTAGATCGGACGGTCCAGATCTAATCCTATAATCGCACTGCTACGGCACGTGGCGATTGTGAGCCGTTGGATCTTGATCCAACGGTCCAGATCTAATCGGGTTTGGAACACGTGAACTCACCTCAACCGTCCGATCTGGATCCGACGGTGCGTGAGCTTCGCGAGGGTCGATGGCTTCGTGGTGGCGCACGGCCGCCGGAGTTGAAGACGACGACGAGCCCAACGGGCGTTCGGGTTGCTCCGGCGAGATGAAGGGTCCTTCGGTGCGCCTCGTCGCGGTGAGTCCGGATTCGAGGTCAACGGCCAGGGACGGCGACGGCGGCGAACGGCAAAGACCGTGGCGGAGCAGCGCAACTACGGCGAGCTCAAGACGGCTAAACGGGCGGCGACTTAGCCTCGGTGAAGTAGAGAAGGGAGGGCGCGGGATCACGGCGGTCTCGGGTATGCCCCGGGCATTAAATAGCCTCGGCGTCCGTGCAGAAAACGGAAACCTAACTTGCTACGGCGGCGGCGCGGCGGCGGAGTCCAGCTCGGTCACGGGAAGACGACGAAATCGTGGCCGTCCACGTGTCGCGATCAACGGCCACGATCGCACGGCGCGATCGGGTCCGGTCCGGACACGGCTCGGGTCGGCTCGGCGGATCTCACCGCTGGATCTTGATCCAACGGTCGGATCGCTTAGGGTTGGGAGCCGGTTTGGTTGAACTAACTGGCTCGGTCGGACTCGAGTCCGACTCGGTCGGATGAAACGATTTGACCCGAGTTGGATTTTCCAGCGATTTAATATTTAAAATAATTCCCAGTAATTCATTTAATTCATTAAAAATAGCAAATGACTCAGAAAAATTCCAAAAAAATTCTGGAAAATATTTTGGATCATTTTGGACTCAAATAAAATATTTCCAACAAAATTTTATTTGCAAAATTAAATTCTTTAATTATTTCAAAATGGAATAAATTCAAATAAATTCCAAATAAATCCAAATAAATTCCAGAAAATTCCAAAAATTCACCAAAGTGCCAAATCACACATGAATTTAAGAAAAGCAAAATTTTGGGATGTTACAACGCGGAGCAGACTCTTGAGATGGAGAGGATGCGAAATTGGGAGTACTCGCATCGCAGAGCTATGGTAGAGCAGCAGTGGCGTGAGCAGGATGAGGAGAAGCGCAAGAAACATCACGAAGAAATGCGTGCAAAGAGGGAGGCCGAACGGCAGCGCCTGGCAGTCGAGCGGGAGGTGAGCGTGAGAGGAAGCACGAGAGGGCGGCAGGCACTGATGGGTTGCGCAATGGGAAATATCCCCGGTGCACTCAGTAGTGTAACAGAAGGGCCGTTGTTGTTTCGTGCTACCGCTTTTAGTTTTAAGCCGTAATAAAGAGTGTGGCCTACCTTATTTTTGTCACTAACATCTTATTTGTGAATCGATTTCTCTCGTATCTCCCTCTCTCACCCTCGTTAGGGTTATTGCACTAGTACATTTTAGATGCAAAGAAAAATGTAAATTAAATATTTTTCCATAATATGTAGTCCATATATCAAATGCCAAATCTCATCCATTCTTACAAAAAAAATACCTTCCAACACGATATGTTACGGGCTGACAAAAATGCTTAAGCGTTATGGTTTGTTCCCAACTATAATACTTAGGGTTATTGCGCTAGTACATTTTACATGCAGAGAAAGGTGTAAATGAAATATTTTTCTAGAATATGGTAGTACATACACTAAACATCAAATTTGGCACATTCTTTCAAAAAAAAACATTCAAACATGATATTTTACAGGCTGCCGAAAAGGCTTAAGCGTTATCGTTTTTCGTCGACTATAATAGTTAGGGTTATTGCGCTACTACAACTTAGCTCCAGAGTAAGGTGTAAATAAATTTATTTTTCAGAACATGCTAGTCCATATATCAAAGAGCAAATCTGCCCCATTCTTCCAAACAAATTCATTCGGACAAGATATCTTAAGGGCTGCCGAAAAAGCTTCGTCGTTTCATGAAAGCGAGGCTTCTTATAGCCATTTGGTTTTCCCAACTGGGTTAATTCATATATATTTTTGCAAAAATAGGACATTTAAGAACCTAAGAACAAGTGATATTTATTTCACGATTTCTGGAGCCGTGGTTTATATAGTTTCTTCATAATACATAAAAGGGTTTTCACCTAAACATGATTTCAACTATTTAAATTTGCATGGAACATAGTACTTTTTGTGATATATTCTGAATCCTTATCCCTTAATAAAAATTTACAATTTGTTTCTTAATTTTTGGAGCCATGGTTTACATAGTTTCTTCATAATCCACAAATCCGAATTTATCGTGACTTGGACATCGTATACTACACAATCATCAAAATTAAATTTGTTTTTTTGCATATTTATAATCCACATGATTTTACATAAATATATAAAGTTGTCTCATTTGAATCATTTTTTATTGCCCTTTACTGCCGACCGGTAAAAAAAACTGAGACCCAGCGGACTGGATCCGAGGGACCTGGCCGAAAAAATTTTAAAAAAATTATTTCGCGGAATGGATCCGCTGGATACTACTGTATAATGGCTATTTCTGTTTTTTTATTCGTCGCGCGTCTATTTTTGCAAAAAAAATGATGAAAATGGCCAGAACAGTAATCGTCGTGCGGCTATTTTCGCAAAAAAAAAACGATGAACAGCGCCAGAACAGTAAAAAATTCTCGTGGCCTCGCCACACCATTGGCTCCCGGCCCTCAGCCCGCAACACCTCACCATGGCTCGCTGCATCCTTGCTGTTGCTGATGAGTCGACGCGGTGCCTCGCTCAACTCCCCACGTCCTTGCCGACAAAGCGGTTGCGCCTTCTCTGTTTTTTTTCTTTTTCGGTCGCGCTATGATTTTTCAGGTTCTACTTTGCAGATCTTTAAATCTCAGATCTAAAACTTATAGATTAAAATAAAGTGAATTAAGTTTATATTTTTATTCTAAAATATAAACACGATGACTCATCTAAACACTCTTAATATACCTATAGTTCCAGCTTCACGAATCTGATGGAGCTAGGAATAGCCAAATTCACGAATCTGATGGAGCTGAAACTCTGCCAAATAGAACCTTAATTCTTGCGCCGCCGCCTTCTATTTCAAATTTGGGCCGCTACACACGGAACCCCTCTCCTCTCTTTTTCTACAACCCTCCTTTCCTTCTTTTTTTTCCGTGTGGCTCATCTCAAACAAGGACAGAACTCCCCTTCAAATAACCGTTTGATCCTAATTTCTTATTTTTAATTAAATACATGCATGCATATCTACCTGTTCTAATTACAAATAGCCTAATACATGCACGCATACAGACCACCTGCCACTCTCGCATGAATTGCTCATCTGCATGGCCCACTAACCGCTACACCGTGTCATCCATCTGCGTAGACATCTACGGGTCCCGTCTCGCTACACCTACGTCCTTCGCGTGCTGCGCATCCTGCACCCACGACCTCGCGTGCCCCTGTACCTCTGTAACATTGCGTGCTGCGCTTGCACCTGCGACCTTGTTGCAACTCATGTCACAAATAAAAAACCAACGACACACGGTACCTTTTTTCACAAAATAAATTATTTCGTAATGAATATTGTTGATCCCAAATATCATCACACACTCATAAATATTACTGTTAAATTAATTATCACATAAATATTTTGCAACAAGAATTAACACTTTTATGACCATCGATCGGATGCATGCTCATTTATTCACGAGAGGAAGATCATGCACAACCTTCGCCATTACACCGTCCCTCTGCAGCGCTACATCGCCACGATGGATCTTCAGGTAGCCCGAATTTAGACCCCATTTGGCAACTTGGAATCGGACCGTTTCTACTAGAATCTGGGAGAAACCCAACCAAACAGGTTAAAGATTGGAACGATTCTCGTCGGAACGTTTCCTTTTTTCCCATGCCGGGGCCGAATCACTCTCAACCCTGTTCCACCCCGATTCACATAATCCAGATAGCTAGCCAAACGGTTTCCAGACAGTGATTCTGATTCTACCTGAAACGTTTATACCATGTGAAATCATGTGCTGAAAAATTGGTTTAGAATTGAATTTGCAAAATGTGTTTATGCATGTGTTTGACAGATTCACAAGAAACAGCGTGTCTATTTTGCGTCGGACCAAAGTTCCAAGAAACAGTAAGTTTTCACTCTTACGCTGGACCATTGCGCCAGACCAAACTTTAGTCCACCGTGAATGAGCTTTTGAGGCCTGATTTCGCATCTACGCCGGACCAAAGTTTTGGTTCGTTGTGAACGCACCTTTTTTGAATACTTGTGCTGGACCAAATCTGTTGAAAAACAGTAAGTCTCTATGTTACGCCGGACAATGCACGCCGGACCAAATTTTTGGTCCGTCGTGAACGCATTTTTGAACGTCGCCTTTGCATGTACGCCGGACCAAAAGTTTTGTCCGTCGTGATTTGCGCCGGAGCGATGTTTGGTCCAGCGTGATTGGATTTTTCTAGGGTTTTTGCCCTGTGTGAGCCGGACCATTGTTTGGTCCGACGTGAATGGTTTTTTGCTCGGGGTTGATTTTTTGTGATTTTGAAAATTGTTTGGTTATTGATCTATGGTTATGAAATTTGTTTGAATTTCATAATGCATGTTTTGAACTTATGCAATGCTCATGTGAGTATTTGCATGGACTAATGTTGAGTCAAGTCACGGACTTGTGCTCGGAATCGTTTTGTGGTTTGTTCGTGTGCAGGTGTTGCTCGAGGGCGAACGTGGTTGATGACAGGACCGGAACTAGGTTCATGGAAGAACTGAGGTTCGAGACTAGATTCAGGGAGGAATCGAGGTCTTGGTGGTCAAGGATGTCATGCGGGACGTTCGGGCTAGAGGACGGTGCTCATGAAGAATGGTTAGTCACGTGAGTATGGCATGGTGGTCGTACACGTGCAAGAGTTGTTAGTCACGTGAGTATGGCTGGGTTGCCATACGCATGCAAGAGCTGTATTTGGCAAGGTTGGGCCAAGTGGAGTTGTGTTGAATACATACTCCTTCTAGGATTAGGAGTGGGAGTCCTTCTCGGATTAGGAGTAGGAATTGTATTCAGGACTCTATGTGTTTGCTCTGTATAAATAGAGGGAGGCGCCTCCTATTTATGCAATCTAGACATTGAGAGCTTAGAGCTTTGTTTTAGGGTTTGTACTCTTTTAATGGTAGTACTTTAGACAAAAGAAATAAAAATCAATTCTTTCAGATCCTTGCTTGCTACAGTAACCATGTTGCTACAGTGTTTCCTGTTTTGGTTCTTGTTTGAATGCTTGTTCTAATTCTAGATTTGTTTTTGTTCCTAGAGTTTCATCTTGAATTGATCCATCAAAAACCTTTCTAGGGTATTGATTTAGGGTTCCTCAAAGTTTAGTTAATTAATCTTTTGTCGTTCTTATTTAATCTTGAAGTTTTGGTTAGATTAATTCGTCATCTTCTGTTATAGCAAGCTTGCGAGGTTCATAACTTTTGATCCATAAGGCCGATCGAGCTGATTCTTTTTTGGTTCGATTCATATTAGAATCTAGTTTCCTGTGTCCAAATTTTAGGTCGATCTGACAGTTGGATCTCCAGAAATTCATGTTTTACCGAACATCTATCAATCTATTTTTGTCGAATACGAGGCAATTATTTTGTTCCGTTTTGAGGTGAATTTTTAATAGATCAAAACTTTGGTTTTAGCTTCCGCACAATCATTCACCCCCCTCTGATTGCTATATTCGTATACTTTGATCCTACATACCAATGATTGTAACATGACTATGTTTATGAATAATAATATGATTATTGGTCTAATGAATGTATGTCATTATATTGATCAGTAAGTATGTGACTTGTTTATGAAACTCTCTACTCATTGATATAATTTTGTAAGTATCTTTGATCGGATATCATCATAGTGGACAACGATGAATTGATCAGCACATGTACTGATCGATGATCATGTTTCATAGATCATAGGATACGGAGATATCATCAATACATTGTGAACGCTTTTTGGAGAACATGTGTTAGATGAACCCGCAATGGGACACTGCGAGAATGTTGCATTCTTATATGTCACCAGTGTATCTCATACATAGTAGATGTATGATCCTTAGACCTGAGATTGTCACATTCCCTACATATGTAATAGTTTACCTTAGGGTTACCAAACACTATTTTCTAACCGGATAGTTATAAAGGTAGCTTTCATGTTTACTATGAAATATGCAGAGGGAAGTGAGCAGTCAAGATGGAATTTGCCACTCCAATGTAACGGAGATATATATCTAGGCCACTCGTGTGATATGATTAAGGAAGTGCATGGCCATGCCGTGATTCAGAAGTCAATCACAACTTATTAATATATCACGGATACTAGAGATGGATTGAACTGTCAAAGGATGACATGCTTCTCGCCTTGAGTTCTATCTTCATATAGTTTGGCAAAGGGATTATTACATCATTACTTTAATCATATGCGTTTGGGAGTTGGCATGCTCTGCAAGGAGCCGCTACCGCTTATTGGATTAGAAAAGGGTTTTTCGAATCTATGTCCAAATGCGCATGAACCTACAGGGTCACACACTTAGCAGTGGGACGACATTAGTCGGATTGGATCCGTAATTAATGGACCTCGTGGGCTTAGCGCGTAGATGGGCCCTGACTACCTAGGGTTTCACCTCGTGGCTATATAAGGAGGGGAGGAGGCTAGACGCAAAACACACTTTCGTGCGGTTTAGAGGTGTTTCGCCAGAAACCCTAGCCACCTCCTCTCGTTGCCCCTGCCGAGCGACCCGGTGCTTGCACACCGACGCACGACGTTCCATCCCTGAACGTGTAGACTGCTATGGTGATGCTGCTGCTACTGCGGCGTGGAGAGGATGATCCACGCCGAGAATGATCCAGTACAATGACGTGCGAAAGATTATACAACTGCGCGTCTAGTGGTAATAGATCTATGATCCCCTTCTTGCGAGTAGCTTTTCTGGTTTGCGGTAGAAATTTTAATTTGTGCTAGAGTAGCATACCGCGTTCCTCAACAGAGAATACGTGTGACGCAGACGCAGAGCAAACAGGCAAGCACCCCCTTTGAATATATTGAACCTATATTTGCAAATTTACTTTGTTTTCTTCCAAACTATTACGCATGCATAAGTAAGAGGTACAAATATTTAAATTGTGGGAAATGGTAGTTAGATCCGAATCTGGATGGTTTATCTCGATTGCGATATTGTAATGCGAGCCTTGTTTAACCTTAAGATAAGATTAGGCGCAATATTAAGTGTCATTTGGGAATATAGGTCTAATTGTTGCATACGCTTAGCCCAGCATTAGACTGATTGAATATTGATCGGTGGACTCAGTCAATCAAAACCTTCATGAACTATTATTGGAATTTCTTAACTGGTGATTTAATGAAAAAAGGTTATGTTGGTAAAAAGGTGAAAAAGGAAAGGTGAAAGGTGATTTTATGCCGGACGGATGATGGGAGGTCTCGTCTGTGCAATCCTAAGGACTGAACTTAATGCTTTTAACTGAGTCTTTTCGCACAACCACATGTGCTAGTATGGGATAGCCTGAACCCAGTACAGGAGTTGGGATTTGGTCTTGCGCCGTGGTAGGTCAAAGTAGTTGGATAGTCACCGACGTACTGGTGTTGTTCAGAATACTCCCTCACCTCGCGCAGGTGTTGGAAACTTTCGTTACAACGGTGGATGCTTTGATGTGGGTAAAAGGCACAATGAAGCGCTAGCCATCATCGGATCCATGTGGGTGAAGCGGGTTTGGAGTTTTGGTGCCTAACTGCAAGTATTTGCGGCACTCTCGCCCGGCCCGGGGGTACACTGTCTGTGTGTGTGAAGCCCTCACCCATAGCAAAGGGCGCACATCACCGGGGCTGACACAGGACTGAAAATCGACAATTGGAAAAGTTTCGTCACGATCTAGCAAAACGGGTACTGCATGTATCGCGTGGCATGGTTGACATGATTGCTAGAATGTGTCATGTGGGTAAAGTGTGCATTCTCTGTAGAGATTAATTAAACTAATCGATTAGCCGTGCTCACGGTCACGAGCAACTTAGGTATTTGCTGTCAAGTATAGCATTTTGGTTTTGTTTTAGGAAAATGATTCGGAAACGGTAGATCTTGCAAAGGTTGGGTTGGATTAAGCGTGATGTTGAGTCGTTGGGCTCAAGGAGCTATTGGAATGGTGAATTCAATCATCTGTGGTAATGATTCTTGATGTCAATTGATGGTTAAGTTGGATTTGTTGGAGGAAATTGAATATGGTATGAAATGTACAAATATGTATTGAATTACTTTCATTTACTAAATGCTTTGTGAACTGTGCAGCATTTCAAATCTATTAGTCTATTGCAAATAAATTCTGCTTCACGCAAATCTGAACTAGAACAGCAATCATCTTCGTTGATTAGACTGCATTATTAACATACATGCAAACAATAAAGTCTTGCGAGTACATACATGTACTCATCGTTTGCTCTAAAAATCTGCATGAGGAGCAGAAGATGCAGGAGAAGACAGAGATGATTAGGAATTCAGCGATCCAGACGCGGGTGGTGCGTTTGACGGCTAGCGGAGTGACATGCTCACCGGTTGCCTGTGGGAATGGAGGCACACCGTGGCCGCTTTGCTTTGTTTCTCTTATGTTCTTCTCTTTAGTTTACTTTAAGCCAGACGGCCTTTCGTAAACAAGAACAAGTTGTAATATTATCTATCGTTGTAATATATTACTTCTACTCTTAACTCGTGTTTGCATGGAAACGATACTACCTAACATAATATGTGACACTAGCCTACTGATCTAGGGACTAGTGATAATCATATATCTGCGGGAAGCTCGGATTGGAATTAATTGGGTGGCATATGACCTCACGAGTCGAGTGTCGTGCCGACCAAGTGGTCTCAATCTGAGTCGGTCGTGATGCCGTGATCAGTAACTATACTGGTTGCGCAATTAACCAGGCCAGCGCGACAGTAGAGGTGGAATCACTGTATCAGGACCGGAGCCCCCACGACATGTGCTGAAAATTGGCTTAGAATTGAATTTGCAAAATGTATTTATGCATGTGTTTGAAAAATTGACAAGAAACAGTGTGTCTCTTTTGCGCCGGACCAAAGTTCCAAGAAACAGTAAGTTTTCACTCTTACGCCAGACCATTGTGCCGGACCAAACTTTACTCCGCCGTGAATGAGCTTTTGAGGCCTGATTTCGCATCTACGCCGGACCAAAGTTTTGGTCCGTCGTGAACGCACCTTTTTTGAACTTGTGATGGACCAAATTTGTTGAAAAACAATAAGTCTCTATGTTACGCCAGACCATACACGCTGGACCAAATTTTCGATCCGCCGTGAACGCATTTTTGAGCGTCGCCTTTGCATGTACGCCGGACCAAAAGTTATGTCCATCGTGAGTTGCGTCGGACCGATGTTTGGTCCGACGTGAATGGATTTTTCTAGGGTTTTTGCCTTGTGTGCGCCAGACCATTGTTTCGTCCAGTGTGAATGGTTTTGTGCTCGGGGTTGATTTTTTGTGATTTTTAAAATTGTTTGGTGATTGATCTATGGTTATAAAATTTGTTTGAATTTCATAATGCATGTTTTGAATTTATGCAATGCTCGTGTGAGTATTTGCATGAACTAATGTTGAGTCAAGTCGCGGACTTGTGCTCGGAATCGTTTTGTGGTTTGTTCATGTGCAGGTGTTGCTCGAGGGCGAACGTGGTTGATGACAGGACCGAAACTAGGTTCATGGAGGAACTGAGGTTCGAGACTAGATTCAGGGAGGAATCGAGGTCTTGGTGGTCAAGGATGTCATGCGGGACGTTCGGGCTAGAGGACGGTGCTCATGAAGAATGGCTAGTCACGTGAGTATGGCATGGTGGCCGTACGCGTGCAAGAGTTGTTAGTCACGTGAGTATGGCTGGGTTGCCATACGCATGCAAGAGCAGTATTTGGCCAGGTTGGGCCAAGTGGAGTTGTGTTGAATACATACTCCTTCTAGGATTAGGAGTAGGAATTGTATTCTGGACTCTATGTGTTTGCCCTGTATAAATAGGGGGAGGCGCCTCTTGTTTATGCAATCCAGACATTGAGAGCTTAGGGCTTTGTTTTAGGGTTTGTACTCTTTTAATGGGAGTACTTTAGACAAAAGAAATAAAGATCAATTCTTTCAGATTCTTGCGAGCTACAGTAACCTCGTTGCTAAAGGGTGCGTTTGGTTCATGGGATGAGGTTGAACGGGATGGGATGATCCTGTACCATTTGGTTCCATTATTTTGGGTGAATGAGATGGTTCAGCATCTAGGGGGAATATTCCTTAAATTTGTACCACTTGATCCAGGACGGGATGGTTCCATTCAAACAACCAAACACATGGATAGCTTTTTTCTTGAACCATCTCATACATGTACCACTTGGTACAAGCAACCAAACGCACCCAAAGTGTTTCCTGTTTTGGTTCTTGTTTGCATGCTTATTCTAATTCTAGATTGGTTTTTGTTCCTAGAGTTTCATCTTGAATTGATCCATCAAAAACCTTTTTAGGGTATTTGTCAGGGATTGAATATCTGGCAAAAGACCACGGTACCCCCGGGTGATTCTGAAGCCCGCCGATCATACAGTGCCAACAGAGGATGCTCGGGAGTTCGAAACGAGCAGCACACCTCCCGAGCATACATGTCTGTCCCTTCACTCACGACCATTCCTAACGATCACGAGCAAGCATGCTCATAAAAACCATGTCATACCCGAGTGCATGGTCGGTGGACTCGGTCATGCTACGAGGAAGGAAGGCCGCAACCAACCAGCCGAAGATCAAGGGAAATCGTACCCGAAATTTAAATAACGCGCAGATCAAGCGCAGCAGATCACGGATATGGTTGCATAGCGTAAATCCAGGGGGTAGTTACCTTCTATGTATCTCTAGGCATAGTATTTAAACCCCCCTGGTATCTGTAACAAAGGACACGCCCTATATAGAACTCAATACACTGGAGTAGGGCTATTATCTCAGTAGTGAGAGGCCCGAACCAGGATAAACACCGCATCCCTCTTCTCCCGACCTCGCGTCGCTCGGACGATTTCCTCGGTTCGTACGACGGGGCTCTGTTGATCCCCCATTCAACAAGTAAGCTCGACGGGAGCCCGTTCTCCAATCCTCGATAGCTGGCGCCGTCCGTGGGGATGACAGCTTGATTCCCGTACGGATCAGGATCCTCGAGGATGCCGAACTCGGGGGATACTAGGAATCTCTGCGTTTTCGACGACGTTGAAGACGACGACATGTACTACGCCGACGACGGCGTGGCCAATGTGACCGATCCTATTGGTCACACCGAGTCCGGGAGCTCTTCCCCGGACCCTGGAATGCGAGGACAGTTCCTTCGTTCCCCAAAAATTACCCTCGGATACCACGAGGATGACTATGGCGGACTCTACGATGGCCTGGATATACCAGACGACCTTGAGTTCGACCGAGAGACTGCATCTCAAGGGGATACGATGATGTCTCCATCACATTCATCCAACTCTCGTCACGTCAACATGGCTGGGAGCCGTGCCGAGCCCGAGGTACGATCCTCGGACGCTGCTAAGCGCGACCACTATGAGGCGGCCAGACTCCACCTAGAGGCGTCTTTGGGAAAGACCCTTGCGAGCATACGCCGCCAAGCGAAAGAGAAGCGGGTGTCCGGAGAAAGAAACTCTCGCGAGTATCGAACCCTCGATCGCGTCCCAAAACGCCGCCGAAGCTCGCCGCCGCCTGTTCGCCAGAACCGAGAACGGTTGCAGGCCTTGGCGGCAGTCGTACGCGACCTTCGCAGCTTCCCCGAACAAGCGGACCTGGATGCTGTAGGCAAGGTCGTGGCCGAAGATCTGGAGAGGCTTGCTACCGAGCTGAAAGTCCTAGATCCCCCTCACGGCCAGGATACCCGGAGTGTTTCCTGGGACCGCCGCGAACGTACACCCGAGCGTTCGCACAGGGGTGAATCTCGGAGCCATGCTCGGAGATCGCCCCAGGCCGCTAACCTGGTCCGAGAGAGGCCTCGGAATAGCTCCCGAGCAACCTCGGGACGACATACCTACAACCGTCTAGATTACGAGCGTTCCAAACGCTCCACGACCGAACGGTCGTCGGCACGACCTCCGCGCGAAGTCTTCTCTCGACTTGGCCCATGCACGGGACGTTGGACGGGGGGCACACGCAGAGACCATTATGGTCGAGGATTTCATCGTGAAACTCCCAGCTTCGGCTGCCAGGCTTTCACGAGCTCTCTTCAGAATGTCACTTGGCTAAGCAGGTTCAAGCCCAGCCACATCGAGAGATTCAACGGGACCCAGAACCCGGACGAGTTCCTCTCGATATATACCACTACCATCCTGGCCGCCGGGGGCGATGAAGGGGTGATGGCGAATTATCTGCTAACGGTCTTAGACGGAGCTGCTCGTACATGTCTCTTCAACCAAAAGGAAGGGTCCATACGATCTTCGGTGTAGCTCAGCGCCGCGCTCTGAGCAAATTTCCAGAGCTGTTACATTCGCCCGGGAAAGGAGCGCGACCTTGAGCGCTTGATTCAGACGGATGGGGAAACCCTGCGATAGTTCGTCCAGAGATTCATCCAAGTCCGAAACTCGATCCCGAACATATCGGACGAGGCTGTTGTCTGGGATTTCAAGTTCGGGGTGCGAGATGTGCGCTTCACGCAGGATCTGGAGATCCATCCGGATCTAACGGCAAACGAGCTCTTCCGAATGGCCGATCGATATGCCAACGCAGATGAGGCCGTCCAGTGGAAGAAAATGCTGGATGAAGGGAAGCTACCGCCTCAGCCCGGGCTAGAAACCTCCGCCAGCAAAAAGGGCTCGAACTCCGTGGATAAGAAGATCAAGAAGAAGAAGAAAACAGCCCCACCGGCATGGTTGCCGCATGAGAGAACAAAGAACAGCCCGAACAACCCGGCAGCGATCCGGGGGTTTAACGCTCGGGGAAGAGGCCAGCCACATAGGCCCCGCAATCGAGGCGACCAAGTGAATCAACGGGGCGGCCTCTACTGTCCGCTTCACCAGGCACACGGGCATGACCTACGGAATTGCCGAACGTGGACCTACCGCCTGGAGTAGTTTTACAACGGCAGGGGTCCCATGCCATCGCTCCCAGAGCAGGGCGAGAATGGCAAAGGCAAACAGCCCGCCGAAGAAAACGAAGATGACATGGAATATCAAGAACCCCAGAAGCACATTACGATTATCTTCGGGGGCTCCTCCGCCTACAAATCCCGCCGAGATTTAAAGGACGCTGCGAGGGAAGTACACCATGTCGACCAAGGTAAGCCTCCAGTGCAGCAACTCAAATGGTCCGAGCTGTCCCTCACTTTCTCCAAGGACGACTGTCCCCTTGGAATGACCAAACCACAGAAGCTTCCGTTGGTCGTGAGCCCCACCATCACCAACACTGTCGTTGGTCGGGTCCTTATAGACTCCGGGAGCTCCTTGGACCTGATCTCAGCTAAGGTTTTGGACGAGATGCAGATTCCTCGCTCCAAGATCAAAAGTATAGCTGTACCCTTCTTCGGGATAGTCCCGGGCACCTCGATCAAGCCTTTGGGCCAGGTTGTTCTGCCCGTGACCTTCGGCGGCCCGAGTAACTTCAGAACGGAGCGAATCACCTTCGAGGTGGTAGACTTTGAATCGGTCTACAACGCCATCCTTGGCAGGCCGGCTTTGGCCAAGTTCATGGCCGCCTCGCATCACGCATATCAGTGCCTGAAGGTTCCCGGGCCAAACGGGGTCATAACCGTGAAGGGGAACCACAAGTCCACGCTGAATTGCGACGAAAGGGCGTTGGATATGGTCGGGCAGTTACCCACTTGCGGTCCGACCAAGAGCCGAAGCACTCCCGGCCTAAACTTGCCCTCCAACCTGGAGGAGAGACCAAGGCTGTTCCGCTCAACGAATCGGAATCCGCCAAGGTCGTACATTTGGGATCTTCCTTAGATCCCAAATAGGAACTCGAGCTCATCACCTTCCTCCGAGCAAGCTCGGATGCATTCGCCTGGGAACCATCCGACATGCCCGGGGTCCCTAGGGAGGTGATCGAGCACAGGCTAGCAGTTCGGCCTGACAAAAAGCCAGTGCGACAAAAACTTAGACGCTTTTCCCCGGAAAAACAGGCGATCATCTGGGAGGAGCTCGACAAACTCCTAAAGGCTGGCTTCATTAGGGAGGTCGAACACTCTGAATGGCTAGTCAATCCGGTCTTGGTCAGAAAGAACGGGGGCAAGTGGCGCATGTGCGTCGATCACACGGGCCTAAACGCGGCGTGCCCGAAGGACAACTACCCGCTGCCTCGCATAGACCAATTGGTCAACGCAACGGCGGGATCGCAAACCATGAGCTTCCTAGACGCTTATTCGGGCTATCATCAGATTAGCCTGTCGCGCGAGGACGAAGAAAAAACCTCCTTCATCAACCCATTCGGTACTTTCTGCTATACGACCATGTCTTTCGGTCTAAGAAATGCGGGAGCAACCTTTTAGCGCCTCATGCAGAAAACCTTCGCAGACCAAGTGGGTCAAAACTTGGAGGTCTATGTTGACGACATAGTGGTAAAAAACAAGAGCGTCTCGGGTCACGTTGCTGATTTGGAAGAAATATTTTGTAACCTCAATAAGCATCAAATAAAGTTAAATCCAGAGAAATGCGTGTTCGGTGTGAAAGCTGGCAAGGTGCTCGGCTACATGGTCGGACCACAAGGCGTTGGGGCAAACCCAGAGAAAATCGAAGCCATTGAGAATATGAGGCCGCCCACATGCGTAAAGGAAGTGCAAGCTCTGACTAGGCGAATGGCTGCTTTAAGCCGGTTCATTTCCCGGCTGGGGGAGCGAGGACTACCTTTCTTTAAAGCCCTCCGCAAGCACGATGGCTTTACATGGACGGAGGAAGCTAATCACTCTTTTAAAGAGCTGAAACAGTACATTTCCAAACCACCCATCCTCGCCACACCTGCAACGGGGGAAGGACTGCTACTATACCTAGCGGCAACCCCACAGGCTGTAAGTGCAGTACTAACGGTGGAGAGGGATGGTGTCCAACGACCCATCTATTATGTCAGCGAAGTACTGCACGGACCAAAGGAGCGTTATCCTGAAGTTCAAAAGCTCCTGTATTCGTTGCTGATGGCTTCCAGGAAGTTATGGCACTACTTCCAAGCCCACAGGATCATGATACCAACCAATTTCCCGCTCAGAGAAATCCTGAAAAACCAGGACGCCAGTGGTCGTATAGCCAAGTGGGCCATGGAGCTCGCGGAATTCGAAATAATATTTTCAGCCCGCACGGCGATCAAATCACAAGTTCTGGCTGACTTCGTGGCAGAATGGTCGGCTCCAGCACCACCAGCCAGCGAAACCACCGGATCAAGGGAAAACCGTTGGACCTTGTATTTCGACGGATCCCGAGCATACGAGCGCTCGGGGGCTGGCGTCGTTTTGGTCTCCCCGGATGGAGAACAACTCCAGTACGCCATCCAACTACATTTCACCGCGACCAACAACGCGGCGGAATACGAAGGTCTCTTGGCCGGACTTCGAGCGTGTAAATCGTTAGGAGTCCAACGGCTCACTGTGATGGGCGATTCACAGTTGGTCGTGAACCAGGTCAACAAGGAGTATCAGTGTTCCGATACCTCAATGGCGCTTTACCTGGCCGAAGTAAGGAAGATGGAGAAATACTTCAGGAATTTAGAAGTAATCTACATCCCCAGGAAGGACAATTCCCTGGCCGACCAAATGTCTAAGGTCGGTTCCTCTCAAACTACCACTCTGGCGGGGGTGCTCGTCGAGCACCTATACAAGCCCTCCATTCCCTCTGAAGAGGAGGCATCAGAGGCCGACGGTAGGGTCTCCTTCCTCGAGCAAAGTGCAAGTTGGATGATGCCATTCGTCCAATACCTTGCACATGGGACATTGCCCGAGGAAGAAGCCGAGCGTTCCCGGCTAACAAGGCGATCTTCTCAGTACAAACTGATTGAAGGCGACCTATACCGAAAAGGCGCATTAGGAATCCTTTCCAAATGCGTCTCTCAGGAGGAAGGCCAGTACCTTCTTCGTGACATCCATGAAGGAATGTGCGGAGCTCACTCGTCGTTCAGAACGCTTGTAAGCAAGGCCTTCCGATTGGGATACTACTGGCCTACGGCCTTGGCGGATGCACGGTCGATCGTAACGACCTGTCGAGCATGCCAGTTTCATGCTCGCAAAGTCCGTCAACCAGCCTATGCCCTGCAAACCATACCACTCTCGTGGCCGTTCTCGACCTGGGGACTCGACATCCTTGGACCTTTCCACCGGGGTCAGAAAGGCTGCAAGTACTTGCTCGTGGCCATCGACACTTTCACCAAGTGGATAGAGACCGAGCCCGTATCAACCATCTCGGCCTAGGCGGCCAAGAGGTTCCTCCGCAGCAATGTGATAACTCGGTTCGGGATACCCAACCGTCTCATCACAGACAATGGGACCCAATTCACCAGTGAATTGTTCCAAAGTTACTGCGAGGAGGTCGGGACCAAGGTCTGTTTCGCCTTTGTGGCACATCCACAGAGCAACGGAGCAGCCAAACGAGCAAATGGACAGTTAGTTCAGGACATAAAAAAGAGGGTTTTCGAGAGCCTCAACCAGCATAGACAGCAGTGGGTGGATGAGCTTCCCACCGTTCTTTGGTCCGTCCGCACCACGACAAGTCGGGCCACAGGCGAAACGCCTTTCCAACTCGTCTATGGTGCGGAAGCCATTTTGCCTGCCGAAATTGTGCTGGGTTCCCCAAGGGTGCAACTGATCGATTCCATCGATCAGGAGGTTGAGCGCCTCATCGACCTGGACCTCGTCGAAGCAACACGCGAACGGGCGCTGCTCCGGTCTGCGGTTTACCTACAAGCCCTTCGTAGGCACGCAGCCAAGTCAGTCCGACCAAGGGCCCTGCAAGTTGGTGACATGGTCTTACGAAGAGTTCAAGACCTGTCAAAAGCCAATAAGCTGACCCCGAGGTGGGAGGGACCCTACACGGTCGTGTCCACAGCACGCCCGGGGGCTGTTCACCTCGCGATGGAAGACGGTCGGGAGCTCGCCAACACCTGGAACATCGACCAACTACGTAAATTCTACGTTTAGACGCATATCTCTATCTCACACCCTTTGCGTTTCTTTCGATAAGATATTTTCTTTTTTCCTTCTGACTTTGTCCTCGCTTTATCAAACGAGCATCGTCGACTACCGGCACCGCAAGCGAGCTTAACCAACAAATATGTACGCACCATTCCCCTTGGGCACCGGCCGGATACTCGCCCATCCGATCACTTTCCACAGTAGCTCTTCGCTGTATATGTGGTCGATCGCGAGCATCCCCTAAAGCCCGGTACAACACCTACTCGGGTATGGTGACTCTACGTATGGTCGACCTAAGCCCGTCTGCTCTACGCACGTAACAATGCTCGCGCGCATCTCTTTCTCGACTCAAGCGACCTTTTCGATCGTTCAAAAACGCGTTACACTCAAAGATTCCCACAGCTCTCCCATGAACAAACTCGTGCTCGCAACATTAGAGGCACGACCTTTATCTATGGCGGGGGCACCATGCGATTGGGACGTTCCATCCTTTTTTTCGAGCTTTTTGACTAGGGATTCTTTGCCCATATTATTTTTCTTACCTGGTTGCTCGTGTTCGTATTATCTGCCCCTGTGCAGGGACCTGATCTTTTCTCTGCAGGACCGATTTCGAGCAGGCACGCATCAAGAGCAAAGTCGGCAAGGCGCAACATTCATAATTTTGCTCATTAAACCAAAAGATTGTTTTTTACAGGTTTTCACGAGCTAAAGGAAAAAGAACGCAATCTAAAAAAAAGGCTAAGTCCTACGCTCGGCCTGGAGGGCAACAAGCTCCTCCTTAAGGGAGTCGACCTCTGCCTCCAGGTCCAAAACCTTCCGCCGGGCCGCGCAACCTTCGGCCGCGCTTTCCCGAAGACGCTGCGCCTCTTTGAGCTGGGCCTCCTCGCGCTCCCGAGCTCGCTGAATATCGCGGCGCAAGTCGGGGACCTCCGGCCGTAGCTTCGCCAGCTCCTCCTCAAGCTCGGCACACTTCAGTGTTGAAGTGCTCTTCGCCGTCTCGCTCTGGGAGAGTTGGTCTCGAAGCCCGACGATGAGGCTCCTCGCCGACACCAGCTCCTTCAGGTCGGCCTCGTGCACCTCGGAGACCCGACGCTCAAGATCGGCAATTCTTGGACACATTGCACATTCACACACATTTTCATTCTCAGGGGGAGATTTTTTTTTCTTTTTTGTCAAAGGGGGAGTTTCTCTACCTTCTCACTTTGGTTTTGGTGTTAATCTTTTGGATCTCAAAATCTTTTGTAAAAGAGAATGCCAATGTTCAAATCTAAAGTGGTGTTGCCAATGTTTTC
The DNA here is from genome assembly GCA_036346355.1 of Rhipidocladum racemiflorum. Taxonomy (NCBI): domain Eukaryota; kingdom Viridiplantae; phylum Streptophyta; class Magnoliopsida; order Poales; family Poaceae; genus Rhipidocladum; species Rhipidocladum racemiflorum. The sequence continues at coordinate 33,460,722 of CM070578.1, read as the reverse complement.
ATCAAGGGGGAGATTGTGAAATCATATGATGAAAAATTGGCTTGATCATGTGCTGAAAAATTGGTTAGGATTAATCTTGCAAAATTGCTTGTATGAAGGACCAAACATCCAAAAACAGTGAGTTTCGCATGTATGACGGACCAAATTTTTTGGTCTGTCCTAAACGTGATTTTGATGTTTTTACGCTTGTTCAAGAAATCACGTTTTTCGCATGTATGACAAACCAAATTTTTTGGTCTGTCATACACATGCTTTTGGTGACCTCGTTTTTCCCATGTATGACAAACCAAATTTTTTGGTCTGTCATACACATGCTTTTGGCGAACTCGTTTTTCCCATGTATGACAAACCAAATTTTTTTGTCTGTCATACACATGTTTTTGGCGACCTTGTTTTTCCCATGTATGACAAACCAAATTTGTTGGTCTGTCATACACATGTTTTTGGCGACCTCATTTTTCCCATTTATGACAAACCAAATTTTTTGGTTTGTCATAAACATGTTTTTTGGCAACCTCGTTTTTTCCATTTACGACAGACCAAATTTTTGATCCGTCGCAAACGGGATTTTTGATGCTTGTTTTCGCCATGTATGCCGGACAAATTTTTTGGTCCGCCATGAACTGTTTCTTCTAGGGTTTTGAGACATGTGTGCGCTGGACTGGATTTTGGTCCGTGATGAATGTCTTTTTGCTCAGTTAGGGTTTTGGGCAAATTTGAAATTGAATCTTGATTTGAATTTGAGATTATGAAATTAGTGTGAATTTCATAATGCTTGTTTTGAAGTGGACGTTATGCAATTCTCATGTGAGTAGTTGCATGGATTGACTTTGAGTCAAGTCGTGGACTTGTGCTCGGATTTGTTCTGTGGTTTGTTCATGTGCAGGTATTGCTCGAAGACGAACGTGGTCGATGACGGGACCGGAACTAGATTCATGGAGGAACTGAGGTTCGGAACTAGGTTCAGGGAGGAACTGAGGTCTTGGTGGTCAAGTATGTCATGCGGGACGTTCGGGCTAAGAGAATGGTGCACATGAAGAATGGTGCACATGAAGAATGGTTAGTCACGTGAGTATGGCAGGTGGCCATGCGCGTGCAAAGTGTTAGTCACGTGAGTATGGTAGGGTTGCCATACGCGTGCAAGAGTTGTACTTGGCCAGGTTGGGCCAAGTGGAGTTATGTTGGATACATACTTCTTCTAGGATTAGGAGTGGGAATCCTTCTAGGAGTAGGAATTGTATCCAGGACTCTCTGTGGTTTGCTCCTTTAAATAGGAGGGGTTGTCTCCTGTTGAAGGGCATCAAACAGAGCTGAGCGCATTGATAGCTTAGAGCTTTTGTTTTAGGGCTTGTACTCTTGTGTTTGGAGTACTTTAGACAAGAGAGAAATAAAGATCAAATTCTTCAGATCCTTTGCGTGCTACAGTAACCTCGTGCTACAGTACCCACGAGGTCCTGTTTATCCAAGTTTTTGGGTTTCGTTTTCTCTCTGGTTTTTAGGTTTAGTAGATGGATTTTTCGTCTACTTTGTTTCTTTGAGTTCCTTCATGATTTGATCAATCCAAAACCTCTCTAGGATTTTTTTTTACAGTTCTTCAAAGTTCTGTAGGTTGATTTTTTGTCGTTTCTGTTAAACCTTCAAGTTTACTTTAGATCAATTCTCGTCATCTTCTGTTACAGCAAGCTCGCGAGGTTCATAACTTTTGATCCGTAAGTCCAATCGAGCTGATTCTTTTATAGTTCGATTCGTATTGGAATCTAGTTTCTTGTGTCCAAATGTTAGATCGTTCCGACGGTTGGATCACCAGGAATTTGCGTTTTACCGAACCTCTGTCATTCTGTTTTTGTCGAATACGAGGCAATTATTTGGTTCTGTTTTGGGGTGAACTTTTATTAGATCAAAGATTTGGTTTTAGCTTCCGCACAATCATTCACCCCCCTCTGATTGCTATATTCGTGTCTTTCGATCCTACAAGTGGTATCAGAGCAAGGTCTTTCTAATCTATCTTAACCGGTGATTAGATTAATGGATCGTTATTCGACAAAACCGTGTGTGTTCGATGGTGTTGATTTTCAGTTTTGGAAGGCCAAGATGGAGGCGTTCATCCAGGCGTAGGGCTTAGCAATTTGGGAGAAGGTCTACAAGCCATACGAAGTTCCTGCAAACAACAACGTCAACGACGCCAATCGCGCACATGTTGAAGCAAACAGCAAGGCACGTAACTTGATCATCCAAGGATTGGGAAGGAGTGACTTCGACCGCGTGGTTCATCTTCGATCCGCATATGAGGTATGGAAATCTCTTTGTGATTACCATGAGGGTTCTAACACTGTCAAAAAGGTTCGCCAAGATATTTACAAAAGGGAATACATGCGTTTTGAGATGAAACCTAGTGAATCTGTAGATGACTTCTTTGCACGTTTCAATAAAATTCTTAGCAATCTACGTGCTGTTGGAGTTAGTTACACTGATGCTGCAAATGCTCGACAATTACTTAGTGCTTTGGACATGTCAGTGTGGGAGATGAAAGTAACATCTATACAGGAATCTACTGTCATGAGCACACTTACATTAGATGTTCTTTATTCTAAACTGAAAACTCATGAATTAGATGTTCTTGCTAGGAAAGGGAATGTTAAATCAATTGTTTTGATCTCTAACCCTAACATGTCAAATGCAAATTCTTCTTCTAGCTTTGCCTTGTCTTCCATGTCTTCTTTAACAGATGAGCAACTTGAAGAGTTTCCTGAAGAAGATCTGGCACTACTCTCTTCTCGCTTTAACAAAGATTTGCAGAATGTGAGAATGAGAAAGAGAGGTTGTCCTCCAAGATGCTATGAGTGTGGTGACCTCAACCATATTCGCACAAATTGTCCTAAGCTTGCAGGAAAAACATCAAAGGAGGAGAAGGACAACGACAGAAGGAATGAGAAGAAAAGGTTCTCTTCAAATGATAGGAAGAAGAAGAGCTTCATCAACCGCAAGGTGGTTCACCGAGTTCTTTCCGCTCTTGAACAAGTCAATTTGAGCGATGTGGACTCGGAGAGCAGCGAAGATGATGCAACTCCAAGCAAGCATGATTTGATGGGATTGTGTCTCATGGCAAGCAGCAAGGATAGCTTCACTGAGGACGGCAACGACAGCGACTTCAATGAGGTAGATCCTTCTTATGATGAATTAGCCAATGCTATTGCTCGTCTTGGAAAATTACTTGACAAACGTGATAGAAAAATTAAGAAACATGATATTCTTGTGGAGTCATTGAATGCTGAAATTGCTAGACTTAAGACGTTGATTCCTGATGATGATACTTGTAAATCATGTGAATTAATTTACAATGAGCTCACCTTGCTTAGGAAAGAACATGCTCTTCTGTTGCATCTAAATGAGAAAAATGAGAAACATGTTAAACATGCTAGCTGTTCCACTGATGATTTGCATGGTTCAACTTCTTGTTCTAAATGCTCAACTCTTGAATTAAAATTGAAAGATGCAAATGCTAGGGTTTCTAATCTGCTTACTCATGAGGTTCTTTCATGCTCTACTTGTCATAAACAGAAAAGTAAGGTCGATATTCCTTGCAATAATTGTTTAACTCTTGCTAAGAAAGTTGATTACTTGCAAAATTCTTTGGAACGTTTCACTAATGGCAAGAAAAAGTTGAACATGATTTTGGATCAATCTAAGGTTAGCACAAACAAGAGAGGTTTAGGTTTTGATCCTTATGCCACATATGAAACTAAACCTCGTGACCGTTGTTCAGGCTCCTTGCAAAATTGAGTTATCTAATGAGCCTAAGAAAATTGCTTTTCAATCACTTTGGTTTTCTTTCTTCTACTATGATGAATGCAAAATGTGTTTCTACTGTTAAAGCAAAACCTCATGTTAAGTACACTTGCACTCATTGTGGTAGAGATGGACATCTAGTAGATTTTTGCTTTAGACTAGCCAAACAAGAAAAGAAAGAAAGGACTAAGGCTAGGTCTAATTTCAAACAGGCACGTTTCATTTCTCATTATGTGCCTAGGGTGAAGCAAACACCTTTTGTTGCTAAAGACACGAGAAAGGGCAAATCTGATTTTGTGCATAAGAATACTCGTGTTGTGCCTACGTTGTTGCGTCGTGTGTCTCAGTACTGGATTCCCAAAAATCTGAGTTCTAACCCCAGTACTGAGACCTCGACATGCTTTGCTATGTAGGCTTCTCGCGCGAGGAAGGAGAACATATGGCTAGTGGATTCCGGATGCTCACGCCACATGTCCGGTGATAAAAATTGGTTCTCCTCCCTCGTGCATCTCGTGCTGAAAGTGTTACTTTTGGAGATGCTTCTTCCTCTTCTGTTGTGGCAAAAGGTACAATAAAGGTAAGTGACAAGTTTATGTTCAAAGATGTGGCTCTTGTTGAAAATTTGAAATATAACTTGCTTTCTGTCTCACAAATGCTTGATGAAGATCTTGAGATAAGCTTTAAGAAAAATGAATGCAAAGTGCTAAACGCTTCAGGTGATCTTGTGTTCAAAATTTCTCGTTTTGGAAGAGTATTTAAAGCTGATTTTGATGCATCACCTTCTTCTAAGCATAGGTGTCTAATTGCCAATGTTTCTAAAGATTTATTCTTTTGGCATCATAGACTTGGTCATGTTGGTTTTGATCATCTTACTCGTGTAAGTGGTTTAGATCTCATACGTGGCTTGCCTAAGCTTAAGGGTGATAGCAATCTAGTATGTTCTTCTTGTAGACATGGTAAGATGATTGCAGGTTCACATCCACCTCTTACCATGGTGATGACGAACGCTTCAGGACAGCTTCTACATCTTGATACAGTTGGACCATCTCGAGTTCAATCCTTTGGAGGCAAATGGTATGTGCTCGTGATTGTTGATGATTTTTCTAGATACTCTTGGGTATACTTTATGGCATCTAAGGATGAGGCTTTTAGTCATTTTAGAAGTCTTGTTCTTAGGCTTTCTGTTGATCATCCAGGAGCTCTTAGAGCGATTAGAAGTGATAATGGAACTGAGTTTAAAAATTCTTCTTTTGATCTCTTTTGTACTGAAAAAGGAATTGATCATCAATTTTCATCTCCTAGAGTGCCTCAACAAAATGGTGTAGTCGAAAGGAAAAATAGAACGTTAGTTGAAATGGCTAGAACTATGCTAGATGAGCATCACACTCCTAGAAATTTTTGGGCTGAAGCGATTTCAATTGCTTGTTATGTTTCAAACCGTGTGTTTTTTAGATCAAAATTGGGTAAGACTCCATATGAGCTTCGGTTTGGACATAGACCTTCTGTTTCTCACTTTCGAGTTTTTGGATGCAAATGCTTTGTCTTGAAAGCTGGAAATCTTGATAAATTTGAAGCTAGATCAATGGATGGCTTTTTTCTTGGATATCCTGCTCATACTCGTGGCTATCGTGTGCTTGTTTTGGAGACTAACAAAATTGTGGAAACTTGTGAAGTTACTTTTGAAGAGTCTAGTCCAGGTACTAGTCTAAGTGATGCAGTACAAAGCATATGTTCAGGGGGAGAAAATCTTTGAAGATAATGATGATGTTGAAGATGAGGTCTTGACTCTTCCTAATGCACAACAAGCTGTAGCACCTTTGGCACCTACTACTACATCACCTACAGCTAACCATCCTCAAGCTACAACATCATCTGTACATGCTGAAAATGAAGAAGGAGAAGGAGAAGTCTAAAAAGCCAATGCTCCCTTGCACATTCAGAAAATGCATCCATCTAAACAAATGATTGGAGACCTAAATGAGAGAGTCACTCGATCCAGGTTTATTCATTCTGACACTCATGCTCATTCTGCTTTAATTGCTTCTTTTGAACCCAAAGATATATCTCATGCATTATCTGACGAATCTTGGATCAATGCCATGCATGAAGAATTAGAGAATTTTGAATGAAATAAAGTTTGGAAACTTGTCTCACCACCTCCAGATTTTAATGTTATTGGAACTAGATGGGTTTTCAAAAATAAACAAAGTGAGGATGGTGTTGTTGTTAGAAACAAGGCTAGATTGGTTGCTCAAGGTTACACTCAAATTGAAGGCTTAGATTTTGATGAAACTTTTGCTCCTGTTGCTAGAATTGAAGCCATTAGAATCCTTTTAGCATTTGCTGCATCCAAAGGTTTCAAATTGTATCAAATGGATGTGAAAAGTGCTTTTCTTAATGGTTACATAAATGAGGAGGTTTATGTCAAGCAACCACCTGGTTTTGAAAATCCAAAATTTCCAAATCATGTGTTCAAACTATCAAAAGCTTTGTATGGTTTGAAACAAGCCCCTAGAGCATGGTATGATAGGCTAAAAACCTTTTTACTTGAAAGGGGTTTTCAATGGGAAAGGTTGACAAAACTCTCTTTTTACTCAAGCAAGGCAATGATCAACTATTCGTTCAGATTTATGTTGATGATATTATCTTTGGTGGTTCCTCTCATGAGTATGATGGGTGAGTTGACATATTTTTTGGGATTTCAAATCAAGCAAACAAAGGATGGTACTTTTGTGCATCAAAGCAAATACACAAAAGACTTATTGCATAGATTTGGGATGGAAAACAGCAAACCGATCATGACACCCATGGAGAGCGCTTGCACACTTGATCCGGATGAAGATGGTGAGCCGGTTGATCAAAAGGAATATAGAAGCATGATAGGTTCACTTTTGTACCTCACTGCATCAAGGCCGGATATACAATTTGTTGTGTGCTTGTGTGCTCGTTTTCAAGCTTCCCCACGTGCTTCACATCGACAAGCTGTCAAGCGAATTTTCAGGTATCTTCATGGAACTCAAGATTTTGGCATTTGGCTTTCTGCTTCCTCATGCATTAGTTTAAGAGCCTTTTCTGATGCTGATTTTGGAGGATGTAAAATTGATAGAAAAAGTACATCTGGTATATGTCATTTCTTGGGCAATTCTCTTATTGCATGGTCATCTAGAAAACAATCTTCTGTTGCACAATCAACTGCTGAATCTGAATATGTGGCTGCTGCTAGTTGTTGTTCTCAAATTCTTTGGATAGTAGCTACACTTAAAGATTATGGGGTTAATTTGGATAGTGTTCCTCTTTTGTGTGATAACACTAGTGCAATTTGCATTGCTAAGAACCCCGTGCAACACTCTAGAACAAAACACATTGTCATCAGATTTCACTTTCTTAGAGATCATGTTGAAAAAGGCAACATTGTGCTTCATCATGTAGATACTGAACATCAATTGACAGACATTTTTACAAAACCTTTGTCTTCTTCTCGTTTTGCTTTCATTCGGGGAGAACTTGGGATTGTTCATCCAATGGGTTTGTTTTGAGGGGGAGTTTACTTGCCAAGTTCTTTCACTTAATGAGCTCACTTCATCATATTTCTTTATATATTATGTAATTGTGCTAATATATGATAATCTAAATTGTTCCACTTGAACTAAAAATGACATTGCGGAATTCCTTGGTTTGATTGCCTATAGCTAAATACTCTGTGATATCTTACTCTTCTAGGCTTGATATTGAATCTTCTTGATAAATTTGGGCTATGAAGCAAGTGCGTTTTCAGCTTTACTCTTTCAAAAGACCTTTTAATCACTTTTGCATGTTTACAATCAAAGAAAAAGTAAAGGAAAAGGGAATCAGTTTAAAAAAAAGGGGTTGTTAAAAGCAAAAACCTCAAGTTATGTGCTTCAGGATGCTTTCCCTAAAAGATAAGATGTATGCTTCAAGCATGCCATTCCCACAAAAGACAAGATGTATGCTTCAAGCATGCCACTCCAAGGAAGTAAAAGAAGTATGCTTCAAGCATGCCACATGCAGTTTACTGTTTAAAGATTAATTTGGTCCACTAGATTGAAGTTGAAACTACTTGCTTGCCCTGATTTGTTAGTTGCTTCAACTTTGAGCTTTTGTTTTTCTACTAAAGGTTTTTGCTTAGTACTTGCCTATAGTTGACTGAATTGAGGTTGAGATGCATGTCATTCCCTAACTTGTTAAAATTACATTAAGATCATGTATTTTGCATATTATGTGATATATAAGGTTATATGATCGAATGAGCTCATCTTTTCCTATCTTGGCACTCCCTTGTTTCTCATTGTGAAATCATTGTTGCAGGAAAATTTTTTGAACAAATTCTCTCTTTTGTACTCTTGATGAATCCATTGTCAAAGGGGGAGAAATTTTGGGAATATTTGAGAAGTTCAAAGAAAAAGGGGGAAAAAGTTTTTTTTTGGAAATTTGAGCATTTTGGGAGAATTTTGGAATTCTTGGACACATTGCACATTCACACACATTTTCATTCTCAGGGGGAGATTTTGTTTTTCTTTTTTGTCAAAGGGGGAGTTTCTCTGCCTTCTCACTTTGGTTTTGGTGTTAATCTTTTGGATCTCAAAATCTTTTGTAAAAGAGAATGCCAATGTTCAAATCTAAAGTGGTGTTGCCAATGTTTTCATCAAGGGGGAGATTGTGAAATCATATGATGAAAAATTGGCTTGATCATGTGCTGAAAAATTGGTTAGGATTAATCTTGCAAAATTGCTTGTATGAAGGACCAAATATCCAAAAACAGTGAGTTTCGCATGTATGACGGACCAAATTTTTTGGTCTGTCATAAACGTGATTTTGATGTTTTTACGCTTGTTCAAGAAATCGCGTTTTTCGCATGTATGACAAACCAAATTTTTTGGTCTGTCATACACATGCTTTTGGCGACCTCGTTTTTCCCATGTATGACAAACCAAATTTTTTGGTCTGTCATACACATGCTTTTGGCGACCTCGTTTTTCCCATGTATGACAAACCAAATTTTTTTGTCTGTCATACACATGTTTTTGGCGACCTTGTTTTTCCCATGTATGACAAACCAAATTTTTGGTCATCATACACATGTTTTTGGCGACTGCTTTTTCCCATGTATGACAAACCAAATTTTTGGTTTGTCATAAACATGTTTTTTGGCAACCTCGTTTTCCATGTACGCATGCATCAAATTTTTGATCCGTCGCAAACGGGATTTTTGATGCTTGTTTTCGCCATGTATGCCGGACAAATTTTTTGGTCTGCCATGAACTGTTTCTTCTAGGGTTTTGAGACATGTGTGCGCTGGACTGGATTTTGGTCCGTGATGAATGTCTTTTTGCTCAGTTAGGGTTTTGAGCAAATTTGAAATTGAATCTTGATTTGAATTTGAGATTATGAAATTAGTGTGAATTTCATAATGCTTGTTTTGAAGTGGACGTTATGCAATTCTCGTGTGAGTAGTTGCATGGATTGACTTTGAGTCAAGTCGTGGACTTGTGCTCGGATTTGTTCTGTGGTTTGTTCATGTGCAGGTATTGCTCGAAGACGAACGTGGTCGATGACGCGACCGGAACTAGGTTCATGGAGGAACTGAGGTTCGGGACTAGGTTCAGGGAGGAACTGAGGTCTTGGTGGTCAAGGATGTCATGCGGGACGTTCGGGCTAAGAGAATGGTGCACATGAAGAATGGTTAGTCACGTGAGTATGGCAGGTGGCCATGCGCGTGCAAAGTGTTAGTCATGTGAGTATGGTAGGGTTGCCATACGCGTGCAAGAGTTGTACTTGGCCAGGTTGGGCCAAGTGGAGTTATGTTGGATACATACTTCTTTTAGGATTAGGAGTGGGAATCCTTCTAGGAGTAGGAATTGTATCCAGGACTCTCTGTGGTTTGCTCCTTTAAATAGGAGGGGTTGTCTCCTGTTGAAGGGCATCAAACAGAGCTGAGCGCATTGAAAGCTTAGAGCTTTTGTTTTAGGGCTTGTACTCTTGTGTTTGGAGTACTTTAGACAAGAGAGAAATAAAGATCAAATTCTTCAGATCCTTTGCGTGCTACAGTAACCTCGTGCTACAGTACCCACGAGGTCCTGTTTATCCAAGTTTTTGGGTTTCGTTTTCTCTCTGGTTTTTAGGTTTAGTAGATGGATTTTTCGTCTACTTTGTTTCTTTGAGTTCCTTCATGATTTGATCAATCCAAAACCTCTATAGGAATTTGTTTTACAGTTCTTCAAAGTTCTGTAGGTTGATTTTTTGTCGTTTCTGTTAAACCTTCAAGTTTACGTTATATCAATTCTCGTCATCTTCTGTTACAGCAAGCTTGCGAGGTTCATAACTTTTGATCCGTAAGTCCGATCGAGCTGATTCTTTTTTATTTCGATTCGTATTTGAATCTTGTTTCTTGTGTACAAATTTCAGATCGTTCCGATGGTTGGATCTCCAGGAATTCAGGTTTTACCGAACCTTTGTCATTATGTTTTTGTCGAATACGAGGCAATTATTTGGTTTTGTTTTGGGGTGAACTTTTATTAGATCAAAGATTTGGTTTTAGCTTCCGCACAATCATTCACCCCCCCTCTGATTGCTATATTCGTGTCTTTCGATCCTACAGACGACGACCACCTCCTCTCCTTGGTCCACGGCCAGGGGCAGCTGGTCAACGACGACCACTTCTTCCCCTTGGCCAGCGGCTGGAGGCAGCTGCACGGCAGCGGCCAGCACCTCCTCTTCTTGACTCACGGCCGGGGGCGGTTGGTCGAAAGCAATCGACCCCTGGCCCTCGGAGCCCGTTGTCTGGGCCTCGCTCACGCTCGTCCCTTCAAAAGGGACCAAGGCCATGGCTCCTTGGTCCTCAGCCCCTTGCGGGTCTGGCTCCTCCGCGGCCGGAGTCGGCTCCACATCCGCCGAGAGAAGCTCGGGTTGCTCCGGAAGCGCGGCCGGCACCGACTCCTCCTCGGCCTCGGCCATCATTTGGTTGAAGATGCAGTCGAGCTCGGCGTCAACAGCAGAGTCGAGAATCTCCTCAGCCATCTGACGGAAGTCCAAGGATAACATCCGAGCTATCACGCCCACACCAAGCGGAGTGGGGTTAGCCCGGAGAAACCGCAACAAAAAAAAGAACAAAGAAATTTAGAAGAGGAACCACACGAGACTTACCTTCCGCCCGGCGAGCAGCGTCCTCTCCCTCGGCTTCCACGCTTTGGGCCATAGGCGTCCTGCCCGCGGTGGCCTCGTAGGCCTCAGCAACAGCCATGACGCGCTCTTCTGCAGCGTCACTAGCTCGTGCCATCGCCGGGTCGACATCGTCCATGTCGACCCCTTCCAGCGCCGAGGTCGATCGAGAAGATGACCTCCTGCTCCTCCTGACCAGAGCATAGGCGGCTTCCACCTCTTCCTCCTCCTCAGGGTCCTCGACCACCTGAGTGAGCTGGTCCTGGAGGGCTTTGATCTTCCTCTCCAACTGCTCCTTGCTCGGGGGGGACCTGGCCGCCTCCTCGGCCTTCTTCGCCTGCTCGGCAAGCTGTTGCAGTCGGCCCATCAGCTCCGGCTTCTTCCGCTTGAACTCATCAAACCAGGTTCGAAGCTCTCTTACCTCCCTCCGGTCAGCGTACTCGAGATGCGGTGTGGAGGGAGCCCTGGCCGAAGCCCGGCGCTTCAAACGCTTGGCACGAGGAGGCGAGACAGATGCTTGGCGGCTCCGGTGCCGCCTTGCGGCAGCGGCTCCGCGCTCGACACGGCGAGCTCGAGGGCGACCTTCTCCTGCGAACAAAAATAGGGAGACATAAGCTCGGTAAACACACCCTCAGACAGGAAGCAAGTAGAAGTGACTTACCGCGTCACTGCGGTCGAAAACGTTCTTGGGGATTTGGCGGTTGGATTTCAGCTCCTTCTCCTTCGGGGCGCCGAACATCTCGGCGACCCTTTCGTCAACCCAGTCCGTCCTCGGGGCTACAACACGACCAAGAGTTTGAAGAAAGAATAGGACCAAACGTCGGAAAACAACAATGCTCGAAGAAGCAACCGAAGCATACCTGCGTTGTCCTCGCGGGTGATGTCGTTCCACCCGGTCACCTCGAAGAATGGGTGCTCGCGGCGCCGTAGAGGGGACACCCGGTTGAAGGAGAAATCCCGGGCGATGTCCCGACCAGTGAGCCCCATTTGGGAAAGCTCGCTGATTGTCCCGAGCACCCGCTCTTCCTCAGGCTGCACGGGCGGGCGTGCCGTCTCAGTAGGCGGGGCGGCCTCCCCAGTATAGACCAACTGGGACCCCTCCGCCTTCTTCTGGTAGAACCAAAGGTCGGCCCAACCCGACACCGAGTCCTTCAAAGCAACAAGAGGGTACTCGTATGGTCAGATGGGCCGAAGATGAAGGTAAACACAACCGGCGGGACCATCCCGGCCGGTGCGGAAGGGAGAATAGAAGTGGAAGAAAAGGCTGGCGGTGGGCATCACGCCCACAAACGTCTCCCAGAGGTGGGAGAAGATCGCGAGGGCAAGGATGGAGTTAGGGTGGAGATGAGAGATCTCACACCCACAAAAGGCGAGCACGGAGGCAAGGAACTCGCTCTCGGGCAAGCGAAGCCCGTTGACGGTGTACAGCTCGCAGGAGACGATCTCTCCCTCCCACGGTGCCGGCGCCGCATCGCCTCCAGGCGCTCGACCCGAGCTTGGGTCGACATACCCCTCGTCCGTGAGCACCTGGAGCCTCCTCCGGGTCATCTAGCTAACCCCAAAACGTGCCATGGCCAAAGGAAAGAGGGTGAAGAAGATTCTTGGGCTCTGAGGCTCTTGGAGGATTCTGGCCGAGGACAAGCAAGTGCGCAATAGTTCCGTCCTATCCCAGCGAGCGGAGTTAAAAAGGCTGCGAAGGGGCACGTTAAAAGCCGCCACCTATCGCATAGCGACACTGGCCCAAAGACGGGCGAAAATCGCCAAAGAAAAGCGCACTTTCCAAGAAACTGCTTTACCGTTACAGGGAGGCTTCTCGGAGAAGGAATCGAAAAAACAACCAAACATCGCGCCACCACATAATGAACATGCGGCGGGCAAAAAGGTCACCTCCCGACATAAAATGGTCGTAAGCCACGACCAAAGGAAATTCAATCCCTCGTTCAGGTCTTCTTAGGCTCAAGGGGAAGCCCGAGCACAGATGGTTCCCCGCTTGAACCTCGGGGGCTAGCTGTCGGGGATTGACTATCTGGCAAAAGACCACGGTACCCCCGGGTGATTCTGAAGCCCGCCGATCATACAATGCCAACAGAGGATGCTCGGGAGTTCGAAACGAGCAGCACACCTCCCGAGCATACATGTCCGTCCCTTCACTCACGACCATTCCTAACGATCACGAGCAAGCATGCTCGTAAAAACCACGTCATACCCGGGTACATGGTCGGTGGACTCAGTCATGCTACGAGGAAGGAAGGCAGCAACCAACCAGCCAAAGATCAAGGGAAATCGTACCCGAAATTCAAATAATGCGCAGATCAAGCGTAGCAGATCATGGATATGGTTGCATAGCGTAAATCCAGGGGGTAGTTACCTTCTATGTATCTCTAGGCATAGTATTTAAACCCCCCTGGTATCTGTAACAAAGGACACACCCTATATAGAACTCAATACACTGGAGTAGGGCTATTATCTCGGCAGTGAGAGGCCCGAACCAGGATAAACACCGCGTCCCTCTTCTCCCGACCTCGCGTCACTCGGTCGATTTCCTCGGTTCGTACGACGGGGCTCTGTTGATCCCCCATTCAACAAGTAAGCTTGACGGGAGCCCGTTCTCCAATCGTCGACAGTATTGATTTAGGGTTACTCAAAGTTTAGTTGATTAATCTTTTGTCGTTCTTGTTTAATCTTGAAGTTTTGGTTAGATTAATTCTCGTCATCTTCTGTCACATCAAGCTTGCGAGGTTCATAACTTTTGATCCGTAAATCCGATCGAGTTGATTCTTTTTGGGTTCAATTCGTATTGAAATCTCGTTTCTTGAGTCCAAATTTTAGATCGATCCGATGGTTGGATCTCTTGGAATTAGCATGTTACCAAACATCTGTTAATCTGTATTTGTCGAATACGAGGCAATTATTTGGTTCCATTTTGAGATGAATTTTTAATAGATCAAAAATTAGGTTTTAGCTTCCTCACAATCATTCCCCCCCTCTGATTGCTATATTCGTATACTTCGATCCTACATACCAAGAATCTGGAACCGTTTTCGTTTCTACTAGAATCTGAAACCGTACCAAACAGGTCCTTAATCATTATTATTGCGGAGAACACAGCTGATCGTTGCATCATATATGAAATGGCTGTCGTTCGAAGTTATGGTGGTAGTAGCTTGTGACTGATTAGAACATTGTGCATTCCTTTTTTAGGAGAGAAACGGGAGGCTGTTCTACAAGTCCTTGATCGACACTGTCGAGGAGCTAATCCCCATGGTCTACACGCCGACGGTCGGCTAGGCTTGCCAGAAGTACGGGAGTACAGGAGCCCGCGGGGGCTGTACATCAGCCTCAAGAACAAGTGTGTGTTCCCTTGCTAGTATTGCGTATTTGGATGTTCAGCTTTGTATAATTGGGGAGAACTGCCTGTCTGACAGGAAGTACATATACCTTTTTCAGGGGGAAGATCCTTGAGGTGCTGAAGAACTGGTCTGAGAGGAGCATCTAGCTAATCGTCGTCATTTTGGGCCTTGGGGATCTGGGTTGTCGGGTATGATAAGCAAGCATCTCCCACATGCGGTTTTTATTTTCTGTTTGCTTCAAAGACTTTGCTTCTGTCTGTTGTGGTGATTCTGTATGAATTTTTTTAAATATTACTAATTAAAATCGAAATTGCAAAACTATACATTGGAACAACGAAATTACAGAAATGTATGTCTGTCGCCCGTTTGTTGGGCGACCGAATGGTATCGTCTAACCAACGGGCGACAGAAGAAAATATCGCCCAACAAATGGGCAACATTTAAATGTCGCCAGTTTAATAGGCGACAGTATGAAAATCGCTGGAGGTGTGGCGTACCCAGGCTGGTCAGCCTGCACCGGTGGTGGTGGGGGTGTCCGCTGCTGCGTCGGTCCAACCTGCGTCGGTGGGGGTGGCGGCGCCCACTGCTACGACCCAGGCTGGGTCGGTGGTGGTGGTGGTGTCGTGTGCCACTGCGTCGGTCGTGGCGCCCACTGCTGCTGTGCGGTACCAAGCTGAACTGGGGGTGGATCAACGAGGTACCTCGACACGGTGTCGTCCTCATAGTCCTCATGATCATTACCCCGCCTGTCATAGTCATCAGCAACAGGCGGCAACCCACGGTGCACTAACACCTCCAGCACCTCCAGCACCTGTACGAAGAGAAGAAATGTTAAGACCAGTGAGTTGGTGAGTGCAAAGCATGAAAAGTGAATGCAAAACATGAAACAGCACACACCTGCGGCACCTCCAGCGTAGAAGGCTGCACCGTGGTGTGAAGAAGAAGCACCTCCGGTGTCGAAGGCTGCACCAACCGCAGGTCCCCTCCCTGGCACGAGTGGCGCTTCGGGGACCACACCACGAGGCAGGGGTGATCCAGCCAACTCGAGGGCGCGTACGGAGCCGTCCCGGAACCTACCGAGCAAGCTGGCAACGTCCTCTCTGCTCACCCGCAGGCCGCTGGTCAATCGCGAGAGCATCCTTGACGACTCCTCGTAGAACTGCCCTAGCATGTCAGTCTGGAAAAAACATCGCAAATTAGATAGCACAGATATCAAATGGTTAAACGTATATCGGATATAACGTACCGCAGCGTGCAGAGCCGCGTCCGTATGCGCGGGATACGTGTCTCTCGGGCCGGGGACGTGCCTGGGAGGATCTGGGTCGACGCGTACCAGGCGCACACGTGTGCGAGAGGTGAACCACCGCCGACGCGCTCGTACGCTCTCGGATCGTATGGCGCATCGTCAGCATGGACGTCCTCAAGGGCTCCGGCCCACTCCTCGATCCATGGCGCCATCCGTACGTGCCATGGGGTGGCCCCATGCACCCCCTTCCTAGTCTGGCTGTGGATCAGAAATGAATGTACAAATATTAGATGGCAACACATGATAGTAATTATGGAACATCGATCGAGGGAACTTACGTGTGGGCGGCGTGTGGGAGCAAACGGCCGGCCGGCACTGGGAACTCCTATCATAGGCCGAACTACCTCATCACTCGATGGACAGCGTAGGCCTCGACCTGGACGTTGAACACCAGGAACCGCCGTGTGCGCCAGTACGCAGCGTCTCGCGTGCACATGGTCGACAGGGCGCCGCCGGTCACACGAAGTAGTACCTACGCCTGAGTGTACGGCATCCAGTGCATGTGGTCGTCCGTGAGGTGGTCGAACACCGCGATGAACTGCGGGTAGCCCTGGCGCACCGTCCGATGTGCCCACGTAGGCTGCAGTGACAACAGAACGTTATTGTTAGTATTCAGAAATGTTGAAGCAATAGTACCAAACTTTCAATTGAAATATCTTACCCGTCGGTGGCACCAGATGGTGCCCATGGTCGGACCGTCGACGTTGCCATCGCCTGTAGGGTCAACCGACGCCAGGCTGATGGCAGGGTGCCCGATCTGGAACCTCTTGTATGCCCACAGCTGTACCAGCAGCAGGCATCCACTGAAGGTCGACTTGTCGCTGATCTGGGTACAACCGTCGCAGAGGGCCCGGTACGTGCTGCAGAGGACAGCGGACCCCAGGAGTACTGCGGCACGTCGTCGAGGGGTGCATCCGCTATCTCCCTCGCGAACTGGACAAGGTGCCTGTCCACGCTATCCCCATGGGAGCTCATGAACAAGCACCAGCTGAACAGCCACAGCAGGTACGCCTCCAAGTGGCGGCTGACCCTGTACTCGTCCGCTGGCTCGACGATCTGCGAAGGCTGCAAAATAGAAGATCACATATTACATGTTATTCTAAGCTGTAATTGAAGAGCACTTGTTTTTTCATAGTCTAGTTGCGTACCACGAACTGTCGAAGCCACCGCAGCGTAGGACCGTGTGTGCCGGTGAAGCCCCGGTAGTTTGGTGGTGGTAGCACACCAGCGAACCGCTGAAATAGCTGCGTGCGCCACGTAGGGCCGACGTCGTGTGGCACCACAGCGTCGCCAGCGATCGGGAGGCCGAGCAGGTACGACACGTCCTGCAAAGTGATTGCCATATCCCCGACGGGTAGGTGGAAGGTGTGGGTCTCCGGCCTCCACCGATCCATCAGAGCGGTGATCAGGGACCTGTCGAACGGGAACCGGCGACCCACATCCCGTACCATCCGGGCGAAAGGCAGCAATCCTGAAGCTCGAAGCCTACGAAAGGAAAAACATGTAATTTATATCAGTACAACACCAGTAACTACACTACCACAAACATATTAAGAAATCTGAATTGTAATATGTTACCTGGGGATCCAACGAGGATCGATCTCCCAGCCGTACTGCGGTGTCCTCGGTCGAAAGATGCCGAGCCGCACAGGCTCGCCTCCCTCCTCTAGAAAAGCGGTGGCGATGTGGGAACGGTGACTACCATCAACGACTGGATCCAGCAACTCGAAGGGCCACTCGTCGTCTCCGGGCTGGTCAGCCATACCTGTAAATAACAAATTTTGAGTTACATTTGAAAAACATATCGAAAGAAAAGCATCCGAATACTATAGGTGTCTCTCAACAATGTGTTCAAACAAACACGCACGTAAAATTGTTCAAGCATCATAAATATTCAGAAACAGTTACAATAATTTTTCAATGCACAACACTCACAGCCACATGTAACAGGCTTACACACAGGGTTCACACAACACACAGCACATCGATTAAATTGCTTCTCATGTGGTACATTGGCGTCGTGCAGCACTCGTCGCACAGGACGATCCACCCGCCACCGTCGGATTGCCATCTCCTCCTTCATCTCCTTCATTTTGTGCGTGGCAATTCTTGAACGTATGTCCTGTTTCCTTGCACAATGAACATTTCTTCATGCGCTTGCCAGCTTCTGACTCATCCATGTCATTTCTGATACGTCTTGTCTTCCGACGCCCTGCTTTCCATCTACCTGCATTAAAATCTAGGACCCAGAACCTTTCATCAGCACTAGGAGTTGTGGTGAAAGAACCCACAACACCGTAACCATAAAGCTCCTCGCTCCAAGTTGCCATCACCCTTTCCTTCCTGAAATATTCAGATAGATAGGTACCAGGTTGCATTCCAAATAAAGCACATGCAGCTATCACATGAGAACACGGCCTGTGCAAAAGGTCGGGTTTGTTACACGAGCATTTGTAAATATCCTGTAATATGCACTCCTGAATGACAACCCGCTGGTTGGTTC
Organism: Rhipidocladum racemiflorum; assembly: GCA_036346355.1. Taxonomy (NCBI): domain Eukaryota; kingdom Viridiplantae; phylum Streptophyta; class Magnoliopsida; order Poales; family Poaceae; genus Rhipidocladum; species Rhipidocladum racemiflorum. The sequence continues at coordinate 33,442,601 of CM070578.1, read as the reverse complement.
CACGCCATCCTTTATCCTTACAGATCACCTCGAAGTGCAGTGTTCGTGCACCAACTTTTATAGTTCTATGCTTGGCCGCCTTCTGACTCTTCTCTTCCATGTATTTACTGATCATGGGGGAGTACAGGAGCTTCTCATCTCTCAAAGACTATCTCAGGCAGCTTGATGTCTGTCGACGAAGTACTTGGTTGTGCCCCGCAGCACTCCCTCAATAATTCCCACCAATGGGAGACACCTCATCCCTCTCATTACCCAGTTGTAAACTTCTGCAAAGTTACTAGTCATCACACTGTATCTGGCACCATATGTGTCATGTAACAGTGCCCACTTTTCCTTCGGTTCGTGCTTGATCCAGTCCGAGAAACATTTGATTGGCCTTTGCCTTCGACGACGATTAGTCGCATCATCTTCTGTTAGCAGGGGGGAAGAGGCTCCGCCTCATCGTGTCCTTCGCTGGCAGTACTCTTGTTCGCCATCTCCTCTTTGTGTTTTCTTGTCAGCTCATCGATATTTTTCCACAAAGTCTGGAACTTGCTCTCCTGATTCTACTTACATAGTCTTTTGAACATGTTCATGAGTTCCTTGTTCCTAAATTGCTTGTAGAAATTTGCGCCCAAATGCCTCATGCACCATCGGCTCTGCAAGTCAGGCCATGGAAATGGCTCCTCTGCCCCTGTTTGCAATTGGTTGATCGCACTAAGCAGACCAGCATGCCTGTCGTGCAGCACGCACACATCCTGATGAGTTTTGACCACCCCCATCTTCAAGTTCTGCAGGAACCATAGCCAACTCTCATAGTTCTCACTTTCTACAAAGGCAAATGCAACAGGCAGAATCTGGTTGTTTCCATCAACGCCCACAGTTGTCAATATTTGCCCTTTGTATTTCCCGGTCAAGAATGTGCCGTCCACGCACATCAATGGACGACAGTGATAGAACGCCTTGATGCAAGCTCTGAATGCGAAGAACACTCTCCTAAGATGCCTTTTAGTTGGCCACTTGATTGACGGACAATCTTGATAATCATAGTAAGTGCCGGGATTTCTTCCCTGAATGCAACTGAGCAGTGCGGGCAGATTGTGGTACAAGTCTTCAAACTTCCCAAACCTCGTTTCTAAGGCCTTCTGTTTCGCCCTCCAAGCCTTCCCATGGCTAATTGTGTACTGATATCTGTTCTCGATAGCTCGGATAATAGCACGGGGCTCATAAGTCAGGTTCTCCACTATCTCTGCGTACATGATGTTCGCGACAAACCCAGATGACAGGTTCCTGTGAGCCATCATTGTTTCCTCAATCATACAGCTGTGCTGCTCAACCTTCGAGCATAACCAATGGGTGCCCCACTTCGGCTTGTACGCGTGCACTCTCCACGGACAGCCATGGATCTCACACACCATGTCGTAGTAGGTCGGGGTGGATTTCTTAACCCTGAAAGTCCTTCTTAATGATAAGGCCCAATCTTTCACAGCATTCTGCACAGCCTCCTTTGTCGCGTACATACTGTCAGGCCTAACCTCGTTGTCGCTGTACTGCCAACGTATGTCGTTGGTTTCATAAATAACCAACCTCTCAAATTGATGCGTGCTCCACTCGGTTGGCACAGGCGGCTCCATACCTCCATCTTCCTCATCCGACTCATCGTCGTCTTCCACTTCTGCTATGCCGTACTCACGGTCTTCCTCTTCTATCCTAACTGTTATTTCATCAATTTGCTCACCTTCGTCTACTAGTCCCCGCGCTACTTGTCCAACATTTGCTTCGTCCTCCCCAAATTCAGATTGTTCGCCACTTTGGCAAATAACGTCCTCATTGCGTGTCTGGATGTACTGCTCACGGCTAGATCCCCCAATTTCGGTGTCACAAAAACTTAACTCATTTTGAGCCGGACTACACTCACCATCGTCCGGCTACTGCTGGGGGGCAACATCCCGGCCATAGGCTTGCACTAAAAGCACCCGGTTCCATCCCCGTTGCTCTGTCCCCCTCACATATGATCTCCACGATGCGGTTCCTTTCAACTCAACTAGCTCCCAACAAAATGGATTGTTCTGCATACTACAGAGGCAAAATACCTTCAGCTGCCACTTCTCTTCTTCCATCCGAAAAGTATAATACAACCACTTCAACACTGAAGAAAATGTGCGCTCTTCGACCCTACTCAAACTTCTGTCCACATACTGGAAGTTACTTAGATCTGCACCCTCCGAACCATACATTACAACCCCTTCGCCATAATATATTCTAAATAGAACTCGTTCTGCCATATCTGCAAATCCATTCATTCACCCACGAATTAATTACTTTCCGAAAAAATATTATGACCCCCAACTTTGGTACATCTATATGCTACAAAAATACATATTTATTCGTACAAAAATTTGCTACATTTCTAACAATACATATCTAGGTTCGTAACAATCGCTATCTCTGCCGTACTACATTCGTAAGAATTGAATATGTATATGGATATATTCGTATCGGTATACAATATCTACATTCACTAGATCTACTACTAAAGAATTAAACAACTACTCTAACTACATTCTCTACGATTAATTTCTACTCGACGTACATCAAACTACTTAAACAACTACTCTAACTACATTCTCTACGATTAATTTCTACTCGACGTACATCAAACTACTTTCGCTATATGTACCCAACTACATTCCTAAGAAATGAATACTTCTATCCGTTCAAAGTATCTGCATTCGATATATCAACGCACACAAACCTAGATCTAAAATCATTTCTACTAAATCATAACTTACTGCTAAAAAAATTAAAACGAGTAGTGCATACCTACATCAAACTAGATTTGCTAGATCTACCTACACCTAACTAGATTTGCTATATTTGCTATGTCTGTAGTACATATAACTAGAGACTAGGTTTGCTAAATCTTTCTACGTCTAACTAGATTTTCTAGATCTACAAATACAAAAACTAAAGAACGAGAAATTACCTGAATATGAAATGCAGTGACTCAAAAATCGCGCTCTCCTTTTCTTCCCTCCTCTCCTTTTTCCTCTCTTCTTCTCTTCTTTTCTCTCCTCTTCTCGTTTTGCTTCTGCTGCTTCTGCCGGCCGGCCGAGCGCGCGCAGCGGTTATAAAATAATACTATCGCCCGTTCATCGGGCGACATTTACCCCGCAACCTTTATGTCGCCCGACGATCGGGGGATTTTTATACACTCGCCTGTTCATCGGGCGATATAAGCCTATCGCCCGTCTAACAGGCGACATAAAACACGAAAGGTCTCCTGTCGCCCGATTGACAGGCGATAGCCTTATATCGCTCGTTGGACCGGCGATAGACGTATAAAACTGAAATTTCTTGCGGCAGATATTTACTTTTGCAATTTCGAAGGAGTTCGTCCATCGGCTGTATGCGTTCGTTGTTACAATATTTCTTCTTTTTTTTTTCCTTCTGAAAGCATGAAAGAATCAAAGTCGAATTATTTTTCTGAATATAAATGATTATGCTGCAGTGCCTGCCGACTACAATTGATGTTGGCACCAACAATGGGAAATTGCGCAACGACGAGTTCTACATCGGACTCCGGCAACGTCGTGCTACTGGCGAGGTATGCCACTAGCAGCAACCTGCAATTTTACACACTTGGTTCGCCCGAACTTGGTGAATTGGCAAGCTCTTTTGAATATAGATATGATTGTGTGTTTCATTGTTGCCAGGCCCAGGAATACCATGAGCTTCTTGAAGAGTTCATGACCGCCGTTAAGCACAACTGAGGGGAAGTCCTCAAACAGGTCAGTCAGAGTAGACTAATTGTTTATATCTACTCTTCCTCTCTTTTTTCTTCTGCCTTTTCAGAAGAGTACCACGACTTGAAACTTGAAAATATTTTATGACAGTTTGACGACTACGCCAACCACAATGCTTTTGACTTGCTTGCAAAGTACAGCAAGAGCCATCTTGTCTTCAATGACCATATCCAGGTATATGCAACTCCTTGATTTGACAGTGTCAGATCCATATTATTTCTATGAAGTCACCATAAGGTGACATTTAGTATTCGGTTTTAGTATCTCTATCTTAGTGTACTGAACAAGAACTATGGTTTGCAGGGAACAGCATCTGTAGTCCTGTCAGGCCTCATAGCTGCTCTTAAGGTCGTCGGTGGAACCCTTGCAGATCACACTTGTCTGTTCCTTGGTGCCGGTAAGGTTAGTCACCGTATTCACTTTGTGTTTACTTTCTCTACTTAGCACATCATCTTCCTTTCTTGCTCGACTCTTAAAACATGGCTGTATCAATTGGCATTCTTCTGCTGATAAATCAATTTCCATCTCCGTTTGATTTCAGGCTGGAACTGGCATTGCAGATCTCATTGCTCTTGAGATGTCAAAACATGTATAGAACCACTTTTATTGACTCATTGCTCCATGATGTAAATCTTTGTTTTGTAAGGAAATATCTGACGGATTGTGTTATGCGCAACACATTTGATCGGGTCTACTACAGAAAGCAGAAGACCTAGAGATGTCCGGTTGTGGGACGTTAGCTGTTCTTATTGTATTCTAATTAGTTTCCATGTTAAAATAAAGTTCTGTCGGGACCCGAATTTGCAAATCCGGACCCTCTGTGTATTCAACACTAGTCCAGGAACGCGCTAGTGCACACAGTCTTAACATCGGTAGATATCACAATCATACCACTCGATACTAATAAAGTACTTTAATTAAATAGTCAAACTGGTTGCTCGACCTTGTCAAGTTACAAATATACGCCACGCAGGGCGAAACTTATTAAAAGAGAAATAATAGCAGCGGAAAGTAAGATAACTTCGTGGCGCCATCCAGTATACCACAGGCAACTGACTGGGCTCGCTCCCTAAGTAGACGGTTCCTCTTGGAGCTCCTCCTCCAAAACTGGTGTAGTCTCCTCTTCAACTGGTGTTGTATTGTGGCAAGGGTGAGTACTTGGTACTCAGCAAGTCATGCACAGAATGCAGCTAATATACTACATGCATGGCTTAATACAAAGGAGTGGCTCAAGGTATATTTGCAGTAAGAGCATTTAACAAGTATCATAAGTAGATTCGAAAGCAGTAGTAACAAGTAAAGCATAAATAACTTTTCAGGGGGTTTCGTAAACATCTTTCCCATCGTAATCCACATTTCTATCAACATCATTATTAATCCAACCCAACCTTTCAAGTCCAAGTTATTTTTGAGAAAGTCTAACCCTTGACTGTAATTCCCGAGCGATGTCTAATACCGCGGACACGGCTATCCGAATAGATTTTACACTCTGCAGAGGTTATGCACTTTACCCACAAGATACAGTCAACCACCACAAAGGCGAGTTCCCGTAACAAAGTCTTTCGGAAACTTCTAACAATACAAGTGGTCCTCCCCGGTTGTTGCACACTAACCCTTCCCTTAGCTAAGGCGAAGTTTAGGCCAACCAACCGTTAGATGGGTACCTAGCCGCAGCCGCACGCGCTCCCCGCATACAACTTACACAAAGGGTGTAGTTGACCTCCCGAGGTCCCACAGTGCGTTATTAGCAACTTAATCAACTAGGTCCGTCCCATTACGGACATGTGGTTGCATGTTTGACCCAGTTCAAAGGCTTGCAAGGTGAAGTCCTTAGGGTGACCAGGGCAAGATTACCCAAGAACCAAACCAACATTCCTTGCCACAACCGCCCACCCGATCAATCTCGCCACATGCCCCGGCCGAAAACTATTTATCAAACCCCGCTTGATTACCATGCACCACGTGCTATCAACATCACATGATACCTTTCCAAAACAGGTTCAATATATCATTAAGTCAATATTAACATTTGATTGTCCAAAATCATGTCATGAGCACGAAAGGTGTCTAAGCAATATACTACAACGATCTAATTTCCCATGTTGGCATTTTAGTAATGTCCAACTAGTAAACCACAACTAGGGTGACAAGGGGTCATGGCACATATTTAATTAATCAAGGTGTCATACAGCAATTTGGCATTTATCTAATTTCCCATACTTAAATAAGGTATTTTCTAATTGAACTAGCATGCAATAAGTTAAATCAAATTAGGTTTCAAAATAGGGTCAATATGGTCAAAGCATAACTTGCCTTCAAAGAGTACTTGTTCTTGGTCTTGAGCGGGATCCTGAGTCAACACTTCTCCTTCGAAGCCTTCGGGCACTTCAATGTCTACTCGTAAAGCGTGCAAATAGCAATACACGAATAAACAATAGGCAAAAAGTGTCCAAACATCCAAATAAAATCCATAAACAGAGAGAACACAATTTTATGAATTTTTAGGAACTGGAATCGCTCAAATCGGAGTTAAAACACAAAAGTTATGATTATTTAAAGTTTAAATAATCAATTAAATAATATTACAGAGAAAAACTTTAGTCCAAAAATTAAATAAAATTCATATTTGAGTAGAGCTAAATTTTATGAATTTTTAGAAATTTGAATGGTTCAATTCGGAGTTAAAATGCAAAAGTTATAAGCGTTTGAAGTTTTGAAATTCAATTCAATTATTAAACCGAATTATTAAATCATTTTCTTTTTCGGAAAATATTATTGCGTCATGGGTGACACGCGTCGGCTCCTGATTGGCTGGCTGACATCAGCCGGCTCATGGGCTCAGCCCACGGCTTGGCTCGGTCCATGGTGGACTCGGTCCACGGCACGTGTGCTACTGACAGGTGGGACCCATTGGATGACGTCAGCACTGACGTCACCACGCTCGACGACGCTACTGACAAGCGGGCCCCACCGTGACGTCAGCGATTGTCGGGACCCCGAATTTGCAAATCCGGACCCTCTGTGTACTCAGCACTAGTCCAGGAACGCGCTAGTGCACACAGTCTTAACATCGGTAAATATCACAATCATACCAATCGATACTATCAAAGTACTTTATTTAAATAACCAAACTGGTTACTCAACCTTATGGTCAAGTCACAAATGTACGCCTCGCAGGACGATACTTATTTAAAAAGAGAAATAATAGCAATGAAAATCAAATAAGGTAACATCGTGGCGCCATCCAAGATACCACGTGCAACCGACCGGGCTCGCTTCCCTAAGTAGACGGATCCTCTTGGAGTTCCTCCTCCAAAGCCGTGTAGTCTCCTCTTCAACTCGGTGTTGTATTGAGGCAAAGGTGAGTACTTGGTACTCAAAGCAAGTCATGCGAGAATGCAGGCTAATATACTATATGCATGGCTTGGTACAAAGGAATAACTCAAGGTATATTTGCAAAGAAAAGCTTTAGACAAGTAATATAAGTAGATTCAAAGCAAGAGAAATAAGTAAAACATAAATAACTTTTCAACAAGTTTGGTAAACATCTTTCCCATCCTAATCCACATTTCCATCAACTTCATTATTAGTCCAGCCCAACCTTTCAAATCCAAGTTATTTCTCGAGAAAATCTAACCCTTGACTGTAATTTTAGCGATGTCCAATACCGCTGACACGGCTATTCGAATAGATTCTAAACTCTGCAGAGGTTATGCACTTTACCCACAAGATACAGTCAAACACCACAAAGGCGAGTTCAGTAACAAAGTCTTTGGAAACCTCTAACAATACAAGTGGTCCTCCCTGCTATTAAGACTAACCCTTCCCTTCGCTAAGGCGAAGTCTAGGCCAATCAACCGTTAGATGGGTACTGGCCTCGGCCCAGACGCTCCCGCACAACTTACACAAAGGGTGTAGTTGACCTCCCGAGGTCCCACAGTGCACGTTATTAGCAACTTAATCAACTAGGTCCGTCCCATTCTGAGACATGTGGTTGCACGTTAGACCCAGTTCAAAGGCTTGCAAGGTTAAGTCCTTAGGGTGACCAGGGCAAGACTACCCAAGAACCAAATCAACATCCCCAATGCCACAACCGGCCCACTGATTACTCTTGCCATATGCCCTGGCCGAAATCGTTTATCAAACCCCGCTTGATTACCATGCACCACGTGCCATCAACATCACATGATACCTTTCCAAAACAGGTTCAATATATCATTAAGTCAATATTAATATTTGATTGTCCAAAATCATGTCATGAGCACGTAAAGTGTCTAAGCAAAGGTACTACAACGGTCTAAACCCATGTTGGCGATTTAATAATGTCCAACTAGTAATCCACAACTAGGGTGACAAGGGATCATGGCACATACTTAGATAATCAAGGTGTCATACAAAGAAATTGGTATTTATCTAATCCCCATGTTTAAGCAAAGTATTTCTCTAATTGAACTAGCATGCAATAGTTTAAATCAAAATAGATTTCAAATAGGATCAACATGGTCAAAGCACAACTTGCCTTCAAAAAGTACTTGTTCTTGGTCTTGAGTTGGATCCCGAGTCAATACTTCTCCTTCGAATCCTTCCCAAGCACTTCAACGTCTACTCGTAAAGCGTGCAAATAGCAAATACACAAATAAACACTAGGCAAAAACATCCCAAAACTCCAAATAAAATCCATAAACAGAGAGAACATAATTTTCTGGATTTTTAGAAACTGGAATAAATCAAATTTGGAGTTAAGATTTAAAGTTATGATTATTTAAAGTTTAAATAATCATTTAAATAATTTTACAGAGAAAAACTTTAGTCCAAAAATTAAATAAAATTCATATTTAGGTAGATCTCAATTTTATACAAATTTAGAAATTTGAATCACTCAAATCGGAGTTGAAACGCAAAAGTTATAAGCGTGTGAAGTTTGAAACAAAATCAAATCATTATTTCGAATTAATAAATCATTTTCTTTTCGGAAATTAATTATTGCGTCATCATGGACACGTGGCAGCACTTTGGATTGGTCTGGCCGACGTCAGCCGGTCCATGGGCGTAGTCCACGCCGGCTCGGGTCCACCGTGGACTCGGTCCACGACTCCACGTGTCGCTGACATGTGGGCCCACTCGGGTGACGTCATCGCTGACGTCAGCGGGGCTCAGCCCACGGTGCTGACAGGTGGGTCCACCGATGACGTCATGGGTGACGTCACGGTGCAGTCGCTGACACGCGGGCCCCGCGTGTCGATGGCCTGCCACGCAGCGTCTGGCGACGCGTCGGTCCCACGGCCCGCCACGTGGCGCAATCACGGCCGTTGGTTTGAAAATCAACGGCGCGGATTAGATCCAGGGTTAACACGGTGAAACTACTCGTTGATCGTGGGCCGTTCGATCTAGATCGGACGGTCCAGATCTAATCCTATAATAACACTACTACGGCACGTGGCAATTGTGAACCGTTGGATCTTAATCCAACGGTCCAGATCCAATCGGGTTGGGGACACGTGAACTCACCTCAACCGTCCGATCTGGATCTGACGGTTCACCGAGCTCGCGAAGTCCGGCGATGGCGCGGCGAGGCTTGGGCACCGGAGACGAGAACGACGACGAGCCCGACGGCGTTTCGGGGTCGCTCCGGCGAGATGAATCCTTCCTTCGGTTGCGTCTCGTCACGGTGGTTCCGGATCTGGGCTCCTTCTCGGCGGAAGACGACGGACGGCGGCGGAATCGGCGTTCAACCGGCGCAAGACAGGGCTCCAACTCCGGCGAGCACGTACGGGCAAACGGCGACGGCTCAGGCGAGATGGCTCGGGGGAACGGGTGCGCAAAGATGAGGGCAACCTCGGGGAACGTCTCACGCTTTAAATAGCCTCGGCGTTCGTGCCCGAGACGGAAACCTAGTTCTACACGGCGGCGGGCGCGGCGGCGGAGTCCGGCTCGGACTCGGCGGAGACGATGACGCCACCGCCCACGTGGCACGATCAACGGCCACGATCGCGACGGGCGCGATCGGATCCGGCCGGATACGGCTCGAACCGCAGACGGCGGATCTCACCGTTGGATCTTGATCCAACGGTTGGGATTGATTAGGTTGGGAGCCGGTTTGGTCGAGTCAATCGGCTCGGTCGGACTCGAGTCCGACTCGGTTCGACTTCGATCGGATGAACGATTTCGACCCGAGTTGAATTTCCAGCGATTTAATATTTAAAATAATTCCCAAGAATTCATTTAATTCATTAAAAATAGCAAATGACTCGAGAAAAATTCGAGAAAAATTCGGAAAATATTTTAGGGTATTTGGGACTCAAATAAAATATTTCCAACAAAATTTTATTTGCAAAATTAAATTCTTTAATTATTTCAAAATGGAATAAATTCAAATAAATTCCAAATAAATCCAAATAAATTCCAGAAAATTCCAAAAATTCACCAAAGTGCCAAATCACACATGAATTTAAGAAAAGCAAAATTTTGGGGTGTTACAAACCTCCCCTTAATAGAATCTCGCCCACGAGATTCAGTGGCTCACTGAGAATAGGTTTGGAAACTCTTTCTTCAAATCCTCTTCGCTCCCAAGTCGCTTCGCTTTCTTCATGGTTGCTCCATCGAACTCTGAAACGGGTTGACTTGTTTCTAGTTTCTCGATCCATTGTGTCTAGAATCCTCACGGGATGCTCCTTATAAGTCAAATCCTCTTGCAACTCAATTGACTCTAGCGGTGTCTGTTCCTCAGGAACTCGGAGACACTTCTTCAACTGGGACACATGGAATACGTCATGCACTCCTGCTAACGACTGTGGCAACTCCAGCTGATAAGCAACCTCGCCTCTGCGGCTCACAATCTTAAATGGTCCAACATAACGAGGTGCAAATTTCCCTTTGGCATGGAACCTCTTAACTCCCCTGAGAGGCGTAACTCTGAGGTATACAAAGTCTTCTGGTTCAAAACTCAAATCTCGGCGACAATTGTCAGCATAACTCTTCTGCCGAGATTGGGCGATCTTCAACCTTTCCCTAATCATAGCGACCGCTTCTTCACCTCTTGAAGAATATCAGGCCCAAAGACACGGCGCCACGGTCTCATTCCAATTCAATGGCGTCCGACAGGTCGACCATACAAAGGCCTCAAAAGGTGACATCTCAGAACTAGCCTGATAACTATTGTTGTAACCGAACTCGGCATACGGCAAACTCTTATCCCAAGAGGTAGCATAAGCTAATGCACAAGCTCTCAACATATCCTCGAATCTGGTTGACTCTTTTCGGCCTGTCCATCCGTCTGTGGATGATAAGTCAGATCTTGAAGTTCAAACGGGTTCCCATGGCTTCATGCAACTTATTCTAATCTTGAGGTAAATTGGGTACCTCTGTCTGATACAATCCTCTTTGGCACTCCGTGCAAACAGACAATCTCGATCATGTATAATTACGCTAATTTATCTCCGAGTAAGTGATCTTCACGGGGATAAAATGGGCTACTTTAGTCAAGCGATCCACTATAACCCATATGGAGTCATAACCTCCTTGAGTCTTGACAAACCGGTAATGAAATCCATTCCGATTTCCTCCCACTTCCACTCGTATTTTCAGCGGTTGTAGCAATCCCGCTGGTCTCGATGCATTGCCTTGACTCTCTGGCATACGTCGTACAATGCAACATGCTCGGCAACTTCACGCTTCATACTCGCCACAGAATCTCTCCTTGAGATCCCGATACATCTTGGCGCTTCCAGTGATGAATTGAATACTTGGAGTCATGGGCTTCTTCCGTAATCGCTTGCTTTAACTCCTTCTTGTTAGGCACACAAATCCGATCCTTCATCCATAACGTGCCTTGCTCATCCAACTTGAAGTCCTCTGCCTTGCCTTCCTCCTTGATGGACTTAATCCTGCGGATCTTGTCATCATCCTTCTGTCCTTCTCGGATCTGGTCCTCTAAAGTAGGCTTTACTTCCAATGCGGCCAAGAATCCGCTAGGTACAATCTCAATCTTCATCTTTTGAAAATCCTCACATAACTCATCCTGACTTGTGGCTAGCAACGCACTCACGGTATGGCTTTTCCGACTCGGACTCGGGCGGAGACGACGACGGTGGGCCGTCCACGTGGCATGATCGACGGTCACGATCGCGTCGGTGCGATCGGATCCGGCCCAGTCTCGGCTCGAACCGGTACGGGACGATCTTGACCGTTGGATCTGGATCCAACGGTCCACGGATTAGGATTCAGGTGAACTGGTCCGGCTCAGACGTGGCTTGGGTCGGGTTCGAGTCTGACTCGAACTCGGACTCGGTCGGATGAACAGTACTGGACCCGTTTCGATTTTTCCAGCGATTTAATAATTAAAACAATTTCCAGTAATTCATTTAATTCAAGAAAAATAGTAAAATACTCAGAAAAATTCCAGAAAAATTCTGGAAAATATTTTAGGGCATTTGGGACTCAAATAAAATATTTCCCAGAAAACTTTATTTGAAAATTTAATTTCTTTAATTATTTCAATATGGAATAAATTCAAATTAAATCCAAATAAATCCAAATAAATTCCAGAAAATTCCAAAAATTCACAAATGTGCAATATAATATTTAATTTCATGAAAAGCAAAAAATTGGGGTGTTACAAGTTCCTTCCTAAACTCTAGTCAGAGACCTTCTCTGATTCGGTCTAGTCGAGGATTGTTAGGAGAACTTGAGGCTATATATTGTTGAATAAGATAATAGAAAAGGGCAGACTGGTTGTTGCCGCAACTCCTGGTCCCGAGGCGGTGGCTCCGACAACAGCCGATTACCTGGTATTTCCACGACGGCGATGGCTTCTTCTAGCCAGACCGGCCGTCCAGGGAAACGCCCAGGCACTCGCGCATTCGTGAAGTCTCAAACAGAGGAGGCGCATATCAACTTGGTATCAGATTCCAATCGGCCTACCCCTGTGGAGCCACAGCCCACCCGCGGCGACCAGCTTTCAACCAGCCCGGCGCAAATGGCTACCACATCGTCCGTCGAAGAAAGGGTTACCGCGCTGGAAATTGCAGGGAAGGAAACTCACCGGCTTTTAGAGGAGATACTCGGCAGTCTTCACGCCAGTCGCCAGACTGGCCACTCGGGCGTACCGAGCAATCGCTACCTTCCGGGACAGGGAGACTTCGAAGACTGCCAACCAAGGGACTCCAGTGGGGGAACACAGCTTAGTCCCTCGGGCAACCAAGAAGGGGCTCGAACTCACCACCGACGGGGCGGCCGACCAGGGGACGAAGACCGTCGTTGGATTCCGCGACCGCCTCGGTTCGACCTATCCGAGTACGACGGGGCGGAGGAGCCTCTGGGGTGGCTCCGGCAATGCGAGCGGTTTTTCCGATTCCACCGCATCCCACCAGAGGAATGGATGGACGTCGCCGGCATCCACCTCCGAGGAGAAGCCTTAGAAGTCCTCGATAACTGGCAACTGGAGGAGCATTTCATTCACTGGGACGACTTCCATGAGACCTTCGCCAAACGCTTCACCCGCTCTTCCAGTATGGGTCCCCTTGGCGATTTAGTTAATCTGAAGCAGGGGAGCTCTCGGGTGGATGTCTATGCCAAAGAGTTCCAGCGGCTACTGGCACGGACCCCATGCATGCGCCGAACCGACCAAATCGAAACATTCACAGCAGGCCTATCCGTCGCGCTGGCTGCGGATGTTCGCCGGGATCGACCACGGGACTTAGCCGACGCCATCAGTTGTGCCCGCGAGGAGAAAAACAGGAAAGATGCTTGGTTAGCCGAAGCTGCACAACTAGGTCTCGGCTCTGCAGGACGCTCCCGTACCTTCACCAGCAAAAGTATGAGCTCTCCGGTAGGCACGACGATGCATACAGCGCCTTCCGAGACCAATGGATGGGGAGGCGAATCCAAATACAACTCTGCTCCAGCCAGCGTTACGACGGGTGCTTCTAACCGTCCGGGACCAGCTTCCACACCAGCAGCAAGCACTCAGAGTAACTTATCACCATTTCGCCTGCGTCTAAGTGCGGATCAACTGGCTGAGCGACGTGCCAAAGGCCTCTGTTATAACTGCGACGAGGTATACACACGGAGCCATCGATGCAAGCGCCTTTTTCATCTAGAACTCCGTGATGAAAGCGACGAGGGACAGCTCGTAGCAGAGAACGACCCAGACGTAGAAGAACCTTCACTGTCGCTGATGGCCGTTCGAGCACCGAAGCAGGGAGCTACAATGCAGGTGCAACTGAACCTCCAAGGGCGTTGCCTGCTCACCCTTATCGACAGTGGCAGTACGCACAACTTTATCAGTGGAACAGCAGCGCTTCCGGAGTCATGGACACCTGTATCCGGCACACCACAAAGACGCGTGGTGGTGGAGGACATCTGCCCTGTCTTAGGGTAATTCGGGCGGCACAATTCGGCATACAGGGAAACTCATTCCAGGCTCCATTCCTTATCATTCGTCTGGAGGGCTTTGATGTGGTGTTGGGCATTCAATGGTTGCGCACACTAGGCGACATTCAGTGGAACTTTGAGACCCTTACCATGACTTTTACATCACAAGACACACCGATCACACTCCAAGGCCTCCATGACCAGCGTCAACTTCACATGCTCCAGGCCATCCAAAAACAACCAACACCAATCTAGGGGATATTGTCCAGCTTTGAGCACATTTTTTCAGAACCACAAGGACTCCCACCAACTAGACATTGCGATCACTGAATTCGCTTGATCGCCGATACTAATCCCATAGTGGTGGGACCCTATCGATATCCGTATCGACAGAAGGATTAAATTGAGCGACAATGTGCCACCATGCTACAACAAGGCCTCATTTGAGTTAGCCGATCACCCTTTTCATCTCCAGTCCTCCTCGTAAAAAAGGCCGACGGATCGTGGCGCTTTTGCGTGGATTACAAGGAGCTCAATACGCATACCATTAAAGATCGCTTTCTAATTCCGGTGGTCGAAGAACTTCTGGACGAGCTAGGGCATGCGACATTCTTTTCCAAATTGGATCTTCGTTCGGGCTATCATCAAGTACGCATGCATGAGGACGATATTGAAAAAACAGCATTTCGGACACACCATGGCCATTATGAATTCTTGGTCATGCCGTTTGGGTTGTCTAATGCACCCTCAACGTTTCAGGCACTCATGAACGAGATCTTACAGGACTTCCTACGCAAATTCATTTTGGTTTTCTTTGACGATATCTTGATTTATAGCCGCACGGAGGAAGACCATTGCACCCATCTGCGTTGGGTGTTGGACCGATTTCACACACATCAGCTCTTTTTGAAGAAATCCAAATGTGCCTTTGCTCAAAGATCAATCGGTTATTTGGGACACATCATCTCCGGTACCGGAGTTGCGGTAGACCCAAACAAGCTACAGGCCATCGCATCCTGGCCACGACCTGGGTCGGTGACCGCCTTACGAAGTTTTTTGGGCCTCACAGGGTATTATCGACGCTTCATTAAGGATTATGCATCCCTCGCTGCACCCCTGACTGCATTGTTGCGCCACAATAAATTCCAATGGACACCAACGGCTGACACTGCCTTTGCCCAATTACAACAAATCCTGATGACCGCCCCTGTTTTACAAATGCCTGATTTCTCTACTCCCTTTGTAGTTGAGTGTAATGCGTCGGGGACCGGAATTGGCGCCGTTCTACAACAAAATGGCCATCCTATCGCTTACTTCAGTCGCCAACTAGCAGCCCGGCATGTCAAACTTGCCGCCTATGAGCGTGAACTCATTGGATTATCTAAAGCAGTACGGCATTGGAGGCCGTATCTCTGGGGACAATCTTTTATTGTTCGCACAGATCATGGAAGCCTTAAGTATTTGTTGGAGCAGGCCCTCATCACCCCACCACAACAGCATTGGTTGAGAAAACTTATGGGTTTTGACTTCTGCGTTGAATACAAGCCAGGCAAGACAAATGTGGTAGCTGATGCCTTGTCACGAATCCATACCGAAGAACCCTCGTGCGCCTCACTTTCCCTGCCGGTGGGACTCACAAAAACAGACAGGCTTCAGGAATTGCGCCTACATCCGGAGGTTCGGCGCCTGCTTGACACATTTGCTTCGTCCAGCACACCACCAAACGGCCAGGTATCGGCACCTTTCCGCCCAGAGGACGACTCCACCTCTGAGCAGTCTAGCCGGGACCTTCAGACTTCCAATACGGGCGCAGACCAACATAGTTCCACGACCACGCACTGGAGAGCGGCCAACGGGTTGGTTTATCGCGGCTCTCGCCTTTTTGTACCAATCGATTCACCATTGGTGACCATAATCATATCCTCTATCCATGACCTTACTCATGAAGGTGTGCAGAAAACATTACACCGCCTACGGAAAGAATTCTATTGGGCTCGTCAACGCCAAACGGTGGAATCCTATATTGCCAAGTGCCAAGTGTGTCAACGTCACAAATCAAGTACCCTGTCCCCGACAGGTGTAATATCCCGAGTATTTCTATACTCGAGTCACTGTACATTTGTACTCAAACACTATTCAATAATACACTGTTCTTGTGTGTTTCTGTATTTTGAGCTGAGTAGACTCGACTGGGATCCAAAAGAACCCTTTAACTTAATTAAACTCACTCAAAATCAAATCGAGTTCAATTGCGGTTCGTAATTGTCCTTTTGGACAAATTGGAAATTTAGGAAATTAAATGTCTAAAAGTCCTCAAAAACTATCCAAAATATCTTAGAAGTATTCAAAATCAGCTTTAGATGTTTGAATCTTCAAGTTTTGGCATTGGACCAAAATGCCCTCCATAAGTGCATAGTGCCCACATGTGTTTTAAGCCACTCCAAGCCTCCAACCAGCCATTTCCTTATTTCCCCACCTCCTCCCACACGTCTTGAGCAAGGAGAAGGAGAAAGAGAAGAAGAAGGCCACCCAAATCCGCTGGATTCCGGCGATTCAACCGATTTAAAATCGAATCGGAGGTCGGATTTGGCATCCTCATCGCGTTCCCCATCTTCTCAACCCCTTCAAGTGAGTATTCCATCGAGATTCATCGATGTCTCTTGGAGTTCCCGTGGTGCTTTGCGATCCGACTGATTTCTTGACTCCGGGTCGATCCTCTTGCCGTAGTAGCTACGACTCTTTTCTCCTGTAGCCGCATTTCATCAAGTTTTCCCAAACCCTAGCCTAGGCCATGTCTAGGTACCATGTGTTCAACGCATCGCATAGCAATTCTCGCTTTAAAATCTAGACTCAGTCGTCGTTAGGTCCGTTTAACTCTATAGTCGACTGGCTTTTAGCCATCTTCAAAATCGAGCATGCTCTCGCTAGGTCTTCGGTTTGTCGGAGTTCTAGTGAGGTAGAGCATGTATAGATTTTTCCCATAGCAGCCTCGTGGCTAGAGTCGCTACTGGAGGAATCGAATTCAATTTCGCTAAGCCGAAATTTATTTTATTCATTTAGGTGTTAACTATTTTTACAATGGACCGAAGGTCCATAGCGTATAACGATAGCTCCATTAGCTCTTCCGATAGCCCTGGTTGCGATCGTAAGAGTCGAATTAAGTTTCACAAAACTCGCTACAAGTTGTTAGCTCTAGGTCTCTTTTAATTTATTTTTATTTCATAAAATCCTAGAGCTCCGAGGCATGTATTGACTTTACCATTAGTCCCCTTAGAGGCTAGAAAGCGATTAGAATCGCTAGATGTGCATTTTAGCACTTGGCATTTTATTTTAGTAATTCTAGGCCTCACAAGCCGGATAAGGCATTTAGCTTTGTTTAGCTTCGTTTAAGGTCACTAAGGTCGATAGCATGCTTTCCGCGTGTTTTGGATCGCATTCAAGTCACTTTTCGGACTTTTGCCGTTTCTCGGGTAATTACCGGAGTTAAGCGGGCAATTGATCAAAAGTCGAGAAGATTAAGTCATCCATGCCGGGAATGGCTCCGATAGGTCGTAAGTACCCCTAAGCAACTAGCCGAGGGCTTAAAACAAGTCTCGCGGCATTTCAGCTCAAAACGGCCCTTTTGGGCGAGATTGCTCGTTTTCGAGCAAAATAGCCATTTTGGCCATATTCCACAATTTAGGGTTTATTCACCAGTTAGCTATCAGAATGAGTCATTTAGGGTCATATAAGACTAGTGAAGTCGAAAACGTGCTCCTCGCGCAGCGGAATCGAGTTTGAGCCGTTGACCTTGTGCGATCGGGGCGTATTTAGCGACCCAAAATGCGCTTCGATCGGAATTCGTTATAGGTTAAGTGAATTTCGGTGGGGTAAGGCCCAGATAGGTCCTAAATACCCTAGACTACCTGGTGGAACAGCCTGGAGAAATCGCAAATCGATTCTGTCCGTTCTGAACAAAAATGGCTTTTGCCCTACGGTGAATAGTGCCATTTTTCCTTTTTCTGAATTTTTCAAATTTTTACGATTTGGTTTTTGCTTTTGGCTTTGGCCGATCATTGTAATCCCAAACGAGTTGCGACAAGTCCCGTTAGGTGTGTTATACCTAATTCTAGGTGTTTAACTAAATTTATTTGAATTTTTCTTTATTTTACGCATTTTATTCACTTTGGCGAGAATTTCACCGAAATCGCCTCATCGGGTCGCGATTACATTGTTTTCGCATTTTGGTCGCTTTCTTTTCTTTCTTAGTGTCTAGATGAGTTCCGTTTGGTGTTAAGTTGGTGTTTATACAGTTGAGGTCGCTTTTGCTAATTTATTACTCTTTCGCCGCTTTTGCCGATTTTGTTCGAATAGAGCCGAGCGGCCTGGGATCGCCTCGAACACGCCGTAACTCATCCCGAACATCATCGAGGAAGAGCAACAAGGCAAGCACCTCCTTTGACCATCTTGAAACCTATATTTCACGATGTTTACTTTGATTTCTCAAACTATATGCATTGTTTATATTCAGTAAAGTGCTAGTTTGTGGGAATGGTAGATATACCCTGATTTGGTGGTTTTTCCTCAATTAAATTCCCAGAGTTCATTGATAGCCTTAGTAGGGTTGGACAATTAATAAAATGTCACTTGGGTATAAACGACTTAGTAAATTCATATGATTAGACACTGCAATAGAGATGAGCAAAGTCAGTCATTTACCAAATGCTCAAAACTTATGATAATTGTAACTGGTTTTGGAAATGTTTTGGAAATGTGACTTGTAAAGGTAATTTGATAAAAATGTGCAGTGTCTAGTTGGTAATTAGACTTGGCGGGAGGTATAATATGTGCTAGTTAAACATGGTGGCGATTGGTTGGCGAGTTAAGTGGAGTTCCTCGCTTGAGTCACTAGGCAAAAATATAAGGACCGAACTTGTGACGGTTTTTGAATGAACACCGTGCAACCGCGCAATGCTGGGATGGGGCAGCCTGTTTTAGTACCTGAAGTGTGAGGGGATAGCCATGCCTGTTGGTAGGCCGGAAGTGTGGACCTTTTCCCCGTGTTGAGCAAATGAGCGCGTGTGTGTGTCCTCACGACCGCCCGTATGCACCTTCGTGAGTGCGCTTGTACTTATGCAGCGGGAATCGCTCGATTCATGTTTGATTGATACAACGGTGTACGCCTTGCTATGGGATAATGCCGCGGCAAAAACTCGTCGTCGTCACGATGGATATTCCGTGGCCGCCTGAGTGGTGGTTGGCCTCTTATCGCCATAGTAGTGGGTTTATCGTCGCCGGTGCTGGGGTGTGGCTATAGCCTCAACGATGGGAAAGAATAGATCATTCTTGTATATCGGATACCTCGTGTATCGCGTGTACCCTGGATGACAGGGATGCAAGTCTGAGTTGTGTTTGGGTAAAGTGCACAAACTCTGCAGAGTATCAAATAATTCTAATCGATTAGCCATGCTCACGGTTATGAGCAAATCTTCTTTAATCATATCAAGTATAGAAATTTGGTTTGGTTTTGAAAATGAAAAATTATCTCGGAGTCGATATAAAGTATGTGGTTGAATACGGTACTTGATGGATTTGTGGATATGTGGATATGATACTTGGAGGATTTATGAATATGTATGGATGTCGATTCGTATCCCAGCTGCGACCATGGATGGTGGCAGCTGTGGAGCTCAGTTGTTATTTATACTGTAAATATGTTTTATTCAAACTGCTGTCTTTCAAATTATGTATTACATTTCGATGAACTGCTTCAAATCCTGCTTTTCGCAATAGACTTAGTGTAGTAACCATTTCAATCGTATCAGCCTGCATATTAATTATAATTGCATACACTAAAGTCTTGCGAGTACATACGTGTACTCGCCGCTGTCGCTAACCCTTTTCCACAGAGGAAGGTAATGATGATGTCCTGATGATGGCGAGCCCCTTTTCTGCGAGTGTTGCGGCCAGAGTCCCTCCCTCCGCCAAGAGCCTTTGTGGGTGGTCAAAGCCACTGGTTGTCTTTCTTTTGTTTCCGCTGTCGCTTTACTTCTTTTGGTTTCTGTGCTACACTTGTTCAAGGTTTACACCCAGTTATGTAAATTATCTTAGTTTATCTTTTCGTGCATTGATACTCGGGTTGTGGGTACGCGATATTGAGCTCTTGATCCAGGGATCGATGATCGGATGCGTCTGAGCACCGGTCCGGTTAAGGGTTCGATCCGTCGATCGAATTTTTAGATTCAGATTTTCTGTCGAGGCTTCCTGTTGTTATACGGTGCTATACGCTACAAGAGATGGCGACAAAGACGGTATAGGAAGAGGGGCTCTCACAGCGTTGGTATCAGAGCCAATGACTGCAGGAAGACTTAGTTAGCCTGGTCGTTAGACTTAGGAACAGATTTTCCTCTCAAAATTTATTTTGAAGTTACAAATCTTAATTGGAAAATGTAGAATGCTATTCTTGTCCATTCTATAGCTTTTCTCTTATCTACTTTTCAAAATGAATCTGATCTTAATCCAAATTTCAAAATTTGTTTCTTTCTTCTATCTTGTTCAAAAGAATTAGAAGGAACACGGGTTTAGCTCAGAATGGGTTAAGGTCAGATGTCTGTGATTGTAATTAGGGATTATTTTGTCGTTTCCCTGATTTGGTTTTTGGATTGGTTGTCCAAGAATCAGGGGCAAATTGATTGTGCCAGGAGGTCAATTTCATTAGTCAACCCTGATGGCATTGCTGTTACCTTTTCTTCTCGCTCCAAAGAAGGTGCCAGCCTTTACTCGGTGCTCTTCTGCTCCGGAGACGATCAGTACGGTGATATGTGAGTACCCCGATGTGTTCCCTGATGAGTTGCCAGGTTTGCCACCTGATCGTGATTTGGAGTTCATCATCGATCTCTTGCCTGGCACTTCTCCAATTTCTAAGCGTCCGTACAGGATGCCTGCTAATGAGCTGATTGAGTTGAAGACTCAGCTCAAGGAGCAGTTAGAGAAGGGGTTCATTCGCCCCAGTTCTTCTCCCTGGGGCAGTCCAGTCTTGTTTGTGAAGAAGAAGGACGGCACTCTTCGCATGTGCGTTGATTACCGGTCTTTGAATGAGGTCACTGTCAAGAACAAGTATCCTCTCCCTCGGATCGATGATTTATTTGACCAATTAGGCGGAGCTCGGGTCTTCTCCAAAATAGACTTGAGATCCGGCTATTTTCAGCTCAAGATCCGTCCTGAGGATATTATGAAGACTACATTCACTACTCGCTACGGTCTGTACGAGTATACAGTTGTTTCGTTTGGTCTCACCAATGCACCAGCCACCTTCATGAATCTGATGAACAAGGTCTTCATGGAGTTCCTTGATAGATTTGTGGTAGTGTTCATTGATGACATCCTCATATACTCCAAGGATGATGAAGAGCATACACTTCACTTGCATATGGTGCTTAGCAAGCTTCGCGAGCATCAGTTGTATGCCAAGTTCAGCAAATGCGAGTTCTGGCTCAAGCAAGTGGAGTTTTTGGGACATGTCCTGTCAGAAGGTGGGGTAGCAGTTGATCCACGCAAGGTACAGGATGTACTCAATTGGGAGCAGCCCCGCAATGTCCCGGAGATTCGGAGTTTTCTTGGTCTTGCCAGATACTATCGCCGGTTTATCAAGAATTTCTCCAAAATTGCTAAGCCAATGACAGCGCTACTCAAGAAGGAGAAGAAATATGAGTGATCGCCTGATTGTGAGTCCAGTTTCCAAGAGCTGAAGGATAGACTCACCACTGCACCAGTTTTGGTCCTTCCTGACATTCACAAGAACTTTGATGTCTATTGTGATGCATCCCGTCTTGGACTTGGATGTGTGTTGATGCAGGAGGGCAAAGTGGTCGCTTATGCTTCTCGACAGCTAAAGCCTCATGAAGCCAATTATCCGACTCATGATTTGGAGCTTGCAGCTGTTGTTCATGCTCTCAAGCTGTGGCGACATTATCTCATAGGAAGCAGATGTGAGATCTACACCGACCACAAGAGCTTAAAGTACTTCTTCTCGCAGCCAGATCTGAATTTGAGACAGCGTTGATGGTTAGAGCTGATCAAAGACTGTGATTTGGGTATTCATTACCATCCTGGCAAGGCAAATGTAGTTGCAGATGCCCTCAGTCGCAAGCTGCACACAGTGAATGCCTTGGGTGTCATTGGCCAGTCTCAGCTGGTTGAAGAGTTTCAGAATCTCAATCTAGAAGTGGTTGAGTATGGTTACATTTCTGCTTTAGCCTTACAACCCACTCTAGAGTCTTAGATTCAGGCAGCTCAACCTGTGGTGATCTTGTGATTGAGATTAGACGCCGCTTGATCAAGATGGCGCATCTCTAGGTTTCTCTGAGAGGTCCGATGGGCTGATCATGCATGGGCAGCAGATGTATGTCCCAGATGATATAGAGATCAAGGAGTTGATCCTGTCAGAAGCCCATGATACCCCTCTCTGCTCATCCCGGCAGCACCAAGATGTACCAGACCTTCGCAGTAATTCTGGTGGCCAGGTATGAAGAAGGAGATCGCGGCTCATGTGGCACATTGTGATGTGTGCCAGCGTGTCAAGGCTGAACATCAAAGGCCAACCGGATTACTTCAGCCATTGCAGATCCCTGAGTGGAAGTGGGAAGAGATTGGGATGGATTTCATTACCGGCCTACCGAGGTCCTCCGCCGGTCACGACTCTATTTGGGTGATCATTGACCGTCTGACCAAGGTAGCTCATTTCATCCCAGTTCGTACCACCTATTCTGGAGCCAAGCTAGCGGAACTCTATTTGCATAATATTGTTCGGCTCCATGGAGTTCCAAAAGTCATAGTCTCTGACCGTGGTTCGCAGTTCACCTCCAGATTTTGGGAGAGTTTGCAGTCCATTCTTGGCACTAAGCTATCCTTCAGTACTGCTTACCATCCCCAAACTGACGGACAGACGGAGGTATGGCCATGGGAATCCTTGGGGTTGGTCTAGGATCTGTTCTAAGGGTGATTATCACGTTTTTAGATCAATTGGTGGTGCTGGAATTCAGTAGATTAGATGAAATCTAGAACTCTGTTTCGGGCAGCATGAGCAGTCGACCTAGGGTTTGGTTTTTCGCCAATTTAGAGTCCGAATTTGGTCGGCCGCCTGTTGAAGAAGTTGTAGGTAATTTGAATATCTTTCCGTGGGTATAAAGAACGTCCAATTCCACACAGCCGTTTGAAAGTTATGATCGTTTTACCAAACGTATTAAAATCTGTGACATGATTGGAACAGATAACGGTTTTCTGTAGATTAAACCACTTTAGAGTCCGAATCAGTATTTCCATATACTTAGAAAAAGTTGGGAAATTTCCTAAGATACGCGGGGATGTACTCGTTTAATTGATTCGGAGTCTTGGAACCCGAGTTATGCCTTTTGGAAGGCTGCTGTCCCGACGGGACAGAACCTCTGTTTTTGGGTTTAGCGAGTAGTTTGCGATGTCGGGGTAGAAGAGGGATTGCTTACTGTTTTGTGGATATGATTGTGAGTGTGTGGTACCTATGTGCAGGTGGTGTGACCGCGGGAGTGCCTTCTACTTCTCGCCAATCCGTCGCCATGGTTGAGGCAAGTGTATTGGAATGGGTAGCGGGTTGTAGTTGCTAGATTGGTTGAGATTGAATTTGAATACATGATATGTTCACATGCCATGGCTTAATGATTGACAATGATATGATGAATATGTTTATTATGTTATGATGCCATGTGTTAGTGTACAAGTTATTTGTGATGTTGGCATGTTTGCATACATGGCATGTTACATGGCCCGGGCGGTGAGAAAGTCATAACTAGTCCGGGGAAGGTCGGTGAGAAAGTTATGACTATTCCGGAGAGCCAATGAGTAAGTCCTACATCGTGATTCCAATCACCGCGGTGAACGGAAACGAGGAGTAGGCACCCTCCATCTTCGGGATGGAAGGGGGGAGAGGGTACACACCGACGGGTGTGTACTCAACCATACCGGTATGAGTTTCCAGGAGATATGTGCATCGCATTGCATTGCATTGCATTATATGATGATGTTGTATGATGAGGATATATGATGATGACTATGAGATGCTTACACTGTGAATATGAGATGTTTATGATGTTGTATGTGAAAAGTGGTGATGAAAGTATTGGAATGTATTTTCTTGTTCCATTGCAATATACTTGCTGAGTGATGAACTCACGCTTGTGTTTATGTTGTTTTTCTTAGGTACCATGAAACCGACATGCGGGGAAGGCAGCTAGTCACACGTCATGTAACACCCCAAAATTTTGCTCTTCTTAAATTCATGTGTGATTTGGCACTTTGGTGAATTTTTGGAATTTTCTGGAATTTATTTGGATTTATTTGGAATTTATTTGAATTTATTCCATTTTGAAATAATTAAAGAATTTAATTTTGCAAATAAAATTTTGTTGGAAATATTTTATTTGAGTCCCAAATACCCTAAAATATTTTCCAGAATTTTTCTGGAATTTTTCTGAGTATTTTGCTATTTTTAATGAATTAAATGAATTATTGGGAATTATTTTAAATATTAAATCGCTGGAAAATCAACTCGGGTCGAGTACTGTTCATCCGACCGAGTCGGAACCCGAGTCGGACTCGAGTCCGACCCGAGCCAGTTGACTCGACCAAACCAGTTCCCAACCCTAAGTGATCCCGACCGTTGGATCGGGATCCAACGGCTGAGATCCGCCCGTACCGGTTCGAGCCGCGTCCGACCCGGACACGATCGCGCCCGTGCGATCGTGGCCGTTGATCGCGACACGTGGACGGCTCCCAGTCGTCGTCTCCGGCCCGACTCCGAAGCCGGAGAGCTCCGCCGTGACCGAAGCGGACACGGCTAGGGTTCCGATGTGCGCGCACGTCGAGGCCGTATTTAAAGCCCGGACCGGCCCCCGAGGTTGACCTCTCCTATGCGCCCCGTTTGCCCCAGCTAATAGAGCTCAAGCCGCCGCCAAGCCGTGCCGATTGCTCGCCGTAGTAGGGGAAGTCCCCGCCGCGGTTTTCGTCGATCCCGCCACGCCGCCGCTCCGACAACACCAAGCCCAGACCGAGATCCCCATATCGCGTCGCGCTGGGAGTGCCAATCTTCACGCCGAGCTACGGACACGCCGTGTGGGAGGTCATCGTCTACGTCTCCGGTGCTCAAGCCTCGCCGCGCCATCACCGGACTTCGCGAAGCAATCTCCGCCGTCCGATCCGGATCCGACCGCTGAGGTTCGCCCACGTATTTCCTTTACTGTTCAACCCTAGATCCGTTAGCAGCCGTTAGATCTAGATCGAACGGTCCGAATCAACCGTGTAGTCTTGAACGTGAAGTCTAGATCCAATCTGGGCCGTTGATTTTCAAATCAACGGACGAGATTGTGCCACGTGTACTTAAGCCACGCCACGCGTGCGTGATCGCGTGTCTCTGACACGCTGGCCCGCGTGTCACGGGACAACCGAACCGCACCATGGCGTCACCGCCGACGTCACGGTGGGGCCCGTGATGTTAGCGAGTAGACCGCAAGGGTTAATTGCGCGGCGTGACATCGACGGTGGGCCCACATGTCGGGCCTCACGTGAGCCGTGGACCGGGTCCACGGTGAGACCCGAGCCGGCGTGTACCGAGTCCATGGACCTACCGACGCCACCAACCAATCAGAGGCTGCCACGTGTCCATGCTGACGCAATAATTAATTTCCGAAAAAGAAAATGATTTATTAATTCGAATTAATGATTTCAGATTTTGTTTCAAACTTCAAACGCTTATAACTTTTGCGTTTCAACTCCGATTTGAGTTATTCAAATTTCTAAATTTGTATAAAATGAGATCTACCTAAATATGAATTTTATTTAATTTTTGGACTAAAGTTTTTCTCGGCAAAATTATTTAATTGATTATTTAAACTTTAAATAATCATAACTTTTGCGTCTTAACTCCAAATTTGACGATTCCAGTTTCTAAAAACTCATAAAATTATGTTCTCTCTGTTTATGGATTTTATTTGGGTGTTTGGACACTTTTTGCCTATTGTTTATTTGTGTATTTGCTATTTGCACGCTTTACGAGTAGACGTTGAAGTGCCGGAAGGATTCAAAGGAGAAGTATTAACTCAGGATCCAACTCAAGACCAAGAACAAGTACTTTTTGAAGGCAAGTTGTGCTTTGACCATGTTGATCCTATTTCGAAATCTATTTTGATTTAAACTATTGCATGCTAGTTCAATTAGAAAAATACTATTGTTTAAACATGGGGGTTAGATAAGTACCAATTTGCTGTATGACACCTTGATTATTTAAGTATGTGCCATGACCCTTGTCACCCTAGTTGTGGATTACTAGTTGGACATTATTAAATTGCCAACATGGGTTTAGACCGTTGTAGTATACTGCTTAGACCTGCTACGTGCTCATGACATGATTTTGGATGATCAAATGTTAATATTGACTTAATGATATATTGAACCTGTTTTGGAAAAGTATCATGTGATGTTGATGGCACGTGGTGCATGGTAATCAACTGGGGTTTGATAAACGATTTCGGCCAGGGCATGTGGCAAGAGTAATCAAGTGGGCGATTGTGGCGTTGGGAATGTTGATTTGGTTCTTCGGGTAGTCTTGCCCTGGTCACCCTAAGGACTTAACCTTGCAAGCCTTTGAACTGGGTCTAACGTGCAACCACATGTCTCAGAATGGGACGGACCTAGTTGACTAAGTTGCTAATAACGCACTGTGGGACCTCAGGAGGTCAACTACACCCTTTGTGTAAGTTGTACTGGGAGCGCATCGGGCTGAGGTCAGTACCCATCTAACGGTTGATTGGCCTAGACTTCGCCTTAGCGAAGGGAAGGGTTAGTGCGCAATAACCGGGAGGACCACTTGTATTGTTAGAGGTTTCCGAAAGACTTTGTTACTGGAACTCGCCTTTGTGGTGTTTGACTGTATCTTGTGGGTAAAGTGCATAACCTCTGCAGAGTTTAGAATCTATTCGAATAGCCGTGTCCGCGGTATTGGACATCGCTCGGGAATTACAGTCAAGTGTTAGATTTTCCTAAAAATAACTTTGGTTTGAAAAGTTGGGTTGGACTAATAATGAAGTTGATGGAAATGTGGATTAGGATGGGAAAGATGTTTATTAAATTCCTTGAAAAGTTATTTATACTTTACTTGTTTCTCTTGCTTTGAATCTACTTATATTACTTTTCAAATGTCAAGCATCGCAAATATACCTTGAGCTATTCCTTTGTACCAAGCCATGCATGTAGTATACTAGCTTGCATTCTATGCATGACTTGCTGAGTACCAAGTACTCACCCTTGCCACAATACAACACCAGTTGAAGAGGAGACTGCACAAGCTTTGGAGGAGGAGCTCCAAGAGGATCCGTCTACTTAGGGAAGCGAGCCCAGTCAGTTGCCTGTGGTATACTGGATGGCGCCACGAAGTTATTTAATTTTCCGCTGCTATTATTATTTTTCTCTGAATAAGTTTCGCCTTGCGAGGCATATATTTGTAATTTGACCATAAGGTCAAGTAACCAGTTTGACTATTTAAATAAAGTACTTTGTTGGTATCGAGTGGTATGATTGTGATATTTACCGATGTTAAGACTGTGTGCACTAGCGCGTTCCTGGACTAGTGCTGAATACACAGAGGGTCCGGATTTGCAAATTCGGGGTCCCGACACGTCATCACTTAGTTTTACACATAAACAATGACATGTTCTCTCCTTTAATTGTGATGGTTAATTTACTGAACTAGTTGTCGTTTTGATGCTTCGTTGGTTGTCATGTGTAAATGATTAGTCCATATTTGACATGTGACGGATAGGCTTATATCCTTAGTTTTATGGTGGTTGAAATTCCTGATTTGTCATGTTATTGCTATCGTATATTATGCTATCTTGATATGTTAAAATTGTTGTTGCTTCAATTGTTGGAAAAACAAAGGAGATGCTGCCGAAATTTTCGGTATTATCATTTGCTCCTTTGCTGTAATTTATCTTTATTTATGGTATTTAGGTGATGCTTAGTCTATGTTTGGTAGCATTCGGGCATTCTAAATGCCGGGGTGTTACAGTTGGTATCAGAGCGGGCTGTTGGTCCTCGGAATGTATATTTTTAGTGTCATGCTATAGGGTATAACTAAAATGTGATGTGAAATAACTTAGAAACATGGCATAGGTTTCAACTAAAATTTTGTCATAGGATAGCAACATTAAAACTTGAAAAAGTGGTATAACTAATCTAAAATTTGACACACAATGGATGCACAGTAGGAAAGGGTATGGGTATCGTTTCTTTACGCTTAAATGTTGTATTTAAGCTATGATGTTGAATGCTTCATTTGATAATGCATGTTGCTATGTCTATGAGATAAATGATTGAATTGTTCTTGTTGTTGTGATAAAGTGGGGTTTTGGTGCCGAAGGGTTTCGGCCACCTCTCTTATTTCATAGTAAGGGTGAGGTTTGACGGTGTGGCCGGTTAGCGCCATCACCGAAGAACTATTAACCCCTGTAGGAGAAGAGTGCTTATCCTTTCTGTCGTAGATCGGGTAGTTGACTGGAGTCAAATAGAAGATTTTGGTGGTGGATTCCTTCGTATGTTCTTTACCGTTCTGACGGTCGGTTTTGGTTGTTTTTCTTGACTTTAGTTGATTGAAATCAAAAGAAAAGTGTTTGGGATTGGATTTTCGCGGAGAGTCCCTTCGGTGTTCCTTGGTTTTGTCCTCCTTGGTTGAAGACGAAGAAGAGAAATTTAGCGTTGCGCCTTTTTTAGTCGCCTTTTGGCTTGGACACCGGTTTTGTGGGTTGCCTTGCAAAGAAAAGTATAGTTTTGGTTCTTGTGTGTCTTACTCTGAGTTTAAAAGAAGTTATTGAAGCGTGTGCAAAAAGTTAAGTTGTGTCGATTTATGTTTTGTGCCTTTGTCCGCAAAGGTTTATTTGATCGCTTGGTTCCCTCCTGTGGGAGTCTTTGAGATTGAAAAGTGTTTTGGAGACTTCCTTTTGCATGACCAAGTTTGGGTTTGTCTCATTGCAATTTTGAGAGTCAAGTTTCCTTATGAATTTGGGATGAGTTTTAAAACTAAAATGCTGCAAACAAAGTAAGTAGTCTTTTGACTGAAATTGTTTGTCCCTAGTAAGAATTGTTGTTTAGCATGTTATGTAGCATGTACCAATGTGGTTTATAGGATGACGTATTGTTAAGTTAATTTGTGAGTTTAAACAATTCAATGCGGTTGTTATCTCTAGCTTGAGAACAAATAGACTACTAGTGTTGTAGTTCACTCTGTAGCGAGGATGATTAAATGGGTTAATGTACATGCTTAGTTCACTCTGTAGCGAGGATGATTAAATGGGTTAATGTACATGCTTAGAATCTGTTGCCTTGCTTTAAAAGTGCTTATGATCCTTGTTAATGTTTAAAGTTTAAACCTTGATGCATAGTTAGAACATTAAGATGATGTAAATTAATGATACTGTTAAAGAAACCTTGCCGATTGTTTAAAGATGTTCTAATCTAACGGGTTAATAGAGAAATTTAATCATGTTGACTAGTGGATTTAATTTGGAAGTTGATTAGAGTTGTTATTTATGATGTTGCGAACTGTTAGTATATTGGGAAGCTTGCATATGTGTTCCTATAATGCTAGTACCGATGTCAGTTGGGAAGACATAGGTTTAGTGGTTGTGGTAAGAGCTTGTGATGGTCCAACTCATTCAATTTGTTTTAAATAGTGGGAGCATGTTGAGTAGTGACAATTTGCTATAACCTATGTATAGGGTAGCTAAAGGTAATGTTGTTGATTGATGATTATGCAAATTATTGATATTGATGACCTAGTAGTGGTGGTAATTGCTTAGATTAATTGTTGAAAATCCTTGTTAAAAATGGAGGTTATTGTAACATGTTGTGATGGAGTGGGCCATGCATAATTAACATGATGTAGGATTTTATTCTTGATGAATGTATATCCTAGAATCATACTCACGAATTTTGTCTTGTAGAGATAACATTTATGTGTTAAAGTCATTTATTGATTGAGTAAGTTTTGTTGTCGAGAAATTTACGTATGAATTGTATAAAATTGGTAGGTTGATCATGCTCAAGTATCTGTTGAAGTACTATGTTTGAAATAGAGAATACATTGTTATATGATGTGTTGGTCTGTGGGGATCTTTATGAGGTAGTATTGGTTAGTTGTCTCTTGATAATCGTCATGAACTTTATTCATAAGTGTTGGGAAAGGTAACTAGAGGAAGATTGGTTATGTAGCTTTTGGTTGAATTATGATGGGCTTCTCGATGAGTAAATAGTGAATATTGAATGCTTAAATGTTAACGATAGTGGATTACTAGATATGGTGGGTTTCATGCTGAGCTTGTGTATAAAACCTTTTGGTCTGGTTTGGTTGTTTGCTATCTTCGATAAATGTTTTCGGTTGAGGTGTTCTTTATGTTGTGTTTCAGAGTTTCCCTAAAACTCGTAGAGATTGGTGCCCATTTTTGGTTTTGGATAATTTGTTCAGTTTATGATATGAATATGGTTTTACACCCAAAAGTCTTTGAGTGGATCGCGCTCCTTCGCGTTCGCACTGAATCATCTTTGGAGTAAATTTTAAAGGAAGCAGAAGGTCTTAGTGGGTTGTGTTGAAGATTCTTGAGATTCAATTTGTAACTCCATTTGACTAGAGTTGGAGTTATTTGAAATTGTGTGTGGTGTTTGAAAATGCTTCACAAGGTGGATTTTATGAATGGTTCATAAGTGACTTTGTTAGTGAAGTGTTTCCTTTTGAAATGAATTTTTCTTTCTCTTTGAAAAAAAAATTCGGTGGTTGTGTGTGCAGATGTTTGACTTTGGAGTTGATGTTCTGTTCCAAAATGTTGATTTTTTGTTACCATGCGAGGTTTTGCAAGGTTAGTTTTAAATGGATGGTGGGTTTTGACGTGATGTGGTGTTTTGCTGTTAACGATGTTGCCATCATAGTCATATGTTTTAGCGCAATCATCGATGTTTTTGGTGTTCATTCATGTGATACCGAGGAATAAGTCTTTTGGTGAATGACTATTCGGTATTGTTGTTACATGATGAATGAATGGTGAAAAAGAAGCATGACATCGTTTATAGATATTTAATGATAAAAGAGTCGATGAGCTAGGACGGTGAGAAAGTCATATATGGATATATGACTAATCCGGAGCGCTCTTGAAAAAGTTTGCATTCATGTCATGAATCGAAGTGTCCATTTCTTTTAGTATGAAAAGAAACAATGAAGAATTTCTGGTATGTTGGTTGTGGTGTAGGAGATTTGCGTTTTGGCATAGGAAATTAAAATGAGTACTCTTTGGTTGTTGCCGAATTTTTTCCAAAGTGGCTTTTAGCGCTTTGGGGATTCGAGTTGTTGTATGTGGATCAATTGGGTTGATGGTTGGTGGTTGAGCTTACCCAATAATGGTACTCTTTGTCTTGGTCCTTTAAGTGGAATGATGTGAGGGCAAGACTTTCTTAGTAAGAGAAATCTGGTGTGGCTAGTAGTTGATCGTAAATGGTGTAG
This sequence comes from Rhipidocladum racemiflorum, assembly GCA_036346355.1. Lineage (NCBI taxonomy): Eukaryota > Viridiplantae > Streptophyta > Magnoliopsida > Poales > Poaceae > Rhipidocladum > Rhipidocladum racemiflorum. The sequence continues at coordinate 33,410,897 of CM070578.1, read as the reverse complement.
AAGTGTAGAGCAAAGGAAGCTTGTCTATGTCTCAATTCAAACCTTCTTGGAGAATTGTGTCATCGATGTGTTCCTCGGTGGGGCTGATTAAATCTTCAGTGGACCACTTGGTGGTTGCTAGTAATCGCTTTTCCTTTTGGAAGTGTATTGGATCTTTTGTCGCCGATCTTTGAGCGTGTTGTGCCAACCGAAGTGGAATGTTCGGTTGTTGTTGATTTTGCGGGTTTTCAGAACCCTGGTCATAAAGTAGGTTTTTCCTTCGGTGGTAGTGGTGGGTATTGGTCTTTTGTAAAAAGTTCAATCTTTTGCAAGGTGTTAGCCGATTGTTCAAGCAGTTGGTAGTCTTGGAGTGTTGTGTCTTGATTGGTTCGCGTCGTCTAGAATACGATGAACCATAGTGGAGAGGTTGAGATGTGAAAGCACTTTTGTGCGTGGGAGCTGAAGAGGGTTCTAGAGGTTGGTGCCGTGTTCTTCTGAGGAGAAACATCGGTTAAAGGGATCGGGCACTTTAGTGCCAAGGAATGCATAAAAATGAGGAATATGAGACCGTTTCCCTTCATTGTTAGTTTAGGAAGTTATCCTTTTGCTTGGGACGTTCTGAGTCCTTATGTTTGTACTCGGTGTTTCAAAGTGGAGTAAGAATTCTAGCAAGTTTTGAATGTGAGTTATCTTTAGAGCTATCAGTCTTTGATCATTAGATCCTTGCCTCTGAGTGCTGGCTGGTGCAAATCGTAGGGGCTTCTAAGAAGGTTCCGAGGCGTGAACCATACCTTCCTTTGATTTGGTTGTTTGCGAAGTGGCGTGTCTCGGATTCGGGGTCGAATCCTGTTGAAGGGGGGGAGAATGTGACACCACAGAGTGTCGAAACCTTATAAAATGTGAATGTTGAGGTCAAAAACATTATGAAGTGTGAAATTAAGGTTAAAACCTTACGGTATGAGGTTAATTTACGTTTTCTGGGCCGTTTTCGGGGATTTGGGCCTTTCCGGGAGAGTTTGGGCCTAGGGAAAGGGTCGTGGGCTTTAGTAGGAAGGAGTTTGAGTCCAATTAGGAGTGGGAATCCTGATTGGGGGCCTTCTCCCTGCCCTTTGGTGCACCCCACCTCAGCCTTGTGCGCCCCCACCCCCCACTTGGAAGCCCTAGCTGCCCCCTTGCCTTCCTCCCACCTTGGGCGCCTCCCCAAGCCGGCCTCCATTGCTCCACCACCCCCACCACCTCTCCACCTCCCTTGCTGCCCCTAGGGGAGTTCCCCACCTCAACACCTCGAAGATCCATCCGTTGAAGCGCTCCGCGACGAGGAGATCCGACGGGATTGGAGCGAGGAAGGAGATCGCGCGAACCGGGAGGAGATCCGTTGGGTTTTCATGCGTCGGGCGATGGTATGGCCATGGGAATCCTTGGGGTTGGTCTAGGATCTTTTCTAAGGGTGATTATCACATTTTTAGATCAATTGGTGTTGCTAGAATTGAGTAGATTAGATGAAATCTAGAAGTTGCCACGTTCTCTGTTTCGGGCAGCATGAACAGTCGACATAGGGTTTGGGTTTTCGCCAATTTAGAGTCCGAATTTGGTCGGCCGCCTGTTGAAGAAGTTGTAGGTAATTTCAATATCTTTCTGTGGGTATAAAGAACGTCCAATTCCGCACATCCGTTTGAAAGTTCTGATCGTTTTACCGAACGTATTAAAATCTATGACGTGATTGGAACAGATCACTGTTTTCTGTAGATTAAACCACTTTAGAGTCCGAATTAGTATTTCCATATATTAGAAAAAGTTGGGAAATTTCCTAAGCTACGCGGGGATGTACTCGTTTAATTGATTCGGAGTCTTAGAACCCGAGTTATGCCTTTTGGAAGGCTGCTGTCCCGACGGGACAGAACCTCTGTTTTTGGGTTTAGCGAGTAGTTTGCGATGTCGGGGTAGAAGAGGTATTGCTTACTATTTTGTGGATATGATTGTGAGTGTGTGGTACCTATGTGCAGGTGGTGTGACTCCGGGAGTGCCTTCTACTTCTCGCCAATCCGTCGCCGTGGTTGAGGCAAGTGTATTGGAATGGGTAGCGGGTTGTAGCTGCTAGATTGGTTGAGATTGAATTTGAATACATGATATGTTCACATGCCATGCCTTAATGATTGCCAATGATATGATGAATATGTTTATTATGTTATGATGCCATGTGTTAGTGTACAAGTTATTTATGATGTTGGCATGTTTGCATATGTAATACCCCAAAATTTTGCTTTTCTTAAATTCATGTGTGATTTGGCACTTTGGTAAATTTTGTAATTTTCTGGAATTTATTTGGAATTTATTTGAATTTATCCCCTTTTGAAATAATTAAAGAATTTGACTTTGCAAATAAAATTTTCTTGGAAATATTTTATTTGAGTCCAAAATGTTCCAAAATATTTTCCAGGATTTTTCTGGAATTTTTCTGAGTGTTTTGCTATTTTTAACGAATTAATTGAATTTCTGAGAAATTAATTGGATTATTTAATCGCTGGAAAATGCGAGTTGGTTTGTACTGTTCACCCGACCGAGTCCGAGTCAGACTCGAGTTCGAGTCCGACCCGAGCCACGTGTTCGAGCTGAACCCGCTCGACTGAACCCTAACCGCGTGACCGTTGGATCGAAATCCAACGACCACGATTAAGCCACGTCGCCCGAACCCAAGCCCGACCGAGCCAGCCAGCTCACCGAGTCGGACCCGAGTCCAACTCACGCGACCGTTGGATCGTGATCCAACGGCTCTCGTTGAGCCACGTCACCCTCTCCGTGTTGCCGCCGGACTCCGCCGCCGCCCGCGGCGTGGTCCTCGCTTTTGGCGCATATCACGACGGCGTCGAGGGGCTATTTAATGCGCCGCCACCCGTGTCGGACCCCTTTCCTGCGGCGCACTGTAGCCCTAAGTCACGTTGCCTGAGCCGTCGCCGTTCGCCCGCGCGAACTCGCCGGAGTTGGAAGCCCGTCCCGCCGCGTTCGTTTGCCAATTCCGCCGCCGTTGAGCCCAGATCCGGAACTGCAAGGAGGAGACGCGTTGGAGGGGACCTCTCACCTCGCCGGAGCGTGCCTGGAGCGCCGTTCGTGTGTCGTCGTCTTCGTCACCGGCCGTCGGAGCTCCGCCGCACGCCATCGCCGCCTCGCGAACTCCCTCAACCATCCGATCCAGATCCAAGGGCCCAGATCGCGCCACGTCACCCCTCGGTGAGTTTCCACGTTGAAATCCCCAGATCTATTTCCAACCGTTGGATTTAGATCCAACGGCGTAGATTGTGCCACGTAGCCTTAATCGCTCAGTACTAGATCCATTCTCAGCCGTTAGATCTAGATCAAACGGTTAGGGTTAGCCGCGTTGTTTTCCTTAGATTGGATCTTGACCGTCCAATCAAGATCGAACGGTCCAGATCAGCCGAGTAGTTTTCTACTGCGTTAAGCCAGATCTAATCTGGGCCGTTGATTTTCAAATCAACGGCCGAGATCTAGCCACGTGGCCGGGAGGCCGACCGTCGCGGTCAGCACCCGTGCGTGGGTGCGTGTCTCTGACACGCGGGGCCCGCGTGTCAGTGGGACCCACGCGTCAGCGGCTCAGCCAAGGGCACCATGACGTCACGCTGACGTCACGCCCGCTGTCACCACTACCGAGCCGTGGTGGCCGACATCATGCTGACGTCACCGGCAGGGCCCACTTGTCAGGGACATGAGCCGTGGACCGGGTCCACGGTGGACCGAGCCAAACCGTGCGCCGGGTCCATGGACCCGAGGCGACGTGGCGGCTCCTGATTGGTCCACGAGTCATGCTGACGCAATAATTAATTTCCGAAAAAGAAAATGATTTATTAATTCGAAATATTGATTTCAGAATTTGCATTTTAACTCCGATTTGAGTGATTAAAATTTCTAAATTTGTATAAAATTGAGATCTACCTAATGATGAATTCTATTTAATTTTTGGACCAAAGTTTTTCTCTGTAATATTATTTAATTGATTATTTAAACTTTAAATGGTTGTAACTTTTGCATTTGAACTCCGAATTTGACGATTCCAGTTTCTAAAAATTCATAAAATTATGCTCTCTCTGTTTGTGAACTTTATTTGGATGTTTGGACACTTTTTGTCTACTGTTCATTTATTTATTGCTATTTGCACGCTTTACGAGTAGACGTTGAAGTGCTCGAAGGCTTCGAAGAAGAAGTGTTGACCCAGGAGCCAGCTCAGGACCAAGAACAAGTACTCTTTGAAGTCAAGTTGTGCTTTGACCATGTTGATCCCAATTTTAAATTAATTCGATTTAAAACTATTGCATGCTAGTTTAATTAGAAAATACTTTATTTAAATATGGGAAATTAGATAAATGCCAAATTGTTGTATGACACCTTGGTTAATTATATATGTGCCATGATCCCTTGTCACCCTAGTTGTGGATTACTAGTTGGACATTACTAAATTGCCAACATGGGAATTTAGATCGTTGTAATATATTGCTTAGACCTGCTACGTGCTCATGACATGATTTTCGGACAATCAAATGTTAATATTGACTTAATGATATATTGAACCTGTTTTGGAAAGGTATCATGTGATGTTGATGGCATGTGGTGCCTGGTAATCAACTGGGGCTTGATAAATAGTTTTCGACCGGGGCATGTGGCAAGAATGATCGGGTGGGCCAGTTGTGGCACCGGGAACATTGTTTTGGTTCTTCGGGTAGTCTTGCCCTGGTCACCCTAAGGACTTAACCTTGCAAGCCTTTGAACTGAGTCAAACGTGCAACCACATGTCTGTAATGGGACAGACCTAGTTGATTAAGTTGCTAATAACGTACCTGTGAGACCTCAGGATGTCAACTACACCCTTTGTGTAGTTGTACGGGGGAGCGTACCGGGGCTGCGGCCAGGTACCCATCTAACGGTGGGTTGGCCTAAACTTTGCCTTCGCTAAGGGAAGGGTTAGTGTGCAATCACCGAGGAGGACCACTTGTACTGTTAGAAGTTTTCGAAAGACTCTGTTACGGACACTCGCCTTTGTGGTGTTTGACTGTATCTTGTGGGTAAAGTGCATAACCTCTGCAGAGTGTAAAATCTATTCGAATAGCCGTGTCCGCGGTATTGGACATCGCTCGGGAATTACAGTTAAGGGTTAGACTTTCTTGAAAATAACTTGGTCTTGAAAGGTTAGGTTTGGTTTAATAATGATGTTGATGGAAATGTGGATTAGAATCGGGAAAGATGTTTATTTAACTCCTGGAAAAGTTATTGATGCTATACTTGTTTCTACTGCTTTCAAATCTACTTATGGTACTTGTTAAATGCTCTTTACTGCAAATATACCTTGAGCCACTCATTTGTATTAAGCCATGCATGTAGTATATTAGCTGCATTATGTGCATGACTTGCTGAGTACCAAGTACTCACCCTTGCCGCAATACAACACCAGTTGAAGAGGAATCTACACCAGCTTTGGAGGAGGAGCTCCCAGATGAACCATCTAACTAGGGAGCGAGCCCAGTCAGTTGCCTGTGGTATACTGGATGGCGCCACGAAGTTATCTTATTTTTCGCTGCAGTTATTTCTCTTTTAATAAGTTTCGTCCTGCGAGGCGCATATTTGTAACTTGACCATAAGGTCAAGCAACCAGTTTGGTTAACTAATTAAAGTACCATATTATTCGTTGAGTATGATTGTGATATTTGCCAATGTTGAGACTGTGTGCACTAGCGCGTTCCTGGACTAGTGCTGAATACACAGAGGGTCCGGATTTGCAAATTCGGGTCCCGACAGCATACATGGCATGTTACATGGGCCGGGCGGTGAGAAAGTCATAACTAGTCCGGGGAAGGTCGGTGAGAAAGTTATGACTATTCCGGAGAGCCAATGAGTAAGTCTTACATCGTGATTCCATTCACCGCGGTGAACGGAAGCGAGGAGTAGGCACCCTCCATCTTCGGGATGGAAGGGGGAGAGGGTGCACACCGACGGGTGTGTACTCAACCATACCGGTATGAGTTTCCAGGAGATATGTGCATCGCATTGCATTGCATTGCATTGCATTATATGATGATGTTGTATGATGAGGATATATGATGATGACTATGAGATGCTTACACTGTGAATATGAGATGTTTATGATGTTGTATGTGAAAAGTGGTGATGAAAGTATTGGAATGTATTTTCTTGTTCCATTGCAATATACTTGCTGAGTGATGAACTCACACTTGTGTTTATGTTGTTTTTCTTAGGTACCATGAAACCGGCATGCGGGGAAGGGAGCTAGTCACACGTCATCACTTAGTTTCACACATAAACAATGACATGTTCTCTCCTTTAATTGTGATGGTTAATTTACTGTACTAGTTGTGGTTTTAATACTTCGTTGGTTGTCATGTGTAAATGATTAGTCCATATTTGACATGTGACGGATAGGCTTATATCCTTAGTTGTATGGTGGTTGAAATTCCTGATTTGTCATGTTATTGCTATCGTATATTATGTTATCTTGATATGTTAAAATTGTTGTTGCTTCAATTCTTGGAAAAACAAAGGAGATGCTGCCGAAATTTTCGGTATTAGCATTTGCTCCTTTGCTGTAATTTATCTTTATTTATGGTATTTAAGTGATACTTAGTCTATGTTTGGTAGCATTTGGGCATTCTAAATGCCGGGGTGTTACAGAACTGCAACAGCTTTATTAAATATTGCAATTAGCACAAACATTCTTTACTTTTTGTCAGCTAAGACGATCTTCTGTTGTATGTGCAGGGACTGATTGTTGAGGCGAGAAAAGAGTCTTCAGCACTTCAGGAAGCCATGTGCACATGAACATGAACCCATGAAGACCCTGCTGGAGGCTGTCCAGTCCATCAAGCCAACTGTGCTGATCGGAACCTCTGGCGTTAGAAGAACCTTCACCCAAGAAGTGGTCAAGGCCAGGGCTTCCTTCAACGAGGTTCTTTAACTAAAAATTTGCCGTTCGATCAGGCTGTGTTTTCTCCATCTCTCACCGTGTTTGCCAGTGGCAGTCCGTTTGACTTTGACCCCGTGGAGTACGAGGGGAAGGTGCATGCATGTGCCTGGCCCGTCGAGCAACGCGTACATCTTCACCGGGTTCGGCCTCGTCATCCCTGGCGTCATCCGCGTCCACGACGACATGCTCCTCGCCGCCTGTAAGTGCTCTCATCTGATCAGCGTTTGCGCGATCCGGCCCCGAATGCTACTGACTGTTGCGACTGACGGTGCTTTTGTTTGATTGTTGGCTTGGTTTGGCTGGATCAGCGGAGGCGTTGGGAGAGCAGGTGACCTAGCGGCTAGGAGAACTTCGAGAACTGTTTGGTGGAAAGTAATGGAGACATACCAAAATGGTTGACTTGTCATGTTATATAAGGGCAGTAAAGATCGTAATGCAATCGTAATCAAATCAAATCAGTTAGTTTGTTTTTTTAGTTAGACTTTTCATGTTTGGTTGTTGATTTGGTTAACAAACTGATTAGGTGATCCGTTCACTGTAAAACGACATATATCCGTAAGTTTGAGAATAACACAAGTGTAAAATAAGAGAAAATTGCTTCAAAATTTTTGTGTTCTTCTTTATGTTCATGTGCGTGTATTTATGATTCAGAACTAAACTCAATAATTAGTATCAGAGCGAGGTAATCTTGATACCACGTTTGCCCTGAGAAGAAGGTCACCACTTATGCACTTCAGAACAGGTTATTATTACTGAGCGATACAGTGTTGAGCAGGATTCGATGCAAACACGGATGCGCCGGTGCTTGCAGCTGCACGATGAGGTAGCGACCTGTTGTTGAGTCAAAGTCGCATCACTGGTGAGAATAATCGGCGAGACAGAGGCGGCTGAAGAAATCAGAGCGAGGCGGAGCGGCTCAGGCAGGTGGGCCCCGAGCTCGGTGCTGCGCGTCGTTCTAGAGCTCGAGACAGACAGCTCGGGAAAGGGGACGTGGAGGACTGGCTCATGCTGAGCAAGCTAGGACGGGCAACAGCGTGGACGTGACGTGGGCATGCAGTAGTTCGAGCGGCTGGTACGAGAGAAGTACAGGGACAGCAGCAGTGCATTTGTTTTGCTTCCATGGAACAGTAGCAACCCTCCTCCATCAGCACTGTAGCGTGAAAGTGACAGAGCAATAAAAGCAAGAGACTACCTCCTGGTTTGCGCAGTAAAGAAAGAGGAGAGAACCATGAGAATAGAAGAGAGACGAGAAGAAAAACAGTTCCAAAGAAAAAAAAAAGTTGAAAAACATGTCTCCTCGATACCTGTTATTGATGAGTGTCGACGATAACCGACGTAACAAGATGGCACTGGTGTCCATCCGCATGTTTCGTTCAGAAGATGGGCGAAACTATGTGTTCTCGTGTCAGCTGTGTTCATAAGATACTCTTTATGATCACGTGAGTTTTGTGCAAGTTGTGTTCATAAGATAAATTGTGCGAGTTGCTTCAGAGATGTCGTACGAATCAGAAGAAATCATGCTACACTATATAAGATCAAAAGGAAGCCGCTACGTGTGACAAAGGAGTCCAAGATGTTGAGGAGTTGCAGCCACCGTCTTAGCTATGTGAGTTATCCAGGATATTAATGAGCTGTGAACGCCATCCTACAAGTTGTATATGTGGAGTGCAAGTAGTGGCGTATCCAGGATTTTTGGTATGGGTGGTCCAACTTGGCATAAATTTTTTAAATACCGTAAATGTAACATGCCAATATACAATACAAGTATAGAATTTACCGAAAGTGCATCATGATATATTAATAAGGTGTCTTACGAACATCTTAAAATCAACAACTAAGTATGAAATTTGACTTAAAGAAGCTTACACGGCTACAATAGTTTGAAGAAGATTACAATACTACTTCTTGTTGGGTCTAAGCTTTCTAATGGCCATGAAAGTGTCCATTATATCTTCTTCATTCACTTTAAAGAAAATATCTCGCTCAATGAATGTGATTAGACAATTGTCCAAAAGACTATCACTCATCCTATTTCTCAACTTATTCTTGATGAAATTCATAACAGAAAATGCTCTTTCAACACTTGCCATCGCCACCGGTAGGATCAATACCAATTTGAGAAGCAAGTACACTAAATCATGAACTTTATGCCTTTTTGTTTGAACAGGCTTTACTAAGAGCTCAACAAAATTGTTTAGGCCTTTGAAGCTATCTTCTTTTCTCATGTTATCAATATAGTTCTCAAGTTGCTTTTCAAGTCTTAATAATTCAGAACCTGGAATATCATCAGGGTAGAAATAGGCAAGTCGACGTACCTTGTGTGCATCAAAAGAAACAAATAAGCCAACATGATTCAAGACTACCATACAAGAAATATCAGAAACTAGGAGGTGTAACTAGGAGCGTCACGCAGCATGGAGGTCATGGAGTACAATTCTTGGGCTGAGTGTTTTTAATTTTTGGGTGGGCTGGGGCCCACCCGGTCCACCCTCTAGATCCGCCAGTGAGTGCAAGTCGATGTTGAGTCCGCTTGCCACACAAGGTCGAATCTAGGATTTGCGCTAATCTGCACGAGTCGACAAGTCTTGATTAGAAGGGAGCTTGTTGGAAAGTAATCGAAACTTGCAAAAACGGTTGACTTGCCATGTCATGTAAGGCAAGTAAAGATTGCAATGCAATCACAATAAAATCAAATAAGCTAGTTTGTTTTCTTAGTTAGGCTTTCTATATTTAGTTGTTGCCTTGGTTAGCAAGTTGATTAGGTAGTTCGTCCACTATAAAAGGGTACGTATCCGTGAGTTTGAGAATAATACAAGAGAAAGTTGCTCTAAAGTTTTTGTGTTCTTCTTGTTCGTGTGCATTTATTCATGATCTAGGGCTAAACTCAACACTGTTCACCAAAATAGGCCTAATTTTTCCCAAGTGTAGCATCATACATACAAAATTACAAAAATAATCATCTACCTGAGCGCAAAAAACCCAACAGGGGACACATGTCATCTGCCGCAGTCTAGTAGCGCCGAAGTTTCTTCTGCGCACAACACACCCACATGCACGCACGCCTGAGCTTGGAAGGGCCCTGCCTGAGCCTGTTGTAGTACTTCCCGAGCGCGGTGCGTGACTCGACTGACTTCTGTGCTTTCAGGGTGTGAAAGGATATTTCATGCTATCAGATCGCGACTGGTGACACGTGTAATTGGCCAGATCTTCCACGCTCAATCAGGGACTAGTTTTCCTTCCTCCACCGCCCTCCGAATGCATCAACCACAACAGTGCTGAACTAAAACTTAGGGCTTGTTTGGCAACAAGGTTTTGTAAAACCATAGTTTTGCAAAACCATGGTTTGGGAATTATCTTGACATAAAAAACATGGTTTTACCAAACCCCATTGAAGCCATGTGTCAAGGCCCCAAGTTCCAAAAGTTCTGGGACATCCGGAGTATCCGGATCAGCATCCGGAATGTCCGGATACAACCCGGAATGTCCGGACGAAATGTCCGGAGTATCCTGATTGGGCTGACCGAACACCCCAACCCGGAGTGTCCGGACTAGATGTCCGGAGTGTCCGGGTTGATTCTACCGAAGACCCCAACCCGGAGTCTCCGGGTTGAGCATACGGAGAGTCCGGATTGTGCGTGGGTTGAAATAAAAGTCCCGTTTATTGGCTTCCCCACCTCATTTCCTTTTCCCCACTTTGGTTCCCCACCAGTTTGTACCTTCCTCCTCCACGCTAGCTCCACTCCGGCGAGCCCCCACCGGCCGGTGACCTTCCCCGCGGCTCCTCCATCCTGGGGAATTCCTCCTCACGCCGGTGTTCTCCTTCCTCCACCCGGCGTTGCTTCTCCTCCATCTTCCATTGGAGGTAGGTCTTTCTCTTGGGGGTTGATTCGTGGGTTCCTTGGGTTCTGTCGGGACCCGAATTTGCAAATCCGGACCCTTTGTGTATTCAGCACTAGTCCAGGAACGCGCTAGTGCACACAGTCTTAACATCGGTAAATATCACAATCATACCACTCGATACTAATAAAGTACTTTAATTAAATAGTCAAACTGGTTACTCGACCTTATGGCCAAGTTACAAATATACGCCTCGCAGGGCGAAACTTATTAAGAGAGAAATAGTAGCAGCGGAAAATCAAATAACTTCGTGGCGCCATCCAGTATACCACAAGCAACTGACTGGGCTCGCTTCCCTAAGTAGACGGTTCCTCTTGGAGCTCCTCCTCCAAAGCTGGTGTAGTCTCCTCTTGAACTGGTGTTGTATTGTGGCAAGGGTGAGTACTTGGTACTTGTCGGGACCCCGAATTTGCAAACCCGGACCCTCTGTGTATTCAACACTAGTCCAGGAACGCGCTAGTGCACACAGTCTTAACATCGGTAATATCACAATCATACCACTCGATACTAATAAAGTACTTTTATTTAATTAAGCAAACTGGTTACTTGACCTTATAGTCAAGTTACAAATATATGCCTCGCAGGGCGAAACTTATTCAGAGAGAAATAATAGCAGCGGAAAAATCAAATAACTTCGTGGCGCCATCCAGTATACCACAGGCAACTGACTGGGCTCGCTTCCCTAAGTAGACGGATCCTCTTGGAGTTCCTCCTCCAAAGCTGGTGTAGTCTCCTCTTCAACTGGTGTTGTATTGTGGCAAGGGTGAGTACTTGGTACTCAGCAAGTCATGCACAGAATGCAGGCTAATATACTATATGCATGGCTTGGTACAAAGGAATAGCTCAAGGTATAATTGCAGTAAGCAGCATTTGACGAGTAGCATAAGTAGATTCGAAAGCAGTAGAAACAAGTATAGCATAATTAACTTTTCAAGGAGTTTAATAAACATCTTTCCCATCCTAATCCACATTTCCATCAACATCATTATAAATCCAACCCAACCTTTCAAATCCAAGTTATTTTTGAGAAAATCTAACCCTTGACTGTAATTCCCGAGCGATGTCCAATACCGCGGACACGGCTATTCGAATAGATTCTACACTCTGCAGAGGTTATGCACTTTACCCACAAGATACAGTCAAACACCACAAAGGCGAATTCCTCAGAACAAAGTCTTTCGGAAACTTCTAACAATACAAGTGGTCCTCCCCGGTTATTGCACACTAACCCTTCCCTTAGCTAAGGCGAAGTTTAGGCCAATCAACCGTTAGATGGGTACCTGGCCTCAGCCCCGGTACGCTCCCCCGTACAACTTACACAATGGGTGTAGTTGACCTCCTGAGGTCCCACAGGTACGTTATTAGCAACTTAGTCAACTAGGTCCGTCCCATTACAGACATGTGGTTGCACGTTAGACCCAGTTCAAAGGCTTGCAAGGTTAAGTCCTTAGGGTGACCAGGGCAAGACTACCCGAAGAACCAAATCAACATCCCCAATGCCACAACTGGCCCACCTGATTATTTTTGCCACATGCCCCGGTCGAAAAACTATTTATCAAACCCCAGTTGATTACCATGCACCACGTGCCATCAACATCACATGATACCTTTACAAAACAGGTTCAATATATCATTAAGTCAACATTAACATTTGTTTGTCCAAAATCATGTCATGAGCACGTAGCAGGTCTAAGCAGTTTACTACAACGGTCTAAAACCCATGTTGGCAAGTTAATAATGTCCAACTAGTAAACCACAACTAGGGTGACAAGGGGTCATGGCACATACTTAAGTAATCAAGGTGTCATACAGCAAATTGGTATTTATCTAACCCTCATATTTAAATAAAGTATTTTCTAATTGAACTAGCATGCAATGGTATCAGGCAACTATTTTTTTTTCCTTTTCCTACCTAGCCGCAGGGGCCATCGTGCGCGCCGCCGTGCGCTCCATGCTCCAGCCGCGCGCGTCGCGCCTTCCCCCCTGCGCGTGCAGCCGCCCTGGCCGACAGCGCTCCTGCGGCGCGCAGCGCGCCTCCGGCGCGATCTCCAGCGCCGCATGGCCGGGCCTCTGCGCTGCGCCTGCGTGTCTCCGTGGGCCAGCGCGAGGGAGCACCGCAGACTGGCCGCCGCGCCAGCCAAGCCGCCGCGCGAGACCGCCGTCGTGCCTGCGCGCCGCCACCGCCGGGCCAAGCGAGCGCTTCTGCCCGAGAACCCCGCTGCAGATCCGGTTTCCACGGGATTAGTTTAGGTTTTGTTTGGGGCAGTGAGTTTTCCGGTTTTTGTTGCATCACGTAGCAATCCTGTCCATCCAATTCGATCGGACGTACCTGCTCCTTTACCCTTTTTTCCATGGGCTGAAAATTGTCATGGGCCTTACAGGAAAGTGCTTTATGCTTGCGCACTTGTGAATGATGTGGTCTGAATCAACATTTATGACTTGCGATCGAATTTTTCAGTCACTACCAGAGATTACTATTTATGTACAATCGCACATAGATTGCTTGGAAGGTAGTAATTGTAAGTTTTTTTAGGCACATGGCAGTTTTGGCCCAAAAGGAAAATTAGTTTTCTTTTCTTTTCAAGCTTAAGTTTGTATTTGCTATGCTTGATTAGTTTAAGTATTAAGTTAAGTTACTTTTTCCGCTGCCAAAGTTTAAGTTTAATTTTCTTATTAAATTTGATCCAACGTGAAAATTTAATTGGAGAATTATATTAAGTCTATTAACTCATTTAGTTTAAGCACTGAGTTAATTATTTATTTCCGCTGCTAAGATTAAGTTTAATTTTCGTTTAAATTGGATCCAACGTGAAAATTTAATCGGAAAATTATATTAAGTCTATTCTGTTAGTATGGGAATTTTATCTTCTGACCAACATTGATGATAAAATTGTCCAAAATTAAGTTTAATTTTTGTTCTATTCTAATTCTGTCCAATGGTGATTTAGAAGTAGAACAATTTTGATTAAGTGCATGGTTTTAATTAAACCAACGTTAAATTATTTCATGCATTTAATTCAGTATTCTGATTAAATTATATTTTCCCCCGAAGGTTCAAACACTTCGAACGTTCTGAGTCTAATCTCTGCGATTGAGCCCCTCAATGGGGGGAATTATCCCTCTTGGAGGGAGAAGATTGAGATGGCACTTGCTCTCTCGGACATTGATTATGCAATTATGCATGATCGTCCAACTGAGCCTCAGCTGATCCTTGATGGTCAATCGGGTGCTGAGAATAATCCATCTATAAGAATGGCATACGATCTTGAGCGTGTGAAGTGGGAAAATTCCAATCGTAAGTGCATGATGGTAATTAAAATTCCATCATGGAAGGAATAAGAGGTGCCATCCCAGAATGTGCTAGTGCTAAGGAATACCTTAGCAAAGTTCAGAGCCAGTTCACTGGCTCTACTAAGATGTACGCGAACTCTCTCATGCAAAGGCTTTCAAATGAGAAGTTCGACGGACAAAGCAACATAAGAGAGCACATTCTGAAAATGAGCAACATAGCTGCCAGACTCAAAACCATGGAAATGGAAATATCAGAAGGGTATTTGGTGCAATTTATCATGAATTCCTTACCAAAGGAATATGAGACTTTTGCAGTCAATTACAACTCCATGAGTGAAAAATGGAGTATAGAAAAATTGATGGCTATGTGTGCTCAAGAAGAAGAAAGGCTTAGAGCTCAAAGACTTGACCATATCAATCATTTCAAGTCAACTTCAAAGAAAATGAGCGATTTTCAGAGCAAATCTAAGCCTTCTTTTAAGAATAAGGGCAAACCTCACAATAAGAAATTTTCCCTGGACAAGAAGCCTTATGAAGGCAAGGGCAAGGCTCCAGCAGAGGTGGACAAGGATACTTGTAGGCACTGTAATCAGAAAGGGCACTACATGAAGGATTGTGTTCAGTTTCTCAAATGGCTGAACAAAAATGGTAAGGATAAGATTACATTCATAGATGAATCCCTGTATTTAGACTTTCCCACTCATACATGGTGGATTGACTCAGGTGCAACTGTTCATGTTGCAAATTCTTTGCAGGGATTAAATATGAGGAGGATCCTGAAAAGAGGAGAAAGAAGCATTAGAGTCGCCAATGGCATCGAAGTTGAGGTCGAAGCTATTGGAGAACTCCCATTAGAATTAAATAATGGCTTCATTCTTCATTTACATAATGTTTTAGTTGTACCCTCCATGAGGAGGAATTTGATTTCAGTATCCTGTTTAGATGATGATGGCTATTCATGTCATTTTGGGAATAAGAAATGTTTGATTAAATTCAATAACATTGATGTCGGTCTTGCTTTCATGCAAGACAAGCTTTATTTAGTTTCCCAAAGCAATGATGTGAATGTTGTGAATGCCTCTTCATCTGTGAATGAATGTAATAAGCGTAAGAGAATATCAAATGAGACGTCTTCGAAATTATGGCATTGTCGTTTAGGCCATATTTCGAGGGGGAGGATTGAGCGATTAATCAAAGAAGAAATTCTCCACCCGTTAGACTTCTCGGATTTAGAACATTGCATTGATTGCATTAAAGGCAAATATGCTAAGAAAATTAAGAAGAATGCCAAATGAAGCACATGAATTTTAGAAATCATTCACACAGATATCTGTGGTCCTTTTCCTGTGAAGTCAGTGGATGGTTTTGATTCATTCATAACATTCACTGATGATTTTTCGCGTTATGGCTACATCTATCCAATTAAAGAACGATCGGAAGCATTAGATAAGTTTAAGATATTTAAAGCTGAAGTTGAAAATCAGCATGATCTAAAGATCAAAGTAGTAAGATCAGACCGTGGAGGGGAGTACTACGGTAGACATACCCCTTATGGCCAAGTTCCTGGACCTTTTGCAAGGTACTTACAGGAAAATGGCATAGTGGCCCAGTATTCAACACCGGGCGAACCTCAGCAAAATGGAGTAGCTGAAAGGCGTAATCGTACCTTAATGGATATGGTACGTAGTATGATAAGCTACTCCACTTTACCGGTTAATTTATGGATGGAGGCATTAAAAACCGCTGCCCATATTCTTAATCGGGTCCCCAGTAAGTCGGTGCCTAAAACACCATATGAGTTATGGACTGGGAGGACGCCCACTTTAAATTATTTACATGTATGGGGCTGTCCAGCTGAGGCCAAAGTATTTAATCCAAATATTGGAAAATTAGATCCTAAGACAGTCAGTTGCCATTTTATTGGCTATCCTGAAAGATCAAAAGGGTACTGCTTCTATCGCCCCGATTGCATGCACTAAGTTTGTAGAAACGAGACACGCTGTGTTCTTAGAGGAAGATATGATCAGGGGGAGCATGGTATCCCGAGAAATAAGCCTTGAGGAGAAGCGAGTCTGTGCCCCAACTCCGATGATTCAAGAGCCCATTTTCTCGATACCTGTTGTTGTTGCACCTCCAGTGGTTGTAACATCTGTCGTCGGCTCTCCTAATGCAGCTATTGACATTCCTGAGGTTCCTGTTGTAATGGAGCCCCATGAACCTGTTATAGCTGCACCTGAAGAGCCACAGCAGCCTCCTGTATCGAACAACGAACCTGCTCTAGAACCTCTCAGGAGGTCGCAACGGAACAGGAAATCAGCTATTTCTGCTGATTATGAAGTTTATATAAGTGAAGAATTAGAAACAGAAGGTGATCCCACCTCATTTGAGGAAGCCATGAGAAGTCCACATTCATCTGAGTGGTTTGCAGCCATGGAAGATGAAATGAAGTCCATGAACACGAATAAAGTGTGGGACCTGGAAGAGATTCCTAAAGGAGCCAAAACAGTAGGCTGCAAATGGGTCTACAAAACTAAGTGTGACTCCAAAGGGAATCTCGAAAGGTTCAAAGCAAGACTCGTGGCAAAAGGGTTCACTCAGAGAGAAGGGATCGATTATAATGAAACCTTCTCGCCTGTTTCAACAAAGGATTCCTTCAGAATCATTATGGCGCTTGTAGCACATTATGACTTAGAATTACATCAAATGGATGTTAAGACGGCATTCCTTAATGGAGATCTGTATGAAAATGTATACATGGCTCAACCCAAAGGTTTTGTCGTGGAAAGAAAAGAAAACATGGGATGTCGACTAAAGAAATCCATTTATGGGCTAAAGCAAGCGTCTAGACAGTGGTACCTTAAATTTGATGAGACTATAAGAAATTTTGACTTTAAGGAAAATGAGGAGGACAATTGCATTTATGCTAAGTTTAAGGATGGAAAATTCATTTTCCTAGTCCTGTATGTAGACGATATCCTGCTGATGAGCAGTGATAAAAATCTACTTCTGGAAACTAAGAGTTTCTTGTCCTCAAATTTTGATATGAAAGATCTCGGTGAGGCATCTTATGTCTTAGGAATTGAGATTTATCGAGATAGAACAAAAGGGGTATTAGGCTTATCGCAAAAGGCATACTTAGAAAAGGTTCTTAAGAAATACAGTATGCATGCGTGTAAGGCTTCGCCTGCTCCAATAGTCAAGGGTGATAAGTTTGGGAATTTTCAATGTCCCAGGAACCAATATGAGATCGATCAAATGAAATCGGTTCCATACACTTCAGCTGTCGGAAGTATAATGTATGCTCAAGTAAGCACTCGCCCTGACTTAGCATTTGTAACCGGAATGCTTGGCAGATATCAGTCAAATCCAGGAATAGATCACTGGAAAGCAGTTAAGAAGGCCTTGCGGTATTTGCAAGGGACTAAAAGCCTCATGTTAACGTATAGAAAGTCGAGTAACCTCGAGATTGTGGGTTACTCTGACGCAGATTTTGCGGGGTGTGTAGATACTAAGAAATCCACATCAGGTTATGTATTCACCCTCGCAGGGGGAGCTATTTCGTGGAAAAGCTCCAAGCAAACAGTCACTGCATCGTCGACAATGCATGCTGAGTTTGTAGCTTGTTATGAGGCAACCGGGCAGGCACTATGGCTTAAGAAATTGCATCGGATTGAGAGTGGTAGACAAAGATTGAAAGACCACTCACGTTATAATCGTGACAATGAACCAAAGAAGATTTTACTCCTATAACAACAAGTCAAGTGGTGCTGCCAAACACATTGACATTAAGTTTTATGTTGTAAAGGAGAAAATCCAGGATCAAACTATAAGAATTGAGCATATAAGTACCAAGCGAATGCTTGCGGATCCGTTGACTAAGGGCTTACCACCACATGTGTTCAGAGAACACGTAGCCGGCATGGGTTTATTGGAAAGCCTATGATTCTGGATATTAGGGGTCAAATAAGCAACCATCTCCCACAAGATTAAGTTTCTGTTTTGAGATAGAAAGGTGTATTATAGTCATTGAGTTCAACAGCACGTAACTGGCTGTCGGAACCCCTTGGTCTTAATGCATTGATCTATTAAGAAGCGAAGTTGATGTCTAGTCAAACTATTTTAGACTCGAGATCAAGGGGGAGAATGTTAGGTTGATCTCGCGCCC
This sequence comes from Rhipidocladum racemiflorum, assembly GCA_036346355.1. NCBI lineage: Eukaryota > Viridiplantae > Streptophyta > Magnoliopsida > Poales > Poaceae > Rhipidocladum > Rhipidocladum racemiflorum. Next base: position 33,392,583 of record CM070578.1, on the reverse strand, counting down.
TGATCGGGGGCGCAACTAACCCTATTGGTTGTGGCCCCCTGTTGCACGTGCGCTATATAAAGGAAGGGGTGAGGGACAACAGAAGACCAACGTTCTCTAAGCCACCTCGCCCCTAACAGATCCGATCTGCTACGCGCACGGGAGCAACGGGATAGGCTGCTACCACGCAAGCGGCAAGACCGACGCCCTCATCATCTTCCTCTCTGCAGACCACCACCGACGGACGGAAGTCTCTCTCTCTCCACCGCCTCGGACCGCCACTGCACCGTCGTCCCCGACATCGGCAATGGCCTCTTCATCATCTACTCCCGAAGGTAAACCCTAAGCCATTCCTCTAGGCGTTCTATCTAGGCATCAAGATCCCTAGATACAACAATGGTATCAGACACCAACTTGCGTGACTGTGACTGGCGCGGATTGATCCTGACCGTTGGATCTCGATCCAACGGTTCGGATCTGATCTGAGTTGGAGTCGGTTCGGTCGAGTCAGCTGGCTCGGGTCGGGTTCGGGTCGGACTCGAACTCGAGTCTGACTCGGCTCGATCGGATGAACAAGACAAACCCACTCGCATTTTCCAAATGATTTAATAATTAAAATAATTCCCAAGAATTCATTTAATTCATTAAAAATAGCAAAAGACTTTAAAATTCCAAAAAATTCTGGAAAATACTTTAGGGTATTTGGGACTCAAATAAAATATTTCCCATAAAATTTTATTTGCAAAGTTTAATTCTTTAATTATTTCAAAATGGAATAAATTCAAATAAATTCCAAATAAATCCAAATAAATTCCAGAAAATTCCAAAAATTCACCAAAGTGCCAAATCACACATGAATTTATGAAAAGCAAAATTTTGGGGTGTTACAAACCTCCTCTTAATGTAATCTCGCCCCGAGATTCAGGGCTTACTAAAGGAATAGGTTCTAAACTCTTTCCTCAAATCCTCTTCGCGTTCCCAAGTTGCTTCACTCTCCGTGTGGTTGCTCCAATCGAACTCTACGTAAACGGGTTGACTTATTTCCGGTCTCTCGATCCATAGTGTCCAAAATCTTTACGGATGCTCCTTGTAAGTCAAATCTTCTTGCAACTCAATTGACTCTAGCGGTGTCTGTTCCTCAGTACTCGGAGACACTTCTTCAATCGGGACACATGGAACACGTCATGTACTCCTCGCCAACGATCGTGGCAACTCCAAATGATAAGCAACTTCGCCTCTGCGACTCAAAATCTTAAATGGTCCAACATAACGGGTGCGAAGTTTCCCTTTGGCATGGAACCTCTTAACTCCCTAAGAGGCGTAACTCGAGGTATACAAAATCTTCGATTCAAAACTCAAGTCTCGGCGACGGTTGTCAAGATAACTCTTCTCGCCGTGATTGGGCTATCTTCAATCTCTCCCTAATCATGGCAATCTGTTCTTCACTTCTTGAAGAATATTCGCCCAAAGACACGGCGCCACGGTCTCATTCCAATTCAATGGCGTCCGACAGGTCGACCATACAAAGGCCTCAAAAGGTGACATCTCAGAACTAGCCTGGTAACTATTATTGTAACTAAACTCGGCATACGGCAAACTCTTATCCCAAGAGGTAGCATAAGCCAATGCACAAGCTCTTAACATATCCTCGAATCTGTTGACTCTTTCTTGGCCTGTCCATCCGTCTGTGGATGATAGGTCGTACTAAAGTTCAAACGGGTTCCCATGGCTTCATGCAACTTATTCCAAAACCTTGAGGTAATTTGGGTACTTCGTCCGATACAATCCTCTTTGGCACACCGTGCAAACAGACGATCCTCGATCATGTACAACTCCGCCAATTTATCCCCGAGTAAGTGGTCTTCACGGGATAAAATGGGCTACCTTGGTCAAGCGATCCACTATAACCCATATGGAGTCATAACCTCCTTGAGTCTTAGGCAAACCGGTAATGAAATCCATTCCGATTTCCTCCCACTTCCACTCAGGTATTTTCAATGGTCAGAGCAATCCCATCGGGTCTCTCGATGCATTGCCTTGACTCTCTCGGCATACATCGCACAATGCAACATGCTCGGCAACTTCACGCTTCATACTCGGCCACCGTAATCTCTCCTTGAGATCCTCGATACATCTTGGCGCTTCCAGTGATGAATTGAGTACTTGGAGTCATGGGCTTCTTCCAAAATCGTTGCTTTAACTCCTTCTCGTTAGGCACACAAATGCGATCCTTCATCCACAACGTGCCTTGCTCATCCAACTTGAAGTCCTCTGCCTTGCCTTCCTCCTTAATGGACTTAATCCTGCGGATCTTGTCATCATCCTTCTGTCCTTCCCGGATCTGATCCTCTAGGGTAGGCTTTACTTCTAATGCGGCCAAGAATCCGCTAGGTACTACCTCAATCTTCATCCTATGAAATTCCTGGCATAACTCATCCTGACTTGTGGCTAGCAACATGCTCACAAGATGGCTTTTCCGACTCAAGGCATCGGCAACTACGTTGGCCTTTCCGGGATGGTAATGGATTCCAACATTGTAGTCCTTGATCAACTCTAACCATCTCCTTTGCCTCATATTCAGATCCGACTGGGTGAATATGTACTTAAGGCTCTTATGATCCGTATACACTTCACATCTGCTCCCGATCGATAGTGACGCCATATCTTCAAGGCATGCACTACGGCAGCTAACTCTAGGTCATGTGTCGGATAATTTTCCTCATGCGGCCTCAACTGCCTTGATGCATAAGCGACAACCTTTCCATTCTGCATCAGCACACATCCAAGTCCTTGGCGCGATGCGTCACAATAAATATCGAAGCTTTGATTAACATCCGATAGAACTAACACCGGTGCTGATGTCAATCGCTTCTTCACTCCTGAAATCCTTTCTCACATTCTCAAGGCCCATGCAAACTTCTTCTCCTTCTTCAAAGCAATTGCGTAAGAGGTTTCGCAATTGTCGAAAAGCCTTCAATGAAACGGCGGTAGTACCCTGCCATTCCAAGGAAACTCCGAACTGGGTCACGATTCTACCGCTCCCAATGTAATACAGCCTTCTACTTTGCTTGGATCTACTGGCGACTCCTTCAAGGTCATTACATGTCCAAGAAACTCCACCTTGTCCTTCCAAAAATCACGCCATCGAACTTGGCGAAGAGTTGTCGTTCCTCGCCTTTTCCAAAACTCGCCTTAAGTGTTCGGCATGTTCATCCTCCGTTTTGGAGTAGATTAGGATATCGTCTATGAACACGACGACAAACTTGTCCAAAGATTCCATGAACACCTTATTCATCATATTCATGAAGTATGTTGGCGCATTCGTCAGGCCAAAAGACATAACTGTAAACTCGTAATGTCCATATCTTGACGAGAATGCAGTCTTCGATATCTTACGATCGGATCTTCAACTGATGGTATCCCGATCTCAGATCAATCTTGGAGAAAACTCCGGCTCCTCTCAGCTGATCAAACAAATCATCAATCCTTGGTAGCGGATACTTATTCTTCACGGTGACTTCATTGAGTGCACGGTAGTCGATGCACATCCTAAAACTCCCGTCCTTTTTCTTGACGAACAGAATCGGTGCTCCCCACGGCATTTAACTCGGTCCGATAAATCCTTTCTCCATTAACTCCTCTAGCTGTTTCTTCATCTCTACCAACTCCTCGGTAGACATCCGATAGGGTCTCTTTGCTATCGGTCTTTGTGCAGTACAAGCTCTATCACAAACTCTATGTCCCCGTCTCGCGGCATACTGTAGATCTTCAGAAAAACATCTGCGTACTCATTCACTAATGAGACATCCTCTATGCTGATTGTCTTGGTATTGTTAACCATCAACTGCCCTTCTCTAACGGCAGAGCTTGAAATTCCACTTTCTTTCCACACGGGCTCTCAATCGAGATAGTCCTTCGCCCACAATCCAATACGGCCTTGTGCTTGAATAACCACCCATTCCCAAAATAACATCTAAGGTCCTGGGTCTCCAAAATTATAAGGTTCGCTAGGAACTCTATTCCATCTATTAGTATTCTCACCCGGAACATCCTACTATCGCTCGGAGTTCGGAACTGTGGGTTTGAACTAAAAGCATGCATCTAAGTCTTGCAATCCTCAAATCATTTCTAGCAGCAAAGCCTTGCGAAACAAACGAATGCGAAGCTCCAGAGTCAAACAAAATCAAGCAGGTGTATCGAGTTAACAAGTAACTTACCCAAAGACGACGTCCGTAGCATTCGCAAAGGTGCATCTGCGGTGACATGGTTGACTCGGCCTCTCACCACGGCCTGCAGGATGTGGTTCCCGTGCCGGGCGCCCTAGCTGGGTGGTTCCTAGATTGAAGCGAACTAGGGTCACTCCATCTGTCTTCTTCGGACAAGCTGTTGGCAAAGTGTCCTGGCTCGTTGCGCTTGTAGCTTGCCTCATCGTTTCCTTGCCGATCGCTCGAGCAGCGTTTCTAGCGGGGTGGGTGCGTAGTTACGATTGATGTGTCTTGGTGCCGGTGACGGTGTCCTTGTAGCATTCTCGTGGCTGGAATCTGAAAAATTGATTTGGTGCAACTCTCGACGCCGCTATGCGTTCCTGGCGTGATCCTTGCCGTTGCATCCTCGCGCTTCTGTTCTCATCCAGTTCCTTGCGCTTTGTCCTCAAGAATAAGCGCCTTATTCACCAACTCTTGGAAATCTGGAAAGGTGTGGGTGATCAATCCTACTTGCAACCCCGAGTTAAGTCCCTTCATAAAACGAGACTGCCTGGCTTTATCTGTCGCTACATCCTCAGTGCGTAGCGTGCTAGCTGTGTGTGAACTTGTTCGTAGTCGGCCATCGGCTGATTACCTTGCTTCGCTCTGAACTCCTCCTTCTTAAGGTCCATGATTCCTTCAGCACATGATACCGATTTAAACGCACCGTGAACTCTTCCCAAGTGATGTCTTGAGGGTTCTCTTGCGTGGCACGTAAATTCTCCCACCATTCGGCAATGTTCCTTCCAACCGATGAGAAGCGAGAGTACCTTCTCATTTCCTATGCATTGAGCTATGTGTAGCTTCCTCTCAATTGACCTTAACCAATCATCGGCCTCCAATGGATTGGCATTCCCAGAGAAAGTGGGTGGGTGAGTCCTCATGAACTCGACAGCCTTGTATTCTCGGCGTTGTCCCCGATTGACTTGATTAGCCGTGGCCTGAGCAAAGGACGTGTTGCATTTGTTGCATCATAGCATGCATCAATCGAGTCCGAGCAGCAAGAAATGCTCCAAAATTCTGCATATCAATCGGCGGTGCCGGGTGCTCCATCATTGGGGTTTTCTGGGCGAGAACCACTTCCATTGCTTCCAAAGTTTCCGCGGTGTTCACCATCTCCGATTTGCTCTAAGTTTTAGAGATGAGGGGAATCAAGAATAGACAAGTAATATGGAACTTATGCGGGCGAAAGGTGTAACTTTAAGGTCCAACTTTATTAACTAATGATATTAATAACTTGGTATGGTTGCTTACAATGCCTAAGGGCCTTGCAACACATAATGCACACTCAAAGAAACAATGAAAATCCAAATCGAATCGACATCGAGTCTAACGCCTAAAGGGTGACTCTTTACTCTATGACGCGACTCGGCGAAGGAGTCTCACTATAGAACCTACGCCACTCATCGAGAAAACCTCCACGGCCTGGGTACGGATGTCGCGGCATAGGCGCGAAACGATTGCCATGTCCAAAGAATCGTGTCATCTGTGGTAGTCGAAGAAGCGATGTCCTCATCGAGATCCGACTCCTCCGGATCTCGCTCGTGTAGCTCGAGTACTAGCTCTGGTTCTCGTCCGCATAATGCCGTCTCTAACTCTCCAATCCTTTGCGTAAGGTGGGACACATACTCTTGAGCTTCCCGCCATCTGCTCTTCTCTGTCGTGATCTCCTTGCGGGCCTTCAGAGCTCCTTGCTTGTATCATCGAGTACATCCTCCTGGCGACAACAAGTCGTGCCAAGCTGTGCAACCATGGCATCCTCATCCCGAATCGCCGGGTCAAGAAGGTTATTGCCGCTACGGTGATAATGGAACACCGTGTTTCCAACTCTCTGGCGTAGATACGGGTAATGTGCCGCATCGCTTCATCGTGATACTTCTTGGATACCCATCTGCATTGTAGACCTCTGGCAAAGCAGTTGTATCGGCGATTGCCTGGCCCTTCTTCCTAGCGTGTACCTCAATCTTCACGCCACAAGCCTTGATCAATCCTCGCTTGTCTGATCACTTCCACTTGGTATTGCGGCTTTTCAAAATCCCCGAGAGTCTGAAGCATATGCCAAAGTTCTGCGGCGTGACCAACCCCCAGATCAACGTAGTTGAACTCTCCCTCCATCTGTCACAAGAGTGCTCACGTAAGAACTCGAAATTTTTAAATCGTGACAAGGTAAGGAAAAATTCAGCAATAGACAAGGAAAGAAAGAATGGGATAAGTCGAGATGTCCTTTCTTATCTTGACAAACTTTTAGCTTTTAGAAAATAGGTTTTATCCTCACTACGACCATTCTAGCTAGGGTTGAGCCTACAAATAAGATGGCTCTGATACCACCTATGTCGGGACCCCGAATTTGCAAATCCGGACCCTCTGTGTATTCAACACTAGTCCAGGAACGCGCTAGTGCACACAGTCTTAACATCGGTAATATCACAATCATACCACTCGATACTAATAAAGTACTTTTATTTAATTAAGCAAACTGGTTACTTGACCTTATAGTCAAGTTACAAATATATGCCTCGCAGGGCGAAACTTATTCAGAGAGAAATAATAGCAGCGGAAAAATCAAATAACTTCGTGGCGCCATCCAGTATACCATAGGCAACTGACTGGGCTCGCTTCCCTAAGTAGACGGACCCTCTTGGAGTTCCTCCTCCAAAGCTGGTGTAGTCTCCTCTTCAACTGGTGTTGTATTGTGGCAAGGGTGAGTACTTGGTACTGTGAAGTCATGCCTGTAATGCAGGCTAATATACTATATGCATGGCTTGGTACAAAGGAATAGCTCAAGGTATAATTGCAGTAAGCAGCATTTGACGAGTAGCATAAGTAGATTCGAAAGCAGTAGAAACAAGTATAGCATAATTAACTTTTCATGGAGTTTAATAAACATTTTTCCCATCCTAATCCACATTTCCATCAACATCATTATAAATCCAACCCAACCTTTCAAATCCAAGTTATTTTTGAGAAAATCTAACCATTGACTGTAATTCCCGAGCGATGTCCAATACCGCGGACACGGCTATTCGAATAGATTCTACACTCTGCAGAGGTTATGCACTTTACCCACAAGATACAACAAACACCACAAAGGCGAGTTCAGTAACAAAGTCTTTCGGAAACTTCTAACAATACAAGTGGTCCTCCCCGGTTATTGCACACTAACCCTTCCCTTAGCTAAGGCGAAGTTTAGGCCAATCAACCGTTAGATGGGTACCTGGCCTCAGCCCAGACGCCCCTGCACAACTTACACAAAGGGTGTAGTTGACCTCCCGAGGTCCCACAGTGCACGTTATTAGCAACTTAGTCAACTAGGTCCGTCCCATTACGGACATGTGGTTGCACGTTAGACCCAGTTCAAAGGCTTGCAAGGTTAAGTCCTTAGGGTGACCAGGGCAAGACTACCCGAAGAACAAAATCAACATCCCCAATGCCACAACCGCCCACTGATTATTCTTGCCACATGCCCCTGGCCGAAAAACTATTTATCAAACCCCGCTTGATTACCATGCACCACGTGCCATCAACATCACATGATACCTTTCCAAAACAGGTTCAATATATCATTAAGTCAACATTAACATTTGTTTGTCCAAAATCATGTCATGAGCACGAAAGGTGTCTAAGCAGCTTTACTACAACGGTCTAAAACCCATGTTGGCAAGTTAATAATGTCCAACTAGTAAACCACAACTAGGGTGACAAGGGGTCATGGCACATACTTAAGTAATCAAGGTGTCATACAGCAAATTGGTATTTATCTAACCCCCATATTTAAATAAAGTATTTTCTAATTGAACTAGCATGCAATAGTTTAAATCAAAATAGATTTCGAAATAGAATCAACATGGTCAAAGCACAACTTGCCTTCAAAAAGTACCTGTTCTTGGTCTTGAGTTGGATCCTGAGTCAATACTTCTCCTTCGAATCCTTCCGGCAATTCAACGTCTACTCGTAAAGCGTGCAAATAGCAAATACACAAATAAACAATAGGCAAAAAGTGTCCAAACATCCAAATAAAATCCATAAACAGAGAGAACATAATTTTATGAATTTTTAGAAACTGGAATCATCAAATTTGGAGTTTAAATGCAAAAGTTATGATTATTTAAAGTTTAAATAATCAATTAAATAATTTTACAGAGAAAAACTTTAGTCCAAAAATTAAATAAAATTCATATTTAGGTAGGTCTCAATTTTATACAAATTTAGAAATTTGAATCACTCAAATCGGAGTTGAAACGCAAAAGTTATAAGCGTTTGAAGTTTGAAACAAAATCTGAAATCATTATTTCGAATTAATAAATCATTTTCTTTTTCGGAAATTAATTATTGCGCTACCGACACGTGGCAACACGGGATTGGTCTGGCTGACGTCACCGGTCCATGGACTCGGCCCACGCCGTTTAGGTCTACCGTGGACCCGGCCCACGGCCCACGTGTCATCGACATGTGGGTCCTCGGGTGACGCCATCGCCGACGTTGGCGTCGGGGCTCACTTACGCCGGCTGTGGGACCCGGCCAGGACGTCATTGCCGATGTCGGCGCTGGCCGACGGCGACATCTTGAGCCCGCCATGACGCCGGGCGACGTCATGGTGCGCTTTGGTCGGGCCGACATGCGGGCCCGCGCGTGTCGAGACACGTGCTCACACGCTGGCGGCGATCACGGCGCGGTCTCCTCCGCACACGTGGCTTAGATCTCGACCGCTGATTTGAAAATCAACGGCCCAGATTGATCCGGATTCACGCGTTTGGGGTGAACTCGCTGATCTCGACCGTTGGATCTAGATCCAACGGCCGAGATTGGATCTGAGATTCTTGACGGGATCTCACCGTCGGTGACGTGGCGCGATCTTGGACCGCGGCGATGGAGATCCAACGGCTCACAACGCTCGCGGATGACGATGGCGACACGGCGGAGCAGGGCCACCGGAGATGAAAACGACGACGAGCCCGACGGCGCTTCGGGGTCGCTCCGGCGGAGTGAGAGGTACCCACGGGTGCGCCTTGGCTTGGGGGTCTCGGAACTGGGCTCAAACGCGGCGGAAGACGGTGAACGGCGGAATGAAGCAAAGAATCATGCGGGGAGAGAGAGAACTCCGGCGAGCAATTGCGAGGTGACGGCGGCGATAAGGCTCGGAAGTTGGGGAAGACGATGCGCGGGTCGAGGCGATCTCGGGCAATGATCCACGCCTTAAATACCGGCTAACGCCGAGATTCGCCGGTTTCGCGGCGGAGCCAGATGGGCGCGAGTCCGCTCGAACTCGGTGAGGTGACGTGGACGCACGATGGCCGCCCACGTGGCGTGATCGCGGCCGAGATTGGCTCGGTGCGGCCGGATCGGGCGCGATTGATCTCGACTGCTGGATCTCGATCCAACCGCTCGGACCGATCCGAGTTGAGCTCGCTCGGCCGAGTCACCGCTCGGTCGGGTTCGGCCTGACTCGAACTCGAGTCCGACTTCGCCTCGATCGGATGAACAAGACAAACCCACTCGCATTTTCGGTGATTTAATAATTAAAATAATTCCCAAGAATTCATTTAATTCATTAAAAATAGCAAAAGACTTAAAAATTCCAAAAATTCTGGAAAATACTTTAGGTATTTGGGACTCAAATAAAATATTTCCCATAAAATTTTATTTGCAAAGTTTAATTCTTTAATTATTTCAAAATGGAATAAATTCAAATAAATTCCAAATAAATCCAAATAAATTCCAGAAAATTCCAAAAATTGACCAAAGTGCCAAATCACACATGAATTTATGAAAAGCAAAATTTTGGGGTGTTACAAACCTCCCCCCTTAACAGAATCTCGTCCCCGAGATTCAGGGCTTACTAAAGGAATAGGTTCGGAAACTCTTTCCTCAAATCCTCTTCGCGTTCCGAAGTTGCTTCACTCTCCGTGTGGTTGCTCCACTGAACTCTACAGAAACGGGTTGACTTATTTCTGGTCTCTCGATCCATAGTGTCCAAAATTCTGGAAAATACTTTAGGGTATTTGGGACTCAAATAAAATATTTCCAACAAAATTTTATTTGCAAAGTTTAATTCTTTAATTATTTCAAAATGGAATAAATTCAAATAAATTCCAAATAAATTCCAAAAAATTCCAAAAATTCACCAAAGTGCCAAATCACACAATAATTTAAGAAAAGCAAAATTTTGGGGTGTTACAAACCTCCCCCCTTAATAGAATCTCGTCCCCGAGATTCAGGGCTTACTACAGAATAGGTTTGGAAACTCTTTCTTCAAATCCTCTTTGCGCTCCCAAGTTGCTTCGCTCTCTGCATGGTTGCTCCACTGAACTCTACAGAAGCGGGTTGACTTATTTCTAGTCTCTCGATCCATAGTGTCCAAAATCTTCACGGGATGCTCCTTGTAAGTCAAATCTTCTTGCAACTCAATTGATTCTAGCGGTGTCTGTTCCTCAGGAACTCGGAGACACTTCTTCAACTGGGATACATGGAACACGTCATGTACTCCTGTCAACGACTGCGGTAACTCTAGCTGGTAAGCAACTTCGCCTCTGCGGCTCAAAATCTTAAATGGTCCAACATAACGGGGTGCAAGCTTCCCTTTAGCATGGAACCTCTTAACTCCCCTGAGAGGCGTAACTCTGAGGTATACAAAGTCTTCGGGTTCAAAACTCAAATCCCGGCGACGATTGTCAGCATAACTCTTCCGCCGTGATTGGGCTATCTTCAATCTCTCCTCGATCATGGCAATCGTTTCTTCGACTTCTTGAAGAATATCTGGCCCAAAGACACGGCGTTCACCTGTCTCATTCCAGTTCAATGGCGTCCGACAGGGTCGACCATACAGTGCCTCAAAAGGTGACATCTGTAAACTAGCCTGGTAACTATTATTGTAACTGAACTCCGCGTACGGCAGACTCTTATCCCAAGAGGTAGAATAAGCCAATGCACACGCTCTTAACATATCTTCCAGAATCTGATTGACTCTTTCACCTGGCCATCCGTCTGTGGATGATAAGGCATCAAGTTCAAACGGGTTCCCATGGCTTCATGCAACTTATTCCAAAACCTTGAGGTAAATTGGGTACCTCTGTCCGATACGATCTTCTTTGGCACTCCGTGCAAACAGACGATCCTGATCATATACAACTCTGCTAACTTATCCCCCGAGTAAGTGGTCTTTACGGGGATAAAATGGGCTACTTTGGTTAAGCGATCCACTATAACCCATATGGAGTCATAACCTCCTTGAGTCTTAGGCAAACCGGTAATGAAATCCATTCCGATTTCCTCCCACTTTCACTCAGGTATTTTCAGCGGCTGCAACAATCCTGCTGGTCTCTGATGCATTGCCTTGACTCTCTGGCATACGTCGCACAATGCAACATGCTCGGCAACTTCACGCTTCATGCTCGGCCACCAGAATCTTTCCTTCAAATCCTGATACATTTTGGCGCCTGTCCAGATGAATTGAATACTTGGAGTCATGGGCTTCTTCTAGAATCAACTGCTTCAGCTCCTTTTTGTTCGGCACACAAATGCGATCCTTCATCCATAACGTGCCTTGCTCATCCAACTTGAAGTCTTTTGCCTTGCCTTCCTCCTTGATGGACTTGATCCTGCGGATCTTGTCATCATCCTTCTGTCCTTCTCGGATCTGATTCTCTAGGGTAGGCTTTACTTCCAATGTGGCCAAGAATCCGCTAGGTACCACCTCAATCTTCATTCTCTGGAAATCCTCACATAACTCATCCTGACTTGTGGCCAGCAACATACTCACGGTATGGCTTTTCCGACTCAAGGCATCGGCAACTACGTTGGCCTTCCCGGGATGGTAATGGATTCCAACATTGTAGTCCTTGATCAACTCTAACCATCTTCTCTGCCTCATGTTCAGGTCTGATTGGGTGAAGATGTACTTAAGACTCTTATGGTCCGTGTATACTTCACATCTGTTCCCGATCAGATAGTGACGCCATATCTTCAAGGCATGCACTACGGCAGCTAGCTCTAGGTCATGCGTCGGATAATTCTCCTCATGCGGCCTCAACTGCCTTGATGCATAGGCAACAACCTTTCTGTTCTGCATCAGCACACATCCAAGTCCTTGACGCGATGCATCACAATAGATATCAAAGCTTTGATTAACATCCGGTAGAACTAACACCGGCGCTGATGTCAATCGCTTCTTGAGCTCCTGAAAACCTTTCTCACATTCTGGCGTCCATGCAAACTTCTTCTCCTTTTTCAGCAATTGCGTAAGAGGTTTCGCAATTGTCGAAAAGCCTTCAATGAAACGGCGATAGTATCCTGCCATTCCAAGGAAACTCCGGATCTGGGTCACGCCTTCTTGCTCCCAATGTAACACAGCTTCTACCTTGCTTGGGTCTACAGCGACTCCTTCTGCGGTCATTACATGTCCGAGGAATTCTACCTTGTCCTTCCAAAAATCACACTTACTGAATTTGGCGAAGAGTTGCTGTTCCCTCAGCTTTTCCAAAACTCGCCTCAAGTGTTCGGCATGTTCATCCTCTGTCTTAGAGTAGATTAGGATATCATCTATGAACACGACAACAAACTTGTCCAAATATTCCATGAACACCTTATTCATCATATTCATGAAATATGCTGGTGCATTCGTCAGACCAAAGGACATAACTGTAAACTCGTAATGTCCATATCTTGACGAGAATGCGGTCTTCGAAATATCCTCTGATCGGATCTTCAACTGATGGTATCCCGATCTTAGGTCAATCTTGGAGAAAACTCCGGCTCCTCTCAACTGATCGAACAAATCGTCGATCCTGGGTAGCGGGTACTTATTCTTCACGGTGACTTCATTGAGTGCACGGTAATCAATGCACATCCTGAAACTCCCGTCCTTCTTCTTGACGAACAAAACTGGTGCTCGCCACGGCGATGAACTCGGTCTGATAAATCCTTTCTCCATTAACTCCTCAAGTTGTTTCTTCATCTCTACCAATTCCTCGGTGGACATCCGATAGGGTCTCTTTGCTATCGGTCGTACTGTACAAGCTCTATCACAAACTCCATGTCCCTGTCTGGCGGCATACCAGGTAGATCTTCAGGAAAAACATCTGGGTACTCATTCACTACCGATACATCCTCTATGCTGATTGCCTTGGTACTGTTAACCATCAACTGTCCATCTCTGACGGCAGTAGCTTGAAATTCCACTTTCTTTCCACACGGGCTCTCAACTGAGATAGTCCTTCGTCCACAATCCAATATGGCCTTGTGCTTGGATAACCAATCCATTCCCAAAATGACGTCTAAGGTCTGGGTCTCCAAAATAATAAGGTTCGCTAGGAACTCTATCCCATCTATTAGTATTCTCACCCCGGAACATCCTACTTTCGTTCGGAGTTCGGAACCAGGGATTTGAACTAAAAGCATGTATTTAAGGCCCTGTTTGTTTGCCCTATGGATTATATAATCCAGCTTATATAAGTTAATGGGGAAACAAACAGCCTAGATTATAATCTAGATTATATAATCTAAAGCATGAGATTATAATAATCTATAAGCAGCCATTAGGGTGCTTATATAATCTCAAACTAATAATCCAACACAGTAATAATCCAGGAAAACAAACAACCCACCGGCTTATTTAAAGGTAGCTTATATAATCCAACACCAAAAAGCTGGATTATGTAAGCTGGAGAAGGAAACAAACAGAGCCTAAGTCTTGCAATCCCCAAATCATTTCTCGCAGCAAAGCCTTGTGAAACAAACGAATGCGAGGCTCCAGAATCAAACAAAACTGTTGCAGGTACTGAGTTAACAAGTAACTTACCCAGTACGACGTCCGTAGCATTCTGCAGTGCATCCGCGGTGACATGGTTGACTCGGCCTCTCACCACGATGCAGGGTGTGGCTCTGGTCTTTGGCGCCCTAGCCGGGTGGATCCTAGATTGAAGTGAGCGGGGTCACTCTCGCTGTCTTCTTAGGACAACTGTTGGCAAAGTATCCTGGCTCGTTGCAATTGTAGCTGGCGTCTCACTGCCCTTGTTGATCGCTCGAGCGGCGCTTTCGGGCCGGGCTGGGGTCTGATAGTTTTGATTGGCGGGTCTTGGTGCTGGTGACGGTGTCCTTGTTGCATTTTGTGGCTGGAATCTGAAAAATTGATTTGGTGCAACTCTCGGTATTGCGTTCCTAGCGTGATCCTATTTGTTGCATCCTGCGCTTCCTGTTCTCATCCAGTTCCTTGCGCTTGTCCTCAAGAATAAGCGCCTTATTCACCAACTCTTGGAAATCTGGAAAGGTGTGGGTGATCAGTCCTACTTGTAGTCCTGAGTTAAGTCCCTTCATGAAGCGAGACTGTCTGGCTTTATCTGTCGCTACATCCTCAGGTGCGTAGCGAGCAAGCTGTGTGAACTTGTTCAGGTAGTCGGCCACTGGCTGATTACCTTGCTTCAGTGCTCTGAACTCCTCCTTCTTAAGATCCATGATTCCTTCAGGCACGTGATACTGACGGAATGCAGCTGTGAACTCCTCCCAAGTGATACTGAAAGGTGTAGCTTTAAGGTCCAACTTTATTAATGATATCAATAACTTGGTATGGTTGCTTACAATGCCTAAAGGCCTTGCAACACATACTGCACACTCAGCAAGCAATGAAAATCCAAATCGAACTAACACTGGAGTCTAACGCCTAAAGGGTGACTCTTTATTCTATGACGCGACTCGGCGAAGAAGTCTCACTATAGAACCTACGCTCACTCATCGAGAAAACCTCCACGGCCTGGGTACGGATGCTGCGGCATAGGCGCGAAACGATTGCCATGTCCAAAGAATCGTGTCATTTGTGGTAGTCGAAGAAGCGTTGTCCTCCTCAAGCTCGGCTCCTCCGGGTGCAGCTCGTGCGGCTCGAGCATTGGCTCGCTCGTGCATACAATGCCGTCTCTAACTCTCCAATCCTTTGCAGAAGGTGTGACACATACTCTTGAGCTTCGCGCCACCTGTTCTTCTCTGTCGTGATCTCCTTGCGGGCCTTCTGTAGCTCCTTGCTTGTATCATCGAGTACATCCTCCTGGGCGACAACAAGTCGTGCCAACTGTGTGACCATGGCATCCTCATCCTGAATCGCCTTCGGGTCAAGAAGGTTATTGCTGCGCGGATGATAACGGAACACCGTGCCCTCCAATTCTCTGGCGTAGATACGGGCAATGTGCCGCATTGCTCGTCGTGACACCTCTTGAATACCCATTTGCATTGTAGACCTGTAGGATCGAAGTATACGAATATAGCAATCAGAGGGGGGGTGAATGATTGTGCGAAAGCTAAAACCAAATTCTTGATCTACTAAAAGTTCACCCCAAAACAGAACCAAATAATTGCCTCGTTTTCGACAAAAATAGAATGACAAAGGTTCGGTAAAACAAGAATTCCCAGAGATCCAACCGTTAGATTGATCTGAAATTTGGACACGAGAAACTAGATTCCAATACGAATCGAACCCAAAAAGAATCATCTCGATCGGACTTACGGATCAAAAGTTATGAGCTTCGCAAGCTTGCTGTGACAGAAGATGACGAGAATCAATCTAATCAAAACTTCAAGATTAAACAAGAACGACAAAAGATTGATCAACTAGACTTTGAGAAACACTAGATCAATACCCTAGAGAGGTTTTTGATGGATCAAATCAAGATAAAACTTAAAGAACAAAAACCAATCTAGAACTAGAACAAGCATGCAAACAAGAACCAAAAAGAGAACGTTGAAGCAATGCGGGAACTAGAAGAATTGATCTTTATTTCTTTTTTCTAAAGTACTCCCATCAAAAGAGTACAAACCCTAAACTTTGAGCCCAAGGCTCTATGCGCTTAGCTCCCCTCAATTCGATGCCCTTCAACAGGAGACAACCCCTCCTATTTAAAGCACCAACCCACAAGGAGTTCTGAATACGATTCCTATTCCCTAGAAGGAATCTGTATCCAACACAACTCTACTTGGCCCAACCTGGCCGAGTACAACTCTTTGCACGCTGTATGGCAACCCTACCATACTCACGTGACTAACACTTTGCACGCGTATGGCCACCGCCATACTCACGTGATTAACACTTTGCACGCGAATGACCTCCCGCCATTCTCACGTGACTAACCATTCTTCATGTGCACCATTCTCTTAGCCCGAACGCCCCGCATGACATCCTTGACCACCAAGACCTCGCCTCCTGAACCTAGTCCCGAACCTCAGTTCCTCCATGAACCTAGTTCCGGTCCCGTCATCGACCACATTCATCTTCGAGCAATACCTGCACATGAACAAACCACAAAACAAATCCGAGCACAAGTCCACGACTTGACTCAAAGTCAATCCATGCAACTACTCACATGAGCATTGCATAAAATCCACTTCAAAAGAAGCATCATGAAATTCTCACAAATTTCATAATCTCAAAAACAAATCAAACACAATTCCAATTTTGCTCAAAACCCTAATCGAGCAAAAACGCATTCACGACGGACAAGGAAATATGGTCCGGCGTGCACATGAAAAAAGTCACTCAAAAAACCATTCACAATGGACCAACAAAATCGGTCCGGTGTACAAGTGAAAGTCTCGGTTTCAAGAAGAAATCATTCCGGTGAAAACACGTTCACGACAGACTAAAAGAAATCAGTCCGTCGTACATGCGAAATCAATCCTCAAAAAGCCGTTCACGACTGACCAAAGAAATTGGTCCGACGTACATGCAAAACTTACTGGTTTCTTGGAAAATTGTCAAAACACATGAACAAACACATTTTGCAAATTCAATTCTAAGCCAATTTTTCAGCACATGATTTCACAATCTCCCCCTTGATGAAAACATTGGCAACACCACTTAGAATTGAACATTTGGCATTCACTTTACAAAAGATTTTGAAATCCAAAGGATCAAAGACCAAAGAGAGAAAACACAGAATTCCCACTTTGACCAAAATGCAAAACAAAATCTCCCCCTGAGAAGGAAAATGTGTGGGAATGTGCAATGTGCCCTAAAATTTCAAAATTCTCCAAACTTCTCCCAAAATTCTCAAATTTCCAAAAACAACTCCCCCTTTTTCTTCTCCCCCTTTTTTCTTAAACTTTTCAACGATTCCCAAATTTCTCCCCCTTTGACAATGGATTCATCAAGAGTACAAGAGAGAGAACAGATTCAAAATTTTTCTTGAAACAATAATTTCACAAAGAGAAACAAGGAAGTGCCAAGATAGGAAAAGATGAGCTCATTCGATCATATAACCTTATATATCACATAATATGTAAAATACATGATCTTGATGTGATTTTAACAAGTTAGGGAATGACATGCATCTCAACCTCAATTTAGTCAACTATAGCCAAGTACTAAGCAAAATCTTAGCAGAAAAAGCAAGGCTTTAAAAATTGAAGCAACTAACAACTTAGGGCGAGCAAGTAGTTTCAACTCCAATCTAGTAGACCAATTTAATCTTTAAACAATAAATTGCATGTGGCATGCTTGAAGCATACTTCTTTTATTTTCTAGGAGTGGCATGCTTGAAGCATACATCTTATCTTTGAGGGAATGGCATGCTTGAAGCATACATCTTATTTTTTTTAAGGAAAGCATGCCTGAAGCATACAACTTGAAGCTTTTGCTTTTAACAACCCTTTTATTGATTCCCTTTTTCTTTTCTTTTCTTTGATTGTAAACATGCAAAAGTGATTAAAAGGTCTTTTGAAAGAGTAAAGCTGAAAACACACTTGCTTCATAGCCCAAATTTGTCAAGAAGATTCAATATCAAGCCTAGAAGAGTAAGATATCACAGAGTATTTAGCTATAGGCAATCAAACCAAGGAATTCCGCAATGTCATTTTTAGTTCAAGTGGAACAATTTAGATTATCATATATTAGCACAATTACATAATATATAAAGAAATATGATAAAGTGAGCTCATTAAGTGAAAGAACTTGGCAATGAAACTCCTCAAAACAAACCCATTGGATGAACAATCCCAAGTTCTCCCGAATAAAAGCAAAACGAGAAGAAGACAAGGGTTTTGAAAATGTCCGCCAATTGATGTTCAAGATATCCACATGGTGAAGCACAATATTTTTTTTCAACATGATCTCTAAGAAAGTGAAATCCAATATCAAATGCTCAAGATAGAGGATTACTCAATAGGTGGCACGAACCAAATCAATTCAACATCTTCCAAAGTGAACATCAGAATAAGCTCTTAAACTAATGCATAAGGAAGGTAAAGCCAAATGCCAAAATCTTGAGTACCATGGAGATACCTCGAAAGTTCACTTGAACGCTTGTCGATGTGAAGCACGTGGGAAGCTTGAAAACAAGCACACACAAGCACGTGGGAAGAGTCTCTCATGTAAACCTCCAATTATCTCATCCTCAACAAAGATCATCATTATCTTTTATGAACAAAGACACTCTCCCCTGAACATATGCACTGCATTTGCAACATTTGGACTAGTGCCTTTTGCGAAAACAGAGGTGGAAGAAGCATCTTGAAAAATAACACTTTTAGCACGAGATGCACGAGTGAAGGAGGAGAACCAATTCTTATCATCGGACATGTGGCGTGAGCATCCGGAATGCACTAGCCATATGTTCTCCTTCCTCGCGTGAGAAGCCTACATAGAAGCAGAAAGTGTCGAGGTCTCTGCATCAAGGTTAGAAATAAGATGTTTAGGAATCCAAAGATCGAGACACACGACGCACAACAGTAGGCACAACACGAGCATTCTTATGCACAAAGATAGATTTGTCTTTTCCCGTATTCTTACCAACAAAAGGTGTTTGCATCACCCTAGGCACATAATGAGAAACAAAGCGTGCCTGTCTGAAATTAGACCTAGCCTTAGTTCTTTCTTTCTTTTGTTGTTTGGCTAGTCTAAAGCAAAAATCTACTAAATGTCCATCTCTACGACAATGAGTGCAAGTGTACTTAACAGGATGTTTGGCTTTAGAAGTAGAAGCATCATTTGCATTCATCATAGTAGAAGATAACACTCCAGCAGACTTAAAGACAATTTTCTTAGGCTCATTGATAATTTCAAATTTTCCTCCTTCAAGTGATTTAACAACAGTGGGAGCATGTGATTTATGATGAGCATAAGAATCAAAACCTAAACCTTTGTTATGAGTGCTGACTTTTGATTGATCCAAAATCATGTTTAGGTTCTTCTTTCCTTTAGTGAAACGTTCTAATGATTTTTCCAAGTAATCAACTTTTCGAGAAAGAGTTAAACAATTATTGCAAGGAACATTCACTTTTTTTTGCTTACGACAAGTTGAGCATGAAAGAACCTCATGTGTAAGCAGATCATCAGTCAATTGAGAAACCCTAGCATTTGCATCTTTTAATTTTAATTCAAGAGTTGAGCATTTAGAACAAGAAGTTAAACCATGCAAATCATCAGTGGAACAGCTAGCATGTTTAACATGTTTCTCATTTTTCTCACTTTCAGCATTAATTTTCTCAATCAAGGAAGCATGTTCTTTCCTAAGCGAAGTAAGCTCATTCCAAATTAAGTCACATGATTTGCAAGCATCATCATCAGGAATCAAGGTTTTAAGTCTAGCAATTTCAGCATTCAATGACTCAACAACAAAATCATGTTTCTTAATTTTCTTGTCACGTTTATCAAGCAATTTACCAAGTCAAGCAACAGCAATAGCTAATTCATCGTAAGAAGGATCTACCTCATTGAAGTCGCTGTCGTGGTCGTCCTCAGTAAAGCTGTTGCTGCTTTTAGCCATGAGACACAACCCCGTCAACTCATGCTTGCTTGGACACTACTACAAAACTGCAAATAGGAGACGCCCTATTAGTGGCGGTTTGTTTGGAACCGCCACTAATAGGAGTATCAGTGGCGGTTCTTGAGTGGAAACCGTGCCAGGATCATTAGTGACGGTTTTTGTTCCGAACCGCCACAGATAGTGGAATATCAGTGGCGGTTTGTGGTTATAACCGCCACAAATACTGCAACAACTATCAGTGGCGGTTTTAACACTAAACCGCCACTGATAGTCCACTATCTGTGGCGGTTTTTGTTTAGAACCGCCACAAATAAAACCCCCTATATATACTAGTCACTACGGCACTCTACAGGAGCTCATGGTCATCTTTCTCCCCGAGAAGAAAAGCAAAATTTCAGATCTGAGATTTTGTTTGCAAAGAAACTTGAGTTTTTACTTCGTAGGGTTGTTCTAAGGTGAGTAATTTGTTCTCCTCTCTTCATTTGTGGTGATGTAGTTGCAATTTAATGGCTAGATCTAGTTTATTTAAGATTTTCCTTTCTTCAATGGCAAAGCTTAGATTCAATTTTTTTTATTTACCTAGCATTTTTTAGATTAATTATATCTAGATGATGAATTTATTACCTTGCTCCATTAGATTATTTGTTGTCTACCTTTTTTAGATGACAAAATATGGCAAACATATATTAAATTAATACACATTAAATTTAATGTATATGGTATAGATGTGATCATGAAGTTGCCTTGCATTTTGAGATGATGAATTATCTACCTCTTTGAGAGGATAAATTTAATTTTGGCTATGCATAGTACTTAAGATTTGTTTCTAATTACCATTAATTTTCTTACCGTTAGTGAGATGATGAATTTACTACCTTGCTCTATTAGATTAAGTTGTCTACCTTTTTTGGATGATAAATTATGATTGAGAGCATATATTAAATTTATTTAATTAAGGTTATTGGATAGTAACAAATAATGGATTAATGATTTATGTAATTAAGATTATTGCATATTATTAATTGTTACATTAATTAATTGTAGATGGACCTGAGATGGATGTACAATGCGAACTGCTAAATGAGAATACATCGACGGCAGATTCGCTTTTCTACGAGCAGCCGAGGAGAACAGATTGCAAAAGAAGACGGAGTACATACATTGTCCATGCATTGATTGCAAGAATGAGAAGATGTTTTCGGACAAAGACCAAATCCACTTGCACTTGATTCGGAGGGGCTTTGTACCTAGCTATACATGTTGGACAAGGCACGGTGAAGAGGAGATCATACTTCAATGTGATAATGTCGACGACGACGAAGCCGCCAATATGGCAGCTGACATCGGGTATGGAACCGATGAGGATAGGTTGGTCGTTGACGATGACAATAACTGGCTCAAATGTTGTGCGATGCAGAAGGAAACTACCGTAGTGAGAGAGAGTTTAATCAGTTCAAAGGTTTGATAGAGGACTCGGAGAAACCTTTGTTCCCGGGTTGCAAGGAGGAATACACAAAGTTGCACACTGTGCTTTCACTACTGAAATTGAAGGCAAGCA
Source organism: Rhipidocladum racemiflorum (assembly GCA_036346355.1). Classification (NCBI taxonomy): domain Eukaryota; kingdom Viridiplantae; phylum Streptophyta; class Magnoliopsida; order Poales; family Poaceae; genus Rhipidocladum; species Rhipidocladum racemiflorum. Next base: position 33,371,065 of record CM070578.1, on the reverse strand, counting down.
ATGGTTGGTCCGACAAGAGTTTCACTGAGTTGCTACGTCTCTTAGCGGACATGCTTCCAGAGGGCAACCTTGTTGCCTAAGACCACGATTTTGCCAAGAAGGTTGTATGTCCCTTGGGATTGAGGTAGAAAGAATACACGCGTGTCCAAACGATTGTATACTCTATCGCAAAGACTATGCATACACGCATGTATGTCCGGTGTGCAAAGCATCGCGATACAAGCGTAAGGGCGAGGAAAACGAAGGCATAGAAGTGAAGAATGGAGCTCCCGCTAAAGTGGTGTGGTATTTGCCAAGAATACCTGCCTAAAGCGCTTATTTGCAAATAAAAAGCATGCCAAGCTGATGCGATGGCACTCGTAAGAGCGAAAGAGGGATGGAAAGTCGAGGCACCTCGCCGATTCTCGCCCAAAGGAGAACCATCGATAGGCTCTTTAGGAGAACTTCGGAAATGAGCCAAGGAATATAAGGTTTGGGTTGAGTACGGATGGAATGAATCCTTTCGGTAACATGAGTAGTATTCATAGCACTTGGCCCGTGACTCTCTGTATCTACAACCTTCCTCCTTGGTGTGTATGAAGCGAAAATACATTATGATGTCGCTGCTTATCCAAGGGCCGAGACAACCTGAAACGATATTGATGTATACCTACAACCATTGGTGGAAGATCTTGTGCTCTTGTGGAATGAAGGTGTACAGGTATGGGATGAGTACAAGCGGGAGTACTTCACTCTACGCGCAATGTTGTTCTGCACCATCAATGATTTCCGACCCTAGGTAACTGTCGGCCGTACTATAAAAGGAGCTAAAGCTTGCCCCCAATGCCTGGATGAAACTAGTAGCGTGTGGCTTAGCAACTCGAGGAAAATAGTCTACATGCGCCACCGCCGGTTCCTTGAAAGAATCATCCGCACTGTAATATGAAAAAACAATTTGACGGTACAAAGGAGGACGGTTCATCTCCAAGGCCTCTTCGGGAAGAGGTATATGATATGGTTAAGGATATTAATGTTGTACTTGGAAAGGGGGATACCTCGAGGTCCCGTACTGAGAAAACCACGTGGAAGAAGAGATCCTTATTTTGGGATTTGCCCTATTGGAAGGACTTAGAAGTTCGACATTGTATCGATGTCATGCATGTAGAAAAGAATGTATGTGACAGCGTGCTTGGTCTTTTCTTGAATATTCCTAGCAAAACAAAGGATGGATCAAGGCACGAAGGGACTGGAAGATATGAAGATCGTGAGCCGAGCTACATCCTCAAGACACCGGGAAAGGCCGACTTTACCTTCCCCCAGCTTGCTATACTCTGTCCAAGAAAGAGAAAACAGACCTCTGCAAGTGCTTGCGTAGTGTGAAAGTTCCGTCCGGTTACTCCGCAAACATCAAGAAACTGGTATCGATGAAAGATTTGAAGTTAACTGGTATGAAGTCTCATGATTGTCATGTGATGATGACACAAATGCTCCCTATTGCAATTAGAGGTATTTTGCCTGACAAGGTTCGAGAGGCAATCATGAGGTTGTGTTTCTTCTTTAACGCGATTTCACAGAAGGTCATCGATCCCGTTGGACTTTATGAACTGCAGGCTGATGTGGTCAACACTCAGGTCGCCTAGAGATGTATTTTCCTCCATCATTTTTCGATATCATGGTTCATCTCATTGTTCACCTTGTGAATGAGATAAATATTTGTGGGCCAGTATTCGTGCATCAGATGTACCCGTTCGAAAGGTACATGGGTGTTCTATAGCAAGATGTACGTAATCGATCGCGACCGAAAGGTTCCCATGTAGAAGGTTATGCAACTGAGGAGGTTATTGAGTTCTCAAGGCCGATTACATGGACGAGGTTGAACCGGTAGGAGTGCCTCGTATCACGCCATGAGGGGAGGCTAGCCGGCAAAGGAGTAATCGGAAAGAAATCCACAAATTCTTACGATCATTTTTTGTTCGAACAAGCTCATTTCACGCCTTGCAAAGATCGATCGAGGTATCCCCGCTTATGGACATGCACAAGGAAAAGCTACAGAGGGAAAATCGTGGACGATCGTGAGGTTTGGATAACAAAAGAGCACAATCGTGTGTTCAATCATTGGTTCAAGGAGCACATGTCCGGTGAAGAAACGAGTGTTACGTTGAGGTGGTTGGCAAAAGGGCCATCGTGTACAATCCTCGACATGGCAAGGATACGACATAAATGGATATACATTTTACACGAGAGCTCGTGGATAGCAAAAGTACTTACCAAAATAGTGGTGTCCGTATAGATGCCTACGACAATACAGCAAAGAAGAAGAGCAGCTTCTATGGGTTTATAGAGGAGATATGGGAGCTCGACTACTGCATTTTCAAGATCCCGGTGTTTCGGTGTCGTTGGGTCCAACTCCCAAAGGGTGTCAAGGTGGACAAATATGGCTTCACTACTGTGTGGACATCGAGCAAGTCGGATATAGAGACGAACCATTCGTACTTGCAAAGCAAGTTGCACAGGTCTTCTATGTAATCGACCCGGCAGATAAGAAGCGTCATGTAGTTCTTCAAGGAAAACAAAGGATCGTCGGAGTTGAGAATGTCGTGGATGAGGAAGAGTACAACCAGTTTGATGAGTTGCCTCCTTTCGTAGATGGCAGCATCAGGCTCGAGGAAGGAACCACTCAGAAGCCACCTATCATCGTGATGATCATGAAGAAGGCCAAATTGTGAAAGAAAATAATTAGCTAGGAGTAATGGCAAAATGTGTGTATTTATGTGGGGTAATGGAAATGTAATGTCAGAAATATGCATTTATGTGGAGTAATGGCATTTTTTTGTTAAAAAATATGCTTTATATTAATTCATGGCTTTATATTAATATATATGATAGGTACGTTAATATATAGTGTTATAAATGCATTTATGTGGAGTAATGGAAAAATATGCTTTATATTAATTTATATTAATCAGGGATTCAAATTTATAAGAATATAAATTTATATATCATAGATAAATTAATTATGAATAATTAGTAGTTAATATATATGATAGGTTCACTAATACATTAATTCATATCTTTATAATAGAAGGAAATCTGAAAAATAGTATTAGTGGCGGTTGTTAATTAAAACCGCCACAGATAAGGTTTATCAGTGGCGGTTTTAATAAACAACCACCACTGATAAACCTTATCTGTGGCGGTTGTTAATTAAAACCGCCACTGATATGTCCCCCAATTTATACCACGCCACAGTGGTCAGTCCTCACCACTAGCTTCTCGCGAACCCTAATCCTCGCCACAGTGGTCAGACCCTGCCGCCTCCCTCCCGCGCCCGGCGTCGTCCCCGCCCCCGGCGGCCACCCCCGCCCGGCGCCCGCGTCCGGCCCATCCCCGCCCGGCACAAGCTCTCCTGGCGTCGTCCTCGCCCCCGTCGGCCACCCGTCGTCCCTCCCGCGCCCGGCGACCTCCCGCGCCCGGCGACCTCCCGCGTCCGGCGACCTCCCGCGTCTAGCGACCCCGCCGCCTCCCTCCCGCGCCCCGTCCAGCTCGTCCCCGCCATTGAAGGTGAGCCCCCGACTCGACTGGAATTTTGGATTTTGGATTTTTGATGAATGCCCGATGCGAAATGAAATGAGATGCTAGATGTTGATTGTTGCCTGGATTCAATAACAGAGAGTTCGATGTTGATGAAATGAAATGAAATGAGATGCTAGATGTTGATTGTTGCCTTGTCTGATTATTAGGCTGTTAGGGGATTTGTAAGGTCAAATTCATCCGTATTGCAGAGAACGAAAAATGACGAATTGCAGACTTCAAACCACTTTACTGTTATGTGCATAATGTCTTAGTACTAGTTTTCTGTCTCTGATCCAAAGGGTTTTCAGAACAATCAGGCTTCATATGTGGAACCTTTCCAACTAAGATATATCTATTATTACAATAACAAAGATTATATGCAATGATTCCATTGTGATTACACTTGCTTACATCTTTGGAGATTAGATGTATACCGTATATTAGAAGTTTTTAGCAACTAAATTAAGGGAAAATTAGATCCACAAAGGTCTTTGCAAAAAGTTAGGTAATATCTCTACACTCCTTACAAAAGCAAGTTTCAAAACTTCATTTTGTCAGTTGGTAGAAATAATCTTTCTCAGATTAGATTACGTTTAAGACATAATTTTAGCGCTAAATTTCCTTGAAAGATGGCTATGATCTCCGTGATCATCAAAGCAACCTAGGACATTTGGTTAGGTCATATGGTTTTGTTTACTCCTGTCCTGTTTTCATAACCCCTATTAATTCATACTACTCTCTCAATGATGTTTTTTTTATATATAAGACAAGATGCATAGCTATATATGCTACGAACAACTTTTAGTTACAAAATGGTCCTCTATTTTTTTTCTTTCTTTCCCCACTTCACTAGCATAAATGAAAGTTTTTATGAGTGCTACCAAGATTACCTCAAGTGTTTTATACCACACATAAAACAAATTGATTTCTTTCGGTGCCTCTCTCCTAATTCCCACTTTTAGAATGAGTGGATGATGGTGAGAAAAGTGTATGTAAAGTACAAAGAATTGAATCATTTGTGCCATATTCATGACCAATTACATAATTTTTATTATGGAAAGATAACTTTGGTATCATATCAAATTCTCAATTGTATGAAAAGAACCATAATAAAATTTAGCACTTTGGTATCGAATTAGCGAGTAGCTACCATATCTGCTTCGCGAAGGGCCAACGAAGGTGGAGGTGAGATGCTATTTTTCTTTCTATTGTTCACACAGTACCGCAGAGAAGGACATCACAGTTCTAGCTAAGAACCGTCTGTGATATGCATAAAACCCACATTAGTTCAGCACTAATAAACATATGGTACATAAATTTTTGCCACTACCTCATCAGGACTTCAAACCACTTTACTGTTATGTGCATAATGTCTTAGTACTATGTGATGCCTTAGAGCGTCAGAGTGATTCTAGGGTTCCTTTTCCTGGTTTTGTTTCGGGAGAGGAATGAAGGATTTGTCGGGGGATGAAATAATTGAAGTTTATCCGGCGTATTAATATTAAATTTGGAGTTGTCGGGCTAGAAACAGTGAGCCGAGGAAAACCTGGGCCTGGGCTGCGAATCCCCTCCCCACCTCTCTCTCTTTTCCCCTAGTGGGCCGGCCCACCATATAAAAGGGGTGTCACCCCCCCAAAAGCCCTAGGGCGCCCCCCTTCCTCCCCTAGCAGCCACACCACCCCTCCTCTTCCTCCTTGCGTGGTGGCTCAAGATCCACCGCTAAACGCCGAAGGAGCAAGCGAGAAGAGGATCCGTGGAGGCGTGGAGGACGAGCAGATTTCCGCTTCGGGAATCGTCTGTTTTTCGTGGGTTCTCAAGGGAGAACTCAAGGTAAAATTCCCAATCTTTTACCCCTGTTCTACCTAGGGATTAGGAGTGTATTAGATCTGGTGGTGAGTGATTTAGATGGATCTTGATGGGGGAGAAGGGTAGATGTTCACGTGGTGCTGTTTTTGGAAGGGGAGATTGTGCAGCGCGGATTGTTTTGCGTTTTACGTGGCATAGATTATTTTTCCTGCAAAAATCTATAACTAGAAAGTTGTAGATAACGTAGAGATATAGCTTCTGTAATTTTTTCAGAATGTTTGGGGCGTCGGTCTGAGAGTTATCGCTGTTTCAAGATGACGGACAGAATCTGGAAACTGATTTTGTCCACTGTGTTGGACGTTTGTTTAGGCATATTTAACAGTGGAATTGAAATTTGTGATCTTCATGAAAGTTGTAGATCTCGTCAATATCTAGCTACTGTAATTTTTTTGTATTTTTTTGATATGTATAAAAAAAAGATACGAAATTGTGAAGAGAGGGTGCTGCTGTTTGACCCGGACAGATTGGGGTTTTTGGCGCTTAAGAAGGGAACGGGGATTAGGAAGCGTGTGTTCGAGTTGTGTGATCATTTGTGATGTCGCTATGTACTGAAATAATACTTGTATAGGTGGTGCCCCTTCTGGACGCAACTAGGTTCGTCATCCATGTTGGTAAAGGCAAGTGGAAGTAGCGATCTTGCTAAACTATAACTCGCTATTTGTTTCGTCTTCAATATAAACCTTAATTGCAGCACACCTACATGGTTTAACTACTTGTTTATGAGATTACAATATCCTATTCTGCATTGTGATGTGGTTGTTTGGCTTTTGAATCATGAGTAAGAATGAAGAAAGATGTTGTTTGCAAGATGAATTGTGGAGATATTCTATCTCAATGATGTTCGCATTCTATCCATGTTATTTGATGGTATGCAAGCATGTGAATTCAGAGTGGGAAGTTATGAATGTATTTATGCATGAAGCATTAACTGCATAATCATGCATTGGAAGTTTGTCGACGCCAAGGCGCGATCAAGACGTACACAACACCGTGTGTTCCTGAGAAAGGGCACGGTGAGGAGGATCATGGCATAAGCATGTGCACAATCATATGCATTTTGCTGAGGTTGTGTGGACTCTATAATGTGGTATTGGACATGAGGAATTTGGTATGCTAGTTTTACTGTGGCTGTGTTATTCGTTAGAAATTGTTCCGCTTGCTGAGATTACCCAATCTCACCCCTTGTTATTTTGTTGTTTTCGTAGTTCTCGTAGTCGTAAGCTTGAAGGGTGGGCTTAGTAGCACAATCAACCCTCCGGGTCATCACGAATCACATGGACTAGTGCATTTAATAATTCATTAGCTTGCTGAAATTTTATTAATCATAGACCTGTTGATGTCCTCTTTGGAGCTGTTTTACGCTTATGTTTGTTTTCCGGTTGATTTAGACTTGTTATCTCTAGTATTGATGCTTTTATGTTATTCCTGCTTATAATGGTTATTATGAATCTTGTTGTCGCCTGCTTTTGTCCTAATTTTAGGAGAGATCTTTGTCGAAATTTTCTTGTACGACAGTTTAGATTTGTGGGGTGTTACGGTTGGTATCGAGCGGGTCAGTAGGTCCTTGGAATGTCTATTTTTAGTGTCATACTATAGGATACAACTAAAATGTGATGTGGAATAACTTAGAAACATGGCCTAGGTTTTAACTAAAATTTTGTCATAAGATAGCAACATTAAAACTTGTGTAAGTGGAATCACTAATTTAAAATTTGACACACATGGATGCACAGTAGGAAAGGGTATGGGTATGGTTGCCTTATGCTTAAAGGTTGAATTTAAGCTTTGTTGTTGAATGCTACTTTTGATGATGTATAATGCTATATTTATGATAGATTTGATTGAGTTGCTTCATTTGTGATAAAGTGTGGTTGTGGTGCCGAAGGGTTTCGGTCACCTTTTGTTTGTAGTGAGGCTGTGGTTTGACGGTGTGGCTGGGTAGAGTCACCACCGAAGAACTATTAAACCCCTGTAGGGAAAGAGTACTTATCCGTGTCTGTCAGAGATCGGGTAGTGACCGGAGTCAAATAGGAGAGGTTGGTGATGGATTCCTTCGGATGTTCTTTACCGTCTTGGCCGATCGGTTTTGGTTGGTTTTCTGGGTATGTGGTTGGTTCGAAACCGAGGAAAATGCTTAGTTTTGAGCACTCGCTGATTTGTCCTTTTGGCGGTTTGTGGTTTTGTCTCCTTTGAGTGAAGACACAGAAGAAGAGTTCTACGTTGCGCGTCTTTTGGTCACAATTTTGCTTTGGCACCTGATATATTGTGATGGACTGTCGTTGGGAGGAAATTTCTGTGGTTGTTGTTTCCCCGATTTTTTTTTAAAAAAAGAAGGGGGTTGGAGTTTCTCCTGTTGCAGATCAAGCTGGATGGAGCTAACTTTGAATCTTTATCGGAAAATTTTAGTTGGACATTTGGTCTTCCCTTTTGCATCCGTCTTCCTTTGTGGAAAGTGTAGGTTTTGGATTTCTTGAAGAGTTTTGGCTACTATGATTGGACATTTGAGGGTCGAGCTCTCTTGCATTTATGTTTGGATTTTGCTTTTCTCCGTTGCCTGAAAAGAAGAAATTTTTATCGGTGTTTGTTCTTGATCTAGAACTGTGTTTTTTTTTTAATGTTTGGGATTGCCTCCTGTTTGTCAAGGGTAGGTGACCCATGATGGTGTTTAGAAATTTTATGTCTGTGTTACGTAGTATGTAACAATGTGGTTTATCGAATGATGTACTTCTAAGTTAATTTGTGAGTTGAATCAATTAAAATGTAATTGTTATCTTTAGCTTGAGATTAAATAAACTTCTAGTATTGTAGATTGCTCTATAGCGATAATGATTGAATGTGTTAATGTGCATGCTTAGGATTTATTGCATTATTTTAATGTGCCCTTGACCATGGACAATGTTTAAAGCTTTAAATCTTGATGCGTAGTTAGAACATTACGATGATGTAAACTACTGTGAAGGTAATAGAAAATTAGTGGGTTATTTAGAGACATTTTAATATAAGGTCGGTAGAACAATTTAATTGTAATGGTGGACTACCGATATTGTTAAAGAAACCATGCTGGTTGTTTAAAGATGTTCTAATTTAATCGTGTTGGCTAGTGACTTTAACTTGGAAATTGATTAGAGTTGATATTTATGACGTTGCAAACTATTAGTAGATTCGGAAGTATGTAGTTGCGTTCTAATAATGCTAGTATCGATATCAATTGGGAAGACATAAGTTTTTTCCATTGCCGTAAGAGCTTTGTGATGATTTCACCTATTCAGTTCACTTTAAAAAAAGGCTGGAGTATGTCTTGGAGTGGCAATTTTGCTATAACCCGTGTATAGGGTAGCTAAAAAAAATTAAAAAAAAAATTTAAATTTAATTTAGCATTGTTGTTATAAGAGCTTTGGATGGCTTAAATTATTCAATCTATTTTACATAGTTGGAGTATGTTGTGTAGTGACAGTTTGTCATAGCCTATGGATAGGGTAACTAAAAGCAATGTTGTTGTTTTACAATTATGCCAATTATTGATATTGATGACTTAGTAGTGGTGGTAACTGATTAGATTAATTGTTGAAAACCTTTGTTAAAATGGTGGAAATTGTAACATGTTGTGATGGAGTGAACCAGGGATAGTTAGCATGACGCGTGATTTTGTCCTTAATAAATGTATGTTTTAAACTTCTATTTACGATTGGTGCCTTGTTGAGATAATATTTACTTGTTGAGTCATCTTTAGGTGAATAAATTTCCATTGTCGAGATGTTGACGCGTATGTGGTATGGAATTTATAGGTTCATCATCTTTGAAAGACTTGTTGAAGCAATCGCCTTTCAAATTTAGAATATGATGATATAGGTTAGGTGCTCCGTGGGGATCTTGATGAGGTAGTGTTGGTTGGATGTGTTTTTGATAAGCACTGTGAACTTTATTTATAATTGTGGAAAAGGTAATAAGAGTAAGAATTTGTTGTGTAGTTGTTGTTAAATCCTGATGGGCCTTCTCAATGAGTAAATAGGGAATATTGAAATCTAAATGGTAAGGGTAGTGGAATGCTATAGATGGCGGGAGTTATGTTGAACTTATGTTTAAAAATTCATATGGATTGGTTTGTTTGTTTGATATTTGGGTTGAATACTTTCGGTCAAAGTATCCTTTGTGCTGTGTTTCAGAGTTTCCCTAAACTTAGAATGATTCTGCCAAATGTGGGTTAATTTCGAGGCTTAAAACAAGGATAAAAGAATGATTAACCTTGAAGTAATTTGTGGAGATTTTGGAATGTTATTCTATTAAATATCGTCATTCATTCATCTTTGATAAGAAAACTAGCTTAAGTTATGAATGCGACATTTATGCTCAAGGATGTATGCTTTGACTGTGTCCGTAGTTTTCAAGGTCGAGTTATCGGTTGCATTGTTGATCAAAAGAAGTAGCTAATCTAATGTAAGATTTGGAACTTCATGATCTGGAAATATTTGTATTTCTATTTTGGGCTAGAGTTGTGTTGTGGTGTGAGGTGTTTGATGCTTTTGTTTAAGAGACGATTCTTCTGGGTTGTGACATGAATGATATTCGTGGTTGAAACAATTTTTCTGTTGGGAAGTGAGTTTGGTTCCTTTTAAGGAAAAAGAGATGGTGGTTGTGTGGAAGCATTTAATTCCTTGATCGGTTTTTTTTTTCCTGAATGGCTTGGCCTTGGATAAAAGTGAGATGATTTGTTTTGGTAAAAGTGAAATGCATTTGCGTAAGACTTTCGGTGTTTCTCTTTTGAATAGAGCTTCCTCAAGAAAATTTTTTGGTGGTTTTGGTTCTATGGAGTTCCTCTTCCAAGTTGAGTTCAGTGTATGTGAATTTCAGCCCTTTGGTTTAAAGGTGGTGATTGTCGCTCGTTGTGTTAGTGAGAATTAAGATTTCTTTTACGCTCAAGCTTGGGGGTAAGAAAATGAATGTTTATGTTATGGTTGAGTATATTCAAGGATTGTACTCCTTGCCCTGGTCCTTGGGTGGAAGAATGTGAAGGCGAAACCTTCTTACAAGGGAAAACTAGTGTGGGTCATTGAGCGTAAGTAGTTTAAAAGTGAAGAGTAAAGGAAGGTTGTGTATGACTCAATTCAAACCTTTTGGAGAATTGTTTTCATTGATGTGTTCCTCGGTGGGGTTGCTTAATTTAGTAGTGGACAACTTGGAAGTTGCAGGTAATTACATTAATTTTTGGAACTTTTGTCGCTGGGTTCGAGCGAGTTTGTGTCAACCGTAGTGATTGTGTTCGGTTGTTATTGTTTCTCTGATTTACGGACCCTGGTTGTAAAGTAGGCTATCTCTCGCTGCTGGTAAGGGTGGATATTGGTTCTTTTTGTAAAAGATCAATCACTTGTAGGAGATAGGAGTTTGTGTTTGGGTTGATTTAGAGACTTACCTAGAGCGTTGTGTCTCACATGGTTCGCCGCCCGTAATGCTACGAACCGTGGTAGAGGAGTTGAGATTGGAATGCGGAGTTTCGCGATCGGGTTGAAGAGAGAAGTGGGAGTTGAGATTCCAGATCGATACTGATTCACCTAATAGGTGTCCTTTATTTAATAGGGGATAGTTCGTGTTAGTGTTCAATGAAAGATTTGTGGACCAATTAGTCTGAAAGGGATGCAACTTGGGAACTTGAGGACCAGATGCGGAAGAAGTATCCTACACTCTCTCGAGGATGCTGAAGGTAAAGTGTTGATTACCATTTTGCCTTCCTTTTTTAGGTCCGTAGCAAAGAGGAGTAGATTCGGGACTAATCCTTTTAAGGAGGGGAGAATGTGATGCCTTAGAGCGTCGAGTGATTCTAGGTTCCTTTTCCTGGTTTTGTTTCGGGAGAGGAATGAAGGATTTGTCGGGGATGAAATAATTGAAGTTTATCCGGTGTATTAATATTAAATTTGGAGTTGTCGGGCTAGAAACAAAGTGAGCCGAGGAAAACCTGGGCCTGGCTGCGAATCCTCCCCACCTCTCTCTTTTCCCCTAGTGGGCCGGCCCACCATATAAAAGGGGTGTCACCCCAAAAGCCCTAGGGCGCCCCTTCCTCCCCTAGCAGCCACACCACTCCTCCTCTTCCTCCTTGCGTGGTGGCTCAAGATCCACCGAAACGCCGAAGGAGCAAGCGAGAAGAGGATCCGTGGAGGCGTGGAGGACGAGCAGATTTCCGCTTCGGGGAATCGTCGCGTTTTTTCGTGGGTTCTCAAGGGAGAACTCAAGGTAAAATTCCCAATCTTACCCCTGTTCTACCTAGGGATTAGGAGTGTATTAGATCTGGTGGTGAGTGATTTAGATGGATCTTGATGGGGGAGAAGGGTAGATGTTCACGTGGTGCTGTTTTTGGAAGGGGAGATTGTGCAGCGCGGATTGTTTCGCGTTTTACGTGGCATAGATTATTTTTCCTGCAAAAATCTATAACTAGAAAGTTGTAGATAACGTAGAGATATAGCTTCTGTAATTTTTTCAGAATGTTTGGGGCGTCGGTCTGAGAGTTATCGCTGTTTCAAGATGACGGACAGAATCTGGAAACTGATTTTGTCCACTGTGTTGGACGTTTGTTTAGGCATATTTAACAGTGGAATTGAAATTTGTGATCTTCATGAAAGTTGTAGATCTCGTCAATATCTAGCTACTGTAATTTTTTTGTATTTTTTTGATATGTATAAAAAAAAGATACGAAATTGTGAAGAGAGGGTGCTGCTGTTTGACCCGGACAGATTGGGGTTTTTGGCGCTTAAGAAGGGAACGGGGATTAGGAAGCGTGTGTTCGAGTTGTGTGATCATTTGTGATGTCGCTATGTACTGAAATAATACTTGTATAGGTGGTGCCCCTTCTGGACGCAACTAGGTTCGTCATCCATGTTGGTAAAGGCAAGTGGAAGTAGCGATCTTGCTAAACTATAACTCGCTATTTGTTTCGTCTTCAATATAAACCTTAATTGCAGCACACCTACATGGTTTAACTACTTGTTTATGAGATTACAATATCCTATTCTGCATTGTGATGTGGTTGTTTGGCTTTTGAATCATGAGTAAGAATGAAGAAAGATGTTGTTTGCAAGATGAATTGTGGAGATATTCTATCTCAATGATGTTCGCATTCTATCCATGTTATTTGATGGTATGCAAGCATGTGAATTCAGAGTGGGAAGTTATGAATGTATTTATGCATGAAGCATTAACTGCATAATCATGCATTGGAAGTTTGTCGACGCCAATAGGCGCGATCAAGAGTCGGGTACAACACCGTGTGTTCCTGAGAAAGGGCACGGTGAGGAGGATCATGGCATAAGCATGTGCACAATCATATGCATTTTGCTGAGGTTGTGTGGACTCTATAATGTGGTATTGGACATGAGGAATTTGGTATGCTAGTTTTACTGTGGCTGTGTTATTCGTTAGAAATTGTTCCGCTTGCTGAGATTACCCAATCTCACCCGTTGTTATTTTGTTGTTTTCAGGTAGTTCTCGCGAGTCGTAAGCTTGAAGGGTGGGCTTAGTAGCACAATCAACCCTCCGGGGTCATCACGAATCACATGGACTAGTGCATTTAATAATTCATTAGCTTGCTGAAATTTTATTAATCATAGACCTGTTGATGTCCTCTTTGGAGCTGTTTTACGTTTATGTTTGTTTTCTGGTTGATTTAGACTTGTTATCTCTAGTATTGATGCTTTTATGTTATTCCTGTTTATAATGGTTATTATGAATCTTGTTGTCGCTTCCGTTTTGTCCTAATTTTAGGAGAGATGCTGTCGAAATTTTCTTGTATGACAGTTTAGATTTGTGGGGTGTTACAGTTGGTATCAGAGCGGGCTGTAGGTCCTTGGAATGTCTATTTTTAGTGTCATACTATAGGATACAACTAAAATGTGATGTGGAATAACTTAGAAACATGGCCTAGGTTTTAACTAAAATTTTGTCATAAGATAGCAACATTAAAACTTGTGTAAGTGGAATCACTAATTTAAAATTTGACACACATGGATGCACAGTAGGAAAGGGTATGGGTATCGTTGCCTTATGCTTAAAGGTTGAATTTAAGCTTTGTTGTTGAATGCTACTTTTGATGATGTATAATGCTATATTTATGATAGATTTGATTGAGTTGCTTCATTTGTGATAAAGTGTGGTTGTGGTCTTAGAAGGGTTTCGGTCACCTTTTGTTTGTAGTGAGGCTGTGGTTTGACGGTGTGGTGGGTAGAGTCACCACCGAAGAACTATTAAACCCCTGTAGGGAAAGAGTACTTATCCGTGTCTCGTCAGATCGGGTAGTGACTGAGTCAAATAGGAGAGGTTGGTGATGGATTCCTTCGGATGTTCTTTACCGTGCCGACGGTCGGTTTTGGTTGGTTTTCGGGTTTTGTGGTTGGTTCGAAACCGAGGAAAATGCTTAGTTTTGATCACTCGCTGATTTGTCCTTTTGGCGGTTTGTGGTTTTGTCTCCTTTGTGTGAAGACACAGAAGAAGAGTTCTACGTTATGCGTCTTTTGGTCACAATTTTGCTTTGGCACTGATATATTGTGATGGACTGTCGTTGGGAGGAAATTTCGTGGTTGTTGTTTCCGATTTTTTTAAAAAAAAGGGGTTGGAGTTTCTCTGTTGCAGATCAAGCTGGATGGAGCTAACTTTGAATCTTTATCGGAAAATTTTAGTTGGACATTTGGTCTTCCCTTTTGCATCCGTCTTCCTTTGTGGAAAGTGTAGGTTTTGGATTTCTTGAAGAGTTTTGGCTACTATGATTGGACATTTGAGGGTCGAGCTCTCTTGCATTTATGTTTGGATTTTGCTTTTCTCCGTTGCCTGAAAAGAAGAAATTTTTATCGGTGTTTGTTCTTGATCTAGAACTGTGTTTTTTTTTAATGTTTGGGATTGCCTCCTGTTTGTCAAGGGTAGGTGACCCATGATGGTGTTTAGAAATTTTATGTCTGTGTTACGTAGTATGTAACAATGTGGTTTATCGAATGATGTACTTCTAAGTTAATTTGTGAGTTGAATCAATTAAAATGTAATTGTTATCTTTAGCTTGAGATTAAATAAACTTCTAGTATTGTAGATTGCTCTATAGCGATAATGATTGAATGTGTTAATGTGCATGCTTAGGATTTATTGCATTATTTTAATGTGCCCTTGACCATGGACAATGTTTAAAGCTTTAAATCTTGATGCGTAGTTAGAACATTACGATGATGTAAACTACTGTGAAGGTAATAGAAAATTAGTGGGTTATTTAGAGACATTTTAATATAAGGTCGGTAGAACAATTTAATTGTAATGGTGGACTACCGATATTGTTAAAGAAACCATGCTGATGTTTAAAGATGTTCTAATTTAATCGTGTTGGCTAGTGACTTTAACTTGGAAATTGATTAGAGTTGATATTTATGACGTTGCAAACTATTAGTAGATTCGGAAGTATGTAGTTGCGTTCTAATAATGCTAGTATCGATATCAATTGGGAAGACATAAGTTTTTTCCATTGCCGTAAGAGCTTTGTGATGATTTCACCTATTCAGTTCACTTTAAAAAAGGTGAGTATGTCTTGGAGTGGCAATTTTGCTATAACCCGTGTATAGGGTAGCTAAAAAAAATTAAAAAAAAAATTTAAATTTAATTTAGCATTGTTGTTATAAGAGCTTTGGATGGCTTAAATTATTCAATCTATTTTACATAGTTGGAGTATGTTGTGTAGTGACAGTTTGTCATAGCCTATGGATAGGGTAACTAAAAGCAATGTTGTTGTTTTACAATTATGCCAATTATTGATATTGATGACTTAGTAGTGGTGGTAACTGATTAGATTAATTGTTGAAAACCTTTGTTAAAATGGTGGAAATTGTAACATGTTGTGATGGAGTGAACCAGGGATAGTTAGCATGACGCGTGATTTTGTCCTTAATAAATGTATGTTTTAAACTTCTATTTACGATTGGTGCCTTGTTGAGATAATATTTACTTGTTGAGTCATCTTTTAGGTGAATAAATTTCCATTGTCGAGATGTTGACGCGTATGTGGTATGGAATTTATAGGTTCATCATGCTGAAAGACTTGTTGAAGCACTGCCTTTCAAATTTAGAATATGATGATATAGGTTAGGCTGCTCCGTGGGGATCTTGATGAGGTAGTGTTGGTTGGATGTGTTTTTGATAAGCACTGTGAACTTTATTTATAATTGTGGAAAAGGTAATAAGAGTAAGAATTTGTTGTGTAGTTGTTGTTAAATCCTCGATGGGCCTTCTCAATGAGTAAATAGGGAATATTGAAATCTAAATGGTAAGGGTAGTGGAATGCTATAGATGGCGGGAGTTATGTTGAACTTATGTTTAAAAATTCATATGGATTGGTTTGTTTGTTTGATATTTGGGTTGAATACTTTCGGTCAAAGTATCCTTTGTGCTGTGTTTCAGAGTTTCCCTAAACTTAGAATGATTCTGCCAAATGTGGGTTAATTTCGAGGCTTAAAACAAGGATAAAAGAATGATTAACCTTGAAGTAATTTGTGGAGATTTTGGAATGTTATTCTATTAAATATCGTCATTCATTCATCTTTGATAAGAAAACTAGCTTAAGTTATGAATGCGACATTTATGCTCAAGGATGTATGCTTTGACTGTGTCCGTAGTTTTCAAGGTCGAGTTATCGGTTGCATTGTTGATCAAAAGAAGTAGCTAATCTAATGTAAGATTTGGAACTTCATGATCTGGAAATATTTGTATTTCTATTTTGGGCTAGAGTTGTGTTGTGGTGTGAGGTGTTTGACAGTTTTTGTTTAAGAGACGATTCTTCTGGTTGTGACATGAATGATATTCGTGGTTGAAACAATTTTTCTGTTGAGAAGTGAGTTTGGTTCCTTTTAAGGGAAAAGAGATGGTGGTTGTGTGGAAGCATTTAATTCCTTGATCGGTTTCTTTTTTTCTGAATGGCTTGGCCTTGGATAAAAGTGAGATGATTTGTTTTGGTAAAAGTGAAATGCATTTGCAGAAGACTTTCGCGGTGTTTCTCTTTTGAATAGAGCTTCTCCCTGAAGAAAATTTTTTTGGTGGTTTTGGTTCTATGGAGTTCCTCTTCCAAGTTGAGTTCCCGTGTATGTGAATTTCAGCCCTTTGGTTTAAAGGTGGTGATTGTCGTTCGTTGTGTTAGTGAGAATTAAGATTTCTTTTACGTTCAAGCTTGGGGGTAAGAAAATGAATGTTTATGTTATGGTTGAGTATATTCAAGGATTGTACTCCTTGCCCTGGTCCTTGGGTGGAAGAATGTGAAGGCGAAACCTTCTTACAAGGGAAAACTAGTGTGGGTCATTGAGCGTAAGTAGTTTAAAAGTGAAGAGTAAAGGAAGGTTGTGTATGACTCAATTCAAACCTTTTTTGGAGAATTGTTTTCATTGATGTGTTCCTCGGTGGGGTTGCTTAATTTAGTAGTGGACAACTTGGAAGTTGCAGGTAATTACATTAATTTTTGGAACTTTTGTCGCTGGGTTCGAGCGAGTTTGTGTCAACCGTAGTGATTGTGTTCGGTTGTTATTGTTTCTGCGGATTTACGGACCCTGGTTGTAAAGTAGGCTATCTCTGTCGTTGGTAAGGGTGGATATTGGTTCTTTTTGTAAAAGATCAATCACTTGTAGGAGATAGGAGTTTGTGTTTGGGTTGATTTAGAGACTTACCTAGAGCGTTGTGTCTCACATGGTTCGGCCGCCCGTAATGCGACGAACTGTGGTAGAGGAGTTGAGATTGGAATGCGGAGTTTCGCGATCGGGTTGAAGAGAGAAGTGGGAGTTGAGATTCCAGATCGATACCAGATTCACCTAATAGGTGTCCTTTATTTAATAGGGGATAGTTCGTGTTAGTGTTCAATGAAAGATTTGTGGACCAATTAGTCTGAGCGGGATGCAACTTGGGAACTTGAGGACCAGATGCGGAAGAAGTATCCTACACTCTCTGAGGATGCTGAAGGTAAAGTGTTGATTACCATTTTGCCTTCCTTTTTTTTAGGTTCCGTAGCAAAGAGGAGTAGATTCGGGGACGAATCCTTTTAAGGAGGGGAGAATGTGATGCCTTAGAGCGTCAGAGTGATTCTAGGGTTCCTTTTCCTGGTTTTGTTTCGGGAGAGGAATGAAGGATTTGTCGGGGGATGAAATAATTGTTGTTTCTCTTAATTCGTGATTTATGGTTCTTATTCTGAGATGGTAGATAGATTGTAGCTGTAATTCTGCAATGGAGTGGCGTTGAGAGCGAGTTCCTTCGTTTCTTACCTCATTGCTTAAGAACTTGGCCATAAGACCTTCTAATTAATAAAAGACTTCTTCTCTTTTAATCAAATTGCTGTTCTTAAGGATGTACCTATTCTGGTCTTAGCCGCCTTGCTTTTAACTACATATTTTTATCCGACGCAACGCAACGTGTAAACCTACCTAGTCCGGTCTTAGTTGCCTTCTATAGCTGCCAGAGTAGTTTTACCTGTTGGTTAGGATTTCTCAACATTATTTATCACATCGGTTGATCTCTCTACACAATAAGACCTCTTGTTCACATTATCTTGAAATGACTATGTTTACTTTCAAATGTAGTTCTTATGGAGCACGAGGCCCAGCCTGGGTTGGAGGATGCTTCCAACCCGTCCCGAACTCAAGCCCGAGCAGATACTGTTGGACCATCCAACCTTCGAAGGTGCCGAAGCCTCCTTGGCTGTCGGAGATCTTGATGCTCCCGTTGCAAGACGTCGAGGCCGAGGAAAACTAAGAAGCTCAAGGCCGTGATACCATCTCAGAGGTCTCAGATCTTGGAGTCGGTTAAACCGGCAAAAACAGCAGCAAAATATAGGTCAACATGCGGGTACATCGCAAGGGATAAAGTGCCAATCACCTATTTGGATTGGCACAAAGTGCCCGACGCCATCAAAATGGATCTATGGACAGAGCTGAAAGAAACTTTCGAATTCCCTGAAGGAGCTGAAGAGCTCGTGCGTTGCAATGCATTGATGTCAATGGATGTCGCATGGAGGAACTTCAAGTCCAAGCTGAATACGCAATATGTGATGAAAAATCGGTCAACCATCAGAGATTATCCTAAAGTAGAGCCATATTGGGATGAATTTATTGCGATGAAGCAAGACGAAGCAGCAATAAAATCCAGTGAGGACCACCGTCAGATCGCAAGGATGAACACTCACCCCCACAGACTAGGCACGAGTGGGTACGCGGGTAAGATTCCTCACTGGGAGAGGCAAGAATTGGATGCAATCCGATCGACCGCACAAGTCCCTTGACGGTCTACCGGACCGAGTTAAGCATTATGTGCTAGCAAGGGCATCTGTCATGCCTAGTGGGGCTTATCATTCAAAAGCAACGATGATGAAGCAATCTCCCAACGAATTCAGGAGCTGCACGCCGAGTCCACCCAAGGAAATTTTCACGCAGATAGGGAGAAGGACGAACTAACAATGCAGCCTTGGGAAATAAAGAGCATCCTGGTCGGACACGAGGCGTAGGGGTCAAGGTTCCTGGAAGATTGGTTTCCCGAGCACGGAGACTGCAGACAGAGTCGCAAGAGAGCGAAAGAAGAGCGTATGGAACGGGCTATGGAGGAGATGAAGCAAAAGATGCTTCAAGAATTACAAAGCACCATAGAACAACAAGTTCAACAAAAAGTACAAGAAGCCATGAGCGGTCGCAAGGACACAACACTGTTCTCGCAAATTGACCCTACGAATCGCCAGTAGCGATTGGCGCGTCCACACCATTGGTACAACCGGATAACACGCATTATCCTGTGGGCGACATACAAGACCCCACACCTGCCCGGCTCAATGTGCCTGTCATGAACATATTTTTACAGTCGCTCTGAGGATAGCTTATCCATACCTACAAGGGGATGTTTTGCACAACTCTCCGATAGCTCCAGGTTATGCAAAGGTCCAGTGGACACGGTGCTTCCACGCTTTCGAGGTTGGACTGGAAATGCCTTGCAATGATGAGGTCACAACTCTAGGAAGTGCCGTTCACACTTTCATCGATGGCGTAAGCGTGACATCGCCTTGGATCATGAACCACCAGCCTCTCCTGCAAAGTACAACCGCCACCTCTCTGCAGCATACAACTCGCCCATTCATCACCAACACCTGAGCGTCAAATGGCTAGTGCGCCCACTATAAAGGAGCCTGCTCTAGGAGCCCATTCGTCACCAGCGCCTCAACATCAAAAGCGTAGTGTGACCACTTCAAAAGACGAAGGTACAACACTGATCCGAAGAAATGGCCCGTTAGACAAGCCATATCGGTTAGATCAGCGGCTGAAGCGAGCAGTATGATGTCATCGAAGGAAAAGGAAAGGGCAAAGCGAAATCTCAAGTACAAGATAATCACGAAAGGCTGAAATACGAGCTTGGAAAGCCATTAGTCACCGAATCAAAGTTGAAGAGCCTAACACTCATGATGCAGCGATTACATGATCGGTACATGATGCGATCCAATCAACATTTACTCCCGAAGATGATCAACGCCATTTACGGAGAGTAACATTATCACCATGAGTGGGTTTGATACTTCATGATAGAATTCGATAAATTACACAACTTGTTCTATCACGACGCCCTCGACGTGTCTTTTTGCGATCTTTGGACCGTAAGTGTCTACTATATAAATCATGGTTTACATTCACGTAATACCGATAAATGTGTTGTCTAACTTTTTCCTTATCTAGATACGAGACTATTGAATTGAGAAGAACCAAGGGCCCAAAGGGGGATTCCTCGACCCAGGAACGGTGTGCCAGATCGAAATCTTAAGAGCACCAAATGAGGTTGAGGAATACATATACAGGGCGTTGCTAAAACTACAAGACAAGGAATTCATACTTGTTCCATACAATTTTAAGTAAGTTTCTCACTGGCTAGTTAAATCACTTGTTGAATTCGCTCATTTCTCTTATCCTAGGGCTAATGACTATAGCATCATACATGTATATGTAGGTTCCACTGGATTCTTGTAGTAGTGACTCCAGAAAAGAGCAAGTTGCTGGTCATGGATTCGATGGACAAAGATAAAAAAGACTACGAAGAGCTGCTAAGTGTAATGAATGCGGCGTTCAAAAGATATTGTACAAAGAGCTTGAGATACCGCCCATTCCAGAAATCCCTTTCAGTCCGAACTAAATTTCGATGCATACGCAAGAAATATTCTTATATCGCATTTCATAGTAAATAACTCCTTCCATGACATTTTAGTTTATTCAATTTTTGTAGTGTCACAAGCAGTCGCAAGGCACAAATTTATGTGGGTACTTCGTGTGCCAATACATGCGCGAAATCTTATCTTCTACAATAATAGACAATGACGTAGAGGTTTGTCATGCTAACATTACACATTTATTCGCACCACTCAATTTCTATATATACTCTTAGATTTATTTTTCGTACTTGTAGCGCCTCAAATTGCCTACGACAGGACTACATCCTCTTGACATTCAAGCCATTCAGGACAGCTAAGCTTACTTCCTCATGAAGGAAGTCATCAACAAAAAGGGCGAGTTTTATGATGAAGACAACAATGATCAATTGCTCCATGTCTTTGTTAACGTCATTCGCCTCCAAAGAATCCCTAAAGGCTCGTGAGGCTTAAGATTGTGTGAGAAGATACTAGGTCTTGGATGTGGACTTGTAAATTGTAAGCTAGAGCATGACAAACTTTAGAAACGAGAAGATACTCTCTTGGTCAATATGACTAATCTTATTTATTATCGATCTATTACAATGTGTGTGATATAATAGTTTTGCTTGTGATATAATTATCGATCTATTACACCGGAATGTTGTAATGCTGATTGGTTTTGTGATATAATTATTCTCTCGTCTCATCGTGAACTCCTCCTTCACCGCATCATCGCATCACGAACTCCTCGCATCGGCGCCATCGTGTGCCTCCCTCCCTCCACTACTAAGCGCTTCCTCCTCCCTCTCCGTGGCGGCGCTCACCGGTAAAGATTCCTCCTCCTCATTGGTGATCTACATCTAACCCCTTTTTCTCATACCTGTTTTGAGGAAGGAGAGGAGGCGATTCTTGCTTGTGAGAAGTCGAGGTGCAAAGATTGGGAGAGGAGGAGCCGGCCATTGGAGTTGCCCTTGGAGAGGATCTTTGTGAAGGTGAGTCCCTGCTCCTCTCACCGATATTAGTTCACTTGAAAGCGTGAATAGTGCTTATGCGACTGGTGCTTGCATCACGTTACTTGCGATTGTAGAAGCATAATCTAACATGTTAGTGGAATTATCGTTGTTTAACAATATATGATGGAACTATCTTTATTTTAATGATGTACGCCATTTACTTTATCTAACTTGGACTAATTAGTTTTTCACACAATGTGTTGTTCCCACTTGGCAATTGACATTAGTTGTCATCAGTCATCACTAAATAGTTCTTTCAATGCTTTTGTGAATCTGGAAACTAACTTAGGTCTGGTTCATAGAGTAGTGTTTCTAATTTATGCTCATAGAATTGTGGTTCATTGTACTTCTTGAAAACACAATTCAAGGTAATGTGGGCATTGGGCAATGTAGTGGTGATTCCCGAACAGGAAGAGCACCTTTTGTTAATAGTTCATTGTGAATTTTGATGTGCACAAGGCTTCCTAATTAGGAATTATTCCCGATCACATTGTTTTCCCAATCGTTGTTGGCTTAACACTCAAATAGTTACTTTTATCCTTTCATTCCATTGAGAACTACATTTGGTGATCTCAAACACTTATTATTTAGTGTTCGTCCACTACTAATGTGGACACCCTTTCTTTCTATGTAAATATATTGTCAATAAATAATCGGATTCAAGATGACGCATAATGTTTAGGAAATTACAAGGAATATTTTCCTATTTGTAGCAGCTTATGTATCAAAAACTATTTAGTTCATAGATGTGAGCTTGCTTGTAATCCATGGTCTTTGTGGGCTGTAATATTCTGCAGGAAGAAATGAGAGATAATTAATAATGTTTGGTGAAACAAAGAAAAAGTATCGCAAGTGTTGTATTTTTGCTTATGGTTAGTAGGGTGATGAAACTTAGAAGGCAAGTAATCAGCTTGTAAGATACTTGGTTTTACATCATGTTATGTTTAAATGTGAAACACTAAGTTGAATAATCCTTTATGCTAGAGTTCTGTTGGTATCATGTAACTGTGTAATATCCTTTTGCTGAATTAAACATGATGCAAATTATAACAACACCAAATTTATAGTCTTGTTGGTATCTGATGCTGCTGTCACCACCAACGGTAGTAATGTATGTATGCTCATAATACCATTCTACGATGGCGAAATGTCTTGGTGGCCTGATGCTATGCCCTCCTCCTTTTGTTTTTTTACTTTATGATGGCTGCGTATTCATTTGGTTAACCAAGCTTTGCAAATTTGCTTTTTCATTCAATTACAGAGCCACCCTAAAAAAAGTCTCCATATATCCTAACAAGCATGCTCTGCTGTGCTTCTTTTCTATTTATTAGTACGTATATTAACACCAGCGCCTTTTAAATGATTATCATTCATGTAATTTTTGTACTTAGGTGAATGATACTGTGGGGACATTAGCTCTAGGGCATCATTATGATGAGGATACAATGGCTGCAGTGATCATCGGAGCTGGCACCAATGCTTGCTATATTGAACGCACTGATGCAATTAGTAAGTGTCAGGGTATTCTATCGAACTCTGGAGGCATGGTATCTTATTTTTTGGTGATAATGCTGATAGTCTATGAACCCCTTTCATTTTGAGGTATTTCATACTTGGAATGTTTGTTCCTTGTAAATAATTATGTGTTGCGGTAAAGAGAATAGAATTCATGATTCCTGCTAGTTTATTTATGCATATTATTGGGGGTGGTAATGACTGCATATTACTGGAACTGATTCTTTTTCTTGAATTAGCTGGGTTCTTTTGAATGTTTCTTGTGAGATTTTCATGCAATTCTGTTCTGTATGCACAGGTCAATGATGTTAAAGGTGACCTATCTCAAATTGGTTTTGACATCGAATCAATTCAACAAATGGTAGCTGGATTGGTGAGTTCAAGCATCCTATAAACTTTGTCAAAACCATTTGATTATCCTGACTGTTTTATTTTCGTTATCAGGAAGGGAAGATCGAGTTACTTGACAATAAGCAGGTGGAACCGATAAACATACGCATGAATGTTGGTGACCATGCTCTGTCCTAATGTTTGATTTACTTAGTAGCTTGCAAATAAAGATACATTTCGTTTCATGTGTGAAAGAAAATTGATATATACCAAACAGTTCGTAATCATGTATCTGGTATATCATTTTGAGATTCTCGCTATTTCAGAGGGCATGGCTAGCATCGCCTGAGGCTAGCCGAAATGCCAATTTTTTTATTGCCAGGACGGGGTTATCGATGGCGGTTCCAACTAAAAACCGCCACTGATAATGCCATACCAGTGGCGGTTCCAATAAAAAACCGCCACAGATATTAGCAATATCAGTGGCGGTTTTTTATTGGAACCGCCACTGGTATGGAATTATCAGTGGCGGTTTTTCTCTCCAACCGCCACTAATGAGTATTATCAGTGGCGGTTTTCAAACCGCCACTGAAAATCTACGATTATCAGTGGCGCTTAATCTGTGGCGGTTCAAAAACCGCCACTGATGTCTCTTCCGAACCGCCACTGATGTCCCTCTCCATAGTAGTGGGAGTTGCATCGTCCTCGCTGCTCTCCGAATCCACATCACTCAAATTGACTTGTTCAAGAGCGGAAAGAACTCGATGGACAACTTTGCGGTTGATGAAGTTCTTCTTCTTTCTATCACTTGGAGAGAACTTCTTCTTCTCTTTTGTTCTGTCGTTGTCCTTCTCCTCCCTTGATGCTTTACCTGCAAGTTTAGGACAATTTGGACGAATATGGTCGAGATCACCACACTCATAGCATCTTGGAGGATCACCACCACCTGTCTTTATCTTTCTCACATTTTGCAAAGCTTTGTTAAAGCGAGAAGAGAGTAGTGATAAGTCTTCTTCTGGGAATTGCTCAATCTGTTCATCGGTTAATGAAGACAAGAAAGATTGAGCAAAACTTGAAGCAGCACCATTATGAGATATGCTCGATTGAGATGTCAAAGTAATTGATTTATAATCATTCTTTCTAGCAAAAACATCTAATTCATGAGTTTTCAACTTAGAATAAAGAACATCTAAAGTAAGTGTACTCATGACAGTAGATTCTCTAATGGATGTAACTTTCATCTCCCAAATTGACATGTCTAATGCACCAAGCAATTGTCTAGCATTAGCAGCATCATCAAAGCTAACTCCAACAAAGACGAAGATTACTAAGAATTTTATTGAAACGTGCAAAGAAGTCATCTAGCGACTCACCGGGTTTCATCTCAAATCGCATGTATTCTTTTTTGTAAAGATCTTGACGAACCTCTTTAATAGTGTTAGAACCCTCATGGTAATCACAAAGAGATTTCCATACCTCATATGCGGACTTGAGATGGATCACACGGTCAAAGTCGCTGCGTCCCAAACCTTGGATGATCAAGTTGCGGCGCCTTCTTTGTTTGCTTCAACATGTGTGCGATTGGTGTCGTTGACGTTGTCGTTTGCGGGGACTTCATATGGCTTGTAGACCTTCTCCCAAATTGCGAATCCTCGAGCTTGGATGAAACGCCTCCATCTTGGCCTTCCAAAACTGAAAATCAACACCATTGAACACACAAGGTTTTGTCGAATAATGATCCATTGATCTAATCACCGATTAAGATAGATTAGAAAAACCTTGCTCTGATACCACTTGTAGGATCGAAGTATACGAATATAGCAATCAGAGGGGGGGTGAATGATTGTGCAGAAGCTAAAACCAAATTCTTGATCTACTAAAAGTTCACCCCAAAACAGAACCAAATAATTGCCTCGTTTTCGACAAAAATAGAATGATAGAGGTTCGGTAAAATGAGAATTCCCAAAGATCCAACCGTTATATTGATCTGAAATTTGGACACGAGAAACTAGATTCCAATACGAATCGAACCCAAAAAGAATCAGCTCGATCGGACTTACGGATCAAAAGTTATGATCTTCGCAAGCTTGCTATGATAGAAGATGACGAGAATCAATCTAATCAAAACTTCAAGATTAAACAAGAACGACAAAAGATTGATCAACTAGACTTTGAGAAACACTAGATCAATACCCTAGAGAGGTTTTTGATGGATCAAATCAAGATAAAACTTAAAGAACAAAAACCAATCTAGAACTAGAACAAGCATGCAAACAAGAACCAAAAAGAGAACGTTGAAGCAATGCGGGAACTAGAAGAATTGATCTTTATTTCTTTTTTCTAAAGTACTCCCATCAAAAGAGTACAAACCCTAAACTTTGAGCCCAAGGCTCTATGCGCCTAGCTCTCCTCAATTCGATGCCCTTCAACAGGAGACAACCCCTCCTATTTAAAGCACCAACCCACAAGGAGTTACGAATACGATTCCTATTCCCTAGAAGGAATCAGATTCAACACAACTCTACTTGGCCCAACCTGGCCGAGTACAACTCTTGCACGCGTATGGCAACCCTACCATACCGACGTGACTAACACTTTTGCACGCGTATGGCCACCTGCCATACTCACGTGACTAACACTTTGCACGCGAATGACCTCCTGCCATTCTCACGTGACTAACCATTCTTCATGTGCACCATTCTCTTAGCCCGAACGTCCCGCATGACATCCTTGACCACCAAGACCTCAGTTCCTCCTGAACCTAGTCCCGAACCTCAGTTCCTCCATGAACCTAGTCGGTCCGTCATCGACCACATTCATCTTCGAGCAATACCTGCACATGAACAAACCACAAAACAAATCCGAGCACAAGTCCACGACTTGACTCAAAGTCAATCCATGCAACTACTCACATGAGCATTGCATAAAATCCACTTCAAAAGAAGCATCATGAAATTCTCACAAATTTCATAATCTCAAAAACAAATCAAACACAATTCCAATTTTGCTCAAAACCCTAATCGAGCAAAAACGCATTCACGACGGACAAGGAAATATGGTCCGGCGTACACATGAAAAAAGTCACTCAAAAAACCATTCACAATGGACCAACAAAATCGGTCCGGTGTACAAGTGAAAGTCTCGGTTTCAAGAAGAAATCATTCCGGCGAAAACACGTTCACGACAGACTAAAAGAAATCAGTCCGTCGTACATGCGAAATCAATCCTCAAAAAGCCGTTCACGACTGACCAAAGAAATTGGTCCGACGTACATGCAAAACTTACTGGTTTCTTGGAAAATTGTCAAAACACATGAACAAACACATTTTGCAAATTCAATTCTAAGCCAATTTTTCAGCACATGATTTCACAAGACCTCCTGGCAGTGCAATGTATCGGGCGATTGCCTGGGCCATTCTTCCTAGCAGGTACCACAATCTTCACGTCACAAGCCTTGATCAATCCTGCTTGTCTGATCACTTCCACTTGGTATTGCGGCTTCTCAAAATCTCCGAGAGTCTGTAGCATACGCCAAAGTTCAGCGGCGTGACCAACCTCCAGATCGACGTTGTTGAACTCTCCCTCCATCTGTCACAAGAGTGCTCACGTAAGAACTCGAAATTTTTAAATCGTGACAAGGTAAGGAAAAATTCAGCAAGAGACAAGAAAAGAAAGAATGGGATAAGTCGAGATGTCATTTCTTGTCTTGACAAACTTTTAGCTTTAGAAAATAGGTTTTAACCTCTCTACGACCATTCTAGCTAGGGTTGAGCCTACGGTCAGTATGGCTCTGATACCACCTCTGTCGGGACCCGAATTTGCAAATCCGGACCCTCTGTGTATTCAGCACTAGTCCAGAACGCAGCGCTTAGTGCACACAGTCTTAACATCGGTAAATATCACAATCATACCACTCGATACTAATAAAGTACTTTAATTAAATAGTCAAACTGGTTACTCGACCTTATGGCCAAGTTACAAATATACGCCTCGCAGGGCGAAACTTATTAAGAGAGAAATAGTAGCAGCGGAAAATCAAATAACTTCGTGGCGCCATCCAGTATACCACAGGCAACTGACTGGGCTCGCTTCCTAAGTAGACGGTTCCTCTTGGAGCTCCTCCTCCAAAGCTGGTGTAGTCTCCTCTTCAACTGGTGTTGTATTGTGGCAAGGGTGAGTACTTGGTACTCAGCAAGTCATGCACAGAATGCAGCTAATATACTACATGCATGGCTTAATACAAAGGAGTGGCTCAAGGTATATTTGCAGTAAGAGCATTTTAACAAGTATCATAAATAGATTCGAAAGCGGTAGTAACAAGTAAAGCATAGATAACTTTTCAAGGAGTTTAGTATACATCTTTCCCATCCTAGTCCACATTTCCATTAACGTCATTTGTAAACCAAACCCAACCTTTCAAGTCCAAGTTATTTTCATGAAAGTCTAACCCTTGGATGTAATTCACGAGCGATGTCCAATACCGCGGACACGGCTATTCGAATAGATTGTACACTCTGCAGAGGTTATGCACTTTACCCACAAGATACAGTCAAACACCACAAAGGCGAGTTCCCGTAACAAAGTCTTTCGGAAACTTCTAACAATACAAGTGGTCCTCCCCGGTTATTGCACACTAACCCTTCCCTTAGCTAAGGCGAAGTTTAGGCCAATCAACCGTTAGATGGGTACCTGGCCTCAGCCCCGGTACGCTCCCCCGTACAACTTACACAAAGGGTGTAGTTGACCTCCTGAGGTCCCACAGGTACATTATTAGCAACTTAATCAACTAGGTCCGTCCCATTACAGACATGTGGTTGCAAGATTGACTCAGTTCAAAGGCTTGCAAGGTGAAGTCCTTAAGGTGACCAGGGCAAGACTACCCGAAGAACCAAAACAACATTCCCAGTGCCACAACTGGCCCACCTGATCATTCTTGCCACATGCCCTTGGCCGAAAACTATTTATCAAACCCCAGTTGATTACCATGCACCACGTGCCATCAACATCACATGATACCTTTCCAAAACAGGTTCAATATATCATTAAGTCAATATTAACATTTGATTGTCCAAAATCATGTCATGAGCACGAAAGGTGAGTCTAAGCAGTAAACTACAACGGTCTAAAATCCCATGTTGGCAATTTATTAATGTCCAACTAGTAAACCACACTAGGGTGACAAGGGGTCATGGCACATACTTAAGTAATCAAGGTGTCATACAACAATTTGGCATTTATCTAATTCCCCATATTTAAATAAAGTATTTTCTAATTGAACTAGCATGCAATAGGTTAAATCAAAATAATTTTCAAAATAGGATCAACATGGTCAAAGCACAACTTGCCTTCAAAAAGTACTTGTTCTTGGTCTTGAGTTGGATCCTAAGTCAATACTTCTCCTTCGAATCCTTCCGGCACTTCAACGTCTACTGCAGTAAAAGCGTGCAAATAGCAACCAATGAATAAAACAGTAGACAAAAACATCCAAACATCCAAGTAAAGTCCATAAACAGAGAGAGCATAATTTTATAAATTTTTAGAAATTGGAATCGTCAAATTCGGAGTTAAAATGCAAAAGTTATAGCATTTTGAAGTTTAAATAGTCAATTAAATAATTTTACAGAGAAAAACTTTAGTCCAAAAATTAAATAAAATTCATATTTAGGTAGATCTCAATTTTATACAAATTTAGAAATTTTAATCACTCAAATCGGAGTTGAAACGCAAAAGTTATAAGCGTTTGAAGTTTGAAACAAAATCTGAAATCATTATTTCGAATTAATAAATCATTTTCTTTTTCGGAAATTAATTATTGCGTCAGCGAGGACACGTGGCAGCCTCTGATTGGTCTGCTGACGTCAGCCGGTCCATGGACTTGGTCCACGCTCGGCTCGGGTCTCACCGTGGACTCGGTCCCACGACTCCACGATGTCGGCCGACAGTGGGTCCACTCGGGTGACGTCCTTCTGCGGCGTCGTGAGGCTCGACCACGGCAGTGGGACCCCTTGTGACGCGTCATTCTTGGCGTCGGCGCTCGGCCGGACGGCCCGACATCTTGAGCGCCATGGCGTCGATGTGACGTCATGGTGCGAGTGGCTGGCGCCGATATCGGGCCCGCGTGTCGGCGTCACACGCCTTGGCGTGGGCGGCATCGCGGCGGCCTTCCCGGACGCGTGGCGCAATCTCGGCCGTTGATTTGAAAATCAACGGCCCAGATTAGATCTGGCTCTCACGCGTTTGGGTTAACGCGTTTGATCTGGACCGTTGGATCTAGATCCAACGGTCGAGATTGGATCTGGGATTTTGGACGGAATCTCACCGTGAGATGACGTGGCGCAATCTGGGACGTTGGATCTGGATCGGACGGCGGAGCGAGCTCGGGGTCCGGCGATGGCTTGCGGCGGCGCTGGCTTGCCGGGATTGGAGACGACGACCACGGCAACGGCGCTTCGGGCGTGCTCCGGCGAGGTGAGAGGTCCCTTCCGACGCGGCTTGACCTCCCGGTTCCGGATCTGACCTCAACGGCGGCGGTGGACGACGGAGACGGCGGCAATTGGCGAAAAACTACGGCGGAACGCTACGGCAACTACAGCGGAACGCTACGGCAACTACGGCGAGCGATTGCGGCTAGACGGCGGCGGCTCAGGCGACGTTGTCTAGGGCTACGGGTGCGCACGGAAGTCGGCGTCACGGCACGGGTGGCGGCGCATTAAATAGGGCCCTCGGCGTCCGTGAAACGCACGGAAACCGAGGTCCTCTCCGTTGCGGCGGCGGAGTCCGGCGGCGTCTCGGATTGGGTGACGTGGCGCGCGCACAGCCGTTGGATCGAGATCCAACGGTGCGTGAGTTTGGGTTCGGGTCGGACTCGGACGAGCTGGCTGGCTCGGTCGGACTCGGGCTCGGTGACGTGGCTCAATCGTGGCCGTTGGATCTTGATCCAACGGTCACACGGGTTTGGGTTCGGCCGAGCGGGTTCGGCTGGACCAACTGGCGCGAGTCGGACTCGAGTCTGACTCGGACTCGGGTCCGGTCGGATGAACAGTAAAACCCACTCGCATTTAAATAATCCAATTAAATTCCCAGAAATTCAATTAAATCATTAAAAATAGCAAAAGACTCAGAAAAATTCTGGAAAATATTTTGGAACATTTTGGACTCAAATAAAATATTTCCAACAAAATTTTATTTGCAAAGTTTAATTCTTTAATTATTTCAAAATGGAATAAATTCAAATAAATTCCAAATAATTCCAAATAAATTCCAGAAAATTCCAAAAATTCACCAAAGTGCCAAATCACACAATAATTTAAGAAAAGCAAAATTTTGGGGTGTTACAGGTTCTAAGGCCATCCTTGGTGGGTTTGGAACTTAGGGTTGGATTTGAGAGTTTGGGAATGAACCTTGGAGTTTTAGGGTTTTGATGTGTGGTGATTCTTGGGGTTGGATTTGGGAATGTAGGGTGCTTAGGTTAGAGATCGGGTAGTAGCAAAAGCCATCGTTTGGCTTGGAGTTAGTTTTGGTTAGGTTAGTGAAATGTCGTCGTTTCTTGGTGGGTTGAGATAGCTCGGGACTTCTCCCGGCTTGCAAGATGTAAATAAGTCGTAGATCGGGTCCTCGCGGTGCCGTAATACTTGGGGAAAACCTCCACTTGCTCGCCGTCTTCCTAGTCCTGGGCAATCCGGAGTGTCCGGACACCCAGTCCGGAGTATCCGGGTTATCCGGACTGTCCGGACCAAATACCCGGACTGTCCGGGTTCACCTGGTCTGTCCGGTTACGTTCGTTGGTTCGGTTGCGTCGTTTCGTCGGGGGTTTTCATTCTAGTTGTTTTCATTGCATTGCATGCATCTTATTGTTGCATATGATTCGTGTAGAAAACGAAACCGCGGAGGGTGATACCGCCGTGGTTGAGGGAGTTGCCGAGGGGCAAGTTGCTGTCGGTCCGCAAGTAGAAGAACAAGGCAAGCACCTATGCATCTTGAACCTTATGTGAAATCTATTTTTGTGAATTTACTGCTTATTGGATGTTAAGTGTTGCATTAGGAGTTGAGGTGTGGGATAGGCTAGATCCTATTTGCTGCATGTACCCTTTTCATTGTTACTTGAAGACACCTCCCTTGGAGCTAGATTATGGGTATTAATTGTGTCGTGCTTAGTATGCTTAGGAGTCGGGTTCGGGCCAAGTAGTGGATGGTTCCACTACTTGTGGTTTACACATTCAAGTCTCTGGAACTGTTTGTTTATGGTTATGTTGTGGAAAAAGGTATAATTGGAGACCGGGCGGGAGAATTGGGGCAATTGGGTAAGGAGACCCAAATGTGGTAGTCCCGCCTGAGTCAGCTAAGGACCGATCCAATGTGGCACCATGGCTGGGCACCAACTGGTTGGTCACATGCCTAATTATGGTAGGGTAAGCCCTGTTTTATCGCATGCTTACTCGAAGGACTACGACCTCATGCGGTTGGGCGTGATGATGAGGGCGAGGCCTAGGCCGGCTCTCGAGTGGCCAAGCCGGGCTTGGGCTACTCGAGAGGGTGCTAGGTTTTCGGACCCATGAGGGTACTTCGGCGAGTAAGTATGGATGGGAGGGGATTGACATGAGTTTCCTTCGTGGCACATGTCGTGTGATCAATGCTTCCCTGCAGGGTTAATTAAGCGATTCGAATTGCCGCGCTCTCGGATATGAGCACGCTTGGTCACTGCTGTTACACGTAGTAAATAACTTGAATTGAAGTTCGCCGTTGGGCTTGAGCTCGAAATGAATGTGGTTAATTGATGTGGTTTGTTAATTGTTAACTTCACCTAGTGGTAGGTGCATTAACAACCGCACAAAAATTGAGAATTGAGTAGTTTAAGTAACTAAACAACAAATGTTAAGCATTTCAAGAATTGTTTCTACATTCAGCTTATTCCTTGATACATCAAAATGCATAATATTTTGAGTCGATCATATATTGACCACGGGTAAGACTTGAGAGTACCTTTTGTACTCAGCTTACGCTTTAGTGGTTTTGCGGTGAGGATCGGTAGGTGTGAGTTTTGCCCCTCATCGCTTATCGGTGACCGGGCGGGGCACCGAGTAGAGGCCGCGATTATCGCGTGTGCACCCGGAAGTGTTAGGGCATGACACTCCCGGGGTGTTTTGCTTTTGTTGTGTAGGATAGTTGGTAATACTTTTGTTGTATAATCACACTTTTATTTCTGTAATGGAAATCGTCTGCTTTTCGCTTGGTCGTTTTGTTGGTTGTTGTTGTTGGGCCTCTTTGTGCCGTGTGGTGTGTTCGTTTGCTTCCGCGTTTTTGCGTCTCTGGTAGTGAGCTTGGGGGCTCGATGCCCCTTTATGCGAATTGAAAGTTGATATGGCATTGGGAACCGGTATGTGGGGATCCTGGGCGAGTTTCGGATCGCATACCGGAGGAATACCGGGGTTGTTGTCGAGTCGTTTGGATGTTTGTAGAGTTGTATCGATTGGGTTTGGGTATTAGCTTCGGGATCACCTCCGGTGATGCGTGGCTAGGATCCAAATCCGGCGGGAGCAACTGTTCATCCAACAACTCGAGGACGATCTGGGCGGCTCCTCTCAGGGCTGGTATCAGAGCAAGGCGCACAAAGACGGACCCCAACTTGACGACCAGTTAGGAATTGGTTAGGATTATCGTTCTGCATTAGATAGAAAGTAATATTTGTCCCCGCCCTAGGTAATAGGGGTGAGTGGGAGTTGCGTTGGATTCGTGCATGTCATATCATCTCATGCATGTGTCATGCCGCTTTGCATAGGAGGTTTTGATTTGGGTGTGCTGGACTTGTGGGACCCCAGTGCGGGGTGCTACAGTCTAAAGAGGGGATCAGTTCGGGGTTTGCTATGTTTAGGACTTGTCCCTTCTGTGGGAGGGTTCTAACTTTCATCGCCTGTCTTTGGTTGACACCAGAATGAGGACCCGCGGAGGCATGGGGGATGATGAGGGCGCTGGACGGTCACAGCCTGGCCGTGGTGATCCGCCTCCTCCTCCCAATGTGCTGGATATCATGCTACGGTCAGAAAGGAACCAGGAGACCACCAACCGGATTCTGGAGATGCTGGTCCAGAATCAGGCTGCTCCGGGTGGCCGCGGTGAAGGGCGAGCCCGCCCAAATGGCTATTTGGACTTCCTCCACACTCAGCCGCCAGTGTTCTCCCGGGCCAGCGATCCCTTGGAGGCAGACGACTGGCT
Source organism: Rhipidocladum racemiflorum (assembly GCA_036346355.1). NCBI lineage: Eukaryota > Viridiplantae > Streptophyta > Magnoliopsida > Poales > Poaceae > Rhipidocladum > Rhipidocladum racemiflorum. The sequence continues at coordinate 33,337,438 of CM070578.1, read as the reverse complement.
GCGCACGATGGAGCAGAAGTTCGCTCTTATCCAGTGCGGAGATCTTCAGAAGGCTCCTTACGCAGCGCAGCAGCTTCAAGGCCCTGCTGGAGCATGGTGGGCCAATTTCCTAGTGATGCAGCCCGCTGGTCATCAGGTGACTTGGGCGGAGTTCCATGAGGCCTTCCGGGCATATCACATCTCGAAAGGACTCATGGATATCAAGAAGCTGCAGTTCCTTGCGCTTCGGCAGCTGAGCAAGACTGTGGTGGACTACTCACGAAAGTTCAACTACCTGGCTCAGTATGCGCCGGAGGAGGTTGATACTGAGGAGAAGAAGCAGAACCGCTTCATGAGCGGGTTGACGGCGAAGATGCAAGACCGACTCTCTGTGTGTGATTTCCCCGACTTCAAAGCTTTGGTGAGTCGGGCGATCACTGTGGAGCACAAGATGAAGAGTCATCAAGAGGAGAAGAAGCGGAAGAGGGCAGTGCAATATCCAGTGGGTGGCAGTTCACAGCGGGCCCGAGTTGCCTTTCCACCACCGAAGGCCCCTGTCCCTGCTCCTCCTGCCGGGAGTGGCTCGTCCTCCTGTTGCTCCTCGTCCCTCCCGACCACGATCGGGAGTGCGAGTGATGACAGGCTCTGGACCGGGCCCATGCTACAACTGCGGGCGGGCTGGACACTTCATCAGAGATTGTCCTTTCCCAAGCAGGGGCGGTATTACAGCTGCTCCTCGACCTTCGGGCATCTCAGCACTACCTCCACCTCCAGTGCAGCACCTGGGTCACGTCCGCTACGTCGACACCGAGGCGATCCCTGAGGGTGGTACTGCTCGGCGGTATGTTGTTTGTCAATGGCTACACCGCTAGGGTTCTATTTGACTCGGGGCATCGCACTCTTTCATTAGCAAAGACTTTGCCTTGCAACACCAGATGAGTGTGAGTAGCAGTGGTACCTCTTTTCTCATTAAGGCAGTCGGTTCAGAGATGGTAACCAACCAAGCTGTTCTGAAGGCGTTAGTGCTGATTCAAGGGATTCCTTTCCTTGCCAACCTGCTGCTCCTTGAATTGCGTGGACTAGATGTCATTTTGGGTATGAACTGGCTCACGCCGCGGCAGGCCATCATCGATTGTTCTCGCCGCTCAGTCTCACCCAGGGGACTGAAGGGCAGCCGGTTGACCTTACTCTTCGACGGGGGCAAAGCCATACTTTGCTCCTTGAATGGCACCGAAGTCGAGAAATTAGATACTGTCCCTGTGGTGTCAGAGTACCCCGATGTGTTCCCAGCGGAACTGCCAGGGATGCCACCTGATCGGGATATTGAGTTTGTAGTGGAGCTGCAGCCTGGGACCGCTCTAGTCTCCAAGCGGCCATATCGGATGCCACCAAACGAACTGGCTGAGCTGAAGAAGCAACTGAAGGAACTGATGGACAAGGGCTTCGTTCGCCCGAGCTCCTCACCTTGGGGCTGCTCGGCTCTCTTTGTGACCAAGAAGGACGGTTCTCTGCGCCTCTGCGTGGATTACCGCCCCTTGAATGTTGTCACTGTCAAGAACAAGTACCCTCTGCCTCGGATTGATCTCCTATTCGATCGACTTCGGGTGCACGGTATTCTCCAAGATTGATCTAAGGCTCGGGTACCATCGATTAAAATCCGGCCGAGGATATCCAAGATCGCTTTCTCCACCCGGTATGGGTTGTATGAGTACACCATTATGTCGTTCGGTTTGACGAACGCGCCGGCGTATTTCATGTACCTCATGAACTCCATCTTCATGGAAGAGCTGGATTCCTTTGTCGTCATCTTCATCGATGACATCCTCGTCTATTCAGCCAACGAAGAAGATCATGCCAAGCACCTTCATGTCGTTCTCGGAAGACTCCGGGAACACCGCTTGTATGCGAAGTTCAGCAAGTGTGAGTTCTGGTTGAATGAGGTGTCGTTCTTGGGACATGTTCTTTCCGAGCAAGGCGTAGCCGTGGACCCAGCAAAGTGCAGGATGTGCTCAAGTGGGAACAGCCCAAGTCTGTCATGGAGATTCGCAGTTTCCTTGGGTTGGCTGGCTATTACCGCCGTTTCATTCGGGACTTTTCCAAGATAGCCAAGCCCATGACAGAGTTGTTGAAGAAGGGCACTGAGTTCAAGTGGTCAATGGGCTGTGAGCAGGCATTTCAGACTCTGAAGCAGCGCCTAACTACAGCTCCCGTCCTTACCCAGCCCCACATTCACAAGCCATTTGATGTGTATTGCGATGCATCTGGCATCGGGCTCGGCTGTGTGCTTATGCGGAGACACCGAGTTGTAAACTCTGCAGCGTCTCGGCAGCTAAAACACCATGAAGAGCACTACCCCACCCATGATCTGGAGCTTGCAGCAGTGGTCCATGCCTTGAAGATTTGGCGCCACTATCTCTTGGGGAACAAGTGCAACATCTACACCGATCACAAAAGCCTCAAGTACATCTTCACGCAGGCAGACTTGAATATGAGGCAAAGACGGTGGCTTGAGTTGATTAAGGACTACAATTTGGAAGTCCATTACCACCCTGGGAAGGCCAATGTGGTGGCTGACGCATTGAGTCGCAAGGTGCAATGCCATTGCCTCACTCTCCCACCACGGAGTGCCACTCTTTGTGCTGAGTTCCAGAAGCTTAACCTGGAAATGGTAGAAGAAGGTTTCCTAACTAATGTGGAGTTGAAGTCCACATTGCTCGATCAGATTCGGGAGGCACAAGGCAGGGATGCGGGTGTCACCAACATTCGCAATAGCTTGAGTTCTGGTCAGGCCCCTGGTTTTCGCCTGGATGAGCAAGGAACCTTGTGGTTCGGCCAGCGCATAGTTGTCCCGGATACCCAAGAGTTGAAGCGGGCAATCCTTGATGAAGCCCATAACTCGTTGCTCACAATCCATCCGAGCAGCAACAAAATGTACCAAGACCTGAAGCGGCAATTCTGGTGGACTCGCATGAAGCGCGAGATTGCTCGTTACGTGGCTGAGTGCGATGTCTGTAAGCGTGTGAAGGCTGAACACTTTAAGCCAGCTGGTACTCTTCAGCCGCTACCCATTCCGAGTTGGAAGTGGGAAGACATCAGCATGGACTTCATTACCGGCCTGCCTCTGACTTCTTCGAGTCATGACTCGATATGGGTGATTGTCGACCGGTTAACAAAGTCTGCACATTTCCTAGCCGTTCGCACCACCTATCGAGCCACGAGATATGCGGAGCTGTACATATCTCGAATTGTGTGTCTTCATGGAGTGCAAAAGCGGATAGTTTCAGATCGGGGCTCACAGTTTGTCTCCCAGTTCTGGAAGAGTCTGCATGGAGCACTGGGCACAAATCGCTCTCATACCAAAGATACCACCCCTGCATCGATGGGCGGGCCGAGAGGGTTAATCAGATCCTCGAGGATATGCTAAGGGCGTGTGTGCTGTCTTACGGGAAGAAATGGGAAGAATGTCTCCCCTATGCTGAATTTGCGTACAACAATAGCTATCAGACCAGCATTCAAATGTCCCCTTTTGAGGCACTTTATGGTCATAGCTGCAGAGCACCTCTCAATTGGTCTGAGAGTGGGGAACGATCACTCCATGGGCCTGAATTGGTCGTGGAGGCAGAAGAAAAAGTGAGGGTCATTCGAGAGAACCTGAGGGTAGCACAGTCGCGACAGAAGAGCTATGCCGATCGCCGTAGGAGACCCCTCTCCTTCGCTATTGGCGACTTCGTCTATCTGAAGGTATCTCCTCTTCGAGGCACTCGTCGGTTTGGAATCAAAGGGAAACTGGCGCCTTTGTTACATAGGGCCATTCCGAGTCCTTGAGAAGCGGGGTCAGGTTGCATATCAGCTGGAGCTACCTCCCTCACTCGAGATGGTTCACAATGTCTTCCATGTCTCACAATTAAAGAAGTGTCTCCGTACTCCTTTTGAGTCACTAGAAGTGGATGACCTTGGAGTTGCGCCTGAACCGGATCTATCCTATCCAGAGCATCCAATTTGGGTTTTGGAAGAAGCGGAACGCAAGACTCGACGGAGAACTCTCAAGTTCTATAAAATTCAGTGGAGTAATCATACTGAGGATGAGGCTACTTGGGAGCCCGAAGATCGTCTAAAGACCGAGTACCCTGAATTCTTCGATACGATATAAGTGCGGGCGTACAATTCCCAAGGTTTAGAGCATGTCCGTTAGGGTCCTCACCCGTGTGTGCGTTTGTTCTGAATCTCGGGGCGAGATTCCCTTAAGCGGGAGGATTTGTCAAGGCCCCAAGTTCCAAAAGTTCTGGGACATCTGGAGTATCCGGAAAAGCATCCGGAATGTCCGGACGAAATGTCCGGAGTATCCGGATTGGGCTGACCGAACACCCCAACCCGGAGTGTCCGGACTAGATGTTCGAAGTGTCCGGGTTGATTCTACCGAAGACCCCAACCCGGAGTCTCCGGGTTGAGCATCCGGAGAGTCCGGATTGTGCGTGGGTTGAAATAAAAGTCCTGTTTCTTGGCTTCCCCACCTCATTTCCTTTTCCCCACTTTGGTTCCCCACCAGTGTGTACCTTCCTCCTCCACGCTAGCTCCACTCCGGCGAGCCCCCACCGGCCGGTGACCTTCCCGGCGACTCCTCCATCCCGGGGAACTCCTCCTCATGCCGGTGTTCTCCTTCCTCCACCCGGCGTTGCTTCTCCTCCATCTTCCATTGGAGGTAGGTCTTTCTCTTGGGGGTTGATTCGTGGGTTCCTTGGGTTCTAAGGCCGTCCTTGGTGGGTTTGGAACTTAGGGTTGGATTTGAGAGTTTGGGAATGAACCTTGGAGTTCTAGGGTTTTGAGGTGTGGTGATTCTTGGGGTTGGATTTGGGAATGTTGGGTGCTTAGGTTAGAGATCGGGTAGTAGCAAAAGCCATCATTTGGCTTGGAGTTAGTTTTGGTTAGGTTAGTGAAATGTCGTCGTTTCTTGGTGGGTTGAGCTAGCTCGGGACTTCTCCCGGCTTGCAAGTTGTAAATAAGTCGTAGATCGGGTCCTCGCGGTGCCGTAATACTTGGGGAAAACCTCCACTTGCTCGCCATCTTCCTAGTCCTGGGCAATCCAGAGTGTCCGGACACCCAGTCCGGAGTATCCGGGTTATCCGGACTGTCCGGACCAAATAGCCGGACTGTCCGGGTTCACCTGGTCTGTCCGGTTACGTTCGTTGGTTCGGTTGCGTCGTTTCGTCGGGGGTTTTCATTCTAGTTGTTTTCATTGCATTGCATGCATCTTATTGTTGCATATGATTCGTGTAGAAAACGAAACCGCAGAGGGTGATACCGCCGTGGTTGAGGGAGTTGCCGAGGGGCAAGTTGCTGTCGGTCCGCAAGCAGAAGAACAAGGCAAGCACCTATGCATCTTGAACCTTATGTGAAATCTATTTTTGTGAATTTACTGCTTATTGGATGTTAAGTGTTGCATTAGGAGTTGAGGTGTGGGATAGGCTAGATCCTATTTGCTGCATGTACCCTTTTCATTGTTACTTGAAGACACCTCCCTTGGAGCTAGATTATGGGTATTAATTGTGTCGTGCTTAGTATGCTTAGGAGTCGGGTTCGGGCCAAGTAGTGGATGGTTCCACTGCTTGTGGTTTACACATTCAAGTCTCTGGAACTGTTTGTTTATGGTTATGTTGTGGAAAAAGGTATAATTGGAGACCGGGTGGGAGAATTGGGGCAATTGGGTAAGGAGACCCAAATGTGGTAGTCCCGCCTGAGTCAGCTAAGGACCGATCCGATGTGGCACCATGGCTGGGCACCAACTGGTTGGTCACATGCCTGATTATGGTAGGGTAAGCCCTATTTTATTGCATGCTTACTCGAAGGACTACGACCTCATGCGGTTGGGCGTGATGATGAGGGCGAGGCCTAGGCCGGCTCTCGAGTGGCCAAGCCGGGCTTGGGCTACTCGAGAGGGTGCTAGGTTTTCGGACCCATGAGGGTACGTCGGCGAGTAAGTATGGATGGGAGGGGGTTGACATGAGTTTCCTTCGTGGCACATGTCGTGTGATCAATGCTTCCCTGCAGGGTTAATTAAGCGATTCGAATTGCCGCGCTCTCGGATATGAGCACGCTTGGTCACTGCTGTTACACGTAGTAAATAACTTGAATTGAAGTTCGCCGTTGGGCTTGAGCTCGAAATGAATGTGGTTAATTGATGTGGTTTGTTAATTGTTAACTTCACCTAGTGGTAGGTGCATTAACAACCGCACAAAAATTGAGAATTGAGTAGTTTAAGTAACTAAACAACAAATGTTAAGCATTTCAAGAATCGTTTCTACTTTCAGCTTATTCCTTGCTACATCCAAATGCATAATCTTTGGAGTCGGTCATATATGGACCACGGGTAAGACTTGCGAGTACCTTTTGTACTCAGGCTTCTGCTTTCGTGGTTTTGCAGGTGAGGATCCAGCGGGGTGTGAGTTTTGCCCCTACTGCCTATCGGTGACCGGGCGGGGCACCGAGTAGAGGCCGCGATTATCGCGTGTGCGCCCGGAAGTGTTAGGGCATGACACTCCCGGGGTGTTTTGCTTTTGTTGTGTAGGATAGTTGGTAATACTTTTGTTGTATAATCACACTTTTATTTCTGCAATGGAAATCATCTGCTTTTCGCTTGGTCGTTTTGTTGGTTGTTGTTGTTGGGCCTCTTTGTGCCGTGTGGTGTGTTCGTTTGCTTCCGCGTTTTTGCGTCTCTGGTAGTGAGCTTGGGGGCTCGATGCCCCTTTGTGCGAATTGAAAGTTGATATGGCATTGGGAACCGGTATGTGGGGATCCTGGGCGAGTTTCGGATCGCATACCGGGGGAATACCGGGGTTGTTGTCGAGTCGTTTGGATGTTTGTAGAGTTGTCTCGATTGGGTTTGGGTATTAGCTTCGGGATCACCTCTGGTGATGCGTGGCTAGGATCCAAATCCGGCGGGAGCAACTGTTCATCCAACAACTCGAGGACGATCTGGGCGGCTCCTCTCACCATGGTTTTTCTTGGAACTCCTAACTGTTTGGCTACAAAGTTTTTGGTTGACATTTTCAAAGTTTTTGAGTTGTTTTGGCGCCATTGCTCAGAAAAATTTGCCCAAGACCAAAGTTTCCAAAACGGAAAAAAAAACCATGGTTTTTAAAACAGAGTTTTTTGAAGGGCTACCAAACACCTCTTGGTTTCTAAAACAGAGTTTTTCCTCCAAAACCATGGTTTTGTCTCGAAACTATAAAAAAACCTTGTTGCCAATCAGACCCTTACATCTGTGCATCTGCAATGCAATGTGCGTACAGGTTTGGCGAGCCGGCTGCCGCGGTCGGAACGACCTGGTGAAGTACGCGGAGAACTGCATGTACACCCCCGCCTACCGCAGCTACCACCGAGCTGGATCGATTGCGAGGACCAGTTTTGCAGGAAGGAATCAATAAAATTCAGTTCAAGCTCCTGCAACGAAGCGTTGATGCTGTGCTGCTGCTGCTAAACGAGTTGCTTACCGTATTGTTTACGGGAGCACCTGTGTGTGTCTAGAGGTGCTTGTCGTCGATTCTTTTGACAGATAGAAGAATTAAACGAGTGTAATAGCATTATTGCAGTCACATTTGGTACAGTGAGTTCGTTTTAATTCCCATGACAATTTGCATTGTTTTTTATGCCAATTTAAAATACTACCTCTGTTCTTGATTTAGATACCGAGACAGTCTCCAACACACACATTTGGCTATTACTTTTCTAATTATTTGCTAGTAAATTATTAAAAATATAATGGCATAAAAATATTTTTGATAACCAATCTAGTGATATCATTTCCACATGACAAATTTGAATACTTTAGCACATATTACTGGGCAAAGTTTTAAAAGGTTAGCTGCACATATTCTAAAACGATATCTAAAAAAGAACGGAGCAAGTGGAAATCACATTTGATATAAAAGTTTCTTTTTTCAATTCTAAGATGAGAGATCCATGCAAAATATATCACAAGTCTAAGTGAAGTGAACGCAATACTCTAAAACTAGGCCCAAAAACACTTTGAAGATGCAAAAAGTAAAAAAGGAGTATTGGAAGAAAATATATAATACATAATATACAGGACCAACTTCCCCTCAACTGATAACGTATGGGCACACGACTCCACGCTCTTCCCTCAGGACTACAAGCCTAGAGCTATCTAAAGTTTTGGTGAAGATATCGGTAATTTAATGGCCATTCTTCATAAATTGAAGCACTATATTGTTGGGAATCGGGGTGGAAACCCCAATAAATTTAAAAAAATTATCCCCTTCCGGGCCAATCGCATGCATTAGAACCAAGATATAGAAAAATACCAAAATCAATAAATACGTACCGTGGTCTTGGGAGCGCAAATACAAAGCTTTTGAGAAGCTCTCAGCGAAGTTCACAGCTTCAATGCCTGGACGTAGCAACGGTATGGATACGCCGAATCTTCGTGGCAATAGCAACCATGACCTTCAGGTATCCACATGAACAAACGAACGACACCGTATGCCGGTATGCTAGTATCGCGCAATACGATTCTTATAACCTTTTTTATTCACCTTCCTTTCTTTTTTCTCTCAATTTTTTCATATTTTTCTGAGCCCGAACACCGAATTTATAGCCAAAAAACTATAGCAAACCGTTGCTACAGTAACCAACACTCACACTGTAGCAAGTCGGTTGCTACAGTACCAACGCACGTCACTGTTCATGGGTCGATTACTACAGTACCTGCTAGCATGCTACAATACTTTCCAGCGCATGAACAGTGTTTTCAGCACAAAAATCATATTTTTGTATGCAAAGTTCGCAATCTTTTTGGGATAACCAGATGTCATGTTCAATCGCATTGAACATATGTCACGAGAGAAGATTTCATAAATCTGTCTTAAGCCCATTCTTGTGTGTGACCCTTTAGGTTCATGCAATGTTGGCAATAAATTGAAAACTCCTTTTTCTATTCATAAGTGGCAAGCGGCTCCTAGCAGAATATAACGACTACCCAAATTGAAAGAATGTCATTTATCCGATAAACCTTCAATGAATACATGTCGATCCCTTTGTCACTTCGATATCATGGTTCAACTCAAGGTTGAGGTGTGTCATCCTTGTATTGTTAAACCAATTTTCTCAATTTTCTGAAGTAGACTAACAAGATCGATCGATTAACATCTTAATCGTTCAGGCATGGCCATGCACGTTCTTTAGTCTATTTCATCGAGTGGCCGATCGACATCATATCCTTAATATGAGGAGGACAAATTCCATCTTAATCATACACTTCCCGGTTTGGGCTAGTAGGGGGGCCACTGACTAGGTTTTGGGCCTAAAGGGGAGATTTCCACCCCCCAAACCCTAGCCTCCCACATTTGCCCCAGCCCCCTTGCACCCCTCCTCTCTTCCATGGCAGCAGCCACCTCTCTTTCCTCCTTGCGCCTCTCTCCGGCGTGCTTGTCGATTGTCGATCTCCGGGAAGGTAAGAGTCTTAAGGGTACCTATATGGGGTTTTGGGGCTGTGCTTAGGAGGGATTAGATGAGTTTTTTTCTTCTGGTTTTAGAGTTGGGGAATAAAGTTGTTTAGGCAAAATTAATCTCGTGGTTGTATTCTGTGCGCTGGGACATATTATTTTGAATTTTTATAACACAGTTTATAGAATTTTAGATTCGTTTTTTGAGGGGACAGCTGTTGTGAAAATTGTATATCTTTGTCTTATTTTTATTTAGACACCAAGATCATGATGTTTGCTTTAGCCACTCAGAAGTTATGGCTATTTTACCGTAGGCTGTACAGATTCTGTCGCGGATGATATTTTTGCGGTATTTGGCGTTTTAGGGCTAGCTAGAAGCCAAATCAAAATTTCTCAATACCTAGGAAAAGTTGGGAAATTTCCTGTAGATTCTAAAAATATCATTTTTTACTCAATTTGGAGTTGAATAGAACTAGTTATGAATTTTTGAAGTGTGCTGTCCAGAATTGGATCTCGGCTGGAAGATCAGACTTCGGGTAGTTCTGTATCTGAAGTTCAGGTCGCATTTTGGGGCCGTTTGGTAAATTACAGAACGGTTGGATGTTGAAAAAAACATATATTATTGTCTTAAGTTTCATTAGAGATCAAGAACACAAAATTTGGCTAAGTGGATCAAAAGTTATGATCTGTGGAAGCTGACTATGCAGAATATGTTGGCTGCTGGATTCAGTCTCAGTATTTTGCAGATTACGGATGTTTAAAGACCAAATTAAAATTTATCAATAACTAGAGAAAGTTAGATAATTTTCTGTAGTTTTCAAAAATATCCTAGTTTGCTTTATTTGGAGTTTTATAAAAACGGTTACGAAATTGTGAAGGCTGCTGTCCAGATTGTGGACAGATTGATTTTCTGGGTTGATTATGAGGGATTTAGTGTAGTCGTTAAAATTGATGTGTAACTAGAAACTTTGTTGGTATTCTTGTATAGTTTTTATTCAATTGTTGGGTTCCTAGTTTTGGGCTATGGGATTGAAATTTATGGTGTTTTTACCTTTAGGACCACAAGGGTTGCGGGGTTACCAAGAGTGCTAAAAAATTCCGAGAATAGCGCGTAGTTGCGATGTTGTTATTGTTTTTGGTGTATGTGCTGTAGTGGCATATTTTTTTGAGAGTGTGTGTATGCACTTTATTTTAGGTGGTGTGACTCCAGCAGTGGCTTCAACCTCATGCTATTCCGCCACTCATGGGTAAAGGCTAGTGCATTGTACATGGTGATGTTAGGGTGGTTCCATGTTGGAATCACTATTTCTATCTATATATTCTAAATAGGTGATATGTATCAGTTCCTTGTGGTTTATACTTGTTTATCATTACGAGGATGACTATGTTAATACTTATAATGATGCTAATGTTGGAAAGAATGCAACTTGCAATTTGTTTATATCATTTGCATATGTGCAGTCATGATGGAAGAGGTGACCTGTGTGGGCCTCTATGCTCACACGTAGTGAGCGTGAAAGTTCTACCTCATAGTCCCATCCATAGGGATGGATGGGAGCGCGACAGTAAGAGTAGGTCCCTCCACGGGATGGAAGGAAATGAGAGGGTGCACACCAACGGGTGTGCACTCAGCTATACCGGTATACGCTATGAGATGTGCATTGTGAGCATGCATGACGCATTGGCGTAAATGAAGAGAAGTAAATGGTAAATGGATATGTTCATTTTTCATATATGGTACAAGACATGATTTACAATGCCATGATATGCTTATGTATTGTTTTCATAGTATGATGCATTTTGCTAAGTTTTGGATTCACGCTTGTTTATTTAAATGTTTTTTTAGGTACCTTGAGATCGACATTTGGGAAGGGAATGTACAATCATCTTTGCACGTGACATCACTCAATTTAGACAACCACATAATTAAGCTTGATGTAATAGGTTCCATATAGTGATCTGAGTCATTGATTATACCTGCTTATGTCTAGTTAATTATTGTATGGAGTTTATGGTTGTCTATTGATTATGCTTTGTTGAGTATATGTCTCATAAGTTTTATGTGTGGTTATGGCTTATGTTCTTGGCTAGGTCATGATAAACCTTATTGTTAAAATTTACGGTTTTGAATCTCTACTTTGAGGTCATATTGTTAATTTTCTTATTCTTACCTAGCCATTTATGTTCTGAATATTGTGTAGGTATAAATTATAATTATTTTATGTTGCTAAAAGTTATTCTAAGTGGTTAGTGTACTTGCTGAAATTTTCTTATTAAATATGCTTATTAGATATAATTGTTTGTTGTGGTGACATTCGGAGCACGTGTTGTGCCAGGGTGTTACAGGTTGTAAATATTTTATTTGAGTTCAAAATGTCTTAACATATTTTTCATAATTTTTATGGATTTTTTCTGGTATTTTTACTATTTTTTCTTAGATTATTGAATTACTAGAATTATTTTAAATGAAAATCACTGGAAAATCAGAAACCTTGTTGGGCCGAAACCCTAATGGATCAGGCCGAAGCCCATTAGCCATTTGCCCGCGCGGTCCAACTTTTTGAAACCCTAGGTCTCACACCGTTGATTCCCGATCTAACAACCGAGATTCGGCCGCATATGCGTGTGCTAGGTGTTGTTGGATCTTTGACGTGTGAACATTCAGGATTAGGCCATGTAGCCTTGCCATTTCCTCATCGGACTGATCGTCGTGTCGCCACCGCGTTCGTTACGGATTCATGAATCGCACAGAAGCCGAGGGTGTTAAATACCCCATCGGGTGCGCCATCCTATGCTGAGTCCGATACCCTAGGTCTAAACATCTGAGCCACCATCACTTGGTCAGAATTGCTCACCATAGCCGAGAGGTGCCACCGGGGTTCTTCGTGAATAGCGTTGTCATCCGTCACCTCCTGTTGTGTTAGGACTTAGATTCGAGTTCGTCTGGTTGAGTTGCATCGAACGCCACTAGTTTGGTCACCAGAGGAAGCCGGAGCGCTGCTGCGGTGGTCGTTATCTTCAGTGCCAGTTGGACCTTTTTGCCGTGACCTCACCGGATGTTGCGGACTACAGCCACCTTCAAATCGGAATTAAACAGCTCCAGTAAGTCCACGTACGCACATCTCACGTATAGATTGGATTAGATCTAAACCATTGAATCGCTAAATGAACGATGTGGATTCTGCCATGGGTTCCAACCGGTGCCGTAGATTCGGTCGCTGTTCAACCGTGGGATCGCATTAGATCTTCGCCATAGGATTTTGGATGCACAGTTTAGATTGGGTCGCATAGATCTTCTTAGGGTGATTACTAGCCATCTGATCATAATTGGTCGGTCTGGATCTAGGCATGTGGCGCATCCTGGGGCATGCCACGTTGTGTTCCCATTGCCGCAGATTGTGTCAATCTTGACCGTCGGATTTGAATGAGCGGATGAGATGCATCCGCGTTGGCAACAAATCATGTAACACCACGTGTAGCATGGAATTCGAAATGCTAAGCCAGCCACATCGAGTGCTGACATTGACGTCAACGATGATGTCATTGCATGGGCCCACGCGTTAGTCTCGTGTCTCCTGTGTGCAGCGGGTCCACGGTGGACCAGAGGGGGTTGGTGGACCGGGTGCATGGACTGGGGACACGTGTCAAGCCATGATTGGCGAATACTATGCTGACATCAGCATGACATCATAATCGCAAATTTCCAGTGGAAAAATAAATGGGTTAATTCGGTTTATTCTTTTTATTTTATTTTCAAACTTCAAATTGCTCATTCTTGCTCATACAAACTCTGATTAAGGTGATTATAGAGCCTATTTTTTTTTGAAATTGTGCGCTATTTAATGGTGAATTTTATTTGATTTTTGGAGTTTTGTTGCTCTTTGTTTTTGGCATTTATTTAGCTATTTATTCATTCCGCGTAGACATTGAAGTGCCTGAAGGTTATGAGAGTGAAGTATCGACTCAAGAAACAAGTCCAGAGCAAGATCAAGATCTTTTCCAAAGCAAGTTGTACTTTGATCATGTTGATCCCATGTTTTAAAATTATGTTGTTTGAACTATTGCATGCTAATTCAATTAAAAGTGATTTCAATTAATTTGGGATTAGTTAATCAACCTATTTAATTATGCCACCTTGTCACTATTATTTCTATGCCATGATTCATTTGTCACCCTAAGATTGTTGTTTATTAGTTGGTTCCCATTAATTTGCCAACATGGGTTATTAGATCGTGATTAGTCTGCTTAGCCATGCAACGTGTTATTGATATCATTTTGGAATATCAAAATTAATCTTGATTAATGAAATATGGAACATGTTTGTGGAAAAGTTGTGTTAGGTGTTGTCACACAATGATGACTGAGTTGCAGTGACCTGTGTCACGAAATGATGTTGATTTGTTGATGGCACATGGTGCATAGTAATCAACGGGGGTGGTAAAATGATTTAGACTGGGGCAAGTGGCAAGAGTTGTGAATATGGTGGGCCAGTGTGGCATTGGGTTGATATGGTTACATGTTGGTTTTCTAGGAGTGGTGTGATGGAATTCTTGTCTTGGTCAATTAAGGACTTAATCTTACAAGAATTTGAACTGGGCCAAACATACAACCACATGTCTAGAATGAGACATGCCTATTTAAGTAAGTTACTGATGTCTTGGCATGTGATACCTCAGGGTGATAATCACATAGGGGTGTGGTTATGGGGTAGCATACCTGTGCTGCAGCTTGGTGTCCATCCAACGGTATGTTGGTCCTATACTTCTCCTCAGCTGAGGGAGGGATAGTTATTTCGACCGGAGAGGTTCACATGTTGGGATAGAAGTTTTTGAAAGGCTTTATTGTGATCTCTCTGTCGACACACCAAAGGAAGTGTGTATGTAGCTTGGCAACAAGAGATGATCATATCTTGTGTATAAAGTGTATAACCTCTGCAGAGTGTTAAACCTATTCAAATAGCCGTGTTCACGGTATTAGACAATGCTCGGGGATTACAGTCAACGGTTAGATTTTGATAAAATGAACTTGGGAATGGATGCGGTTTGCCTATGAAAAAGTGATAATTGGTTAAGGATGTGATATGGTTATTTGAGAAACAACTATGAAATTTATTATTGTTATTATTTGTTTTACTACTTTACAATCTATTATGATTATTTGTAAATGCTACTTTATTGTAAAACAACCAATTCAGCCATTCATTTGGATCAAGCCATGCATGTAGTAATGACTTGCATTCTGTGCACAACTTGTTAAATGTTTTATGTACTCACCCATTGCAATAATACAAACACCAGTTAAGGAGGAGTCTACACTAGCTTTGGAGGAAGAGTTCCAGGAAGAGCCTTCCAGTTAGGGTACGAGCCCAGTTAGTTGCCTGTGGTATATTGATTGGTCACTACGAGTCTTAGTGCTTTTCCACTGCAGTTTTCTTTATATTTGAGTCTTGCCCTGCGAGGTGTATTATTGTAAGTTGACCATAAGGTTAACCAAACATGTTATATTAATAGATGAACTCTTTATTTATTATTCCACTGTGTATGATTGTGATATTTCATCTATGTTTAGACTGTGTGCACTAGCATAATCCTGGACTTGTGTGGAATGCACAGAGGGTTCGGATTCACACAATATGGTCCTGACAAACTTTTTCACCTTGCTTTCTTTTTCTCTCAACTTTTTCACATTTTTCTGAGTCTGGATATTGAATTTATAGCCAAATACCTATAGCAAGTCGGTTGCTACAGTATCGCCACCTGTACTATAGCAAAGTATGTTGCTACAGTCCCAACACGTGGCACTATTCATGGTTCCGTTGCTACTTCACTTGCCGACATGCTACTGTACTTTCAACGTATTAACATTTTTTTGGACCGCTACAATGATTTTCAGCAAAAAGCCAGAGTGTTTTCAGCACAAAAAACATATTTTTGTACACAGGGTTCACAATCTTTTTGGGATAATCAGATGTCATATTCAATCACATTGAACATATGTCACGAGAGAAGATTTCATAAATCTGTCTTAAGCCCATTCTTATGTGTGACCCTTTAGGTTCATGCAATGTTGGCAATAAATCAAAAACTCATTTTCGATTCATAAGCCGCAAGCGGCTCCTAGCAGAACATAACGACTACCCAAATTGCATGAATGTTATTTATCCGAGAAACCTTTAATGAATACATGTCGATCCCTTTGTCACTGTGATATCATGGTTTAACTCAAGGTTGAGGTGTGTCATCCTTGTACTGTTAAACTGATTTTCTCGATTCTCTAAAGTAGACTAACAAGATCGATCGATTAACATCTTAATCGTTTGGGCATGGCTATGCACATTCTTTAATCTATTTCATCGATTGTCCGATCGATATCATATCCTCAATATGAGGAGGACAAATTCCATCTTGATCAAACAATTCCCTTTGCATGATTCAAAACATATCCGAGTGTTGTCATTATGATTATCTAATTGCGGACAACGTTAGACAACATTAAAGCATACTATCCTCATGTAGGAACTGTGTTGATCTCAGGTCTAAGGATCAATCATTATCATTGTATGAAACAACTTATGATACTAATTAAATCCTCAAAAGGTGTTTCATAAGCAGGTTAGTCCAATAGCATGTACACTTACATGTATTCACATCATTGAATTTTATCACATATCCATAATCCATGAAACATGATTATCAAAACAATTCATGTGCTTATTTTTCAAGATAATTTGTGTCCCAACCAATAAATAAACAAGGTACAGTTTATAATAATGTCGTAATTAAATTACATAGTTTCACGATCAAGTCACATACTTGATGATCTATAATATGACATTATTAAAGTAAAAATGTAAGCATAAATACAAGATAATCGCTGGGTTGACCGGATTGACTACCCTTTTGAGGACCATGTCACCTGGGGCTAGTAGTCGCTGTCTTACCCTTCTATTTTATGTGGCCGCCATGCCCTTGATGTACTTCATCATGTTGTGTAGTGCTTGGACATGATTATCCTCCATTAGGTTTACTAACATGTCTTTGTCACTAGGCACCTCGTCAGCAGTTATGCCCAGCGACTAGATAAAATGATTTCTTTCACTTCGCAATCCTAAATAATTTGCTTAGGCCCATAGTTCACTTTGGGACATGGCCTCATCGCTAAATAGGAGTTTGAATGGGGAGAATTTTGTGGGTCGGATTGGTGATGTCCTTATGGCCCATAGCACCTTTCTTAGCTCTTCAGGCCATACTCCCTTTGGCAGCCCCATGAGGTGTATGGTCAACACGTCGAAGATGACGCTATTGGCTCACTCTACGGAGCCATTTGATTTTGGGTGGCCCATGGATGTGAAGCATAGCTTGATTCCCATGTTTTGGTAGAATATTGTAAACATTGTAGAGTTAAAATAGGTATCGTTATCCACAACTAGCTCATGTGGTACAACGAACCTGCATATGATGGTTTTCCATACAAATTTTTGGGTGGCCGTAGTGGTTATCTTGGCTATGGGCTCTGCCTCGATCCACCTTGTCGTATCCGAGTTCTCCTCTTGCCTGAGGAAATGGACTAATGATGTCGATCCCCCAACGCACGAAAGGCCATATCGGGGGCCATGATTGTATGGGTGTTAGAGGTGATTTTGGGTTGCGGGCCATCCATTGGCATCCTTGGCATTTCTAGATGAGATATTGGGCATCTCGAAGGGCAGTGGGCTAGTAGAGGCCTTGTTTAGAGTACTTCATAGAAGATTCCTTGAGGGTTATGTTTTGGTGCTGGCCATTTTTGCCAGTGCATCTACTACGTCATTTTCTCTTTGTGGTATGGCTTGAACAGTGATGCCCTTGAATTGCTTCTCCTTTGCTCGTGCTGCTGCTAGGTACTCGAACATGTCTGAGTCTTGAGCTTGGAATGTTTTATCTATGTGGTCCACCACGAGACATGAGTCGATTTTGATGATAAGTTGCCGAGCCCGTAGCACCTTCTCTTTTTGGAGACCAAGCATGATCACTTCATACTCCGCTGCATTGTTTGTTGTCTGGAAATCTAGGTGTGTTGCTTATGAAGTATTGTTCCCCCGCGGGGATACAAGGATGGTCGCCACGCCCGCCCCCGTGGCACACCACGATCTGTTGGTATGCATTGTCCAAACTGATTCAGGCGGCATTTGGATAGCAACTATGGTGAATTCCATTCAGCTATTAAGTTGGTGAGTGCCTATGACTTGACTGCCATTTGAGCGACGAACTTGAGATCGAATGGGGTGAGTTTGATAGCCCACTTGCCGATACGCCCTGTGGTCTTGTTGTTGTGCAGGGGCATATTGAGGGGGTAGGATGATGGTATTGCTATTTTATGTGTGAGGAAGTGGTGATGCAGCTGGCACAAGGCCATAAGCAAGGCACATGCCAATTTCTTCATCTCGATGTATCGGGTCTCGCTCCTTACAAAACTTCTGAGATGTAGTATACTGGTTGTTGCACTCTGTTCTCCTCTTTGTACTAGCACTGTGCATACCGCAGTCTCTGAGGCCACCAGGTATAAGAGTAGCTTTGCACCATGCTTTGGGCTTGCCAGGCTTGGTAAGTTGACGAGGTACTTGATGTCGTTGAACGCCTGCTAGCACTCAGAAGTCTACTCTAATGGTGTCGAGCTGTGGAGGGTCTTGAAGAACAGGAGTGCTTGCTCTGCTAAATGAGATAGGAACCGGTTGAGTGCTGTGAGGCGCCCAGTCAACTTTTGCACTTCGCATTCATTGCACAGTGTGGCCATCTCTTGAATTTCCCTAATCTTGTCTGGATTAGCCTTGATGTTGTGCTCGTTGACAAGGAAACCCACCAGTTTGCCTGTCTTTACCCTGTAGGCACATTTGTTTGTGTTTAACTTGATACCCTTGGTGCTTAGGTTATCGAAGCACTCCTGTAAGTCCCACATGGGCCTTTTGGCATGAATCTAGACCACAACATTATCGATGTAGGCTTCGACGTTCCTCCGAAGCTATTCCGCCACTTTTGTGATTTGCCTCGTGAATGTTGCCACTGCATTTTTTAGTCCAAAAGGCATTTGTACAAAGCAATACATCTCAAAAGGGTGTGATGAATACTGTTTTTGCCTCATATTTGCGCGCCATGAAGAGTTGGTGATATCCCAAGTATGCGTCAAGAAAACTCATGAGTTCTCACCCCCAACATGGTGTTGACCAACTAGTCTATGCGAGGTAATGGCAAGTCATCCTTCGGGCAAGTCTTGTTAAGATTAGTGAAATCTACGCACAAGCACTAGCTACCATTGGATTTTTTTTAATAGGATGGGGTTGGTGTAATATTCCAGATCTTTCTCCAAATTTTCGAACTTCCAGTCGGGAGTGTGCTGCACCTATTTGAGAGCTGTAGGATTGGATTTTTGGATGTGTGGAAAAAAAGAGAGAGAAGAATTGACAATTTTACCCCCCACCTAATTCTCTCTCTCTCCCTTCTTTTTTCCCCCATCCGGTTGGGGTTTCCCCACCAGGCTCGACGCCTCCCTGGTTCGCCCCCACTCCTCCTTAGCTGAGCAAGCACCGCCTCCTCTGGCTCGCTCCCACTCCTCCTGGCCAACACCGGCTGCCCCGGTCTCTTCCTCTCCTGGCCCTTGCGCCTCCTCCCCGGTCCTCGGCGCCGCCTCCCTGGTTCGCTCCCACTCCTCCTTAGCTGAGCAAGCACCGCCTCCTCTGGCTCGCTCCCACTCCTCCCGGCCAACGCCGGCTGCCCCCGGTCTATTCCTCTC
Organism: Rhipidocladum racemiflorum; assembly: GCA_036346355.1. Lineage (NCBI taxonomy): Eukaryota > Viridiplantae > Streptophyta > Magnoliopsida > Poales > Poaceae > Rhipidocladum > Rhipidocladum racemiflorum. The sequence goes on along the minus strand of CM070578.1, from coordinate 33,318,239 downwards.
CTGGCCCTTGCGCCTCCTCCCCGGTCCTCGGCGCCACCTCCCTGGTTCAGCACCACCACCCCCAGCTCACCGGCGCCCTCCCCAGGCCGGCGCTCCCTTTCCCCCCTACCTTCTCCCTGCAGTGAGGATTCAACCCATGGTAGATTGAGGTTCTAGCATGTGATTAAATTGTGCATGTCAAGTGTTTGTTGAGATGCTTACAAGATTTATAATGTCCTCATATCAAGTTTCAATGGCAATGTTTGATTTACAGTGATATTCCTATCATAAGTAACATTTGTGTTGTACGTTGAATCTGTTGCATTATGTTGTCACTATCATTAGGTTTTGTCTCAATATTCTTTAGTTAGCATTCTATAATGTTGTTGGATTGGAGTAGGTTCTATGTGTGTGTAGACTGTCAGTGCCATGGCATGTAGATCCAGATCTGGTGTTTTAGTGGCATACTACAGCTAGCATATCTTGTAGTGTGTGCATCAACCCCTTCTGCGAAATAGACATTGGGACACTACTCATGAAGGTGAAATACTTAAGGACCAGCAAATAAAAGAATAAAGAGTTACTGAGGTCCCCTCCAACATGCATGTTCTGAAATGAGTATGCTTAACTAGAGGATGAGCTAGAGTAGAAATTATTTGTTACATGCACCTGTATGATGATCTGTGGTTTAATATTTCACCGTGTCCTTATTCTGTTTATCCCAATCTAGTATGGTTGCGAAGTGTGATCTTTGTGCTCTAGCTCTTGCAAAGGTCTCACATGGATGTTAAATTGGAATGTATGGTTGATGGTTTTATCGCTGTCTGATAGTAAATTATAGACGTCTAATGTTGTATCCTTTCCGTGATGATTTGCAAATCATTGTATGTTTGTAACACCCCAAAATTTTACTTTTCCTAAATTCATGTGTGATTTGGCACTTTGGTGAATTTTTGGAATTTTCTGGAATTTATTTGGATTTATTTGGAATTTATTTGAATTTATTCCATTTTGAAATAATTAAAGAATTTAATTTTGCAAATAAATTTTTGTTGGAAATATTTTATTTGAGTCCAAAATGATCCAAAGTATTTTCCAGAATTTTTCTGGAATTTTTCTGAGTCATTTGCTATTTTTAATGAATTAAATGAATTACTGGGAATTATTTTAATTATTAAATCGCTGGAAAATCAAATTCGGGTCAAGTACTGTTCATCCGACCGAGCCCGAGTCAGACTCGAGTTCGAGTCCGACCCGGACCCGGCCACGTGGCCGCTCGACCGAAGCCTGTCAAGACGCGAGCCGTTGGATCGAGATCCAACGGCTGCAGCGTCATCGTTCCGTTCCAGGCCGGAGGCCAGATTTGCTCGCGTGGGCGGCCGTGTGCGTTAGGGTTTCGTGTGTTGCGCGACGTCGAGGCACTATTTAAAGCCCCAAGGCCGCCCGTTGAAGCTCTGCACCGTGCGCACCTTTTCCTCGAGTTTGAGCCTAGCCGCGCCGTCTAGCCGCAAAAGCTCGCCGTAGTTGCCTCTCTCTTCCACCGCGTTCCTCGACGATTCGCCGCCACGGCAAGCCGTTTCCGCCGCAACCAAGACCGGATCCGGAACCCCGAAGCCAGCGCACTGTTGAGTGCACTCACTTGGCCGGAGACGCCCGAGCGCGCCGCCGTGGTCGCCATCCTCGGTAGCCGGTGAGCGCGCCGCCGGCAAGCCATCGCGTCCGAAGCTCGGTGAACCGCCGATCCAAATCGGACGGTTGAGGTGAGCCCACGTTCTATCCCAACCCTAAGATCCCAGATTAGATCGGACCGTTGGATCAAGATCCAACGGCCCATAATCGACCACGTTGCTTGTAACGTGGGTAACGATCTGAGTTAGGGTTAATTTCAACCGTTGGATCAAGATCCAACGGCTCAGATCCGCGCGTTAATCCAAAACGTGAAACCGAGACCCAATCCATACCGCCGGATTTTAAATCGACGGCCGTGATTGCGCGCCACGCGTCGGGAAGCTTGACCGCCGCGATGCATGTAGCGTGAGACGCCGACAGCGGGCCCGCAACGTCGGCGGACAGCGAAACCGCACCATGACGCGTCATCGCCGACGTCACGGTGGGGCCCGCTGTCGCCAGCTGTCCCAGCAGTCGACGCCAAGAATGACGTCACCCGAGTGGACCCACATGTCAGTCTCACGTGGAGCCGTGGACCGAGTCCACCGTAGACCCGAGCCAAGCGTGGACCAAGTCCATGGACCGGCTGACGTCAGCCAGCCAATCAGAGGCTGCCACGTGTCCTTGCTGACGCAATAATTAATTTCCGAAAAAAAGAAAATGATTTAATAAATCGGTTTAATAATTGATTTGAATTTCAAAACTTCAAACGCTTATAACTTTTGCGTTTCAACTCCGATTTGAGCGATTCAAATTTCTAAATTTGTATAAAATTGAGATCTACCTAAATATGAATTTTATTTAATTTTTGGACTAAAGTTTTTCTCTGTAATATTATTTAATTGATTATTTAAACTTTAAATAATCATAACTTTTATGCTTTAACTCCAAATTTGTGATTCCAGTTTCTAAAAATCCAGAAAATTATGTTCTCTCTGTTTATGGATTTTATTTGGAGTTTTGGGATCTTTTTGCCTAGTGTTTATTTGTGTATTTGCTATTTGCACGCTTTACGAGTAGACGTTGAAGTGCCGGAAGGATTCGAGGGAGAAGTGTTGACTCAGGATCCAACTCAAGACCAAGAGCAAGTACTTTTTGAAGGCAAGTTGTGCTTTGACCATGTTGATCCTATTTCGAAATCTATTTTGATTTAAACTATTGCATGCTAGTTCAATTAGAAAAATACTTTGTTTAAACATGGGGGTTAGATAAATACCAATTTGCTATATGACACCTTGATTACTTAAGTATGTGCCATGACCCTTTGTCACCCTAGTTGTGGTTTACTAGTTGGACATTATTAAATTGCCAACATGGGTTTAGACCGTTGTAGTATACTGCTTAGACCTGCTACGTGCTCATGACATGATTTTGGACAATCAAATGCTAATATGGACTTAATGATATATTGAACCTGTTTTGGAAAAGTATCATGTGATGTTGACGGCACGTGGTGCATGGTAATCAATCGGGTTTGATAAGCGATTTCGGCCGGGGCATGTGGCAAGAGTAATCAGGTGGGCCGGTTGTGGCATTGGGAGTGTTGATTTGGTTTTCGGGTAGTCTTGCCTGGTCACTCTAAGGACTTAACCTTGCAAGCCTTTGAACTGGTCATACTTGCAACCACATGGCTGGAATGGGACGGCCCTAGTTGACTAAGTCGCTAAGGACTCACTTGTGGAGCCTCAGGGTGTCGATTACACCGTTTGTGTGATTGTGCGGGGAGCGTATCGTGGTGTGGCCAGGTACCCATCTAACGGTGTGTTGGTCCCATACTTCGCCTTGGCTAAGGGAAGGGATGGTGTAGAGCACGTCTGGGAGAGGACCACTGTGTTGTTTGAGGCTTCCAAAGGCTTTGTTACTGGAACTCGCCTTTGTGGTGTTTGTTGTATCTTGTGGGTAAAGTGCATAACCTCTGCAGAGTGTAGAATCTATTTGAATAGCCGAGTCCACAGTGATCGACAATGCTCGGAATTACAATCAAGGGGTAGACTTTACGAAAATAACTTGGTTTTGAAAAGATGGGTTGGTTTAATAATGAAGATGATGGAAATGTGGTTTAGGATGGAAAAAATGTTTGTTAAACTTCTTGAAAAGTTATTTATGCTTTACTTATTTCTCTTTGCTTTGAATCTACTTTTATTACTTGTCAAAAGTCATTTCTTTGCAAATATACTGAGCTATTCCTTTGTACCAAGCCATGCATATAGTATATTAGCTTTGCATTACATTGCATGACTTGTCGAGTACCAAGTACTCACCCTTGCCTCAACACAATATCAGTTGAAGAGGAGATTACGCCACTTTGGAGGAGGAACTCCAAGAGGACCCGTCTACTTAGGGGAAGCGAGCCCGATCGATTGCCTGTGGTATCCTGGATGGCGCCACAAACTTTATTTGATTTTCCGCTGCTATTATTTCTCTCTGAATAAGTTTCGCCTTACGAGGCATACATTTGTAACTTGACCATAAGGTCAAGTAACCAGTTTGGTTATTTAAATAAAGTACTTTGATAATATCGATTGGTATGATTGTGATATTTACCGATGTTAAGACTGTGTGCACTAGCGCTTTCCTGGACTAGTGCTGAATACACAGAGGGTCCGGATTTGCAAATTCGGGGTCCCGACAGAGGTGGTATCAGAGCCATACTTGACTGTAGGCTCAACCCTAAGCTAGAATGGTCGTAGTGAGGATAAAACCTATTTTCTAAAGCTAAAAATTTGTGAAGACAAGAAATGACATCTCGACTTATCCCCTTCTCTCTTTTCTTGTCTCTTGCTGAAATTTTCCCTTACCTTGTCACAATTTAAAGATTCCGGGTTCTTACGTAAAGCACTCTTGTGACGGATGGAGGAAGAGTTCAACTACGTTGATCTGGGAGTTGGTCACGCCGCGGAACTTTGGCATATGCTACAGACTCTCGGAGATTTTGAGAAGCCCCAATACCAAGTAGAAGTGATCAGACAAGCGGGATTGATCAAGGCTTGTGACGTGAGGATTGAGGTACCTGCTAGGAAAAAGGGCCCAGGCAATCGCCGATACACCGCGACCGCCAGAGATCTACAATGCAGATGGGTATCCAAGAAGTATCACGACGAGCAATGCGGCACATTACGTATCCACACCAGAGAATTGGAGAGTACGGTGTTCCGTTACCATCCACAAGAGCGATAACCTTCGACCGAAGGAGATTCAGGATGAGGATGCCACGGTTACATACGGTTGGCACGATTTGTCGTCGCCAGGAGGATGTACTAGATAATACAAGCAAGGAGCTACGGAAGGCCCGCAAGGAGATCACGGCAGAGAAGAACAGATGGCGGGAAGCTCAAGAGTATGTGGCACATCTTCTACGAAGGATTGACGAGTTGGAGATGACTTTGTACGGACTGCACCCAGAGCCAAGATTGAGCTACACGAGCCAGATCCAGAGGAGTCGGATCTCGATGAGGACATCGCTTCTTCGACTACCACAGAGGACACGATTCTTTGGACATGGCAAGCGTTTCGGCGCCTATGCCACAAAGACCTGCACTGTGCCGTGGAGGTTTTCGATGAGTGAGCATAGGTTCTATAGTGAGACTCCTTCACGAGTCGAGTCATAGGATAAAGAGTCACCCTTTAGGTGTTAGACTCGAGTTAGTTCGATTTGGATTTGCTTTGTTTCTCGAGTGTGCAAGATGTGTTGCAAGGCCCTTAGGCATTGTAAGCAGCCATACCAAGTTATTAATAATAAAGTTGGACCTTAAGGCTACACCTTTTCGCCCACATAAGTTCCATATTACTTGTCTATTCTTGTTTCCCTCTCATCTCTAAACCTAGAGCAAATCGGCAGATGGTGAACACCCGTGGAAACTTTGGAAGCAATGGGAGTGGTTCTCGCCAGAAAACCCCAATGATGGAGCACCAAAGACCGCCACTGGATATGCAGAATTTCGAGCATTTCTTGCTGCCCAGACTCGATTGATGCATGCTATGATGCAACAAATGCAGCACGTCCTTTGCTCAGGCCACTTTGCTAATCAAGTTAATCGGGGACCACGCCGTAATACAAGGCCGTCGAGTTCATGAGGACTCACCCACCCACTTTCTCACGGGAATGCCAATCCATTAGAGGCCGATGATTGGTTAAGATCAATTGAGAGGAAGCTGCACATAGCTCAATGCATAGGGAATGAGAAGGTACTTTACGCTTCTCATCAGTTGGAAGGAACAGCCGCCGAATGGTGGGAGAACTTCTGTGCCACGCAGGAGAACCCTCAAGATATCACTTGGGAAGAGTTCACAATTTGCATTCCGACAGTATCACGTGCTGAAGGAATCATGGACCTTAAGAAGGAGGAGTTGAGCATCAAGCAAGGTAATCACCGATGGCCGACTACGAACAAGTTCACACAGCCTAGCGCTACGCACCGAGGATGTAGCGACGGATAAATCCAGGCAGTCTCGTTTTATGAAGGGACTTAACTCAGGATTGCAAGTAGGGTTGATCACCCACACCTTTCCAGATTTCCAAGAATTGGTGAATAAGGCGCTTATTCTTGAGGACAAGCGCAAGGAACTGGATGAGAACAGAAGCGCAGGATGCAACAAAGAAGGATCACGCCAGGAACGCAATAGCGCGCTTGAGAGTTGCACCAAATCAATTCTTGATTCCAACCACGAATGCAACAAGGACACCCTCCCGGCACCAAGACCTGCCAATCGTAACTATCGGACCCAGCCCCCGCTAGAAACACTACTCGAGTGCGCAAGGAACAAGTGAGGCGCTGTTACAAGCGCAACGAGCCAGGACACTTTGCCAACAGCTTGTCCGAAGAAGACAGCAGAGCGACCCAGCCGCTTCAATCTAGGAACCACCCCAGCTAGGACGCCAAAGACCAGGAGCCACACCCAGCACCGTGGTGAGAGGCCGAGTCAACCATGTCACCGCAGATGCACTTTGCAAAATGCTACTGACGTCAGATTGGGTAAGTTACTTGTTAACTCAAGACTGCAACCGCTTTGTTTGACTCTGGAGCTTCAGATTCGTTTGTTTCGCAAGGCTTTGCTGCTAGAAATGACTTGAGAATTGCAAGACTTAAGTGCATGCTTTTAGTTCAAACCCCTGGTTCCGAACTCCGAACGGAAGTAGGATGTTCCGGTGAGAATACTAATAGATGGAATAGAGTTCCTAGCAAACCTTATAATTTTGGAGACCCGGACCTTAGATGTTATATTGGGAATGGATTGGTTATCCAAGCACAAGGCCGTATTGGATTGTGGGCGAAGGACTATCTCGATCGAGCCCGTGTGGGAAGAAAGTGGAATTGCAAGCCACTGCGATTAGAGATGGACGATTGATGGTTAACAGTACCAAGGCAATCATCATAGAGGATGTCCCAAGTAGTGAATGAGTACCCGATGTTTTCCCGAGGATCTACCTGGTATGCCGTGACGAGGACATAGAGTTTGTGATAGAGCTTGTACCGGTACAAAGACCGATAGCAAAGAGACCCTATCGGATGTCTACCGAGGAGTTGGTAGAGATGAAGAAACAATTTGGAAGAGTTAATGGATAAAGGATTTATCGAGACCAAGTTAAATCGCCGTGGGGAGCACCGGTTTTGTTTGTCAAGAAGAAGGACGGGAGTTCAGGATGTGCATTGACTACCGTGCACTCAATGAAGTCACCGTGAAGAATAAGTATCCGATACCCAGGATTGATGATTTGTTTGATCAGTTAAGAGGAGCCGGAGTTTTCTCAAAGATTGATGCGAGATCGGGATACCATCGATTGAAGATCCGATCGAGAGGATATTCAAGGCGCATTCTCGTCAAGATATGGACATTACGAGTTCTGATTATGTCCTTTGACTCGATTTAATGCGCCAAATTATTTCATGAATATGATGAATAAGGTGTTCATGGAATATTTGGACAAGTTAGTCGTCGTGTTCATAGAAGATAACCTAATCTACTCCAAGACAGAGGATGAACATGCCGAACACTTAAGGCGAGTTTTGGAAAAGGCGAGGGGACAACTTTTCGCCAAGTTCAGCAAGTGTGATTTTTGGAAGGACAAGGTGGAGTTTCTTGGACATGTAATGACTGCAGAGGGAGTCGCCGTAGATCCAAGCAAAGTAGAAGCTGTGTTACATTGGGAGCAGCCGAAGACTGTGACCCAGATTCGGAGTTTCCTTGGAATGGCAGGATACTACCGCCGTTTCATCGAAGGCTTTTCGACAATCGCGAAACCTCTTACGCAATTGCTGAAGAAGGAAAAGAAGTTTGCATGGACGCCAGAATGTGAGAAAGGATTTCGGGAGCTGAAGAAGCGATTGACGTCAGCACCGGTGTTAGTTCTCTGGGATGTTGCTCAAAGCTTCGATATTTATTGTGACGCATCGCGCCAAGGACTTGGATGTGTGCTGATGCAGAATGGAAAGGTCGTCGCTTATGCATCAAGGCAGTTGAGGCCGCATGAGGAAAATTATCCGACGCATGACTTGGAGTTAGCTGCCGTAGTGCATGCTTTGAAGATATGGCGTCACTATCTGATTGGAAACAGATGTGAAGTGTATACGGATCATAAGAGCCTTAAGTACATATTCACCCAGTCGGATCTGAATATGAGGCAGAGGAGATGGTTAGAGTTGATCAAGGACTACAACGTTGGAATCCATTACCATCCCGGGAAGGCCAACGTAGTAGCCGATGCTCTGAGTCGGAAAAGCCATACCGTGAGTACGTTGCTAGCCACAAGTCAGGATGAGCTATGTGAGGATCTTCAGAAAATGAAGATTGAGGTTGTACCTAGCGGATTCTTGGCCACATTAGAAGTAAAGCCTACCTTAGAGGATCAGATCCGAGAAGGACAGAAGGATGATGACAAGATCCGCAGGATTAAGTCCGTCAAGGAGGAAGGCAAGGCAGAGGACTTCAAGTTGGATGAGCAAGGCACGTTGTGGATGAAGGATCGTATTTGTGTGCCTAACAAAAGGAGTTAAAGCAACTGATTTTGGAAGAAGCCCATGACTCCAAGTACTCAATTCACCCCGAAGCGCCAAGATGTATCGGGATCTAAAGGAGAGATTACGGTGGCCGAGTATGAAACGAGAAGTTGCCGAGCATGTTGCATTGTGCGACGTATGCCAGAGAGTCAAGGCAATGCATCGAGAGACCAGCGAGATTGCTACAACCGCTGAAGATACACGAGTGGAAGTGGGAGGAAATCGGAATGGATTTCATTACCGGTTCTTAGAAGACTCAAGGAGGTTATGACTCCATATGGGTTATAGTGGATCGCTTGACTAAAGTAGCTCATTTTATCCCCGTGAAGACCACTTACTCGGAGATAAATTAGCGAGTTGTACATGATCGGGATTGTTTGTTTGCACGGAGTGCCAAAGAGGATTGTATCGGACAGAGGTACCCAATTTACCTCAAGGTTACGGAATAAGTTGCATGAAGCCATGGGAACCCGTTTGAACTTCAAGATACTTATCATCCACAGACGGATGGACAGGCCAGAAAGGGTCAACCAGGTCTGGAGGATATGTTAAGAGCTTGTGCATTGGCTTATGCTACCTCTTGGGATAAGAGTTTGCCGTGATGCCGAGTTCGATTACAACAACGATTATCGAGGCTAGTTCTGAGATGTCACCTTTTGAGGCCTTTGTATGGTCGACCTGCCGGACGCCATTGAATTGGAATGGGACCGTGGCGCGCCGTGTCTTTGGGCCTGATATTCTTCAAGAGGTGAAGAAACGGTCGCCATGATTAGGGAAAGGTTGAAGATAGCCCAATCTCGTGAAGAGTTATCTTGACAATCGTCGCGAGATTTGAGTTTTGAACGAGAAGACTTTGTATACCTCGAGTTACGCCTCTCGGGGAGTTAAGAGGTTCCATGCCAAAGGGAAACTTGCACCCGTTATGTTGGACCATTTAAGATTTTGAGCAGAGGCGAAGTTGCTTATCACTAGAGTTGCCACGATCGTTGGCGGGGGGTACATGATGTATTCCATGTGTCCCAGTTAAAGAAGTGTCTCCGAGTTCCTGAGGAACAGACATCGCTAGAGTCAATCGAGTTGCAAGAGGATTTGACTTATAAGGAGCATCCCGTGAGGATTCTAGACACAATGGATCGAGAAACTAGAAACAAGTCAACCCGATTCTGTAGAGTTCAGTGGAGCAACCATGAAGAAAGTGAAGCGACTTGGGAACGCGAAGAGGATTTGAAGAAAGAATTTCCAAACCTATTCCTTTAGTGAGCCCTGAATCTCGGGGACGAGATTCTATTAAGGGGGGGAGGTTTGTAACACCCCAAAATTTTACTTTTCCTAAATTCATGTGTGATTTGGCACTTTGGTGAATTTTTGGAATTTTCTGGAATTTATTTGGATTTATTTGGAATTTATTTGAATTTATTCCATTTTGAAATAATTAAAGAATTTAATTTTGCAAATAAATTTTTGTTGGAAATATTTTATTTGAGTCCAAAATGATCCAAAGTATTTTTCAGAATTTTTAGGAATTTTTCGAGTCATTTGCTATTTTTAATGAATTAAATGAATTATCGGGAATTATTTTAATTATTAAATCATTGGAAAATCAAATTCGGGTCAAGTATCGTTTCATCCGACCGAGCCCGAGTCAGACTCGAGTTCGAGTCCGACCCGACCGGCCACGTCGGCCGCTCGACCGAGCGGTTCAAGACGCGAGCCGTTGGATCGAGATCCAACTACCGCGTCATCGTTCCGTTCCGACCGAGACGGACTGCTCGCCGTGGGCGCCGTGTGCGTTAGGGTTTCGTGTGTGTTGCGCGCATGTCGAGGCACTATTTAAAGCCCCAAGGCCGCCCGTTGAAGCTCTGACCGTGCGCACCTTTTCCTCGAGTTTGAGCCCTAGCGCCGCCGTCTAGCCGCAAAGCTCGCCGTAGTTGCCTCTCTCTTCCAGCGTTCCTCGACGATTCCGCCACGGCAAGCCGTTTCCGCCGCAAATTCAAGACCGGATCCGGAACCCCGGCCAGCGCACTGTTGAGTGCACTCACTTGGCCGGAGACGCCCGGCGCCACGCTGCCGTGGTCGTCATCCTCGGCGCCGGTGAGCCAGCGCGCCGCGAAGCCATCGCCGTCGAAGCTCGGTGAACCGTCGATCCAAATCGGACGGTTGAGGTGAGCCCACGTTCTATCCCAACCCTAAGATCCCAGATTAGATCGGGACCGTTGGATCAAGATCCAACGGCCCATAATCGCCACGTTGCTTGTAACGTGGGTAACGATCTGAGTTAGGGTTAATTTCAACCGTTGGATCAAGATCCAATGGCTCAGATCCGCGCGTTAATCCAAAAGCGTGAAACCGAGACCCAATCCATACCGCCGGATTTTTAAATCGACGGCCGTGATTGCGCCACGCAGCGTCGGGAAGCTTGGCCGCCGTGATCGGCGCACCCGTAGCGTGAGACGCCGACAGCGGGCCAGCGTCGGCGGGACAGCGAAACCGCACCATGACGCTATCGCTGACGCCACGGTGGGGGCCCGCTGTCGCCAGCTGTCCCAAAGAGCAGGCCGACGCCAAGAATGACGCCACCCGAAAGTGGACCCACATGTCGGGCCTCACGCGGAGCCGTGGACCGAGTCCACCGTGAGACCCGAGCCAAGCGTGGACCAAGTCCATGGACCGGTGGCGTCGACCAGCCAATCGAGAGGCTGCCACGTGTCCATGCCGACGCAATAATTAATTTCGAAAAAAGAAAATGATTTAATAAATCGGTTTAATAATTGATTTGAATTTCAAAACTTCAAACGCTTATAACTTTTGCGTTTCAACTCCGATTTGAGCGATTCAAATTTCTAAATTTGTATAAAATTGAGATCTACCTAAATATGAATTTTATTTAATGTTTGGACTAAAGTTTTTCTCTGTAATATTATTTAATTGATTATTTAAACTTTAAATAATCATAACTTTGCGTTTTAACTCCAAATTTGATTTATTCCAGTTTCTAAAAATCCAGAAAATTATGTTCTCTCTGTTTATGGATTTTATTTGGAGTTTTGGGATCTTTTTGCCTAGTGTTTATTTGTGTATTTGCTATTTGCACGCTTACGAGTAGACGTTGAAGTCTGGGAAGGATTCGGAGGAGAAGTGTTGACTCAGGATCCAACTCAAGACCAAGAGCAAGTACTTTTTGAAGGCAAGTTGTGCTTTGACCATGTTGATCCTATTTCGAAATCTATTTTGATTTAAACTATTGCATGCTAGTTCAATTAGAAAAATACTTTGTTTAAACATGGGGGTTAGATAAATACCAATTTGCTATATGACACCTTGATTACTTAAGTATGTGCCATGACCCTTTGTCACCCTAGTTGTGGTTTACTAGTTGGACATTATTAAATTGCCAACATGGGTTTAGACCGTTGTAGTATCTTTGCTTAGACACCTGCTCGTGCTCATGACATGATTTTGGACAATCAAATGCTAATATGGACTTAATGATATATTGAACCTGTTTTGGAAAAGTATCATGTGATGTTGACACGTGGTGCATGGTAATCAAGCGGGGTTTGATAAATGATTTCGACCAGGGCATGTGGCAAGAGTAATCAGGTGGGCGATTGTGGCATTGGGAGTGTTGATTTGGTTTTGGGTAGTCTTGCCCTGGTCACTCTAAGGACTTAACCTTGCAAGCCTTTGAACTGGGTCATACTTGCAACCACATGGCTGGAATGGGACGGCCCTAGTTGACTAAGTCGCTAAGGACTCACTTGTGGAGCCTCAGGGTGTCAGTTACACCGTTTGTGTGATTGTACGGGGGAGCGTATCGTGGCTGTGGCCAGGTACCCATCTAACGGTGTGTTGGTCCCATACTTCGCCTTGGCTAAGGGAAGGGATGGTGTAGAGCACGTCTTAGGAGAGGACCACCTGTGTTGTTTGAGGCTTAGAAAGGCTTTGTTACGGAACTTCGCCTTTGTGGTGTTTGACTGTATCTTGTGGGTAAAGTGCATAACCTCTGCAGAGTGTAGAATCTATTTGAATAGCCGAGTCCACGGTACTGGACAATGCTCGGGAATTACAGTCAAGGGGTAGACTTTCTGAAAATAACTTGGTTTTGAAAAGATGGGTTGGTTTAATAATGAAGATGATGGAAATGTGGTTTAGGATGGAAAAAAATGTTTGTTAAACTTCTTGAAAAGTTATTTATGCTTTACTTATTTCTACTGCTTTCGAATCTACTTTTATTACTTGTCAAAAGCTGTTTACTGCAAATATACCCTGAGCTATTCCTTTGTACCAAGCCATGCATATAGTATATTAGCCTGCATTCTGTGCATGACTTGCTGAGTACCAAGTACTCACCCTTGCCTCAACACAATATCAGTTGAAGAGGAGATTACGCCAGCTTTGGAGGAGGAACTCCAAGAGGACCCGTCTACTTAGGGAAGCGAGCCCAGTCAGTTGCCTGTGGTATACTGGATGGCGCCACGAAGTTTATTTGATTTTCCGCTGCTATTATTTCTCTCTGAATAAGTTTCGCCTTACGAGGCATACATTTGTAACTTGACCATAAGGTCAAGTAACCAGTTTGGTTATTTAAATAAAGTACTTTGATAATATCGATTGGTATGATTGTGATATTTACCGATGTTAAGACTGTGTGCACTAGCGCTTTCCTGGACTAGTGCTGAATACACAGAGGGTCCGGATTTGCAAATTCGGGGTCCCGACAATGGTCATTGCTAACACTGGTTATTTTGTTATCTTCTAAAGTGAACCTTTTTGGATGCTACTATTATTCTGTTATGAATATCATGCTTATTTCTATCTATGAAGTTGCTTGTGAATGGTGGTGTTTCTATTGACAAAATTGTGTGCTGATGATTATTTTTGCGAAGCGATGAAATGAGGTTCAGGGCACCGATGCTTGTTGTTCATTGTATCCATAAATGTACACAACGTTTTAATCTATGGTTTGAATCTGTCTAGTTTACATCTAATTTTTCCCATTGCGGTGCCCTCTCTTTTGCTGATGCATGCTATTTTTGCTTAATTTGTGCTGTATTATGTAACTACAGTATATCAGAGATGGTTTAATTGTATGTCCTAGTTATGGTTATGATACCCTTTTTGAATATTTCACAAATTACTTTTGTGACTAGGTTTGTTGTTTTTGTATCTACACAATTATTATTCTGCATTGGCTATGCATAAACTTACGCCGTGATAACTAATTAGCAGCCAGATGAAATACAGTGCATCAATGTGTTTTGATTTATTACTTCCAAGATTATGCACCTATAATATATTGAAGTGATAGTTGAGAACTTTATCTTATTATTTCTAAGAGTAATACAATCGTGGGTAGGCAGAGAGTTGTTTTAGGGTTAATCGTTGTTGTATTAAATAAAGTTGTGATTGATTGTTTGGTCCATAAGTTGTGTTGTTTTGATTCCTATTTTCAGGGGGAGTGCCCCCTGCTTTGTGTGTTACTCTACTCCCCGTGGTTAAGGCAAGTACCCTTTGGTTGAGTGTTGTAGGGTAGGATTGGCCGCTTATTATTTTGATTCAACCGCAATGTAGAATGCTTACGTTTGTTTCCATGTGTTACTCGTGGGTATGATTGGATTAGTGAGAGTTATAAGTCTAAGAACGTGAGGTCACAAATAAGCATGCCTTGGTGTATGGTTATGAGAATGCAATTTGTACTGTTATTCTTTCCATTTGCATATATGCATTCTTGTGCATAGGAGCCAGGTCAGAGAATGTCATATAACTAGTCCGGAGTGCCATGGGCTGGGTCAATAAGAAAGATATATGATTTTGACCCGAGAGCTCTTTGGGCTAGGTCGGTGAGAAAGCTATATGACTAGACCTGAGTGCTCCGAAAAAGTCCTGCGGAGGTAGTCTCCATGGGAGTGGGAACCCTGTAGGGACTCCACGGGAGTGGAGGATTTGACCCCGTATGAAAAAGGATGGGGCAAGGTGTGGCATCGACGGGTGCACACCTAGCTCTACCGGTATGAGCTCAGAGGAAAAGACGCATCTTGCACTGCATTTGTGTTGCATAGTTTACTAATGCTTATGTATATTTAGTTATGAAAGTGTGCATATGAGCATGAAAGTAAAAATGCATTGCATAGCATCGCAGAGTGAGTGATGGTCATGTGTTGGCTGTAACAATTTGTGTGTATTACGATTTTGTCTGATGCACTACATGGTAATGCTCATGATGAATGGCAACTGATGTTCCTTGAAGCTGAGGATAAATTACAGGTTAAGAATGGATCGAGTCGTGGACTCACCCAACGTGGTCCAACGAGATATGCGAATTAAGTGAGCAATGTAGTTGAAGAAGTCATTTACGGTGATTTCCTTGTTTTCTGTATTTTGTAGTTTGACATGAGAGGTATGAACGTGTTATTGTTTTAAATGCGTTAATTGATATTGTCTATGCTTTTTTTTGTACTTGGCTGAGTCTTCGACTCACGCTTGTTATTTAATGTTTGTAGGTACCTTGAAGCCGGCATGATGGGAGTCTTATCACCACAGTCTCATATTAAATTGTCGCATTTAATCCTAATGAGTTCATGTTTTGTAATTAATTTGTGGTTGTGGTATGTGCTTTGTTGGGTCATGATGGTTAGTTGATACCATGACCCCTGTTTGTGCTTGGTTGGTTATCTTAAGTCGCTTAATGTTGTGATATATTAAATGTTGTCTTTTGTTTGCTGAGTGGATGTCCTAGTTTTAGGGGAGGTGCTGCCGAGATTTCTAGTAATTTTGGTAACTTGCTAGTATTTAGCTTGCTTTGCTAAATTATTCTAGTATCTTATTCTAGTTGTGGTTTGAGGGTGTAACATTCCAGGTACGTGCGGTGCCGGGGTGTTACAGTTGGTGAGCCATTCAAGATGCTTGGTTTCTTGTATGACACTAGCTTTGAGCAACTTGGCCACCTCAATTTTTATCATGTCACCGTCGGTAGACATACAATGAGGTTTTTGCTTCTTGGGATTCACATAGTTCCTTATGGCGAGCTTGTATTCCATTGTTGATTGGGCCACCCCCGCTAAGTTGTAATATCCCGAGTATTTCTATACTCAAGCCACTGTACATTTGTACTCAAACGCTGTTCAATAATACACTGTGCTTGTGTATTTTCGTGTCTTGAGTGAACATACTTGCTTGGGATCAGAAAGAACCCTTCAACTTAAGTAATTTCGCTCATAAGTAAATTCGAATTAGGTTGGGCAAGTGCCTGTGACCCTATTAACTTCCAAAATACTTTGGGACAATTAGTAATCAACCCTGGAAGCGTTAGCCGTCAAGGCCCAAGTTCAAAAGTTCAGGATGTCCGAGTGTCCGGATCCAATCCGGAATGTCCGGACAAAGTCCGAGTGTCCGATTGGGCTGGCGGCGGTCCAACCCGGAGTGTCCGACCAATGTCCGGAGTGTCCGGTTAGTGTTATCAAGACCCCAACCGGAGTCTCGGGTTGAGTCCGAGAGTCCCAGATTGGCGTGGGGTTTTGTATAAAAGTCCCATTTCGTGGCTCCCTTCCATTCTTTCTTCTTCTACTTTGGTTTCCCACTTCCTTGGTGTTCTCTCCACCACCCCGAGCTCCTCTCCAAATGAGCCACGGCCAGGTGACCCTCCCTGACTCCTCCATCTCGGTGTGCTCCTCCCCAAGCCGTCATTCCCCATCCTCCACCCGGCGTTGCTCCTCCTCCATCTTCCTTGGAGGTAAGCTTTTCTCTTAGGGTTTGATTCGCGGGATTCTTGGGTTCTAGAGTCGTTCATGGTGGGATTAGGACTTAGGTTTGGATTTGGGAGGCTAGGGTTGAACTTGGATTATAGGGTTTTGGGTGTAGTGGTTCTAGGGTTGAAAATGGGATTGGGATTAGTGAGTGTGGTATGCTAGAGTGGTAGATCGGGTAGTAGTAATGTCGATTTAAGGAGTTGTTGGTGTGAGTTAGAGGTTTGGCGGGTTAGCGACGTTTTCTTGTAGAATCGGCTAGTTCGGAACTCCTTCCGGTTCGCTAGGTGTACGAAAGTCGTAGATCGGGTCGCGGTGAAGTTGTAGGAAGTGGTAAGGTCTCCGTCTCCTCGTCGAGTTGGACCAAATGCCCTAGGACCGGAGTATCCGGGCATATGGTCCGGAGTGTCCGGATTGTCCGGAGTATCCGGACGAAACGGTCCGGAGTGTCCGGCCTATCCGGACTGTCCGGATGCAAAACCCGACCGTCCGGGTTAGGCCGTTTCGTCGATCGTGTTGTGTTGTCCGAAAGTGCGTCGTTTCTTCAGGGTTTCTTGGTTGTACTTCATTCTTGTGTATTGCATGCACTTCATGGTGCATTTAAAACTTTCTTTTGCTAAGTTGTATTTCTTTCTCGGCTGCTTTTGTTGCTTTGACCGATTAGAGGCTAGCGAGTCGGGCTTCGCCTCGAACAACCCGAGCATCATCCGGACATCACCGAAGTGCAACAACAAGGCAAGCACCTCCTTTGACCATCTTGAAACCTATATTTCACGATGTCTACTTTGATTTCTCAAACCATATGCATTGTTTATATTCAAGAAATTGCTAGTTTGTGGGAATGGTAGATATACTCGATTTGGTGGTTTCCCTCAATTTAATTCCACGAGATCATTGATAACCTTAGTAGGGTTAGACAATTTAATAAAATGTCACTTGGGTATAAACGATTTAGTAATTGCATACGCTTAGACACTGCAATAGAGGTGAGCAAAGTCAGTCCTTACCAAATGCTCAAAATTATGATAAATGTAATTGGTTTTGGAAAAGTTTTGGAAATGTGAATCGTAAAGGTATATTGGTAAAAATGTGAAGTGTCTAGTTGGTAATTAGACTTGGCGGGAGGTATAATATGTGCTAGTTAAACATGGTGGTGATTGGTTGGCGAGTTAAGTGGAGTTCCCGCTTGAGTCACTAGGCAAAAATATAAGGACCGAACTTGTGACGTTTTTGAATTGAACACCGTGCAACGCGCAATGCTGGGATGGGGCAGCCTATTCTAGTACTTGAAGTGTGAGGGGATAGCCATGCCTGTTGGTAGGTCGAAGAGTGGACCTTTTCCTGTGTTGAGCAATGCCAAGCGCGGTGTGTGTGTCCTCACGACCACCGTATGCGCCTTCGTGTGCGCTTGTACTTTTGGCAGCAGGGAATCGCTCCAGTTCATGTTTGTTGATACAACGGTGTGCGCCTTGCTATGGGGTAATGCCGCGGCCAACAATTCGCCGTCGTCACGATGAGTATTCCGTGGTCGCGAGTGGTGGTTGGCCTCTTATCGCCATAGTAGTGGATTTGTCGTCACCGGTGCTGGGGTGTGGCTATAACCTCAACGATGGGAAAGAATAGATCATTCTTGTATATCGGATACCTCGTGTATCGCGTGTACCCTGGATGATAGGGATGCAAGTCTGAGTTGTGTTTGGGTAAAGTGCGCAAACTCTGCAGAGTATCAAATAATTCTAATCGATTAGCCGTGCTCACGGTTATGAGCAATCTTCTCTAATCATATCAAGTATAGAGATTTGGTTTGGTTTTGAAAATGAAAATCTATTTCGGAGTCGGTATAAAGTATGTGGTGGAATGGTACTTGATGGAATTGTGGATATGTGTATATGATTCTCGATGGGATTATGAGTATGTATGGATGTCGATTCGTATCCCAGTTGCGACCATGGATGGTGGCAATTTGTGGAGCTCGATTATTACGATATCTTTGTAAATATGTTTTATTCAAACTGCTGTCTTTCAAATTAAGTATTACTTTTCGATGAACTATTTTAAATCCAAATTTTCGCAATTAACCCGATGTAGAAGCTTTATCTGTGAATCAGCCTGCCTTTCTTTATATTTCCATACCCTAAAGTCTTGCGAGTACATACGGGGACTCACCGTTGCTGCTAACCCTGTTTCCACAGAGGAAGGTAATGATGATGTCGGATGATGGCGAGCCCCTTTTCGCGAGTGTTGCGGCCGTAGTCCCTCCCTCCATCGAGCCTTTGTGGGGTGGTCAGGCCAGCTGCGCTGGTTGTCTTTCTTTTGTTTCCGCTGTCGCTTTACTTCTTTTGGTTTCTGTAATACTCTTGTTCAAGGTTTACACCCAGTTATGTAAATTATCGTAGTTTATCCTTCCGTGCCTTGGTACTCGTGTTGTTGGTACGCGATACTGGGCTACTGATCCAGGGATCCAGTATCAGATGCGTCTGAGCACCGGGTCCGGTTAAGGGTTCGATCCGTCGATCGAATTTTAGGTTCAGATCTTCGGTGTCGAGGCTTCCTGTTGCTATACGGTGCTATACGCCACTGATGAGACGGCGTCTGACGGTATAGGAAGAGGGGTCCTCACAGCGTTGGTATCAGAGCCATTGACTGCAGGAGGACTTAGTTAGCCTGGACGTTAGACTTAGGGACAGATTTTTCTTCTCAAAATTTATTTTGAAGTACAAAACTCTATTTTCAAAGTGTAGAATGCTATTCTTGTCCATTCTATAGCTTTTCGCTTATCTACTCTTCAAAATGAATCTGATCTTAATCCAAATTTCAAAAATTTGTTTCCTTCTTCTATCTTGTTCAAAAGGATTAAGAGGAATGCGGTTTTAGCTAAGAATGGGTTAAGGATAGATGTTTGTGGTTGTAATTAGGGGTTATTTGTCGTTTCCCTGAGTTGGTTTTTTTTAAATTGGTTCTTATGCTTCTTTGAATGAATGCTTGTAGTGTGTTTGTGTTTATGAGTGCATCCTTTGGGATCAATCATTCTGCACTTGATTTGCACAGTTAGTTGACTCAACTGTGCATTTCAGGATGCCTCCCCGAAAGAGAACAGTTCGTGCGCTTCCAGCAGCTGATGGTGCCGGGAGCGTGGTGCGATGGGGAGCGGGGCCCAACGATCGCTGGTCCCTCACTGGTGGGTCACCGGGTTGATCTCGGCTACATGCCCAGAGTGAGGAGCTCCCTCCACCTCCTCCTGCTCCCGACATGGCTGCACTCATGTTGCGGCAGACTCAGCTCATGGAGCTGATGGTCCAGGCTGTCCAGGGGCAGCAACAGCCGCAGCAGTCTCGGTTGTCGGAGTTCCAGCGAACTCGACCGCCGAGCTTTTCTTCAGCTACAGATCCGATGGAGGCAGAGGATTGGCTTAGCGACATGGAGGAAGTTGGAGTTAGTCGGTTGCACCGATGCGGAGAAGGTTCGACACCGCCTACTACCTCCAGGGACCGGCACCGTGGTGGAGCAGCCAGTGGCTGTTCGCCTGCAGATCGAGTCACCACATGGGCAGAGTTCAAGTCCGCCTTCGCTCCTTCCATGTTCCAAATGGGCTTGATCGAGATCAAGAAGCGGAGTTCTACGACCTTCGCCAGTGGGTCTATGGCGTTGTGATGGACTACCTCCACCGCTTCAACCATTTGTCACGCTATGTTGTCGATGAGGTGACCACCGAGGCTAGGAGAGTGACATTGTTCAAGGAGCACCTCACCGAGGAGATCCGTTTCCACTCGCCGGGCCATGACATTCCTAGCCTGCAGGTCTTGGTGGGCAAGGCCATTAGCATTGAGGATGGCGCCAAGGCGCTTATGGAGAGCCGCAAGCGCAAGTGGGCAGCTCGGCCGCCGGGCCAGCGGACCTTCCAGACCCGCACCTTCACTCGATGGCTTCCGGCCTTGGCCGCCAGATTCCAGAGGTCTCAGTGGCTTACCTCCTCGCTCGCCTGAGTTCGGTGCACTACCTAGCCGCCAAGACAGATTGGGGTCCCGATAATCCATTTGGCCATATCACTTGCTTCTCCTGCGGCGAGAAGGGCCACTTCGCTGCTGTCCGAGCGGCAAAGCAGCAGACAGCTTCAGGTGCACCGGCCCGTCCCAGGGTCGATCGGTGGGCGTGGGAGTGGGCAGTCCAGACGCCTGCCTCGTGCCTCCGGCCATGGTCACCGCTGAATGTAGCCACCGGCAGAGGAGGCAAGCAGCGGCTCAGATGTGGTGTTGGGTACGTTATCTGCTCATTCCGCACTCCGCTTTAGTATTATTTGACTCGAGCGTCGCATTCCTTTATTTCTTCACGCTTTGTTGTTCAAAGATGAGGTCTCGTTTTGTACCTCGAGAAGTACTTGTTGATCCGCTCGCTCGATCCGCTTTTGACCGCCGAGCTTGTGAGTCCAGGGGTTAGAATTGAGATCAATGGGGTAGAATTTCGGGTGATCTTATCAACATTGAGACGCCAGGTCTTGATGTGATTCTGGTATGGATCGTGTCCAAGCATCAGGGCATATTGATTGTGCCAGGAGATCCGTTTCATTAGTCAACTCGATGGCATTGCTTACCTTTCTTTTCGCTCCAAAGTGGCAGCCTTTGCTCGCTCTTCTGCTCCGGGACTACCAGTACGGTGGTGTGTGAGTACCCTGATGTGTTCCTCGATGAGCTGCTGTGTTTGCCACCGATCGCGATTTGGAGTTCATCATCGATCTCTTACCTGGCACTTCTCCAATTTCTAAGCGTCAGACAGGATGCCTGGCCGATGAGTCGATCGAGTTGAAGATTCAGCTCAAGGAGCGATTAGAGAAGGGGTTCATTCGTCCCAGCTTCTTCTCCCTGGGGCAGCCCGATTCTGTTTGTGAAGAAGAAAGACGGCACTCTTCGCATGTGCGTTGATTAATGGCCGTTGAATGAGGTCACTGTCAAGAACAAGTATCCTCTCCTGATCGATGATTTGTTTGACCAATTAGGCGAGCTCGAGTTTTCTCCAAAATAGACTTGAGATCCGGCTATTTTCAGCTCAAGATCCGTCCGGAGGATATCGTGAAGACCGCATTCACCACTCGCTACGGCCTGCACGAGTACACGCTTGTTTCGCTTGGCCTCACCAATGCACCCACCTTCATGAATCGATGAACAAAGTCTTCATGGAGTTCCTTGATAGATTTGTGGTGGTGTTCATTGATGACATCCTCATATACTCTAAGGATGATGATGAGCACGCACTTCACTTGCATATGGTGCTTAGCAAGCTTCATGAGCATCGCTTGTATGCCAAATTCAGTAAGTGTGAGTTACGGCTCAAGCAAGTGGAGTTTCCGGGGGCATGTCTGTCGGAAGGTGGGGTAGCAGATTGATCCACGTAAGATACAAGACGTACTCAATTGGGAGCAGCCCAAGCAATGTCCCCGAGATTCGGAGTTTTCTCGGTCTTGCCGGATACTATCGCCGGTTTATCGAGAATTTCTCCAAAATTTCTAAACCATTGTCACGCTTACTCAAGAAGGAGAAGAGATATGAGTGGTCGCCTGATTGTGAGTCCGGGCTTCCAAGAGTCAAGGATAGACTCACCATCGCACCGCTTTGGTCCTTCCCGACATTCACAAGAACTTTGATGTCTATTGTGATGCATCCCGCCTTGGACTTGGATGTGTGTTGATGCAGGAGGGCAAAGTGGTTGCTTATGCTTCTCGACGCCTAAAGCCTCATGAAGCCAATTACCCGACGCATGATTTGGAGCTTGCATTGTTGTTCATGCTCTCAAGCCGTGGGCGACATTATCTCATAGGAAACAGATGTGAGATCTACACCGACCACAAAAGCTTAAAGTACTTCTTTCGCAGCCAGATCTAAATTTGAGACAGCGTCGATGGCTAGAGCTGATCAAAGACTATGATTTGGGTATTCATTACCATCCTGGCAAGGCGAATGTGGTTGCAGATGCCCTCGCCGCAAGCCGCACACGATGAATGCCTTGGGTGTCATTGGCCGCCTCACCGGTTGAAGAGTTTCGTAAGCTCAATCTAGAAGTGGTTGAGTATGGTTACGCTTCGCTTTAGCCGCACAACCCACTCTAGAGTCTCAGATTCGTGCAGCTCAACTACAAGATGATCTTGTGATTGAGATTAGACGCCGCTTGATCAAAATGGCGATCTCCGTGTTTTTCTGTGAAGTCCAATGGGCTGATCTTGCATGGGCAGCAGTGTGTATGTCCCTCGATAATGTTGAGATCAAGGGGTTGATCCTGTCGAGAAGCTCATGATACTCCTCTCTCTGTCCATCCCGGGCAAAGACCAAGATGTACCAGACCTTCGCAGTACCTCGTGGCCAGGTATGAAGAAGGAGATCGCGGCTCATGTGGCGCATTGTGATGTGTGCCGCGTGTCAAGGCTGAACATCAAAGGCCAGCCTGGACATTACTTCAGCCATTGCAGATCCCTCGAGTGGAAGTGGGAAGAGATTGGGATGGATTTCATTACCGGTCTACCAAGGTCCTCCACCGGCCACGACTCTATTTGGGTGATCATTGACCGTCTGACCAAGGTAGCTCATTTCATTCCAGTTCATACCACCTATTCTCGAGCCAAGCTAGCGGAACTCTATTTGCGTAATATTGTTCGGCTCCATGGAGTTCCAAAAGTCATAATCTCTCGACCGTGGTTCGCAGCTTCACCTCCAGATTTTGGGAGAGTTTGCAGTCCATTCTTGGCACTAAGCTATCCTTCAAGATACCTTACCATCCCCAAACCGACGGATGCACGGAAAGGGCAAACCAAATCCTTGAAGACATGCTAAGGGCTTGTGTGTGCTACAAAGCAAGTCGTGGGAGAAATGCTTGCCATTTGCTCGAGTTCTCCTACAACAAATACCATCAAGTCGGTCTTGGATGTCGCCTTCGAGGCTCTTTATGGCAAGAAGTGCAACACCACCGCTTTTGGTCCGAGGTTGGTGAGAGGCAATTCTTCGCCAGCCATGATTGAAGAGGCTGAAAGGCAAGTTAGCTTGATTCGAGACCTACCGAGAGAAGCTCACCTCGCCGAAAGAGCTATGCTGATCGCCGACGCCGCGAGTTGAGTTTTGAGGTGGGTGACTTTGTTTATCTCAAGGTCTCACCACTCCGGGTACTCGCAGATGATTTCAAGTCCGCTGAAGCTAGCCCCGCGATACATCGGTCCGCTCGGATTTTTGAGAAGGTTGGTGTTGTGGCTTATCGGCTGAGCTACCGCCACATCTTTCTGACATTCACTATGTGTTACATGTGTCCCATTTGAAGTATAGTCTTCGGGTTAAATCGGAAGTTACCCTATTGGACCTTCTTGATTTGCAGCCTGATCTTTAGTATCGAGAGTATCCACCAGTATTCTCGAGACATTGAGCGTCACACTCGCGATCGAGGTTATCAAGATGCTCAAGGTCCATGGAGCAACCATTCGTAAGATGAAGCCACGTGGGGAGCGTGAAGACCATATTCAGCGAGAATACCCCGACTTTCTTCGAGAGGATTAGCAATCTCGAGGACGAGATTTTGTAAGGGGGTAGACTGTAATATCCCGAGTATTTCTATACTCAAGCCACTGTACATTTGTACTCAAACGCTGTTCAATAATACACCGTGCTTGTGTATTTTCGTGTCTTGAGTGAACATACTTGCTTGGGATCGAAAAGAACCCTTCAACTTAAGTAATTTCGGCTCATAAGTAAATTCGAATTAGGTTGGGCAAGTGCCTGTGACCTATTAACTTCCAAAATACTTTGGGACAATTAGTAATCAACCCTGGAAGCGTTAGCCGTCAAGGCCCAAGTTCAAAAGTTCTGGGATGTCCGGAGTATCCGGATCCAACCCGGAATGTCCGGACAAAGTCCGGAGTGTCCGGATTGGGCTTGAAGCGGTCCAACCCGGAGTGTCCGACCAATGTCCGGAGTGTCCGGTTAGTGTTATCAAGACCCCAACCCGAGTCTCGGGTTGAGTCCGAGAGTCCGTATTGGCGTGGGGTTTTGTATAAAAGTCCCATTTCGTGGCTCCCTTCCATTCTTTCTTCTTCTACTTTGGTTTCCCACTTCCTTGGTGTTCTCTCCACCACCCCGAGCTCCTCTCCAAATGAGCCACCCACGGTGACCCTCCCTGACTCCTCCATCTCGGTGTGCTCCTCCCCAAGCCGTCATTCCCCATCCTCCACCCGGCGTTGCTCCTCCTCCATCTTCCTTGGAGGTAAGCTTTTCTCTTAGGGTTTGATTCGCGGGATTCTTGGGTTCTAGAGTCGTTCATGGTGGGATTAGGACTTAGGTTTGGATTTGGGAGGCTAGGGTTGAACTTGGATTCTAGGGTTTTGGGTGTAGTGGTTCTAGGGTTGAAAATGGGATTGGGATTAGTGAGTGTGGTATGCTAGAGTGGTAGATCGGGTAGTAGTAATGTCGATTTAAGGAGTTGTTGGTGTGAGTTAGAGGTTTGGCGGGTTAGCGACGCTTTCGTAGAATCGGCTAGTTCGAACTCCTTAGGTTCGCTAGGTGTACGAAAGTCGTAGATCGGGTCAGCGGTGAAGTTGTAGGAAGTGGTAAGGTCTCCGTCTCCTCGCCGAGTTGGACCAAATGCCCTAGGACCGAGTATCCGGGCATATGGTCCGGAGTGTCCGGATTGTCCGGAGTATCCGACGAAACGGTCCGGAGTGTCCGCCTATCCGGATCGTCCGGATGCAAACCCGACCGTCCGGTTAGGCCGTTTGTCCGGTCGTGTTGTGTTGTCCGAGTGCGTCGTTTCTTGAGGGTTTCTTGGTTGTACTTCATTCTTGTGTATTGCATGCACTTCATGGTGCATTTAAAACTTTCTTTTGCTAAGTTGTATTTCTTTCGCTGCTTTTGTTGCTTTGACCGATTAGAGGCTAGCGAGTCAAGCCTCGAACAACCCGAGCATCATCCGGACATCACCGAAGTGCAACAACAAGGCAAGCACCTCCTTTGACCATCTTGAAACCTATATTTCACGATGTCTACTTTGATTTCTCAAACCATATGCATTGTTTATATTCAAGAAATTGCTAGTTTGTGGGAATGGTAGATATACCCTGATTTGGTGGTTTCCTCAATTTAATTCCACGAGATCATTGATAACCTTAGTAGGGTTAGACAATTTAATAAAATGTCACTTGGGTATAAACGATTTAGTAATTGCATACGCTTAGACACCGCAATAGAGGTGAGCAAAGTCAGTCCTTACCAAATGCTCAAAATTATGATAAATGTAATTGGTTTTGGAAAAGTTTTGGAAATGTGAATCGTAAAGGTATATTGGTAAAAATGTGAAGTGTCTAGTTGGTAATTAGACTTGGCGGGAGGTATAATATGTGCTAGTTAAACATGGTGGTGATTGGTTGGCGAGTTAAGTGGAGTTCCCGCTTGAGTCACTAGGCAAAAATATAAGGACCGAACTTGTGACGGTTTTTGAATTGAACACCGTGCAACCGCAAGCAATGCTTTGGGATGGGGCAGCCTATTCTAGTACTTGAAGTGTGAGGATAGCCATGCCTGTTGGTAGGCCGAAGAGTGGACCTTTTCCTGTGTTGAGCTTGATCAAGCGCGGTGTGTGTGTCCTCACGACCGCCGTATGCGCCGTGTGTGCGCTTGTACTTTTGCAGCGAGGAATCGCTCCAGTTCATGTTTGTTGATACAACGGTGTACGCCTTGCTATGGGGTAATGCGCGGCCAACAATTCGCCGTCGTCCACGATGAGTATTCCGTGGGTCGCCTGAGTGGTGGTTGGCCTCTTATCGCCATAGTAGTGGATTTGTCGTCACCGGTGCCGGGTGTGGCTATAACCTCAACGATGGGAAAGAATAGATCATTCTTGTATATCGGATACCTCGTGTATCGCGTGTACCTGGATGATAGGGATGCAAGTCCGAGTTGTGTTTGGGTAAAGTGCGCAAACTCTGCAGTATCAAATAATTCTAATCGATTAGCCGTGCTCACGGTTATGAGCAATCTTCTCTAATCATATCAAGTATAGAGATTTGGTTTGGTTTTGAAAATGAAAATCTATTTCGAGTCGGTATAAAGTATGTGGTGGAATGGTACTTGATGGAATTGTGGATATGTGTATATGATTCTCGATGGGATTATGAGTATGTATGGATGTCGATTCGTATCCCGGGCGACCATGGATGGTGGCAGTGGAGCTCGATTGTTACGATATCGTAAATATGTTTTATTCAAACCATTGTCTTTCAAATTAAGTATTACTTTTCGATGAACTATTTTAAATCCAAATTTTCTCGCAATTAACCCGATGTAGAAGCTTTATCTGTTGAATCAGCCTGCATTTATTTATATTTCCATACACTAAAGTCTTGCGAGTACATACGTGTACTCACCGCTGTCGCTAACCCTTTTCCACAGAGGAAGGTAATGATGATGTCCTGATGATGGCGAGCCCCTTTTCGCGAGTGTTGCGGCCAGAGTCCCTCCCTCGGTCGATGGCACGTGGGGTGGTCAGGCCAGGTTGTCTTTCTTTTGTTTCCGCTGTCGCTTTACTTCTTTTGGTTTCTGTAATACTCTTGTTCAAGGTTTACACCCAGTTATGTAAATTATCGTAGTTTATCCTTCCG
The DNA here is from genome assembly GCA_036346355.1 of Rhipidocladum racemiflorum. Lineage (NCBI taxonomy): Eukaryota > Viridiplantae > Streptophyta > Magnoliopsida > Poales > Poaceae > Rhipidocladum > Rhipidocladum racemiflorum. The sequence continues at coordinate 33,291,237 of CM070578.1, read as the reverse complement.
TGCCTTGGTACTCGTGTTGTTGGTACGCGATACTGGGCTACTGATCCAGGGATCCAGATCGATGCATGTGCACCGGTCCGGGAAGCTAAGGGTTCGATCCCGTCGATCGAATTTTTAGGTTCAGATCTTCGGTGTCGAGGCTTCCTGTTGCTATACGGTGCTATACGCTACAGTAGACGGCGTACAGTACGGTATAGGAAGAGGGGGTCCTCACATAAGTCTTGTTGGATCCATGAGAAGATGCCTCATTTTAGCAGAGAGCTTCGATAATTTTGGTCTCTATTATGGCAACAACTCTCCCCCTATCATCACTTCCTTTTAACTTCTCACTCCAACTACGAAAACCCTTTTTAGGTTGCCTTCCGGCTTTGCCTTTGGTGTCCACCTAGCGGCCGCTGGTTTCGCCCATCCCCCTATCTGACCCCATGACATGTACATGGTCGTCTTTGACCGTAATGGCCCCTCCGGCCCTGGTATATTCACGCATAGGTAGTTATTATGGGTGATGGCGCCAAAGGCATTTACTGTTGTGAGACCGAGTATGGCGTTGTATCGGTAGGGCATGTTAACTACGCTGTGACACTACGGAAGGTCAAAACATTATAAAATTTGAAAAATGGAGGCTAAAACTTTACGTTATGAAGTTTAATTGCGTTTTCGGGCCGTTTTCTGGAGTTTGGGCCTTTCCGGGTCGATTTGGGCCTTAGGGGGGATGAAGTAGGCCATTGGTGGGGGAGTTTTTGGCCCATGAGAGGGGAAATCCTGCCACCCTCCCCCATCATAGCCGCCACCTCCCTCTTCCCCATCTCCTTCCCCCATGGCGCCCCCTCTTCCCTCCCCTTGCGCCACCACCCCCTCCACCTCCTCCTCACCCTCCTTGCTGCCCTTGGGAAGCCCCTCACCTCGCCATCCCACTGTTTTCACCATTGGAGCGTTCCGTGACGAGGAAATCCGGTGGATTTGGAGCGAGGAAGGAGATCGGGAGAACCAGGAGGAGATTCGTCGGTTCATCGTTCGTCGGGCGAAGGTATGGCTAGGGGAATCCTTGGGGTTGGTCTAGGTGATGTGCTATAGGGTATTTGGATACTTTTAGATCAAGTGGTGGTGCTGTGATTGGGTTGATTAGAAGAAAACTAGAGTTTGCCATGTTCTCTGCTTCGAGCAGATTGTGCAGTCAACCTAGGGTTTGAGTTTTTGCGACTTTAGATTCGGAATTTGGTTGGCCGCCTATTGAGAAAGTTGTAGGTAACTTCAATACATTTAATTGGACATAAAGAACGTCCAATTCCGCCTAGCCGTTTGAAAGTTATGTTCGTTTTACCGAACGTGTTCAAAACTGTGACGAGATTGGAACAGATCACGGTATTCTGTAGATTAAACCACTTTAGAGGCCGAATCAGTTTTTCCCAATACTTAGAAAAAGTTAGAAAATTTCCTAAGCTTTGCGATGGTGTACTCGTTTAATCAATTCGGAGTCCTAGAACTCAGGATATGATAGTTTGAAGTCTGCTGTCCGGGAGGGACAGATTCTCTGTTTTCTTAGGTTTTGGGAGTAGTTTGTGAAGTCGGGGTAGACGAGCTTTTGCATACTGTTTTGGGGGCACATTTTGAGTGTGTGGTATGTTTGTGCAAGTGGTGTGACTCCGGGAGTGCCCTCAACCTCTCGCCAATCCGTCGCCCGAGGTTAAGGCAAGTGTATTGTAATGGGTAGTGTAATGTATGTTGCTAATTGTGACTAGATGCAAATTGCTTACATGTTGTGATATCTTGCCATGATTAGTGCTTGCCAATGTTATGATGAAAATGGACTATTATGATGCTATGCCATGTTTAGTTCAGTTTGATGCAAGTTGTTTATGTTTATGGCATATGTTGCATACATGGCATGAAAGCTGGCCCGGTCGGTGAGAACGTCATAACTAGTCCGATAAGGTCGGTGAGAAAGTTATGACTAATCCGGAGTGCCATGGCTGTAAGACCTACCTCGTGATTCCACCTACGTGGTGAGTGGAAGCGATGCGTAGGCACCCTCCATCTACGGGATGGAAGGGGGAAGAGGGTGCACGTCGACGGGTGTGCACTCAGCAATACTGGTATATGCTTCCAAGAGACATGTGCATTGCATTGCATACATGATGTTGTTAATGAAATGAGTACAATGAGATTGAGACATGGATATGATATTGTATATGGATTTATGACTTGATCATGATGTTAAGGATGGTATGTGATGATGTTGGCATTGAATTGTTCTTTTCAGTCCATTGCAATATACTTGCTGAGTGATGAACTCACGCTTGTGTTTATATTGTTTTTCTTAGGTACCTTGACACCGACATGCGGGAAAGGGGCTTAGTGGCACATCATCACATAATTTCCACACAATTAGACAATATTTACCATACAGATTTGTGATCATGAATCTAGTGTGGTGAAACTAGGATTATGATTTGTTCATGTGCTTGTTTACATCCATTACTTCGTTTTAAATCATAGTATGGCTAAATTTGATATGCTAGACTTAAATTGCTGCTATGTCACCAGTTATCATTGTTTAGATGCTTCCCGTTGTGATATATCTTGTGATATTCTTGTTGATGCTTCGTATCATGGAAAAACAAAGGAGATGTTACCGAGATTTTCGGTTTTAGCATTTACTCCTTTGCTATAATTTTATCTTAATTTATGGTATTTAGATGTTGTTTAGCCTATGTTTGGTAGCATTCAGGCATGCTAGATGCCGGGGTGTTACATACGCCGAATGTGATTTGCTCTGTGGTTGGTGCTAGACCCCTTTTGAACACCACCGCGAGGCATATTGTAACACCCTAAGAATTATGGCTAATGAAATGAAGATGCTCATAATGCTTTGCAGTGCATCTTCGAGGTTTTCACAAAAATTAATTTGAATAAAGACTTAATTCCTTGAATTGACTCAAATTCATCCAAATTCGACCATTCAAAAGGAACTCATAAAAATCCCAAACAACCTAATATAGGAGATAATTCCATAAAATGCTAGAATTCAAGAGATGAACAAATATGGATTTTATTGAATTTTTGCATAGCATGCAAGAGCCCTAAAGCAATTTAGAAATACAAATCTAGCATAAAAATAGCAAACTTCATTGAATTTTAACTTTCAAACTGCAAAACCAAACCAAGTGAGACTAGGTGAAAATGAAAATTTGCTCATTGGTCTACCATTATAAAAATCTCTAAAAATTTTCAAACCATTTGAGAGCATGAAATGATAATTCAAAACTGACCAATCTGAAATTGCATTGAGTGCACTAATTGCTGTTGCATGCGTGCTGATCGATGGAATTCAGAGACCTCGCCGATGCCGCTAGGTGAGCCACGGTAGCCATTGGTCCCACCTGCATCCTCACATCACCTCCCCCTTTGTTGCTCTGCCCTCGCCACACGTGCATGCGCGCAAAGCCACCATGCAATCGTCGAGCCAGCGCTTCACCCGGTCTCCCGCGCTCTATTCACCCTCGCCAGCTCCGCCATGATGCTTTAATGTAGTAGCAACCACCAACCCATCGTCCTCAGCTCATCTCCTCTCCATTTCCCGATCCACCGAGAGCAGAGAGAGACGGCGAAGAGCACTAGCTTCATTGCTGTCCTTCCACAGCTCTGCCACTCCAGCTGCAGTGCCCACCTGCTCCACCTCGGTTGAGCTATTGATCAAGCTGTTTTCGCTTTTAGGCTCACTGCAGCCACCGAAGCCTTCTCCCCTCTCCGTTGCATCTGCAACTGATCGAAGCTCAAGCTGCACAGCCTTCTTCCTCCTCTGGTCGAGCTGTGAGCTGCATTCAAAAGAGAGCAAGTGAGGTGAGCTCAAATAATTTAACCAGCCATCAAGACACAAGTAACACCTTGGTGTAGTGGTTTGAGCCTTGTGCTTAGAACATTATGTCCTGAGTTCGAATCCTCAGCTGCTAGCTCCTATTCGGTTTTTCCCATTTTGTTTGATTGTCTTATGCATGATACCTCAAGTATATTACCCATCTCTCTTAACACATTGTAACACCCCAAATTTTTGCTTTCATAAATTTAAATGAAATTTTGTAATTTGGTGAATTTTTAGAATTTATTTGGATTTAATTTGAATTTATTCCCTTGTGAAATAATTAAAGAATTTAAAGTTTTAAATAAAATTTTTATGAAAATATTTTATTTGAGTCCAAAATGTTGTAAAGTATTTTCCAGAAATTTTCTGATTGTTTTGCTATTTTTCTTGAATTAAATGAATTTCTGAGAATTAATTTAATTATTTAATCGCTGGAAAATGACGAGTGGGTTTGTAATGTTCCTCCGACCGAGCTCGAGTCAGACTCGAGTCCAAGTCTGACTCGAACCCGACCCAGCCCTAACCGCTCGACCGTTGGATCTCGATCCAACGGCCGAGATTGCGCCACGTCACCCTCTCGGTGTTCTCGTCGGATTCCGTCGCCGCCGCCAAGTGGGCCTCGTTTTGCGCGAGTTTCACAGAAGCCGAGGCCCCTATTTAATGCGCCACCGCCGCCATCATGAAGCTTTCTTCCTTGCGCACCTGTAGCCCTAACCCGCCGTGGTCAAGCTGCCGCCGTTAGCCCGCGGGAGCTCGCCGTTGTTGGATTTGTCATCCGCCGCAGTTTTTCGTTGTTTCCGCCGCCGTCCACCGTCCTCCGCCGTCACCGAGCCCAGATCCAGAACCGCCGCAACGAGAAGCACCTGGGAGCACCATCCACTTCGCCGGAGCACGCCCTCAACGCCGTTCCCCGTGTCATCGTCCTCGTCCCTGGCCACCGAGTTCCGCCGCACGCCATCGTCGGACCACGAAGCTTCTCCGCCGTTGGATCTTCATCGCACGGCCAGGATTTGTCCACGTAACCGCGGGAAAGCCTCACGTGTTAATCCTTTAGATCTATTCTCCGCCGTTGGATCTAGATCCAATGCCCTAGATTGTGCCACGTAGCCGTAACCGCACCGTGCTTAGATCCAATCTCAGTCGTTAGATCTAGATCGTACGGTTAGTGTTAACCGCATTGTAGCGTTAGATGCAACCTCGGCCGTTCGATCGAGATCGAACGGCGTAGATCGTGCCACGCGTCGCCACCCGGGACATGCCGCGTCGCCCCCATGACGCGGTGAAACCCGATCCACTCGTAGTCGTCCGATTCAGATAAATGCGGCTCAGATCGCGCCACGTTACCCCCAAACGCAGAACTCCAGATTCGACCGGGCCGTTGATTTTCAAATCAACGGCCAAGATCTAGCCACGTGTCCGGGAGTTGGACCGGCGCGGTCAACACGGTCAGCCGCTGACGTCACGAGTGACGTCAGCGTGGGGCCCGCGTGTCAGCGGGATAGCCAACCGCACCATGACGTCACCGCTGACGTCACGGTGGGGCCCACGTGTCAGTGCCGTCAGCCGTGCGTGCTGACGTCATGCTGACGTAATAAATCGATTTTTTCTTTAGAAAAATAATTCGGTGGAAAATCAAATCCCGTGCTGACGTCATGCTGACGTCATTAATTCGGATTTTCAATAGAAAAATAAATGAATTAATTCGGTTTACTGTTTTATTTGATTAATAGATTCTTTAAACTTTAAACAATTATAACTTTTGCATTTTAACTCCGATTTGGGCGATTCTAGTTTCTAAAAATTTGTAAAATCAAGCTCTCTCTGTTTATGAACTTTATTTGAAAGTTTGGATGCTTTTTGCCCACTGTTTATTTATTTATTACTATTTGCACGCGTTACGAGTAGACGTTGAAGTACCTGAGGGCTTCGAAGGTGAAGTGTTGACCCAGGAGCCAGCTCAGGATCAAGAGCAAGCTCTTTTTGAAGGCAAGTTATGCTTTGACCATATTGATCCCATTTTTGAAATTAATTTAATTTAAATTATTGCATGCTAATTTAATTAGCAATTGTTTTAATTATGTCCGGGAATTAGATAAATGCCAACTTGCATTATGACACCTTGACTATTTAATTATGTGCCATGAACCCTTGTCACCCTAGTTGTGGATATTAGTTGGACCTTATTAATTTGCCAACATTGGGTATTTAGATCGTTGTAGTACATTGCTTAGACCTTTTGGACAATCAAATGTTAATATTGACTTAATGATATATTGAACATGTTTTGGAAAGGTATCATGTGTTGTGATTGTTGATGGCACGTGGTGCATGGTAATCAACTGAGTTTGATAAATAGATTTAGACCGGGGCAAGTGGCAAGAATGATGCGGTGGGCCATGAGTGGCACCGGGGATGTCGTTTTGGTTCTTCGGGTAGTCTTGCCCTGGTCATCCTAAGGACTTAACTTTGCAAGCCTTTGATCTGAGTCAAACGTGCAACCGCATGTCCGCAATGGGACGGACCTAGTTGAGTAAGTTACTAATAACTTGTATGTGGTACCTCGGGGTGTCAACTACACCTTTTGTGTAACTTGAAAGGGGAGCGTACTAGTGCTATGGCATGGTACCCGTCCAATGGTATGTCAGTCCCAGACTTCGCCTCTATTAAGGGAAGGGTTGGTGTATGGCAAAAACCGGAGAGGTTCACTTGTGTGGTTTGCGGTCTCTGAAATGCTTTGTTAAGATCACTCGCCTTTGTGGTGTTTGACTATATCCTGTGGGTAAAGTGCATAACCTCTGCAGAGTGTAAAATCTATTCGAATAGCCGTGTCCGCGGCATTGGATATTGCTCGGGGATTACAGTCATGGGTTAGCCTTTCATGGAAACAACTTGGACTTGGAAAGTTGGTTTGGGTTGATTAATGACATTGATGGAAATGTTGATTTGGAAAGGAAAAGTGTTTACTTAACCCCTGGAAAAGTTATTGATACTGTCTTTACGTTTATTGCTTTCGAATCTACTTATGCTACTTGTTACTTGCTGTTTTACTGCAAATAAACCTTGAAACATTCCTTCTACTGAGCCATGCATATAGAATATTAGTTTGCATTATGTGCATGACTTGCTGAGTACCAAGTACTCACCCTTGCCACAATACAACACCAGTTGAAGGAGAAGCAACGCCAGCCTTGGAGGAAGAACTCCAGGAGGAGCCGTCTACTTAGGGAGCGAGCCCAGTCAATTGCCTGTGGTATACTGGATGGCTCCACGTTAATACTTTTATTCCGCTGCAATTTATTTCCTTAATAAGTGTTTGCCCTGTGTGGCGTACTCTTGTAACTTGACCATAAGGTCGAGCAACTAGTTTGGTTATCTTAATTAAAGTACTTTATTACTATCGATGTGTATGATTGTGATATTTACCGATGTTAACACTGTGTGCACTAGCGTGATCCTGGACTAGTGCTGAATACATAGAGGGTCCGGATTTGCAAATTCGGGTCCCGACACACATGTAGAAGGGATGGACTTGTACGGTGCAAGTGATGGACCTGCATGTAGTCAGGGGGAGATCTCGTCTGAGTTAACATAAGGACCGAACTTGATGCTATCAATTGAGTCAATTTGTGCAACCACACGTGCTAGTATGGGGTTTCCTTAACTTAGTAAATTAGTTGAGGTTCAACCTTGCATTTTGGTAGGTCGAAGTAGTAAGGACGAACTCTGACAGTCTTGTATTCTGGCGTTGTCCCTGATTGACTTGATTAGCTGTGGCCTGAGCAGTGACGTGTTGCATTTGTTGCATCATAGCATGCATCAACTGAGTCTGAGCAGCAAGAAATGCTCCAAAATTCTGCATATCAATCGGCGGTCTTTGGTGCTCCATCATTGGGGTTTTCTGGCTGGCGAGAACCACTTCCATTGCTTCCAAAGTTTCCGCGGTGTTTACCATCTGTCGATTTGCTCTAAGTTTTAGAGATGAGGGGGAATCAAGAATAGACAAGTAATATGGAACTTATGCGGGGCGAAAGGTGTAACTTTAAGGTCCAACTTTATTATTGATACTAATAACTTGGTATGGTTGCTTACAATGCCTAAGGGCCTTGCAACACATACTGCACACTCAGTAAACAATGAAAATCCAAATCGAACTAACACTGGAGTCTAACGCCTAAAGGGTGACTCTTTATTCTATGACGTGACTCGGCGAAGGAGTCTCACTATAGAACCTACGCTCACTCATCGAGAAAACCTCCACAGCCTGGGTACGGATCTTTGCGGCATAGGCGCGAAATGATTGCCATGTCCAAAGCAATCGTGTCATCTGTGGTAGTCGAAGAAGCGATGTCCTCATCGAGATCGACTCCTCCGGATCTGGCTCGTGTAGCTCAAATCTTGGCTGCAGTTGCAGTCCGTATAAAGCCATCTCCAACTCGTCGATCCTTCGCAGAAGGTGTGACACATACTCTTGAGCTTCCCGCCATCGGTTCTTCTCTGTCGTGATCTCCTTGCGGGCCTTCTGTAGCTCCTCGCTTGTATCATCGAGTACACCCTCCTGGGCGACAACAAGTCGTGCCAACTGTGTAACCATGGCATCCTCATCCTGAATCACCTTCGGGTCAAGAAGGTTATTGCTGCTTGTGGTGATAACGGAACACCGTGCTCTCCAACTCTCTGGCGTAGATACGGGTAATGTGTCGCATTGCTCGTCGTGATACTTCTTGGATACCCATCTGCATTGTAGACCTCCTAGCGGTCACGGTGTATCGAGGCGATTGCACTGGCCCTTCTTCCTAGCAGGTACCTCAATCTTCACGTCACAAGCCTTGATCAATCCTCGCTTGTCCGATCACTTCCACTTGGTATTGCGGCTTCTCAAAATCTCCGAGAGTCTGAAGCATATGCCAAAGTTCATGGCGTGACCAACCTCCAGATCGACGTAGTTGAACTCTCCCTCCATCTGTCACAAGAGTGCTCACGTAAGAACTCGAAATTTTTAAATCGTGACAAGGTAAGGAAAATTCAGCAAGAGACAAGAAAAGAAAGAATGGGATAAGTCGAGACGTCATTTCTTATCTTGACAAATTTTTAGCTTTAGAAAATAGGTTTTATCCTCACTACGACCATTCTAGCTTAGGGTTGAGCCTACGGTCAACCTGGCTCTGATACCACCTCTGTCGGGACCCCGAATTTGCAAATCCGGACCCTCTGTGTATTCAGCACTAGTCCAGGAACGCGCTAGTGCACACAGTCTTAACATCGGTAAATATCACAATCATACCACTCGATACTAATAAAGTACTTAATTAAATAGTCAAACTGGTTACTCGACCTTATGGTCAAGTTACAAATATATGCCTCGCAGGGCGAAACTTATTCAGAGAGAAATAATAGCAGCGGAAAATCAAATAGCTTCGTGGCGCCATCCAGTATACCACAGGCAACTGACTGGGCTCGCTTCCCTAAGTAGACGGTTCCTCTTGGAGCTCCTCCTCCAAAGCTGGTGTAGTCTCCTCTTCAACTGGTGTTGTATTGTGGCAAGGGTGAGTACTTGGTACTCAGCAAGTCATGCACAGAATGCAGCTAATATACTACATGCATGGCTTAATACAAAGGAGTGGCTCAAGGTATTTTTGCAGTAAACAAAGATTTAACAAGTATCATAAGTAGATTCGAAAGCAGTAGAAACAAGTAAAGCATAAATAACTTTTCAAGGAGTTTAATAAACATCTTTCCCATCCTAATCCACATTTCCATCAACATCATTATTAATCCAACCCAACCTTTCAAATCCAAGTTATTTTTGAGAAAATCTAACCCTTATTTGTAATTCCCGAGCGATGTCCAATACCGCGGACACGGCTATTCGAATAGTTTCTACACTCTGCAGAGGTTATGCACATTACCCACAAGATACAGTCAAACACAACAAAGGCGAGTTCACCTAACAAAGTCTTTCGGAAACTTCTAACAATACAAGTGGTCCTCCCCGGTTATTGCACACTAACCCTTCCCTTAGCTAAGGCGAAGTCTAGGCCAATCAACCGTTAGATGGGTACCTGGCCTCAGCCCCGGTACGCTCCCCCGTACAACTTACACAAAGGGTGTAGTTGACCTCCACGAGGTCCCACAGTAATGCGTTATTAGCAACTTAGTCAACTAGGTCCGTCCCATTACAGACATGTGGTTGCACGTTAGACCCAGTTCAAAGGCTTGCAAGGTTAAGTCCTTAGGGTGACCAGGGCAAGACTACCCGAAGAACCAAATCAACATCCCCTGTGCCACAACTGGCCCACCTGATCATTCTTGCCACATGCCCCGGTCAAAAACTAGTTATCAAACCCCAGTTGATTACCATGCACCACGTGCCATCAACATCACATGATACCTTTCCAAAACAGGTTCAATATATCATTAAGTCAATATTAACATTTGTTTGTCCAAAATCATGTCATGAGCACGTAGCAGGTCTAAGCAGTATACTACAACGGTCTAAAACCCATGTTGGCAATTTAATAATGTCCAACTAGTAATTCACAACTAGGGTGACAAGGGGTCATGGCACATATTTAAGTAATCAAGGTGTCATACAGCAATTTGGTATTTATCTAATTCCCCAAATCTAAATAAAGTATTTTCTAATTGAACTAGCATGCAATAGGTTAAATCAAAATAGGTTTCAAAATAGGATCAACATGGTCAAAGCACAACTTGCCTTCAAAAAGTACTTGTTCTTGGTCTTGAGTTGGATCCTGAGTCAATACTTCTCCTTCAAATCCTTCCGGCACTTCAACGTCTACTCGTAAAGCGTGCAAATAGCAAATTCACGAATAAACAATAGGCAAAATTATCCAAACATCCAAATAAAATCCATAAACAGAGAGAACATAATTTTATGAATTTTTAGAAACTGGAATCGTCAAATTTGGAGTTAAAATGCAAAAGTTATGATTATTTAAAGTTTAAATAATCAATTAAATAATTTTACAGAGAAAAACTTTAGTCCAAAAATTAAATAAAATTCATATTTAGGTAGGTCTCAATTTTATACAAATTTAGAAATTTGAATCACTCAAATCGGAGTTGAAACGCAAAAGTTATAAGCGTTTGAAGTTTGAAACAAAATCACGAAATCATTATTTCGAATTAATAAATCATTTTCTTTTCGGAAATTAATTATTGCGTCGGCTGGACACGTGTCGACCTCGATTGGTTTCTTGGCGTCGGTGGTCCATGGACTTGGTCCACGCTCGGCTCGGGTCTCCGTGGACCCGGTCCACGGCTCACGTGAGGCCCGGCCAGGTGGAGTCCCCTCGGGTAGCGTCATTCTTGGCGTCCGGCGGGACTCTGCCCGCAGCAGTGGGACCAGGCCAGCGTCATTCTTGGCGTCGGCGCTTTCGGCTGGACAACCGGCCGACATGCGGGCCGCCATGGCGTCGGCGTGGCGTCATGGTGCGGTTGATTAAGCCGACCGACACGGGCGGCGTGTCGGCGTCACACCTAGTCTTGGCCGCCGCGGCGGTCGAGGCTTCCCGACACGTGGCGCAATCTCGGCCGTTGATTTGAAAATCAACGGCCCGGTAGATCTGGACTCACGCGCGTTTGGGTTAACGCGTCGATCTGAACCGTTGGATCTAGATCCAGCGGTTGAGAACGGATCTGGGAATCGCCGCGTGGTTCTCACCGGGAATGACGTGGCTGTCTGGGCCCTTGGATGAAGATCCGGCGGTGAGGGAGCTCGAGGTCCGGCGATGGCGGCGGCGGCGCTGGTCACCGGCGCAGGGGCAACGACCTAGCCGACGGCGTTTGAGCGCTCGGTGAGGTGAGTTGGACTCCAGGCAGCGTCTTGACCTCCGGTCTCGGATCTGGGTCAACGGCGACGGAGGGCGGTGGGCGGCGGAGTCGGCGAAAACGCGGCGGCTCCTTCTCCCTACTCCGGCGAGCTCTAGCGGCGCAACCACGGCTCGAGCGGCGTTGTCTAGGGCTACTGAGTGCGCAATGAGCGGCGATCCGACACGGGTGGCGGCGCAATAAATAGGGCCCTCGGCGTCAGTGAAATGCGCGAATCCGAGGTCCTCTCCGTCGCGGCGCGAGTGCAGCGGCGCACTGATTAGGGTGGCGTGGCATGCGCCTGGCCGTTGGATCGAGATCCAACGGTGCGCGAGTTTGGGTCCGGTCGGACTCGGCGGTAGCTGGCTCGGTCGGGCTCGGGCTCGGTGGCGTGGCTCAATCGTGGCCGTTGGATCAAGATCCAAGCCACGCGATTAGGTTCCACAGCGGGTTCGGCGACCACGGCGCGGTCGGGCTCGGTCGGACTCGAACTTCGAGTCGACTCGGGCTCGATCGGATGAAACGATTACTTGACCCAACTCGAATTTCCAGCGATTTAATATTTAAAATAATTTCCAGTAATTCATTTAATTCATTAAAAATAGCAAAATACTCAGAAAAATTCCAGAAAAATCCTGGAAAATATTTTAGGGTATTTGGGACTCAAATAAAATATTTCCAACAAAATTTTATTTGCAAAATTAAATTCTTTAATTATTTCAAAATGGAATAAATTCAAATAAATTCCAAATAAATCCAAATAAATTCCAGAAAATTCCAAAAATTCACTAAAGTACCAAATCACACATGAATTTAAGAAAAGAAAAATTTTGGGGTGTTACACGGTTGTATGTTAGAACCGCCACAAATATGATTATCTGTGGCGGTTTGAGTTGAGAACCGCCACAAATAAAATCCCCTATAAATACTGGTCACTACAGCACTCTACAGGAGCTCCTGGTCATCTTCCTCCCCGAAAAAAAGAGCAAATTTTCAGATTTGAGCTGAGATGATGAATTTATCTAGCTCCTTGAGAGGATAAATTTAATTTTGGCTATGCATAGTACTTAAGATTTGTTTCTAATTACCATTAATTTTCTTACCGTTAGTGCGTGCGTGTACTTCTAGCTCCATTAGTGGCTAAGTGTCCAATTTTACCATGACATGGACGCTTTAAATTTTAACTAAGTGTCCAATTTTGCCATGACATGGGTGCTCTAAATTTCAACTAAGTGACAAAATTGAACACTTAGTTGAAATTTAGAGCACCCATGTCATGGCAAAATTGGACACTTACTTAAAATTTGAAGCGTCCATGTCATAGTAAAATTGGACACTTAGTTGAAATTTGAAGCATCTATGCCATGGTAAATTCAAAGTATAAGAATACTAAAATTAGAGTTTTGGTCATTTGTGAGGTTAAGAGGAGGGGGACACGTTATATTTCAAATGTGATCATACCAACACTCTGGTACTAGATCATATAAGAACTCTGAAGTTAAGCGTGCTTGGGTGAGAGTAGTATTAGGATGGGTGACCTCTTGGGAAGTGCTCATTTGCATTAAAATCAGTGGTAGAACTCACTAGTTAAGCGTGCTTAGGCGAGAGTAGTACTAACTAGGATATGGGTGAGGGTGATCTCCTAGAAAATATCTTTGTTTTGTGTTTCAAAATGTCAGAATATTACATATAAGTATCAGTGTTATCCACTACACCATGCCACACTTTTGCCAACACAAAGTACAGTCGGCAAAAGGCACATTCCCCGACACAAAAACTGTCGGCAAAAGTTTAGCCGACTGTATATAAACAGTAGCGGTAGAAGCAGTCGGCTTAGGCTTTGCCGACAGATAAAATCTTTGTCGACACATAAATGGACGGCAAAGATCTAAGTTTTGCCGACAGTAGGTTTTTTTGCCGTCAGTACAAGTTTTACCAACAGTTAATACGAATTGCCGACACTTTACTTGTTGGCTAATCACTTTTCCCCTCATAGACCAAAGCTAGTTTTCTACACAAGTGTTGTGTCGTCAAAGGTGCGAGCACACATGACATACAAATTAATTAAATATGCAATATATACAGAACCAATTCCACATTATCCACCATTGAATTGACATACACACTTGTACATGCAAATGGTGCCACTCACATATATAACCATATACATACACAATCACAGTTCAAATAGTCACTTCAACATGTAAATAATGCAACGCATGTATCTCCACCACAGGGTTTGATAAACATAGATCCTCCAAATAAGTTAAGTTGCATACATGCCCGTCCAAAAATAAGTAACAGTCAGTGAGAGATCATGAGCTAAGTCTCAGCCTAGTAAATAATGGCTTACATTTTTACTAAAAGAGGGGATGTATATGCTTCTCTAGCTACTAGTTAACATTTCTAACAATAAACAACACTACTTTCTTGCTGCACAAAAGGTTGCCCCTCCAAAAACTTGTAGCACCCCCAACTACACAAAAGTTACTACTCCAGAAACTTATCACCTTGTACCTGTGTACCTACCATGATGAAGAAAAGGAATAATCAGCAAAAACAACAGAAAATTAGTGTTAGGTAGCTAAGCTGTAGGTAATCTCAAATATTTGACAAAATCAGACAAATACACAAAAAGTTATGCCACAATCAGACTGGACATGATGGAAAGTTTGAGTGGCACATTAAAATTTTAGAAACAACTCAAGTACTAAACTGTGTAGGTTGTTAATAAGTCCAGCTCCTTTGCTAGCTATACATGATTCCATTGCAAAGCAGATTTTCAAACAAACTTCTTAATTAAGAAAACTAGATCTAGAACTCTTTTTCTTTTTTCTTTTTAACATCCTTGTTCAGCGTGTCACTCTATGAATTTATCACTTGTTTGGCAATATCAATATGCTAAATTACTAATGCTTTCTTTACATATTATCTTACTTATGTTATCAGACTATGATTATATGTCTTAATTATATGTGTGTGTGTGCATGCAAAACCATATTAAGTTATGACTATCTACTAAACACTAGGCTAAGTAGGCTTGTCTGCTAAATAGATGCTAAGAATCACATTGATGCTAAGAATCACATTGTCTTAATTATATGTGTGTGTGCATGCAAACCCGACATAGCATGATGGAATTAGTAGACTAGCAGTGAAAAACTTAACCCATTGCAGACCAGAAGCATGATAAAATAATAAAAGCTACTTCACACTGGACATGTGACTGAATTATTTCATCACCATCACACAACAGTAGTGCTACCTTAGTAAAAATGAATTATTTCATGCTTATTAAAGATGCAACACAACACATATGCCATATACATTACTACATTCACACTAGTGCCATACCTGTGGTCACATAGGCACTGCAATGCAAAAGAGTTCACTTCAAAACCCTTGGAACTTCTTTTTGTAACTAAGTACCTAACAAAGAGAAGAATTTTGCCTTTTAGAAAATGTGAAATAATCTGAAACAAGCATGAAAATACAATTTGGACTGCCAACAAAATAATAATACCAGCCCCAGGTACTTTTGACTGCCTCGAAGTCTTCTTATCATCTTTGATCTGCAACAAGTTGGTATGATGTTGAGGTGATAGGCCAAGGTCTTACTCTATCATGGATGTATGCTAAGGTCTTACTCTATCATGTGGCCACGCGATGCATCTCCCACGAGCATCTCCAACGAACTTTAAGGCTCCATATTGACGAGGTAGAATGGCATCCCTCACAAAAACATGATTGACAACCACCTCACAATATTGAATGCCAAGAGGAGTTCCCCCCACGATAGATAATGGATTTGTTGTTTGAATTGTTCCCTTAGCCACAGGGAGATTATAGGGTCTTACAACATTATAAAGTATCACATCCCTTCCACCCTAGAGCATTATGTATTATAGTTCAGCATAAGTTAGTAATTACATTCAGCACATAAGGCAAAGTATTGAGGGTTCAACACATAAGGTAAGCTATTGTGGGTTCAACAATTACCTCTTCCTGTTGTTCCTCTGGAAAGACCACACTATGCCTAGTCATCAGCATGTTTTCATCATCACTTAGGTGCGTGTTCTCCATTTCATCCCCAGCATGTGACCCATTATCATCATCATGGTTTTCTTGTTCTTCTGCAAGACTAGCTCCATTATGCAAGTTCTAAACAAGGACAACAATTGAACAATTACTTCATTAAAAAGAAAGTCAAAATAAAAAAGGATGATCAATTTAACACTTGAGCTGAATTATTAGATCCATTTGGAGTGCTGTGAGCACTTTGATGTAGCTGAATCAACATATCAAGTTTTTGTTGAAGAGTGTCCAACCGATTTTCAAGAGCTTCCACTTTCTTATCAGATTGTCGACGTGCTTCAGTTTCCATTTGAACCCTTGTTGACGTGCATTTTTTGGCCCCAGGCATGTCCAAGTCAGCAGGTGTTGGTCCCAAACCTACAACATGAATATATTCATTCTTCTCTGGCCCACAAACATGGAAAAAAGCATCACCATCCCCTATACTCTTCTCTATGAGTTCAGGATGATCTCTAACAGCATCTTTAATTGCGTTCTGCAGAAATTAAAATATTAGCATAATATATAGCATGTGTGAAACTGTGGCATTTTATAACATACAATTGTTGTTGCAGCTCCTTTGTGAGGTACTCCATTCTTGTGTGTGTGTTTTGATAAATAATTCATCTCTACATGGGGGGCGCCCTAGCTCTTCACACTGCATTCCATTCAATAGTTTTATGCAACTACAAAAAATCTAGAGAGGATTAAAGAGGACAAGAAGGATGCATACCATTTCATTACCAACACGTGCATGACTCTTACTTCCAGTTGTGTGGTTTTGTGTCAGCTTTGACCGATTTGCTTTCCCTCTCATTGAACGAGCCTATCATCAAGTATTTCGAGTGTTTATTGATTCAGATATATAGTTTAAGGAGATAGGGCAGATTGTTGCTTACAGCTGCTTCTGGAGACCTCCAATGATTGATTAGCCACTTCCAATCGTCCTCATGCACTCTTTCATCACATAATGCAATCAGTTCTTCATCTTCTATATCATCATCATACACCTTCTTTAAATCTGATTTGAACTCCTTCCATTTTGCAGCTGCTGTCCTCATAAACCAGTTGAAAGCACTTATGTCTATATCCCAATAGAGCTGCACAAAACATATGCAATAAGTTAGCAGTCGATCACAAACCTAAATAGCTATGTTTGCGACTTATTTTACTACCTGAGCATCTGTCCATAGCTTATATTTTTTTCGTGGACAAACCTTCCTCCAATCATCATGTGCAATCGAAAAACCCTTTGTTCTCACAAGTGCTCCAATAAAGTTAGCAAATTCAGTGCTTGAAGGACCACAGGGCTGACCATATTCATTAATCTCTACTTTAAGTTTTGGCTTATTTTGTCTTGCAAATATATCAGCCTTTTTAGTTGGTCCTCTAACATTTTTCTTTTCTTGTACACGCAGCTCTGCAAAATAGAACGTATCTTAAAAAATCATCAATAAAAATACAAGCAAATTAGGAGTTAGTTAGCAACAAAAATACAACAGTTCATTCCAACTGCTACAATAAACTCAAAAACATACCTTCATCACTTGCAGCTCTCCCACTACTTGGTTATGGATCAGCATGTGCATCACCCATGCCATACCTTCGCCCGACGAACGAAAACCCAACGGATCTCCTCCCGGTTCACGCGATCTCCTTCCTTGCTTCCAAATCCACCGGATCTCCTCGTCGCGGAGCGCTCCAATGGACGGATCTGCGGGGTGGTGAGGTGGAGAACTCCCCTAGGGGCAGCAAGGGAGGTGGAGAGGGGAGGAGGGGGGTGGTGGCGCCTTGGGGGAAGATGGAGAGGAAGGGGAACGGTGGAGGCGCATGGGGGGGCTAGGGGGTGGCGGCTAGGGTTGGGAGAGGGAGTGGGGGGCGCACCAAGGGGTGGGGGCCAGATTTGACTGCCCAAAAGTCCCCCCCCTTGGGCCCAAACCCTTCCACCGGAGGCCCAACTCAACCCCCAGGGCCCAAAGTCCCCCGGAGAGGCCCAAACACCCGAAAACGGCCCAAAAATACGCTATAAACGGCATAACGTAAAGTTTTAACCTCCATTTTCACATTTTATAATGTATTTGACCTCAACATTCACATTTTATAAGATACGACACTCCGTGGTGTCACATTCTCCCCCCCCTTCAACAGGATTCGATCTCGAATCCAAGACACACCAATACGCAACCCAGCAAAGCAAAAGATAGCTAGGTTTCACATCTCATACTTGAGGCGAAAAGCTCGGGGTACTTCTCGCGCATGCGAGACTCCAGTTCCCAAACCGCTTCTCTCTCTGACTAAAGCCACTGGAACTACACTGATCGAGACCCGATGGTAAGATGCTTAGGCTCGAAGACCCACAGTTCTAACGATAACCCACAATCAACCTCTTGCAAGAACTTTACTCAACATTGAAACCCAAAGCACCCATACAAGGCGTCGGCATGACCCAAGCAATAGGATAAAATCCCAAACAGACAACGAAAGGAAACGGTCTCACACTCCTCCTTCGATACATCCCTTGGCACTAAAGTGCCCGATCCCTTTAACCAAAGCCACTCTCCAGAAGGACATGGTACCAACTTCTAGATCCATCTTCCGCTCCCACGCACAACAGTGATTCACGTCTCAATCTCTCAACTGTGGTTCGTCGTATTCGCGACGACGCAAACCAAGTGAGACACAACACTCTAAGATTACTAACTGCTTGAACCATTGGGGTTACATCCTGATCTTTTACAACAAGACCAACACCCACCCCACTACCACCGAAAGGAGAAGTCTACTTTATGACCAGAGTTCTGAAAACCCGCAAATTCAACAACAACCGAACATTCCTCTTCGGTTGGCACAACACGCTCAAAGATCGGCGACAAAATATCCAATACACTTCCAAAAGGAAAAGCAATTACTAGCAACCACCAAGTGGTCCACTCAAGATTTAATCAGCCCTACCGAGGGACACATCAATGACACAAGTCTCCAAGAAGGTTTGAATTGAGTCCTACACAACCTTCCTTTACTCTTCACTTCCAAACTAGTTACGATCAACCACTAGCAATGCCTAATATCTTAGGTCATTACAAACCCACACTAGATTCCTCTTTCTAAGAAGGTTTCGCCCTCGCATTCTTCCTTTCAAAGAATCGGAACAAGGGTACAACCATTGAGTAAGCTCAACCAAGACCCATGAACCCAAAATGATCCACATCCAACAACTCGAACTCCAAAGCGCTAAAAGCCACATTGGAAAGAGTTCGGCAACAACCAAAGAGTACTCATCTTATTTTTCCTAAGCTAAGATGCAAAGGAAACACAAATCTCCTACACCACAACCAACATACTAGAAAGAAATAGAAGTCTCGATTTATGACATGCATGCACACTTTTCAAGAGCACTCCGGATTAGTCATATATCCATATATGACTTTCTCACCGACCTGGCTCAACGACTCTTTTATCATTTAACATCTATAAACGATGTCTTGTTTACTTTTCACCATTCATTCATCATGTAACAACACTACCGAATAGTCACTCACAAGACGACTTCATCCTCTGTATCACATGAATAAAACTCGAATAGCATCGAGGATTGCGCTAGTTCATATAAACTATGACGACAGCATAGTTAACAGTAAGGCATCACATCGTATCAGAACCCACCAATGATAGAAAGCTAAACTCGCAAAACATCGCGTTTTAAACAAAATCAACATTTTGGAAAAGAACATCAAAATTTCAAGCCGAGCATCTGCTCCCACAACCGTCACAAATTTTCTCAAGGAGAGGGAAACTCATTTCCAAAAGGGAACACCTCACTAACAAAATCACTTTATAAAACATTCATAAAATCCACCTTTTTGAAGCACTTGCAACCATCACACACATTATGCAAATAAATCCAACTCCAGTCAAAAAGAGTTACAAATTAAATCTCAAAAGTTTCCAACACAACCCACTATGTCCATCTGCTTTCGTTAAAATTTATTCCAAAGATAATTCAGGGTGAACGCGAAGGAGCGCGATCCACTCAAAATCTTTTGGGTCTAAATCCATACTCATAACACAAATTAAACAAAATAGCCAAAACCAAAGATTGGCACCAATAGCTACGGGTTTTAGGGAAACTCGGAAACACAACACAAGGAATACCTTGATCGAAGGCATTCAACCAAAATGGCAAACAACCACACCAGTTCAAAAGGTTTTAAACACCAGCTTAGCATGAATCCCACCATAACTTGTATTCCACTACACTTACCATTTAAGCATTCTATAATCACTATTTACTCATCAAGAGAGTCCAACCGAATTTAACAAGATTTACATAACAATTTCTTTCTCTAGTTACCATTCCCAACACTTATAAATAAAGTTTACGATGCTTATCAAAAAGGCAACTAACCAATAATACCTCATAAAGATCCCCCACAGACCAACACATCATATAACAACGTATTCTCTATTTCAAACATAGTACTTCAACAGATACTTGAGCATGATCAACCTACCAATTTTATACAATCCATACGTCAATTTCTTGACAATAAAACTTAATCAATAAATGACTTCAACACATAAATGTTATCTCTACAAGACAAAATTCGTGAGTATGATTCTAGGATATACATTCATCAAGAATAAAATCCTACATCATGTTAATTATCCATGGTCCACTCCATCACAACATGTTACAATAACCTCCATTTTTAACAAGGATTTTCAACAATTAATCTAAGCAATTACCACCACTACTAAGTCGTCAATATCAATAATTTGCATAATCATCAATCAACAACATTACCTTTAGCTACCCTACCCTATACATCGGTTATAACAAAATTACCACCACACAACATACTCCAACTATTTAAAAAAATAGATTGAATACTAGCATTAACACAACCCTTAACAACATCATTAACAATATGTCTTATGTCTTGTCAATTGATATCAATACTAGCATTGTATAAATACAACTGCATATTTCCAAATATACTAGTAGTTTGCAACAACATAAATGGCAACTCTAATCAACTTCCGAGTTAAAGTCACTAGTCAACACGATTAAATTTCTCTATTAACATGTAAAATTAGAGCATCTTTAACCACCAGCAAAGTTTCTTTAACAATATCAGTAATTTACATCATCTTAATGTTCTAACTATGCATCAGGGTTTAAACTTTAAACATTATCGGGGGTCATAAGCACTTTTATAACAAAGCAACAGATTCTAATCATGTACATTAACGCATTCAATCATTCTCGCTAAGAGTAAACTACAACACTAGTAGTCTATTTATTCTCAAGCTAGAGATAACAACCGCATTGATTTGTTTCAACTCACTAATTAACTTAGCAATACGTCATCCCAAAAACCACATTGGTACATGCTAAACACAATTCTTACTAGGGACAAACGATTTCAGTCAAAAGACTACTTACTTTGTTTGCAGCATTTTAGTTTTAAAACTCATCCCAAATTCATAAGGAAACATGACTCTCAAAATTGCAATGAGACAAACCCAAACTTGGTCATGCAAAGGAATTCTCCAAAACACTTTTAAATCTCAAAGACTCCCACAGGAGGGAACCAAGCGATCAAATAAACCTTTGCGGACAAAGGCACAAAACATAAATCGACACAACTTAACTTTTTGCACACGCTTCAATAACTTCTTTTAAACTCAGAGTAAGACACACAAGAACCAAAACTATACTTTTCTTTGCAAGGCCACCAACAAAACCGGTGTCAAAGCCAAAAGGCGACTAAAAAGGCGCAATGCTAAATTCCTCTTCTTCGTCTTCAACCAAGGAAGACAAAACCAAGAAGCACCGAAGGGACTATCCGCAAAAAATCCAATTCCAAACACTTTTCTTTTGATTTCAATCACTAAAATCAAGAAAAACACCCAAAACCGACCGTCAGAACGGTAAAGATCATACGAAGGAATCCACCACCAAATTCTTCTATTTGACTCCAGTAAACTACCCGATTTACGACAGAAAGGATAAGCACTCTTCTCCTACAGGGGTTAATAGTTCTTCGGTGATGGCGCTAACCGGCCACACCGTCAAGCCTCACCCGTACTATGAAATAAGAGAGGTGGCCGAAACCCTTCGGCACCAAAACCCCACTATGTCACAACAACAAGAACAATTCAATCATTTATCTCATAGACATAGCAACATGCATTATCAAATGAAGCATTCAACATCATAGCTTAAATACAACATTTAAGCGTAAAGAACCGATACCCATACCCTTTCCTACTGTGCATCTAAACAACATCTAAATACCATAAACTAAGATAAATTACAGCAAAAGAGTAAATGCTAAAACCGAAAATTTCGGCAGCATCTCCTTTGTTTTTCCATGAATTGAAGCAACAACAATATGATCACATGATATAGTATAAAGAATGACATCTAAATCATCAATAACAAGGGTTCTAGCAGCAGAAAAAGCCTAGAATAAAGATTCCCACCATCTCATGAGCCAAACGAAGTAAATGAAGAACCAAGCACACAAATTAAACATTGCACCAAGTTGCATGGCACTACTCTTATTATCATGACCAAGATGAATAAATTGTCTATAAGTGTGGAGCTACGTGTAGATGTGTAGCTAATGCCCTTCCACGTATGCCGGTTTCATGGTACCTAAGAAAAAACAACATAAACACAAGCGTGAGTTCATCACTCAGCAAGTATATTGCAATGGAACAAGAAAATACATTCCAATACCTTCATCACCACTTTTCACATACGACATCATACACATCTCATATTGATAGTGTAAGCATATCATTGACATCATCATATATCATCATCATATAACATCCTTATATAATGCAATGCAATGCGATGCACATATCTCCTAAAAACTCATACCGATATGGTTGAGTACACACCCGTCGGTGTGCACCCTCTCCCCCCTTCCATCCCGAAGATGGAGGGTGCCTACTCCTAGCTTCCGTTCACTGCGGTGAATGGAATCACGATGTAGGACTTACTCATTGGCTCTCCGGATTAGTCATAACTTTCTCACTGACCTTCCCCGGACTAGTTATGACTTTCTCACCGCCCAGGCCATGTAACATGCATGTATGCAAACATGCCAACATCATAAATATCTTGTACACTAACACATGGCATCATAACATAATAAACATATTCATCACATCATTGGCAATCATTAAGGCATGGCATGTGAACATATCAAGTATTCAAATTCAATCCCAACCAATCTAGCATCTACAAACCGCTACCCATTCCAATACACTTGCCTCAACCACGGGCGACGGATTGGCGAGAAGTAGAAGGCACTCCCGGGGTCACACCACCAGCACAAAGGTACCACACACTCACAATCATGTCCACAAAACAGTAAGCAAACCCTCTTCTACCCCGACATCGCAAACTACTCGCTAAACCCAAAAACAGAGGTTCTGTCCCGTCGGGACAGCAGCCTTCCAAAAGGCATAACTCGGGTTCTAAGACTCCGAATGAATTAAACGAGTACATCCTCGCGTAACTTAGGAAATTTCCCAACTTTTTCTAAGTATACGGAAAGACTGATTCGGACTCTAAAGTAGTTTAATCTACAGAAAACCGTGATCTGTTCCAATCACGTCACAGATTTTAATACGTTCGGTAAAATAATCATAACTTTCAAACGGATCGGCAGAATTGGACGTTCTTTATACCCACTGAAAGGTATTGAAATTACCTACAACTTCTTCAACAGCCGTACGACCAAATTCCGACTCTAAATTGACAAAAACCCAAACCCTAGGTCGACTGCTCATGCTGCCCGAAACAGAGAACGTGGCAAACTAAAGATCCCATCTAATCTACTCAATTCCAGCACCACCAATTGATCTAAAAACATGACAATCACCCTTCGAACAGATCCTAGACCAACCCCAAGGATTCCCATGGCCATACCTTCGCCCGACGCACGAAAACCCAACGGATCTCCTCCCGGTTCGCGCGATCTCCTTCCTCGCTTCAATCCCGCCGGATCTCCTCGTCGCGGAGTGCTCCAACGGATGGATCTTCGAGGTGTTGAGGTGGAGAACTCCCCTAGGGGCAGCAAGGGAGGTGGAGAGGTGGTGGAGCAATGGGGGGTGCTCACGCAAGCAAGGGAGGTGGAGATGGAGGTGGGACGGCTAGGGTATGGGGGTGGGGCGCACAAACAGCAGGGGGGCGCACAAGGGGCTGGGGTTGGCCTCCAACCAGGTCTCCTTGCCCCAAAAGGACTCAAACTCCTCCCCACCAAGGCCCACGACCCTTTCCCCTAGGCCAAAACTCCCTCGGAAAGGCCCAAACTCCCGAAAACGGCCCGGAAACACAAATAAACCTCATATCGTATGGTTTCAACCTCAAATTCCACATTCCATGATGTTTTTAAACTCAACATTCACATTTTACAAGGTTTCAACACTCCGTGGTGTCACAACGTGCCTCCAAAATAGTACGCAAAAGCTCGTCTACCCCGACTTCACAAACTACTCCCAAAATCGAAAAACATGGAATCTGTCTTCCCGGGACAGCAGACTTCAATCTATCATAACTTTAGTTCTAGGACTTTGAATCGATTAAACGAGTACATACTCGCGTAGCTCAGTAAATTTTCTAACTTTTTCTAAGTATTGGGAAAAGCTGATTCGTCCTCTAAAGTTGTCTAATCTACAAAACACTACGTTCTGTCCCAGCTACATCACAAATTCGAACACGCTCGATAAATCGAGCATAACTTTCAAACTGCTAGGCGGAATTGGACATTCTTTATATCCACTGAAAGGTATTGAAGTTACCTACAACTTTCTCAACAGGCAACCGACCAAATTCTGAATCTAAGGTCATGAAAACTCAAACCCTAGGTCGACTGCACAATCTGCCCGAAGCAGAGAACGTGGCAAACTCTAGTTTTCATCTAATCTACCAAATCACAGCACCACCACTTGAATTAAAAGCATCCAAATACCCTCTAGCACAGCACCTAGACCAACCCCTGGGATTCCCCTAGCCATACATTCGCCCGACGAACGATGAACCGACGAATCTCCTCCCGATTCACGCGATCTCCTTCCTCGCTCCAAATCCACCGGATCTCCTCGTCGCGGGGCTTCCCGAAAGATGGATCAACGGGATGGCGAGGTGGGGATCTTCTCTAGGGCAGCAAGGGGGGTGGAGAGGGGAGGGGAGAGGTGGTGGCGCCATGGGGGAAGATGGAGAGGAAGGGGAAGGGTGGAGGCGCATGGGGGGCTAGGGGGTGGCGGCTAGGGTAGGGAAAGGGAGTGGGGGGCGCACTAAGGGGTGGGGGCCAGATTTGGCTGCCCAAAAGTCCCCCCTGGGCCCAAACCCTTCCACCAGAGGCCCAACTCAACCCCCAAGGCCCAAAGTCCCTCGGAGAGGCCCACACACCCAAAAACGGCCCAAAAACACGCTATAAAGTCGTACCAAAATGCCAAATTCTAAAATGTCATATTCTGGGGTGTCACATATTGAATGGGTATAAAATGAATAATAATTGCACATGCTTAGCCGTGCTATAGAAGTTAATAGGACGGGAATGCAACTTGATCAAATTTTGGTTTATGTTGGACTTGATTAAAGGATATTGATATTCTTGTAATGTCGCTTCGTTTTGCTCCCAGTGCTAGCAATCCTTGCCTGGGTTTTTGGAGGGCCAGTCAGATGAGTTGCAGGGCTATAAGATTCATTTGGCATGGGAGAGAGAGCAAGAGCACTCATCCACTTGATCCCTCCACTCACCTAATTACCTAACCCCACCCCTTTTTCTTTTTCTCTCCTTCATTCTTTTCTCTCCCCCAACCGAATGGCATTGGAAGCTCCTCCTCTTTTTCTCCACCCCACTCGTGCTCTCTTCCTCCCCAACCGGTTCTTCCCTAGGCAACATCTTGGGGTCCTTCTCCCTCCCCTCTCCAAGATTCCTCCCCCTCCATTGGAGGCCCCATGGCCGGCCTCCCTCCCTTCAACCCCTCCAGCCCTCCTCCCTGCTAGAAGCGGCGGCGGCGGCTTCCCCCCACTTCCTCCTTGAAGGTGAGAGGATTTTTTTATCTTTGGAGGTGTGCTTAATGCTCTAATGGAGGTCTCGACTGGTTAGAGTGGGTCTAGGGTTCACAGATTTGAGGATTTTGGATTGAAATGTGGTCTAGGATTGGAGGGAACCTTTGCTGTTTTTCGAGGTGAAAACTGTCTGTTCTTGCAGCTCAGTTTTGGGGTACCTAGGTTGGTCAGATGGTCATTTAGCTGTAAAATACGTTGTAGATTATCCTTTCCCCTTTAATTTGAGCCATTTTTAGTGCTGGCTGTATAGATTTCAAATTCGTTGGTAGATGCAATGTTCAACTGATGATTTGAGCTATTTGCAGCCCAAATTAGCTTTTTTCGTTTTCCTAGAGAAAGCTAGAAAATTTTATGTAGATTGATAAAAATGTATTTGTTTGCTTGATTTAAATTCTAAAATCAAAAGTTATGCTATGTTGAAGTGGGCTATCCAAAACTGTGATTGTTCTGAAATTTCAGAAGTTTGGCTAAATCGGGTGGGCTGTTCTTTTGTAAACTGGTAGCGATTGAAGAACTAGTATGAATGGGTATAATTTATGGATATGTGATCTTCTTGTGGTCGTTTAGAGCACAAGAACTCCAAATTTGGTTTAGCCAAATAGAAGATATGCTAATTTGAATGTGGACTGTCCGGTATTGGAATCAATGTAAATGATCCTTGTTCTTTTGAAATCTGGGATTGATTGATGAGTAACCAAATTGAATGAGTTTGTGATAATGAAATATGATACTCTTGTAGTTAATTAGAGTCTAAGTTTACTCAATTTGGTTAAGTGAAGCAAAAGATATGATTTGTTGAAGTTGCTATCCTAAAACTAGAGTCGTTGAAAATTCAGATTTTGCAATTGAGTGTTTGGAGCTCGATTTGAGGGCCTTTAAGATAACTCCTACTTGAATGCCTTTGTGATAACTGAAGATTATTCCCTTATGGTCATTTAGAGTACAAGAACTCAAATTTTGGTTTAGCCATTTGGAAGTTATGTGAGTTTGCGCGATTGTTGTCCAGGAATGGAAATATTGAGGGGAAGTGGTTATTTTGGGGAATCGAGTAGAAGTGTTGGTATGTAATGTTGTGGGCATTTTAGTGTTGATTAGTGTATGAAATGGAGTTGGATTGCGTAAGAAAAGTTAATGTGTCTAGTTGAGGAAGTTAAAGCGGGTTTCGCATTGAGCGAAAGAGTTATTATTAATTGCTGCTTGAGTCTTGAGTTGCACGGTTTGAGATGAATGCATATATGTTTATTGTAGGATTTGTGACCTCGGAGTGGCCGAAGCTTCTCGCCACTCAGTCCCGAGTGGGTAAAGGCAAGTGTATCCCTAGTATGATGCTAGGATTTTAATTCTTGTTAATCATTGCGAATATGATGATGTTGAAATGAATTTCATGAATTGTATGGCATGGAATGAGTAAATAGGAAATGTTAGATGAGTATGCATGTTAAGTTATGAAAGCAAGAATTGACTGCTATGTATGTATGCAATTATGTCCATGTGAAAAGATATAAATGAATGTAGATGCAAGTTATTTGTGTTAATTGCATTTGTGCATTCATAATGGAAGAGGCGACCAATTCTGATGCGGGCCTCTGTGTTCACAAGTAGTGAACACGAAAGTTCTACCTCTTAGTCCTATTCATCGAGGTGAATGGGAGCGAGACAGTAAGAGTAGGTACCCTCCACGGGATGGAAGGGAATGAGGGTGCACACTGATGGGTGTGCACTCGGCAATACCGGTATGTGCAAAGAAAAGATGCATTCATGTTGCATTTCATTGCATTTCTAATGTTTATTGTGCTAATGGAAATGTGAGATTTTGGGATCGAGTCGTGGACTTCTCCCCAGAGTTAATGAGGTATGTATGTGAAGTAAGAAATGAGGTAAAGGGTATTGACGCCATATTATTATACTTGTTGTTTTGTATAACAAGTTTGAGCATGTCATTGATATAAATGCATTACTGTTTATGATTTAAATTGTGGAATGCACTTTGCTGAATCTTGGACTCACACTTGTTGGTTTTTTAGGTACTTTGAGGACAGCTCGCCGGGATGGGACTTAGCTGCACCTCATTCACGTTCATCACATGTCACGAATTAAATTGTTTTAGATTGATTCACCTTGGTAATTAGTTGAGATCAATGTAATAACTTGTTTGTAGTTGTTATGATCTCTTTGATGTTAAGGATTTATGGTTGTTAGAACACCATGATCCATTGTATGTGCTTAGCGGGTCATGATGGTTAGTTGATTCTTTGTTGTTGTTGTTGTCATTATTGATTTGTTAATTGTCATCTCTTTGCCTGCTGAGTGGATGTCCATTTAGCAGGGGAGATCTTGCAAAAAAAATTTGGTGAAAAGTGGATAGGTTTTGGTAGCACTTTGGGCATTTGAGGTGTTGGGGTGTTACAATTCTGGTAAAAATAAAAATGAAACTATTGATTTAGATGCGGGCGAGATATGCTATAACTGGACTTACAAGGGATGGACTTGTACGGTTCAAGGGATGGACTTGCATGTAGTTAAGGGGAGATCTCGCCTAAGTTAACCTAAGGACCGAACTTGATGCTATCAATTGAGTCAATTTGTGCAACCACATGCGCTAGTATGAGATAGCCTTAACTTAGTAAATTAGTTAAAGTTAAATCTTGCATTTTGGTAGGCTGAAGTAGTAAGGACGAACCGTATGGTTGCATTCGTAGGTGCTCCCTTCACCGAGGCGTTGGAACTAAGGTATTCCAATACAACGGTGAATGTCTTGCTATGGGGAGAACAGGGCAATGGGATACGAAACCATCGTGAGTACGGGTAGTACGGCTATTGACTTCTGCCACCGTAGCAAAGGCTCAACATTCACTGGGCTGATGCAAGGGTAGGCTCTAACTAATTGAATAGTTTCATCACAATCTAGCAAAATGGGTACGGTGAGTATCGCGTGGAATGGTTGACCTGATTGCTAGAATGTGTCATGTGGGTAAAATGTACACTCTCTGTAGAGATTTAAATCTAATTAATTAGCCATGCTCATGGTCAAGAGCAGCTTCTTGTTTTTGCAAACACTTTGGAAAAATTCTAGTATGACGAGTTGGTTTATTAGTGCAATGGGTTGGCTTTGATTTAATTTTTGTTCATAACCATGGAGGGTCATGAAATGTTGTATACATGCTTTACATATTGATATTAGTTTCTTATGAAATGCTCTTTGCAATATTGTCATCATTTGTTAAACCACATGCTTTCAAATAAAATTTTCCTCATGCTAAAATTGAAGTTAGTATAGAAGCTTTCTTTCATTGACATAGCCATGCATGTATATTTACTTCCATACACTAAAGACTTGCGAGTACATATGTGTACTCATTGTTTGCTCAATCTAAAAATGTTTAGACAAAGGTAATAAAAGTGTTCCTGATGATACATACTACGAACCAGAGACAAACGACTTGTTGGATGGTTGAATTGGGTCTTTCCCCAGTCGGTTGCCGTTGGGTTTGGATGGGCATACCGTTGTCCTAATTTTGCTTATGCTTTAGTTTCTGCTGCAATTTACTCTTTTGTGTTATATTTAGTCGGGCGGCCATGAACTTCTAATATTAAATAGTTGTATAGTTCTTAAACTACTTTTATGTCAAGTACTTGTGTGTATGTGTAATGATTCATCTCGAATGCAGGATATGTGGGTGCTAGGCGTTGATCTTGGGATCTAGTACTGGACACATCCGGGTATTCGAAATTGTTCTTGGCCGTCCGTTGCGTGGACACGTGCGACCGTCGTTCCTTGCCTACTGCATCGCACACCGCTCGGTGGGTGTGGATGGTACTAAGGTTCTGAGATGGCTGGCGTGTGGTATGCCATATGGGTTGACCTCAATCCCGATATGGTTCTTCGGAAAGTGATCAGAACTCGCTTATTCATAGGTGAGCATGGTGCTATTCAGGTGGCTCATATTTGTTTGAGTGAGGGCTATCTAGGTAACATCTGTGCTCGGGACTATTTGAGGATAGTGAGCATACACTTAAATGGCGATCAGAGGGGGGTGAATGATCCCAAATAAAATTTCCCCCACTCAAAGTACTCAAAACAATCCTGCAAGGAAACCGGTGCTCCTCAAATTCTCGAAACCCGCAACACCGGAACGACTCGACAACTATGTGTATCCCTAGTTTGCATGGATGAGAACCATGAATCATGTGAGGGATTTGTAAATCACAATCCTGGTTGTTAAGTGTCCAAAATAAAGATAAATCAATTCAAATACTTCTTTTCTAAAAGAGATCAAGCAAAATTACAAAAAGCCTCTTTTAGAAAAGCAAAAGCAGATTTTTTCAGGAATTATCCCCAATTGGAGCAGGTTGTTGGTGGAATTCTGTTGCTTCAACATTTTTGGGAATTTTCACCCTATTAGTAGATGAGTCATGAAACACTCCACCAAAAATCAACCCCAAAAGCCTTATATAAAAAACAGGAAAAATCACGGACTATAGATAGTCAAGAACTTCGATCAGAAAATTTGGGGCTCGCTTTTCACCTCATAGCTCCCAAACGGTGCAACCAATGGACTCCAAAATTTTTCCAAACATGGATATATGAGTCAATCACATTAACCAATAAGGAACAATCAAAAAGGATTTTTTTTTCTAGATTTTTATAAAAATCGAAGACTGACTGCTGCGCGAAGAACAAGTTCAGGACAGATTTGCGATCTTGATAGAAACTTGACAAATAAACTCTTGCGACATACAAACTTTGGCAAATGGACTCAATCTTGAGCGAAGATCCAAATATAATATAGAAGGAGGTGAATGCGAATCGCTCAAGTCCAGAACAAAATCCAGCAATCATAAATGTAAATACGAGAATGTAAATGCTGAATTTATGTAACACCCCAAAATTTTGCTTTTCTTAAATTCATGTGTGATTTGGCACTTTGGTGGATTTTTGGAATTTTCTGGAATTTATTTGGATTTATTTGGAATTTATTTGAATTTATTCCATTTTGAAATAATTAAAGAATTTAATTTTGCAAATAAAATTTTGTTGGAAATATTTTATTTGAGTCCAAAATGATCCAAAATATTTTCCAGAATTTTTCTGGAATTTTTCTGAGTCATTTGCTATTTTTAATGAATTAAATGAATTACTGGGAATTATTTTGAATATTAAAATCGCTTGGGTTTAATCTTGTTCCTCGGTCCGAGTCGGACTCGAGTCCGACCGAACCCGACCGAGCCAACCGTTTCGATCAAACCAAGTCACCGAACCCAAACCAGAACTCCTAATTTTCCGGCCAGTTGGATCAAGATCCAACGGCCGAGAATCGCCTGCGTCTTGCCGAGCCGCGTGTCCGACCCGAACCCGTTCGCGCCCGATCCGATCGGGCCGCTGATCTGGACACGTGGGCGGTTCTCGTGCCGTCTTCCCGTCCGAGTCCGAGCCGGAGAGCTCCCGCCAGCCGCTCGAAGTTCGCTAGGGTTCCGCGCATATCGCGGACGTCGAGGCCTTATTTAAGGAGACGACCCCATCGCGTAATCATCTTGCCCTTGCGCACCGATTGCCTCGATCCGTTTCGCTCGAAAGCCGCAACCACGCTCGCGCAATTGCTCGCCGGAGTTGGACCTAGGGTTGCTTGGGTCTTTGCCTCGCCCGCCGCTTATCCGCCACTTCCCGGGGCATTGGAGATCGGATCCGAGACCCCGGCGAGACGCACGGCGGGCGTTCTCTCCTCGCCGGAAACCCACGGAGCGCGGCGCTACGCATCGTCTTCCTCCTCTCCGGCCGAGCTAGCACCGCCGCACGCCGTCAAGCCCGCGAAGGTCTCGGCCGTTCGATCCCGATCAACGGTCCAGGTTAGCCCACGTCACCTCCGTGTAATTCCACGTTGCGGTTTTAGATTCAATCTCCGCCGTTGGTTTTAGATCGTCACGGGTTAGATTGGATCGAGTGTTATCGGGTAGATCATCCTTAGCCGTCGGATCTTAATCGTGTGTCTCGCTTGAGCCACGTAGCGCTCCACCGCACCGTAGCCAAATTCCTTAGGACCGTTAGATCTAAATCCGACGGATCGGATTACGACACGCGGTGCCTAGCCGCACTCCACGCTGCGTGGGCGTGTCCTCGACACGCCGGGCCCCGCAAGTCGAGGGCCCACGCGTCGGCCGCCGCTTTGCGTGAGACCCGCGACCGACAGGTGGTCCCACTGTCGATCTCACACCGAGCCGTGGGCGGGTGTCACCGTGAACTCGATCCATGGACCGAGACACGTGGCGGCACGGGACATGCCACGTGGCATGATAACGTCATCTTTGGCGTCATCACGGGACCGTTCGGTCTTGGCGTCAGCGGTCACCGTGGACCAATCACCAGGATGACACGTGTCCATGCTGACGCAATAATTAATTTCGAAAAGAAAATGATTTATTAATTCGAAATATTGATTCAAATTTAGATTCAAACTTCAAACGCTTATAACTTTTGCGTTTCAACTCCGATTTGAGTGATTCAAATTTCTAAATTTGTATAAAAATGAGATCTACCTAAATATAAATTTTATTTAATTTTTGGACTAAAGTTTTTCTCTGCAAAATTATTTAATTGATTATTTAAACTTTAAATAATCATAACTTTTAACGTCTTAACTCCAAATTTGTGATTCCAGTTTCTAAAAATTTATAAAATTATGTTCTTTCTGTTTATGGATTTTATTTGGATGTTTGGACACTTTTTGCCTATTGTTTATTCGTGTATTTGCTATTTGCACGCTTTTACGAGTAGACGTTGAAGTCTTGGGAAGGATTCGAAGGAGAAGTCTTAACTCAGGATCCAACTCAAGACCAAGAACAAGTACTTTTTGACGGCAAGTTGTGCTTTGACCATGTTGATCCTATTTCGAAACCTATGTTGATTTAAACTATTGCATGCTAGTTCGATGAGAAAAATACTTGGTTTAAACATGGGGGTTAGATAAGTACCAATTTTTTGTATGACACCTTGATTATTTAAGTATGTGCCATGACCCTTGTCACCCTAGTTGTGGATTACTAGTTGGACATTATTAAATTGCCAACATGGGTTATAGACCGTTGTAGTATCTGCTTAGAGCACACTTTCGTGCTCATAACATGATTTTGGATAATCAAATGTTAATATCGACTTAATGATATATTGAACCTGTTTTGGAAAAGTATCATGTGATGTTGATGGCACGTGGTGCATGGTAATCAAGCGGGGTTTGATAAACGATTTCGGCCAGGGCATGTGGCAAGAGTAATCAGGTGGGCAGGTTGTGGCGATGGGAATGTTGATTTGGTTCTTCGGGTAGTCTTGCCTGGTCACCCTAAGGACTTAACCTTGCAAGCCTTTGAACTGGGTCTAACGTGCAACCACATGTCAGTAATGGGACGGACCTAGTTGACTAAGTTGCTAATAACGCACTGTGGGACCTCGGGAGGTCAACTACACCCTTTGTGTAAGTTGTGCGGGGAGCGCATCGGCCGAGGCCAGGTACCCATCTAACGGTTGATTGGTCTAGACTTCGCCTTAGCGAAGGGAAGGGTTAGTGCTTAATAACCGGGAGGACCACTTGTATTGTTAGAGGTTTCAGAAAGACTTTATTACGGGAACTCGCCTTTGTGGTGTTTGTTGTATCTTGTGGGTAAAGTGCATAACCTCTGCAGAGTTTAGAATCTATTCGAATAGCCGTGTCCGCGGTATTGGACATCGCTCGGAATTACTGATCAAGGGTTAGATTTTCTCAAAAATAACTTGGATTTGGAAAGTTGGGATGGTTTAATAATGAAGATGATGGAAATGTGGTTTAGGATGGGGAAAATGTTTATTAAACTTCTTGAAAAGTTATTTATGCTTTACTTATTTCTCTCGCTTTCGAATCTACTTATATTACTTGTCAAATGTCAAGCATCGCAAATATACCTGTGCTATTCCTTTGTACCAAGCCATGCATATAGAATCTTAGCTAGAATTATTTTCATTACTTGCTGAGTACCAAGTACTCAAACTTGCATCAACACAATATCAGTTGAAGAGGAGACTACGCCAGCTTTGGAGGAGGAACTCCAAGAGGATCCGTCTACTTAGGGAAGCGAGCCCAGTCAGTTGCCTGTGGTATACTGGATGGCGCCACGAAGCTATTTGATTTTCCGCTGCTATTATTTCTCTTTTAATAAGTTTCGCCTTGCGAGGCATACATTTGTAACTTGACCATAAGGTCGAGTAACCAGTTTGGTTGTTTAAATAAAGTACTTTGATAATATCGAATGGTATGATTGTGATATTTACCAATGTTAAGACTGTGTGCACTAGCGCGTTCCTGGACTAGTGCTGAATACACAGAGGGTCCGGATTTGCAAATTCGGGGTCCCGACAATTTAATACATGAAAGTAAATGCCGAAAGTAAAGACATAATGTAAATTGCAAGAATTAAATTACGAGAAAATAAATTTGGCTCTTGGAAATTCTATTTCATTCAGAGATGTGTGATTACAAAGCCTTACTTCATGTGGGTAAAGCTCAAATGAGCAACACAACAACTCCAAGAATGAAGAAGCATGGAGGTCTCCCTCCACCCCTCTATTTATACTGCTCTTGGGCCACCTACCACCCTTGGATGAGTCCCAAACCCTAGAGCACTCCACCAAGGGCTAGGATTAACCCACTCACTCCACCATGCAAGGGCAACCCAAAACCCTAAACACATAATGGGTTTTCTTGCACGTTTTTCAAAGCATACTACCTATACCCTCTAACCTATCAACTAGACCGCGATCGAACGGCCCTCATCGATCCTCGCGGCATCTAGCTAGTATCATCCCCTTTCTTTATCTTCTTTGACTTGCCCAGACTCCATCTCCGATCATCTTTCGGCGATCTCCAACTGTCTGAACCTCCGACGCACCTCACCTAGTCTCGGTCATCATTCGCCTCACCATGACCTAGCACCATCATCCTGCAACAATCAAAGACAAGGAAAACCATCACATAGCATTGTCCAATAATATGCAATAAACATCACAAATGCTTACAATTAATCATGTTTCATTCATCAGTCAGTTCTACCGCCAGCCAAAGGATGGTAGTACCACAAGAGACCAACACAACCCAAATTGCTTCCTTTTGAATTCTGAATCAAATCAAACTCAAACATGAGCACAGTTTGCTCAAATAAAATCAAATACTCATCACAAATATGGATGGACCTCCACATGGTCCTTCACCCTCATTGCGGTGATGGTGCGGCAATCACTAGTGGCATGGGATCCTTCGCTGTGTTGATCTCACTTGTCTTGCCTGTGGCCCCTATTGTGACTGTGTCCTCAGCCGCTGACATGGGTACCATGGCCCCCTCGCCCTCTGTTACTCTTCGAAATACTGCTATCAATGTGGTATATGCGCCGACCCCTTCTTCTTGGGTGGTTTGAGGGATGCATCATCACTTTGTTGTCGACCTTCCTCATTTTGTCCATTCGACGGAGGTTGTCCTTTTTTGTGCAGGCATATTCCTCAATCTTATCAAATATATTTGCTACTAAATATATCATCTTTCATGCTACTATCTTTGCTAGGAGTCCACACTGGGCAGCGTTTATAATCGTGCTATCACTAACACCCTTTAGTTGGCACTTCACCTCCACGAACCGTTTGAAGAAGCTTTACAGTGACTCGCCTGGGCCTTGCCTTACGGTGAACAAGTGTCCCTTGTCTTTTGTCTTAGCATAGTTGCCTTGAAAGTTTTTTTGGAACTGATCCCAAAGCTTGTCCAGTCATATACTAACTTTGGCGGTCAGCTGCTTCGATGGCCATTTTGTATACCTGGCGGAATTCTATTGGCTGCATGTCCCCTCCGTAGTTTTTCAATGCGGGCATCTTGAAGCCTTTTGGCCATCTCACCATCGATAGCCCCAGGCTCTTGTCTCATTATTTCGTAGACCAATCTGCCTAGGGGGTGTTTTTCTAGGGGCCCTCAACACGGGGACCCCTCGGTAGCCGCCCTTTGTGTGTCTTCTCCGACGATGCCTACTTATGTGGAGTGTGCCTCGGGTGCCATGGCTACCGTGGCAGTGGCGACTACCACCGACACCACTGAAGCTCGATTGCGCTTCACCCAAGGTACGTCGCAAGTCGCTGCTGCCACTTCGGCGACGTAAGGGCATGAAGTGATGTTCCTTTTCTTGCCGGTGCCATCTCACCTGCTCGATCCTCACGAACGGCGCAAACTACTGTGGCTACAGACCAAACAGTACAAAAAGAGGGCCCCAAACTTACCCCCTTCGGAGAGGTATACAAGGGGTCCCTAGGTATGGGGAATCACAAAAAGTTATCATAGGGGTAGTTGATTTTATATATTTGTTTTCTCTTTTTCCATCTGTCCTAAGTACATGACTCAGGGGCTATGTATAGGGCCCCTGCTTGCAGGGGGTGAAGTTACAACAATATCCTTGTAGAGGTCGTAGGACCATCTATGGTCCTTTCCTCCTCCGCTAGCTAGCCTTTCAATATGGTGGTCCTGGCGTGCCTTGTCTTATGTGCGCATCCCTCCTCACTCGTTCGTCCTTTTAACGTACCTCCTTGGGTGCTCCGAGGGGGTACTATAGGCAGCAGTCGCCCCCTCGGTTTACTGCCGAAGCTTTCCTTATGTTCCCCAAAGGGGAGGGGCCAAGAAGTCTGCTAGTGCCCTCCGTATGCAAGCCCTTCGGCTATGTCTAAGGGCCTCCTTTTATGAGTTCCTTTGCTGGCCTATAGGGGGCGGTGGTCAGCCCTACGGCAATAGTTATTATATTATATTATATTATATTATATTATATTATATTATATTATATTATATTATATTATATTATATTATATTATATTATATTATATTATATTGTAAAATGGCATATTAAACGCCACCACAATGCCAAATTAAGCCTAACACTACTGTGTAGAACTGGATATATGGCTCCTCAAACATCAAATTACTAGTGGAATGATATGGGCATATATTGCTGGTCTATTAGCTTATGGTAATAAGTGATTAGCTAGTGATAGTGTTAGAAATTGACCATGGAAGGCCCATTTCCTTTAATTCCAAAGCATGTATGGTTTAGTACCATATTGCCTAGCCAAGTGGAGGAAAGGAAACTTGTAAGGTGGAGTCCTTACCACCCCCTGAATAATCTGACACATGATATGAGGATGGCATAGGGTGGACATTGGCTAAACACAGACGCACGCACGCACATTTGCGTATTTTCGTGTAAAAATTCACGTGACTTGTGACTTGCGACCGCACCACGTCGTAGAGTGTCTCCTGGCATTTTAAATTCACCTTTTGTTTTACTGAATCTTGTAATTATCTCTCTATTCATTATGTTTAAATGTGATTTAAACATTTGTTTTAATTTGGTGTAAGTGATATAAACGCCATCAGTTTCTACTGAGTTAATTGAGATTATGCAGTCTGATATAATGTTGTCAATTACTGATGTGCGTGTATATAAACACCTAGAGATGTCCAGGCCAGAGACATCGATTTCCTCCTCTATTCTTCCTCCTCCTCTTTGGATTACTGTACTGTTATGTTGAGCGGCTGAACCTCGCTGGTCTTCCTCCTCAGCGTGCACCGTGGAGGAGGGTGAGCGTTATCTCCGAGCCATTGCCATAGAGATCACTTGCACGGGGCGGTAATAAGGTTTCTGGGCAGCGCATCAGCGTGATCACTTTGCTTCTTCCTCGATGTCGACTACTTCCACGACCATGTCTACGCTACGCTGCTTCCTATTCTTCATCATGCCCAATTGTAAGTCATTTATGTGATCAATCGACTCTGTTAATTTACAATACTTGAGCATATTCTGGAGTACAATGTGTTGCCTATTGTTTTATGCATCTCTAGTTTTTTTTATTATATTTGCTTCAAAATAAAATCTCAAATAAAAATATTGCGCATATTTTCAACAGATAGAACCCTTACATCATCTTTTAATACTTCAATCGGATTGATGATCTGATATACTGAGAGTGTGAGGCCATCCATAACTATTGATATATGAAACTTTTAGATAGTGGATCTATATGTAATTGCAAGAATTCATGTTACATGTTTACTTGTAAAATCTTATAAGCATGAAACCTATATACAATACACCATACCATAGCATATAGGTGAGAACATTGATAAAGAAATTTCGCATGTTTTGTAGTCTCCGCACTAATATAGGCGAGAAAATTGATAAAGAAAATTCGCATGTTTTGTAGTCTCTGCACCAATGTTTCATCCAGCAGGTTGTACCGTGTTAAATGTAATAATTCTTCTGATGTGAATTATTTCATCCAAGTTTACTCTGATACTGGCCTAGTGGCTACGAATGGTTATGAGTAATGGATTTGTGGGATCCAAATCTTTCTCAGAAAAATGGAGAATTTCCAAAAATCTTTTATTAATAGCTTGTCTGTTTCAGCCTCTTTTGCTGCCATATGCAGATGTATCGGAACAAATTTCCACCTTGATGTAAGAATTTCTTTGGTTGATTTTTATGGTGTCATTCTTAACTGAATTCTATGGTGCCGGATCCAATCCCGTAGAATACAAATATGAAATATGATCCTGCACCAATTCTCACTTTACATGGAAAGGCTTTGCTTAGTGTCTTGCTTCTTATAGATGCCATTTCATGCCATCCTCCTTATTTGTTTCATTTTTATTTGATTGGTAGCATACCCATTTTGGAATATGCATTGCGGGGTGCACATGTAGAAAAGCAGTGCAACAATTCTTACAACTGTCAGAGTAGTGAGGTGATGGTTTTGCCACATCTCACTTTGTGATCAGATTTGTGCTCTGCGGCTATTGTCTGTTATGCATCTTGTTGTCATGATTCGCCAAGATAAGAACTTTACTGACACTAACCATTTAAACCAATATCTGTCATTTTAATATTCTGTTCCAGGTTAAGATTCTCTTATCACTATCCAGCAGAGATACTAAGAAGTCTTTATCACTGCTCCAATTATGCATTTTATTCCTTTTTTTTCAGCATTTATTGAAAGTAGTGGATGGGACCAAACAAATGAAATACATAGCTATAACCGAAAAACCATGGGAGTAGCTACTAGAAAGGCTTATCCACCCTTTCTGTATGAAGTGGAACAAAGGGAGAATTTCTTGCCCACCATGCATCTTCCTTTTTATCATTCAGTTTTCCATTTGGTTTGAGTGTGAAAGCATGGTGATGGCACTAGTAGGATGCCTGTTCTGTTCAGTACTGTTTATCATTCAGTACTGTTTCTCTTCTTCCTTTCTAGTAGGATGCTTGTTGCATCCATTTGAGTCCCTCAAAAGTTAAGGATAAGTTTTATAGGACGAAAAATCTACGATGATGTATAGAGCGGAATTTTGGGTGACAAAAAAGATAACATGTACAAAAGATGAGCATAGCAAAGATGCAGATGCTACGATGGATTTGTGGTAATACAAGACGAGATCAACTGCAATGGTGATATATGTGATAGGGTTGGGGTAGCACTAATTGAAGAAAAGCTTATCTAACATCTTTTAAGATGGTTTAGATATCTCCAACGGATGCCTCCTTAGGCACCTGTGTGTAGTGGAATTTTAAGCTGTCTCGAAAACATAAGAAGAAACAGAGGTCAACCGAGACTGATATGGGAAGAAGTAATTAAAAGAGACTTGAGTGAAATATTTAGCGTTGGATAGAAGTGCACGGAAGTTAGCAATTGATGTACTGGAACTATGACATAAAATCGATTGTTTAGGGATCTTTTGAATTTGATTAGGTTTCATTCCTAGTCCATCCTAACTTGTTTGAGATAAAATGCTTGGTTGTTTTTGTTGCCTGTTTGGTCCATTTGCTGGTTATGTCTCACACCGAATCTTTGTTGTTAGCCTTTTCTGACAACGTTTCAGGACAAGTGAGATGTGGCTAAAAGGAGCAGATAGTTGAGCCCATTTGGTTCATCATAAAAAAAAAGATTCTCCAATCATTGTCTGATTCACACCCTCTTTTCTTGTAAAGCCAAGTATCTGTTTCTGTTCTACCAGTACCAAGCCATCCATAACATTGCAATGTTGTACCTGTAAACTTATTGATGATGACAAATTGGTATGCTTCAAGGAAATTCAGCTATATTAGGAATTGTGATTTCCAGGATACTGTAATTATTCCTTGATCAAAAGGATATTGTTGTCCTATGGTAAAACGAAGGTTGTTTTAGGGACAGCAACTTTTAGGTTTTTGTATCTAATCAGATGCTTATTCATTTTCTACTCATGTGGTAATTTTTTTTACGGGAACGTTAGCCGTATCGTCTTCAATTTCCTTTTGTGAGGGCTTCACTTGGTTTTTGACTGATTGTAGAAGTGCTAATTGAGTCTGGCAATATTGTCATCTGTGTAACATAGAATGGAGCCTCAATCTTGAACGCAATGTAGTCTAAGTTTGTCCAGAACGAATTTTTAGAGGATGTTTGCCCAGAGTATAGTACTCCCAACTGTCTGTTGTATAGTAAATTAAAAGATAAATATTCTTTATGTTAAAATACTCTCAGGGAATTTCAACGGTTGATGTCATTTTAAAGAGACTGAAATTCGTCCAGAAACTCATTTGTAGTAGAAGATATCTTGTAAAGTTAGAACTTACAGATTTAGTGAATCTGTCCTCCTTACATTAAATGGTCATCAATCACTAATAAACTTTGATGGCTCGCGTTGTGTAATAGTGTGAGTGGCCGAATCCTAACTCTCTGACAGTTATTTGCACATTTTTCTCAATAGTAAAGTAGTTTTTTTATTTATAAATTATACTAATAGAGCAATTGGGGTGCATTTGAACCGTAAAAGTTTGTCAGAAATTTGTCTTTTTTGTAACTTCTAGCATAGGACGAATTTGATCATGAAATTTTGTACATAGATGGGGTAAGTTGAGATGTACATCTATGATTTTTTTCAGAATTTTTTGAAACTTTTTTTAGTTGGATTGCACGGTGATTGCACCAAACCTTTGATTGCACTGGATATGCCCCCCTAGATATATAAATTAATTATCTAGTATCTAGAATTGTTATTGATGTTATTTCTAGGTTTGCTTCTTTGGGAATATTTCTGCTGTGCAGTGTCATCATATTCTTATATCTCTCTTGCTGTCTAGAGTCTTAACCACAAACCGTTTGAAATACAAAACTCATAGAGCAACTTGCTGCATTTGTACTCGAGTTATTTTCAACAGTTTCACGAAAAAGAAAAGAACTTTGTCTTTTTGTTATGCTTTATTCACAGGAGGACATTATCGATGTAGAATAAAGATTTTGCATGCTATAAAAAAATTATGTTTCCCTCTATATATACACCCTCCTTCGGTTTGCATGTGTCATTGTGGCCACTCTTCCTGCTTTTACTGATATCGAAGGTAGCCAAATATGGAGAACTCAAATTTGAGTCGCCAAATCATCTTCATGAAGAAAAGTCTTTTTGATCAGGTTTTTATGGCTTCCCTTTTGTTCATTGGAAACCTGGGATTGTAATGAATTAGCATTCCACCCATTAAGAACTTCTTTGTCCCAGAGCTCTAAGTTTTGACAGGATAATTAGCTTGTAGGCACGAGGCAGAATTATACTTTCTTCATGCTTTGCCTTCTGATAGCATGATGGCACCTCTGGACATCTCCGGATGACATGATCATCCACTGAAGCTCTAAAGAAAACTTGATCTACCAGTTTTGTCACATATGCCAGAGTTTATACAATGTCTTTTCTCTGGTGGCTAGGATCAATGAATCTTTCACTCATTCTGTTTCACATTTTAACTTCATTTGCAACTACATAACTCATTTGGTTAGACAGTCTCGTATAATGGGGGTAATGCCCACTTGGCCA
This sequence comes from Rhipidocladum racemiflorum, assembly GCA_036346355.1. NCBI lineage: Eukaryota > Viridiplantae > Streptophyta > Magnoliopsida > Poales > Poaceae > Rhipidocladum > Rhipidocladum racemiflorum. The sequence goes on along the minus strand of CM070578.1, from coordinate 33,249,493 downwards.
CTATCTTCCCTTCTGAATTATACAACTGTTTTGCCACATCTCATACGTATGCATTATGATAATGAATTTTAGATGAATGGGCAAGGATGTAATAGACCATACAGAAGCAAACCATTTTCTTTATTTTCCTTTTCCTATTCCTTTGAGAATATACAAAAAGTTAGGGTTTTCAAACTTTAATCATAGGGTAGGATCATTTTGATTATACATTAGTATCATCTAGGCTAATGTTAGTGCCCTTTATACATAGCTAGGTTGAACTGACTTGTTTGATCTTTGACTAATTATCTTGATTTACCCATCCAAATTAGAATCTCTATTTGTATTCTGTGGACCACACAAAAAGGTAATTTTTTATGGTGGATTTTTTGCTTCCTCCTGTCCCTGCAGGGTTACCTTGATGAACAGTTTAATCAGCTGGAAGAACTGCAGGACGAATCAAGCCCCAATTTTGTTGAGGAAGTTGTAGCTTCGTTCTTCAAAGATTCGTCAAGATTGTTGACAAACATAGAACAAGCAACGTAAGTAATATGTCTGAAATCAGACTATGAATGAATAGTTAGGATATTTTTGGCGACACCTGATTTTGAAGAAACATAATATCTACTGCAAAAAGAATCCTGTTTAGTGCATTCACTTTCCAGTTTCTTTTCATGCAGTGGGAAGTACCCTCAGGATTTCAACCGGCTAGATTCTCTAGTGCACCAGCTCAAAGGCAGCGGATACAGGTATAGAACCATTGAATATGCTCAGAAAACAGTGTGAATAATCTTCTTGTTGGGTCTCATCAATGCAAAATCCCCTCAAGCTTTATGAGTGCCTAGTGATGTTAAACAACAGATATTACTAGTAAATAAAAATGATGTCACCGGCAGCTAGCTTTCCTTCTTTTGCCTGCCTCTTATTTGTTCAGATTCACTAAGGGTGGCCTGTGTTTGGCTGGCGCAGCATCGGTGCATTGAGGATGAAGAACGAGTGCTCAGTGTTCAAAGCACACTGCACTGACAAGAACCTGGAAGGGTACGCATGCCTCTTATTCTCTGTCCGCGCCCATCGTTATGCAAATGTGCTCACCCGTTGTAGGATGTCCATGTTTCTGGTCAGATGCCGCACGTCATTCCAGAAGATGAAGAGGGAGCATGCCACTCTGAAGCAGAAGCTGGAGTCATATTTTCAGGTACATCGGACACCCTTGTGGCTTGTATTTAGATTCTCTCTTGCGGTTTACCCTTGTATTTGCATCGTACGTTGTTGCTACATGGCTGAACAACTTCTTACCAATCTAGTATCTGTGCTGATGATGCAGTTACTGAGGCAAGCCGGTCCTCGTGAAGGGGCGAGCTCACGGAAGTAAGAAGAATAGTACGGAGTTCATGCATTTTCAAGGGAAATAAGGGGTCAACCACCTCTCCCTTGGAAGTTTTACCATCCATAAGTTTTGCTTTATCAGTTACCTGGGCACTTTTGTTGTGTTCATGGGTGATGTATCTTTAGCTCTATGATGTGTGAAGTTATGTACACCAGCTATGTACACTCCCTGCTTGACTATGGAAGTGTCGCGATGTAACTCGCCACCTTTTACCCCAAATGTCATGATTACTAATATGAGTATTGCTATACTGGACACTGCTCTGCTGTTTTTTTTTTTAACTAGTGTCACAAATCGTTGCAGCTAGCCTTCAAATGTGAAGGACCGAAAATGATGATCTGAGGGGATGAATGATGAACAATAATTTTTTTCCTTAAAAATCTAATCAGAGCCTCTCTTGATCAAAGAAGAACATAAATATAAATTTTTAGAGAAAAATCTTCTAGGGTGGCACTACCGTGTTAGAGAGGCGGTAGTACCAGCTGAACAGTAGAATCAGATGATGAATAGTGAAATCAGCATCACTTCAAAAACAAAAATCGGTGTATCTTTTGATCGGCTGATCAAAAACCCATGAAACTCTGTATGCACCTTCCTAATGAAGTTAGGAGCATATTCCAACCATCAATCGCATGAATTGATGTCAAAGTCCCCACCTTTTTCAAATTTCGGGAATGTTGCACCAAAATTGGGTCAAATCCTCAAACTTCATCCTGATCTTGCTCGTGATGATTTAATTAAGATGATCTTAGATGACCTCCCATATATCACAGCAAGCAATAGCACCAAAGAAATACCCATCAAACATGTAAAAACAAGAACTACCTCTATTCCTTCCTTCTCAAGAAAAACCTGGTTTCTTGAGAAAACTTTGTTAATCAAGTTGGAGCTTCCCTGGATGATTGGGATATGATCTATAGAAGATTCATACATCAATCATTCATCCTTGTGAACACAATATCAAGAAAGAAAGAAACCAAAGATAGATATCAAAAACTCAAGAGGGAGAAGGGTAAAAACTCAAGAGAGTATGAGCACGAATTATCTTGGTATTTCTCTTGTAGAGGGATGCTTACAAAACCTCAAAACATAATCCTTTCTAAAATCCCTTCTACAAAACTTAGATGAGGTATCCCTCCAACCCTCTATTTAGAGCAACCAGGAAGCGATCTCTAGACTTGGATGAGTTCCTTAGTTCTAACGAAACCTCATCAAGGGTTGAGATTCACTTCCCACTCATACATGGGCTAACCCGCAACCCAACAGCATAACAGGTTTTATACGTTTGCACTAACTTAACCACTCTGAAGAAACCTCATCAAGGGTTGAGATTTACTTCCCACTCATACATGTGCTAACCCGCAACCCAACAACATAACAGGTTTTATCCATTTGCACTAACTTAATCGCTACTCCACCAGCGAACCTTGATCCAACAATCTTCTTTCATTTGAGTAGAGCTTAAGTTATCATCTCAACTATCCATTTGTTCTCTCGGCTTGCAGCGACTCCCGACATTAGTCATACTTTGGTGACACCTCGACCGTTTGAACCTCAGCTCTCCTAGCCTAGTCTCGGTCTCTTCCACCTCACCACGACCTAACTCTGACATCTTTCAATCATCATAGACAAGCAAACGTCATCATAGCATTTCTCACAATGATATGTAATAATCATTATATAACTCTAAATATTAGCCATAATTCATTGGCAAAGTGGGTACTACCACCCCTCAAGGCTGGTAGTGTTGCCCCGGTACTATCACCAACATAGGGGCAGTAGTACCGCCTAATATGAATGAACAGTGGCATGCTCTGAAAATAACTACCGTCTACTATAGGCCCGTAGAGCCGCTCAGCTCAAACTGAGAAAATCCTAACTGAAAAATAACTACTGCCTTTTAAGACTGGTAGTGCCGCAAATCTGGTACTACCACCCCAAAAGGTCGGTAGGGCTGCCCAAACATGACAATACTCAAATTGCTTCCAAAATGAAAACAAACTCAAATCAAATTCAAACCTAAGCACCACTAACTCAAATACAGTCAAATACTTATCACAAACATAGATAGATCACCACATGGTCTCTCCAAATGACAAAGAAAGTTTATTAATCTAGCAATTTATTAATTCTAAAAAATTAATATTATAATGCTCAAACTTAGAAAATCAATCTAGAATAATCGATCTAAGATCATGAAAAAAAACTAGATTAAACAAGTAAACTAAAAAGTAATTATATGTAAACATGAATCAGTAGATCGGAATCCATACCCACAAATTTTCCTCAAAACACACACACAAAGATCCCTTTACATAAAAGCACAACCCAAAATTATCTCCCAAAATTATCTCAATTTTTCCTTCTCGTTTTCCTCTTTCTTCTTTTTTCTTTTCTCTGTCTACTCTTTGTTCTCCATGACCTAGAAAGGTCTGGAGCTGTCGCTTTCTTTGCTCTGCAGCACCAGGTAACTTTGTGTCCCGTTGGAAGGAGCTTCTGCTGCTGCCTCGGACTTCTTTGCTATTGCCTCTGGATGCACCCTGCGAACTGCATCCATGGCACACGTCACTCTGCAGCATGCTCTCCACGCCGCCTTTTTTTTTTCTTTGCTGCAGCCGCACGACACTTGCCTTCCCTGCGCCGTCCGGTTCTATATTTTTTTCGTGCATTGCCTCCACGTATGACATCTCTGCCGCCCTCTTTAAATACCGCTTAACCCTAACTTCTTAAGCTGTATCTCATGCACACATGTAAACACATCTAGCTCAATAATACATGACCCATTCCAATAAATACATACATAAAGCACAAAACTCACACATGTAGACGCACGACGCACCTGCCACTCTTGTTTGACTCACTCGCTCATAGCCCACCGCAGCTTTGGTGTGGCTTGCTCGATGCATGGCCCGCTATCACTATACTGCGTCATCCATTTGTATAGACCTCTTCATTTATGGTCTCGCTACACCTGTGACCCTCGCGTGCTATGCCTGAGTTGCACACCACCTACGCGGATTCTCTCCGACACACAGTGTGCATCACACATGCCTGTATTGTGTCTTCACACCTGTGCATGCGTTGTGTCTCCATACCTATGCTGCATCTTCACACCTGTGCTGCATCTCCTGGTACAAATAAAACAAACCCAACACAATACCTCATTCTTCCATAAATAAGTTACTCCATCATAAATATTGTATATCACAAATATTAATCATCACACACATATAATATTGTTGGTGATATGCCCTTGAGGCAATTATAGAGATGATTGTATCACGTCTTATGTTTATGGAACAGTATAATTGTTTGTCCTTTGAATAAATATCGATTGGATTAATCAAAAAGTAACTGACTTGTTTGTGCAACTCTGTTATATATTGGTATTATTCAAGTTATCCCTGATCGGTTATCATAATATAGGATGATTATGTTTCATAGATCAGCACATGTATTGATTGATGACTATGTTTCACAGGTCATAAAGATATGGAGATATATAATCAATAATGTGGACACGTGTTAGAGAACATGCGTTGGATAGACCCATGTGAGACACTACGAGAATTGTTATATATTGTTATGTGTCATCATTTGGTCTCATGCATAGTGTATGTATCATTCTTAGACATGAGATTGTCATTAGTTTCCTAGATGTGTAATAGTTTACTTAGGGGCTTCCAAATACTACTCTTTAATAGGCAGTTGTAAAGGAAGTTTTCTTACTATGAAACATGTTGTGGTACATAAATGATCAAGATGGAATTTCCCCCTCCTATATAACGGAGAGATATCACTGGGGCCCTCGAGGTAGATGGATTAAGGAAGTGTATGGTCATGCCGAATGTGATAGAGAGTCAATCCAAATAAATTAATCCACTATAGTATGAGTGAAGGGATCGAGCTGTCATAGGATGACACGACTCTCGCCTTGAGTTCGATCATGATATCATGAGGCAAAGGGAACATGACATTATCATACTATAGTAGGTTCGTCCGTTGTTTTATGTATATTTGGGAATTGATATGTACTAGTAGGGACCGCTATCGATTATCAGACAGAAAGGTGTTTCCGAGTCATGTCCAAATATGCATGAGCCTATAGGGTCACACACTTAAGGGGTTAGAATATAGTGATTCGGATTGGATTGTCACTAATGGGCCAAGTAGACTTTGCACCTTGGTTGGGCCCTAGTGTAGGGTTCCACCGTGAGGGGGGGGACGACTATTTAAAGGGGTTCCCGGTCGCAATTGAGAGAGGCACAACCATTCAAACCCTAGCCATCACCAGTTGAGCCTTCCCGTACATGCTGGTGCTGGCACACCGACGCATGACGTTCTTTTCCTGAACGTGTGGACTCCAGTAGAGGTGTTGCTGCTACTGCAATGCTGATTGGGCACGAGGAGGATCGACCACCTAACAAGGAAGATTGACCACTACGACAGGACATGCTTCATTGATTCAAGCTGTATCAACTCTCCTTCTGCTGCGCTACGCGTCTAGTGGTAACGATCCATGATCATTTACTTGTGTGGCTTCCTGATTTATGTTGTAGAATTTTTAATTGTGTGCTAGTGTAGCATGCCCATATCCCTTCAAATATTATTGTCAAATTAATCATCACACATTGACAAATATTGTTGTCAAATTAATCATCACACACACACACACACACACACACACACATATATATATATATATATCACAAATAGAATTAACAATATGCCTTTTTGTTTTTTTATAACACAATTGAATTATGTTTGATACTTTCAGTTGTTGAAAATGATAGCCCTGATGTGGCATGATGTTGTTCTATTTAAAAATTCTTTTGAGAAAGAGCATGAAAAACTCAGGAATTTTTTAAATACTATTTTAGAAAAGTATTTACAAAAAATAATATGTCGAAACAAAAATTAACAGAAATACCCTCATGTACGTATTTGAATTGTTGACATAGTCTCTGTCGCTATTTTAGTTGGTGATATAACTATGTCACCAATTGAAATACCAACAGAAAGTGTTCGAACGGCGACATAACATTGTCGTCATTCCAATTGGCGACAGAGCTATGTCACCCATTGAAATGGTGATAGAGAGGTACTTTTGATTTTGCCAAAAATATGTACTAAGGAAACATTTACTTCGTGGTTATTTTGTGGTAGCCATGTGTAATAACGTGATTTGGTTTTTAATCTTTGATAACAATGGAATGAATGACATATACCATTTCATAATAAATGTGGGGATTACATGGTGCATGAAGTTTGGTTCGGTGCCCATGTTTGCGTTGGTACTTTCGACGATACAAAATGGTGGCACAGACCAACCGCAAATATGGACAAATGTACGATAAAAGTGTGCCTTTTGGGATTGTAAAAGGGTGGGATGGACTATGTGTTATGGATGGAGGACGTTAAGGCTCGAATGGGTAACTGTACGGCATCCATAGGGAGTGTTGATCATGAGGATGGTGTGGACGGGGTTGTTGGTCATGGTAGTGGCAAGCACAACTGCAGTTCGGATTAGCGCAGCAGCAGTAAGTGTGGTAGTCGTTGTCGAGGTGAATGACCTCCTCATTGTTACTCTCCCTTATCGTTTGGTAGCGAAGGTCATCATTCTGGGTCTAGAGGTCCAAGTTAAGCTTGCGAAGCTATTCATTCTCATTATTCACCGCGACGAGGTCCTATCCCATTTCGTCAAGGCGTAGCAGCAATATATGGGTGTAACATTGCGCATCTAAGGGATATGGTGAGTCTATTCATTGAGTGAATAGTAGCAAGCAAAAGTATCCAAATAGTGACAAAAATCCAAATATTATTGCAAAAACAGAAGGTTACTATTGTTAGAAAGTTCTATAAACTGGTCACATTCAATTTGGAGTTCATTCGATCAAATTACAAGTATTTAAAATTTGAATGTGTTAAAAATTAACCTAATTGGGAATTTAATTCAAATAGAGCCCTTTTTTTTGCATAAATGGAGAGCCTATGATGTTAGAAGAATTTAAGAGTTAGTTTCACAAAATTTGGATTTTGTTTGGGCAAGTTATAGACATTAAGAGTTTAAATGTGCTAAGGATCAATCTAAATAGAATTTCAATTAAATAGAGGTAAAATTTTAAATATTTTTACGAAAATAGCAAGCTCAAGATTTTAGAAAAATTTAGAAAATGGTTCTAAATTTGGAGTTTATTTGCAAAAGTTATAAATATTTGAATCTTGTATGTTCTGAAAATCATAGAAAATAACAAACGTTTCCTTAATAGAGAAAGTGTATTTTTCATTTTCTTTGATTTTTTATTAAATTTAGGTCACTAACATGTGGGGTCCACATGTCAGTGACCCATTTAATAATAATGATTCGCTTTTTGAGTTTTAATCTTTTATTTAGCCTTAGGCCCACATGTCATACACACAACTAGTAAAACACTACTATACCAAAGTGAGATAAGTACGAGATAACAATGCATGGACTCAACTAACTCATGGAATCATGCCATCCCATGATCCCTTTGACTCGAATGCTTGAGAAAGACTCGGACGCAGACGTGCCCCACTACATGCAGAAAACTCAGCCAACTTCGAAACAATCCTGCCCACACTACTCAAATATGCATACTACTAAGTCTAGATTATTGCTCACATTGATCACCCCCTAATCTAGACTCATGCTCTCCATGTTCCTTATGCCAAGCAAGCTGCGCATTTCTATAAACTCGAATCTGCCCAAAGCATTTGTTAGAATATCAGCCCTTCTTCGAAACATATGGGCTTGATGGTGATCAGCCCAATCTCAACACACTCATGCATAAAGTAATAGCGAGTATCAATATGTTTACTCCTCCCATGAAACACATGGTTCTTCATTAAGGAAATTGCTGATTTGCTATCGACAAAAAGCGTGATCAGATTGTGTTCTTGACTTGATATATTGCTCAACATACTCCTTAACCATATCCCTTGACAAGAAGCGCCTGTTGTAGCCATAAACTCAGCTTCGCATGACGAAAGTGCCACACTTTGATGCTTTTGGGAAATCACATTCCCAGTTAAAGTAAAATGCCATACCATTAGTACTTTTCCTATCATCCATATCCCCAGCAAAATTACTATCACTATAGCCGACTAAGTTGTCATCAGACCCTTTGGAGTACAGCAGCCCATAGTCCTTAGTACCCCTTAATATACCTCAAAATTTGCTTTACAACTAGGAGGTGTGAGATATAAGGTTTCTCCATGTATCTACTCACAATCCCTACAGAATAAGCCAAGTTTGGTCGAGTGTGATGCAAATACCTGAGGCTCCCGATCAAACGCCTATACTCTGTTGAATTCACTGAATCTCCTTCTCCTTTTGAGAGCTGCATGCAAGAGCTGCACTTTGTCTCCATTGGATATTTCCTGGGATTACAATGAGACATCCCTCCCATCTGGAGGATCTTTTGAGCATAACTAGTCTACTTCAGGGAGATTTAGTATTTCTTTTGCTTCATTTCTTTGCCAATATAGTAGGTGAGTAATCCGAGATCACTCATTTCAAACTCCTTCATTTGTCCCTTGAATTCATTAATGGCTTGTGAATAGCAACCGATGACAATTAAGTCATCCACGTACACACCAATCAAAGTTTCCTGCCTCACCATTTCTCTTGTACAATGCATGTTCTTAGGCCATTCACAATGGAGAGTTTCATTACACGGTTTCCAAGAGTGCCACATCAGCTTTTGTCTAGGTAACCGTGTATCTCAGGTTTCATGCTGATGAAACTCACTCACCTCCCATGAAACTCTTTCTATCTCTCTCTTCATAATTATCTTGCAATGTCACCAAACATGATGATGTGTCACATCATTTAATGAAAATGAAACTCCCACTGTGAATAGCCTTATGGACATTTTTCAAAACCGAGGCGTTCAAGCACCTGTCCAAATGAGCACTCCAAGCTCTAGGTGGTTGCCACAGCCCATACAAGGCCTTGGATAATGTAACATCCAAAATTTTCCTTTTCTTGCATTTAATGTGCGTTCTGAATTTTTGGGATTTTTTTGGATTTATTCAAATTATTTTGGATTTATTTGAATTAAGACTTTCGTCAAAAGTATTAAATAATTTTGAAATTTTAAATAAAGTATTACTAAAAATATTTTATTTAAGTTCCAAATATCACAAAATATTTTCCAAAATTTTTCTATAATTTTTCTGATATTTTTACTATTTATTTTGACTTAATCTATTTTCTAGAATTGTTTAAATAGAAAAATCAATATTTCTCTTTAAACCTTATGAAAGACCGAGATGGCGATCATAGGGGGGGTGAATGATCCCAAATAAAATTTTCCCCACTAAAAGCACTCAAAATAATCCCGCAAGGAAACCGGTGCTCCTCAAATTCGCGAAACCCGCAAAAATCGGAACGACTCGACAACTATGTGTATCCCGAGTTTGCATGGATGAAGACCATGAATCATGTGAGGGATTTGTAAATCACAATACTGGTTGTTAAGTATCCAAAATAAAGAGGAATTAATTCAAAGATTTCTTTTTTAAAAGAGATCAAGCATAATCATCAAAAAGCCTCTTTTAGAAAAGCAAAAGCAGATTTTTTAGGAGTGGTCCCCAATTGGAGCAGGTGGTTAGTGGATTTCTGTTGCTCCAAAATTTTTGGGAATTTTTCACCTTATAAAAAGATGCGTCGTGAAGCACTCTACCAAAAATCACCTACAAAAGCCTTTTTAGAAAAATTATGAAAAATCACGGACTACAGACAGTCAGGAACTTCGATCAGGAAATTTGGGGGTCAGTTTTCACCTCATAGCTCCCAAACGGTGCAATCAATGGACTCCAAAATTGTTCCACAGATGGATATATGAGTCACGCACATTCTCCAACAAGAATCAATTAAAAAGGATTTTTCTAGATTTTTCTAAAAATCAAAGACTGAATGCTGCGCGAAGAACAAGTTCTGGACAGATTCGCGATCTTGATAGAAACTTGACAAATAAACTCTTGCGGCATACAAACTTTGGCAAATGAACTCGATATTGAGCGAAGATCCAAATAGAGTATAGAAGGAGGTGAATGTGAATCTCTCAAGTCAAGAACAAAATCCAGCAATCATAAATGTAAATGCGGGAATGTAAATGCTGAATTTAATACATGAAAGTAAATGCCGAAAGTAAAGATATAATGTAAATTGCAAGAATTAAATTGCGAGAAAATAAATTTGGCTCTTGGAACTTCTATTTCATTCAGAGATGTGTGATTACAAAGCCTCACTTCATGTGGGCAAAGCTCAAAGGAGCAACACAACAACTCAAAGAATGAATGGGCATGGAGGTCTCCCTCCACCCCTCTATTTATACTACTCTTGGGCCACCTACCACCCTTGGATGACTCCCAAACCCTAGAGCACTCCACCAAGGGCTAGGATTAATCCACTCACTCCACAATGCAAGGGACACCCAAAACCCTACACACATAATGGGTTTTCTTTGCACGGTTCACAAAGCATACTACTAGACCCGCTATCCTATCAACTAGATCGCGATCCAACGGCCCTCATTGATCCTCGCGGCATCTAGTTAGTATCATCCCCTTTCCTTATCTTCTTTGACTTGCACGGACTCCATCTCCGATCATCTTCCAGCGATCTCCAACCGTCTGAACCTCCGACGCACCTCGCCTAGTCCTGGTCATCATCCGCCTCACCATGACCTAGCACCGTCGTCCTGCAACCATCAAAGACAAGGAAAACCATCGCATAGCATTGTCCAATAATATGCAATGAACATCACAAATGCTCACAATTAATCATATCTCATTCATCAGTCGGTTCTATCGCCAGCCAAAAGTCTGTAGTACCACAAGAGACCAACACAACCCAAATTGCTTCCTTTTTAATTTTGATTCAAATCAAACTCAAACATGAGCACACCTTGCTCAAATAAAGTCAAATACTCATCAAAAATATGGATGGACCTCCACATGGTCCTTCAATCTCCCCCTTGATGAGTATATTGACAAACCACACAAAAGGCATAATTTGAGTTTGAAAATAAAAGAGGAAAAGCAATTTGATTGCAAAAAATCATATTTGGTCGAATTGAAAGAGAAAGAGAGATCATGACCAAATAGATGAAAAGATTTTCAGAGCTCAACACAAGAAAGTACAATTTTTCGATAAAAGCTCCAAAAACTATGAAATCCTCCAACAAGCTCAATATTACTCATGATCCTAATGCAAGGACAATTGTTCAACATGATCATGAGAAAGCATTTTTTTATTTTCTTCCCTCTAAGATGCTTTTTCTACATTTTCTCCCCCTTTTGGCAATATAGGCATCAAGAGAGCAAATTTTTTTTGAATGAAATGCAACCTAGAAGAGCTTTGAGGATTATTCAAGTGACCATTTAGACAAAGTATGACACCAAGCTACTGAAGTTCAGAATATGTCATTCTAAGTCATATCCAAAGGCATATTTCAATTTTTGCTAACTAGCTCAAAAGAAATTATACTAATTTTGCTTGATTTCAACAATAGCAACACTTAGCACAATTTCAAGACTAGAAACAAAGCCAAAGTAAGGAGCAAATGGATATACTAGAGTTCAACCTAATCAACACTTTGGGAAGCTACAAGTCCATAAGAGAAGCCTCATGCTCAATCATCTCGTTAAATGCAAATTTTTAGATTAATGCTCATAAAGCGGTATGAGAGTTAGGCTTAGTGAAGCACATCCTCGACTAGGAGCCATCGACAAAGACCTCCTAAGCTTCACTCTCCTCCGCAAACCTTTTAGTGTATAGAGAGTTTATCCTAGAGAAACAAAACCTCGACTAGGAGCCATCGGCATAGGTCTCCTAGGCATCACTCTCTTCCTCTAGTTCTTTTTGTATTTTTCGGTGTATTAACTCAAGCCATTAGCAACCATCTCAAGCAAGAAGCTTAAAAGAGTGGTTTTGGTCATACACACTTCATTTCAAGTTCATCCTAAGTGCAATGGGAAGCAGTCTCGTGAATGAAGAGTGTTGAGTTCAATTTTAGCACAAAAGAGTCAATTTGTATTTTCAACACTTAGATTCATGAGCATTGTTGAGGATTCTATAATGACACAATGTAGCTAACCCAAGTTTCTCTAGGGACTCTAGTAGAAACCCACTATTTCACTAAGCATGGCATAAGCATCTAGTAAGGAAATATAGCGAGTAAAAGCTAAGTTTCATCAAGTTTTCAGGAAAGCTCAATTTAAAAAGTTGACTAGTTTCACATGATATACCAAAGTGGATATGACCTAGATTAGCAAATATACTCATAAAAGTAGCTAGGTGCAACATATCTCAGTTTTATCAATTGCATAATAGACAAAGCTCGTAAATGAAAAACAAGTCTATATGCAATGCAAGAGAATCAATTCCAAGCTCCCCCTCAACAAGTGAGTCAATTAAGTACAAAATCTGATTGAAGTTGAGTTATTAGCAATTTTAGATTCCAAAAAGATGAAATGAACTCAACTGAAACCAGAAAGACAGGAATGAGGAGAAGGAATCAAGAAACTGACAAATGGGTAATCTATGAGCATAGATAAGATGAAGAGAAACACTAACACTCAGACTCGCTCTCACCTTCCCCATATGACTTATATAGGAAAGCTACATCTCCAACTCCAACCCAGGAGCAAACACAGACCCTGTCTACCCAGGCAGCCCAACACCTGCTAGACCAAAAAGACTGTGAGTTAGCTCAACCGAGAAAAAGAGAAGAATAGCACCCTAAAGCATAAGATGAGAGGTCCATGCCGAGGCATGCCAGAAGTCTAGGTGAAGTGGACTCAACCAAAATGAAAAGAATCCCAAAGATACCCAGAAGGAACAGAAGAAAATGCTGAATATACACATATAGACATATAATACACATCAGCTCCCCCTCAAGATATGCCATATGGGCTCATAATCCCAAGCCCCCCTCTCAAGGCAACAAACCTAGAGCTAGCCAAAGGCTTGGTGAAGATGTCAGCCAACTGGTGGTCACTCTCCATAAACTGAAGCACTATGTCACCCTTCTCCACATGATCTCTAAGGAAGTGATATCGAATATCAATGTGCTTGGTCCGAGAGTGCTGCACTGGGTTCTTAGCAATGTGAATGGCAGATGTGTTATCACAAAAGAGTGGAACACACTCTGCTGATAACCCATAGTCCCGTAGGGTTTATCTCATCCAGAGCACCTGGCTACAGCAACTGGCTGCAGCGACATACTCAGCCTCTACAGTGGACTGAGCAACACCGGACTGCTTCCTAGAGGACCAAGAAACAAGAGAAGTGCCAATAAATTGGCAAGTGCCAGAAGTGCTCTTCCTATCTATCATACAGCCAGCAAAGTCTGCATCGGAAAAGGCTCGAAGGGACAGACAAGAGGAGGAAGAGTACCAGATACCATAATCAATGGTAGTTCGAAGGTACCTGAAAATGCGCTTCACCGCTTTGCGGTGAGAGGCACGAGGAGAATCCTAAAATCGAGCACAAAGACATACAGAGAAGTGTATGTCAGGTCTCGAGGCAGTGAGATACAAGAGAGAGTCGATCATGCTCCGGAACTCCTTTTGATCAACTGGCTCACCATACTCGTCAGGCTCAAGGACAGCAGTGGTGGCCATAGGAGTCATGATTGGCTTCCCATCAGACATATCAAAGCGCTTCAGGAGGTCTCGAGTGTACTTGCCTTGATGCAAGAATGTACCCTCCCGAGTCTGCTTAATCTGGAAGCCATGGAAGTAGCTCAACTCGCCCATCATGCTCATCTCGATCTCAGTACTCGTCACATCTGAGAATTGAGTAATGAGTGAATGCGAGGAACCACCGAAAATGATGTCGTCGACATAAATTTGGACTAGGAGAAAGTTCGAATCGGAATGTCTGACGAAAAGAGTCTTATCCACTTGACCCATATGAAAACCATGATTCAAGAGGTAGGACTTAAGCTTGTCATACCAAGCTCGTGGGGCTTGCTTAAGTCCATACAAAGCTTTGGAAAGCTTGAAGACATGGTTTGGGTACTTGGGGTTCTCAAATCCTGGAGGTTGTCTGACATACACCTCTTCCTCAATGAAGCCATTGAGGAATGCACTCTTGACATCCATTTGATAAAGCTTGAAGCCCTTGGACGCCGCGAATGCGAGCAGGATCCTGATGGCCTCTAGTCTGGCTACAGGGGCAAAAGTCTCCTTAAAGTCGAGGCCCTCGACCTGAGTAAAACCCTGAGCGACTAGCCTAGCCTTGTTTTGAACTACAACCCATACTCACTCTACTTGTTTTTGAACACCCATTTGGTCCCAATGATGTTGTGACCAGCAGGGGGCTCGACAAGCTTCCAAACTTTGTTCCTCTCTAAGTTTTCAAGTTCCTCATGCATGACATTAATCCAAGATTCATCAGATAATGCATGAGAAACATCCTTCGGCTCAAAAGAGGCAACAAAGGCAGAGTGAAGGCAGAAAGTGGACAGTCCTGACTTAGAGCGAGTGACTCGCTCAAATAGATCTCCAATGATCTGGTCAGGTGGATGAGCCTGCTGAATGTGGCGGGGAGGTCCAGAAGCAGAAGTGACATCTACTCCTCTCGTGGGAGAAGTAGGAACAGAGTCACTAGCTGCCGAAGAGTCTAAGGGTAAGGGCTGATCTCCCTGAGGTGCAGAAATGGAAATGGGAGGCATCTCGGGAGCAGGAATGGTGACTGGATCAGGCATGGCGCCTTCATCTCCGTCATCAACTTCCTCAGAAAAAATAGATTGGGAAAGAGGAGAAGAGCCTGAAATGTCTGGTCTAGCACCAGGGCTAGCCTCATCAAAGGTCACCTCACAGGTCTCTATGATCCTACCCAAATCTATAGCCAAATCCTGTAGCTACGAGCAGAAGTTGAGTAACCCAGAAAGATCCCGTCAGCGGAGCGTGACTCAAACTTATCTAGTTTCCCAGACTTCAAGAAGAAACACTTGCAACCAAAAACACGAAAATGAGATACACTAGGCTTTCGCCCATATCTCAACTCATAAGATGTGCGGTGCACGTGTGCCCTAAGAAAGACTCTATTGGCAACATGGCATGCCGTAGCTACAGCCTCAGCCCAAAACTTCCTAGGAGTATTATATTCATCTAGCATCGTCCTGGCCATCTCAACCAGGGTCCTGTTCTTCCTCTCCACTACACCATTTTGCTGAGGGACGTATGGAGACGAGAACTGATGCTCTATGCCTAACTCCTCACAGAAGCTACTAAAGTAGTAGTTCTTGAACTCTTTTCCATTGTCACTGCGGATCGCTCGTAAGGCACCTGGGAGCTCAACGAACAACCTACGAACCAAACCCCTAAAGTGAGAAAAGGACTCATCCTTCTAGGCCATGAAGAAGACCCAAGAATACCTTGAAAAATCATCGAGAATGATAAGAATGTACCACTTCCCTCCCACTGACTGCACTCTAGCTGGACCAACAGTGTCCATATGCAAAAGCTGTCCTGGTGCATCAGTCATCACTCGGGTGACTGGGGGATGAGAAGCCGCAACCATCTTGCCATGTCGGCAAGGAGAACATACAACATCTTTGACCTTCTTGAGTTTGGGCAAACCACGAATGAGATCTTGGCTGCTAACTCGGGTCAAATGATCAAAACCAATGTGACCAAGTCTCCTATGCCAAAAGGAGAGATCACGAAACTCTGAAGCAATAAGGCAATGGAGAGAATCTTTAGAAGAAGAAGAAAAATCAGCACGAAAGACTCTCCCAAAACGAGAAATCCCGCAAACCAACTCCCTAGAAGAATCGAGGATCCTACAACCACTATGCTTGAAGTTTACCTCGAAAAGGTCATCGATAAGCTGAGTAACAGAAAGCAAATTAAAATGCAGCTTACTAACTAAGGCAACGTCCTTAAGAGTGAAGTGGTCATTAATGCAAACGGTACCTTTAGCGATGACTCTACCTGACGCAGCATCCCCAAAAGTGATCACCTCATCACCGGGAGCTCGGACTAGGGAATAAAACCAACGGGAGTCTCCGGTCATATGACGTGAACAACCGGATTCTACAATCCAAACCTCCCCCTTCCCTGTCCCACGGACCTGAATCAATGAGAGACAAAGGCAGATGTCTCAGTACTAGGATAGATCAAAGCTGATCTAGGAACCCAATACTGAGTCACCTGAGCAGACGAAGAAGCAGTCAAAGGAGCAAAAGAATGCAATCTAGCACCTCTCCTAGACTCAACTCTCATGAACTCAGTGACAGCTCCTGTAGTACGTCTGGGAGCAGATGTGGGGTTGGTCCGCCGATGTGCAAAGGCCGAATCATCCACATGCTGCTGCCCAAACCTCCTGCTGGAGGAAGCAAACTCACGCCGCTGATATCTACCTCGATGGGAAGAACGAGGCATATCATGAGGACGGCGAAAAGACTGACTCAGGACAGCTCCGGGGTGAAAACCAGAGGTAGAAGTCTGAAAACCAAGCCCCATACGCTATCCAAAAACAGGCAAATCCCTAACCTGTCTAGAAGCAGTGGGTGCCTTAGGAGCACTCAGAATCTGGGGATGACCCTGAATACCCCTGAGCGCATGAACATGCTCACGCCGAGTGATCTTGGCGCGTCTGAAGAAGAAATCAGCAATATGTCCATCCTTCTGACAGAAAGTGCAAGTATACTTCGCCTTGGAGGTCGAAGTAGCAGGAGAAGCACCCTTCTCGTCAGAAGTCCCGTGGACAATCCCAGCTGATCTAAAAATAGTGGTGCTCGTCTGTGGAGCAACCACGATCTCTCCAATCTTAGAGGCGCGCACAACAGTAGGCGGATGCGCCCGTGCGTGCTCCAAAGAATCAAATCCTAGACCTTGATTGAATCTGCTAATTTTGGATTGGTCTAAGATGAGATTGAGCTTCTTTTTGCCTCCCACAAATTTCTCGAGGGTGCTCATAAGGTACTAGCACTCTCGAAAAAGTGAGGCACAAGAAGAGCAGGGGGAAGGAGTAGAAGAAGAAGAGCCAGATGGAGAAGAACGAACAGCACGAGCAAATCTCTCCCTATAAACAGCAACCTCAATCTTGAGGGACTCGCAAGACACACAGGGAGCATCTCTAATCCTACCAATCTGGGCTTTTAACTTCTTCCTAAGCTCTCCGTGGACTTTGACCACATCCTCCTTAACCCCAACACACAGCAAGCAACCAGTTGGTGACTTAATTAGTAAGTCTTTAGCAAATTTAGCACATTTGACAGTCAAAGCATCATTCTCAAGTTTTAGTTGCCTACAGCCCTCACATGAGCTGACTGGGTCCTTAGAAGCATATGATTCAAGTTCATCATTTCTAGCAAAAATCTTCCTAAGATGTGAGCTCATGGCATCAATTTCAGCAAGCAATTTAGAGCAATTATCACAAGATGCAGTAGTGTGAGCATAAAGAAAACTAGCATGAGCAGGAATAGGATCAATAGAACATGTGCTAGCATCCTTCGACCTAAGAGCCTCAAGATCAGCAACCACACTATCATGTAAGGTCCTTAGGTTCTCCAACTCCACAAGCAAAGCATCGCAAAGAGTACAGCTATCAAAGTCTCGGGAGGGATAAGATCTAAGTGAAGCTAATGTAACATCCCAAAATTTTGCTTTTATTAAATTCAAGTGTGATTTGGCACTTTGGTGAATTTTGGAATTTTCTGGAATTTATTTGGATTTATTTGGAATTTATTTGAATTTATTCCATTTTGAAATAATTAAAGAATTTAACTTTGCAAATAAAATTTTGTTGGAAATATTTTATTTGAGTCCAAAATGTTCCAAAATATTTTCCAGAATTTTTCTGGAATTTTTCTGAGTCTTTTGCTATTTTTAATGAATTAAATGAATTTCCGAGAATTAATTTGAATATTTAATCGCTGGAAAATCAACTCGGGTCGAGTACTGTTCATCCGACCGAGTCGGAACTCGAGTCAGACTCGAGCCCAGACCGAGCCAGACCGGTCCAGCCGAGCCCCAACCCGTGCGACCGTTGGATCAAGATCCAACGGCCCACGATGAGCCGCACCGATCCGACCGGATCCGATCTCGCCCGCGCCATCGTGGCCGCTGATCGCGCCACGTGGACGGCTGCCCGCCTTCGTCTCCGCCCGAGTCCGGGTCGGACTCCTCCGCCGCGTAGCCGCCGTGTTCCGTTAGGGTTCCGATTTGTGCGCGCATCCCGGGGTTATTTAATGCGTGGGACATCGCCCGAGGTTGCCCTTTTCCGTGCGCACCCGAAACCCTAGTCCGCCGAGCCCTAGCCACCGCCGTTTAGCCGCAATCGCTCGCCGTAGTAGCTCTCTTCTACGCCACGGTTTTTGCTTTGTTCCGCCGCCGTCCGCCGTCCTACGCCGCCACCGACCCCAGGTTCAAACTCCCCGCGACGAGGCGCACCGGAAGGGACACTTCACCTCGCCGGAGAAGCCCCGGAGCACCGTTGGCTTGGACGTCGTCCTCGGCTCCGGCCACCCAGCGCCGCCGCGTGCCATCGCCGTCCCCGAGCTCGGTGAACCGTCGGATCTTCATCCAACGATCCAGGTGAGCCCACGTGCAATCCAAGACCCTAGAACCCAGATCGGATCTGGACCGTTGGATCGAGATCCAACGGCCCACAATCGGCCACGTCACCCGTAACGTAATCCACGTTACAGGGTTAACGTCGTTTTCAACCGTTGGATCTAGATCCAACGACGTAGATTGACCGCGTTCACTCCAGCACGTGATAACCAGATCTGATCCGGGCTGTTGATTTTCAAATCAACGGCCGAGATGTAGCCACGTGGCTGGGAGCGTGACCGCCGCGGTCAACGCCCTCGCGTGGAATGTGTCTCTGACACGCGGGGCCCGCATGTCGACGGATCGAAGGGCGCCGCGTGGACGCGTCCGGCCGACCGGACACGTGGCAGCATCTGGGTCTTGCCACGTGTCACGGTGACGTCATGCTGACGTCATCGGTGGGTTCGACCGGTGCTGACGTCAGCAAGACCACGTGGACCAATTGGATGCTGACACGTGTCACAGCTGACGCAATAAATCATTTTCCGAAAAAGAAATTATTTAATTAATTCGGTTTATTGATTCAAATTTAGATTCAAACTTCAAACGCTTATAACTTTTGCAATTTAACTCCGATTTGAGTGATTCAAATTTCTAAATTTGTATAAAATGGAGATCTACCTAATGGTAAATTTTATTTTATTTTTAGACCAAAGTTTTTCTATGTATTATTACTTAATTGATTATTTAAACTTTAAACGCTTATAACTTTTGCGTTTTAACTCCGATTTCGCCGGTTCAAATTCCTAAAAATTCATAAAATTATGCTCTCTCTGTTTGTGGACTTCATTTGGATGTTTGGACACTTTTTGTCTACTGTTTTATTCATTTGTCGCTATATGCACGCTTTACGAGTAGACGTTGAAGTGCCCGAAGGCTTCGAGGGAGAAGTGTTGACCCAGGAGCCAGCTCAGGACCAAGAGCAAGTACTTTTTGAAGGCAAGTTGTGCTTTGACCATGTTGATCCCATTTTGAAATCTATTTTGATTCAATGTATTGCATGCTAGTTTAATTAGAAAATACTTTATTTAAATTATGGGAATTAGATAAATGCCTAATTGCTGTATGACACCTTGGTTAATTAAATATGTGCCATGACCCCTTGTCACCCTAGTTGAGGTTTAAATAGTTGGACATTATTGAATTGCCAACTTGGGAATTTAGATCGTTGTAGCATATTGCTTAGACCTGCTACGTGCTCATGACATGATTTTGGACAATCAAACGTTAATATTGACTTAATGATATATTGAACCTGTTTTGGAAAGGTATCATGTGTTGTGATGTTGATGGCACGTGGTGCATGGTAATCAACTGGGGTTTGATAAATAGTTTTTGACCGGGGCATGTGGCAAGAATGATCGGCTGGGCCAGTTGTGGCACCGGGAACGTTGTGTTAGTTCTTCGGGTAGTCTTGCCCTGGTCACCCTAAGGACTTAACCTTGCAAGCCTTTGAACTGAGTCAAGCGTGCAACCACATGTCTGTAATGGGACGGACCTAGTTGATTAAGTTGCTAATAACGTACCTGTGGGACCTCAGGATGTCAACTACACCCTTTGTGTAGTTGTACGGGGGAGCGTACCAGGGCTGCGGCCAGGTACCCATCTAACGGTTGATTGGCCTAAACTTCGCCTTCGCTAAGGGAAGGGTTAGTGTGCAATAACCGGGGAGGCACACTTGTGTTGTTAGAAGTTTCCGAAATACTTTGTTATGGGCACTCGCCTTTGTGGTGTTTGACTGTATCTTGTGGGTAAAGTGCATAACCTCTGCAGAGTGTAAAATCTATTCGAATAGCCGTGTCCGCGGTATTGGACATCGCTCGGGAATTACAGTCAAGGGTTAGACTTTCTCAAAAATAACTTGGACTTGAAAGGTTGGGATTGGTTTAATAATGATGTTGATGGAAATATGGATTAGGATTGGGAAAGATGTTTATTTAACTCCTGGAAAAGTTATTAGTGATATACTTGTTTCTACTGCTTTTGAATCTACTTATATTATTTGTTAAATGCTCTTTACTGCAAATATACCTTGAGCTATTCCTTTGTATCAAGCCATACATATAGTATATAAGATTGCATTCTGTGCATGACTTGCTGAGTACTAAGTACTCACCCTTGCCGTAATACAACACCAGTTGAAGAGGAGACTACACCAGCTTTGGAGGAGGAGCTCCAAGAGGAACCGTCTACTTAGGGAGCGAGCCCTGTCAGTTGCCTGTGGTATACTGGATGGCGCCACGATGTTATCTTATTTTCCGCTGCTATTATTTATCTTTTAATAAGTTTCGCCCTACGAGGCGTATATTTGTAACTTGACCTTAAGGTCAAGCAACCAGTTTGTTTATCTAATTAAAGTACTTTATTAGTATCGAATGGTATGACTGTGATATTTACCGATGTTAAGACTGTGTGCACTAGCGCGTTCCTGGACTAGTGCTGAATACACAGAGGGTCCGTATGTAGTCATTCTTGCTTGGACCACCTTGTTCATTTTTGCCCTTCTCCAGCTTTGGGCAATTTGCCCGAATGTGGTTGGAGCCACCACACTAAAAGCAAGTGATCTTGCCACCTCTCTTCCTATCTCTCACTCTTTTGTAAATATTCGAAAATCTACGAGCGACAAGAGCAAGCTCGTTTTCTGGAAACTGTTCCAGAACTTCATCGCTTACATCGCAAAGAGCGGAAAGAGAGAAACCGGAAGAAAAGTCAAGAGAGGGTCTAGAAGAAGAAGACCCAATGGGATCGGTAACCAAAGCCATCGACTGAGATTTCATCTTGCGAGTGACGATGTCGAGCTCATGAGTCTTGAGGCGGGAGTACAACCCGTCAAGAGTCAAGGTCGACAAGTCAGTATGGTCCGTGATGGTGGTCACCTTCATCTCCCAAATCCTCAAATCAAGAGCTCTCAAAAAGTGCCTAGCATTCTCCGAATCAGAGTATGTGCAACCAACTGATTGGAGATTGCTTAGGATCAAAGAAAATCGAGCAAAGCATTCATCAAGGCTTTCACCAGCGTGTTGTTCGAACTTGTTGTAATCACGCTTGAATTGGTCCTGCCTCACTGACTTAATCTGTGTGGTACCCTCATGGTAAGCATTGAGGGTCACCCAGATCTGGTGAGCGGACCAAAGGTGAGAAACCCAATCATACTCACTGCGGCTAAGTCCCTATATGAGAATGTTCCTAGCCTTAGCGTTTGCTTCAACGTCAGCCAAGTTCGTGGCATTGACGTTCTCATCGGCCGAAACCTCATACGGAAGTTTCACCTTCTGCCAGATTATAAAGTCTTGAGCAGTGATGTATGACTCCATTCACAATTTTCAGAATGGATAATCAACTCCAACAAAAATTGGAGGCTTAGAGGAGTACTTGTCCGTCGCCATGGCTCTTGAGACCAGTCAAGATCTATGAAACAGCAGAACTGACTCTGATACCAATTGAAAGACCGAGATGGCGATCAGAGGTGGGTAGAATGATCCCAAATAAAATTTTCCCCACTCAAAGTACTCAAAACAATCCCGCAAGGAAACCGGTGCTCCTCAAATTCGCGAAACCCGCAAAAATCGGAACGACTCGACAACTATGTGTATCCCGAGTTTGCATGGATGAGGACCATGAATCACGTGAGGGATTTGTAAATCACAATCCTGGTTGTTAAATGTCCAAAATAAAGAGGAATTAATTCAAAGATTTCTTTTCAAAAAGAGATCAAGCATAATCACCAAAAAGCCTCTTTTAGAAAAGCAAAAGCAAATTTTTCAAGAGTGGTCCCCAATTGGAGCAGGTGGTTAGTGGATTTATGTTGCTCCAAAATTTGTGGGATTTTTTTACCTTATAAAAAGGTGCGTCGTGAAACACTCTACCAAAAATCACGTCCAAAATCCTTTTAGAAAAATCATGAAAAATCACGGACTACAGATAGTCAGGAACTTCGATCAGGAAATTTGGGGCTCAGTTTTCACCTCATAGCTCCTAAACGGTGCAATCAATGGACTCCAAAATTTTTCCATAGATGGATATATGAGTCATGCACATTCTCCAAAAAAGAATCAATCAAAAAGGATTTTTATAGATTTTTCTAAAAATCAAAGACTGACTGCTGCGCGAAGAACAAGTTCTGGACAGATTCGCGATCTTGATAGAAACTTGACAAATAAACTTTTGCGGCATACAAATTTTGGCAAATGAACTCAATCTTGAGTGAAGATCCAAATAGAGTATAGAAGGAGGTGAATGTGAATCGCACAAGTCAAGAACAAAATCCAGCAATCATAAATGTAAATGCGGGAATGTAAATGCTGAATTTAATACATGAAAGTAAATGCCGAAAGTAAAGACATAATGTAAATTGCAAGAATTAAATTGCAAGAAAATAAATTTGGCTCTTGGAACTTATATTTCATTCAGAGATGTGTGATTACAAAGCCTCACTTCATGTGGGCAAAGCTCAAAGGAGCAACACAACAACTCAAAGAATTAATGGGCATCGAGGCCTCCCTCCACCCCTCTATTTATACTACTCTTGGGCCACCTACCACCCTTGGATGAGTCGTAAACCCTAGAGCACTCCACCAAGGGATAGGATTAACCCACTCACTCCACCATGCAAGGGACACCCAAAACCCTACACACATAATGGGTTTTCTTTGCACGGTTCACAAAGCATACTACTAGACCCGCTATCCTATCAACTAGACCGCGATCCCACGTCCCTCATCGATCCTCGCGGCATCTAGCTAGTATGATCCCCTTTCCTTATCTTCTTTGACTTGCACGGACTCCGTCTCCGATCATCTTCCGGCGATCTCCAACCGTCTGGACCTCCGAAGCACCTCGCCTAGTCCTGGTCATCATCCGCCTCACCATGACCTAGCACCGTCGTCCTGCAACCATCAAAGACAAGGAAAACCATCACATAGCATTGTCCAATAATATGCAATGAACATCACAAATGCTCACAATTAATCATATCTCATTCATCAGTCGGTTCTATCGCCAGCCAAAAGCCGGTAGTACCACAAGAGACCAACACAACCCAAATTGTTTCCTTTTGAATTTTGATTCAAATCAAACTCAAACATGAGCACACCTTGCTCAAATAAAGTCAAATATTCATCACAAATATGGATGGACCTCCACATGGTCCTTCACCTTAGTGGTCCGAGCCCTAACACAGCAAAGCAGGCCCATTACCCACATCGTGACACGTGTTGCTCTTGAAACCCTAACCCTAGTTTTCTTCGCCGTTCGATCGAGATCGCGTGGACGAGATCTGGCCTTCACGTGGAAGGCCACGATCACGCCATGTCACCATCACCGTGTTCATTTTGAGCTTCATTGAACTCCATCATTTCTATCACGGTCTTCTGTCAGGACCCGAATGTGCAAATCCTGACCCTCTATGTATTCAGCATAAGTCCAGGATCACGCTAGTGCACATAGTCTCAACATAGATGAAATATGATAATCATACGAAGTGGAATAATAAATTAATACTTCATCTATTAATATAACCTATTTGGTCAACCTTATGATGAGCTTACAATAATATACCACATAGGGCAAAGATTCAAATATAAAGAAAATTGAAGTGGAAAACAAAGACTCGTAGTAACACATCAATATGTCACATGCAGCTGACTAGGCTTGCACCCTAATTTGACTCCTCCTGGAACTCCTGAAGAGCTGGCGTAGACTCCTCTTCAACTAATATTTGAATTGTTGCAAGGGGGTGAGTACTTAAAGTACTCTACAAGTCATGCACAGAATGCAAAGCTATTAACGACATACATGGCTTATCCCAAATGAATGGCTGAAGTGATTATTTTGTAGAAAGCAACATTTGCAGATGATTAACATGTATAGATTAAAATGATTATAAATCAATTACCATTACTAAATAACTATCTCATTTATTTTCCAAGATTCACTAGCACATAGCCTAAAGAAGTTCATTACTTCTAGTGGCATACAACTTCACATCCCAAGTTTATTTGCAAGATCTAATGTGAGGCCCCGGATCAGCTATCCAGAATCTCCTGTGTATTTCTGTACTAGTCCTAGATCAGTAGCTAGTACACACAGTCACAGTGTTGTATCATAACCGAACAGAATGAAATAATAACATAAATATAAAGTACCAGCCACATGGCTATTTATTACATAATGTGGTCACATGACCAAAGTTCAGCAACAGCGGAAACAAATAACAACAAAAAATGAACCCAAACGACTCCACAGGTGACGACTAGGAACGCGCGCTTAGTTGTCCTGGCGATCTTCATCATACTCCTCGGCGTAGAACTCACCGTCTTCATTTGCATCCTGAGAATTCTCTGATGACAAAGTTTGTGTAGCATGTGAGTACAAAAGTACTCAGCAAGTCTGGAAAAGTATGTAACATGTAGGCTTTCCAAGGAAGGCTTATTAGGGTTCTTTTGCACAAAGCCATGTGTCGGGACCCGAATTTGCAAATCCGGACCCTCTGTGTATTCAGCACTAGTCCAGGAACGTGCTAGTGCACACAGTCTCAACATTGGCAAATATCACAATCATACTCAACGAATTAATAAGGTACCTTAAAAAGTTAACCAAGCTGGTTGCTCGACCTTATGGTCAAGTTACAAATATACGCCTCGCATGGCGAAACTTATTAAAATAGAAATATCTGCAGCGGAAAATAAGATAACTTCGTGGCGCCATCCAGTATACCACAGGCAACTGACTGGGCTCGCTCCCTAGTTAGACGGTTCCTCGGGGAGCTCCTCCTAAAAAGCTAGTGTGGACTCTTCTTCAACTGGTGTTGTATTGCGGCAAGGGTGAGTACTTGGTACTCAGCAAGTCATGCACAGAATGCAGCTAATATACTACATGCATGGCTTAATACAAAGGAGTGGCTCAAGGTATATTTGCAGTAAAGAGCATTTAACAAGTATCATAAGTAGATTCGAAAGCAGTAGAAACAAGTATAGCATCAATAACTTTTCCAGGAGTTAAATAAACATCTTTCCCGATTCTAATCCACATTTCCATCCACATCATTATTAAACCAAACCCAACCTTTCAAGACCAAGTTATTTTCAACAAAGTCTAACCCTTAACTGTAATTCCCGAGCGATGTCCAATACCGCGGACACGGCTATTCGAATAGATTTTACACTCTGCAGAGATTATGCACTTTACCCACAAGATACAGTCAAACACCACAAAGGCGAGTGTCCGTAACAGAGTCTTTCGGAAACTTCTAATAGTACAAGTGGTCCTCCCCGGTGATTGCACACTAACCCTTCCCTTAGCAAAGGCGAAGTTTAGGCCAATCCACCGTTAGATGGGTACATGGCCGCAGCCCCGGTACGCTCCCCCATACAACTACACAAAGGGTGTAGTTGACATCATGAGGTCCCACAGGTACGTTATTAGCAACTTAATCAACTAGGTCTGTCCCATTACAGACATGTGGTTGCACGCTTGACTCAGTTCAAAGGCTTGCAAGGTTAAATCCTTAGGGTGACCAGGGCAAGACTACCCGAAGAACCAACACAACGTTCCCGGTGACACAACTGGCCCACCCGATCATTCTTGCCACATGCCCCGGTCGAAAACTATTTATCAAACCCCAGTTGATTACCATGCACCATGTGCCATCAACAACACAACACATGATACCTTTCCAAAATAGGTTCAATATATCATTAAGGCAATATTAACATTTGATTGTCCAAAATCATGTCTTGAGCACGTAGCAGGTCTAAGCAATAAACTACAACGATCTAAATTCCCACGTTGGCAATTTAGTAATGT
The DNA here is from genome assembly GCA_036346355.1 of Rhipidocladum racemiflorum. NCBI lineage: Eukaryota > Viridiplantae > Streptophyta > Magnoliopsida > Poales > Poaceae > Rhipidocladum > Rhipidocladum racemiflorum. The sequence continues at coordinate 33,222,720 of CM070578.1, read as the reverse complement.
CCAACTATTTAATCCTCGACTAGGGTGACAAGGGGGTCATGGCACATATTTAAATAACCAAGGGGTCATACAACAATTTGGCATTTATCTAATTTCCCATAATTAAATAAAGCATTTTCTAATTAAACTAGCATGCAATAGTTTAAACCAATTTAATTTGAAAATGGGATCAACATGGTCAAAGCACAACTTGCCTTCAAAAAGTACTTGTTCTTGGTCCTGAGCTGGCTCCTGGGTCAACACTTCACCTTCGAAGCCTTCGGGCACTTCAACGTCTACTCGTAAAGCGTGCAAATAGCAATAAATAAATGAACAGTAGACAAAAAGTGTCCAAAGATCCAAATAAAGTTCATAAACAGAGAGAGCATAATTTTATGAATTTTTAGAAACTGGAATCGTCAAATTCGGAGTTAAAATGCAAAAGTTACAACCATTTAAAGTTGTAAATAATCAATTAAATAATATTACAGAGAAAAACTTTAGTCCAAAAATTAAATAAAATTCATCATTAGGTAGATCTCAATTGTATACAAATTTAGAAATTTGAATCACTCAAATCGGAGTTAAAATGCAAAAGTTATAAGCGTTTGAAGTTTGAATCCATTTTTGAAATCAATATTCCGAATTAATAAATCATTTTCTTTTTCGGAAATTCAATTATTGCGTCAGCAGTGACACGTGGACCAATAAGAGGCCGCCACGTCACCTCGGGTCCATGGACCCGGCGCACGGTTTGGCACGGTCCACCGTGGACCCGGTCCACGGCTCATGTCCCTGACAAATGGGCCCTACCGGTGACGTCAGCGTGACATCAGCACACAGCTCAGCCGAGTGGGCTGACAGGTGGGCCCCACCGTGACGTCCGTGCGACGTCATGGTACGGTTTGGCTCGGTTGCTGACACGCGGGCGCCGCGTGACGTCACGGCTGACGTCGGTGGCAGGATCGGCGTGGCGCATGACCGCGACGGCCGCCTCCTCACCACGTGGCGTGATCTCGACCGTTGATTTGAAAATCAACGGCCAGCATTAGATCTCGGCTTAACGCAAAGAGAAAACTACTCGGCTGATCTGGAACGTTCGATCTTGATCGGACGGTCAAGATCCAATCTAAGGAAAACAACGCGGCTAACCCTAACCGTTCGATCTAGATCTTACGGCTGAGATCTATCCTAGCTTAGTGCAGTTCTAGCTACATGGCACGATCTAAACTGTTGGATCTAGATCCAACGGTTGGAAATAGATCTGAGGATTTCAACGTGAAAACTCACCGGGGAGACGTGGCGCGATCTGGGCCCTTGGATCTGGATCGGACGGTTGAGGGAGTTCGCGAGGCGGCGATGGCGTACGTCGGAGCTCCGACGGCCGGTGACGAAGACGACGACACACGAACGACGCTCCAGGCACGCTCCGGCGAGGTGAGAGGTCCCCTCCGACGCGTCTCCTCCTTACGGTTCCGGATCTGGGCTCAACAGCGGCGGAGGACGACGGACGGCGGCGGGATGGGCTTCCAATTCCGGCGAGCTCGCGCGGGCGAACGGCGGCGGCTCAGGCATCGTGACTTAGGGCTATGGGTGCGCACGGGAAAGGGGGTCCCGACACGGGTGGCGGCGCATTAAATAGCCCCTCGACGTCCGTGATATGCGCGGAAAACGAGGACACACGCACGGGCGGCGGCGGAGTCCGGCGACAACACGGAGAGGGTGACGTGGCTCAACGAGAGCCGTTGGATCACGATCCAACGGTCGCGTGAGTTGGACTCGGGTCCGACTCGGTGAGCTGGCTGGCTCGGTCAGGCTTGGGTCCGGGCGACGTGGCTCAATCATGGCCGTTGGATTTCGATCCAACGGTCACGCGGCTAGGGTTTAGCTGAGCGGGTTCGGCTCGAACACGTGGCTCGGGTCGGACTCGAACTCGAGTCTGACTCCGACTCGGTCGGGTGAACAGTACAAACCCACTCGCATTTTCCAGCGATTAAATAATCCAATTAATTCCCAGAAATTTATTTAATTCATTAAAAATAGCAAAAGACTCAGAAAAATTCCAGAAAAATTCTGGAAAATATTTTGGAACATTTTGGATTCAAATAAAATATTTCCAACAAAATTTTATTTGCAAAGTTAAATTCTTTAATTATTTCAAAAGGGAATAAATTCAAATAAATTCCAAATAAATCCAAATAAATTCCAGAAAATTCCAAAAATTCACCAAAGTGCCAAAACACACATGAATTTAAGAAAAGCAAAATTTTGGGGTGTTACAAACCTCCCCCTTAACAGAATCTCGTCCGCGATATTCAGGGCTTTCTAAAGAAATAGGTTCGGAAACTCTTTCTTCAATTCCTCTTCGCGCTCCCAAGTTGCTTCACTCTCCGCGTGGTTGCTCCATTGAACTCTGCAGAAACGGGTTGACTTGTTTCTCGTCTCTCGGTCCATTGTGTCAAAAATCTTGACAGGGCGCTCCTTGTAAGTCAGGTCCTCCTGTAGCTTGATTGACTCTATCGGTGTCTGTTCCTCAGGTACCCGGAGACACTTCTTCAGCTGAGACACGTGGAACACGTCATGCACTCCTGCTAGTGATTGCGGTAACTCCAGTTGGTATGCAACTTCACCTCTACGGCTGAGAACCTTAAATGGTCCAACATATCTCGGCGCGAGTTTTCCTTTGGCATGGAATCTCTTAACTCCTCTGAGTGGTGTGACTCTGAGATACACGAAATCTTCTGGTTCAAAACTCAGGTCTCGGCGACGGTTATCAGCATAACTCTTCTGTCGTGATTGGGCTATCTTCAATCTCTCCCTGATCATGGCAATCTGTTCTTCGGCTTCTTGGAGAATATCTGGCCCAAAGACACGGCGTTCACCTGTCTCGTTCCAATTCAACGGTGTTCGACAAGGTCGACCGTATAGTGCTTCAAATGGCAACATTTGCAAACTTGCTTGATAGCTGTTGTTGTAGCTGAATTCGGCGTACGGCAGACTTTTATCCCAAAAGGTGGCATAAGCCAATGCACACGCTCTTAACATATCCTCCAAAATCTGATTAACTCTTTCGGTTTGCCCATCCGTCTGCGGATGATATGCTGTACTGAAGTTCAAACGGGTTCCCATGGCTTCATGCAGCTTATTCCAGAACCTCGAGGTAAACTGGGTACCTCTGTCCGATACAATCTTCTTCGGCACTCCGTGCAAACAGACGATCCTGGTCATATACAACTCAGCTAACTTATCTCCCGCATAAGTGGTCTTCACTGGAATAAAATGGGCGACCTTAGTCAAGCGGTCCACTATGACCCATATGGAGTCATATCCACCCTGGGTTTTCGGCAAACCGGTAATGAAATCCATTCCGATTTCTTCCCACTTCCACTCAGGTATCTTCAACGGCTGTAGCAATCCTGCTGGTCTCTGATGCATTGCCTTGACTCTCTGGCATATGTCGCACATCGCAACATGCTCGGCAACTTCACGCTTCATGCTCGGCCACCAGAATCTTTCCTTCAAATCTTGATACATCTTGGCACTTCCAGGATGAATTGAATACTTGGAGTCATGGGCTTCTTCTAGAATCAGCTGCTTCAGCTCTTTCTTGTTCAGCACACATATGCGATCATTCATCCATAACGTGCCTTGCTCGTCAAGTCTGAAGTCTTTTGCCTTGCCTTCATCCATCTTGGACTTGATCATGCGGATCTTGTCATCATCCTCCTATCCTTCTCGGATCTGATCCTCCAGGGTAGGCTTCACTTCTAATGTGGCCAAGAATCCTTCTGGTACTACTTCAATCTGCATCTTCTGGAAATCCTCACATAGCTCATCCTGACTTGTGGCTAACAACATGTTCACAGTATGGCTTTTTTGACTCAAGGCATCGGCCACCACGTTGGCCTTTCTGGGATGGTAATGGATTTCCAACATTATAATCCTTGATTAACTCTAACCATCTCCTTTGCCTCATTTTCAGGTCCGATTGGGTGAAGATGTACTTAAGACTCTTATGGTCCGTGTATACTTCACATCTGTTTCCAATCAAATAGTGACGCCATAACTTCAAAGCATGCACTACGGCAGCTAGCTCTAGGTCATGTGTCGGATAATTTTCCTCGTGCGGCCTCAACTGCCTTGATGCATAAGCGACGACCTTTCCGTTTTGCATCAGCACACATCCAAGTCCTTGGCGCGATGCGTCACAATAAATATCAAAGCTCTGATTAACATCCGGTAGGATCAACACCGTCGCTGATGTCAATTGCTTCTTCAACTCTTGAAATCCTTTTTCGCACTCTGGCGTCCAGGCAAACTTCTTCTCCTTTTTCAATAATTGCGTAAGAGGTTTCGCAATGGTCGAAAAGCCTTCAATGAAACGGCGGTAGTAACCTGCCATTCCAAGAAAACTCCGGATCTGGGTCACAGTCTTCGGCTATTCCCAATGTAACACAGCCTCTACCTTGCTTGGATCAACGGTGATCCCTTCTGCGATCATTACATGTCCAAGGAACTCCACCTTGTCCTTCCAAAAGTCACACTTGCTGAACTTGGCGAAAAGTTGCTGTTCCCTTAGCTTTTCCAAAACTCGCCTCAAGTGCTCTGCATGTTCATCCTCTGTCTTCGAGTAGATTAAGATATCATCTATGAACACAACAACAAACTTGTCCAAATACTCCATGAACACCTTATTCATCATATTCATGAAATATGCTGGCGCATTCGTCAGACCAAAGGACATAACAGTAAACTCGTAATGTCCATATCTTGACGAGAATGCGGTTTTCGGGATATCTTCTGATCGGATCTTCAACTGGTGGTATCCCGATCTCAGATCAATCTTGGAGAAAACTCCGACTCCTCTCAGCTGATCAAACAGATCATCGATCCTGGGTAGCGGGTACTTATTCTTCACGGTGACTTCATTGAGTGCACGGTAGTCAATGCACATCCTGAAACTTCCGTCCTTCTTCTTGACAAACAAAACTGGCGCTCCCCACGGCGACGAACTCGGTCTGATAAATCCTTTCTCCATTAACTCTTCAAACTGCTTCTTCATCTCTACCAATTCTTCGGTGGACATCCGATAAGGTCTTTTTGCTATCGGTTCTGTACCAGGTACAAGCTCTATCACAAACTCTATGTCTCTGTCTGGCGGCATACCAGGTAGATCTTCAGGAAAAACATCTGGATACTCATTCACTACTGAGACATCTTCTATGCTGATTGCCTTGGTACTGTTAACCATCAACTGTCCATCTCTAACGGCGGTGGCTTGAAATTCCACTTTCCTTCCACACGGGCTTTCAACTGAGATAATCCTTCGTCCACAATCCAAAATGGCCTTGTGCTGGGATAACCAATCCATTCCCAAAATAACATCTAAGGTTTGGGCCTCCAACATAATAAGGTTCGCTAGAAACTCTATCCCACCTATTAATATTCTTACCCCAGAACATCCTACTTTAGTTCGGAGTTCGGACCCAGGGGTTTGAACTAAAAGCATGCATTTAAGTTTTGCAATCTCCAAATCATTTTTAGCAGCAAAGACTTGAGAAACAAACGAATGCGAAGCTCCAGAATCAAACAAAATCTGCAGGTGTATCGAAGTTAACAAGTAACTTACCCAAGACGACGTCCGTGGCATTCTGCAGTGCATCTGCGGTGACATGGTTGACTCGGCCTCTCACCACGGCCTGGGTGCTGCTCCCGGCCGTCTTTGTCCCTCGGTTGGCTCCTGGTGCATGCGTCCTGGCTGGTGTGGATCCCAGATTGAAGCGGACTGGGGTCACTCCTGCTGTCTTCTTAGGGCAACTGGTTGCAAAGTGTCTTGGCTCGTTGCAGTTGTAGCAGCGTCTCACTGTCCCCTGTTGATTGCCTGAAGTGGCGTTTCTGGCTGGTGTTGGGGTCTGATAGTTCTGATTGACGGGTTTTGGTGCTGGTGACGGTGTCCTTGTAGCATTCTGCAGCTGGAATCTGAAAATCTGGTTTGCGCAACCCTCAAACGTTGCTGTGCTCCCTGACGCGATCCCTGATGTTCCATCCTTCGCTTCCTGTTGTCGTCCAGTTCCTTGCGCTTGTCCTCAAGAATAAGCGCTTTGTTCACCAATTCTTGGAAATCTGGAAAGGTGTGGGTGATCAGTCCCACCTGCAGTCCTGAGTTAAGTCCCTTCATAAAGCGAGACTGTCTGGCTTTATCTGTCGCTACATCCTCAGGTGCGTAGCGTGCAAGCTGTGTGAACTTGTTCAGGTATTCGGCCACCGGCTAATTACCTTGCTTCAGTGCTCTGAACTCCTCCTTCTTGAGGTCCATGATTCCTTCCGGCACGTGATACTGACGAAACGCAGCTGTAAACTCCTCCCAAGTGATGTCTTGAGGGTTCTCTTGCGTGGCACAGAAGTTCTCCCACCATTCAGCGGCTGTCCCTTCCAACTGATGAGAAGCGTAGAGTACCTTCTCATTTCCCATGCATTGAGCAATGTGTAGCTTCTCTCAATTGACCTTAACCAATCATCGGCCTCCAACGGATTGGCATTCCCGGAGAAAGTGGGTGGGTGAGTCCTCATGAACTCTGACAGTCTTGTATTCTGGCGTTGTCCCTGATTGACTTGATTAGTGGTGGCCTGAGCAGTGACGTGTTGCATCTATTGCATCATAGCATGCATCAACTGAGTCTGAGCAGCAAGAAAAGCTCCAAAATTCTGCATGTCAACTGGCGGTGCTAGGTGGGGTGCAGGTGCTCCAACATTGGGGTTTCCAGCTAGGCGAGAACCACTGCCGTTGCCTCCAAGGTTTTCGCGGGTGTTCACCATCTGTCGATAGCTCCAAGGTTTAGAGATGAGAGGGAACAAGAATGGACAAGTAGTAGGGAATCTATGCGGAGGAAAAGTGTAAATAAAAATCCAACTTTATTATTAATAATAATAACTTGGTATGGTCGCTTACAATGCCTAAAGGCCTGCAACACATACTGCACACTCAGCAAACAATGAAAATCCAAATCGACTTTAAGGTGAATCTTATACTATAACGCGACTCGATGAAGGAGTCTCAACCTCAAAACCTACGCTCACTCGTCGAGAAAACCTCCACTGCCTCCTCGCGGCGGGTGCGACGGCATCGGCGCGATACAATCGCCATGCCCCACAACTGCAGCTGTGGTTGATGACGCGGCGTCCTCCTCTGGTTCTGGATCTAGCTGGTGCTGTGGCTGTGGCGCGGGTGCAGGTGGCACCTCTTCTGGTTCCTCCTCTAGCTCTGGAGCGTCCAACTCCAACACTGGATCGGAACCCTGGCCATACAGTGCGGTCTCCAGCTCTGCGATCCTTTCCGCAGCATAGGCGACGTACTCACGAGCATTCCCCAAGTGCTTCTCCTCCTCCTCAACCTGTTCGCGAGCCTTCTTCAACTCCTGAACTGTGTCTTCGATCAGCTCCTCCTGAGCGGCGACGAATCTGGCTAAGTGAGTGATGGTAGCATCCTCATCTTCTATCGGCTTCCGTTGAACTCTGCTGTCTCGGCGTGGGTGGTGACGGAACACTGTGCCTTCCAGCTCCCTGGAGTAGGTGTGAGCGATCTGCTGCATTGCTCGACGCGACACCTCCTGGATTCCAATCTCAAAGGTAGACCTCCTGCGGTGAAGTGGAAAGGGCGGCTGAACTTTGTCTTCTCTCGGGCATACACCGTGATCCGGACGTCCCATCCTATGACCAGTCCTGCCTGCACAAGTGTAGTCCCTCGGTATAGCGGCCTCTCAAAACCTCCAAGAAACTGAATCATACGCCACAACTCGGCAGCATAGCCTCCTTCACGCTCGGCGTAGTTGTTTTTCATCATCATCTGCCAAAAGACGCTCGCGTAAGAACGCAACATTTTAAAACCAATGTGGAAGACAAAAAGAACTCAGCAGGGGTATGAACAAGGAAGAAAAGGGGTAAGTCGAGAATTCATTCATTATCTTGACAAATTTTATCTTTAGAAAATAGGTTTTATCCTCACTACGACCATTCTAACTATGGGTGAACCTACAGTCAATATGGCTCTGATACCACCTCTGTCGGGACCCGAATTTGCAAATCAGGACCCTCTGTGTATTCAGCACTAGTCCAGGAACGCGCTAGTGCACACAGTCTCAACATTGGCAAATATCACAATCATACTCAATGAATTAATAAGGTACCTTAAATAGTTAACCAAGCTGGTTGGTCGACCTTATGGTCAAGTTACAAATATACGCCTCGCATGGCGAAACTTATTAAAATAGAAATATCTGCAGCGGAAAATAAGATAACTTCGTGGCGCCATCCAGTATACCACAGGCAACTGACTGGGCTCGCTCCCTAGTTAGACGGTTCCTCGGGGACCTCCTTCTCCAAAGCTGGTGTAGACTCTTCTTCAACTGGTGTTGTATTGCGGCAAGGGTGAGTACTTGGTACTCAGCAAGTCATGCACAGAATGCAGTTAATATACTACATGCATGGCTTAATACAAAGGAGTGGCTCAAGGTATATTTGCAGTAAAGAGCATTTAACAAGTATCATAAGTAGATTCGAAAGCAGTAGAAACAAGTATAGCATCAATAACTTTTCCAGGAGTTAAATAAACATCTTTCCCGATTCTAATCCACATTTCCATCCACATCATTATTAAACCAAACCCAACCTTTCAAGACCAAGTTATTTTCAAGAAAGTCTAACCCTTAACTGTAATTCCCGAGCGATGTCCAATACCGCGGACACGGCTATTCGAATAGATTTTACACTCTGCAGAGGTTATGCACTTTACCCACAAGATACAGTCAAACACCACGAAGGCGAGTGTCCGTAACAGAGTCTTTTGGAAACTTCTAACAGTACAAGTGGTCCTCCCCGGTGATTGCACACTAACCCTTCCCTTAGCGAAGGCGAAGTTTAGGCCAATCCACCGTTAGATGGGTACCTGGCCGCATCCTCGGTACGCTCCCCCGTACAACTACACAAAGGGTGTAGTTGACATCCTAAGGTCACACAGGTACGTTATTAGCAACTTAATCAACTAGGTCTGTCCCATTACAGACATGTGGTTGCACGCTTGACTCAGTTCAAAGGCTTGCAAGGTTAAGTCCTTAGGGTGACCAGGGCAAGACTACCCGAAGAACCAACACAACGTTCCAGGTGCCACAATTGGCCCACCCGATCATTCTTGCCACATGCCCCGGTCGAAAACTATTTATCAAACACCAGTTGATTACCATGCACCACGTGCCATCAACAACACAACACAAGATACCTTTCCAAAACAGGTTCAATATATCATTAAGGCAATATTAACATTTGATTGTCCAAAATCATGTCTTGAGCACGTAGCAGGTCTAAGCAATAAACAACAACGATCTAAATTCCCACGTTGGCAATTTAGTAATGTCCAACTATTTAATCCTCGACTAGGGTGACAAGGGGGTCATGGCACATATTTAAATAACCAAGGGGTCATACAACAATTTGGCATTTATCTAATTTCCCATAATTAAATAAAGCATTTTCTAATTAAACTAGCATGCAATAGTTTAAACCAATTTAATTTGAAAATGGGATCAACATGGTCAAAGCACAACTTGCCTTCAAAAAGTACTTGTTCTTGGTCCTGAGCTGGCTCCTGGGTCAACACTTCACCTTCAAAGCCTTCGGGCACTTCAACGTCTACTCGTAAATCGTGCAAATAGCAATAAATAAATGAACAGTAGACAAAAAGTGTCCAAACATCCAAATAAAGTTCATAAACAGAGAGAGCATAATTTTATGAATTTTCAGAAACTGGAATCGTCAAATTCGGAGTTAAAATGCAAAAGTTACAACCATTTAAAGTTGTAAATAACCAATTAAATAATATTACAGAGAAAAACTTTAGTCCAAAAATTAAATAAAATTAAACATTAGGTAGATCTCAATTGTATACAAATTTAGAAATTTGAATCACTCAAATCGGAGTTAAAATGCAAAAGTTATATGCGTTTGAAGTTTGAATCCATTTTTGAAATCAATATTTCGAATTAATAAATCATTTTCTTTTTCGGAAATTCAATTATTGCGTCAGCAGTGACACGTGGACCAATCAGAGGCCACCACGTCGCCTCGGGTCCATGGACCCGGCGCACGGTTTGGCACGGTCCACGGCTCATGTCCCTGACAAGTGGGCCCTGCCGGTGACGTCAACGTGACGTCAGCACACGGCTCAGCCGAGTGGGCTGACAGGCGGGCCCCACCGTGACGTCAGCGTGACGTCATGGTGCGGTTTGGCTCGGTCGCTGACACGCGGGCCCCGCGTGACGTCACGGCTGACGTCAGCGGCGACCGGCGTGGCCGCGTGACCGCGACGGTCAGTCTCCTCACCACGTGGCGTGATCTGGGCCGTTGGTTTGAAAATCAACGGCCCAGATTAGATCTGGCTTAACGCAGTAGAAAAATACTCGGCTGATCTGGACCGTTCGATCTTGATCGGACGGTCAAGATACAATCTAAGGAAAACAACGCGGCTAACCCTAACTGTTCAATCTAGATCTAACGGCTGAGATCTATCCTAGCTTAGTGCAGTTCTAGCTACGTGGCACGATCTAAACCGTTGGATCTAGATCCAACGGTTGGGAATAGATCTGAGGATTTCAACGTGAAAACTCACCGGGGTGACGTGGCGCGATCTGGGCCCTTGGACCTAGATCGGACGGTTGAGGGAGTTCGCGAGGCGGCGATGGCGTACGGCGGAGCTCCGACGGACGGTGACGAAGACGACGACACACGAACGGCGCTCCAGGCATGCTCCGGCGAGGTGAGAGGTCCCCTCCGACGCGTCTCCTCCTTGCGGTTCCGAATCTGGGCTCAACGGCGGCGGAGGACGACAGACGGCGGCGGAATCGGCAAACGAACGCGGCGGGACGGGCTTCCAACTTCGGCGAGCTCGCGCGGGCGATCGGCGGCGGCTCAGGCAACGTGACTTAGGGCTACGAGTGCGCACGGGAAACGGGGTCCCGACACGGGTGGCGGCGCATTAAATAGCCCCTCGACGTCCGTGATATGCGCGAAAAACGAGGACCCATGCACGGGCGGCGGCGGAGTCCGGCGATAACACAGAGAGGGTGACGTGGCTCTACGAGAGCCGTTGGATCGTGATCCAACGGTCGCGTGAGTTGGACTCGGGACCGACTCGGTGAGCTGGCTGGCTCGGTCGGGCATGAGTCCGGGCGACGTGGCTCAATCATGGCCGTTGGATTTCGATCCAACGGTCACGCGGCTAGGGTTCAGCCGAGCGGGTTCGGCTCGAACACGTGGCTCGGGTCGGACTCGAACTCGAGTCCTACTCGGACTCGGTCGGGTGAACAGTACAAACCCACTCGCATTTTCCAGCGATTAAATAATCCAATTAATTCCCAGAAATTTATTTAATTCATTAAAAATAGCAAAAGACTCAAAAAAATTCCAGAAAAATTCTGGAAAATATTTTGGAACATTTTGGACTCAAATAAAATATTTCCATCAAAATTTTATTTGCAAAGTTAAATTCTTTAATTATTTCAAAAGGGAATAAATTCAAATAAATTCCAAATAAATCCAAATAAATTCCAGAAAATTCTAAAAATTCACCAAAGTGCCAAAACACACATGAATTTAAGAAAAGTAAAATTTTGGGGTGTTACACCATGTTTCTACAAACTATACTTAGTGTTATTTTTCACAAAGCAAATTTTTGCAATTATTTTAATAATTGAAGTTATTTATTATTTTAGTGAAGGTTCTATCCACCATCACTAATATAGGGGCTCTATCCGCCACATTTTAAAAGATTAAGGTAAACCAACTCATGACTCTATCCGTCATGATCAAAACAGGTTCCATCTACCTGGTGGGCTCCATCCGCCAAATAAACATCCGAGAGTTCTAACCACTCCCAAATCCCAATTCAATTATTTTTAAAACCAAAACCAAAGTCTACCAGTATGAAAGCATTCTTTGCTTTGCCCTTGACCGTAGGCACGGCTATTCGAATAGTTTTAACTCTACAGAGGTGTACAGCTTTACCCACAAGACATGATCTTCCCTTTTTGCCTATGGATTAACACACTTCCTTTGGTGTGTCGGCAGAGAGATCATGATAAGGCCTTTATAATGTATACATCTAACCCGACCCACCCGCTGAGGTTTCACCACTGTTAGGGTTCCATCTACCCAATACAGAAGCCCCTTCTTGTGCCGTGTGGGAACATACGACTCGCCTCCATCTAGTGCCCACATTCCACCAACTAGTGAGTCTAAGTTAGGTTTCTACAAATTATTCAGCCAGGTCGTACCCATTATAGACATGTGGTTGTACGGTAATGCTTAGAATTGACAGTAATAAGCGTCGGTCCTTAATTGACTTGGGGGGCGGTACTTGCATAATGAAAACTAGTGCTCTATCCGCACCCGCCCGACATTCCATTCCGCCCAAGTCCAAGCCATTTTTCATTTTGTTTTTATTTTACAAAAATGGTAGCAATACCATGCTAATATTTCTCTAATATTCTTTAAACTATAATTTTGATGTAATCCCACCCACGGGTCATTTTAAGCAATTTTGCAACTAAGCATAACTACCGTACTAATCAACATGTGTCATAATATTAGTTAAGCATAACATAGAAAAGTATCCTAGGGTTATAAATAGACATGGATAATAAACATCAAGGAGTGACAGCAATTCGGAATAACAAACAATCTATATTTGACATACATATATAAAGATAGCGATGCAAGTTATAAAACATTGTAAAACATTTGTAAAGCATGGGTTCAACATGCGTCAAGGGACTTTTCTTCATTCGCGGCGAGGGTTTCGAAACTTTGAAGTTCCGCGGCAGTGTCGGCGGATTCAGCGGGATCTTCGGCTACGTGCCAAACAGTACCACAAATAAATACAATAAAATAAAATAAATCCAAAAATTACAAAAGTCATACTAGCATGTAGATCTTGAATTTATATGAATTTAGGAATTTGAACAGGTCAATTTGGAGTTCGGATGAAAAAGTTATGAGCGTTCGAAATCTGAAAATCCTGGAAAATGGAAAGTCGGGAATATTCCAGAGCATCTCTTTTTTTTGTTGATTTTCTGGTTTTCTATTGTCACTTGCATGTGGGACCGGCTGTCATACTCTAGGGGCTTCTTCCCCATGGCTCTCAAAAAATAGAGAAAGCAAGGGCTTCCTTGCCACCGGTCATGAAGGCCACGGCGGGCGGCGGCGAGCCACCGGACGGGGCAACGGCAGTCTGGCGACGTCCCCGTGGCGGCGGCGGCAGGGTGGGCGAGGGGCGCAGGGAAGCCGACCGGCTGGTCGGTCGGGGCTAGGGAAGGCAAAGAACGGCCGGCGGCCGACAAATGAATAGTGCCCCAAACAAATGAAAAAATAATTTCAAAGCACGCAATCACGGAGAGGAAGTGAGAACCGTGTAGAGCTCGACGAGATGAGTCCAATGGTGTGGTCGAATTCGAGAGAAGCTCACTGGATAAAAAGTAATTGACGAAAAACCGAGCTCCCGACGAAGATTTCCACGCGAAATTCGTCGCCGTCCTGCAACGAAAAGTGAAATTGATTGAGGGCTTTTGCTCGGGGCGACGACGCGATCGGAATTGAGTTTGGCTCATCGGAACAAAATGTGACGCGGTGGTGTCAACGGCGGACAATCGGCGGCGGTTCTTGCACTATTCCGGCGAGATGGAGAGGAATGGCTATGGGAGGAAGTGAGCACGAGGTAGAGGGCTCCGAGATCAAGATTTGAGAAGTGGTGGTGCGTCGATTCGTGGAGAAACGGCCGAGTAATCTACATTTTAATGATTTTTAGTTTCGGGTTGATTGAGCCGTTTCCGGCGTGATTGAAGATGAATGGTCATGGGGGATGAGTTCTCGTCGTTATCATTCCAACGCAACCGGTTGTTCACGTTTTGAAGCAATAAAGAGGGGGTTATGGTCATTAGAACTCATGGCGCCATTAACGGGAGAAGAAGCTTTTCTCTGGTAATGCTCCCATCGTGAGGAAGATGATGGAGGAACGGTGCTACCACGTGTCGCTCCCTCATTGGCCGGTAGTAAGTGAAGCGTTACGCGTGAGAGATAAAATAGCAAAAAGGGTCTAAAAATTCCAGAAAAATTCCTAAAAATACTAGGGAATATTTGGAACCCAATAAAATTCGTTTCACTGATTTTGGATGAAATTTGGAATTTAGGCAATTCCGGAACGAATAAAGGGCATTTGGCGAAAGGCCGCGAGAGATAAAATACTAGAGAGATTCTAAAAATCTTGGAAAAATTTCCAAAATAATTTTAGAATATTTGGAACCTAATGCAATAGGTTTCAAGATTTTTGGAGCATTTTGGAACCCGGGTGGAATTTCGGGTACGGACCGGAATTCGGAAATTCGACTTTTCGGACGATGAAGGATTGAACTCCAATTTCAGAAGGATAGGGATACCAGATTAATTAGAACACCAAGGAAGAACCAAGTTTTGAATTTACTTTATTTAAATTAGTTTTTGGCAAAAGACCAACATTGGGAATGTTACAAACCTACCCCCCTTAGAGAGAATCTCGTCCCCGAGATTCGGACGAAGAAAGAAAAAGATCAGGAAACTCAGTTCAAATATCCTCTTCTCACTCCCAGGTGGCTTCCTTATCTGAATGATTGGTCCACTGAACTTTACAAAACTTGATCACTCGACTTCTGGTTTGACGTTCTGCTTCGTCCAAGATTTTGACTGGATACTCTGGATACGACAAATCTTCTTTTAACTCCATCTCTTCATACAGCATCTGATGCTCGGGTACTCGGAGACATTTCTTCAACTGAGAAACATGGAAGACATCATGCATATCTGACAGTTGTAGAGGTAACTCGAACTTGTAAGCAACTTCTCCTCTCCTTGCTACCACTGGAAAGGGTCCAATGTAGTGGGGCGCTAACTTCCCACTAACTCTGAATTGACGCATTCCCTTGAGAGGTGATACCTTGAGATACATATGATCACCAGGTGCAAAACTTAATTCCCATCGGCGGTTATCCGCACAACTTTTCTGCCTTGACTGGGCGGTCTTCAAATTCTCACGGATTACTTTGACTTGCTCTTCAGCTTCCTTCAGAATATCTGGTCCAATTATTTGTCCTCCCTCTGTCTCCTTCCAATATAACGGTATTCGGCACTTTCTTCCGTATAGAACTTCAAAAGGTGCCATCTTCAGACTTGACTAATAACTGTTGTTATACGAGAATTCTGCATAGGGTAAATTATGATCCCAAGAACCTCTGTAAGTCAACGCACAAGCCCTCATGTCTTCTAATATTTTATTTATCCTTTCTGTTTGACCGTCTATATGAGGATGGTAAGCAGTACTGAAATTGAAATTCGTGCCTAAAACTTCATGTAACTTCAGCCAAAACCTCGAGGTAAACTGAGAACCTCGATCTGACATGATCTTCTTTGGCACACCGTGCAAACACACAATTTTTGCCATGTATAGCTCCACGAGTTTATCACCAGAATAGGTTGTCTTCACAGGGATAAAGTGGGCAACCTTTGTTAATCTATCCACAATAACCCATATTGAGTCATATCCAGACTTAGTTATGGGTAGTCCAGTGATGAAATCCATTCCTATTTCTTCCCATTTCCAAACGGGAACTTGCAAAGGCTGCAACAATCCGGCGGGTCTTTGATGTTCTACTTTTACTAGTTGACAGATATCGCAACGTGCCACAAAATCAGCAACTTCTCTTTTCATATTGGACCACCAATACTTTTCCTTCAAGTCCGCATACATCTTTGTATTTCCCGGGTGAATGGAATAAACAAAATCATGAGCCTCTTTCAAAATTACCTCCTTGATCTCCTTTTGGTTAGGGACCACTATTCTTTTCCCAAACCAAACAGTACTTTTTTCATCCTTAGAAAATATAGGGAATTTTCCTTCCTTCATGGCATTCTTTAAGTCTGCCATACCACTATCGTTCTTTTGAGCCTCTCTGATCTGATTTTCTAGGGTTGATTGCACCTCAACATTGAAAATACAACCTTCATTCACCAACTCCAAGTTGAGACGTTGGATTTCTTCATAAAGTGTTGGCTGGCTTTCCTATACCATAACATTATTGCAGTAGCTCTTCCTGTTCAATGCATCCGCAACAACATTAGCTTTTCCGGGATGGTAATGGATTCCGATATTATAATCTTTCACCAATTCCAACCATCTTCTCTACCTCAAATTGAGATCTGACTGAGTGAAAATATACTTCAAACTCTTATGATCCGTATAGATTTCACATCGATTCTCAATCAAATATTGCTTCCAAATCTTGAGTGCATGCACAACTGCAGCTAACTCCAAATCATGAGTTGGGTAGTTTTCTTCATGGGGTCGCAATTGCCTTGAAGCATAAGCTATGACTTTGCCTTCCTGCATCAAAACACACCCAAGACCTTGCTTTGAAGCATCACAGTAAACTTCAAAATCCTTATGAATATCCGGCAGAACAAGCACGGGTGCTGAAGTTAACTTCTTCTTCAATTCCTGAAAACTCTATTCACAGGACTTAGTCCATTCAAACTTCTTCTCCTTCTTTAATAGTTGGGTGAGAGGTCTCGCAATCCTTGAAAAACCTTCAATGAATTTTCGATAATAACCTGCTAAACCAAGGAAACTTCTGATATCCGGAACTGACTTGGGTTGCTTCCAATCCAGAACATCTTTTACTTTTGCAGGGTCTACTGCTACTCCTCCAGCAGAAACAACATGCCCCAAGAAGGAAACTTCTTTCAACCAAAAATCACACTTACTGAACATAGCATACAACTGATGCTCTCTTAACCTTTCTAAGACTATCCTCAGATGGTCTTCATGTTCTTTCCTACTCTTGGAATAGACAAGGATGTCATCAATGAAGACTACTACAAACTTGTCCAAGTATTCCATGAATACTTTATTCATCAGATTCATGAAGTAGGAGGGTGCATTTGTCAAACCAAATGACATCACTGTAAACTCGTACAGTCCATATCGGGTAGTGAAAGCTGTCTTCGGGATATCTTCTCTCCTTATCTTGAGCTGGTGATATCCTGATCTTAAATCTATTTTTGAGAACACTTGAGCTCCTTTCAACTGATCAAACAGATCATCTATCCTGGGCAAAGGATACTTATTCTTTATTGTGACCTCATTCAATGATCTGTAGTCTACACACATTCTTAAACTACCATCCTTCTTCTTAACAAAGATTACCGGCGAACCCCAAGGTGAAGAACTTGGTCTTATAAATCCTTTCTCCTGCAATTCTTCAATCTGCTTCTTCATTTCTGCTAACTCATTAGTGTAACACCCCAAAATTTTGCTTTTCTTAAATTCACGTGTGATTTGGCACTTTGGTGAATTTTTGGAATTTTCTGGAATTTATTTGGATTTATTTGGAATTTATTCCCTTTTGAAATAATTAAAGAATTTAATTTTGCAAATAAAATTTTGTTGGAAATATTTTATTTGAGTCCAAAATGTTCCAAAATATTTTCCAGAATTTTTCTGGAATTTTTCTGAGTCTTTTGCTATTTTTAATGAATTAAATGAATTTTTGAGAATTAATTGGATTATTTAATCGAGTGGGTTTTACTGTTCATCCGACTGGACCCGAGTCCGAGTCAGACTCGAGTCCGACCCGAGCCAGCCGTTCCGGTCGAACCCGCTCGGCCGAACCTTAACCCGCGTGACCGTTGGATCTTGATCCAACGGCCACGATTGAGCCACGTCACCCGAGCTCTACTCCGACCGAGCCAGCCAGGTCGCCCGAGCCGAACCCGAGCCCAAACCCCCGAACCGTTGGATCTTGATCCAACGGCTAAGCGTGTGCCACGTCGCCCCTCTCCGAGTCCTCGTCGGACTCCGCCGCCGCCTGCGGGTGGACCTCGGTTTCCGCGAGATTCACGGAAGCGAGGCCCCTATTTAATGCGCTGCCGCCACGGTCGTGACCGCCTCTTCCACGCGCACCCGTAGCCCTAACTCACCTCGCCTGAGCTGCCGCCGTCTAGCCGCTAGAGCTCGCCGTAGTTGATTCTCCCCTCCGCCACGGTTTCTTGCGTTTTCCGCCGCCGTCAAGCCCAGATCCGGATTCCCCAGGCCGAGATGCGTTCGGGAGCGCCACTCACTTCACCGGAGAGGCACGGAAACGCCGTTCGAGAGGTCGTCGTCCCCAGTTCCGGCCAACCTAGCTCCGCCGCACCCTCGCCGTCCCCGCGAGCTCTGCCAGCCGTTGGATCTTCATCAAGCGGACCAGATCGCGCCACGTCACCCTCGGTGAGTTCCCCGTTGAAAATCCCAGATCTAATCCCAACCGTTGGATCTAGATCCAATGGCTTAGATTGTGCCACGTAGCTAGAACTGCACCAGGCTAGGATAGATCTCAGCCGTTAGATCAAGATCGAACGGCTACGGTGAGTCACGTGTTTCCCAAACCCGTAAGAACTAGATTGGATCAGGATCGTTGGATCAAGATCCAACAGCCCAGATCGACCACGTCCGCTCCAACGCGTGTAGCCCAGATCCAATCCTAGCCGTCGGATTTCAAACCAACGGCTCGGATCGAGCCACGTGTCCGGGAAGCCGAACCGCCGCGCCACGCGGGCGTGGGCGTGGGGCGCTGACACGCCGGGCCCGCGTGTCAGCGACCGCACCGTGATGTCACCCATGACGTCATCGGTGGGTCCCACCTGTCAGACGCCTCGGCCGAGCCCCGCTGACGTCATCGGTGGATCCCACCTGTCAGCCACACGTGGAGCCGTGGACCGAGTCTACGGTGGACCCAAACCGAACCATGGACCAAGTCTATGGACCGGCTGACGCAATAAATCGATTTTTCAATAGAAAAATAATTCGGAGGAAAATCACGCTGACGTCATAATCGATTTTTATTTTAAGAATAAAGATTTAATTCAGTTTATTGATTTCAGAATTTGTTTCAAACTTCAAACGCTTATAACTTTTGCGTTTCAACTCCGATTTGAGTGATTCAAATTTCTAAATTTGAATAAAATTAAGATCTACCTAATGATGAATTTTATTTAATTTTTGGACTAACTTTTTTCTCTGTAATATTATTTAATTGATTATTTAAACTTTGAATGCTTATAACTTTTGCATTTAAACTCCGAATTGGACGATTCCAGTTTCTAAAAATTCATAAAATTATGCTCTCTCTGTTTATGAAATTTATTTGGATGTTTGGACACTTTTTGTCTAATGTTCATTTATTATTTGCTATTTGCACGCTTTACGAGTAGACGTTGAAGTGCCCGAAGGCTTCGAAGGAGAAGTGTTGACCCAGGAGCCAGCTCAGGACCAAGAGCAAGTACTTTTTGAAAGCAAGTTGTGCTTTGACCATGTTGATCCCAATTTCAAATTAATTCGATTTAAAACTATTGCATGCTAGTTTAATTAGAAAATACTTTATTTAAATATGGGAAATTAGATAAATGCCAAATTGCTGTATGACACCTTGGTTAATTATATATGTGCCATAATCCCTTGTCACCCTAGTTGTGGTTTACTAGTTGGACATTACTAAATTGCCAACATGGGAATTTAGATCGTTGTAGTATATTGCTTAGACCTGCTACGTGCTCATGACATAATTTTGGACAATCAAATGTGAATATTGACTTAATGATATATTGAACCTATTTTGGAAAGGTATCATGTGATGTTGATGGCACGTGGTGCATGGTATTCAACTGGGGTTTGATAAATAGTTTTCGACTGGGGCATGTGGCAAGAATGATCGGGTGGGCCAGTTGTGGCACCGGGAACGTTGTGTTGATTCTTCGAGTAGTCTTGCCCTGGTCACCCTAAGGACTTAACCTTGCAAGCCTTTGAACTGAGTCAAGCGTGCAACCAGATGTCCGTAATGGGATGGACCTGGTTGATTAAGTTGCTAATAACGTACCTGTGGGACCTCAGGTTGTCAACTACACCCTTTGTGTAGTTGTATGGGGGAGCGTACCGGGGCTGCGGTCAGGTACCCATCTAACGGTGGTTTGGCCTAAACTTCGCCTTCGCTAAGGGAAGGGTTAGCGTGCAACACCGGAGAGGACCACTTGTGCTGTTAGAAGTGTCCGAAAGACTTTGTTACGGACACTCGCCTTTGTGGTGTTTGACTGTATCTTGTGGGTAAAGTGCATAACCTCTGCAGAGTGTAAAATCTATTCGAATAGCCGTGTCCGCGGTATTGGACATCGCTCGGGAATTACAGTTAAGGTTTAGACTTTCTTGAAAATAACTTGGTCTTTAAAGGTTGGGTTTGGTTTAATAATGATGTTGATGGAAATGTGGATTTCGAATCGGGAAAGATGTTTATTTAACTCCTAGAAAAGTTATTGTTGTTATACTTGTTTCTACTGCTTTCGAATCTACTTATGATACTTGTTAAATGCTCTTTACTGCAAATATACCTTGAGCCACTCCTTTGTATTAAGCCATGCATGTAGTATATTAGCTGCATTCTGTGCATGACTTGCTGAGTACCGAGTACTCAACCTTGCCGCAATACAACACCAGTTGAAGAAGAGGCTACACCAGCTTTCGAGGAGGAGCTTCCAAAGGAACCGTCTATCTAGGGAGCAAGCCCAGTCAGTTGCCTGTGGTATACTGGATGGCGCCACGATGTTATCTTATTTTTTCGCTGCAGTTATTTCTCTTTTAATAAGTTTCGTCCTGCGAGGCGTATATTTGTAACTTGACCATAAGGTCAAGCAACCAGTTTGGTTAACTATTTAAGGAACCTTATTAATTCGTTGAGTATGATTGTGATATTTACCAATGTTGAGACTGTGTGCACTAGCGCGTTCCTGGACTAGTGCTGAATACACAGAGGGTCCGGATTTGCAAATTCGGGTCCCGACAGAGGTGGTATCAGAGCCATACTGACTGTAGGCTCACCCATAGTTAGAATGGTTGTAGTGAGGATAAAACCTATTTTCTAAAGATAAAATTTGTCAAGATAAGGAATGAATTCTCGACTTACCCCTTTCTTTCTTGTTCATACCCCTTGCTGAGTTCTTTTCGTCTTCCACATTGATTTTAAAATGTTGCGTTCTTACGCGAGCGTCTTTTGGCAGATGATGATGAAGAACAACTACGCCGAGCGTGAAGGAGGCTATGCTGCCGAGTTGTGGCGTATGCTTCAGTTTCTTGGAGGTTTTGAGAGGCCGCTCTACCGAGGGACTACACTTGTGCAGGCAGGACTGGTCATAGGATGGGACGTCCGGATCACGGTGTATGCCCGAGAGAAGACAAAGTTCAGTCGCCCTTTCCACTTCACCGCCAGGAGGTCTACCTTTGATATTGGAATCCAGGAGGTGTCGCGTCGAGCAATGCAGCAGATCGCTCGCACTTACTCCAGGGAGCTGGAAGGCACAGTGTTTCATCACCACCCACGCCGAGACAGCAGAGTTCAACGGGAGCCGATAGAAGATGAGGATGCTACCGTCACTCACTTAGCCAGGTTCGTCGCCGCTCAGGAGGAGCTGATTGAAGATACAGTTCAGGAGTTGAAGAAGGCTCGCGAACAAGTTGAGGAGGAGAAGAAGCACTTGGGGAATGCTCGTGAGTACGTCGCTTATGCTGCGGAAAGGATCGCAGAGCTGGAGACTGCACTGTATGGCCAGGGTCCCGATCCAGTGTTGGAGTTGGATGCCCCAGAGCCAGAGGAAGAACCAGAAGAGGCGCCACCTGCACCCGCGCCACAGCCACAGCAATAGCCAGATCTAGAACCAGAGGAGGACGCCGCGTCGTCAACCACAGCTGCTGTTGTCAACCACAGTGTTGGAGTTGTGCGTCCTGGACTTCTTCAGCTGTGACGTGGTTAACACGTCCTCTTCCGATGGTGTGAGGAGCACGCAAAGTCTGCGGCGTTTCTCTTCCTTGAGCTGGTGCTGGGGCGCGAGCTGGTGTAGTCCCCAAGTTGAACCGAACTGGGGTCACAGGTTGACACTTCTGGGGACAGTTATCGGCATAATGTCCCATCTCTCTACAGTTAAAGCACTGAACTCCCGCTGTAGCCGTGTTATTCTTCTAAGCTTGATTTCCTGCATTGCCAGTAGGGACTTGAGCAATCTAACGAGGGGTGGACATTGGGGTCCTGGAAACATTGGGAACTGCTAGCCTGCTGGACTGCTGGTGGAAGGTACGAGGCTTAGAACTGCTAGCACCGCGTTGAGCTTGGAACATCATCTTCCTCTTTCTGGACTCAAAGAGCTGACGCTGAGCATCTTCCTGAATCAAAGCCTTATTCACCATATGCTGGAAGGAAGGGAAATCATTTGATACCAACTACACTTTGATATTTGGGTCAAGACCCTCCATGAATCGCCAAATCTTAGCTTCATCGGTGGCAACATCCATAGTACCATACCTGGACAGCTGAGTGAACCTGTTCAGATACTCGGACACTGACAGGTTTCCTTGATGCAATTTGTGGAACTCTCTCCTCTTCATTTCCTTAATCCCCTTGGGAATGTGGGTAGCACGAAAAGCTTCAACGAATTCATCCCAGTTAATGTTCTGAGCATCTTCGTGAGCAGCACTAGTTCTCCCACCAGCTAGCTGTTGTACCGTTGAGTTGGTTCAAAGCAAACCGCACACTCTCCACTTCATCACACTGGGCAAAGTAAAGTTTCCTCTCGACTTCCTTAAGCCAATCGTCCGCTTCCAGTGGATCAACTGATCCAGCAAAAGTTGGAGGTCTGGTCCTCATAAACTCCCCAAACTTGGATTGGGGTGGCTCAGCTACAGCTTGAGCTGGGGGTGCTTGGGGTGCGTTAAGGGCGTTCTGTGCTAGGGCCTGCAGAAGTTGAAGTTGCATGGACATCATCTGCTCTAGGTTTGGTAGTTGATTCGGGGGTGGAGGTGGTACTGGCTCTTGCTGTGCTGGGGGCGGCGGCACCTGACCATCAACCTGATGATGCTGTTGTTCCATCGGCCCTTCATCTTGGAACTGAACTCTTCCACGACCACAACCGCGGCCTCTACCGCGGCCTCCTCTTCTTCCTCTGCCATGCCCTCTGCCTGGGTTCTCCATCTGGAACAGGGAACAGAGAAAAGCACAAGGGAAGAGGGAAAAGCAAAGATAAGAAAACAGGGGCTAACAACATCCACCAAGACAAAAGCACACAAGCGAAAGGAACTCCAACTGAACTCTTTAATTAAAACAAAATAGTTTTATAAAGATGGCTGTATCACAAATGCATAGCAACGATACAATCCATCACAATCATTTATTAATCGTGCTAACAAAACAAAAGAGGGGCTTTCCAGGCTAAAATAACTTGCTACTCTCATTGCTCTCCTCAAAGACGCGCGGGGATGGATCCTCCTCACTACTGCTGTGGGAAGAGTCCTCCTCACTCCTGCTGCGGGAAGAGTCCTCCTCACTCCTGCTGTGGGAAGCACTAGTAGCCTAGGTAGGTCCCGGCTCTCCTGGTACAGCCAAGAATCCCAGGGAGATCCCCAAGGACAGCTCATGACACACAGACTTGCGCGCGGTCACTCTGAGAAGTGGACCTCCATGACGCTTGACTCCCACAGCATCCAGGGTCAACCCTCTCGGTGGTCCTCCTGGACTAGAGCTGGCAGTGGTGGTGCTACCGGCTGTGCCTCCTGCACAGGGGCCGGTGGAGGAAGGGCAGCTACCTGATGAGTCTCCTTCAGCTGGCGAATCTCCTCTCGGGCTGCGGCTAACTCCTTGTATGCGTCTTGGAGCTCGTGAGTGGTGCTAACATAGGCCTCATCCTGCGCCCGGATGAGCGAACCCATGTGCACATCGTTGGATCAGCCTCCCGGTCCAAACTCCTGAACTTGCTGTGACACCTCTCCTCCTGGAAGCAAGGAAAGAGCTGGTACGGGGTGTCCTCCAGCTTGTCGTCGTAGCTGTTCCCCAGGTGGAGAAGGGCCTGCCTTGCAGCATCCTGCAACGCGTCTCCCATCCTCAGTCGCTTCGAAGTGAAGTAAAAAGGATGATCCTCTTCCTGTTGTTGATTCCTTGCGTAGACCAACAGCCTGACCTTCCACGTGTTGTAGCCGATGCTAGGCACGGAAGTGCAGCGATACTCTAGGAGGTGGGGAAAACCCAACTCTTGGAGCATCAAGAAAGCTCATCACAAAAACCTCCAGCCATCGCAGCGTACGTGGTGCAAACCGACATCTACAAATTTTGAAACAAGACAAGATTAGTAACTAATTTTAAATAAAGGATAAGGTAAGCTCAAGACACTAACACAGAAAAGATAGTATCAGAGGAACTTCAAATTTTATAAATATCTTTTATGGAAATAATAATCCTTAAGGCTTTGCCATTCTAATCAGGTCACGTCCCAAGACACTAACACAGAAAAGATAGTATCAGAGGAACTTAAAATTTTATAAATATCTTTTATGGAAATAATAATCCTTAAGGCTTTGCCATTCTAATCAGGTCACGTCCTACAGTCATCCAGGCTCTGATACCACCGCTGTGAGTCCCCGAATCGGCTATCTAGAATCTCATGTGTATTTCTGTACTAGTCCCAGATCAGTAGCAAGTACACACAATCACAGTGTTGTATCATAACCGAACAGAACGAAATAATAACATAAATATAAAGTACCAACCACATGGCTATTTATTACATAACGTGGTCACATGACCAAAGTTCAGCAACAGCAGAAACAAATAATAAAAAAATGAACACAAACGACTCCACAGGCGACGACTAGGAATGCGCGCTTAGTTGTCATGGCAATCTTCATCATACTCCTCGGCATAGAACTCACCGTCTTCATTTGCATCCTGATAATTCTCTGATGACAAAGTTTGTGTAGCATGTGAGTACAAAAGTACTCAGCAAGTCAGGAAAAGTATGCAACATGTAGGCTTTCCAAGGAAGGCTTATTAGGGTTCTTTTGCACAAAGCCATGTTTCTACAAACTATACTTAGTGTTAATTTTCACAAAGCAAATTTTTGCAATTATTTTCATAATTAAAGTTATTTATTATTTTAGTGAAGGTTCTATCCACCATCACTAATATAGGGGCTCTATCCGCCACAGTTTACAAGATTAAGGTAAACCAACTCATGACTCTATCCATCATGATCAAAAATGGTTCAATCTACCTAGTGGGCTCCATCCGCCAAATAAATATCTGAGAGTTCTAACCACTCCTGAATCCCAATTCAATTATTTTTAAAACCAAAACCAAAGTCTACCAGTATGAAAGCATTCTTTGCTTTGCCCTTGACCGTAGGCACGACTATTCAAATAGTTTTAACTATGCAGAGGTGTACAACTTTACCCACAAGACAAAATCTTCCCATTTTGCCTCCGGATTAACACACTTCCTTTGGTGTGTCAGTAGAGAGATCATGACAAGGCCTTTACAATGTATATGTAACACCCCGGCACCTCACATGCACAAAGTCCTATCAAAAGATATCTAAATTTTCACAGAAATTTTTGGCAAGACCTCCCCTGCTAAATGGACATCCACTCAGCAAGCAATGAGATCACAATTAACAATAATAGCAATAATATAACAACATGTCATGGCATCAATCAATCGTCATGACATGTAAGCATAAAAACTAAGATAACAAGTCATTCAACTTCAATTGATCTTAACTACAAGGTGATTACAAAAGTAATCCAACCAGTTAATGAATGAATTAATTAGCCCAAATAATCCTTTAACATGTCGTGAGCGTGAGGAGAAGTGCAGCTAAGTTCCATCCCAACGAGTCGTTCTTAGGGTACCTAAAAACATTAAACAAACAAGCATGAGTTTAAAACTCAACAAAGTGCATCAAATCAACATGATTAACGAATTAACATTTTCAATTCAACAACAAGATCAGAAAATACTTCTTATATCAATACCATTTACCTCATTGCTCATTTCACCCACACACCTCATTAACTCCTTTGGATGAGTCCACGACTCTATCCCAACTCCTCACATTACCATTTAACACATAAAATTCATCATTAGCGATGCAATGCAATATACATGCTCATGAATGCATCTTTGTTTAGCTCATACCGGTATAGCTGGGGGAACAAATGTCGATGTTCACCCTCTACCCCCATCCCATTGAGGTGCCTACCCACTGTAGGTCTTACACAAGGGCACTCCAGACTAGTCATAACGTTCTCATCGACCTCACCGGACTAGTTATGACTTACTCACCGACCTGGCCCATTATCATGCTTTGAATGCAAATGATGTAATATTTACTTTTCATTATTCATCTATCATGCATCAACATCTCCAATAGAAGAATTTCAATGCAAATTCATTCTCATAGTCAAAATCAAGCACATGTACACTCATGTATACTCACCTCCATAAACTTGTCATTCACTTTACCCTAATCAGAATATCAAGCATAAACCATAGCAACAATTAACCATAATCATGTAAAACAACAAGATATCAATCTACATGCACTCGCCCCTTTACCACGTGATGAGGTGGAACGCAAATGCGAGACCTCATCCGAAGTCACACCACCTGGAAAAACCATTTGCATACACTTTCTCACAGGTTCTAGAATCCACAAACAACAACAAACAACACATTTACTTCCTACATCAAATTTTCCCAAAACTCTGAATTTTCAAACAAAACTGGTTTGGGTTGCCCACTTCGCCGAAGCATAACTATTGCTATACAACTCCAAATTGAGCAAACGAAGACATTTTCATCATCTCCATAAAATATTCTACCTATCTCTAGGCAAAAAGAAATTTCAAATCAGCCTCCAACTTACTCTAAATCACAGCACAAAATTGACTCTACTAATAGTCGCAATTCGAACAACATAAGGTAAAACTTGCATAACTTTTTGATGGTTCAACAAAAATTCAAGTTCTTGGACTCTAAACGAGCACAAGAGGATGGGATACAATTACCCCACAGCCATTTGCTCAAAATCTGAATTTAAGGTCCTCACAATGAACTTTGAACTTTAGACCAACTCTGAATATTTCAGCAAGAACCCAGTTCTGGATAGCAACTTTGTTCTAGCATAACTTTTGATTCCTAACTCCAAATCAAGAAAATAAATACATTTTCTTAAACTAAAGGAAATTCTCCACATTTCTCTAGTAAAAAGGAAAAGCCCATTCGGCCAGCACCTAACTCTAAATCTCAGTTGAACATTTCAGCTCCACTAACAACATGATCTAGATAGCAAGCACTAAAAGTGGCATAACTGTTAATAGGCTTAATGGATTTTCGAGTTCTTGTGCTCAAATTAAAGGGGAAAGGAAGATATACAACATCTTCTACATCCAAAAACTCATTTAACCAATCTAGGACACCCAAACCCGAGCTGCAGTACAGAACAAAAAACAGCTCGAAAACTGAAAACAGATTCCCTCCAATTGGAACTAGTTTCCCTCCAAAATAGATAGCCTAGGAACCATAGAAACACATTTAGGCAGGCTAGGACCTCCATGGCTGAGCACAAGACGGATTTTCAGAGTTTTCCTCAACTTACCATGTGGAAGAAGCAAGGAGAGAGAGCTTCGGTTGGCTGGGCATGGGAGGTGGAGGACACGCAGGACAGCAGGAAGAACAGGCGCCCAAGCTGCTGCCTTGGGGGAGGGAGAGCTACCTTGCTGTAGATGGGGAGGAGAGAGGCACCATGGCTATCCCTGGGAGCTCCCTCACACGAAAAGAAAAGGGGGAGAAGAAACCAAGAAATGCTGTCCAAACCACATGCAGAGGGGGCTGCCGCATGGGCCCAAAAGAGAGAGAGAGAGAAGTGAGGGAGTGGAGTGGAGTTAGGTGGGAAAAGTGGGGGGAAAATTAATATAGATGCAGTATATATTCTCTCCCATACCAGATGAAAGACAACCACCCCACAGATCAACCACTATCCCAGACGAGAAAGAAAACTAAAAGAAATTAGGAACGAAACTCCACGACGTTACATTCTCCCCCACTTAAATGCAATTCGACCCCGAATTCGAAGAAAGCCAACTACACAAAACAAAGCCCACGAGAGACTTGCAAACTCAAAGCAATCTCGCAAAGACTCAAATGAATCCAAACGAGAAATCAAAATTCCACACTCGACTACAACAAAAACGATTTGATTCACCTCAGACTAAACTTCCTTTTCTCAAGACTTCATAATCACCCCAATTTCTACTTAACTCGCATGGGACAAAACTCCCTAGCAGACTAGATTTCTAGAACATCCTAAACAAGGGATCTCTCATAAACTTTTTCAACCCTTATCCTCAAAGCATCCACTTATAGACTCGGTCAAGTCAATTGATATGCAAAATCCCCATATCAAATATCATACCACCGTCGTAGAATTCTCTGATGTACTTAGAAAACTTCTTTTGGTAATACCCGATAATACCTCATTCTTGGAAAACATAGTTTCGAACTCTCAACTCAACTTTAGATTCCCTCTTTAACTTCAATCTAATATCCCATCTTGACCTTTCTATCATAATTCATCGTATTCATGCCAACCGGAATGATATGAGGCTTTTCATTCTATTATACCTCCAAGCCAATCTCAACCAATCATTCATACCACCCATTTAATCATCTCGGGTTCCAAACTTGAACCCCAAAGAATCACATACCCATAATCCCATCCTTTCTAATTGATTGACCTTTTCACAAAAGGACCATAACCAATCAATGCTACCGAGAGAATTAACCCACTGAGGCTTAATTTCCTTTTCCAATCGGTTGTCCACAATGTACAATTTTCTATCCTTTCCTAGGCACATCTCATTCCTAGGGACAACTAGCTAAGACAATGTTCATGACAGAACATTTTATTTCAAATTGCCATCACCTTCTTTACAACCAACAATATTCTCAGCATAATTTGAACTAAGGCATCAACATCCTCCATCATAATCCACCCTTATACCAATAATGTTCAACACCTAGCCCAAGCTAGGGCCGTAAATCATTACCAAACCACAATCGGTTCTTTTCCTAAAAGGGTCTTGCCCTCACATACTCTCACTCAAAATAACCAAACCAATGAGTATACTCCTCTAACATACTCACAACTTCATAAACATTCCTATTCTTATCTCAAACTAGAATACCAACAAATAACAATTTTCTTTAACCGGCTGAACTACATTCATCAACTTGAACCCAATGCACTACAAATTTACTTTGGAGAGAATCCGATAACGTCCAAAGATCACTCTTTTTTCATTTCTCAAGTCAAGTCACAAAGGCAAATTCAAATCTCTCACATCTCATAAACCACTTTTTATTATTTTCAAATCAATGCAATAATATTCGCATCGGGGAGCACTCAAATTAAAAGAGAGACTCCACACAACTCTTTGACAGAAGCTCTCAGCAACCAAAAACAACTTAACTCGCTCTCATTTTAGCCAAAATCAACATTTTGGAAGAGAAAATCGATTGTCAAGTCAAACACAAGAAATTATCCATTCTTTCTTTCCATGCTAGAAAGCAAAGGAAATCTCAATTTTCCTTTAACCACTCGATCCATATCCAATAAATTAAAGCCAAGGCACCAAGCTTAACCTCGAGGGAAAACTCCATTAAAAGAGAACACCTCACAAAAGTTTATTGAGGCAGCTCACTTTCACAAGAGCAAACCTCAAGCCTTTACCAAGGCAAAACATCTCTCTTTTAGAATAAATGACTTCATTCCCAAAGGAACTGATTAAGGAATTCGATCCACTTCAACTCAACGACAAGCATTTATTTAAGAGAAGAAAACTCAAATTCATACAATCACAATAGACACTTTTAACATTTTCCAATCAATGTGATAAAAGTCGCATCGGGAAGACATTCAAATTAAAAGAGAAACCCCACACAAAGCATTGACAGAAGCTCTTGTAACAATCACAACAACTCAGCTTGCTTTCACAAAGCAAAACCTTCTCAAGAGAAAAGGGAACTTTTTCCCAACTGAAACCAATTCTCCATCAAAATCACTTATGAAACATTCATAAGATTCACCATTTTTGAAACACTCACAAACACCCCAAACATTTTCGATTAAGTCCAACTCTCATCAGAATAGAGTCACAAAGACTTCCAACTCAAGAGTTTCCAATACAATCCATTATGTCTGTTTGTTTCCTTGAAGTACTAATTCCAGAGATAATTCAGTTTGCATGCGAAAGAGCGCGATCCACTCATACACTCTTGGGTGTAAAACCCACATTCAAACACAAGCTAATGAAATTAGGCAAGACCAAATATTGGCCTGGTTCAATGAAATAAGGTATTCCAATATAAACCATCAACCGATTAGTT
This sequence comes from Rhipidocladum racemiflorum, assembly GCA_036346355.1. Lineage (NCBI taxonomy): Eukaryota > Viridiplantae > Streptophyta > Magnoliopsida > Poales > Poaceae > Rhipidocladum > Rhipidocladum racemiflorum. The sequence continues at coordinate 33,192,382 of CM070578.1, read as the reverse complement.
CATCGTTACTCTTTCATCCTCATATATTATTATTTTTTCAATCCTCAAAGTCAAGTCCGCAACTTGACCAAAATGCATACATCCCCAACAGATCATACAACCAATTAAACCCGTAAACCTTTAAAGAAGGTTCAACTCGAGTCTCCACCTTCCTAATACTCTCATACGCTTGCCAATAAAGATTGCATACCCACCAAAGTATCCTGTAAAGCCCAACGGATTTGAACATAAGTTTGTGACACTACGGGATGTCAAAACATTATAAAAATATGAAATAGGAATATAAAACTATACGGTATGAGGTTTAATCGCGTTTCCGGGCCGATTTCGGGAGTTTGGGCCTTTCCGGGGAAGTTTGGGCCTAAGGGGGACGAGTCGTGGGCTTTTGTGGAAGGGGTAGGGGCCCATGAGGGAGGAGGGACCAGGCTAAGGGGGCTTGGTGCGCCCCATCCCTGCCCTAGCCGCCCCCACATGCCCCTCCCCCCTTGTGGTGCCTCCCTCCTCTCCCCAAGCTAGCCGCCACCCCCCCATGGCCGTGCACCCCCCTCCATCCTCCACCTTGCACCACAACTTCTCCCCTCCCCTCTCCACCATCCTTGCTACCCTAGGGGAGCCCCTCACCTTGCTATCCCACTGTTTTCACCATTGGAGCGCTCTGCGATGAGGAGATCCGGTGGATTTGGAGCGAGGAAGGAGATAGGCTGAATATGGGAGGAGATTCATTGGTCCATCGTTCGTCGGGCGAAGGTATGGCTAGGGGAATCCTTGAGGATGGTCTAGGTACTGCTTTAGAGGGGGATTTGATGCTTTTAGATCAAGGGGTGGTGCTGTGATTGGGCAGAATAGATGAAAACTAGAGTTTGCCACGTTCACTGTTTCGGGCAGATTGTGCAGTCCACCTAGGGTTTGAGTTTTCGTCAATTTAGAGTCAGAATTTGGTCGGCCGCCTGTTGAGAAAGTTGTAGGTAATTCTGATCATCTGTATGAAAGTTATGGTCGTTTTACCGAACGTGTTCAAAACTGTGACGTAATTGGGACAGAACGTAGTGTTTTGTAGATTAAACAATTTTAGAGGCCGAATCAGCTTTTCCCAATACTTAGAAAAAGCTAGAAAATTTCCTAATCTTCGCGATGGTGTACTTGTTTACTCGATTTGGAGTCCTAGAACTAAAGTTATGATAGTTTGAAGTCTGCTGTCCGGGAGGGACAGATTCTCTATTTTTAGGTTTTGGGAGTAGTTTGTGAAGTCGGGATAGACGAACTTTTGTGTACTGTTTTGTGAGAACATTTTGAGTATGTGGTACGTATGTGTAGGTGGTGTGACCCCGGGAGTGCCCTCAACCTCTCGCCAATCCGTTGCCCGAGGTTAAGGCAAGTGTATTGTAATGGGTAGTGTAATGTATGTTGCTAATTGTGACTAGATACAAATTGCTTACATGTTGTGATATCTTGCCATGATTAGTGCTTGCCAATTCTATGATGAAAAAGGACTATTATGATGTTATGCCATGTTTAGTTCAGTTTGATGCAAATTGATTATGTTTATGGCATATGTTCCATACATGGCATGAAAGCTGGCCCGGTCGGTGAGAACGTCATAACTAGTCCGGTAAGGTTGGTGAGAAAGTTATGACTAATCCGGAACGCCATGGTTGTAAGACCTAACTCGTGATTCCACCCACGTGGTGAGTGGAAGCGATGCGTAGGCACCCTCCATCTACGGGATGGAAGGGGGGAGAGGGTGCACGCCGACGGGTGTGCACTCAGCAATACCGGTATATGCTTCCAGGAGCATGTGCATCGCATTGCATTGCATTGCATACATGATAATGAAAATGAGTTGTGAACAATGTGCTTTGTCATGGCTATGATGTTGTGGATGAAATTATGATTTGATCATGATGTTAAAGTATGGTATGTATTGTTATTGGCCTTGATTTATTCTTTATGACCTATTGCGATATACTTGCTGAGTGTTGAACTCACGCTTGTGTTTATGTTGTTTTTCTTAGGTACCTTGACACCGACATGTGGGAAAGGGGCTTAGCGGCACAACATCACATAATTTCCACACAATTATACAATATTTACCTTTCGGATTTGTGATCTTGAATCTAGTGTGATGAAAATAGGATTATGATTTGTTCATGTGCTTGTTTACATCCTTTGCTTCGATTTGGTTCATGAAGTGGTTAAATTCATTATGTTAGTCTTAAATTTCCGATATATTACCTGTTATTGTTGTTTTGGATGTTTTTCCATTATGATATATCATGTGATATTTTGCCATTGCTCCAATTCATGTCAAAACAAAGGAGATGCTGCCGAAATTTCCGATTTTAGCATTTACACCTTTGCTGTAATTTATCTTTATTTGTGCTATTTAGATGTTGTTTAGTCTATGTTTGGTAGCATTCAGGCAAACTAGATGTCGGGGTGTTACAGTTGGTATCAGAGCGGGCTTCAGGTCTGTGGTGTATGAACTTAGTGGAATACCATAGGGTTAACTAAAATTTTGATGTGGAGTAACCTAGAAACATGGCTTAGGTTATACTTAAAATTTTGTCATAGGATAGCAACATTAAAACGTGTGTAAGTGGAATAACTAATTTAAAACTTGACACACATGGATGCACAGTAGGAAATGGTATGGGTATCGTTACTTTACGCTTAAATGTTGTATTTAAGCCTTGATATTGAATGCTATATGTGATAATGTATGTTGCTATGTTATTGAGAGAATTGATTGGATTGTACTTGTTATTCGTGATAAAGTGGGGTTGTGGTGCCGAATGGTTTCGGTCACCTTTTTGTTTATAGTAAGGTTGTGGTTTGACGGTATGGCCGATTAAAGCCATCACCGAAGAACTATTAACCCTTGTGGGGAAAGAGTGCTTACCTTTTCTGTCGCAGTTTGGGTAGTTGATTGGAGTCAAAAAGAAGAGTTAGTGGTGGATTCCATCGTATGTTCTTTACCGTTCTGACGGTCGGTTTTGGTTGTTTTTCTTGGCTTTAGTTGATTGGAATCAAATGAAAAGTGTTGGGTTTACGCGGATTGTTCCGTAGGCGGTTTGTGGTTTTGTCTTCCTTAGTTGAAGACGAAGAAGAAGAGTTTTGTGTTGCGCGTCTTTTGGTCATAATTTTTGCTTTGACACCCGTTTTTGCTGGTCATTGTGGACTGTCTTGGGGAGGAAACTCATGTGGCTGTTGTTCTCCCTATCTAAGAAAAAGTGTTGGAGTTTCCCCTTGTGCAGGCCTTGAGTTGGTGGAGCTAAGTTTGAATCTTTTATCGGAAAAGATTTAATGAACATTTGATTTTCCCTGGTGCATCCCTCTTCCTTCTTGGAAGTATAGATCTTGAGATTTCTTGAAGAGTTTTGGGCTATCAAAGTTGGGAATTTGAGAGTTAAGCTCTCCTGCATTTCTGTTGGAGTTTTGTTTTTCTTCCTTTCCTGTAAAGGAGAAATTGTCTACCGGTGTTCGTTCTGGTTCTTGAGTTGTGGTTATCTTTAAAAGTTGAGTTGCATCCTGTTTGTCAAAAGTGAAAATGGTTGTTTAGCATGTTTTGTAGTATGTAACAATGTGGTTTATGGAAATGATTTACTCCAAAGTTAATTGGTGAGTTGAATTAGTTAAATGTAATATTTATCTCTAGCTTAAGATTAAATGAACTTCTAGTGTTGTAGAGTACTCTATAGTGAGAATGATTAAATGTGTTAATGTACAAGCTTAGAATCTGTTACTTTGTTTTAAAAGTGCTTATTACCCCCGATAATGTTTAAAGTTTTAAACCCTGATGCATAGTTAGAACATTAAGATGATGTAAACTATTGATATTGTTAAAGGAACCTTGCTGGTTGTTTAAAGATGTTCTAATTCAACATGTTAATAGAGAGATTTAATCGTGTTGGTGACCTTAACTTGGAAGTTGATTAGAGTTGTTATTTATGATGTTGCTAACTGTTAGTATATTTGGAAGCTTGCATATGTGTTCCTATAATGCTAGTACCGATGTCAGTTGGGAAGACATAGGTTTAGTGGTTGTGATAAGAGCTTTGTGATGGTCCAACTCAATCAATTTGTTTTAAATAGTTGGAGCATGTTGAGTAGTGACAATTTGCTATAGCCTTTGGATAGGGTAACTAAAAGTAATGTTGCAGTTTTTAAAATTATGCAAATAATTGATTTTGATGACTTGGTAGTGTTGTTAATTGTTGGAAACCATTGATCCAATAGAGAAAAGTGTAAAACTGTGGAATTATGGCGAGTACATGTTGTGATGGGATGAACAATGGATAACAATCATGATGTAAGATTTTAACCTTAATGAATGCATATCTTAGAATCCTATTTACGAATTTTATCTTGTAGAGATAATACTTATTTGTTGAAGTCATTTTATTGATTGAACAAGTTTTAATTGTCAAGATGTTGATGTATGGATGGTATAAAATTGATACGTTGATCATGCTTAAGTATATGTTGAATTACTATGTTTGAAATATAGAATACATTGTTATTTGATGTATTGGTCTATGGGGATCATGATGAGGTAGTATAGAATGGAAGACTTTTTGTTAATCATCATCATAAACTGTATTTATAAATGTTGGGAAAGGTAACTAGAGAAAGAATTGGTTATGTAGCTTTTGGTTGAATTATAATGAGGCTTCTCGATGAGTAAATAGTGTATACTGAATGCTTAAATGGTAAGCATAGTGGAATACTAGATATGGTGGGTTTCATCCTGAGCTTGTGTCTAAAACCTTTTGGACTGATTTAGTTTGTTGCTATTTTGGTTGAATACTTTTGGTCGAAGTGTTTCTTCTGTTGTGTTTCAGGGTTTCCCTAAAACTCGTAGTGATTAATGCCAACCTTTGGATTTGGCTAACTTGTTTAATTTGTACTATGAGTATGGATTTACACCCAAAAGTTTTAGAGTGGATCGCGCCCCTTCGCGTTCGCACTTAATTATCTTTGGAATTAATTTTAAAGGAAGCAGATGGACATAGTGGGTTGTGTTGGAAACTCTTGAGATTTAATTTGTAACTCTTTTTGACTAGAGTTGGATTTATTTGCATAATGTGTGTGATGTTTGCGAGTGCTTCAAAAAGGTGGATTATACGAATGTTACATAAGTGAATTTGGTTAGTGAAGAGTTCTCTTTTGGGAATGAGTTTCCCTTTCTTTTGAGAAAATTTGTGGCGGTTGTGTGTGCAGATGTTTGACTTTGGAGTTGATGTTCTTTTCCAAAGTGTTCATTTTGGTTAAAATGCGATGTTTTGCAAGTTTAGCTTTCTATCATTGGTGGGTTCTGGTACGATGTGGTGCCTTACTGTTAACTATGCTGCCGTCATAGTTTATATGAATTAGCGCAATCCTCGATGTTATTCGAGATTTATTCATGTGATACAGAGGAAGAAGTCGTCTTGTGAATGACTATTCGGTAGTGTTGTTACATGATGAATGAATGGTGAAAAGTAAACATGACATCGTTTATAGATGTTAAATGATAAAAGAGTCGTTGAGCCAGGTCGGTGAGAAAGTCATGTATGGATATATGACTAATCCGGAGTGCTCTTGGAAAGCTGCATGCATGTCCTGAATCGAGATTTCAATTGCCTTTTAGTACGACAAGTAAGAATGAATATCTTCTGGTATGTTGGTTGTGGTGTAAGAGATCTGAGCTTTCCTTGCATATTGTCTTAGGAAGAATAAAATGAGTACTCTTTGGTTGTTGCCGAATTCTTTCCAAAGTGGCTTTTAGTGCTTTGGAGTTCGAGTTGTTGGATGTGGATCATTTTGGGTTCATGGGTCTTGGTTGAGCTTACTCAATGATTGTACCCTTTGTTCTGATTCTTCGAAAGGAAGAATGCGAGGGCGAAACCTTCTAAGAAAGAGGAATTTAGTGTGGGTTGGTAATTACCTAAGATATTAGATGTAGCTAGTAGATGATCGTAAATAGTTTAAAAGTGAAGAGTAAAGGAAGGTTGTGTATGACTCAATCCAAACATTCTTGGAGAATTGGGTCATTGATGTGTTCTTAGGTGGGGTTGATTAAATTATTAGTGGACCACTTGGTGGTTGCTAGTAATTGTTTTTCGTTTTCAGAGTGTATTGGATCTTTCTGTCGCTGAGGTTGAGCGAGGTTGTGTCAACCGTAGCGATTTTGTTCGATTGTTACTATTTCTTGCGGGTTTAAGGACCCTGGTGGTAAAGTAGGCCTTTCCTTTCCGTGGTAGTGTTGGGTATTGGTCTTTTGTAGAAGATCAATCTTTTGCAAGGTTTTAACCTCGTTTGTTCAAATAGTTGGTGGCCTTGGAGTGTACGTCTCACCTGGTTCGTCGTTGACTTGAATACGGCGAACCACAGTAGAGAGGTTGAGGTGTGAAAACATGTTTGTGCGTGGGAGATGAAGAGGGTTCTAGAGGCTGGTACCGTGTTCTTCTGGAGAGTAGTTTCGATTAAAGGGATCGACCATGTTAGTGCCAAGGAATGTATGGAATGAGGAGTGGGAGACCGTTTTCTTTCGTGGTCTATTTGGGAATTGAAGTGGAGGTGGAACCGTGAGAGGTTGCACTCTGTTGAGCTAAATCAACATTTTCTCGCTAGTGTTGGTTTTGAGAACTCGCTTGTTGTTTGTTCCAGTTTGAGTCTTTGTGTGAGTGTTTTGTGTTGCAAAGAAGTCTTTTGTCCCTTGGGGACTTTGTTGTTGATTTTGGTGTGTCTTGGATTCGAGGTCGAATCCTATTGAACGGGGGAGAATGTGACACTACGGGATGTCAAAACATTATAAAAATATGAAATCGGAATTTAAAACTATACGGTATGAGGTTTAATCGCGTTTCCAGGCCGATTTCGGGAGTTTGGGCCTTTCCGAGGAAGTTTGGGCCTAAGGGGGACGAGTCGTGGGCTTTTGTGGAAGGGGTAGGGGCCCATGAGGGAGGAGGGACCAGGCTAAGGGGGCTTGGTGCGCCCCCTCCCTGCCCTAGCCGCCCCCACACGCCCCTCCCCCTTGTGGCGCCTCCCTCCTCTCCCAAAGCTAGCCGCCACCCCCCATGGCCGTGCGCTCCCCTCCATCCTCCACCTTGCACCACCACTTCTCCCCTCCCCTCTCCACCATCCTTGCTACCCTAGGGGAGCCCCTCACCTCGCTATCCCGCTGTTTTCACCATTGGAGCGCTCCGCGATGAGGAGATCTGGTGGATTTGGAGCGAGGAAGGAGATCGGGTGAATCTGGGAGGAGATTCGTCGGTCCATCGTTCGTCGGGCGAAGGTATGGCTTGGGTAATCCTTGGGGATGGTCTAGGTACTACTTTAGAGGGGGATATGATGCTTTTAGATCAAGGGGTGGTGCTATGATTGGGTAGATTAGATGAAAACTAGAGTTTGTCACGTTCTCTATTTCGGGTAGATTGTGCAGTCGACCTAGGGTTTGCGTTTTCGCCAATTTAGATTCGGAATTTGGTCGGCCGCCTGTTGATAAAGTTGTAGGTAACTTCAATACCTTTAATTGTACATAAAGAACACGTAATTCCGATCAGCCGTTTGAAAGTTATGGTCGTTTTACCGAGCGTGTTCAAAACTGTGATGTAATTGGGACAAAACGTAGTGTTTTGTAGATTAAACAATTTTAAAGGCCGAATCAGCTTTTCCCAATACTTAGAAAAAGCTAGGAAATTTCCTAAGATTCGCGATGGTGTACTCATTTACTCGATTTGGAGTCCTAGAACTAAAGCTATGATAGTTTAAAGTCTGCTGTCCGGGAGGGACAGATTCTCTGTTTTTAGGTTTTGGGAGTAGTTTGTGAAGTCGGGGTAGACGAGCTTTTGTGTACTATTTTGTGGGCACATTTTGAGTATGTGGGTATGTGGTACGTATGTGCAGGTGGTGTGACCCCGGGAGTGCCCTCAACCTCTCGCCAATCCGTCGCCCGAGGTTAAGGCAAGTGTATTGTAATGGGTAGTGTAATGTATGTTGCTAATTGTGACTAGATGCAAATTGCTTACATGTTGTGATATCTTGCCATGATTAGTGCTTGCCAATGCTATGATGAAAAAGGACTATTATGATGCTATGCCCTGTTTAGTTCAGTTTGATGCAAGTTGATTATGTTTATGGCATATGTTGCTTACATGGCATAAAAGCTGGCCCGGTCGGTGAGAACGTCATAACTAGTCCGGTAAGGTTGGTGAGAAAGTTATGACTAATCCGGAGCGCCATGGTTGTAAGACCTACCTCGTGATTCCACCCACGTGGTGAGTGGAAGCGATGCGTAGGCACCCTCCATCTACGGGATGGAAGGGGGGAGAGGGTGCACGCCGACGGGTGTGCACTCAGCAATACCGGTATATGCTTCCAGGAGCATGTGCATCGCATTGCATTGCATACATGATAATGAAAATGAGTTGTGAACAATGTGCTTTGTCATGGCTATGATGTTGTGGATGAAATTATGATTTGATCATGATGTTAAAGTATGGTATGTATTGTTGTTGGCCTTGATTTATTCTTTATGACCTATTGCGATATACTTGCCGAGTGTTGAACTCACGCTTGTGTTTATGTTGTTTTTCTTAGGTACCTTGACACCGACATGTGGGAAAGGGGCTTAGCGGCACAACATCACATAATTTCCACACAATTATACAATATTTACCTTTCGGATTTGTGATCTTGAATCTAGTGTGATGAAAATAGGATTATGATTTGTTCATGTGCTTGTTTACATCCTTTACTTTGATTTGGTTCATGAAGTGGTTAAATTCATTATGTTAGTCTTAAATTGCCGCTATATTACCTGTTATTGCTGTTTTGGATGTTTTTCCATTATGATATATCATGTGATATTTTGCTATTGCTCCAATTCATGTCAAAACAAAGGAGATTCTGCCGAAATTTTCGATTTTAGCATTTACACCTTTGCTGTAATTTATCTTTATTTGTGGTATTTAGATGTTGTTTAGTCTATGTTTGGTAGCATTCAGGCATACTATATGCCGAGGTGTTACAAAGTTACAACCCACTCTTTATTTAATTAACTTCTCCTATTCATATAAACATCACTTGTCATATTATCATCAATCACTAACCCAAGTCTATATCTCGACAATCAACAAAGAGAATCGCTTTCTCGCTTCTTTTGCGCAAACCACCTATCAGTTAATACAACACAAGACATAGGTCATCAATTTCCTTTGGTCTACTAATCATGACAAACCATCATTCATATATTTGTTTATTCCAAACTTAAAACACAACTCTTCCACATTTATTTTGACATAACCAATAAGTACCCTTCATACAACCCCTAAGTCATCATTTTGGCATCCCCAGTTCACTCAACCAATACATACTTCTAACTACTTGATATCATCTCCACAAGACTTATTTCACAAATAAAGCCTCAAGACAACCATTCGTCAAGGACACAACCCCAGTATCAATACAATCACTTCATACATCCTCATTCTTTGATTGCACATAGATTAAGTCATATTATTGACCCACAATATTAACTGACCCATAAACAACAATGGACAGTAATTCACACCATCTTCTTGCTATCGCAAGTTCATCGACCGAAACATTCTAAACCTTCTTAGTCGTGATCAATACTCACCTTACAGGAATACAAATCCTGAACTTCCTATTAACTTCATGACTCGCAACACTTTGCACAAAACACTAGTCAACTTTCAATTTAGATCACTTCCCATCTCTATTATTCTTCCTCTAGCAACAAAGTAAATTATGTTGTCTCTAAACAACCAACACATTTACTTTAACAGAATCAATAACCCACATCATCAGAAACTATAACTCCTCCTCATACTCTTAACTTCTTGAACACCCACATGGGTCACGCACCCAACTCTTAAGGAAACGACAGTTTCTTAAGAAAAGAACAGCATCCAAAAACATCCTTCTTTCCAGAAAACTCAACCATAAAACACAAAGGAACTAAACTCTCGAGTTTCCAAACACTGACATACAACCACGCCTCAAACAAATCTCAAACTTACAACTTCCACGAAGGAAGATCGAGGCAAGGTGTAACACCCCGGCATCTAGTATGCTTGAATGTTACCAAACATAGACTAAACAACATCTAAATACTACAAATAAGGATAAATTACAGCAGAGGCGCAAATGCTAAAACCAAAAATTTCGGCAGCATCTCCTTTGTTTTTCCATGAATTGGAGCAACAACAATAATAAGGCATGATATAGCAAGATAAGAAACATCTAAAACAGCAATAACAATTGGTATAGTACCACTTATGTCTAAATTAAGGAATTCAACCATTCCACCAATTATAACATAGCAAATGATGATCTTAAGTTCAAAACCAAACCATACACCAAAATTGCATGGCACTAATCATTATTATCATGACCCCAATTGATTAAACTGTCTAAGAGTGTGAAGCTACGTGTAGAAATGTAGCTAATGCCCTTTCCTGCATGCCGGTTTCATGGTACCTAAAAACAACATAAAACACAAACGTGAGTTCATGACTCAGCAAGTATATTGCAATGATACAAAAACAATAACAACTCACATGCATACTCAATGCCATTCACATAACCTGAGAATCAACTCATGAACTTCATTTATGCTCTCATAAACACCATCATAAACATCTTCATATGCATCTCATAGAACGTCATAATCATCTCATAAGACACTTCATTATGCAATACAATGCCATGCACATATCTCTCTGAAGCACATACCGGTATTGCCGAGTGCACACCCGTCGGCGTGCACCCTCTTTCCCCTTCCATCCCATAGATGGAGGGTGCCTACTCTTACTGACTCGCTCCCATGCACAACCGTGGATGGAACTACGAGGTAGGTCTTTCGTGTTCACTACGTGTCAACACAAAGGCCCGCATCAGCATGGGACGCCTCTTCCATTATGAATGCACATATGACATAAACATGTAAAGATTGGCATAAACATTTAATACAACGAAATCATGATCAATATGAAATCATGTTCATCATGTCATAGGCAAACATCAATCATGGCATCATATCATAAAACATGTAAACCATCTCATTATCAAACATTACGGCTCCCTAAGTCGCAACCACTATAATACATTTGCCTTAACCGCGGGCGACGGATTGGCGAGAGGATGAGGGCACCGCCGAGGTCACACCACCTGCACATAAGTAGCACATACTCAAAACGTGCCCACAAAATAGTACATACTCGCTCATCTACCCCGATTACGCAACCTACTCCCAAAAATGAAAAACAGAGAATCTGTCCCCCCGGGACAGCAGGCTTCAATCTAGCATAACTTGAGTTCTAGGTCTCCAAATCGAGTAAACGAGTACATCATCGTGAAGCTTAGGAAATTTCCTAACTTTTTCTAAGTATTGGGAAAAGCTGGTTCGGCCTCTAAAATTGTTTAATCTACAAAACATTACGTTCTGTCCCAATTACGTCACATATTTGAACCCATTCGGTAAAACGATCATAACATTCAAACGGCTGGGCGTAATTGGACGTTCTTGGTGTCCACTGAAAGGTATTGAAGTTACCTACAACTTTCTCAACAGGCGGCCGACCAAATTCCGAATCTAAGATCACGAAAAATCAAACCCTAGGTAGAGTGCACAATCTGCCCGAAAACAGAGAACATGGCAAACTATAGTTTTCATCCAATCTACCCAATCGCAGCACCACCACTTGATCTAAAAGCATCGAAACACCCTCTACCACAGCACCTAGATCAACCCCAGGGATCTCCTATCACCATACCTTAGCCCGACGAACGAAGAACCGACGAAAAACTCCTCTCGGTCGCCCGATCTCCTTCCACGCGCCAATCCCACTGGATCTTCTCATCGCGGAGCTTCCCAATGGCGAGGACAACGGTATGGAAGGGCGTGGCGGCAAGGGGAGGGGTTGGAACTCGCCTAGGGCCGGCTAGAGGAGGTGGAGGAGGAAGGGGAAGGGTGGAGGCGCAAGGGGGCTGGAGGGGGAGGCGGCTAGGGTTGTGTGGGGAGGTGGAGGGGCGCATATGGGGAGGGGGAGGCGCACAAAGGGCTAGGGCAGCAGGGTTGCTGTCCTAGTTCACCTCCACATGTCCCAATTGTGTCCCACCTTCGGCCCAAATAGACCCCCAAGGCCCGAACTCCCTCGGAAGGCCCAATTCCCCTCCGGAAAGCCCAAATTCTCCCCCAGAAAAGGCCCAAAAACATGACACCAAAGTCGTACCTTAATTCCGATATCGAAAATGACTCATACCGTCATTCCTATTGTGCATCACAGTGTGTCAAGCTTTAAATAAGTTAACCACTCTATTTCAGATTTTAAGGTTATTGTCCTAAGGCCAATTTTCATAAAGTAGAAACCTATGCCATGTTTCTACTTTTCCAAGCCACATTTTAGTTTACTCTAGAGTAAATTACTAAATTCCTATTCCACGGACCTAAAGCCCGCTCTAATACCAACTGTAACACCCCGGCACCTCACGTGCCCAAAGTGCTACCAAAACCTATCTAAATTTTCACAGAAAATATTGGCAAGACCTCCCCTTCTAAATGGACATCCACTCAGCAGGCAATGAGATCGCAATTAACAATAATAGCAATAATATAACAACATGTCATGGCATCAATCAATCATCATGACATGTAAGCATAAAAACTAAGATAACAAGTCATTCAACTTCAATTGATCTTAACTACAACACGATTACACAAGTAATCCAACTAGTTAACAAATGAATTAATTAGCCCAAATAGTCCTTTAACATGTCATGAGCGTGAGGAGAAGTGCAGCTAAGTCCCATCCCAACGAGTTGCTCTCAGGGTACCTAAAAACATTAAACAAACAAGCATGAGTTTAAAACTCAGCAAAGTGCATCAAATCAACATGATTAACTAATTAACATTTTCAATTCAACAACAAGATCAGAAAATACTTCTTATATCAATACCTTTTACCTCATTGCTCATTTCACCCACATACCTCATTAAAGTCTTTGGATGAGTCCACGACTCTATCCCAACTCCTCACATTACCATTTAACACATAAAATTCATCATTAGCGATGCAATGTAATATACATGCTCATGAATGCATCTTTGTTTAGCTCATACCGGTATAGCTGAGGGAACACCCGTCGATGTTCACCCTGTACCCCCATCTCATGGAGGTGCCTACCCACAGTAGGTCTTACACAAGGGCACTCCGGACTAGTCATAACGTTCTCACCGACCTCACCGGACTAGTTATGACTTACTCACCGACCTGGCCCATTATCATGCTATGAATGCAAATGATGTAACATTTATTTTTCATTATTCATCTGTCATGCATCAACATCTCCAATAGAACAATTTCAATGCAAATTCATTCTCATATCATAATCAAGCACATGTACACTCATGTATACTCACCTCCACAAACTTGTCATTCACTTTACCCTAATCAGAATGTCAAGCATAAAACATAGCAACAATTAACCATAATCATGTAAAACAATGAGATATCAATCTACATGCACTTGCCTCTTTACCACGCGATGAGGTGGAATGCGAATACGAGACCTCATCCAAAGTCACACCACGTGGAAAAACATTTGCATACTCTTTTTCACAGGTTCTAGAATCCACAAACAACAACAAATAACACATTTACTTCCTATATCAAAATTTTCCCAAAACTCTGAATTTTCATACAAAACTAGTTTGGGTAGCCCACTTCGACGAAGCGTAACTATTGCTATACAACTCCAAATTGAGCAAACAAAGACATTTTCATCATCCACATAAAATTTTATATCTATCTCTAGGCAAAAAGAAATTTCAAATCGGCCTACAACTTACTCTAAATCACAGCACAAAATTGACTGTACTAATAGTCGCAATTTGAACAGCATATGGTAAAACATGCATAACTTTTTGATGGTTCAACAAAAATTCAAGTTCTTAGACTCTAACGAGCACAAGAGGATGGTATACAATTAACCCATAGCCATTTGCTGAAAATCTGAATTTAAAGTCCTCAAAATGAACTCTGAACTTCAGACCAACATTGAATATTTCAGCAAGAGCCTAGTTCTGGACAGCAACTTTGTTCTAGCATAACTTTGGATTCATAACTCGAAATCAAGAAAAGAAATACATTTTATTAAACTATAGGCAATTTCACACATTTATCTAGTCAAAAGGAAAAGCCCATTCGGCATGCACCTAGCTCGAAATCTCAGTTGAACATTTTAGCTCCACTAACAGCACGATCTGGACAGCAAGCACTAAAAGTGGCATAAATTTTAATTGGCTTAATGGATTTTTGAGTTCTTGTGCTCAAATTAAAGGGTAAAGGAAGATCTAAAATATCTTATACAGCCAAAAACTCATTTGACAAATCTAGGACCCCAAACCCGAGCTGCAGTACAGACCGAAAAACAGCTCAAAAACTGAAAACAGATTCCCTCCAATTGGAACTAGTTTCCCTCAAAAATAGCTAGCCTAGGAACCCTAGAAACACATTTAGGCAGGTAGGACCTCCATGGCTGAGCACAAGAAGGATTTTCAGAGTTTTGCTCAACTTACCATGTGGAGGAAGCAAGGAGTGGGAGCTTAGGTTGGATGGACGCGGGAGGTGGAGGATGTAACATCCCGGCATTTAATATGCCCGAATGCTACCAAACATAAGCTACACAACGTCTAAAGACCACATTTAAACATAAATTCCAACAAAGGTACATATGCTAAAAATTGATATTTCGGCAGCATCTCCTTTGTTTTTCCATGAATTAACACAATATCAAAAACATGGCAAGATATATCATAGCACACGACATCTAAAACATCAACATAAATGGACATATCATCAAATTACGCCAATACTACCACGCTCAACCAATTCATAAGCTATAACGAAGCAAATAAGGGATCACGAGCATGCTAAATTAAACCATACATTAAGTTTATGGTACAACTCTTAATATCATGTCTCCAAGTGATTAAGTATAGATTATGATGGTGGAGCTACGTGTAGAAGTGTAGCTAAACCCCTTTGTCCCGCATGCCGATCTCAAAGTACCTAAAAACAACATAAAACACAAGCGTGAGTTCGAAACTCAGCAAGCATATTGTAATGGACAACAAGAACAATAACATGGCAAAAACATCTCCCATCATGTATATCATCTCAATCATGAACACTTAATAATATCATCATCAATATGCATGTAATGCAATGCAATGCTCATATGCTCATATCTCCTTGGAAACTCATACCGGTATGGTTGAGTACACACCCGTCGGTGTGCACCCTTTTTCCCCCTTCCATCCCGAAGATGGAGGGTGCCTACTCCTCGCTTCCATTCACCATGTGGATGGAATCACGATGTAGGTCTTACTCAATGGCGTTCCGGACTAGTCATAACTTTCTCACCGACCTTCCCCGGACTAGTTATGACTTTCTCACCGCCCTCGCCCCATCTCATGACATGCATGCAACTATGCCAATTATCATATCTCATTTGTACATAAACATTTGGCATCATGTCATAGTACACATAAACACATGGCATCGAATCATGATAAATAAAGACACATAGCATCATATCATGATATTCACACTCATTATATCATTAGAAAACAGCAAGCATGGCAAGTGATCATAGCAAGTATTCAATCTTTCATCTAATCTCCACAAGCAACCTACAATTCCGCTATTCATTACAACACACTTGCCTCAACCGCGGCGACGGATTGGCGGGAAGTCGAGGGCACTCCCGGTGTCACACCACCTGCACATAGGCACCACACACTCACAATCATGCCCACAAAACAGTACGCAAAACCCCATCTAACCCGACATTGCCCACTACTCGCAAAACCTAAAAACAGAGGTTCTGTCCCGACGGGACAGCAGCCTTGCAAAAAGCATAACTTGAGTTCTGGGACTCCGAATCAATTAAACGAGTACATCCTAGCGTAGCTTAGGAAATTTCCCAACTTTCTCTAGGTATAAGGAAAGACTGATTCGGACTCTAAAGTCGTCTAATCTACAGATTACCGTGATCTGTTCCAATTACGTCACAGATTTTAACACGCTCGATAAAACAGCCATAACTTTCAAACGGCTGATCGGAATTTAACGTGCTTTATGTCCACGGAAAAATAATTAAATTATCTACAACTTCTTCAACATCCGTACGGACAGATTCGGAATCTAAATTGGCGAAAACAGGAACCCTAGGTCGACTGCTCATGCTGTCCCAAAACAGAGACGTGGCAACGTCTAGATCTAACCCAAATTACTCCAATCCAGCACCTCCAATTGATCTAAAAACTTGATAAACACCCTAATAACAGTACCTAGATCAATTCCAAGGATCCCCATGATCATACCTTTGCCCGACGAACGAAAACTCCAATCGATCTCCTCGCTCCTCGCTCCTCGCTCCTCGGATGGATCCATGAGGATGCAGGGGTGGGGAGGCCACCCTAGGGCAGCAAGGGGGTGGAGGAGAGGTGGTGTGCAATAGGGAGCAATGGGGAGCAATGGGGGAGGTGGAGGCGCAAGGAAGGGAGAGGGGAAGGTGGGGGTGGCGGCTAGGGCTTGGAGGGAGAGGTGGGGGCGCCCAAGGGCAGGGGGAGCACGCCCAAAAGGCTGGTGGGGAGCCCTTTTACCAGCCCCCACACCCAATCCTAGTCCGTTACGGAGACCTACTCCATCCCACCAAAGCCCACCAAGGCCCAAACTCCACCGGGAAGGCCCAAAACCCCGAAAACGGCCCGGAAACGCCCCGGAAAAGCTATTAACCTCCATATCCTATATTTTTAACCTTAATTCCACATCTCAATAATGTTATTAACCTTATCATGCACGTTAAATAAGGTTACGACACTCCGTGGTGTCACAACGCTTCAAAAGGCCCAAAAACGCGAGTAAACCTCAAGCCGAAAGGTTTTATTCTCTAATTTCACCTTCTATAACGTCACACCAAACCGTAGTGTCACAGAGGAGATGCACGACAGCAAGAAGAAGAGGCACCCAAGCTGCTGCCTTGTGGGAGGGAGAGCTACCTTGCTGTAGATGGGGAGGAGAGAGGCACCATGGCTGTCCCTGGGAGCTCCCTCATACGAAAAGAAAAGGGGGAGAAGAAACCAAGAAATGTTGTCCAAACCACATGCAGAGGGGGCTGCCGCATGGGCCCAAAAGAGAGAGAGAGAAGTGAGGGAGTGGAGTGGAGTTAGGTGGGAAAAGTGGGGGAAAATTAATATAGATGTAGTATATATTCTCTCCCATACCAGATGAAAGACAACCACCCCCACAGATCAACCCGCAGATCAACCACTCTCCCAGACGGGAAAGAACACTAAAAGAAATTTGAACGGGTCAATTTGGAGTTCGGATGAAAAAGTTTTGAGCGTTCGAAATATGAAAATCCTGGAAAATGGAAAACCGGGAATATTCCAAAGCATCTCTTTTTTTGTTGATTTTCAGATTTTCTATTGTCACTTGCAAGTGGGATCGGCTGTCATACTCTAGGGGCTTCTTCCCCATGGCTCACAAAGAACAGAGGAATCAAAGGCTTCCTTGCCGCCGGTCATGAAGGCCACGGCGGCGGCCGTGGGCGCATCGATCGCAGCTGCCGTGGCGGCGCGACAGTATGGCGAGGGGCGCATCGGGCGCAGGGAAGCCGACCGCTCGTCGGCCGGGCCGGAAACCCGAGTGGCGAAGAACGCTGGCTCGGCTGCCAACAGCGCACGGCGCGGGCATGGCTCGGGGTTGGGGAGTGGCGGCCCAAGCATGGAAGGGAGGCAGTGCGCCGTGAGGGTCGCGAGGCGCACGTCGGCCAGCGGTGAGGTTGGCCGGAACGGCGGCGCGGCAAAGAACGGCCGGCGACCGTGTAACACCCCGGCACCTAGTATGCCGCGAAAGTCACCACAACCAACACTAGCAACACCCAAACCGCATATTTTACATAAATTACAGCAACTACGCTAAATGCTTAACCGAAATTTCGGCAGCATTTCTTTTGTTTTTCCATGGTTTCAAGCATCAACAATATGAACATATCAAGATTGCATAATGAACGACAACAATAACATGTTAATCAGGGATTTCAGCAACAATCCAACTAAGAATATAAATCTATTTGTTACATGACAATATGGACTAATCATTTACTCATGACGACCAACGAGGCATAAAAACCACAATTTAGTTCAATGAGGTAACCATCACAACTAAAGGAAGGTTTGACATTAATTAAATGGGTGATGGTAAGTGATGACGTGTGACTAGCTCCCTTTCCCACATGTCGGATCCAAGATACCTAAAAAAACAAACATAAACAACAAGGGTGAGTTCATCACTCAGCAAAGTGTATTGCAATGGTACATAAACAATAACAGTTCACATATATACTTTATGCCATTCACAAATCATGAGAATCAACTCATAACTTCTTCACTTATGCTCCCATATAACATCGTCATAAACATTTTCATATGCATCTCATAGAACATCATAATCATCTCATATAACAACTTCACTCATGCAATGCAATGCACATGTCTCTTTGCTTAGCACATACCGGTATTGCCGAGTGCACACCCGTCGGTGTGCCCTCTTTCCCCTTCCATCCCGTAGATGGAGGGTGCCTACTCTTACTGACTTGCTCCCATACATAAACGTGAATGGGACTACGAGGTAGGTCTTTCTCAAAGGCGCTCTGGATTAGTCATAACTTTCTCACCGACCTTACCGGATTAGTTATGACTTCCTCACTGTCCTGGCCTGTCCTCATGCCATGAATGCACACGTGCCATAAACATGAATAAACTTGCATATGCACTTAATTCAACAATTGCATAGCCATTTAACAACTATAATCATCATAACACAAGCAAGTATCAAACATGGCAAAGCATGATAGCCAACCAAACCACAACCACCACAACACACCTGCCTTCAACCACGCGAGGCAGAGTGGTGAGATGATGAGGGCACTCTCGGGTCACACCACCTGCACATAGGTACAATACACTCAAAACATGCCAACGAAGCAATACAAGAACTATCGTCTACATCGACTTCGCAACCCACTCCCAAAACCCGAAAACAGAGAATATGTCCCAATCACATCACAGATTTGACAATGTTCGGTAAAACAGCCATAACTTTTAAACGGCTGGACGGAATTTAGCGTTCTTGGTGTACAATTAAAGATAATTTAATTACCTACAACTTTCATAACAGCCGGCTGATCAGGAAACGCTTCTAAAATTGCCAAAACTCAAACCCTAGGTCGGGTTGCAAATCTCCCCGAGGACAGAACGTGGGACAGCATTACACTTTTCCTAATCTCATATAGGAAGCACTTAAACATGGATCTTAGGCATGGATTTGTAACACCCCGGCATCTAGTATGCCCGAATGCTACCAAACATAGACTAAACAACATCTAAATACCACAAATAAAGATAAATTACAGCAAAAGTGTAAATGCTAAAACCGAAAATCTCGGCAGCATCTCCTTTGTTTTGACATGAATTGGAGCAATAGCAATAACATGGCAAGTTATATCATAGCATAAGACATCTAAAACAGCAATATCAACGAATAAAGCATCACTTATGTCTACAATAAGGAATTCAACCATTCCACCAAACATAACAAACCAAACGATGAACTCAAGCCCATACACCAAGTTTCATGGCACTATTATAACACCCCAATTTTTTGCTTTTCATGAAATTAAATATTATTTTGCACATTTGTGAATTTTTGGAATTTTTTGGAATTTATTTGGATTTATTTGGATTTAATTTGAATTTATTCCATATTGAAATAATTACAGAAATTAAATTTTCAAATAAAGTTTTGTGGGAAATATTTTATTTGAGTCCCAAATGCCTTAAAATATTTTCCAGAATTTTTCTGGAATTTTTCTGAGTATTTTACTATTTTTCTTGAATTAAATGAATTACTGGAAATTGTTTTAATTATTAAATCGCTGGAAAAATCGAAACGGGTCGATCTTGTTCATCCGATCGAGTCCGAGTTCGAGTCGGACTCGAACCCGACCCAAGCCACGCCTGGCGGACGATTCACCCGAACCCTAATCCGTGGACCGTTGGATCCAGATCCAACGGTCAAGATCGTCCCTTACCGGTTCGAGCCGAGACTGGGCTGGATCCGATCGCACCCACGCGATCGCGACCGTTGATCATGCCACGTGGACGGCCCACTGTCGTCGTCTCCGCCCGAGTCCGAGGCGGACTCCTCCGCCGCGCCGCCTCCGAGTTCGGTTAGGGTTTCCAATTTGCGCGCACGTCGAGGCCGTATTTAAGGCGTGGACCCGTCTCCAAGAATTGTCATTTGACGCCGCACCTTTTGCCCCAAGCCACGCCGCCCGAGCCGCCGTCCTTGCTGAGGAATTGCTCGCCGTAGTAGGGTTAGGGCTTCGCTTCGGGTTCGTGCGCACGCCGCCGCCGTCAAGCCGTCTCCACCGTGTTGGAGCCCGGATCTGGAACCGCAAGAGCAAGGCGCATCGGACCGCACCATCCACCTCGCCGGAGACCCTCGGAAACGCCGCACGGAAGGTCGCCGTCCTCGTCTCCGGTAGCCCGAGCTCCGCCGCGCCGCCATCACCCGCGCGAAGCTTTTGGACCGTCCGATCCCGATCGAACGGCAGCGGTGAGTCACGTGCTTCCAAACCCGATTAGATCTGGACCGTTGGATCAAGATCCAATGGCCCACGATCACCACGTGCCGTAGCAGCGTTAACGTAGGGTTAGATCTGGACCGTCTGATCTAGATCGAACGGCCCACGATCACCGTGTAGTTTTCAACGTGTTAACCCTGGATCTAATCGCGGCCGTTGATTTTCAAATCAACGGACACGATCGTGCCACGTGTACACTGGTCGCGCCGCACTCACACGAGCGCGTGTCTCTGACTCGCGGGGCCCGCGTGCCAGCGGGACAGCAGAACCGCACCATGATGTCATTGCTGACGTCACGGTGGGGCCCGCTTGTCAGTAGCGTCGTCGAGCGTGGTGACGTCAGTGCTGACGTCATCCAATGGGTCCCACCTGTCAGTAGCACACGTGCCATGGACCGAGTCCACCATGGACCGAGCCAAGCCGTGGGCTGAGCCCATGAGCCGGCTGACGTCAGCCAGCCAATCAGGAGCCGACGCGTGTCACCCATGACGCAATAAATATTTTCCGAAAAAGAAAATGATTTAATAATTCGGTTTAATAATTGAATTGAATTTCAAAACTTCAAACGCTTATAACTTTTGCGTTTTAACTCCGAATTGAACCATTCAAATTTCTAAAAATTCATAAAATTCAGCCCTGCTCAAATATGAATTTTATTTAATTTTTGGACTAAAGTTTTTCTCTGTAATATTATTTAATTGATTATTTAAACTTTAAATAATCATAACATTTGTGTTTTAACTCCGATTTGAGCCATTCCAGTTCCTAAAAATTCATAAAATTGTGTTCTCTCTGTTTATGGATTTTATTTGGATGTTTGGACACTTTTTCCCTATTTTTTATTCGTGTATTGCTATTTGCACGCTTTACGAGTAGACATTGAAGTGCCCGAAGGCTTCGAAGGAGAAGTGTTGACTCAGGATCCCGCTCAAGACCAAGAACAAGTACTCTTTGAAGGCAAGTTATGCTTTGACCATATTGACCCTATTTTGAAACCTAATTTGATTTAACTTATTGCATGCTAGTTCAATTAGAAAATACCTTATTTAAGTATGGGAAATTAGATAAATGCCAAATTCTTTGTATGACCCTTGATTAATTAAATATGTGCCATGACCCCTTGTCACCCTAGTTGTGGTTTACTAGTTGGACATTACTAAAATGCCAACATGGGAAATTAGATCGTTGTAGTATATTGCTTAGACCTGCTACGTGCTCATGACATGATTTTGGACAATCAAATGTTAATATTGACTTAATGATATATTGAACCTGTTTTGGAAAGGTATCATGTGATGTTGATAGCACGTGGTGCATGGTAATCAACTGGGGTTTGATAAATAGTTTTCGATCGGAGCATGTGGCGAGATTGATCGGGTGGGCTAGTTGTGGCACCGGGAATGTTGGTTTGGTTCTTCGGGTAGTATTGCCCTGCTCACCCTAAGGACTTCACCTTGCAAGCCTTTGAACTGGGTCAAACATGCAACCACATGTCCGTAATGGGACGGACCTAGTTGATTAAGTTGCTAATAACGTACCTGTGGGACCTCAGGAGGTCAACTACACCCTTTGTGTAAGTTGTACGGGGGAGCGTACCGGGGCTGCGGCCAGGTACCCATCTAACGGTTGGTTGGCCTAAACTTCGCCTTAGCTAAGGGAAGGGTTAGTGTGCAACAACCGGGGAGGACCACTTGTATTGTTAGAAGTTTCCGAAAGACTTTGTTACGGGAACTCGCCTTTGTGGTGGTTGACTGTATCTTGTGGGTAAAGTGCATAACCTCTGCAGAGTGTAAAATCTATTCGGATAGCCGTGTCCGCGGTATTGGACATCGCTCGGGAATTACAGTCAAGGGTTAGACTTTCTCAAAAATAACTTGGACTTGAAAGGTTGGGTTGGATTAATAATGATGTTGATAGAAATGTGGATTAGGATGGGAAAGATGTTTACGAAACCCCTTGAAAAGTTATTTATGCTTTACTTGTTACTACTTCTTTCGAATCTACTTATGATACTTGTTAAATGCTCTTACTGCAAATATACCTTGAGCCACTAATTTGTATTAAGCCATGCATGTAGTATATTAGCTGCATTCTGTGCATGACTTGCTGAGTACCAAGTACTCACCCTTGCCACAATACAACACCAATTGAAGAGGAGACTACACCAGTTTTGGAGGAGGAGCTCCAAGAGGAACCGTCTACTTAGGGAGCGAGCCCAGTCAGTTGCCTGTGGTATACTGGATGGCGCCACGAAGTTATCTTACTTTCCGCTGCTATTATTTCTCTTTTAATAAGTTTCGCCCTGCGTGGCGTATATTTGTAACTTGACCATAAGGTCGAGCAACCAGTTTGACTATTTAATTAAAGTACTTTATTAGTATCGAGTGGTATGATTGTGATATCTACCGATGTTAAGACTGTGTGCACTAGCGCGTTCCTGGACTAGTGTTGAATACACAGAGGGTCCGGATTTGCAAATTCGGGTCCCGACAGAGGTGGTATCAAAGCCATACTGACCGTAGGCTCAACCCTAGCTAGAATGGTCGTAGAGAGGTTAAAACCTATTTTCTAATGGTTAAAAGTTCGTCAAGATAAGAAATGACATCTCGACTTATTCCCTTCTCTCTTTTCTTATCTCTTGCTGAATTTTTCCTTACCTTGTCACGATTTAAAAATTTCGAGTTCTTACGTGAGCACTCTTGTGACAGATGGAGGGAGAGTTCAACTACGTAGATCTGGAGGTTGGTCACGCCGCGGAACTTTGGCGTATGCTACAGACTCTCAGAGATTTTGAGAAGCCAAAATACCAAGTGGACGTGATCAGACAAGCAGGATTGATCAAGGCTTGTGACGTGAAGATTGTGGTACCTGCTAGGAAGAAGGGCCCAGGCAATCGCCCGATACAACGACCGCCAGGAGGTCTACAATGCAGATGGGTATCCAAGAGGCGTCACGACGAGCAATGCGGCACATTACCCGTATCTACGCCAGAGAATTGGAGAGCACGGTGTTCCGGTATCATCCACGTAGCAATAACCTTCTTGACCCGAAGGCGATTCAGGACGAGAATGCCATGGTTACACAGTTGGCACGACTTGTTGTCGCCCAGGAGGATGTACTCGATGATACAAGCAAGGAGCTACAGAAGGCCCGCGAAGAAATCACGGCAGAGAAGAACAGATGGCGGGAAGCTCAAGAGTATGTGTCCCATCTTCTGCACAGGATTGGAGAGTTAGAGACGGCGTTATACGCACCAGAGCCGGAGCCAGTACTCGAGCTACACGAGCCAGATCCGGAGGAGCCGGAGCTTGACGTGGACACTGCTTCTTCGACTACCACAGATGACACAGTTGCTGGACATGGCGATCGTTTCGCGCCTATGCCGTAGCGTCCGTACCCAGGCCGTGGAGGTTTTCTCGATGAGTGAGCGTAGGTTCTATAGTGAGACTCCTTCGCCGAGTCGCGTCATAGAATATAGAGTCACCCTTTAGGCGTTAGACTCCAGTGTTAGTTCGATTTGGATTTTCATTGCTTGCTGAGTGTGCAGTATGTGTTGCAAGGCCCCTAGGCATTGTAAGCAACCATACCAAGTTACTATTGATCAAAATAATAAAGTTGGACTTTAAGTTACACCTTTCGCCCCGCATAAGTTCCATATTACTTGTCTATTCCTGTTTCCCTCTCATCTCTGAAACCTTGGAGCAATCGACAGATGGTGAACACCCGCGGAAACCTTGGAGGCAATGGAAGTGGTTCTCGCCCAGTAGAAAACCCCAATGATGGAGCACCAGCACCGCCAGTTGATATGCAGAATTTCGGAGCTTTTCTTGCTGCTCAGACTCAGTTGATGCATGCCATGATGCAACAGATGCAACACGTCCTTCGCTCAGGCCACTGCTAATCAAGTTAATCAGGGACAACGCCAGAATACAAGACTGTCAGAGTTCATGAGGACTCATCCACCCACTTTTTCTGGGAATGCCAATCCGTTGGAGGCTGATGATTGGTTAAGGTCAATTGAGAAGATGCTACACATTGCTCAATGCATAGGAAATGAGAAGGTACTCTACGCTTCTCATCAGTTGGAAGGAACAGCCGCCGAATAGTGGGAGAACTTCTGTGCCACGCAAGAGAACCCTCAGGACATCACTTGGGAGGAGTTCACAGCTGCGTTTCGTCAGTATCACATGCCTGAAGGAATCATGGATCTCAAGAAGAAGGAGTTCAGAGCACTAAAGCAAGGTAATCAGCCTGTGGCCGAATACCTGAACAAGTTCACACAGCTTGCACGCTACGCGCCTGAGGATGTAGCGACAGATAAAGCCAGACAGTCTCGTTTCATGAAGGGACTTAACTCAGGACTACAGGTGGGACTGATCACCCACACCTTTCCAGATTTCCAGGAGCTTGTGAATAAGGCGCTCATTCTTGAGGACAAGCGCAAGGAACTGGATGAGAACAGGAAGCGCAGGATGCAGCATCAGGGATCGCGTCAGGGAGCACAGCAACGTTTGAGAGTTGCACCAAATCAGTTTTTCAGATTCCAGCCGCAGAATACAACAAGGACACCGTCACCAGCACCAAGACCCGTCAATCAGAACTATCAGACCTCAAAGACCAGCCCGAAACGCCGCTCAGGCGATCAACGAGGTGTTGAGACGCTGCTACAATTGCAACGAGCCAGGACACTTTGCCAACAGTTGTCCTAAGAAGACAGCAGGAGTGACCCCAGTTCGCTTCAATCTGGGATCCGCACCAGCTAGGACGCCAGCACCAGGAGCAGCACCCCAGACCGTGGTGAGAGGCCGAGTCAATCATGTCACCGCAGATGCACTGCGAGAATACCCGCCAGACGTCGTCTTGGGTAAGTTACATGTTAACTCGATGCACTGCTTGATTTTGTTTGATTCTGGAGCTTCGCATTCGTTTGTTTCACAAGGCTTTGTGTCGGGACCCCGAATTTGCAAATCCGGACCCTCTGTGTATTCAGCACTAGTCCAGGAACGTGCTAGTGCACACAGTCTTAACATTGGTAAATATCACAATCATACCATTCGATATTATCAAAGTACTTTATTTAAACAACCAAACTGGTTACTCGACCTTATGGTCAAGTTACAAATGTATGCCTTGCAAGGTGAAACTTATTAAAAGAGAAATAATAGCAGCGGAAAATCAAATAGCTTCGTGGCGCCATCCAGTATACCACAGGCAACTGACTGGGCTCGCTTCCCTAAGTAGACGGATCCTCTTGGAGTTCCTCCTCCAAAGCTGGCGTAGTCTCCTCTTCAACTGATATTGTGTTGAGGCAAGGGTGAGTACTTGGTACTCAGCAAGTCATGCACAGAATGCAAGCTAAGATACTATATGCATGGCTTGGTACAAAGGAATAGCACAGGGTATATTTGCGAAACTGTGACATTTGACAAGTAATATAAGTAGATTCAAAGCGGTAGAAATAAGTAAAGCATAAATAACTTTTCAAGAAGTTTAATAAACATTTTCCCCATCCTAAACCACATTTCCATCATCTTCATTATTAAACCATCCCAACTTTCCAAATCCAAGTTATTTTTGAGAAAATCTAACCCTTGATTGTAATTCAGCGATGTCAATACCGCGGACACGGCTATTCGAATAGATTCTAAACTCTGCAGAGGTTATGCACTTTACCCACAAGATACAGTCAAACACCACAAAGGCGAGTTCAGTAACAAAGTCTTTGGAAACCTCTAACAATACAAGTGGTCCTCCCGGTTATTGCGCACTAACCCTTCCCTTCGCTAAGGCGAAGTCTAGGCCAATCAACCGTTAGATGGGTACTGGCCTCGGCCTCAGACGCTCCCCGCACAACTTACACAAAGGGTGTAGTTGACCTCACGAGGTCCCACAGTGCGTTATTAGCAACTTAGTCAACTAGGTCCGTCCCATTCTGACATGTGGTTGCACGTTAGACCCAGTTCAAAGGCTTGCAAGGTTAAGTCCTTAGGGTGACCAGGGCAAGACTACCCAAGAACCAAATCAACATTCCCATCGCCACAACCGGCCCACCTGATTACTCTTGCCACATGCCCTGGCCGAAAGCGTTTATCAAACCCAGTTGATTACCATGCACCACGTGCCATCAACATCACATGATACTTTTCCAAAACAGGTTCAATATATCATTAAGTCGATATTAACATTTGATTATCCAAAATCATGTTATGAGCACGAAAGGTGTCTAAGCAAAGATACTACAACGGTCTATAACCCATGTTGGCAATTTAATAATGTCCAACTAGTAATCCACAACTAGGGTGACAAGGGTCATGGCACATACTTAAATAATCAAGGTGTCATACAAAGAAATTGGTACTTATCTAACCCCATGTTTAAACCAAGTATTTTTCTAATCGAACTAGCATGCAATAGTTTAAATCAAAATAGGTTTGAAATAGGATCAACATGGTCAAAGCACAACTTGCCTTCAAAAAGTACTTGTTCTTGGTCTTGAGTTGGATCACGAGTTAATACTTCTCCTTGAATCCTTCCAAGACTTCAACGTCTACTCGTAAAGCGTGCAAATAGCAGATACACAAATAAACAATAGGCAAAAAGTGTCCAAACATCCAAATAAAATCCATAAACAGAAAGAACATAATTTTATAAATTTTTAGAAACTGGAATCGTCAAATTTGGAGTTAAGACGCAAAAGTTATGATTATTTAAAGTTTAAATAATCAATTAAATAATTTTGCAGAGAAAAACTTTAGTCCAAAAATTAAATAAAATTTATATTTAGGTAGATCTCATTTTTATACAAATTTAGAAATTTGAATCACTCAAATCGGAGTTGAAACGCAAAAGTTATAAGCGTTTGAAGTTTGAAACAAAATCTGAAATCATTAATTCGAATTAATAAATCATTTTCTTTTTCGGAAATTAATTATTGCGTCAGCATGGACACGTGTCATCCTGTGATTGGTCCACAGTGACCTGCTGACGTCAGCACCGAACGGGTCCCGTGATGACGCCAAAGATGGCGTCATCATGCCACGTGGCATGTCGGTGCCGCCACGTGTCTCGGTCCATGGGTCGAGTCCACGGTGACACCGGCCCACGGCTCGGGTGAGATCGACAGTGGGACCACCTGTCGGTCGCGGGTCTCACGCAAACGCGGGCCGACGTGGGCCCTCTGACTTGCGGGGCCCGCGTGTCAGGGACACGCGCCCACACGCGTGGGTGCGGCTAGGCACACGTGTCGTAATCCGATCCGTCGGATTTAGATCTAACGGTCCTAAGGAATTTGGCTACGGTGTAGTGGAGCGGCTACGTGGCTCAAGCAGGGACACACGATTAAGATCCGACGGCTAAGGACAGATCTACCCGATAACAGTCGATCCAATCTAACCCGTACGATCTAAAACCAACGGCGGAGATTGAATCTAAAACCGCAACGTGGAATTACACGGGAGGTGACGTGGGCTAACCTGGACCGTTGATCGGGATCGAGCGGTGAGGACCTTCGCGGGGCTTGGCGGCGTGCGGCGGTGCTAGCTCGGCGGAGAGGAGGAAGACGATGCGTAGCGCGGCGCTCCGTGGGTTTCCGGCGAGGAGAGAACGTCCAGCGGGTGCGTCTCGCCGGGGTCTCGGATCCGATCTCCAATGCCCCGGAAGTGGCGGATAAGCGGCGAGCGAGGCAAAGACCCAAGCAACCCTAGGTCCAACTCCGGCGAGCAATTGCGCGGCGTGGTTGCGGCTCGAGCGAAAGCGGATCGAGGCAATCGGTGCGCAAGGGCAAGATGATTACGGCGATGGGTCGTCTCCTTAAATAAGGCCTCGGCGTCCGCGATATGCGCGAACCCTAGCGAACTTCGGGGCGGCGGCGGAGCTCTCCGGCCGGACTCGGACGGGGGAAGACGGCACGAGAACCGTCCCACGTGTCAGGATCAGCGGCCCCGATCGGATCGGGCGCGAACGGGTTCGGTCGGACACGGCTCGGCAAACGCAGGCGATTCTCGGCCGTTGGATCTTGATCCAACGGTCGGAAAATTAGGAGTTCGGTTTGGGTTCGGTGACTTGGTTTGATCGAAGCGGTTGGCTCGGTCGGGTTCGGTCGGACTCGAGTCCGACTTCGGACCGAGGAACGATACTAAACCGGCGATTTTAATATTCAAAATAATTCCCGATAATTCATTTAATTCATTAAAAATAGCAAATGACTCGAGAAAAATTCGAGAAAAATTCTGGAAAATATTTTGGATCATTTTGGACTCAAATAAAATATTTCCAACAAAATTTTATTTGCAAAATTAAATTCTTTAATTATTTCAAAGTGGAATAAATTCAAATAAATTCCAAATAAATCCAAATAAATTCCAGAAAATTCCAAAAATCCACCAAAGTGCCAAATCACACATGAATTTAAGAAAAGCAAAATTTTGGGGTGTTACAAACCTCCCCCCTTAATAGAATCTCGTCCCCGAGATTCAGGGCTCACTACAGAATAGGTTTGGAAACTCTTTCTTCAAATCCTCTTCGCGCTCCCAAGTCGCTTCGCTTTCTTCATGATTGCTCCACTGAACTCTACAGAAACGGGTTGACTTATTTCTGGTCTCTCGATCCATTGTGTCTAGAATCCTCACGGGATGCTCCTTATAAGTCAAATCCTCTTGCAACTCAATTGACTCTAGCGGTGTCTGTTCCTCAGGAACTCGGAGACACTTCTTCAACTGGGACACATGGAATACATCATGCACTCCTGCCAACGACTGTGGCAACTCCAGCTGGTAAGCAACTTCGCCTCTGCGACTCAAAATCTTAAATGGTCCAACATAACGGGGTGCGAGTTTCCCTTTGGCATGGAACCTCTTAACTCCCCTGAGAGGCGTAACTCTGAGGTAAACAAAGTCTTCTGGTTCAAAACTCAAGTCTCGGCGACGATTGTCAGCATAACTCTTTTGTCGTGATTGGGCTATCTTCAACCTTTCCCTAATCATGGCGACCGTTTCTTGACCTCTTGAAGAATATCAGGCCCAAAGACACGGCGCCACGGTCTCATTCCAATTCAATGGCGTCCGACAGTGGTCGACCATACAAAGGCCTCAAAGGTGACATCTCAGAACGAGCCTGATAACTATTGTTGTAGCTGAACTCGGCATACGGTAAACTCTTATCCCAAGAAGTAGCATAAGCTAATGCACATGCTCTTAACATATCCTCCAGAATCTGGTTGACTCTTTCGGTCTGTCCATCCGTCTGTGGATGATAAGCTGTACTGAAGTTCAAACGGGTTCCCATGGCTTCATGCAACTTATTCCAGAACCTTGAGGTAAATTGGGTACCTCTGTCCGATACAATCCTCTTTGGCACTCCGTGCAGACAGACAATCCTGATCATGTACAATTCTGCTAATTTATCTCCCGAGTAAGTGGTCTTCACGGGGATAAAATGGGCTACTTTAGTCAAGCGATCCACTATAACCCATATGGAGTCATAACCTCCTTGAGTCTTCGGCAAACCGGTAATGAAATCCATTCCGATTTCCTCCCACTTCCACTCAGGTATCTTCAGCGGTTGTAGCAATCCTGCTGGTCTCTGATGCATTGCCTTGACTCTCTGGCATACGTCGCACAATGCAACATGCTCGGCAACTTCACGTTTCATACTCGGCCACCAGAATCTCTCCTTGAGATCTGATACATCTTGGCGCTTCAGGATGAATTGAGTACTTGGAGTCATGGGCTTCTTCGAATCAGTTGCTTTAACTCCTTTTGTTAGGCACACAAATGCGATCCTTCATCCACAACGTGCCTTGCTCATCCAACTTGAAGTCCTCTCGCCTTGCCTTCCCCTTGATGGACTTAATCCTGCGGATCTTGTCATCATCCTTCGTCCTTCTCGGATCTGATCCCCTAGGGTAGGCTTTACTTCTAATGCGGCCAAGAATCCGCTAGGTACTACCTCAATCTTCATTTTCTGAAAATCCTGGCGTAGCTCATCCTGACTTGTGGCTAGCAACATGCTCACAGTATGGCTTTTCCGACTCAGAGCATCGGCTACTACGTTGGCCTTCCCGGGATGGTAATGGATCCCAACATTATAGTCCTTGATCAACTCTAACCATCTCCTCTGCCTCATATTCAGATCCGACTGGGTGAATATGTACTTAAGGCTCTTATGATCCGTATACACTTCACATCTGTTTCCAATCAGATAGTGACGCCATATCTTCAAGGCATGCACTACGGCAGCTAACTCTAGGTCATGTGTCGGATAATTTTCCTCATGCGGCCTCAACTGCCTTGATGCATAAGCGACGACCTTTCCATTCTGCATCAGCACACATCCAAGTCCTTGGCGCGATGCGTCACAATAAATATCGAAGCTTTGAGCAACATCCCAGAGAACTAACACCGGTCTTGATGTCAATCGCTTCTTGATTCCTAAAATCCTTTCTCACATTACGGCGTCCATGCAAACTTCTTTTCCTTCTTCAGCGATTGCGTAAGAGGTTTCGCAATTGTCGAAGCCTTCGATGAAACGGCGGTAGTTTCCTGCCATTCCAAGGAAACTCAGAATGCAGGTCACGATCTTGGTGCTCCCAATGTAACACGGCTTCTACTTTGCTTGGATCTACTGGCGACTCCTTGCGGTCATTACATGTCCAAGAAACTCCACCTTGTCCTTCCAAAAATCACACTTGCTGAACTTGGCGAAAAGTTCTTTGTTCCTCGGCTTTTCCAAAACTCGCCTTAAGTGTTCGGCATGTTCATCCTCTGTCTTGGAGTAGATTAGGATATCGTCTATGAACACGACGACAAACTTGTCCAAATATTCCATGAACACCTTATTCATCATATTCATGAAATAATGGCGCATTAAATCGGCCCAAAGGACATAATCGTAAACTCGTAATGTCCATATCTTGACGAGAATGCGGTCTTGAATATCCTCGATCGGATCTTCAATCGATGGTATCCCGATCTCGAGATCAATCTTGGAGAAAACTCGGCTCCTCTCAAGCGATCAAACAAATCATCAATCCTGGGTAGCGGATACTTATTCTTCACGGTGACTTCATTGAGTGCACGGTAGTCAATGCACATCCACGAAACTCCGTCCTTCTTCTTGACAAACAAAATCGGTGCTCCCCACGGCGACTAACTTGGTGCGATAAATCCTTTCTCCATTAACTCTTCTATTTGTTTCTTCATCTCAACCAACTCCTCGCTGGACATCCGATAGGGTCTCTTTGCTATCGGTCTTTGTGCCGGTACAAGCTCTATCACAAACTCTATGTCCCTGTCTGGCGGCATACCAGGTAGATCTTCGGGAAAAACATCGGGGTACTCATTCACTACTGGGACATCCTCTATGCTGATTGCCTTGGTACTGTTAACCATCAACTGTCCATCTCTAACTGCAGTAGCTTGAAATTCTACTTTCTTCCCACACGGGCTCTCAACTGAGATAGTCCTCCGTCCACAATCCAATACGGCCTTGTGCTTGGATAACCAATCCATTCCCAATATGACGTCTAAGGTCTGGGTCTCCAAAATTATAAGGTTTGCTAGGAACTCTATTCCACCTATCAGTATTCTCACCCCGGAACATCCTACTTTCGTTCGGAGTTCGGAACTGTGGGTTTGAACTAAAAGCATGCACTTAAGTCTTGCAATTCTCAAATCATTTCTAGTAGCAAAGCCTTGCGAAACAAGCGAATCTGAAGCTCCAGAGTCAAACAAAGTATTGCAGTACCGAGTTAACAAGTAACTTACCCAAGACGACGTCAGTAGCATTGCAGTGCATCTGCGGTGACATGGTTGACTCGGCCTCTCACCACGCCCTGGGTGTGGCTCTGGTCTTTGGCGTCCTAGCTGGGTGGTTCCTAGATTGAAGCGAATCGGGTCACTCTCGCTGTCTTCTTTGGACAAGCTGTTGGCAAAGTGTCTGGCTCGTTGCGATTGTAGCGGCGTCTCACTTGTTCCTTCTTTGTTGCACGGAGTAAGCGTTTCTAGCGAAGTGGGGTTTGGTAGTTACGATTGACAGTGGTCTTGGTGCGGAGGATGGTGTCCTTGTTGCATTACGTGGTTGGAATCGAAGAATTGATTTGGTGCAACTCTCAAGCGCTGCTATGCGTTCCTGGCGTGATCCTTCTTTGTTGCATCTGCGCTTCCTGTTCTCATCCAGTTCCTTGCGCTTGTCCTTAAGAATAAGTGCCTTATTCACCAACTCTTGGAAATCCGGAAAGGTGTGGGTGATCAATCCTACTTGCAATCTGAGTTAAGTCCCTTCATAAAACGACTGCCTGGATTTATCTGTCGCTACATCCTCAGTGCGTAGCGTGCTAGCTGTGTGAACTTGTTCGGGTAGTCGGCCACCGGCTGATTACCTTGTTTGATGCTCTGAACTCCTCCTTTTAAGGTCCATGATTCCTTCGTGCACGTGATCTTGTCGAATGCATTGTGAACTCTTCCCAAGTGATATCTTGAGGGTTCTCTTGCGTGGCACGAAGTTCTCCCACCATTCTGGCCATTGTTCCTTCTAGCCGATGAGAAGCGTAGAGTACCTTCTCATTTCCTATGCATTGAGCTATGTGTAGCTTCCTCTCGATTGATCTTAACCAATCATCGGCCTCCAATGGTGGCATTCCCGAGAGAAAGTGGGTGGGTGAGTTCTCATGAACTCGGCAGATCTTGTATTCTGGCGTTGTCCATGATTAACTTGATTAGCAGTGGCCTGAGCAGTGACGTGCTGCATTTGTTGCATCATAGCATGCATCAACTGAGTCTGGGCAGCAAGAAAAGCTCCGAAATTCTGCATATCCAGTGGCGGTGCTGGTGCTCCATCATTGGGGTTTTCTACTGGGCGGGAACCACTTCCATTGTTTCCAAAGTTTCCGCGGGTGTTCACCATCTGTCGATTTGCTCTAGGTTTAGAGATGAGAGGGAAACAAGAATAGACAAGTAATATGGAACTTATGCGGGGCGAAAGGGGTAACTTTAAGGTCCAACTTTATTATTTAATCAATAGTAACTTGGTATGGTTGCTTATAATGCCTAAGGGCCTTGCAACACATACTGCACACTCAGCAAACAAAGCAAATCCAAATCGAACTAACTTTGGAGTCTAACGCCTAAAGGGTGACTCTTTATTCCATGACGCGACTCGGCGAAGGAGTCTCACTATAGAACCTATGCTCACTCATCGAGAAAACCTCCACGGCCTGGGTACGGGTGCTGTGGCATAGGCGCAAAACGATCGCCATGTCCAGCGACTGTGTCCTCTGTGGTAGTCGAAGAAGCAGTGTCCTCATCGAGATCTGACTCCTCTGGATCTGGCTCGTGTAGCTCAATCTTGGCTGCAGTGCAGGTCCGTACAAGGTCATCTCCAACTCGTCAATCCTTCGTAGAAGGTGTGCCACATACTCTTGAGCTTCCCGCCATCTGTTTCTTCTCTGTCGTGATTTCCTTGCGGGCCTTACGTAGCTCCTTGCTTGTATTATCTAGTACATCCTCCTGGCGGCGACAAATCGTGCCAAGCGTGTAACCGTGGCATCCTCATCTGAATCGCCTTCGGGTCAAGAAGGTTGTCGCCGCGTGGATGATAACGGAACACCGTGCTCTCAATTCTCTGGCGTAGATACGGGTAATGTGCCGCATCGCTCGTCGTGATACCTCTTGGATACCCATCTGCATTGTAGACCTCTGGCGGTCACGGTTGTATCGAGCGATTGCACTGGCCCTTCTTCCTAGCAGGTACCTCAATCTTCACATCACAAGCCTTGATCAATCCCGCTTGTCTGATCACTTCTACTTGGTATTGGGGCTTCTCAAAATCTCCAAGAGTTTGTAGCATATGCCAAAGTTCCGTGGCGTGACCAACTCCCAGATCAACGTAGTTGAACTCTTCCTCCATCTGTCACAAGAGTGCTTTACGTAAGAACTCGGAATTTTTAAATTGTGACAAGGTAAGGGAAAATTTCAGCAAGAGACAAGAAAAGAGAGAAGGGGATAAGTCGAGATGTCATTTCTTGTCTTCACAAATTTTTAGCTTTAGAAAATAGGTTTTATCCTCACTACGACCATTCTAGCTTAGGGTTGAGCCTACAGTCAACCTGGCTCTGATACCACCTCTGTCGGGACCCCGAATTTGCAAATCCGGACCCTCTGTGTATTCAGCACTAGTCCAGGAACGCGCTAGTGCACACAGTCTTAACATTGGTAAATATCACAATCATACCATTCGATATTATCAAAGTACTTTATTTAAACAACCAAACTGGTTACTCGACCTTATGGTCAAGTTACAAATGTATGCCTCGCAAGGCGAAACTTATTAAAAGAGAAATAATAGCAGCGGAAAATCAAATAGCTTCGTGGCGCCATCCAAAGATACCACAGCAATCGATCGGGCTCGCTTCCCTAAGTAGACGGATCCTCTTGGAGTTCCTCCTCCAAAGTCGGGCGTAGTCTCCTCTTCAAGCGATATTGTGTTGAGGCAAGGGTGAGTACTTGGTACTCGGCAAGTCATGCACAGAATGCAAGCTAAGATACTATATGCATGGCTTGGTACAAAGGAATAGCACAGGTATATTTGCGAAACAAAGATTTGACAAGTAATATAAGTAGATTCAAAGCCGAGAAATAAGTAAAGCATAAATAACTTTTCAAGAAGTTTAATAAACATTTTCCCCATCCTAAACCACATTTCCAACATCTTCATTTTTAAACCAACCCAACTTTCCAAATCCAAGTTATTTTTGAGAAAATCTAACCCTTGATTGTAATTCCCGAGCGATGTCCAGTACCGCGGACACGGCTATTCGAATAGATTCTAAACTCTGCAGAGGTTATGCACTTTACCCACAAGATACAATCAAACACCACAAAGGCGAGTTCCCGTAACAAAGTCTTTCGGAAACCTCTAACAATACAAGTGGTCCTCCGGTTATTGCGCACTAACCCTTCCTTCGCTAAGGCGAAGTCTAGGCCAATCAGCGAATTAGATGGGTACCCGGCCTCACCGAGACGCCTCCAGTACAACTTACACAAAGGGTGTAGTTGACCTCCCGAGGTCCCAGTGCGTTATTAGCAACTTAGTCAACTAGGTCCGTCCCATTACGTACATGTGGTTGCACGTTAGACCGATTCAAAGGCTTGCAAGGTTAAGTCCTTAGGGGTGACCAGGCAAGACTACAGAAGAACCAAATCAACATTCCCATCGCCATACAACCGGCCCACCTGATTACTCTTGCCACATGCGGAATCGCTTTATCAAACCCCGCTTGATTACCATGCACCACGTGCCATCAACATCACATGATACTTTTCCAAAACAGGTTCAATATATCATTAAGTCGATATTAACATTTGATTATCCAAAATCATGTTATGAGCACGTAAGCGAGTCTAAACAAAGATACTACAATCTATAACCCATGTTGGCAATTTAATAATGTCCAACTAGTAATCCACAACTAGGGTGACAAGGGTCATGGCACATACTTAAATAATCAAGGTGTCATACAAATAAATTGGTACTTATCTAACCCCCATGTTTAAACCAAGTATTTTTCTAATCGAGGAACTAGCATGCAATAGTTTAAATCAAAATAGGTTTCAAATAGGATCAACATGGTCAAAGCACAACTTGCCTTCAAAAGTACTTGTTCTTGGTCTTGAGTTGGATCCCGAGTTAATACTTCTCCTTGAATCCTTAGACTTCAACGCGTCTACTCGTAAAGCGTGCAAATAAAGCGTGATACACAAATAAACAATAGGCAAAAGTGTCCAAACATCCAAATAAAATCCATAAACAGAAAAAGAACATAATTTTATAAATTTTTAGAAATCGGAATCGTCAAATTTGGAGTTAAGACGCAAAGTTATGATTATTTAAAGTTTAAATAATCAATTAAATAATTTTGCAGAGAAAAACTTTAGTCCAAAAATTAAATAAAATTTATATTTAGGTAGATCTCATTTTATACAAATTTAGAAATTTGAATCACTCAATCGGAGTTGAAACGCAAAAAGTTATAAAGCGTTTGAAGTTTGAAACAAAATCAAATCATTAATTCGAATTAATAAATCATTTTCTTTTCGGAAATTAATTATTGGCGCCAAAGATGGACACGTGTCATCCTGTGATTGGTCCACGTGACTCGACGCCAGCACAGGGTCCGTGATGACGCCAAGATGCGTCTATCATGCCACGCGTGGCATGTCAGTCTGCCGCGTGTCTCGGTCCATGGATCGAGTCACGGTGACACCGGCCACGGCTTCAGGTGAGGCGGGACAGGTGGGACCACCTGCCGATCGGGGTCTCACGCAAACGCGGGTGGCCGACGTGGGCCTTCTCGACTTGGCGGGCCCGTGTCAGGACACGCGCCACACGCTGGGCGCTTAGGCACACGCGTCGTAAATGTCCGATCCGTCGGATTTAGATCTAACGGTCTAAGGAATTTGGCTACTGCGAGCGCGCACGTGGCTCAAGCGAGGACACACGATTAAGATCCGACGGCTAAGGATAGATCTACCCGAGTAACACTCGATCCAATCCCAACCGTCACGATCTAAAACCAACTGGAGATTGAATCTAAAATCATAACGTGGAATTACGGGAGGTAGCGTGGGCTAACTCGGACTGCTGATCGATCGGATCGAGCAGTGAGGACCTTTCAGCGGGCTTTGACTTGGCGGTGCTAGCTCGGCCGAGAGGAGGAAGACGATGCGTGGCGGCGCTCCCGTGGGTTTCTCACGAGGAGAGAACGTCCAGCGGGTAAAATCTCGCCGGGTCTCATCCGATCTCCAATGCCCTGGGAAGTGGCGGATAGCGGCGAGCGAGGCAAAGACCCAAGCAACCCTAGGTCCAACTCCGGCGAGCAATTGCATGAGCGTGGTTGCGTGCTCGAGCGAAGCGGATCGAGGCAATCGGTGCGCAAGGGCAAGATGATTACTGGCGATGGGGTCGTTTCTCCTTAAATAAGGCCTCGACGTTCCAGCGATATGCGCGAACCCTAAGCGAACTTCGGGCGGCGGCGGAGCTCTCGGCTTTCGGACTTCGACGGGAAGACGGCACGAGAACCGTCCCACGTGTCAGATCAAGCGGCCCCGTCGGATCGGGCGCGACGGGTTCGGAGTCGGACACTCGGCGTAAGACGGAGATTCTCGGCCGTTGGATCTTGATCCAACGGTCCGGAAAATTAGGTTAGGTTTGGGTTCGGTGACTTGGTTTGATCAAAGCGGTTGGCTCGGTCGGGTTAAGTCGGACTCGAGTCGGACCCGAACAAGATACTAAACCCGGCGATTTTAATATTCAAAATAATTCCCATGAATTCATTTAATTCATTAAAAATAGCAAATGACTCGAAAAATTCCAGAAAAATTCCAGAAAATATTTTGGATCATTTTGGACTCAAATAAAATATTTCCAACAAAATTTTATTTGCAAAAATTAAATTCTTTAATTATTTCAAAATGGAATAAATTCAAATAAATTCCAAATAAATCCAAATAAATTCCAGAAAATTCCAAAAATCCACCAAAGTGCCAAATCACACATGAATTTAAGAAAAGCAAAATTTTGGGGTGTTACACTTTGCTGCTAAAAATGATTTGGAGATTGCAAGACTTAAATGCATGCTTTTGGTTCAAACCCCACAGTTGAACTCAACTAAAGTAGGATGTTAGGGTGAGAATATTAATAGATGGATAGAGTTCCTAGCTTAACCTTATTATTTTGGAGACCCAGACCTTAGCTGTTATTTTGGGAATGGATTGGTTATCCAAGCACAAGGCCGTATTGGATTGTGGACGAAGGACTATCTCAGTTGAGAGCCCATGTGGAAAGAAAGTGGAATTTCAAGCTACCGCCGTTAGAGATGGACAGTTGATGGTTAACAGTACCAAGGCAATCAACATAGAGGATGTCTCAGTGGTGAATGAGTACCCAGATGTTTTTCCTGAAGATCCACCTGGTATGCCGCCAAACAGGGACATAGAGTTTGTGATAGAACTTGTACCTGGTACAGCACCGATAGCAAAGAGACCTTATCGGATGTCCACTGAAGAATTGGTAGAGATGAAGAAGCAACTCGAAGAGCTAATGGAGAAAAGATTTATCGGTCGACGAGTTCGTCGTGGGGAGCGCCAGCTTTTGTTTGTCAAGAAGAAGGGCGGGAGTTTTCAGGGATGTGCATTGACTCAATGCGTGCACTCAATGAAGTCACCGTGAAGAATAACTACCCGCTACCCAGGGATCGGCGATCCGCTTTGATCAGGTACGAGAGGAGTTTTCTCAAGATTGATCCGAGATCGGGATACCATCGATTGAAGATCCGATCGGAGGATATTCCAAGACCGCATTCTCATCAAGATATGGATATTACTGAGCTATCGTTATGTCCTTTGGTGCGACGATTTAATGCGCCAAAGATATTTCATGAATATGATGAATAAGGTGTTCATGGAATATTTGGACAAGTTTGTTGTTGTGTTCATAGATGATATCCTAATCTACTCCAAGAGAGGATGAACATGCCGAACACTTGAGGCGAGTTTTGGAAAAGTCGAGAGCAGCAACTCTTCGCCAAGTTCATTAAGTGCGATTTTTGGAAGGACAAGGTGGAATTCCTCGGACATGTAATGACTGCGAAGGAGTCACCGTAGATCCAAGCAAGGTAGAGGCTATGTTACATTGGGAGCACCAAGACCGTGACTCCAGTCGTAGTTTCCTTGAATGGCAGTTACTATCGCCCGTTTCATTGAAGGCTTTTCGACAATTGCGAAACCTCTTACGCAATTCTTTGAAAAAGGAGAAGAAGTTTGCATGGACGCCAGAGTGTGAGAAAGGTTTTCAGGAGCTGAAGAAACGATTGACATCAGCGCCAGTGTTAGTCCTACCGGACGTCAATCAAAGCTTTGATATTTATTGTGACGCATCGCGCCAAGGACTTGGATGTGTGCTGATGCAGAATGGAAAGGTCGTCGCTTATGCATCAAGACAGTTGAGGCCACATGAGGAGAATTATCCGACGCATGACCTGGAGCTAGCTGCCGTAGTGCATGCCTTGAAATTATGGCGTCACTACTTAATTGGAAACAGATGTGAAGTATACACGGACCATAAGAGTCTTAAGTACATCTTCACCCAATCAGACTTGAACATGAGGCAGAGGAGATGGTTAGAGTTGATCAAGGACTACAATGTTGGAATCCATTACCATCCTGGAAAGGCCAACGTAGTTGCCGATGCTCTGAGTCAGAAAAGCCATACCGTGAACATGTTGCTAGCCACAAGTCAGGAAGAACTATGTGAGGATTTCCAGAGAATGCAGATTGAAGTCGTACCAGAAGGATTCATGGCCGCATTGG
The DNA here is from genome assembly GCA_036346355.1 of Rhipidocladum racemiflorum. Lineage (NCBI taxonomy): Eukaryota > Viridiplantae > Streptophyta > Magnoliopsida > Poales > Poaceae > Rhipidocladum > Rhipidocladum racemiflorum. The sequence goes on along the minus strand of CM070578.1, from coordinate 33,152,300 downwards.
AAGTGAAGCCTACCCTAGAAGATCAGATCCGAGAAGGACAGAAGGATGATGACAAGATCCGCAGGATTAAGTCCATCATGGATGAAGGCTAGGCAGAGGACTTCAAGTTGGATGAGCAAGGCACGTTATGGATGAAGGATCGCATTTGTGTGCCGAACAAAAATGAGCTGAAGCAGTTGATTCTAGAAGAAGCCCATGACTCCAAGTATTCAATTCACCCAAGAAGTGCCAAGATGTATCAGGATTTGAAGGAGAGATTCTGGTGGCCGAGCATGAAGCGTGAAGTTGCCGAGCATGTTGCATTGTGCGACGTATGCCAGAGAGTCAAGGCAATGCATCAGAGACCAGCAGGATTGTTGCAGCCGCTGAAAATACCTGAGTGGAAGTGGGAGGAAATCGGAATGGATTTCATTACCGGTTTGCCTAAGACTCAAGGAGGTTATGACTCCATATGGGTTATATTGGATCGCTTGACCAAGGTCGCCCATTTTATCCCTGTGAAGACCACTTACTCGAGAGATAAGTTAGCAGAGTTGTATATGATCAGGATCGTCTGTTTGCACGGAGTGCCAAAGAAGATCGTATCGGATAGAGGTACCTAGTTTACCTCGAGGTTCTAGAATAAGCTACATGAAGCCATGGGAACCCGTTTGAACTTCAGTACAGCTTATCATCCACAGACGGATGGCCAGACTGAAAGAGTCAATCAGATTCTGGAGGATATGTTAAGAGCGTGTGCATTAGCTTATGCTACCTCTTGGGGTAAGAGTCTGCCGTATGCGGAGTTCAGTTACAACAACAGTTACCAGGCAAGTTTGCAAATGTCACCATTTGAAGCACTATATGGTCGACTCGCCTGACGCCATTGAACGGAATGAGACAGTGAACGCCGTGTCTTTGGGCGATATTCTTCAAGAAGTGAAGAACAGATTGCCATGATCGTGAGAGATTGAAGATAGCCCAATCACGCATGTAAGAGTTATGCTGACAACCGTCGCCGAGACCTGAGTTTCGAACCAGAAGATTTCGTGTATCTCAGAGTCACACCGCTCAGAGGAGTTAAGAGATTCCATGCCAAAGGAAAACTCGCGCCGAGATATGTTCGACCATTCAAGATTTAGAGCCGCAGAGGCGAAGTTGCTTACCAGCTGGAGTTGCCGCAGTCGTTAGCAGGAGTACATGACGTGTTCCATGTGTCCCAGCTAAAGAAGTGTCTTCAAGTGCCAGATGAGCAAACGCCCTTGGAGTCGATTGAACTGCAAGAGGATCTGACTTATAAGGAGCATCCCGTGAAGATTTTGGACACTATGGACCGAGAGACTAGAAATAAGTCAACCCGCTTCTGTAGAGTTCAGTGGAGCAACCATGAAGAAAGCGAAGCGCCTTGGGAACGCGAAGAGGATTTGAAGAAAGAGTTTTCGAACCTATTCTTTAGCAAGCCCTGAATCTCGGGGACGAGATTCTGTTAAGGGGAGAGGTTTATAACACCTTAATTTTTTGCTTTTCATGAAATTAAATATTATTTTGCACATTTGTGAATTTTTGGAATTTTCTGGAATTTATTTGGATTTATTTGGATTTAATTTGAATTTATTCCATATTGCAATAATTAAAGAAATTAAATTTTCAAATAAAGTTTTGTGGGAAATATTTTATTTGAGTCCCAAATGCCCTAAAATATTTTCCGGAATTTTTCTGGAATTTTTCTGAGTATTTTACTATTTTTCTTGAATTAAATGAATTACTGGAAATTGTTTTAATTATTAAATCGCAGGAAAAATCGAAACGGGTCCAGTACTGTTCATCCGACCAAGTCCGAGTTCGAGTCAGACTCGAACCCGACCCAAGCCACGTTTGAGCCGGACCAGTTCACCCGAACCCTAATCCGTGGACCGTTGGATCCAGATCCAACGGTCAAGATCGTCCCTTACCGGCTCGAGCCGAGACTGGGCCGGATCCGATCGCACCCACGCGATCGTGACCGTCGATCATGCCACGTGGACGGCCCACCGTCGTCGTCTCCGCCCGAGTCCGAGGCGGACTCCTCCGCCGCGCCGCCTCCGAGTTCGTTTAGGGTTTCCAATTTGCGCGCACGTCGAGGCCGTATTTAAGGCGTGGACCCGTCTCCAAGAATTGTCGTTTGACGCCGCACCTTTTGCCCGAAGCCACACCGCCCGAGCCGCCGTCTTTGCTGAGGAATTGCTCGCCGTAGTAGGGTTAGGGCTTCGCTTCGGGTTCGTGCGCATGCCGCCGCCGTCAAGCCGTCTCCGCCGTCAAGCCGTCTCCGCCGTGTTGGAGCCCGGATCTGGAACCGCAAGAGCAAGGCGCATCGAACCGCACCATCCACCTCGCCGGAGACCCTCGGAAACGCCGCACGGAAGGTCGCCGTCCTCGTCTCCGGTAGCCCGAGCCCCGCCGCGCCGCCATCACCCGCGCGAAGCTTCTGGACCGTCCGATCCCGATCGAACGGCAGCGGTGAGTCACGTGCTTCCAAACCCGATTAGATCTGGACCGTTGGATCAAGATCCAACGGCCCACGATCACCACGTGCCGTAGCAGCGTTAACGTAGGGTTAGATCTGGACCGTCCGATCTAGATCGAACGGCCCACGATCACCGTGTAGTTTTCAACGTGTTAACCCTGGATCTAATCGCGGCCGTTGATTTTCAAATCAACGGACACGATCGTGCCACGTGTACCCTGGTCGCGCCGCACTCACGCGAGCGCGTGTCTCTAACACGCGGGGCCCGCGTGCCAGCGGGACAGCAGAACCGCACCATGACGTCATCGCTGACGTCACGGTGGGGCCCGCTTGTCAGTAGCGTCGTCGAGCGTGGTGACGTCAGTACTGACATCATCCAATGGGTCCCACCTGTCAGTAGCACACGTGCCGTGGACCGAATCCACCATGGACCGAGCCAAGCCGTGGGCTGAGCCCATGATCCGGCTGACGTCAGCCAGCCAATCAGGAGCCAACGCGTGTCACCCATGACGCAATAAATATTTTCCGAAAAAGAAAATGATTTAATAATTCGGTTTAATAATTGAATTGAATTTCAAAACTTCAAACGCTTATAACTTTTGCGTTTTAACTCCGAATTGAACCATTCAAATTTCTAAAAATTCATAAAATTCAGCTCTACTCAAATATGAACTTTATTTAATTTTTGGACTAAAGTTTTTCTCTGTAATATTATTTAATTGATTATTTAAACTTTAAATAATCATAACTTTTGTGTTTTAACTCCGATTTGAGCGATTCCAGTTCCTAAAAATTCATAAAATTGTGTTCTCTCTTTTTATGGATTTTATTTGGATGTTTGGACACTTTTTGCCTATTGTTTATTCGTGTATTGCTATTTGCACCCCGAAGGCTTCGAAGGAGAAGTGTTGACTCAGGATCCCGCTCAAGACCAAGAACAAGTACTCTTTGAAGGCAAGTTATGCTTTGACCATATTGACCCTATTTTGAAACCTAATTTGATTTAACTTATTGCATGCTAGTTCAACTAGAAAATACCTTATTTAAGTATGGGAAATTAGATAAATGCCAAATTGCTGTATGACCCCTTGATTAATTAAATATGTGCCATGACCCCTTGTCACCCTAGTTGTGGTTTACTAGTTGGACATTACTAAAATGCCAACATGGGAAATTAGATCGTTGTAGTATATTGCTTAGACCTGCTACGTGCTCATGACATGATTTTGGACAATGAAATGTTAATATTGACTTAATGATATATTGAACCTGTTTTGGAAAGGTATCATGTGATGTTGATAGCACGTGGTGCATGGTAATCAACTGGGGTTTGATAAATAGTTTTCGACCGGGGCATGTGGCGAGATTGATCGGGTGGGCCAGTTGTGGCACCGGGAATGTTGGTTTGGTTCTTCGGGTAGTCTTGCCCTGCTCACCCTAAGGACTTCACCTTGCAAGCCTTTGAACTGGGTCAAACATGCAACCACATGTCCGTAATGGGACGGACCTAGTTGAATAAGTTGATAATAACGTACCTGTGGGACCTCAGGATGTCAACTACACCCTTTGTGTAAGTTGTACGAGGGAGCGTACCGGGGCTGCGGCCAGGTACCCATCTAACAGTTGGTTGGCCTAAACTTCGCCTTAGCTAAGGGAAGGGTTAGTGTGCAACAACCGGGGAGGACCACTTGTATTGTTAGAAGTTTCCGAAAGACTTTGTTATGGGAACTCGCCTTTGTGGTGGTTGACTGTATCTTGTGGGTAAAGTGCATAACCTCTGCAGAGTGTAAAATCTATTCGGATAGCCGTGTCCGCGGTATTGGACATCGCTCGGGAATTACAGTCAAGGGTTAGACTTTCTCAAAAATAACTTGGACTTGAAAGGTTGGGTTGGATTAATAATGATGTTGATAGAAATGTGGATTAGGATGGGAAAGATGTTTACGAAACCCCTTGAAAAGTTATTTATGCTTTACTTGTTACTACTGCTTTCGAATCTACTTATGATACTTGTTAAATGCTCTTACTGCAAATATACCTTGAGCCACTCCTTTGTATTAAGCCATGCATGTAGTATATTAGCTGCATTCTGTGCATGACTTGCTGAGTACCAAGTACTCACCCTTGCCACAATACAACACCAGTTGAAGAGGAGACTACACCAGTTTTGGAGGAGGAGCTCCAAGAGGAACCGTCTACTTAGGGAGCGAGCCCAGTCAGTTGCCTGTGGTATACTGGATGGCGCCACGAAGTTATCTTATTTTCCGCTGCTATTATTTCTCTTTTAATAAGTTTCGCCCTGCGTGGCGTATATTTGTAACTTGACCATAAGGTCGAGCAACCAGTTTGACTATTTAATTAAAGTACTTTATTAGTATCGAGTGGTATGATTGTGATATCTACCGATGTTAAGACTGTGTGCACTAGCGCATTCCTGGACTAGTGTTGAATACACAGAGGGTCCGGATTTGCAAATTCGGGTCCCGACAACTATTCATTATTATCATGACTCCCAATGATTAAATTGTATATGAATGTGAAGCTACGTGTAGAAGTGTAGCTAATGCCCTTTCCCGCATGCCGGTTTCATGGTACCTAAAAACAACATAAACACAAGCGTGAGTTCATCACTCAGCAAGTATATTGCAATGGAACAGAGCAACAACATTATTTAATAGCATATATACTACATATCATAACACATCATCATCATAAGCATCTCATCATCGTCATTATTCATGCAATGCAATGCGATGCACATGTCTCTTTGGAGCACATACTGGTATTGTAATGGTGTGACCCCGGGAGTGCCTTCCACACCTCGCCACTCCGTCCCACACGGTTGAAGGCAAGTGTATTGTAATGTTGTGACTTGAATGGCGTTATGTTTTCGTTATGATACGAGTTAACCGTTGATATGTTTGCTTGCCATGTTTGATTCTGGAATGAGATTAAGCGAATATGAAATTGTTATATGGTTATGCATTTGCTGAATTATGAACGGTTGCAAAGTTTTATTCATGCTTATGATATATTAGTGAGTATGTAGTGATGATGGTGAGTAAAAGGTTACTGTGCATGACACCTGAACGATGAAAGGTAAACAGCGTATTACTTGCATTCATGGCATGAGGACTGGCCTCGACGGTGAGAAAGTCATAACTAATCCGGTAAGGTCGGTGAGAAAGTTATGACTAATCCAGAGCGCCACTGAGAAAGACCTACCTCGTAGTTCCATCCACGGTTGTGTATGGGAGTGAGTCAGTAAGAGTAGGCACCTTCCATCTATGGGATGGAAGGGGAAAGAGGGTGCACACCGACGGGTGTGCACTCAGCAATACCAGTATGTGCTTCAAAGAGACATGTGCATCGCATTGCATTGCATGAATAATGATGATGATGAGATGCTTATGATGATGATGTGTTATGATATGTAGTATATATGCTATTAAATAATGTTGTTGCTCTGTTCCATTGCAATACACTTTGCTAAGTGATGAACTCACGCTTGTGTTTTATGTTGTTTTTAGGTAGCATGAAACCAACATGCGGGAAAGGGGATTAGCGGCACATCTTCACGTACCTTCATGCACTTAGACAACTACACTCTTTCATTCGTAGTTGTGATGATTAATTTTATGGCGCTAGAACTTGGTTTATGCCTTAATGTGTGTTTGATTATATCGTTCACTTCGTTTTAGCCATGAAACGTTTGAATTCATTAATGGATCTTAAATTGGTGCTATATTTCATGGTATGGCTGTTTTAGATGTTATCCATAATGTTATTGCTTGTGATACTATTATTCTTGCTTCAACCCATGGAATTACAAAGGAGATGCTGCCGAAATTTGCATTAAAGCATTAATGCCCTTGCTGTAATTTGTTCTTAATTATGGTATTTTGTTGCTATTTCTACTTTGTTTGGTGACATCCAGGGCATACTAGATGCCGGGGTGTTACAGGGAAGCTCTGCAACTGCGAGTAACCGGCGGATTCGGCGCGTGGAGGGAGATCAGGGCCGGGAGGAGAAGGTTTTCATCGTTCGAGTGGTTCTTCGAGTAGGTAAGTGTTGGTAGGTTATTTTGTGGGGTTGTGATGCTGGTTAGGAGGGGTAATCCATGCCTATGATCCATGTTTAGGTACTGTTCCTATATGAGATTAGGAAAAGTGCAATGTTGTCCCACGTTCTGTCCTCGGGCAGATTTGCACCCCGACCTAGGGTTTGAGTTTTGGCAACTGTAGATGCGTTTCCTGATCGGACGGCTGTTACGAAAGTTGTAGGTAATTAAATTATATTTAATTGGACACCAAGAACGCTAAATTATGTCCAGCCGTTTAAAAGTTATGGCTGTTTTACCGAACGTTGTCAAATCTGTGATGTGATTGGGACACATTCTCTGTTTTCGAGTTTTAGGAGTGGGTTGCGAAGTCGATGTAGATGATAGCTCTTGTATTGCTTTGTGGGCATGTTTTGAGTGTATTGTACATATGTGCAGGTGGTGTGACCCGGGAGTGCCCTCATCATCTCACCACTCCGTCTCGCGTGGTTGAAGGCAAGTGTGTTGTGGTGGTTGTGGTTTGGTTGGCTATCATGCTTTACTATGTTTGATACTTGCTTGTGTTATGATGATTATAGTTGTTAAATGGCTATGCAATTGTTGAATTAAGTGCATATGTATGTTTATTCATGTTTATGGCATGTGTGCATTCATGGCATGAGGACAGGCCAGGACGGTGAGGAAGTCATAACTAATTCGGTAAGGTCGGTGAGAAAGTTATGACTAATGCAGAGCGACTCTGAGAAAGACCTACCTCGTAGTCCCATCCACGGTTGTGTATGGGAGCGAGTCAGTAAGAGTAGGCACCCTCCATCTACGGGATGGAAGGGGAAGAGGGTGCACACCGACGGGTGTGCACTCGGCAATACCGGTATGTGCTAAGCAAAGAGACATGTGCATTGCATGAGTGAAGTTGTTATATGAGATGATTATGATGTTCTATGAGATGCATATGAAAATGTTTATGACGATGTTATATGAGAGCATAAGTGTAGAAGTTATGAGTTGATTCTCATGATGTGTGAATGGCATAAAGTATGTATGTGAACTGTTATTGTTTATGTATCATTGCAATACACTTTGCTGAGTGATGAACTCACGCTTATTGTTTATGTTTGTTTTTTTAGGTATCTTGGATCCGACATGTGGGAAAGGGAGTTAGTCACACGTCATCACTTACCATCACCCATTTAATTAATGTCAAACCTTCCTTTAGTTGGATGGTTACCTCATTGAACTAAATTGTGGTTTTTATGCCTCGTTGGTCGTCATGAGTAAATGATTAGTCCATATTGTCATGTGATGGATATATTTATATTCTTAGTTGGATTGTTGCTTAAATCCCTGATTAACATGTTATTGTTGTCGTTCATTATGCTATCTTGATATGTTCATATTATTGATGCTTGAAACCATGGAAAAACAAAGGATATGCTGCCGAAATTTCGGTTAAGCAATTAGCATAGTTGCTGTAATTTAATGTAAAATATGTGGTTTGAGTGTTGCTAGTATTGGTTGTGGTGACATTCGCGGCATACTAGGTGCCGGGGTATTACAGACCGACAAATGAATAGTGGCATCAAACAAATGAAAAAAAATTGGAGCGCGCAATCACGGAGAGGAAGTGAGCACCGTGTAGAGCTCGACGAGACGAGTCCAATGGTCTGTTCGGATTCGAGAGAAGCTCACCGGATAAGAAGTAATTGATGAAAAAACCGAGCTCCAGACGAAGATTTCCACGGCAAAATTCGTCGCCGTCCTGCAACAAAAAGTGAAATTGATTGAGTGCTTTTGCTCGTGGCGACGATGCGAACACAATGACACGATCGTAATTGAGTTTGGCTCACCGGAACAAAATGTGACGCGGTGGTGTCAACGGCGAACAACCGGCGGCGGTTCTTGCACTATTCTGGCGATATGGAGAGGAATGGGTATGGGAGGAAGTGAGCACGGGGTAGAGGGCTCTGAGACGAAGATTTGAGAAGTGGTGGTGCATCGATTCGTGGAGAAACGGCCGAGTAATCTCCATTTTAATGATTTTTGGTTTCGGGTTGATTGAGCCGTTTCCAGCGTGATTGAAGATGAATGGTCATGGGGGATGAGTTCTCCTCGTCGTTATCTTTCCAACGCAACCAGCCATTCACATTTTGGAGCAATAAAGAGAGAGTTATGGTCATTAGAACTCATGGCGTGATTAACGGGAGAAGAAGTTCTTCTCTGGTAACGCTCCCATCATGAGGATGATGATGGAGGAACAGTGCTGCCACGTGTCGCTCCCTCATTGGCTGGTAGTAAGTCAATAGTTACACGCTAGAGATAAAATAGCAAAAAGGGTCTAACATTTCTAAAAAAATTCCTAAAAATACTAGGGAATATTTGGAACCCAATAAAATTGGTTTCACTGATTTTGGCTGAAATTTTGGAATTTAGGCAATTCCGGGACGAATAAAGGGCATTTGGCGAAAGGCCGCGAGAGATAAAATACCAGAGAGATTCTAAAAATCTTGAAAAAATTCCCAAAATCATTTTAGAATATTTGGAACCTAATGCAATAGGTTTTGAGATTTTTGGAGCAGTTTGGAACTCGGGTGGAATTTCGGGTACTGACCGGAATTCTGAAATTCGACTTTTCGGATGATGAATGATTGAACTCCAATTTTAGAAGGATAGGGATGCCAGATTAATTATAACACCAAGGAAGAACCAAGTTTTGAGTTTACTTTATTTAAATTAGTTTTTTGGCAAAAGACCAAAATTGGGGATGTTACATCTAACCCTTGACTATAATTCCTGAGCATTGTCCCATATCGCAGACACGGCTATTCGAATAGATTTGACACTCTGTAGCGGTTATACACTTTATGCACAAGATATAATCAACTCATCACGTCTGCCATGAATCGCAATACAAAAGTATGCGAATGAGCGATCATGACATAGCCTTTAAAATGCTCTATCTAAACCTAGTACTACCCGCTGAGGTTTCAACACTAAAGGGACTGGTTACCACACTCAAGGCCCCCTGTTGTGCCATATGAGTCTACCTATACACCCAGAACCCACACCACCACAACAACACCAAAAGCTAGACATCACAAATTAGTCACCTAGGTCTGTCCCATTCTAGACATGTGGTTGCATGTTTGGCTCAGTTCAAAGACTTTCAATGTTATGTCCTTAATTGACTAAGGCAAGACTTCCAAACACTCAAATTTGGCACACAGTCCCCACAGCACCCATATGGCACACAACCTTCACTCAAATGGCACAAAACCCCTTGCATTCACTCATCAATCCCATTGCCACACAAGCCTACGATGACACACAGTCTCTTGCTACTTGCCTCAGTCTAAATTATTGTCTACCCCAGTTGATTATTATGCAACACATGCCAACAACAATTCAACAACCATGTAGAACGACACATGACTCTACATATCATCATCATCGTGCGGCAACAGATGGCACATCATTTTAGAAACACATTGCATAATCCATTAATCAACATTAATTTTTTATTTCCAAAATGATATCAATAACGCGTTGCATGTCTAAGCATACTAGTCATGATCTAGCAATCCATGTTAACAATTTAATACCAATCAACTAATAAACAATAATCCTAGGGTGACAAATGAATTATGGCATACAATTAATAATGACAAAATGGACATAAATCAAATGGGTTGATTAACTATTCCCAAATTAATTGAAATAATTTTAATTTTAATTAGCATCCAATAATTTAAAACAAGATAATTTTGAAACATGGGATCAACATGGTCAAAGCACAACTTGCCTTAGAAAAGCTCTTGCTCCTACTCTGGATCTTGCTCTTTGACTAGCACTTCTCCCTCGAAATCATTGGGCACTTCAATGTCTATGCGAAATGGATAAATAAATAAATAAATGTTAAAAATAAAGAGCAACTCAACTCCAAAATTAAAATAAAATTCACTATTAAATTGAGCACAATTTTATAAATTTTAGGCTCTAGAATCACCTCAATCAGAGTTTGTATGAGTAAGAATGAGCTATTTGAATTTTAAAAATACAAATAAAAGAATTAATTCAATTATTTTTATACTAAAAATTATGAATAATGACATCACGCTGACATCAGCTCCAAAAATAATTTCGATCGAATAATTTTTCTATAGAAAATTCTATTTATGACGTTAGTGCTTACGGCATGCTGACGTCATGGCTGACGTCATGTGGCTGTGACTCGGCTGGCAATGCTTTGGTTCTTGCGAGCTATGTGGCAGTATGTGATTGGTTGAGTGTGTGGTGCGATCTGGGATGTTCAATATGAATTGGACGGCTAAGATCTAATCCAACCAGTGGCATTGATGAGCTACGTGGCATACACCGATGCGCGTCGCGTGGCTATCTCCAGCCCTACGATCCAAATCAGACAGCTATGATCCTTTGCGGTTGGCCACAGCTAGAGGCACATGGAGAGCCTTCACAATGTCCACGTGGCTCAATCCTGACCATCAGTTCTAGATCTAATGGTTCATATCTAAAGCGAAGCAGTACGGTGAGATGCAAACACGTGAACGAACCTGAGCCACACGATGTAGATCTAACGGTTGACGAAGCTCATGGAGTTTCGGTGAGGCACGATGGTGAGGGTTCATCGGACTTGGAGGGGATTACTACGGCGATGGTGTTCCCATTGTTCTTTGGCGATGGATCTTCACGGCTTCGACGCGGCTGGACTTACAGATCCCAGATCTGCCTCAGATTCAGTGAGCAAGGCTTGACAGTGACACTAGCGCACCAAGACCAGTGGTGGTGAATCCCAACTCTAGTGAGGAATCGCCGGCGAACAACGGCAGTACTGCTGTGAAGACCTAGGATAGAACATAACGCACGATGCAGCAATCACAGAGGGCTATTTAATGTGCCTCGATGGGTGTGTTTGGCCCAGATTCCATGGTAGGAATCATGGCTGCGGTAGAGTCTGATGATCACACAGCTAAGCGACATGGCAGTATCTCATGCGCATACGTGGCTTCCATCCAAAGGCTCACAACATACGAACACGGGACGAATCTCTACCGTCGATTCAAAATCGAACGGTCGTGGCTGGGTTGGCGTAGCTCGGGTCCAAATGGGCTCGTCCCAATACCGTTCAACTGATTTTCCAGATTTTCTCTTTGAAAACAATTGTTGAAAATATTTTACTTCAAGAAAAATAGTAAAAATTTCAAAAACAATTCCTGAAAAATTCTGAAAAATATTTTGACATATTTTGAACTCAGATAAAATATTTACAAAATGTATATAAAATTTTTAAATATTTAAATAATTCATACAAAAGGCTTAATTCAAACTAATTCCAAATAAATCCAATAGATTCCAAAAAAATTGCAAAAATTCAAAAGGCACAATAAATGTAAGAAAAGAAGAAATTGGGATGTTACATCTTCATGTCTAACATGCCTTTCGAGCCCCTATTTAAGGTGCCACCTTGTGAGTTGGATTCCATGTGAGCCACTGCCTTTATTGCCCTATGAAGACGCACCCAAGCAACCGTCGTTTAGCCGTGATTTCTTGCTGGAGTCGAAGAAGCTGCTGCAGTTAATTGTCTTCTCCGTCATCATTGAAGTTTCGCCGCCGTCTTGGAGCCCAGATCCAAGGTCCTTGTGTTCTTCTACGTTGAACGAATCTAGTCTCATCGTTGGGGGGTCATCGGAGCACTGCTGGGCTCATCATCATCTTCATTGCTAGTGAGATCTCATCGTCCAGCGCCGCTGCCCTTCGCGAGTGTTTCCAGTCGTCAGACCTGGGGTAAACCATTGGATGTTTGCCACTCGTCACCATCTCAGCTGGAGCTTCACCATTGAATCACCGTAGATCTGCATCGTTAGATCTAGATCACACGTACGTGGTAGTGCCACGTGGCTTAGGTGCTATCTTGCCACATGTCATCGTCTTTGCCGCCAATTCGAGTAGATCTTGGCCATTAAATTCGAAGGGTATGGCTGCCATCGCATTGCGCATTGAGCCAACAGTGAGACGGCACGTGTCAGGCATGATAATCGAGTCGCCTAAGCCGGTCATTGTTGACATCATTGGTGATGTCAGTAATGACATCAGCCGAGCCAGTCCCACCTGTCAATGGCTCTATGCCATGAGCTCAGTCCACCGTGGATTTGCGTTGAGCCGGGTACATAGAATGTGGGCCCACAAGTCAGCCTAATGAGGTTTTTCCAAAAAAAAGGGTTTTATTCTATTTAATTAGACTTATGATATCGGCATGATGTCATAATTGTATTTTTCAATATAAATTTAATTCAGCCAAAAATTAGAAATAGAGGTGACACGTGTTAGTCTCTAATTGGTCCACGTGTTGGATGACATTAGTAGTGACATGTGTTCATAGATAGATTTCCCATAAAAAAATATTTCGGTTGAAATTCTTTTCAGTGCTGACTTTAGCATGATGTCATAAATGCTAATTTCTAGTACAAAAATAATTCAATTAAATTGGTTTATTCTTTTTATTTTATTTTTAAAATTTGAATAGCTCGTTCTTGCTCATACGAACTCCGATTGAGGTGATTCTAGAGCCTAAAAAATTGTAAAATCATGCTCTATTTAATGAAAATTTTATTTAATTTTTTGAGTCTTATTTACACTTTGTTTTGGTGTTTATTATGTATTTATTTGTTACACATAGATGTTGAAGTGCCTGAGTGTTTTGAAGGCGAGTTGGTACTTCAAGAGCAATGTCCAGAACAGAAGCAAGAGCTTTTCCAAGGTAAGTTGTGCATTGATCATGTTGATCCTATGTTTAAAAATTTACCTTGTTTCAAACTATTGCATTCTAATTCAAATTAAAAATAATTTCAATTAATTTGGGATTTGTTAACCAACCTAATTGTTGTATAACCACCTTTTCATTTGTATGCCATGGTTATTTATCACCTTAAATTGATTTATTGTTAGTTGGATGCTATTATTTACCAACATGGGTTGCTAGAACGTGACTTAAATGCTTAGACATGCAACGTGTTATTGATACCATTTTGGAAATACAAATTTAATTTGGATTAATGGAATATGCAATGTTTTTCTAAAATTGTGTGCCATGTGTTGCCACACAATGATGTTGATATGTATAGGCATAGGTTGTTCTACATAGATGTTGACTTGTTGATGACATGTTGTTGGGACCCGAATTTGCAAATCCGGACCCTCTGTGTATTCAGCACTAGTCCAGGAACGCGCTAGTGCACACAGTCTCAACATTGGTAAACATCACAATCATACTCAACGAAATAATAAAGTAGTTAACCAAACGGGGTTGCTCGACCTTAGGGTCAAGTTACAAATATACGCCTCGCAGGGCGAAACTTATTAAAAGAGAAGTAATAGCAGCGAAAAATAAGATAACTTCGTGGCGCCATCCAGTATACCACAGGCAACTGACTGGGCTCGCTCCCTAGTTAGACGGCTCCTCCTGATACTCCTCCTCCAAGGCTGGGGTAGACTCTTCTTCCACTGATGTTGTATTGTGGCAAGGGTGAGTACTTGGTACTCAGCAAGTCATGCACAGAATGCAAGCTAATATACTACATGCATGGCTTAATACAAAGGAGTAGCTCAAGGTATAATTGCAGTAAACAGCATTTGACAAGTATCATAAGTAGATTCGAAAGCAGTGAAAACAAGTATAACATCAATAACTTTTCCAGGAGTTAAATAAACATCTTTCCCATTCCTAGTCCACATTTCCATCAACATCATCATTTAAACCAGACCCTTTTTCCAAGTCCAAGTTGTTTTCATAAAAGTCTAACCCTTGACTGTAATCCCCGAGCAATGTCCAATACCGCGGACTCGGCTATTCGAATAGATTTTTCACTCTGCAGAGGTTATGCACTTTACCCACAAGATACAGCCAAACACCACAAAGGCGAGTGATCGTAACAAAGCCTTTCGGAAACGGCTAACTACGCAAGTGAACCTTTCCGGTTTTTGCCCTACACCATCCCTTCCCTTATCAAAGGCGAAGTATGGGACCGACATACCGTTGGACGGGTACCATGCCTCAGCCCTGGTACGCTCCCCTCTCAAGCTACACAAAAGGTGTAGTTGACACCCGAGGTATCACATGCAAGTTATTAGTAACTTACTCAACTAGGACCGTCCCATTCCGGTCATGTGGTTGCACGATTAACTCAGTTCAAAGGCTTGCAAGGTTAAGTCCTTATGTTGACCAGGGCAAGACTACCCGAAGAACCAAACCATCGCTCCCGATGCCACAATTGGCCCACCTGATCATTTCTTGCCACATGCCCCGGTCGAAAACTATTTATCAAACCCCTAGTTGATTACCATGCACCACGTGCCACCAACATCACCACACATGATACCTTTCCAAAACAGGTTCAATATATCATTAAGTTAATATTAACATTTGATTGTCCAAAACCATGTCATGAGCACGTAGTAGGTCTAAGCAATATACTACAACGATCTAAATTCCGATGGTAGCAATTTAATAATGTCCAACTATTTTAATCCTCAACTAGGTGACAAGGGATTCATGGCATACAGTTATTTATGTCAAGGTGGCATACAGCAACTAGGCATTTTAACTAATTTCCTCAAAATTAATTAAAGCATTTTATAATTGAACTAGCATGCAATAATTTAAATCAAATTAATTTCAAAATGGGATCAACATGGTCAAAGCACAACTTGCCTTCAAAAAGCACTTGATCTTGGTCCTGAGCTGGCTCCTGGGTCAACACTTCACCTTCGAAGCCTTCGGGCACTTCAACGTCTACTCGTAACGTGTGCAAATAGCAATAAATAAATAAAACAGTAGACAAAAAGTGTTCAAACATCCAATGAAGTCCATAAACAGAGAGAGCATAATTTTATGAATTTTTAGGAATTTGAATTGGCGAAATCGGAGTTAAAACGCAAAAGTTACAAGCGTTTAAAGTTTAAAAAATCAATTAAATAATATTACAGAGAAAAAATTTGGTCCAAAAATTAAATAAAATTTACCATTGGGTAGATCTCAATTTTATACAAATTTAGAAATTTGAATCACTCAAATCGGAGTTAAATTGCAAAAGTTATAAGCGTTTGAAGTTTGAAATCATATTTGAATTCATTAAATTGAATTAAATAAATTATTTCTTTTTCGGAAAATGATTTATTGCGTCAGCAGTGACACGTGTCAGCTTCTTATTGGTTGGCTGGCGTCAGCCAGTCCATGGACTCGGCCCACGGTTCGGCTCGGGTCCACCGTGGACTCAGTCCACGGCTCCACATGTCGCTGACACGCTGGCCCCATCGGGTGACGCCAGTGCTGACGTCAGCACACCGTTCGGCCGAACGGGCTGACAGGCGGGCCCCACTGTGACGTCAGCGGTGACTTCATGGTGCGGTCCCGCTGACTCGCTAACACGCGGGCCCGACGTGTCAGTGACACGCAGGCACGCGCGCGCGTCGCACGGTGCGGCTAGAGCACACGTGGCATGATCTCGGCCGTTGGTTTGAAAATCAACGGCGCGGATTGGATCGGGTTTTCACGCGTTGTAAACTACTTGGTCGATCTGGACCGCACGATCTAGATCGGACGGTTGAGATCCACCCTAGCATAGTGCGGTTTACGGCTACGTGGACCAATCGGAGCCGTTGGATCTAAATCCAACGGTTGAGATTGGATCTAATTACCGCAACGTGGGTTTCGTTGCGTGACGTGACCTAACGTGGGCTGTTGGATCTCGATCCAACGATCCAGATCTAATCTAATTCACTCGGGTTTCGGGGAAACGTGATCTCACCGTGGCCGTTCGATCCCGATCGGACGGCTGTTCGCGCTCGCGAGGTTGATGGCGACGCGGCGGCGTTGACTTGGCCGGAGAGGAGGACGATGACCTCCCGAACGGTGCTCGGACGCGATTCCGGCGAGGTGAGTTGGCCTCACGGGTGCGTCACGGCCTGGGCTTCTCGGATCTGGACTCAACGGTGGCGGGGAACGGCGGATGACGGCGGGGCGAAGCAAAAACCGCGGCGGAGGAGAGAGCTACTACGGCGAGCGATCGCGGCTAGGCGGTGGCGGCTAGGGCTAGGCGAGTTGAGGCAAAAGGTGCGCAAGGTCAAAGCGGCCCTCGGGGCGTGACCCGGGCTTTAAATAGCCTTGGCGTGCGCACTGGAGGCGGAACCCTAGTTCCCCGCGACGGTGGAGTCCGGCTGGGTTTCGGACGGGGAAGACGCAATCTGAGCCGTCCACGTGGCGCATCCAATGGTATGGGCAGATTTCGGACGGGACCGGGTTCAGGTCGGACTCGGCTCGAACCGGTATGGGCAGATTTCGGCCGTTGGATCTTGATCCAACGGTTGAGATTGACTTGGTCCTTCGGCCGAAGCGGTGCAGGCGCACGTGGGCTTCGTGGCTCAATGTGGGCCGTTGGATCTTGATCCAACGGTCGATGAGTTAGAACTCGGTTGGGCTCAGACGCGACTCAGTCGGGTTCGGGTCGGACTCGGGCTCGGTCGGATGAACAGTAAAAACCGTTCGGCATTTTCCCGCGATTAAATATTCAATTTAATTCCCAGAAATTCATTTAATTCATTAAAAATAGCAAAATACTCAGAAAAATTCTAGAAAATATTTTAGGGTGTTTGGGACTCAAATAAAATATTTCCAACAATATTTTATTTGCAAAAATTAAATTCTTTAATTATTTCAAAAGGAAATAAATTCAAATAAATTCCCAATAAATCCAAATAAATTCCAGAAAATTCCAAAAATTCACAAAAGTGTCAAATTTCACTGAAACTCACGAAAAGAAAAAATTGGGGTGTTACACATGTGTTGCACAATAATCAACTGGGTTGGACAATGAGTTAGACTAGGGCAAGTGGCAAGAGGTTTTGTGCATGGTAGGCCTTTGTGGCAATGGGTTGATGAGTTTAAGTGAGGGTTGTGTGCCAATGTTGAGAGTTTGGAAGTCTTGCCTTAGTCAATTAAGAACTTAACCTTGCAAGCCTTTGAACTGGGGCAAACATACAACCATATGTCTAGAATGCGATAGACCTAGTTAAGTAAGCTACCTATGTCTTAGCAAATGATACCTTAGGGTGATAGTCACACAAGGGTATGGTTATGGGGGAGGATGTGTTGTACTACGGTCTCACATCGATCCAATAGTATGTCGGTCCTATAATTCGGCTCTGTGTGAGGGAAGGGATAGTGAAGGCAATACTAGAGAGGTTCATGTGTTAGGATAGAAGTTTCTGAAAGTCTATGTTATGATCATTCATTTGCATACTCTTGTATGGCGAGTCACAGCAAACTTGGTGAGTTGATTATATCTTGTGGGTAAAGTGTAGAACCTCTACAGAGTAGGTGTCAAACCTATTCAAATAGCCATATCTACGGTATTAGATAATGCTCGGGGATTACAATCAAGGGTTAGATCTTGAAAAATAAAACATGGAAATGGGAGGCTGTGTGCCAGCGAGTCTTGGAAAATAAATGAGAAAATTACTTGGTAATGGTATTTGATTTACAATCATTTCTATTTATACATGTTAATCATTTGTAAATGTTGCTTTGTGCAAAATAACCACTTTAGCCATTCACTTGAAATAAGCCATGCATGTTGTTGACTTGCATTTTATGCATAACTTGTTGAGTGCTTCATGTACTCACCTCTTTACAACAATCCAAACACCAGTTGAAGAAGAGTCTATGCCAGCTCACGAGGGGGAGTTCCAGGAGGAGTCGAATAATTAGGGTGTGAGCCTTGTTAGTTGCTGTGGCATATTGATGGGTTACTACGAGTCTTCTTTTTCAATGTAGTTTCTATTATTTTTGAGTCTTGCCCTGCATGGCATATTATTGTAAGTGGACCATAAGGTTGACCAAACATGTTATATTAATATATGAAGCTTTTATTTATTATTTTGTTGTGTATGATTGTGATATGTCATCTATGTTGAGACTATGTATACTAGCATGATCCTGCACTAGTGCTGAATAGACAGAGGATCTGGATTTGCACATTCGGGTCTCAACATATAACTTGTACACCTTCTCCTCTTGATGTACCATTTCGTTTGGCACACAAAAACATCTTCTTTGAGCTCCCCAATGAGGAAGGAGGACTTAACATTCAAATGATGTACCTCCCACCCATGATGAGCCGCAAGGGCTAGAAGCAAGCGCACAAAATCCATCTGTGCTACCTGTGAAAAAACTCTTCAAATTCATAGCCTTTCGCTTTCCTAGGTTAACACCTAGGTTCCATTTTTTCAATTGCTTCCGGTTCTTGTTCCATTGCTTCTGCCCAGTGTGCTTCCTTCACAGCTTCGTAATAACTAGTTGGCTCCTCTACAGCTAGTTGAAGTAGCTCCAGATTGAGTTCCACTTTTTGCGTTTCAGCATAAATCTCACTGAGTGGGCGATAGCACAATGGCCTGAGGCTACTGAAGAAGATGCCGATGTAGAAGCTGGTGTTGAGGGTTGTTAAGTTTAGATGCACGGCAAAAAAATTGGAAACAATATTTAACACAAAAAACCCTTACAGGAAAAAATCATAGGAAACAATCCACTATTCTGTTCAAGGATTACATGTACAAGGGTGGCTTATATAGCCAAAAGAGTCTGAGTAGTTGAAGACTTGGACTAACAAACTATTTGAATACAACCAAAAGATATGGTAAGTTGAGATATTGAGTTATCACCAACAAATCTCCCCTTACCTCAAAATCCATAATGAAATTGTCTCTAAAAAACCCCAAAGGGTAATTAAGCAATGAAAGTCCAAAGGACAGTGCGAATATGAAAGACTGGAACAGTCAATCAAAACACTTCTTGTGAAGCAAAATTGAGCAAACCACTAGTAGGTCAATAGAAAGATTGAAACAGTCAAACTAACACAGCTATAACAAAGTAGACGAAGAATCTAGGTCTTCAATTTGTAACCCCAATAAAGTCTTAGTTTGTGCAATTGGCCTTCTGAAATAAGTGCTCAAAATAGCATAAGCCAAGACATCACCTGTGGCACTTGATAAATAGAGGACTCATATCATGGACATTTGATATGCTCCATCTGGAAAAATAAATTCGGCAAACAATGCTCATTGAAAGAGCAACTTGTACGTGTAGTCATCACGTACGACAAACTACCTACTGAAATTCCAAGACATAGTTGAAACTGCTCCTGCAAAACTATCAAGATGAAAGGAACTATAGTGTTGTCAATAGAATGTAAATTGCAGTAGACCCCTCATAACGGGCTAATACAACTGGTCAACATTGTAGTATCAACTCAGAAGCAAAACTACTTCTTGCACTTCAATCATTCATTTCAAACTGAAATTGGAGGAAAACCTTCACTAGCAAAACTCCGAAGAGTATAACGCTTGTGACACTACGGAATAACGGTATGAGTCATTTTCAATGTCAGCATTAAGGTACGACTTTGGTGTCATGTTTTTGTGCCTTTTCCATGAGTTTCGGCCTTTTCGGGGGAGAATTTGGGCTTTCCGGGGGAGAAATTGGGCTTCCGGGGGAGCTTGGGCCTTGGGGGACTGTTTTGGGCCAAAAGTGAGGGGAGTTTAAGCCCATGAGGAGGTGGAATTGGGCAGCAAACCTGCTGCCCATGCTTGGTGCGCCCCCCAACCAAAACCCTAGCCGCCGCCCCCCAACTCCCACATATGCCACCCCCTTTCCCCCCACTTGCGCCTCCCCTTCCCCTTCCTCCCCACCACCTCTATCCGGCCCTAGGCGACCTCCACCCCCACCCCTTGCTGCCACGCCCTTCCAATCCGTTGTCCTCGCCGTTGGGGAGCTCCGCGATGAGAAAATCCGGCGGGATTGGGGCGTGGAAGGAGATCGTGCGACCGGGAGGAGTTTTCGTCGGATTGTCATTCATCGGGCTAAGGTATGGAGATGGGAAACTCTTGGGGTGGATTAGGTGCTGTGTTAATGGGGATTTTGGTGCTATTAGATCGATAGGTGGTGATGCAAATTGATAGAATCGATGAAAACTAGAGTTTGCATGGTGCATGTGTTTTCTTGTTCCATTGCAATACACTTTGCTGAGTGATGAACTCACGCTTGTGTTTTATGTTGTTTTTAGGTACCATGAAATCGGCATGCGGGAAAGGGGCTTAGTGGCACATCTTCACAAAGTTTCACTCATTAAGACATACACAATTTTTGCCATTCGTAGTTGTGATTATAAGTTAATGCGTTGAGAACTAGGAGTATGCCTTATTTGTGTGCTTGTTTACATCCATTGCTTCGTTTTAGTTCATGGTGTGGCTAAATACGATATGCTAGACTTAAATTGCTGCTATGTCACCTGTTATCGTTGTTTTGATGCTTCCTATTATGATATATCTTGTGATATTATTGTTGATGCTCCGTACCATGGAAAAACAAAGGAGATGCTGCTGAAATTTTCGATTTAGGCATTTGCTCCTTTGCTGTAATTTACCATTATTTGTGGTATTTAGATGTTGTTTAGTCTATGTTTGGTGACATCCATGCATACTAGATGCCGGGGTGTTACAACGCTACCATCAGGATGTCATTAAATTCCTAAGAATTAATAATGCCAAAACCTCCATAATGGTCAATGTATCAACAATGAATAAACACCAAATTAAAGGGCTGAAACACCAAAGTAACGGTGATGAAACACCAAATTTAAGTTAACCGTAATTGAACACCAAATTCAGTTATCTCCTTAACTGACATTTTTTTCAAAAAGACGATGAAACATCGAAGAAATCTCCAATGATAAATCCCGTATGAATGACACAAGATTAATCCCGTATGAATATCAATGATTAATCATAATAAATGACATTAATAATAAAGGAATAAAAGCCTGAATTATGCATGAAATTATGCCAATAATAAGCACAAAAGTAATAGGCATAATAACTTGAATTACATTGAAATCCGTCAATAATAGGCATGAAAGCCTGAATTTATGATGAAAATCTACCAATAATAAGCACAAAATAATATGCATAAAGCCTAAATTGTGCATGAGTACTGCCAATAATAGGCATAAAAGCAAGAATCTTTTTGGCATTGCAAATAAATCCCACTGTTTGGCACTAAAACAATCACCGAGGTGAATTGCAATGCTTTCGTCATGCCCACATGTGTAAGAATGGCTCTCAATTTGAACCTACCATATAGAAAAAATAATCTTGCCATCAAATTGACAATGTCAAATTTAGTAGACGACATGATAGAGAAAAATTGAAGATCAAAAAATATATGGTAGACTCTGAAAAAACTTCCTGGTAAGCTTTGGGTGCACGTAGCAAAATCTAATAAAATTCAGAAGCCAGAGCTGAGTGGGAGCCAGAGCCAAGGTGACCCAATGAAAAAGCTAGAGCCGAAGGCTGAAAGCTGGAATGAGCTTCAGAGCCAGAGCCAAAAGAGATGGAGCTGATAGGACTCAAGAAACAGATTAAATCCACCTTTGGGATTTGTTTGGAGTTCGGAGGCATTAATACTCAGGCAATCATGAAGAGACTCTCCTTGGGTGAAGCTCTTGGGTATACTTGGTCAAGGTAGAAAGCTTGGATAGAGGGCAGTCGGCCAAAGCCAGCGACGGCATGGCGGTCACCAGAGGTGTGGCCGGTGTGGAGGTGGGTCACCGGAGGCCAAGGCTGGGTTGGCCTAGGTGGGGCCAGCAAAGTGGCGATGGAGGTGGTCGTCATGGCGGGAGCTACTGGCATAAGCCTGAAAGCTGGTGTGAAGGACGGGCGAGGTACCAAAGGTGGCAAAGGCGGACGCTGGAGGCACGACCGAAGTTGGCGTTGGGTGGAGGAATGGATGCCGAGGTTGTGGAGGTGGCGCTGGTGATTGTAACATCCCAAAATTTTGCATTTCTTGAATTCATTATGCCTTTTGGAATTTTGAGAATTTTTATGATTTATTTGAATTATTTTGAATTTATTTGAATTAAGCCCTTAATTAAAGTATTAAATAATTTGAAAAGTTTAAATAAATTTTTCTTGGAAATATTTTTTTAAGCTCCAAATATCTTAAAATATTTTTTTGATTTTTTTTCTGGAATTTTTTAATATATTTACTATTTATTTTGGCTTAATTTATTTTCTAGAATTATTCTAAAAAGGAATATCTCAGTAAATACTTTAACCCTATTGGGCCGAAACCCAAAGCCCATTCTGGCCCAATCCATAGTCACCAGCCGTCTTAGCCCATCTCTAGAGTTTATACACCCGAGACTAGCACTTCTCCCTCGAAACACTTGGGCACTTCAACGTGTACGCATAACGAATAAATAAATAAATACCAAAAAGAGTGAGAAACAAATAAATACCAAAGACCAAGAGCAACTCACCATTAAATATAGAATGATTTTACAAATTTTTAGGCTCTAGAATCACCTCAATTGGAGTTCGTATGAGCAAGAACAAGCTATTTGAAGTTTCAAAATACAAATAAAAGAATAAACCAAATTATTGAAATTATTTTTGTATTGGAAATTAGCATTTATGATATCATGCTGATGTCAGCAACAAAATCAATTTTGATCGAAATTTTTTTCTACAGAAAATTCTAAATATGATGTCATGCTAACATCATCTTGACATGTGGACCAATCGGGTACTGACATGTGTCTCACCTAAATTGATTTTCAAACTAAATTAAATTTCTACTAGAAATTCTGATTTATGATGTCACTGCTAATGTCATCAACTAATTAAACTAAATAAATTCTTTTCTAGAAAATCATTATTAGGTTGACATGTGGGTCCCATGGCTAATATCATCCCTTACATCATGCTGATGTCATGGCTGACGTCATCGTGGCACGGCTCGGCTGTCACCCTTCAGTTTTCATACGCTACATGGCGGTTTCCGATTGGTTGAGTGCACGGTGCAATCTGCGCCATTTCATTCAAATCAAATAGTTGAGATCCACACGGCTCAATCTTGATGGCTAAGATTGGTTCAATCTATGGTGATGAAACGTGAATACGTGGCAAGATCTGGTGCATGGATCCTAGATCTAACTGTCCAGATCTAATTTAACTATGGGGTGAGATGTGCATACATGGCGTTACCTAAGCCCTCCAATTTTGATCTGGCGGTCGATGGAGTTCGCGAAGTTCTGGTGATGTTCGTGAAATTTCTAGAAAATATTTTGAGACATTTTGAACTCAAATAAAATATTTCCAACACAACTTTATATAAACTTTTCTAATATTTAATTAATTCCAACAAACGGTTTAATACAAATTAATTCCAAATAAATCAAAATAAATTCCAGAAAATTCTCAAAAATTCAAATGCACAATAAATGCAAGAAAAGAAAAAATCAGGATGCTACAAACCTCCCTCCCTTAATAGAATCTTGACCTCGAGATTCAGGGCTAACTTGTAACACCCCAGCACCTAGTGTGCCCAGAATGTCACCACAAAGAGAACGACTAACAATTAAATAACAAGACAATGAATAAATTCGAATAATAACATTAACATTTTAAACAAAACTTTGGCAACATGTATCCTCTTTAACTAGGTACTAAGCATCATCAATAGACTAACAACACAACGGATTAATGGAAGGTAACCACAATGATGTAAATTAAGTATTTTAAAACCATCTCATGATAGGACCATAAGTTTAATCCTCACGTGAATGATTACGTGAAGAACATTTAACCATAGAGACCAACGGGACATAATAAACAACATAGTTCAATAAAATTAGCCAACACAAAGGTGGATCAAGTATGAGTTTGTCTAATGAAGTGAAGCTAAGTGAAGTGGTGGTTCTATCTCCCTTTCCCATATGACGAATTCATGGTACCTAAAAAAAATAAACAACAAGCACGAGTTCATCACTTAGCAAAGTGTATTGTGATAAGAAAACAAGACATAAACAAGTAATATGTTTACATACATCATGACCTTTTACCATACGAGGAAAAGAACTCATTAAATCATCATTCGCATTTCTTCATTCATACAATGCATCATGCGTGCTCATAAATGCACCTTTCATAGCACATACCGGTATTGCTAAGTGCACACCCATCAATGTGCACCCTCTTATTCCCTTCCATCCTATGGAGGGGCCTACTCTACTCTTACTAACTCTCTCCCATCCATCCATGTGGATGGGACTACGAGGTAGGACTTTTGTGCTCACTATGTGTGAACACAGAGTCCCACATCAGCATGGGTTGCCTCTTCCATCATGAATGCACATATGTCGGGATCCGAATGTGCAAACCCGGACCCTCGGTGTATTCCATACTAGTCCAGGATCAAGCTAGTGTACACCATCTCAACACAGATGAATATCATAATCATACACAGCGGAAGTAATAATTAAGTCTTTATTTGATATAAAACCTGTTGACTTAACCTTATGATCACTTACAAAAGTACGCCTCGCATGGCTAAGTCTTAATCAAATAAACTTGTAGTGGAAAGTAAAGAAGACTCGTAGTGTCCAATCAATGTGCCACAGGAAACTGACTGGGCTCGCTCCCTAGTTTGTTGGCTCCTCCTGGAACTCCTCCTCCAAGGCTGGTGTTAATTCTTCCTCAGCTGATGTAGTTGTTATTGCAAGGGGTGAGTACATAAAGCACTCAACAAGTTGTGCACAGAATGCATTCTATTACTACATGCATGGCTTATTCCAAAGACAAGTTGTATGGCTAATTTGCAGTAAAGCAGCATTCATAAATATTCATAATAGATTAAAAAGTAGTAAAACAGTAGGAACAGTAATAACTTTCGCAATTAATTCTCAAGTAAAGCATTTCTCATCCTTAATCAGTTTCAACATTATTCTCATGACATAATATCCACCATCCCAAGTTCATTTTTATGAAGGTCTAACCCTTGACAGTAATCCCCGAGCAATGTCCAATACCGTGGACTCGGCTATTGGAATAGGTTGTACACTCTGCAGAGGTTATGCACTTTACCCACAAGATACAATCACTCACCACACAGGCGAATAACCATAACAAAGCCTTTCGAAAACTTCTAACTTAACAAGTGAACCTCTCCGGTATTGCCTTCACTATCACTCCCCTCACACAGAGCGGAAGTATAGGACCGACACATACCGTTGGATGGGTACCAAGCCTCAGCACATGTACGCTCCCCCGTACAGCTACACCCCTGTGTAACTATCACCCCGAGGTACCACAAGTAAGATATCAGTAACCTACTCAACTAGGTCTGTCCTATTCCAAACTTGTGGTTGTATGTTAGACTTAATTCAAATTCTTTCAAGGTTAAGTCCTTAGATGACCGAGGCAAGACTTCCAACGCTCAATTGGCACATAGCCCTCACATCCACTCTTCACCCATCGCCACACAGGCCCACCATTTCCTCGCCACTTGCCCCATCTAAATAATTTCCCACCCCAGTTGATTATTGTGCAACACACGCCAACAATAACTCAACATCCATGTAGACCCACATAGGCTTCTACATATCAACATCATCATGTCGCATCTTCACACTAACTCAAAATACAATTCCATAGTTCATTAATCCATATTGAGCTTGAGTCCAAAATTTATGTCAATGGCACAAAGCATGGCTAAGCAAACTAATGTCGATCTAAATAACACATGTTGGCAATTTATTAATGTCCAACTATTGATTCACAATCTAGGGTGACAAAATGATTTGGGGCATATAATTAATTAAGGCAAGGTGGCTTAATTCAAATGGGTGTGTAACTATTCCCAAATTAATTGAAAGCATTGTAATTTAAACTAGCATGCAGTAATTTAAAATAACATAATTTCAAAAAAAAGGATCAATATGGTCAAAGCACAACTTGCCTTGGAAAAGGTCTTGATTAGGTTCTGGACCTTCTTCTGGAGTCAACACCTCTCCTTCGAAACCTTCGGGCAATTCAACGTCTACACGAAACGAATAAATAGATAATAAATATCCAAAACAAAGAGCAACTCAACTCTAAAAATTAAATAAAACTCACCATTAAATAGATCTCAATTTTACAAATTTTTAAAAATTGGAATCACCTCAATCAGAGTTCAAACGCAAAAGTTATAGCGATTCAAAGGTTCAAAATATATTTAAAAGAATAAATTGAATTAAACAAATTATTTTTATACTGAAAATTCCGAAATATGACGTCAGCGCCCAATTTCTTTTTCAGCCGAATTATTTTTCTAAAGAAAAATTAAATTATTGCGTCATCCGGCACATGGACTCGGTCCACGGGTCGGTTCGGGTCTATGGTTGTGAGGACCCCCTCTTCCTATACCGTACTGTACGCCGTCTACTGTAGCGTATAGCACCGTATAGCAACAGGAAGCCTCGACACCGAAGATCTGAACCTAAAAATTCGATCGACGGGATCGAACCCTTAACCGGACCGGTGCACATGCATCGATCTGGATCCACTGGATCGATAGCCCGATGTCAGCGTACCAACAACCGCAGTACCAAGGCGGAAGGATAAACTACGATAATTTACATAAGCCCGGGTGTAAACCTTGAACAAGAGTATTACGAGAACCAAAAGAAGTAAAGCGGCAGCGAAACACAAAGAAGAGACAACCAGCGGTAGTTTGGCGACCACCCACCAGGCTCTTGTTTGGAGGAGAGACTCTGGACTTAGAACACCTTTCATGAAAAGGGGCTCGCCATCATCGGGGACATCATCATTACCTTCCTCTGTGGAAAAAAGGGTTAGCGACAGCGGTGAGTACACGTATGTACTTCGCAAGACTTTAGTGTATGGAAATATAAATAAATGGGCTGATTCAGAGGATAAAGCTTCTTGGGTTAATTGCGAAAATTTGGATTTAAAATAGTTCATGAAAAGTAATACTTAATTTGAAGACGGCCAGTTTGAATAAAACATATTTACGATTATCTGTAACAAGCTCTGAGCTCTGCCACCATCCATAATTACTTAGCGGGATACGAATAAACATCCATACATACTCATAATCCCATCGAGAATCATATACACATATCCACAATTCCATCAAGTACCATTCCACCACATACTTTATCTGAGCTCAAAATAGATTTTCATTTTCAAAACCAAACCAAATCTCTATACTTGATATGATTAAGAAGATTGCTCATAGCAGTGAGCACGGCTAATCGATTAGAATTATTTGATACTCTGCGAGTTTGCGCACTTTACCCAAACACAACTTTCAGACTTGCATCCCTGTCATCAAGGTACCGCGCGATACACGAGGTATCTCAGATATACAAGAATGATCTATTATTTCCCCATCGTTGAGGTTATAGCCACACCGGCCACTGCGGTGGCGACAAATCCACTACTATGGCGATAAGAGGCCAACCACCACTCAGTGACCACGGAATACTCATCGTGGACCAATTGGTGTTGGCTGACGGCATTACCCCATAGCAAAGGCGTACCGTTGTATCAACAAACATGAAGCTGGGCGATTCCTGTTTGCAAAAGTACAAGCGCACACACGGCGCGCATCTGGCCGGGTCGTGAGGACACACACACAGCGCTTATTTGCTCAACCACTGTGAGGAAAAGGTCCACTCTTGACCTACCAACGAGGCATGGCTATCCCCTCACACTTCAAGTACTAGAATAGGCTGCCCCATCCCAGCACATTCTTGTGGTTGCCGCGGTGTTCAATTCAAAAACCGAGTCACAAGTTCGGTCCTTATATTTTTGCCTAGTGACTCAAGCGGGAACTCCACTTAACTCGCCAACCAATAGCCACCATGTTTAACTAGCACATATTATACCTCCGCCAAGTCTAATTACCAACTAGACACTTCACATTTTTATCAATATACCTTTACTGATTCACATTTCCAAAACTTTTCCAAAACCAACTACATTTATCATAATTTTGAGCATTTAGTAGGGTGACTTTGCTCACCTCTATTGCAGTTGTCTAGCGTATGCAATTACTAAATCGTTTATACCCAAGTGACATTTTATTAAATTGTCTAACCCTACTAAGGTTATCAATGATCTCGGGGAATTAAATTGAAACCACCAAATCGGGGGTATATCTACCATTCCCACAAACTAGCAATTTCTTGAATATAAACAATGCATATGGTTTGAGAAATCAAAGTAGACATCGTGAAATATAGGTTTCAAGATGGTCAAAGGAGGTGCTTGCCTTGTTGTTGCACTTGGTGATGTCAGGGATGATGCTACCGGGTTGTTCGAAGTGGCTTAGGCTTCGCTAGCCTCTAATCGGTTAAAGCAACAAAAGCAGCGAGAAGAAATACAACTTAGCAAAGAAAGTTTTAAATGCACCATGAAGTGCATGCAATACACAAGAATGAAGTACAACCAAGAAACCACGGAAGAAACAACTTTCGGACAACACAACACGGCCAGACAGAACACCCTAACCGGACGATCGGGTTTGCATCGGACAATCCAGTCGGATAAATGGCGGACACTGGGACCGTTCGTCCGGATACTCGGACAATCCGGTTTACCTCCGGACCATATGCCGGATACTCGGTCCTAGGGCATTTGGTCCCAGCTCGGCGAGGAGGCGGAGACCTTACCACTCCCTACAACTTCACCGCTGACCCGATCTCTGACTTTCCCGTACACCTAGCGAACCGGAAGGAGCTCGAGCTAACTTGATTCTACGAGAAAGCGTCAGCTAACCCGCCAAACCTCTAACTCACACCAACAACTTCTTAAATCGACATTACTACTGCAGATCTACCACTCTAGCATACCACATTCACTAATCCCAATCCCATTTTCAACCCTAGAACCACTACACCCCAAAACCTAGAATCCAAGTTCAACCTAGCCTCCCAAATCCAAACCTAAGTCCTAATCCCACCATGAAACGACTCTAGAACCCAAGAATCCCATGAATCAAACCCTAAGAGAAAAGCTTACCTCCAAGGAAGATGGAGGAGGAACAGCGTAGGGTGGAGGATGGGAATGACTTAGGGAGGAGCACAGAGATGGAGGAGTCAGGGAGGGTCACGGCCAGGTGGCTCATTGGAAGGAGGCTTCGGGGTGGTGGAGAGAACACCAAGGAAGTGGAAACCAAAGTAGAAGAAGAAAGAATGGAAGGAGCCACGAAATGGGACTTTTATACAAAACCCACGCCAATCTAGGACTCTCCGGGACTCAGCCAGGAGACTCGGGTTGGGGGTCTTGATAACACTAACCGGACCTCCGGACATTGGAGTCGGACACTCGGTTGGACCGCTTCGGCCAGCCCAATCGGACACTCGGACTTTGTCGGACATTCCGAGTTGGATCCGGACTCTCCGGACATCCAGAACTTTTGAACTTGGGCCTTGGCTATTTCGCTTCCAGGGTTGATTACTAATTGTCCCAAAGTATTTTGGAAGTTAATAGGAGTCACAGGCACTTGCCCAACCTAATTGAATTTACTTATGAGCGAAATTACTTAAGTTGAAGGGTTCTTTGAGTCCCAAGCAAGTATGTTCACTCAAGACACGAAAAAATACACAAGCAGTGTATTATTGAGCAGCGTTTGAGTACAAATGTCTGATGGCTTGAGTATAGAAATACTCGGGATATTACAGTCTACCCCCTTACAAAAATCTGATCCTCGAGATTGCTAATTCTCTCGAAGAAATTCGGGAATTTCTCTTTGAATATGGTCTTCACGCTCCCACGTGGCTTCATCTTCGAATGGTTTGCTCCACTTTGGACCTTGAGCATCTTGATAGCATTTGCGAGTGTGGCCTTTCGGTGTCTCGAGAATCTGATTGGATACTCGTCACGAAAGATCATTTGCAAATCAAGATGGTCCAATTAGGGTAACTTCGATGGAACCAGAAGACTCTTCTTCAATTGGGACACGTGGAACACATCGTGAATGTCAGAAAGATGTGGCGGTAGCTCAAGCCGATAAGCCACAACACCAACCTTCTCAAAAATCCGGAGCGGGCCGGAGTGTATCGCGAGGCTGGCTTCGCGGACTTGAAATCTGCGAGTCAGCGGAGTGGTGAGACAGAGATAAACAAAGTCACCCACCTCAAAAGCTCAACTTTCGGCGGCCAGATCGAGATAGCTCTTAGACGAGGCGAGCTTCTCTCGGTAGGTCTCGAATCAAGCTAACTTGCCTTTCGACCTCTTCAATCATGGCCCCGAAGAATTGCCTCTCACCAACCTCGGACCAAAAGCAGTGGCGATCTGCACTTCTTGCCATAAAGAGCCTCGGCGACATCGGCCCGACTTGATGGTATTTGTTGTAGGAGAACTTCGGCAAATGGCAAGCATTTCTCCCACGACTTCTTTGTAGCACACACAAGCCCTTAGCATGTCTTCAAGGATTTGGTTTGCCCTTCGATCAGTCAGGTTTTGGGGATGGTAAGTCTGTCTTGAAGGATAGCTTAGTGCCAGAATGGTACGCAAACTCTCCCAAAATACGGAGGTGAGCTGCCGAACCACGGTCGAGAGATTATGACTTTTGGAACTCCATGGAGGCAGACAATGATACGCATAAAATAGAGTTCCGCTAGCTTGGCTCGAGAATAGGTGGTATGAACTGGAATGAAATGAGCTACCTTGAGTCAGAGCGGTCAATGATCACCCAAATAGAGTCGTGACCGGTGGAGGACGGTAGGCCGGTAATGAAATCCATCCCAATCTCTTCCCACTTCCACTCGAGGATCGCAATGGCTGAAGTAATCCGGTGGCCTTTGATGTTCGGCCTTGACCTGGCACACATCACAATCGCCGCATGAGCGCGATCTCCTTCTTCAAATACCTGGCCACGGAAATTGCTGCGAAGGTCTGGTACATCTTGGTTTGCCGGGATGGAGCCGAAGAGAGGAGTATCATGAGCCAGCGAGGATCAACCCTTGATCTCAACATTGCTCGAGGACATACACTGCTTTGCCCATGCAAGATCAGCCCATTGGACTTCACGAGAAAAACACGGAGATCGCCATTTTGAGTCAGCGGCGTCTAATCTCAATCACGCATCATCTTGTAGTTGGTGCCTGAATACGAGACTCTAGAGTGGGTTGCGGCTAAAGCGGCGTAACCATACTCAACCACTTCTAGATTGAGCTTACGAAACTCTTCAACATTGAGGCGGCCAATGACACCCAAGGCATTCAGCGTGTGCAGCTTGCGGCCCGAGGGCATCTGCAACCACATTCGCCTTGCCGAGGATGGTAATGAATACCCAAATCATAGTCTTTGATCAGCTCTAGCCATCGGCCATTTGTCTCAAATTCAGATCAGCTGCGAAAGAAGTACTTTAAGCTTTTGTGGTCGGTGTAGATCTCACATCACATTTCCCTCACGAGATAATGTCGCCACAACTTGAGAGCATGAACAACATTTGCAAGCTCCAAATCATCGTCGGGTAATTGGCTTCATGAGGCTTTAGGTAATCGAAGCATAAGCAACCACTTTGCCCTCTGCATCAACACACAACCAAGTCCAAGGCGGGATGCATCACAATAGACATCAAAGTTCTTGTGAATGTCGGGGAAGGACCAAAGCCGGTGCGGTGGTGAGTCTATTCTTCGACTCACAGCGGACTCACAACCAGGTGACCACTCATATTTCTTCTCCTTCTTGAGTAAGCGCCGACAATGGTTTAGAAATTTTGGAGAAATTCTCGATAGCGGCGATAGTATCCGGCAAGGCACCGAAAACTCAGAATCTCGGGGACATTCTTGGGCTGCTCCCAATTGAGTACGTCTTGTACCTTGCGTGGATCAAGCGCTACCCCACCTTCCGACGGGACATGCCCGGAAACTCCACTTGCTTGAGCGGAACTTCGCACTACTTGAACTTGGCATACAAGCGATGCTCGCATGAGCTTGCTAAGCACCATATGCAAGTGAAGTGCGTGCTCATCATCATCCTTAGAGTATATGAGGATGTCATCAATGAACACCACCACAAATCTATCAAGGAACTCCATGAAGACTTTGTTCATGATTCATGAAGGTGTTTGGTGCATTGGTGAGACCAAAGCGAAACAAGCTGTATTGCTAAATGCAGGCCGTTAGCGAGTGGTGAATGCGGTCTTCACGATATCCTCGGACGGATCTTGAGCTGAAAATAGCCGGATCTCAAGTCTATTTTGGAAAACTTCGAGGCTCGCCTAATTGGTCAAACAAATCATCGTCAGGGAGAGGATACTTGTTCTTAGCCCGGTGACCTCATTCAACGGCCATTAATCAGCACATGCACGAAGAGTGCCGTCTTTCTTCTTCACAAAGCAGTAGGCTGCCGGAGGAAGAAGCTGGGACGAATGAACCCCTTCTCTAAGCTGCTCCCTTGAGCTTTGAATCTTCAACTCGATCGGCTCATCGGCCAGGCATCTGTACGAGGCGCTTAGAAATTGGAGAAGTGCCAGGTAAGAGATCGATGATGAACTCCAAATCACGATCAGGTGGCAAACACGGCAGCTCATCGGGGGAACACATCAGGGTACTCACACACCACCGTATTGGTCCGGAGCGAAAGAAGAGCGAGCAAAGGCTGGCCTTCTTTGGAGCGAGAAGAAAGGTAGCACATGCCATCGGGGTTGACTAATGAAAGCGGATCTCCTGGCACAATCAATATGCCCACGATGCTTGGACAGCGAGTCCATACCAGGAATCACATCAAGACACAGCGTCTCAATGTTGATAAGATCACCCGAAATTCTACCCCATTGATCTCAATTCTAACCCTGGACTCACAAGCTCGGCGGTCAAAAGCGGATCGAGTGAGCGGATCAACAAGTACTTCTCGAGTACAAAGAGCAGACCTCATCTTTGAACAACAAAGCTGTGAAGAAATAAAGAATCGACGCTCGAGTCAAATAATACTAAGGCGGTGCGGAATGAACATATAACGTACCCAACACCACTATCTGGCTAACTGCTGCGCCTCTCTGCCGGTAGCTACATTCAGCGTGACCATGGCCGGGCGCTGAAACTGCAGAGGCAGGCGTCACGTTGCGCCACTCCACGCCCACAGGTGACCACAGGGGCGGTACGGTGCACCACTAAGCGTCATTCTTCTTTGCTGCTTCGACAGCAGCGAAAGTGGCCCTTGGCGCGAGAAAGCAAGTGATATGGCCAAATGGATTGCAGGACCCCAGCTTCTGCTTGGCGGCTAGGTAGGCTGCAGAACTGCAGGCGAGGCGAGGAGGTAAGCCCTGAGACCTCTGGCCCAGCGAAAGTGGAAGCAGGCTGAGTGAGTCTGCGGAGTCTGGAAGGTCCGCCATTGTGGCTTGTTGAAGCTGCCCACTTGCGCTTCTGACTCTCCATAAGCGCCTTGGCGCCATCCTCAATGCTAATGGCCTTGCCCACCAAGACCTGCAGGCTAGGAATGTCATGACCGTGGCTGGAAGCGGATCTCCTCGGTGAGGTGCTCCTTGAACAATGTCACTCTCTAGCCTCGGTGGTCACCTCATCGACAACATAGCGTGACAAATGGTTGAAGCGGTGGAGGTAGTCCATCAACGCCATAGACCCCTGGCCCGAAGGTCGTAGAACTCAGCTTCTTGATCTCGATCCAAGCCCGGCCCGGGGCATGGAAGGAAGCGAAAAGCCGATCTTGAACTCTGCCCATGTGGTGACTGATCTGCCGAGGCGAACAGCCACCACTGCTTGCTGCCCTAGGTCCTGAGGTAGTAGGCGGTGTCTTGAACCTTCTCGCATCGGTCTGGCAGGCTAACTCCAACTTCCCCTCCATGTCGCTAAGCCAATCCTCTGCCTCCATCGGATGTGTAGTGAAGAAAAGCTCGGCGGTCGAGTTATTGGAACTCAGACAACGAGGCTAACTTCTTCTTCGCATTTATAATGCTTGCCCACTGGACAGCTGGACCATCGACTCCATGGTGATCTGCCCAACATGAGTGCAGCCATATCGGGAGCGAGGAGGAGGTGGAGGGCTCTCGCTCTGGGCATGTAGTGAGGCCCAGAACGGTGACCCACAGTAGGGACCCGCTTGGCTGATGGGCCCCGCTCCACCAGCGCCACGCTCTCCGGCATCATCAATGCTTTGGCCTCTGCAGCTATTCTCTTTCGGGAGGCATCACGAAATGCCGCAGTTGAGTCAACTAAGCGTGCAAATCAAGTGCGAGAATGATTGATCCCAAAGGATGCACTCATAAACACAAACACACTACAAGCATTCATTCAAAGAAGCATAAGAACCAATTCAAAAACCAACTGAGGAAGCGACAAATAACCCTAATTACAACCACAAACATCTATCCTTAACCCATTCTTAGCTAAAACCGCATTCCTCTTAATCCTTTTGAACAAGATAGAAGAAGAAACAAATTTTGAAATTTGGATTAAGATCAAATTCATTTTGAAGAGTAGATAAGCGAAAAGCTATAGAATGGACAAGAATAACATTCTACACTTTGAAAATAGAGTTTTGTACTTCAAAATAAATTTTGAGAAGAAAAATCTGTCCCCTAAGTCTAACGTCGAGGCTAACTAAGTCCTCCTGGAGTCAATGGCTCTGATACCAGCGGCTGTGAGGACCCCTCTTCTATGCATGTCGCCGTCTTGTAGCGTATAGCACCGTATAACAGCAGAAAGCCTCGACACCAGAAGATCTGAACCTAAAAATTCGATCAGGCGGGATCGAACCCTTAACCGGACCGGTGCTGCATCACGCATCGATCTGGATCCACTGGATCGGTAGCCCGATATCGCGTACCAACAACACAGTACCAAAAGGCACGGAAGGATAAACTACGATAATTTACATAGCCGGGTGTAAACCTTGAACAAGAGTATTACGAAACCAAAAGAAGTAAGCGGCAGCGAAACAAAAGAAAGACAACAGCGGTAACTGTGGCCACCCACGACTCTTGGTGGAGGGGAGGGACTACGGCCAACACTCGCGAAAAAGGGCTCGCCATCATCAGGACATCATCATTACCTTCCTCTGTGGAAAAAGGGTTAGCGACAGCGGTGAGTACACGTATGTACTACTTAAGACTTTAGTGTATGGAAATATAAATAAATGTGAGGTGATTCAACGAGGATAAAGCTTCTGGGTTAATTGCAGAGAAGGCTGGATTTAAAATAGTTCATCGAAAAGTAATACTTAATTTGAAAGACAGCAGTTTGAATAAAACATATTCTGATTATCGTAACAGGCCGAGCTCCACAATTTTGCCACCATCCATGAGTACTTAAGCCCCAGGATACGAATGACATCCATACATACTCATAATCCCATGAGAATCATATACACATATCCACAATTCCATCAAGTACCATTCCACCACATACTTTATACGACTCAGAAATAGATTTTCATTTTCAAAAACCAAACCAAATCTCTATACTTGATATGATTAGAAGATTGCTCATAGCTTAGTGAGCACGGCTAATCGATTAGAATTATTTGATACTCTGCGAGTTTGCGCACTTTACCCAAACACAACTCAGGACTTGCATCCCTGTCATCCGAGGGTACCTGCGATACGAGGTATCCGATATACAAGAATGATCTATTCTTTCCCTCGTTGAGGTTATAGCCACGGCCGTGGTGACGACAAATCCACTACTATGGCGATAAGAGGCCAACCACCACTCGAGCGACCACGGAATACTCATCGTGGCTTGACGGGTGTTGGCACGGCATTACACCCATAGCAGGGCGTACACCGTTGTATCAACAAACATGAGCTGGAGCGATTCCTGTTGCCAAAAGTACAAGCGCACACAGAAGCGCATCACGTGGTCGTGAGGACACACACACGCGCTTTGCTCAACAGGAAAAGGTCCACTCTTCGACCTACCAGCAGGCATGGCTATCCCTCACACTTCAAGTACTAGAATAGGCTGCCCGTCCCGACATTCTTGTGATTGCGGTGTTCAATTCAAAAACCGTCACAAGTTCGGTCCTTATATTTTTGCCTAGTGACTCAAGCGGGGAACTCCACTTAACTTCGCCAACCAATCGCCACCATGTTTAACTAGCACATATTATACCTCCCGCCAAGTCTAATTACCAACTAGACACTTCACATTTTATCAATATACCTTTACGATTCACATTTCCAAAACTTTTCCAAAACCAACTACATTTATCATAATTTTTGAGCATTTGTAAGTGACTTTGCTCACCTCTATTGCAGTGTCTAAAGCGTATGCAATTACTAAATCGTTTATACCCAAGTGACATTTTATTAAATTGTCTAACCCTACTAAGGTTATCAATGATCTCAGGGAATTAAATTGAGGAAACCACCAAATCAGGGTATATCTACCATTCCACAAACTAGCAATTTCTGAATATAAACAATGCATATGGTTTGAGAAATCAAAGTAGACATCGTGAAATATAGGTTTCAAGATGGTCAAAGGAGGTGCTTGCCTTGTTGTTGCACTTCGGTGATGTCGGGATGATGCTTTCCGGGTTGTTAGTGGCTTGAGCTAAGCTAACCTCTAATCGGTCAAAGCAACAAAAGCAGCGAAAAGAAATACAACTTAGCAAAGAAAGTTTTAAATGCACCATGAAGTGCATGCAATACACAAGAATGAAGTACAACCAAGAAACCCTGAAGAAAGGCAACGCACTCGGACAACACAACACGGCGAATGAGCAGCCCTAACCGGACGGTCGGGTTTTGCATCCGGACAGTCGGATAGGCGGACACTCGGGCCGTTCGTCCGGATACTCGGTTCAATCGGACACTCGGACCATATGCCGGATACTCGGTCCCTAGAACATTTGGTCCAACTTTCGGCGAGAGAGCGGAGACCTTACCCTCCCTACAACTTCACGCGACCCGATCTCTACGACTTTGTACACACCTAAGCGAGCGGAAGGAGCTCAGAGCTAACCGATTCTACGAGCACGTCTAACCCCCAAACCTCTAACTCACACCAACAACTTCTTAAATCGACATTACTACTACCCGATCTACCACTCTAGCATACCACATTCACTAATCCCAATCCCATTTTCAACCCTAGAACCACTACACCCAAAACCTAGAATCCAAGTTCAACCCCTAGCCTCCCAAATCCAAACCTAAGTCCTAATCCCACCATGAGCGACTCTAGAACCCAAGAATCATGAATCAAACCCTAAGAAAAGCTTACCTCCAAGGAAGATGGAGGAGGAACAAGGGTGGAGGATGGGAATAATGGCGGCTTGAGGAGGAGCACCGAGATGGAGGAGTCACGGGGAGGGTCACGGCCGGTGGCTCATGGAGGGAGGCTTCGGGGTGGTGGAGAGAACACCAAGGAAGTGGGAAACCAAAGTAGAAGAAGAAAAGAATGGAAGGGGAGCCACGAAATGGGACTTTTATACAAAACCCACGCCAATCTGGGACTCTCGGGACTCAACCCGGAGACTCGGGTTAAGTCTTGATAACACTAACCCGGACACTCGGACATTGGTCCGGACACTCGGGTTGGACCGCCTTCGGCCAGCCCAATCCGGACACTCCGGACTTTGTCGGACATTCGAGGTTGAATCCGAATCTCCGGACATCCAGAACTTTTGAACTTGGGCCTTGGACTGGCTAACGCTTCGGGTTGATTACTAATTGTCCCAAAGTATTTTGGAAGTTAATAGGGTCACAGGCACTTGCCCAACCTAATTCGAATTTACTTATGAGCGAAATTACTTAAGTTGAAGGGTTCTTTCTGATCCCAAGCAAGTATGTTCACTCAAGACACGAAAATACACAAGCACAGTGTATTATTGAACAGCGTTTGAGTACAAATGTACAGTGGCTTGAGTATAGAAATACTCGGGATATTACAATGGTGGACTCGGTCCACCAGACTATGTGACACTAACACGTGGGCCCCACCTGATGATGTCACTGCTGACGTTAGCGTGATCGCGTGGCTTGACTGACATGTGGGTCCACGATAACGTCAGTACTGACATCATTGCGGACGTCACATGCACGCGGCTGGCCCGACTGACAGGTGGGCCCGTCACTAACGTCACGGCTGACATCAGCGACGACCGAGCGGCTCAGCCACAGCGCCTCAGATTCCACGCTGCCATGCATCACGCTCTGACTGGCTTGGCTTCGGTGCAATCTCGTTCGTCGATTCAAAATACAATGGTTCAGATTGGATCTGTTCCGCGCGATTCCTCTGTCGACATGGATAGTCCCGGTGACGTCCACGTGGCTCGATCTAGGCCCTACGTTGCAAATTGGACAGCTATGAATTGATCCAACAGCAAAACTTAATTTAATTTAAACCGTTCAATCCCAAATCTACGGCTGAGATTCAATCTAGTTCAGCCAACGAGATACGCAACGTGGCTCAACCTAGACCCTTGGATCCAAATCGGAGGGTCACGAATCATTCTAACGCAAAACTCCTCAATCTAATCTGAACCGCTAATCCTAGATCAGACGGCTAAGATCTACTCCCGTTCCAAGCATCGCCGAGACACGTGGAGACTCATCACCGCATCTACATGGCTAAGTCTGAGACTCACATCTACAGATCTAACGGTCTAGGGTGATCTAATCTATAGTGAAGTGCTACTGCTACGTGGCTTAATCCAATCCATTCACTCTAGATCCAACGGTTCAAATCGCATCTAATTCAATACGAGGAAGGACTACGTGGATGAACCTAGTGCATTGGATCTCGATCGAGCGATGGACGTGCTTCGCGAGCTCTGGTGATGGTGCGGCGGATGGCTCTGGCCGGAGACGGGGAAGATGACAACTGGCGCGATGTTTCCATGCACTCCCAATGAGTTGAAGTCTCCTCCCCGAAGCGTCTCGCTGCGGCGAACTCAGATCTGGGCACTAGAGCGACGGAGACAACTCAACAGCAGCGCAAACTGAAGAAAACCGCGGTGGTTCCTTCTTGAACTGTGACACTACGGAATGGTGTGACATTATTTAATGTGAATGTTAAGGTCAAAAACTTTATGAAATATGGTATTGGAGGTTAAAACCATATGGTAGGAGGTTTAATAGCGTTTCCGGGCC
This sequence comes from Rhipidocladum racemiflorum, assembly GCA_036346355.1. Classification (NCBI taxonomy): domain Eukaryota; kingdom Viridiplantae; phylum Streptophyta; class Magnoliopsida; order Poales; family Poaceae; genus Rhipidocladum; species Rhipidocladum racemiflorum. Next base: position 33,112,784 of record CM070578.1, on the reverse strand, counting down.
GTTTCCGGGAGTTTGGGCCTTTCCGGGGAGTTTTGGGCCTAGGTAGTATGAGTCCATTTAGGATTGGGAATCCTGTTTGGGCTGTTAAAAAGGGGGCTCCCCCTGCTGCCATGCGCCCCACCCCCCTCCTTGTGCGCCCCCTTCCCCTCCCTCCTTGCCCTAGCCGCCACCCCCCACCTCCCCCTCTCCCTTGTGGCCGTGCGCCCCCTCCCCTTGCCCCCTTTGCTCCCCACAACTCCACCACCTCTCCTCCACCCCTTGCTGCCCTAGGGTAGCCGCCCCACCCCTGCACCTCGAAGATCCATCCGTTGGAGCGAGGAGCGAGGAGCGTTCCGGGAGGAGATCTATTGGGTTTTCGTGCGTCGGGCGAAGGTATGACCATGGGACTCCTTGGTGTTGGGCTAGGTACTATTCTGAGGGTCATTATCATGTTTTTAGACCAATTTGTGGTGCTGGAATTGAGTAGATTGGACAAGATCTAGAAGTTGCCACGTTCTCTGTTTCGGGCAGCATGAGCAGTCGACTTAGGGTTTGGTTTTTCGCCAATTTAGAGTCGGAATTTGGTCGTACGGCTGTTGAAGAAGTTGTAGGTAATTTCAATACCTTTCAGTGGGTATAAAGAACTTTAAATTTCGCCCAGCCGTTTGAAAGTTATGCTTGTTTTACCGAGCGTATTAAAATCTATGACGTGATTGGAACAGATCACGGTATTTTGTAGATTAAACAACTTTAGAGTCCGAATCAGTCTTTCTGTATACCTAGAAAAAGTTAGGAAATTTCCTAAGCTACGCGAGGATGTACTCGTTTAATTGCTTCGGAGTCCCAGAACCCAAGTTATGCCTTTTGGAAGGCTGCTGTCCCGATAGGACAGAACCTCTGTTTTTGGGTTTTGCGAGTAGTTGGCAATGTCGGGGTAGATGAGGGTTTGCGTACTGTTTTGTGGACATGAGTGTGAGTGTGTGGTACCTATGTGCAGGTGGTGCGACCCCGGGAGTGCCTTCTACTTCCCGCCAATCCGTTGCCCGTGGTTGAGGCAAGTGTATTGTAATGGATAGCGGTTTGTAGGTTGCTAGTTGAGACTAGATGAACTTGATTATATGATATGATCATTTGCCATGCTTTAATGATTGCCTATGATATGATGAGTATGCTATGATGCCATGTGTTAATGTACAAGTTAAATTATGATGTTGGCATATTTGCATACATGGCATGTGACATGGCCCGGGCGGTGAGAAAGTCATAACTAATCCGGGGAAGGTCGGTGAGAAAGTTATGACTATTCCGGAGAGTCAAAGAGTAAGTCCTACATCGTGATTCCATTCACCGCGGTGAACGGAAGCGAGGAGTAGGCACCCTCCATCTTCGGGATGGAAGGGGGGAGAGGGTGCATACCGACGGGTGTGCACTCAACCATACCGGTATGAGTTTCCAAGGAGACATGAGCATCGCATTGCATTGCATACATAATGATGATGAAAAGGATATGTGATCATGAATGAGATGGTTTACACGATGTGAGATATTATTGCCATGTAATTGTTCTTGTTGTACCATTGCAATATGCTTGCTGAGTTTTGAACTCACGCTTGTGTTTTCTTGTTGTTTTAGGTACCATGAGACCGACATGCGGGGAAGGGAAATAGTCACACTTCCGCACGTAGCTTCACTCATTTGATTCCACAAGTCATTCGATTAGTTTTTGAGAATAAAGTGCGTGTGATGATTATTGTTTTAAGGTTTAGCTTTGCTTTTGAGAGTCTTATTGTTCGTTTGACTCTTGGAGACATTAAATGCTTGAAAGTAGACTTATTTGTCGTTAAGTCTTTAATTATTGCTGTTTTAGCTGTCTCTCATATTGCCTTATATTGCTTTACTGTGTTGCTCCTTCAAATCATGTTAAAACAAAGGAGATGCTGCCGAAATCTCGGTTTTTAGCATGTGCGCCTTTGCTGGAATTTATGTTTAATTATGGTATTTAGATGTTGTTTAGCTTATGTTTGGTAGCATTCAGGCATATTAAATCTTTGGGGTGTTTCTGATTGGTATCGAGCGGTTTGTAGGTCCTTGGAATGTGTATTTTTAGTGTCATGCTATAGGGTACAACTAAAATGTGATGTGGAATAACTTAGAAACATGGCTTAGGTCTTAACTAAAATTTTGTCATAGGATAGCAACATTAAAACTTGCAAAAGTGGTATAACTAATCTAAAAATTTGACACACAATGGATGCATAGTTGGAAAGGGTATGGGTATCGTTTCTTTACGCTTAAATGTTGTATTTAAGCTTTGATGTTGAATGCTTCATTTGATAAAGCATGTTGCTATGTCTATGAGATAAATGATTGAATTGTTCTTGTGGTGGTGATAAAGTGGGGTTGTGGTGCCGAAGGGTTTCGGTCACCTCTTTTTAGTTCATAGTAAGGGTGAAGGTTTGACGGTGTGGCCGGTTAGCGCCATCACCGAAGAACTATTAACCCCTATAGGAGAAGAGTGCTTACCCTTTCTGTCGTAAATCGGGTAGTTGACTGGAGTCAAATAGGAGAGTTTGGTGGTGGATTCCTTCGTATACTCTTTACCGTTCTAAGGGTCAGTTCCGGTTGGTTTTCTTGGTTTTAGTTGATTGAAATCAAAAGAAAAGTGTTTGGTCTTGGTTTTTCGCGGATTGTTCTATATGCGGTATGTGGTCTTGTCTTCCTTGGTTGAAGACGAAGAAGAAGAGTCTAGTGTTGCGCTTCTTTTGGTCGCCCTTCCAGCTTTGATGCTTAGTTTGTTGATTGCTTTATGGGTAGAAGCATTCAATTTATTCCTGTGTTTGTCTTTCTTCAAGGTCAAAAGAGTTATTGCGGCGTTATGCCAGACTTGGTTGTCCAGGCTGAAGTTCTGTGGCTTTGTAGGAGTAAATGGTGTTTGATTTCGTCATTTTACTGGTTTGAGAAATCATCTTTGAAAGCCCTTCTTGTTTCGTGAAAGTTTGGGGTTTGAGGTTAAGGTTTTATTTGAAATGGATTACTTGATCGCTTGGTTTCCTTTAAGAAAATTATCTTTCAACCATTTTCCTTTATGGGAGTCTTTGAGATAGAAACGTGTTTTGGAAAATTCCTTTTGCATGACCAAGTTTGGGTTTGTCTCATTGCAATTTTGAGAGTCAAGTTTCCTTATGAATTTGGGATAAGTTTTAAAACTAAAATGCTGCAAACAAAGTAAGTAGTCTTTTGACTGAAATCGTTTGTTCCTAGTAAGAATTATTGTTTAGCATGTTATGTAGCATGTACCAATGTGGTTTATGGGATGACGTATTGTTAAGTTAATTTGTGAGTTTAAACAATTCAACGCGGTTGTTATCTCTAGCTTGAGAATAAATAGACTACTAGTGTTGTAGTTTACTCTGTAGCGATAATGATTGAATGTGTTAATGTATATGCTTAGAATCTGTTGCTTTGGTTTAAAAGTGCTTATGACCCCGATTATGTTTAAAGTTTTAAACCCTGTTGCATAGTTAGAACATTAAGATGTTGTAGACTGCTGTTATTGTTAAAGAAACTTTGCTGGTTGTTTAAAGATGTTCTAATCTAATGGGTTAATAGAGAAATTTAGGCCCTGTTTGTTTCCTTCTCCAGCTTATATAATCCAGCTTTTTGGTGTTGGATTATATAAGCTGGATTATATAAGCTACCTTTAAATAAGCCGGTGGGTTGTTTGTTTTCCTGGATTATTACTGTGTTGGATTATTAGTTTGAGATTATATAAGCACCCTAATGGCTGCTTATAGATTATTATAATCTCATGCTTTAGATTATATAATCTAGATTATAATCTAGGCTGTTTGTTTCCCCATTAACTTATATAAGCTGGATTATATAATCCATAGGGCAAACAAACAGGGCCTTAATCGTGTTGACTAGTGACTTTAATTTGGAAGTTGATTAGAGTTGCTATTTACGTTGTTGCAAACTACTAGTATATTTTGGAAGTATGTAGTTGTGTCTCTACAATGCTAGTATTGATATCAATTGAGAAGACATAAGACTTATTGTTAATAATGTTGTTAAGGGCAGTGTTAATGCTAGTATTCAATCTATTTTAAATAGTTGGAGTATGTTGTGTGGTGGTAATTTTGTTATCACCTTTGTATAGGGTAGCTAAAAGCAATGTTGTTGATTGATGATTATGCAAAGAATTGATATTGATGCTTTGGTAGTGTTGTTAATTGTTGGAAACCATTGATCCAATAGAAGAAAAAGTGTAAAACTGTGGTATTCTGTCAAGTACATGTTGTGATGGGATGAATAATGGATAATAATCATGATGCAAGATTTTAATCTTAATGATTGCATATCTTAGAATCATATTTACAAATTTTATCTTGTAGAGATATTACTTATTTGTTGAAGTCATTTTATAGATTGAACAAGTTTCAATTGTCAAGATTTTGACGTATGGATAGTATAAATTGATAGGTTGACCATGCTCAAGTAGCTGTTGAAGTACTATGTTTCAAGTTTAGAATAAGAAGTAATATGATTTAGTGATCCGTGGGGATCATGTCAATGTAGTCTGGGTTGGGTGCCTTTGTGATAAGCATCTTAAACCTTAATTAAAAGTGTTGGGAATGGTAACTAGAGAAAGAAATTGTTATGTAAATTTTGTTAATCCGGTTGGACTCTCTTGATGAGTAAATAGTGATTTTTGAATGCTTAAATGGTGAGTGTAGTGGAATACAAGTTATGGTGGGATTCATGCTGAGCTGGTGTTTAAAACCTTTTGAACCAGTGTGGTTGTTTGCCATTTTGGTTGAATGCCTTCGGTCAAGGTATTCCTTGTGTTGTGTTTCCGAGTTTCCCTAAAACCCGTAGCTATTGTTGCCAATTTTTGGTTTTGGCTATTTTGTTTAATTTGTGCTATGAGTATGGTTTTACACCCAAAAGTCTTTGAGTGGATCGCGCTCCTTCGCGTTCGCACTGAGTCATCTTTGGAGTAAATTTTAAAGGAAGCAGAAGGTCTTAGTGGGTTGTGTTGAAGACTCTTGAGATTTAAATTGTAACTCTTTTTGACTGGAGATGGATTTATTTGCATAATGTGTGTGATGTTTGCGAGTGCTTCAAAAAGGTGGATTTTATGAATGTTTTATAAAGTGATTTTGTTAGTGAGGTGTTCCATTTTTGAAATGAGTTTCCCCCTCCTTGAGAAAAATTTGTGACGGTTGTGGGAGCAGATGCTCGACTTGAAAATTTTGATGCTCTCTTCCAAAATGTTGGATTTGGATGAAATGCAATGTTTTGCAAGTTCAGTTTTCAATTGATGTGGGATGTGATGCGACGTTGTGTTTTACTGTCAACTATGCTGCCGTCATAGTCCAAATGAATTTCCGCAACCTTCGATGTTAATTGTGTTTCCATTATTTGATGCTGAGGAAGAAGTCGTCATGTGAATGACTATTCGGTAGTGTTGTTACATGAGGAAGGAATGGTGAAAAGTAAACATGACATCGTTTTTTTAGATGTTAAATGATAAAAGAGTCGTTGAGCCAGGTCGGTGAGAAAGTCATATATGGTGATATGACTAATCCGGAGTGCTCTTGAAGAATGTGCATTCATGTCATGAAACGAGATTTCCCTTGCTTTCTAGTATGAAAAGAAAAGAATGAATAATTTCTGGTATTGGTTGTGGTGAAGGGATTTGTGTTTCCTTTGCGTTTTGGCTTAGGAAATTAAAATGAATACTATCTGGTTGTTGTCGAATCCTTTCCAAAGTGGTTTTAGCGCTTTGGGGTTTGAGTTGTTGGATGAGGGCTACTTGGGTTCATGTTTATGATTGTGTTCTTTATCGTGGTCCTTTGAGTGGAAGGTTGTGTATGACTCAATGCAAACCTTCGTGGAGAATTGTGTCGTTGAGGTGTTCCTTGGTAGGGTTGATTAAATTATTAGTGGACCATTTGGTGGTTGCTAGTAATAACTTTTCCTTTTGAAGTGTATTGGATCTTTTTGTCGTTGGGCAATGAGCTAGTTATGTCAACCGCAGAGGAACATTCGGTCGTTTCTGTTACGCAAGTCTTACGGATCCTGGATATAAAGTAGGTTGTTCATTCTGGTGGTAATCTTAGAGCGTTGTGTCTCTCCTGTTTCGCGTCGTCTTGAGTACAAGGAACCACAGAAGGGAGGTTGGTACCGTGTTTTTTTGGAGAATAGCATGAGTTAAAGGGATCGGGCACTTCAGTGCCAAGGAATGCTTAGAACAAGGAGTATGAGACCGTTTTCTTTTGTGGGCTGTTTGAGGATTTATCTTATCGCTTGGGGTCGTGCTGAGATCGTGTGTGAGTACTTTGTGTTTCAATGTTGAGTAAAGTTCTCGCAAGTTTTGATTGTGAGTTATCTTTAGAGCTGTCAGTCTTTGATCCTTAGCTCCTTGCCTCAGAGTGCTGGCTGGTGCAAATCGTAGGGGCTTCTAAGCGGGTTCTGAGGCGTGAACCATAACTCCCTTTGATTTGGTTGTTTGCGAAGTGGCGTGTCTCGGATTCGGGGTCGAATCCTGTTGAAGGGGGGAAGAATGTGACACTACCGAATGGTGTGACATTATTTAATGTGAATGTTAAGGTCAAAAACTTTATGAAATATAGTATTGAAGGTTAAAACCATATGGTAGGAGGTTTAATAGCGTTTCCAGGCCGTTTCCGGGAGTTTGGGCTTTTCCGGGGAGTTTTGGGCCTAGCGGAAAGGGTTGTGGGCTTTGGTGGGATGGAGTATGAGTCCATTTAGGATTGGAAATCCTGTTTGGGCTGTTAAAAAGGGGGCTCCCCCTGCTGCCATGCGCTCCACCCCCCTCCTTGTGCGCCCCCTTCCCCTCCCTCCTTGCCCTAGCCGCCACCCCCCACCTCCCCCTCTCCCTTGTGGCCGTGCGCCCCCTCCCCTTGCCCCCTTTGCTCCCCACCACTCCACCACCTCTCCTCCACCCCTTGCTGCCCTAGGGTAGCCTCCCCACCCCTGCACCTCGAAGATCCATCCGTTGGAGCGAGCAGCGAGGATTTGAAACAACATAAATTTCGAAAATGGGATCAACATGGTCAAAGCACAACTTGCCTGGCCCTTGCAATTTTTACTATTCTTTACTCTTTATCATTGATTCTTGGACCTTAATCTTCAACTTCCACTTTCTCGATCCTCAGCTCGTTCGAACGACTTCCGGACAACGCGTCTAACGATTAAAGAAGAAGCAAATACAAACCAATTCAAAAGACAAATCAAGTAAAACTCCAAATTAAGAACAAATAGCATTGGGCACAATGGCTTAGATGAAATTAGGGAACTTGAACGGATTAGATCGAAGATTAGACAAAAGGGAAAGGGCTTTTGGAAAACACCGAAAAGGAAAAGATTAATAACTGAGAAAGGAAGAATAATGTTACAAAGAATATTTCTTTTGAAGTTATTATCTTGATTGGACAAACAATGACATATGGGCTCATAATCTATAGACCGGGTCCATAATGATATATTAGTTCTCAATGAACTAAGCTGATGCTCAAAGTTGACTTTTGTTGACTAAGCGGACACACAGTCAAACAAAAGAGAGATATACTAATAGACTAGGTCTGGCAAAAGAATATGACATACGGTCAATGGTCTATCGACCAAGTCCACAAATGAATTCTAGGTTAACGGTGGATTAGATGCTCAGGGATAAGACAAGTGTCTTACCACGATTGAAATAACGGAAAAGATTTCAAAGATAACAACGCGGCTCACGATGAACTTAGTCCATCGAACCGGTCTTAGGTTATAGTTTTGGTTCGGCTTTGAAGATGATAAGACGATGAGGCTAGGCTCACATCATGATAATAGAATAGATGAGGACTCGCACTAGGGCACTTGCATGAATGCACGCATGCGATGACAACGAAGCGATGAGAGCCAAGCGTTAATGATGAAGCGTTAACGGCGGAACGTTAACAGTGAAACGTGGTGGAATGTTAATGGCGAAACGTTAACGACGAAGCGTTAACGGTGGAATGTTAACGGTGGAGCGTTAACGGTGGGACGTTAACGGCAAGGGTGAAGTGTTAATAGTGCACTCATGAAATAAGATATCGGCCATCGGTGCAACAACATGGCCACGATAAAACGCTACCAAGGATGGCTAACCGAGATGCGAACCAGTAACAACGGGCTAGGTTGAAAGACGACGGTTTTAAGCCAGAACCGGGCTCCAACAACAAACGGAGACCAAATGATCACCAAGGATGCACCAAAACAGTACAAGATGACCCAAAGGATAGGACCACACGGCCAAAGCAAGCTAAGATGGTTGGCGGCAAAAGGCGGCGCGCGGCGACGGCAAAAAGACGGCGCTAATTAATAAAAAAAATTGGAGGATGGGACAATGAAGGGGGAATGTCCATCACGTAGAACACAACAAGACGAACTCAACGGTATAGGCGGATTTTGCGGTGACCCAATGTATTGATCACAAACTGCCAACGAACGACTTTCGGAGCTAAACTTCAGACGGCCATAACTTTTAGAATAATGATCGGAACTTAACCAAATTTGACCGAGAGCTAGATGTTACCTAGAGGCACACCATGATGCAGGTGGCTCGGAGTTTTACCTTCTAGATCAGCAGGGAACGCGTGAGGAAGTTTTTAGCTGTCTATAACGCAGTCTGATCGAGGAAAATATTTTTCTGCGCAAAATCCAGAGAGCAAAACCGTGGGTTAGGATGAGCATCATGTAGAGGACATCAAGGAGAGTCTACATTAAATATTTCAAGGTCAAACTCGAAAAATTGAGGGAGAACGGGCGTCGGCAAGATTTGAGATTGAAACGGGCATAACTTTTGATTCTGTGGGCCAAATTGTACGAAATTTGAAAGGGAGACATAGGGGACATCATGGCTCAACGTGGCAATTACGGATCTCAAAAAGAGTCGACGAACTGATGGGGAACGCGCTCCAAAGTTTGGCTGGCGACGGGCGGCATTTCGGAGGATTGCGACGGTGGCTCAAAGGTTTGGAGGACATCCTGGAGGTAGGGGATACATGGGAGAGGGTCTAGGGAGGTCTACCATGGTTTGGTATGGTGTCTAGGTCAAGAAAACACAAGAAAAACCGAGTTGGAGAAGAGTTTGCATTGAAACCGGCATAAGATCGAGCACCTGGCGGGCTGGCTACAATGCAGGCGACGTGGCCTGTTCTGAGCGCCGGATCGCGATCGCGTGGCCCTGATTAGGCGGCGACGTGGCTTCCTTCGTGCGCGGCGTGTGGCAGGTCGGCGGCCCAGGCGGGAGCGTGCGCCCGCGCGCTGGCGTTCGGTTGGGCCGGCCTTCGCGAGCAGGCTGGCGCGTGGCTGGCTGGGCCGGAGCGAGGTGGAGTGGGGGCGTGGGCCGGCAGGAGGAGAAAGCGAATTTGGCCCAATGCGAAATTCAAAATGTCTCAAAATATTTTCTAGAATTTTTTCGGTATTTTTATTGCCCTAAATAATTAGTTTTAATTAATTTCAAAAGGAGGCTTAATACAAATAAATTCCAAATAAATCCAATAAATAGCAAACGAGCTCCGAAAAATCTCAAAAAAATACAAAAAAATTCCTTGAAGCACAAGGAACCCAAATAAAATTTAATTTCCTTTATTTGAAATATAAAATAATCAAATTAAATTATTTTGGATTTAGAAAATTCCAAAACAAGCTTTATTAACGCGAGAAAATCAACGAAAATTTTTGGGGAGCTAAACTAAACCAAAATTTTTTGAAAACCCAAATTTTGGGATGTTACAACATCAACCAATTCTCACATCCATAAATTATTATTCATACTAAACCAATAAAATTTATGAGCAAGAACATGGTAACACAACACATATGTCTATCATACGGGTAAGTCATAACAATGAACAACCATTGCGCTACCAAGCAGCACGCATCACAATACACTTGCCTTTAACCTCACAAAGCGGTGTAATAAGAGGTTGATACCACTCATGGGTTCACACCACCTAAAAATAGATGCATTCCACTCAAAATCATACCAACAAAACAAGCACAAAATGTAAAATGACATCGATCCTACGACCAACTTCGAAACCCTGAAAAACAGCATTCTACCAAACAGAGACATCAGACTTCCAACGCTCATAACTTGAGTTCTACAACTCCAAATCAAGTAAACGAGTACATTTTCGTGATCTACAGGTAATTTCCCAACTTTTTCTACGTACTGAGAAAGTCTAATTCGGCATCTAAATTGCTCTAATCTACAAATTAACACAGGCGCTGTCAACTGCGATAGAAATTGGACAGCCTTTGTTAAAACTGTCATAACTTTTAAACGGTTGAATGAAACTTAATGATTTTGGTCGCTATTGAAATATAATTCGATTATAAACAATGTTCACAACAGCTGTACCCCCCAAGAAATGAATCTAAAATTCTCTAAATCGCATTCCAAAATAGCGATATGTTTTGCCCGCGAATCCAGAATCTGTCTCGAAATTGGATCCATCTCTAACCTCATCTTCCCAACGTGAAAACCAGGAACAGATCCATCTAAACACTCCCAAAACTAGCCTCTAGAAGAAAACAAAATCCTAAAGGAAGAATGATTTCTCTTACCCAACCACGGGATCGATGACGACGCGAGGAATTCGCCCGATCTGTAGCACTCCTAGCGATTCGATGCTCCGGGGACAGCAATGGGGATAAAAAATTTGGAGAACAAGGGATAGGAGGCTGGGTGGAGGCACACCAAGAGAGGGGAGGGGCGGCCAAGGGGTGCAAGGGGGAAGGTCTAGGGTTTGGAGGGGGAATACCCCCTTTAAGGCCCAAAAAGGCCTGACTAGAAGGCCCAAAAATTGAAAATACCTCCAAAATTCAGATTTTCTCCCCTAAAGTTCTCCTGGAATATTACATTCTCCCTAAAGTTCATCTGGGATATTACATAACTAAGGAATAGGTTGGAAAATTCCAACTTTAAATCCTCTTCACACACCCAAGTTGCATCACTCCCCAAATGATTACTCCACTGAACTCTACAAAAGTTAACCAACTTGTTTTTGGTTCTTTGATCAACTGCATCCAAAATCTTAATTTGGTACTCCTTATAAGTCAAATCTTATTATAACTCAATTTCCTCTAAAGGTGTATGCTCTGTTGGTACTCAAAAATATTTCTTCAACTAAGACACATGAAACACATCGTGCACTCCTATCAATGACCGCGGCAATTCAAACTGATAAGCAACCTATCCTCTGTGGCTCAATATTTTGAATGGACCAACATATCTAGGTGCAAGCTTTCCTTTTGAGTGAAACCTTTTAATTCCTTTAATAGGGGTAACTCTAGAATACACAAAATCTTTAGCCTCAAAACTCAATTCACAATGCTTATTATCAGCGTAACTTTTCTGTCTTGATTGAACAATCTTCAGTCTTTCTCTGATCATAGCAATACGCTCTTCGGCCTTCTTGAGAATCTCTGGCCCAAAGACAAGGTGCTCTCCTGTCTTATTCTAATTCAATGGTGTATGACAAGAACGACCATACAAAGCTTCAAATGGTGACATTTGCAAACTTGCCTCATAACTGTTATTATAATTGAACTCAGCATACGGTAAACACTTGTCCCACGAAGTAGCATAAGCTAATGCACAAGCTCTTAACATATCCTCTAAAATATGATTAACTCTTTCAGTCTAATCATCTGTCTACAGATGATAAGCTGTACTGAAATTCAAATGAGTTCCCATTACTTTGTGCAACTTATTTCAAAATCTAAAGGTAAATTGGGTACCTCTATCCGACACTATCTTCTTAGGCTGAAAGATCGAGATAGCGATTAGAGGGGGGTGAATGATTAAAATTTCCCCACCTACTTAACAAATCCTAACCAACTAAACTACTCACTAAAAGCAATGAAGCACAATAAGCAAAATCAGCAAAACCTGTTCAGACTGGTACTACCGCAAGTGTATGGGTGGTAGTGCTGGACCTTCAGTACTACTACTTGTAGATGGGCGGTAGTGCTAGGCTCAAGAACAGGGCATAGAAATAGCAGGAAACAACACAAACTCAAAACCAAAAAGGGTAGATCTTTTGATCTACTGGTCCAAAGTTCATGAAACTTGGTAGATACCCTCTTAAGGATGTCAGGAACTTGTTTCACCTATCAATCACAAATATTGATGTCAAAGTTCTGACCTTTAACCATTCTAAGAGGAGGTGCACCAAGAACAAGCAAAAATCCAAATCTGTGATCTAGACTTGCTCGTAGGGTTTTGATGATTAAGATGATCTTGGATGACTTCCTACTTGTTACAGCAAGCTAGAGCACAAGAGAGGCAATATCAAACATGATCTCAACAATATCTTCATGGATGAGCCAAAAGATTGGTTTCTCGTAAAAACTCAAACCAAGATCGCCTAGAGGATTGGGATATGATCTAAGTGAAGTTTCATCCAATCAATCTCTCATCTTCAGCAATAAGAACCATAAGCAAGTAGAAGGAGGGGGGTCAAATCCAACTTACAAAATTTAAACGCGAGAATGTAAATACTGAATTTAAATTGCATAAAGTAAAGACATAATATAAATGCAGAATTTAAATTCATAAGTAGAGAGGATGAATCTTTGTATTTTCTTTTGCAAGATTTTACAAAGTCTCACTTCATGTGGGCAAAGCTCAAACGAGCAACTAAACCTTCAAGAGAGGAGGCTACCCTTACTCCTCTATTTATAGAGTCCATGGGTCATCCTCCACCCTTGGATGGGTTGCTTCAATCCTAAGCTAACCTCCAAGAGCTAGGATTTGATCCCACACACTTACCCATTGGGTTAACCCGAAACCCACTAACAAACGGGGTTTATCCACTAAGCTAACTTGACCACTACTATATCCTCTAAAACCATTATCCAATGGTTTTCCTTGACCCAGTAGCCTCAAGCCAGCATCCACTTGGCTCCCTTGACTCTTTGACTTGCACCCGCTCCATCTCCGGCCATCTTCCGACGATCACCGGCCTTCCAGACCTCTAGCGCACCTCGCCTTGTCCCGACCATCCTTCGTCTCACCATGAACTCGAATCGAAGCCCTGCAATCGACAAAGACAAGGAACCACCTCACATAGCATTATTCAAGAATTATATCCAATAATCATACAAGAATAAAAATCAAACTTTTCTTCGCAGTATAAGTCAGCACTACCACCCTCTAAGGGCCGGTAGTACTACTCGGCCGGTACTACCGCTCCCTAGAGGTCGGTAGTGCCACTCGCGCTGAACCCCGTACAAGGGCACTATGACACTACGGAATGATGGTATGAGTCATTTTCGATCTCGACCTTAAAGTACGACTCTTGTATCGTGTTTTTAGGCAGTTTCTGGGAGTTTGGGCCTTTCCGGGGGGATTTGGGCCTTTCTGGAGGGGAATTGGGCCTTCCGGGGGAGTTCGGGCCTTGGGGGTCTATTTGGGCCAAAGGTGGGACATAATTAGGCCATGTGGAGGTGGACTAGGATAGCAAACCTTCTGCCCTAGCCCTTGGTGTGCACCCCCTCTCCCCATATGTGCCCCTCCCACTTCCCTCTCAACCCTAGCCGCCTCGCCTAGCCCCCACTTGCGCCTCCACCCTTCCTCTTCCTCCTCCACCTCCTCTAGCCGGCCCTAGGCGAGTTCCAACCCCTCCCCTTGCTGTCACGCCCTTCCATACCATTGTCCTCGCCGTTGGGAAGCTCCGCAATGAGAAGATCCGGCGGGATTGGCACGTGCAAGGAGATCGGGCGACCGGGAGGAGTTTTCATAGGTTCATCGTTCGTCGGGCTAAGGTATGGTGATGGGAAATCCTTGGGGTGGATTAGGTGTTGTGCTAGAGGTGTTTTTGATGTTTTTAGATCAAGTGGTGGAGCTGTGATTGGGTAGACTAGATGAAAACTAGAGTTTGCCACGTTCTCTACTTCGGGCAGATTGTGCAGTCGACCTAGGGTTTGAGTTTTCGTGATCTTAGATTTGGAATTTGGTTGGCCGCCTGTTGAGAAAGTTGTAGGTAACTTCAATACCTTTCAGTGGATATAAAGAACGTCCAATTCCTCCCAGCCGTTTGAAAGTTATGCTCGATTTACCGAACATGTTCAAAACTATGACGAGATTGGAATAGATCACGGTATTCTGTAGATTAAACCACTTTAGAGGCCGAATCAGTTTTTCCATATACTTAGAAAAAGTTAGGAAATTTCCTAAGCTACGTGAGGATGTACTCGTTTAATCAATTCGGAGTCCTAGAACTAAAGTTATGATAGTTTGAAGTCTGTTGTCTAGGCGGGACAGATTCTCTGTTTTTCGATATTGGGGGTAGTTCGTGAAGTCGGGGTAGACGAGCTTTTGCGTACTATTTTGGGGGCACGTTTTGAGTGTGTGGTATGTATGTGCACGTTATGATATGATGTAAGATTGATGTTTGCCTATGACATGATGAACATGATTTCATATTGATTATGATTGTGTGGTATTTAATGTTAATGCCAATATTTACATGTTTATGTCATATGTGCATTCATAATGGAAGAGGCGTCCCATGCTGATGCGGGCCTCTGTGTTCACACGAAGTGAACACGAAAAACCTACCTCGTAGTCCCATCCACGGGTGTGCATGGGAGCGAGTCAGTAAGAGTAGGCACCCTCCATCTACGGGATGGAAGGGGAAGGGGGTGCACGCCGACGGGTGTGCACTCGGCAATACCGGTATGTGCTTCGAGAAGATATGAGCATTTGCATTGCATACATGATGATGATGAAATGAGTACAATGATGTTGAGACATGAGTAAGATGTGGTATATGAGATTATGACTTGTTCATGATGTTGATCATGGTATGTAGTGATGATAACATTGAATTGTTCTTTATGATCCATTGCAATATACTTGCTGAGTGATGAACTCACGCTTGTGTTTTATGTTGTTTTTAGGTACCATGACACCGGCATGTGGGAAGGGACAATAGCTGTCAGAGAGCCGCCCAGATCGTCCTCGAGTTGTTGGATGAACAGTCACTCCCATCGGATTTGGATCCTAGCAACGAATCACCGAAGGTCATCTCAGTGCTAACACCCAAGCCCAATCGAGACAACTCCAAGAAACATCCTAACAATTCGACAACCATCCCGGTATTCCCCCGGTATGCGACCCGAACTCGCCCAGGATCGCCCCGCATACCGGTTCCAACACGATATCAACTCAATTTGCATAAAGGGGGCAACGAACTCGAAACTTTCGAACCAACACGCAAGCGGAAAACAACGGCACAAAGACAATCCCGACAACCACCAAACCAAGATCAAAAACAACACCAAGACTCTAAACCACACCAGAACTAAGAATTTGACCAAGACTCCGAAATCGGAAAATTTCGGCATGACCATTCTAGATTCTACGGACATCCACTCAGCAGACAAGGGAAACAGCAGTTCATATATAAATATCCAAAAGTAATGCAACAACCACAACAGCCATACAACCACAAGTAGAGAAAACAACTCACGGGATGACGATAGAGACTTGAACAACGACGAAACACAAATTAGAAGACTAACTATACAACAAAAGTGAATCAGATCGCAACACATAGCAAAATAAAACTACTCCGAAAATGTTCTGCCCCTGAACACTTCCGGGCGTGTGCAATAACGCGCTAAGCCTCTACTCGGTGCCCCGCCCGATCACCGAGAGGCAGTAAGGGCAGAACTCGCATCCGCCCACCTGATCCTCACCTGAAAAACCACAAAGCAGAAGCATGAGTACGAAAGGTACTCGCAAGACTTACCCGTGGGTCCATATATGACCGACTCCAAAGTTTATGCATTTGGATGTAGCAAAGAACCAGGCTGAAGGTAGAAGTGCAGAAAGCTTAACATTTGTTATATTAATTACCTAACTACTCAATTCACAAGTTAAGCAGTTGTAACAGCGCCTACTTCTAAAATGAAGTTGCAATCATTAATTCACAACAATTAATCTCATCACCAATTTATTTGGGCTCAAGCTCGACGGCGAACTTCGGTTCAAGTTCTTACTACGTGACTGTGCGATGAAAGAGCTTGCTCATATCCGAGAGCGCGGCAATTCGAATCGCTTAATTAACCCTGCAGGGAAGCATTGATCGCACGACACGTACCACGAAGGGCCTCGTGTCAACCCCCTCCCAATCATACCCAATCGTTGAAGCGTCCTCCTGTGGCCCGAAAACCTAGCACCCCCTCGAGCAGCCCCAAGCCCGGCTTGGCGCTCGAGAGTCGGCCTAAGCCTCGCCCTCAACCACGTCCAACCACAGGAAGTTACGGTCCATCGATTCCGTATGAGAGAAAGAGCGGCTTACCGTACCATAATCGGGCATGCGACCAACCGGGGTGTGCTCAATCAAAGGGCAACCATCGAATCGGTCCTTAATCGACTCAGACGGGAACTACCACATCGGGTCTCCTTATCCAATGTCCCAACCTTCCCGCCCGGTCTCCAATTCAACCTTTCCTTACATAACCGTACCCATTTCATTTCATCACACGTAAAGTAATTGATCTCAAGCGGTGGACCATCCACCACTTGGCCCAACCCGACGCCTATGCAAACTAAGCAGGGACGCAATATAATACCCGTAGTCTAGCTCCAAAGGAGGTGTTTAGCAATTAACAAGGAGCGTATGTGCAGCAAGTAGGATCTAGCCCTGTTCCCCATTTTGATTCCTAATGCTTGACTTAATCATCAAATAGGCAATTTATTCTCAAAATACAATTACATATACGGATGAATATGCATAGGTGCTTGCCTTGTTCTTCTGCTTGTGGATCGGCGGTAGCCGGCTCTCCGGTAGTACCCTCAGTCGCCGCGGCGTCGAGTCCCGCGGGATCGCTCTCTACACGAATACAATGCATAATAAGATGCATGCAATGCGAAAGAAATGATTACAACGCAAATCCCAACAAAAACACACAACGGGACAGACCAGCCTAACCCGGACAGTCCGGGTATTTGATCCGGACAGTCCGGATAACCCGGACATTCCGGACCTTGTGTCCGGATACTCCGGCCTAGGGCGGACACTCCGAACCTGGTGCATCTCACCCTACTACTCAACGGACCGAGGTGCCGCCAAGTCCCACGGCACCGCGGAGACCCGATCTATGATATTACTACACGCGGCAAGGCCGGAGAAGCTTATAGCTAACCCAACACCACGAGGAACGATACTAACCTATGAAATCACTAGTCAACTCCAAACGACCATTGGATCGGCATTACCACTACCCGATCTACCTCACTAGTACCCACATTCCTTAATCCAAGCCCCAAACCAACCCTAGAATCACTACACCCAAAACCCTAGAGCTCAATACCCAACTCCAAACTCCCAAATCCAAACCTAAACCCTAAACCCACCATGCATGGCCTCAAAACCCAAGAAACCCACGAATCATCCCCCAAGAAAAAGACCTACCTCCAAGGAAGATGGAGGAGAAGCAACGCCGGGTGGAGGAAGGAGGATGCCGGCTTGAGGAGGAGTTCCACGGGATGGAGGAGCCGCCGAAAAGGTCACCGGCCGGTGGGGAGCTCACCGGAGTGGGGCTCGGGGTGGAGGAGACGCACGGGAGAGGTGGGAAAGAGACCAAGTGAGGTGGGGTGAGTGGAGGGCCACGAAATGGGACTTTTATATAAAACCCCCCGCAAGTACCGGACACTCCGGACTCTAACCCGGAGACTCCGGGTTGGGGTCTTCGGTGGAATCAACCCGGACACTCCGGACAATTGGTCCGGACACTCCGGGTTGGGCGCTCGGTCAGCCCAATCCGGATACTCCGGACATTTTATCCGGATATTCCGGGTTGGATCCGGACACTCCGGATGGGGACCCGGATACTCCGGATGTCCCAGAATTTTTGGAACTCGGGGCCTTGACAATAGCTACACATCTTCATGTAGTTCCAGCCACATTTACCATTTTTTAGTCATGATCATAATAAGTGCCATGAACTTGGTGTATGGAATAATTTAGTGTGCTTGTGATCCTTATTTGCTTAGTTATAGATTATGGAGTGGTTGGATTTGGTTTTATTGGCTTATGTTGATGCGTTATCCATTATATATTGCTGCTTTAGATGTCTTGTGATATGATATATATATATTGCCATGATATTGCTATTGTTTCAATTCATGTTAAAACAAAGGAGATGCTGCCGAAATTTCGGTTTTTAGCATTTGTGCCTTTGCTGTAATTTGTCTTTATTTATGGTGTTTAGGTGATGTTTAGTCTATGTTTGGTAGCATTCGGGCATACTAGATGCTGGGGTGTTACAAGCACCTCTCTGGAAAATAACGACCGCCGTTATACGGCCGATAGTTCTAATCATCCCGGCAGTACCGCTCCTTAGAGTCGGTAGTGCCGTTGGGCTGACACTACCGCTCGAACCACATCGGTAGTGACATAGGGTCCGGCACTACCGCCCAATCAATGTCGGTGGTGCCGCATTTGACTGATACAGCTCAAATTGCTTCAAATTGAAAATACAATTCAAATCCAAACTCAAACCTGAGCAACCCAAGCTCAAATAATGTTAAATACTCATCAGAAACATGGATGGACCTCCACATGGTCCTTCATAGGCACTCCACGCGAACATACAATTCTTGAAATATATAATTCTGCTAAACGATCGCCTGAATAGGTAGTCTTTACCAATATGAAATGGCCAACTTTGGTCAAACGATCCACTCTAACCCATATAGAATCATATCCATTCTGAGTCCTAGGTAAACTGGTAATAAAGTCCATACTAATTTTCTCCCATTTCCACTCTGGAATATTCAATGGTTGTAGCAATCCAGCTGGACTCTAATGCATTGCCTTCACTCTCTGGTGTATGTCACACAAAGCAGCATGCTCATCAACTTCATGTTTTATATTCAGCCACCAGAATCTCTCCTTAAGATCCTAGTACATCTTAGCACTTCCTAGGTGAATAGAATACTTGGATTCATGAGCTTCCTCAAGAATTAACTGCTTTGACTCCTTTCTGTTAGGTACACATATCTGACCTTTAATCCATAAGGTACCTTGATCATTCAGATTAAAATCCTTGGCCTTGCCTTCATCCATCTTGGATTTAATTCTCTTAATCTTGTCATCACCTTTTTGACCTTCTCTGATCTTATCCTCTAAAGTTGGCTTCACTTCTAAAGTAGTTAGAAATCCTTCTGATACTACCTCCAACTTCAGCTTCTGAAACTCCTTACATAACTCAGACTGATTTTCTTCGACCAACATATTCAAACTGTGGCTCTTCTAACTCAAGGAATTGGCTACTACATTTGCTTTATCTGGATGGTAATGAATCCCTACATTGTAGTCCTTGATCAATTTCAACCATCTTCTCTGTCTCATATTGAGATCTGATTGAGTAAAGATATACATCAAACTCTTATTGTTCGTATATATCTCACATCTATTTCCATTGAGATAATGACGCCATAATTTCAAGGCATGCACTACGGTGGCTAACTCCAAATCATGAGTCAGACAATGATCTTCATGTGGTCTTAACTACCTAGAAGCATATGCAACTACCTTGCCATTATGCATTAACACACGTCCAAGTCCTTGTCTTGAAGCATCACAATAAATATCAAAACTATTCTGAATATCTAGCAACACTAGCACTGGTTCTGATGTCAAACACTTCTTCAATTGAATGGCTAAAGTGGTTGTTTTACACAAAGCTACTTCGAAATGATTATCAGGTATAGATCGAAATGATTATAAACCAAATACTATCACTAAGTAACTTTCTCATTTATTTTCCAAGATTTCAATGGCACACAGCCTAAACCAACTCATTTCTTCCAATGGCACACAACCTCCCATTCCCTAATTTATTTTTCAAAGTCTAACCCTTGACTGTAATTCTCGAGCATTGTTCAATACCGTGGACACGGCTATTCGATTAGGTTTAACACTCTGCAGAGGTTATATAGTTTACCCAAAAGATATAATCAACTCATCACGCCTACCGTGAATCGCCATACAAAAGTATGCGAATGAGAGATCATAACAAAGCCTTTACAATGCTCGGTCTAAACCCAGTTCTGCTCGCTGAGGTCTCAACACTGAAGGGATAGGTTACCAAACTCAGGGCCCCCCTCTTGTGGCATGTGAGTCTACTCGTACACCCCAAACCTACAACACCATGACAGTACCAAAATCTAGGCATCACAAATTAGTCAGCCATGTCTGTCCCATTCCAGACATGTGGTTGTATGTTTAGCCTAGTTCAAAGGCTTGCAAGGTTAAGTCCTTAATTTACCAAGGCAAGACTTCTAAACTCTCAACATGGCACACATCCTCTTACACTCACTCATATGACACATAACCTTAAATAGAACACAACCCCTTACATTCACTCATCTACCCCATTACCACATAGGCCCACCGTGACACATAGTCTCTTACCACTTGCCCTAGTCTGAGGGTATGTTTGTTTTTGCTTTTGATTCTGGATTCTAGCCTCAAAAGCTAAATAAAAAATAAACAACTTGATTCTAAGAATCGATTCTCATAATCTAATCCACCCATATACACTAGAATCCACAATCCACTTCATATGTGTTTTTGGATTCTAGCTTTTGGAGAATCAGCTTCTCTACAACTACAATCCAGAATCAGCTTTTAGGGAATCCAAACTAAAAGCAAATAGGCCCTAAGTCATTTCCCACCCTAGTTGATTATTATGCAACACATGCCAACAATAATTCAACATCCATGTAGAATAACACATGCATCTACATATCAATATCATCGTGTGGCAACACATGGCACACCATTCTAGAAACATATTGCATATTCCATTAATCAATATTTATTTTGCATTTCCAAAATGATATCAATAACACATTGCATGTCTAAGCATACTAGCCACTATCTAGCAACCCATGTTGGCAATTAAATAGCAAGCAACTAATAAACAACAATCCTAGGGTGATAAATGTACATGGCATACAAATAATGACAAGGTAGACATAGCTCAAATGGGTTGATTAACTATTCCCAAATTAATTGAAATCATTTTTAATTGAATTAGCATGCAATAGTTTGAAACAATATAATTTTAAAATATGGGATCAACATAGTCAAAGCACTACTTGCCATGGAAAAGCTCTTGCTCCTGCTCTAGACCTTGCTATTGGACTAGCACTTCTCCCTCGAAACCCTCGGGCATTTCAACAAGTACGCAATAGTGATCGACAAATAAATACCATAAACTGAGACCAAATCACCATTAAATAAATCATGATTTGACAAATTTTTAGGCTTTGGAATCAATTCAATCGAAGTTCGTATGAGCAAGAACAAGCAATTTGAAGTTTAAAAATATAAATAAAAGAATAAACCGAATTATTGGAATTATTTTTGTACTAGAAATTATTATTTAGGACGTCATGCTAACGTCAGCACTGAAAACAATTTTGGCCAAAAATTTTTCTACAGAAAATTCTAAATATGATGTCATGCTGATGTCATCCTGACAGGTGGACCAAATGGGTGCTGGCACGTGTCTGGGCTAAATTGATTTTTAAACTGAATTAAATTTCTATTAGAAATTCTAATTTATGATGTCACTGCTGATGTTATCAAATAATTAAATTAAATAAATTCTTTTTTGGAAACATTATTGTCGGGACCCGAATATGCAAATTCGGACCCTTTGTGTATTCTGCACTAGTCCAGGATCACGCTAGTGCACACAGTCTCAACATAGATGAATATCACAATCATACACAGCGGAATAATAAAAGTAACTCAATAATAGAATATAAACTATTGAACGACCTTAGGGTCAACCTTACATTTACGAAACCTTGACGGCTTCAACTCCAAATAAGCAGCAGCGGAACGAAGAACACCGGTGAATCCCATCAATACACCACAGGCAACTGACGGGGTTCAACTCCTAGATAATCGTATTCTCACGGAACTTCTACTTCTTCGACGCTGTAGACTTCTGCTCACTGGTGATTTGTTTGTTTGCAAGGGGTGAGTACATAAAGCACTCAGCAAATCATGCACAGAATGCAAGTCTAATAGCTAAATGCATGGCTTATTCCAAATGACATGCTGAAGGGGTTATTTTGCAACAAACAGCATTCACAAATATTCATAATAGATTGTAAAGCGGTAAAACAAATAACGATAGTAATAAATTTCACAGTTGTTTCACAAGTAAACCATTCCATACCCTTAAACAGTTATCACTTTTCCACAGACAAACTGCCTCCAAACCCAAGATCAATTTTATGAAAAGCTAAGCCTTGAATGTAATCCCCGAGCATTGTCCAGTACCGCGGACACGGCTATTCGAATAGATTTTACACTTTGCATAGGTTATACACTTTATCCACAAGATACAATCAACTCATCACGTCAGCCGTGAATCGCCATACAAAAGTATGAGAATGAGTGATCATAACAAAGCCTTTCGGAAACTTCTAACTACATAAGTGAACCTCTCCGGTTTTTGCCATACACCATCCCTTCCCTTAACAAAGGCGAAGTATGGGACTGACATACCGTTGGATGGGTACCATGCCGCAGCCCTGGTACGCTCCCCCTTCAAGCTACACAAAAGATGTAATTGACACCCCGAGGTACCACATGCAAGTTATTAGTAACTTACTCAACTAGGTCCGTCCCACTACAGACATGTGGTTGTATGTTTGACTCAGTTCAAAGGCTTGCAAGGTTAAGTCTTTAGAGTGACCAGGGCAAGACTTACATCAATACTCTCAAAGAAATCCATCTCACCATCACTCATACATATATCATGTTTCAAACATTCCCAACCGCCAAACTGGCCCACCATAAATCTTGCCACTTGCCCCAGTCTAAATCATTTTATCACCCCAGTTGATTATTGCGCAACACAATGCCAACAACAACTCAACATCCTTGAAGAAGCACGAAGGCCTCCGCATATCAACATCATCGTGTCGGCAACACGTCACACCATTTCAAAATACATTGCATATTCCATTAATCAATATTGACATTTGTAGTTCTAAAATGATGGCACTGACTCGTTGCATGTCTAAGCAAACTAATACGTTCTATCTAACCCATGTTGGCAATTTATTAGCTACCAACTATTAATCTACAATTCTAGGGTGACAAATGAATCATGGCATACAATTATTATAGACAAGGTGGCAATAACAAGTATGTCGATTATCTAATCCCAAATTAATTGAAATCAGTTTATCTTAAACTAGCATGCAATATTTTGAAACAACATAAGTTTCGAAAATGGGATCAACATGGTCAAAGCACAACTTGCCTGGCCCTTGCAACTTTTACTGTTCTTTACTCTTTATCTTCGATTTCTTGATCCTTGATCTTCAATCTTCGCTTCCTTGACCTTCAGCTCCATAGAACGACTTCCGGACGACGCGTCTAACGATTAAAGAAGAAGCAAATACAAACCAATTCAAAATACAAATCAAGTAAAACTCCAAATTAAGAACAAATAACATTGGGCACAACGGTTTAGAAGGATTTGGGAACTCGAACGGATTAGATCGAAGGTTAGATAAAAGAGAACGGGCTTTCGGGAAAACACCGAAGAGGGAAAGATTAATAACTAGGGAAGAAAGAATGATATTCCGAAGAATATTTCTTCCGAAGGTCAACTCCTTTCGGGTCCAAGTGGTGATTACGTATAAAAATAAAGACAGTTCTTCGCTTAAAGCGAATAATCGTCCGAAATAAAAACAGTCCTTTGTCCGAAATAAAAACAGTCCTTCGCTCAAGCAAATAATCGTCCAAAATTAAAACAGTCCAATGGTCATCAGATGGTCCAGACATCTGGAAAGACTCAGAGTCCCAAAAGAAGGTTATTATTTTATTTGAGAAGAGTTAATTTAACTTTTTATTCCATTTGAATATTCTTACAGACGTAGAAGTTTTTAGGTGTTAGGATTATTTCATAAATTTTTCGGGTCCAAGAACAGAAATCGAGAAATGGAACATAGCCTCACTTCTAACCAAATTGAAATTTAAAAGTTGTACAGTGATCACATACTTAATATTTTTGGGTAATCTCGAAGCTAGTGATTTTACAATAATTGCATGGTCTTGTCTCACTCAATTTGGGTTTACCATGCAACTAGGCTAAATATAGCATGTCAAATGCTACACATAAATTATTATAGCACGATTGCGGAAATAAAAGTATATCATTAATTATACAAATCACTAAACTTTAGTAATGTGCACCTTGATTGCTGCAGCAACAGTTTTAGGATGAAAAATTGTTTCTGACTTCGGTTGTGTCAGTACCGTGATTTTCTCTGCATAACCAAAACAGAAACCCAATTAATATCATCTCTATGAATATACTACTTCACTTTCACATGTTAATAGATAACATAACCACACAATAGTAGTCAAATAGCTTCGCTTTCGCAGTAGTGCGGCTACTCAAATACCACGTCGCAGAATGTTCCTCCGCGTAACCTCACGCTCACAAAACTTCACTCACTGGAGACTGAAACCTCGCGCTCGCAAAACTTCATTCACTGGAGACTGAAACCTCGCGCTCGTCACTAATCAGGAAGGAAACCTCACGATCGTCGACCATGACTCCTCCTTCTTATAAGCCAGCCTCCGCTAATCACGTTGGACAAATTCCAGTCTCCATAGTCCTCCACAGTTCCTCCTGTCTGTCCTTTCGGCGCATCGTGGAGTGCTACCTTGGCTAGGCAACCATGCCTCGTTGACCGTGCCCCCCTCCCCCTTGGCCGGTTGCCTAGGAACCGGCCATGGCCCACATCGTCGACCGTGCCCCCATGGCCGGTTGCCCATGAACCGGTGATGCTCTTCTCCGGTTTCCTGTGCTCCAAATATGTATTATCCGGTTTTTGACGAAACTAAGATGCATTTTCAGTTTTTGGGCAACCGGAGATGATTGGTTTTTTTTTGTAAATACGTGAATCTCATTACATGGCCCATCTTATATGTTGTATGTATCTACCTCTATTGTTGTGTCGGACCCACGAGTTAGGGGCTTATAGGCCTGGCCATAGTCCCGTCCACATGTTTTCTTCCCCATAGAAGTTGGCACTGATCAGGCCGGGCCGTGTGTGCAGAGCAAGGATATAAATCCTGATAAGATTTCAGATATCTTGGTTAAGATTTTGGATTACAAATCCTTTGAGATTCTAAATCTCAGTCGCGTAATTTTTTTTTAAAAAAAATAAAAGTGCTATTGTAACCTTCCAAATCTCGGTGAGATATTGATGTTTTCAGCCAAAATCTAAATGATTTTGCCCGGATTTTCATTTTTGTGGGCCGAATTTGATTGGATTTAGGGTCAATACTATCCACAAAAAATTTCAAAAATTTTTGACGTGTTTTCGGTCGGTTAAAGTAGACCGAAATATCAAAAATCCCGATTGAAAAATAACCGGATTTAAAATTTGATTTTTTGATTTCGTACAAATTTTATTTAAAAATCTGAGATCTCACCGAGATTTTGGATTTCAGTTACCTTCGAGATATATACCAAAACAAATTTGAAATCTGGGTGCGGAGGCCTGAATATCAGACTACCTACGGTCCTGTGGCACATGCTCCATGCAAGTGCGATAATTCCATTTCCCGCTCGGTGCAAAGCCGAATCTAGCCAAGACCGAATACTGGATGCAAATTTCAATATCTGACCGGATTCTAGTTCTGGACCGGTGGTTAAATTTGGGTTCGGGCCTAATATCAGGGTTTTTTTTCCCGTTGGGTACCTGGAAACACACGTCTTCCTGTGTTGGTAGGGTTCGGCTGGTTAGCAAAGGGAAATGTGGTCCAAATGGACTTTTGGCCCAATTGTCCTTATCATTTTTTCTTTCTTTTGGTGTTACGCTATGTTACATTTGTTCTTGGTGCTACACATGAACAAAGATAAAGTCATAAAGCCGCTAAACTAAACACAGCTATCACTCATGTTGAAGCGATGGTGTCATGGGTTGTATTCTTTTCTATACGCGCATAATGTCCATCTATTTTATCCATTTCTAATCCAAACATATCATGCATACGTGCCCATGCGTCCGTATACTAATACTAACATTATTATTATTATTATTATTATTATTAATATTATTATTTACTTTATTAAGATCCGGAGGTTCCCTAGCCTCCGGTTGTGTCCACATCACCGCACGTTTCTCGGTGTTTGATCGTGCGCACAACGGATGAGATCGCTCCATGTAAGTTTGTAACGCCCTGGTTTTCGCTTTCCGGAGAAAATCTAAGTTAAATTAATTAAATTCAAAAATTTGGAGTTTCCTTGGTGTTTATATTAACCTGGCATCCTTTCCCATCCAAAATCGGGATTCAATTCCCTTCCGTTCGAAAAATCGAATTTTCCAGTTCCCGCCGGTACCCAAAATTTCACCCGAGTCCAAAAATGCTCCAAAAATCCCAAAACCACTTCAATTGTGTTGCAAATATTCCAAAAGGATTTTAGGAACCCTTCCCCGGATTTTTGGACCTCTATTCCTATTTTATCTCGCCCGAATATTTAATTCCACAAATTTTATCCAAATTCCGCGAAACCAAATTTATTTGGTCCCAAATATTCTAAAATGGCTCTAGGAATTTTTCCGGAATTTTTAGACCATTTTTCCTAATTTTTCTCTAGGGCGAATCATTAACGTAATTCTCGGCCAACCGGAGCTTGCCACGTGTCACTGCTACAGTGTCATCCCCAACCTTGAGTCATGGAAGAACAGAGAAGCTCAAGTGAGCTCTCTAATGGCTAGGGTTTCCTTCCCATCCTCATAACTCCCTCAAATCAACTCCAAATCGCGAAGCGCCCGTTCCGTTGGATCCGTATCGTCGCCCTCTTGCCATTCCCCACCATCACTCGCCGTCAATCTCGCCGGAATTCGCATGAATGGCCAAAAACCGAAATGGACTTAAATGCTCATAACTCGAGCGTTTCTTCATCAATGCGTGCGTTTCCACTTCCATTCTCTCCGTATACAAGTGCTCTTTCCGGTGGTGTGATCCACTCTTTGCCCGTGAGATCAAGAAAACCAACGTCGGGTGCACTTTTTCGGTGTTCTTCGCATTCTTGCTTGTAGATCCCTCTCCGGTGAGCCATTCTTCTTGTTCCTTGGTTCTTTGTGACCGTGAGGTAGTCTAGAAGCTCACTCAACAATCAATTTTAGGTTGCATCAAGCATTGGCGACGAAATACTCGGTTTTCTCGGTTCGGCCGGAGTTCCGTTCGTCATCGATTTCATCGCCTCCGGTGAGATTCCACTCAATTCCTTCCTCCTTTGTGTCCCTAAGGATGTAATCTAGGGATTCTATGTTTTTATTTGGTCCAAATCCATGCGGAAATCGGGCAAAAATCGGATTTTTGGAGTTGAGAGTGGGCTCTGTCATTTTTTTTGGCCTTCTCTGTTTTTGGGAGCCACTGCGCCCGTGCGTGGAGCTCGCCGCCCGGCCGCTGCCGCCGCGCCGCCGCTCGCCTCGCGCTCGCGCCGGCCGCGCCACTGCCTCCGCTGCTAGCCACCCGCTGCAGGCCGCTTCACTGCCGGGCCGCGCCGCTTCGCCGCCATCAAGCCGACGCCGCGCCACGGCCATGCCCCTCCCCACCACCCCTAGCCCAAGCTTCATCCCCATGGCCATGGAGATGGCCAAAGCTAGGAAGAAGACAACCCCATGTCCATGACATGTGGGGCCCAATTGCCATAGAGATAAGACCAGTCAAAGTCAACATTTGGACCAGTCAAAAAGGGAATATTCCTTGGAATATTCTCGGTTTTCCGATTTTTCGAATTTCAGACTTCGGAAGCTCATAACTTCTCCGTCCGAACTCCGTTTGACCCCATTCAAATTTCTAAATTCATCTAAAATCAAGATCTACCTGCCAGTATAACTTTTGTAATTTTTGGATTTTATTTATTTTCTTGTATTTATTTCTTGTCTTGTTTTGCGCGTAGTCGACGATCCCGCCGAGTCCGTCGACCCCGCCGCCGAACTTCAAAGAGTTCAACATTCTCGCTGTGCCCGAGGCAAGTCTCCTTGACGCATGTTGATCCTATGCTTTATAAATGTTTTACCATGTTTTACAAATTGCATTGCTATTTATATAAACGGATGATGTTAACGTTAGGATATTAGTTATACCGGTTGTTCCTACCTCCTTGACATTGTTATCCATGATCCTTTGTCGCCCTAGTATAGTAGTCCACCAATATAACTGTTTTTGGAAAATATTCTTTTATTAGGGAAATGGCTCTCGGGAAGAGAGTTTGGATGGAACATATTAGTATAGAATGTAGATTGAAGCTAGAACCCAATTTGATTGGAGATTACATGAATATTAGTGTTGATGGGGATTGTTAGTTATGAAATTGATTTATGAACGTTGATGGTTGAAACATTGTGAAGTTGGATTGTTATAGTAGTTCACAATGTAATGAATTGGGGGAAATTGTGGAAGATGTATGGTGTTGTGAAGTATTTTTGATGGGTTACATAAATCATTGCGAGTGAATAATATGTTGAATTGGACTTCTTGGCTGATAAAATAGTATCAAATGGGAATCAGAGTTAGTTGGATTATTAGTGTTTGTGGGGAGTTATTATTAGAGGACTGATTAAGAAATAGATGATTGTGGAAATATAGACCCGTGATAATCAATTATGGAAAATTGTGAATAGTCCAGAATAGTCGGTGATTTAGCAAATAATAATATTACGTATTCCTGGTAGATTAAAGTAGATGATTTAGAGGTGGTAATGGGAAGGATTAAAGGTATGATGTTATGAAGTGTTATCGGTGGAATCATGAATAATGTGGATTACGTATGATTGGTGTTGTCGATCTGGTGTCGTTGAGTATGGGAATCATTGTAGCCGATGAACTAATCAAATCTTGGGTTAAGGAATCTTTGTTTAAGAATGCTTGGGGATGAGAGTATGAATTATTCTTGGTGGATCCCGTAGATTATAGATTAATCGATGTATGGACGATGGATAATCAATATGGTGACTTATAAGTGTGAGGAGATAGTATCCTATGCAATTATGATTATAGCTTAGCCTGATTTTTGGAGGCGTGATGGCACCTAATATCGACTTTACTTGTTAGAGTACCAAATTGGACTGAATTATATAGTATCATGGTAGTATTGGGGGAAATCTTGGTGCTCTCATGAGTTTTGGAGATTATAGAATTGATTATAACAAATTTTATCAACACTACTATTTGTATTTTATAAAATAAACTATTGGTGGAATAGAATAGTTCAGTAGAAATGCTTAGAATCGCACTCGGTCAGTATTCACCTATGGGTGGGAATTTCAATTATCTCCTGAAATCTTGTGTTGAAAGTTATAGGCAAGGAGTATTGCCGTTGGTTTGCAAAATAAAAATAAAATGAAAAATGGTTTGGACTTGGGCGGAATGGTTTGTTTGGCGGGTGCGGATATAGCACTAGTTTTCCTTGTGCAAGTACCGCCCCAAGTCAATTAAGGACCGACGCTTATGACTGTCTCCATTCTAAGCATAACCGTACAACCACATGTCAAAGTGGGTACGACCTGGCAGAATAATTTGTAGAAACCTAATTTAGACTCACCAAACGGTGGAATGTGAGCGCCGGATAGAGGCATTGTTGTTGTTGTTTTGCTCACACGGCGTAAGAGGGGGCTTCTGTACTGGGTGGATATAACCCTAACAGCGGTGAAACCTCAGCGGGTGGGTCAGGTTAGGCGTATACATTGTAAAGGCCTTGTCATGATATCCTTGCCGGCACACCTAAGGAAGTGTGCTAATAGCTTGGCATCAAGGGAATATCATGTCTTGTGGGTAAAGTTGTACACCTCTGTAGAGTTAAAACTATTCGAATAGCCGTGCCTACGGTCAAAGGCAAAGCTTGCTGAATGCTTTCATACTGGTAGACTTTGGTTTTTGGTTTCAAACTAAACAATGGTTTGTTTTGGGATCCGGGAGCGGTTAGAACTCTCGGGTGTGCTTCTGGCGGCTAAAGCCAGGTAGGTGGAAGGAACCTGATTTTGTGAACCGTGGCAGATAGAGCCATGTGGATGGATTGAACCCTGATCTTGTTGAGATGTGGCGGATAGAGCCTGTATATTAGTGAGTGGTGGTTAGAACCTTCACTGCAACATTACATAATTCAATTATTAAAAAGAATTGTTCAAATATGCTTTGTGAAATTTATTAACAAGTATGATTTGATGAAACTTGGCTTTATGCAAAAGAACCATATTAAGCCATCTTTGGATAGCCTACATTGTGCATAACTTCCCAGACTTGCTGAGTACTTTATGTACTCACGTGCTACATTCTAATCCTATCTCAGAAGTGAAAGAAGTTGTCCAAGATTTCCAACGACTAGGACGTGTTCCCCACTCGATTGCCTGTGGGCATTTGGATGGGTCGCCTTGGTGTTTTCGTCTTCCGCTGCAGTTGTTCAGCCTGTTCAGGCCGTAATGGTAAACCTTGACCATAAGGTCTTTGCTTTTATTTGGTATTATTCTTATTTAGTTATATGTATTCGTGATATGGTTGTTGATTCATCACTTTTGACTGTGTGTACTAGTTACTGATCTGGGACTAGTACAGAAATACACAGGGGATTCCGGATAGCCGATCCGGGGTCCTACATGCCTTCCGTCGAAGTTAAGCATAAAAGGAATTTGCCTGTCCTTCTCTCGCCTGAGTGGGCCTAGTGGCGCGGTGGGAGAGCGCTTCGCTCCCACACCCGCGAGCCGGCTTCGAGCCCCCGCGCCCTCTCACGCGCGCATTGTTCCACCCATTTTCCCGGCTGACGTGTGCCATGCACGGGAGCGCCGTTTTTTTTTACGAAAAAACTGAAAATGCCTAAAATTACATAGAGGTCCTATTTTTTTCGAAAACACCCTTTTTTACTGTGAAAACCCTCCGCTTTTATGAAAAAACCTTTAAATACCAAAATTATATAAATATCCTACTTTTACAAAAAGTTCTTTTCCCGTGGAGACCCTTCGTTTTTACGAAGAAAACCCATAAGATATCCAAAATTACATAAATGTTCTATCTTTTACGAAAAACCTTTTTCAGCGTGTGCCCTCCGAGAATTTGTAAAATACGTTCCGATCAATTTTCCGGTTTTCGCTTTCCCGTAATTAAATTAAATCATTCGACGAAAAAATTCTAAGGAAAAAATCGTGCAGCTTTTTTCATCGGTCAAACATTAACGTGTGTGGCGTACACCGCGCTAATCTTTCTAGTTATTATCCCTATCTTAAGTTCCGGAGGTTTCAAGCCTCCTCCCCCCATCCAGCTGTCACCTTGGCATTTTTGCGAAAAGGCCTCTCCGTTCATTTAAATTACGGATAGGTCCCTACAAAGTTACGAGAAGGTCCTTCGTGATTTTTTGTGAGGGAAAAAAACCTTTTCCGGATCGCGCTTGGGTCCCTCGCTCGTTACTTTACAAAAAAGACTCCCGTTAAATCCAAATCGCGAGCGAACCGTTTTCTACTTTTTCGGAATAGCGGTTAGGTCCAAAAATATAGCAAATAGGTCCCCGATTTTTACATCCAGGTCCTTTCTCCGTTTTTCTCAGAAAAAATATTTTCGACAACGTTACGGAAAAAGGCTCCCGTTAAATCCAAATCGCGAGTGAACCCTTTTTCTATTTTTTCGGGATAGCAGTTAGGTCCAAAATATAGCAAATATGTCCTCGATTTTTACATCTAGGTTCTTTCTCCGTTTTCTCCCAAAAAAAAAATATTTCCGACAACAAAAATATGTGTACTTTTTTCAACGCAATCTTTAATATTTCTTGAGATTCCAAAATTTTTGAAAATACATCTAGGTCTATTTTTTCCCTAGAAAAAAAAACACAAAATCATTTTTCGTTCACGCGCGCGGTGTTAGCCGCGCTTATTGGCCTAGTTTACTTATATTAAACTTGGAGTTTTGAGTGCTCCTCAACCCATCCAAGTGTTAGCCCATGAAATTTGTGAAAAAGCCCATCCATTACTTTAAATCACGGATAGGTCCTTCCAAATTACGAAAAGGTCTTTCACGATTTTTTGTGAGGGAAATTTTTTTTTCCCGGATTACGTTTAGATCCTCCGGTTGTTACTTTATGGAAAGAGGCTCCCGTTAAATACAAATCGTGAACGAACCCCTTTCTACTTTTTCGAAATAGCGGTGAGGTTCAAAAATATAACAACTGGGTCCCCGGTTCTTACATACAGGTCCTTTCTCTGTTTTCCCCGAAAAAATATTTTCGTCAGCAGAAATATGTGTATTTTTCCAGCTCGGTCTCTAATATTTCTCGAGCCTTCAAAAATTAGGAGAATACATCTAGGTCTATTTTTTCTCTGAAAAAATGCAAAATTAGTTTTCGTTAACACACGCAGCTCGCTACACCATGTTTATTAGTCTAGTTTTATATACTACCTCCCTTATATAGTTATATAAACATTTCTCGAAGGTTTCGCCTCCTCACTGCGGGCCACGCCGCTTATGCGTCCTCGTCCGTCTGATCAAGGAAGGCCGAGATCGCGCCACGTCATCCCGCGCTGGGCTATAGCATAAAAGGCAGCCGCGTGCTCCTTCCTCATCGAAGCGGGCCGCTTAGCCCAGCGGTAGCGAACGGCGTTACCGCCCCCGTTGGCGCGGGTTCGAACCCCAGGCGCACTTGCGCGAGCGCGATTTTTCCCCGGCGACACGTGTCCAACCCGCGGGCGCGCGACGCGTGGCGGCCCTGTTTTTTTGCCGATAAGTCCTTTGAGTTTTCAAAAACACATGTAGGTCCTGTTTTTTTGCG
The DNA here is from genome assembly GCA_036346355.1 of Rhipidocladum racemiflorum. NCBI lineage: Eukaryota > Viridiplantae > Streptophyta > Magnoliopsida > Poales > Poaceae > Rhipidocladum > Rhipidocladum racemiflorum. The sequence goes on along the minus strand of CM070578.1, from coordinate 33,079,916 downwards.
AAAAGGTCCTTTCTGACAGCAAAAAACATCCGAAAAATGCAAAAAAACCAGAAAAAAACCGGAAAAAATATAGCTTGGTCTATTTTCTTACTTCAATCCATTTCCCCTTTAAAAAATGTTTCCTTAAAAAAAAACGCATGTAGGTCCTGTTTTTTTTGCGAAAAGGCCCTTTCTTATCGCAAAAAAACTCCGAAAAAAAACAAAAAAGCCCCGGAAAATTCCGAAAAAAAATATGGCTTGGTCTATTTTCTTACGCGCTCCAAAAGACTCTCCGAAGATTTATAGAATAGGCTTTGGTATATTTTTCCTTCGAAAAAAAAACTCACAAAAAAATCTAAAAAAAACCCGAAATTATAACCGATCGCGTGCGCGGCGTGCGCCGCGCAGAACTTTCTAGTTATTACTAGTTACATGCCCGTGCGTTGCTACGAAAAACAAAATTGATAACAAAAAATAAAGATTAAAAAATAAAAAAAATATTTCACAAGATCAAACATCTATCTTTAACGCTCCGTTTCTTGCGAAAGCTGGCTAATTAAAGCAATGCTTCGTTTCTTTCGCAGGGCAATTAAGCAGGACAATTAATGACGTGGGAAGAACGGACCACTACCACCAAGTGCTGCTTTAGAATAGTAGAGATAACTATATTAAGATCCGAAGGTTTGAAGACCTCCGGAGGTGTCGACGTCGGCTCTCCTCGCTCGCTCCTTCCCCCGTGCGCCACGTGCGTCTCACCAGAAGCTTCCTTCCACGCCGCGTGCCCTCTCCTTCTTCCGCTCCGCGCCGCATCTCGTGCTTTTCTTCTTGATCCTTCTTCCCATTCTTTCCCCTTCGACTCCTTGTCCTTGCTTTGCGTCGTCTTCTCCCGAGATGCCTGGTGCTATCCCTCGGCCCTTCATCTCCCTCCGCCTGACGCGCGCCTGACGCGCGCCCGACCTCCACCACCTCGCTATCCCTCACCACCTCATCTCCCTCCGCTGCTGATGCACGCCCTTCTTTCTCAGCTGCACCGCCACGTTCGCCCGCAAGCACTGTGCTCCGCGCGAGCCCCGCCAGGAGACCGCGCGGAGCGGTGCCTAAGATCGCACGCTCTAACAATGGGGCACAACACGACGAAGAAGAAGAGGGGCGACGCCGCGCAGCTCGAGGACAACCAGCCCGTGCTCACGGACGGTGTGCCTTGGATTTCATTTGCCAGACGTTCGTCGGCGCAGTGTCTAATGCGGTTTCACTGTGATTCTTATGGTTTTTGCGTCTTCTACCATTACAGATTAAGATTCTATTTATCTAATGAGGATTCACTCTGATTCTTATGGTTTTTGCGCCTTCTACCGTTACAGATTAAGATTCTATTTAGCAGGTATTCGTGAGCATAGTATCTAATGCGGATTCACCTTTCCTTCGTATGTAATTGCTGAGGCCAAATCAGAATTTGCAAAGGCGTGAAAAATGTTATTATCATGATATCATCTAAGGCCATGTTTGGATGGGCTAAAACTAATAGTTAGCTGGCTAATAGCTAGAGCTAATTGTTAGTCAGCTAATAATTAGCCCATCTAAAATTAGCCTAGGGCTGTTTGGATACATGGCTAATGATTGGACTAATTTCTCAAAAAAATCATTTCTACCCTTGTTTTGGATGATGGTCACTGCCATAGGCGCACTTTTTTTTTAGTGTTGGACTCTTGTTCCCAGGGCTGCCGCTATACATGGTCACTGCCATAGAGTGCTCATTGCCATGGACGCACTGCTTTTTCGTGTATTGGACTAATTCCCAGGGCAGCCGCTATACATGACACGAGAATGCTTACTGCCATGGACGCACTCTTTTTTTGTGTGTGGACGCTAAATTTCAATGCTCGCAAACAATTTCAGAGCGTGGGTAGTTCTGTCTTTTTGCCGTGTGTTACCTGCTATTAGCCCAAATTAGCTCTCTCCCACCAACTAATGGACTAAGGCCATGTTTGGATGGACTAAAACTAATTGTTAGCTGGCTAATGGCTAGAGCTAATTGTTAGACAGCTAATAATTAGTCCATCTAAAATTAGTCCAGAGCTGTTTGGATACATGACTAATGGTTGGACTAATTTCTTAGAAAAGTCATTTCTGCCCCTCATAATGGGTGAGAAAATGAGGATAAGGCCAGCGCGAGGGTATTTCAGGCTTTTCCCAGCGTGTTACATGCTATTAGCCCAAATTAGCTCCTCCCCACCAACTAATGGACTAATTGTTAGCTAAGGGGTTGGCTAAAAATTAGCCCACCTATTAGGCCATGTTTGGATCTGGGGAGGAGCTAATTTGGGCTAATAGCATGTAACACGCTGGGAAAAGCCTGAAATACCCTCGCGCTGGCCTTATCCTCATTTTCTCACCCATTATGAGGGGCAGAAATGACTTTTCTAAGAAATTAGTCCCACCATTAGTCATGTATCCAAACAGCTCTGGACTAATTTTAGATGGACTAATTATTAGCTGTCTAACAATTAGTTCTAGCCATTAGCCAGCTAACAATTAGTTTTAGTCCATCCAAACATGGCCTTAGTCCATTAGTTGGTGGGAGAGAGCTAATTTGGGCTAATAGCAGGTAACACATGGCAAAAAGACAGAACTACCCTCGCTCTGAAATTGTTTATAGCATTGAAATTTAGCGCCCACACACAAAAAGAGTGCGCCCATGGCGTAAGCATTCTCGTGTCATGTATAGCGGCCGCCTCGGGAATTAGTCCAATACACTAAAAGCGCAAGGCCCATGGCAATGAGCACTCTATGGCAAAGGACTATGTATAGCGGCAGCCCTGGGAACAAGAGTCCAACACTAAAAAAAAAGTGCGCCTATGGCAGTGACCATCATCCAAAACAGGGGTAGAAATGATTTTTTTGAGAAATTAGTCCAATCATTAGCCATGTATCCAAACAGCCCTAGGCTAATTTTAGATGGGCTAATTATTAGCTGACTAACAATTAGCTCTAGCTATTAGCCAGCTAACTATTAGTTTTAGCCCATCCAAACATGGCCTTAGTCTTCCTGTTTGGATAGACTAGGACTAATTTTTAGCCAGCTAATAATTAGTCCAGGGATCCAAACATGGCCTAATTGTTAGCTGAGGGATTGGCTAAAAATTAGCCCACCTATTAGTCGTCCTGTTTGGATAGACTAGGACTAATTTTTAGTCAGCTAACAATTAGTCAAGGATCCAAACATAGCCTAACTGATTGATTTCGGTCTTTGATTGGCAGCTGGCTATCCCTTTGAAACTTCTAAGATGCAGTTCATCCCCAAAATATGGTATGCATGCTTTCCTTCTCCATCTGGTCTATTCTGTGTATTCCTCTCTGTGTATATGCCTTTTCAAAGGACGATCTCGATGTTCCTTGTTTGTAGGAATCCATTACTCTCAACGTCCTCTCAACGGTCCTCGGCTTCGCGGCAGAGGCCACCCGCATCAAGGTTCGATTCATCTCTCACCGACGAATTGCCGTGACTTATCATCGACTGGTTCTTCATGTGCCTTGTGCTATTAATTTCTTAAATGAACTTACTTGTGTTAGATTTTGTTTCTCTGCAGAGTCCTTGATACGCCAGACCGAGTCTACGTCCGGCGCATGTCCAAGCAGGAGGATACACCGGACCGAGTTGTAGTCCGGCGCAAGGCCACGCAGGAGGAGCTGCGTCAGGATGTTCCGTGAGTGGTTATGGCAATCAAGAAATAGTATATCTATAGGACATTAATTAGTTTTGGATTCTAACACCCATGTAAGGTAGTTTCGTTATCTGTAACCGGCTATCCGTATGGGTGAAGGGCATCCGCTATGGCTGCATAGCCTTTGAGGAAGCGGCGGTAATAACCGGCGAGACCTAGGAAGCTGCGAACATCAGTGGTCGATGCTGGAATGGGCCAAGTTGCGATGTCCTTTAGTTTGTTCGGATTTGCAGCCACACCATCCCCCGAAATTACATGGCCCAAGTAGCCCACAGAGCACTGACCAAAAGCACATTTGGAGCGCTTGAGAAATAGCTGATGAAGGCGAAGTTGTTCGAGGACTAGCTGAAGGTGTTGCCAGTGTTCTTCTTGAGTTTTGCTGAATACGAGGATATCATCAAAGAAGACCAGGATGAATTTTCGAAGGAATTTGGCGAGGACGTTGTTCATGAGGGCTTGAAACGTCGAGGGAGCATTGCATAAGCCGAAGACCATTACTAGACTCTCGAAGTGGCCGTGATGGGTCCAGAAGGCTGTCTTCTCGATATCCTCCTCACGCATCCGAATCTGATGATATCCGGAACGGAGATCCAATTTGGAAAATAAGGTGGCGCCATGGAGCTTGTCCAACAACTCTTCGATGGCTGGGATGGGAAACTTGTCTTTAATAGTCTTGTCATTGAGTGCCCTGTAATCTACGCAGAATCGCCACGATCCATCTTCTTTCTTGACCAATAACACTGGCGATGAAAAGGGCGACTGGCTCGGTCGAATGATGCCTTGGCGAAGCATCTCCTCACATTGCCGCTCGATTTCATCCTTTTGACGGAAAGGGTAACGGTATGGTCGGACCACCACAGGATTCGTTCCCTCCTTAAGGCAGATGCGATGATCACAAACCCGTGAGGGAGGCAAGGACTGCGGCTCTAGGAATAGATCGTCATAAGCCTTCAGGAGGGTGGCAATCTCCCCATGGATGGGCTCCAAAGAAGCTAGACGAGTTCGCTGGTCGGCCGTGCGGCTTAAGCCTTCAAAGACGACTGGCTTCCCTTCACGAATAAACGACATGCGGAGAGAATCGAAATTCCACCGAATGTCTCCCAATGTTTGGAGCCATTGTACTCCCAGCACTACGTCAAACCCATCCAGAGGAATCACAAGAAAAGGTGCAATAAAAACGTGCTTGCCTATGGAAAATGACCCTGCCGGAACTTGCCCTAAGCACGGCAGGCGTGCACCATTTGCCACGCGCACGTGCTGACTGTTGGCGACCTCTTGTAGGGACCCGATCTTGAGGGATGCATGGCTACCAATGAAGTTGTGGGTACTCCCACTGTCAATTAACCCTCGCAACGGATAGCCCTTCATCCAAAGATTAACTTGCATGGTGCTCCCAGCCTACGGACCCTAAACAGCAAGTGCCGACAAGGCTGGTTCCTCTTCGTCGTCCTGCTGGGACTCTGCATATTCTTCGGCCTCCATGACCTCAAGGTGAAAAAGTCGTTTACAACGATGACCTTTGGAAAAGATCTCATCACAGTTGTAACATAAGCCCTTCTCTCTCCTGTCTGCCATCTCGGACGGAGACAGACGGCGGCGGTAAGATGAAGTTCCCGTCGTGGTCGTCGACACAGCCGCCATATTACCCTTACGGGCGTCGGGCAGAGATGATGCGGTTGACTGTGCTGTAGAGGTACCTTGCCGCGCAGGTGGGGCAGCCGAACCTGCCGAGCTTGCCGGAGGCAACCAAGACGTCGAAGGTTGCGTCGGAGCAGCCGTAAGCCCTTTACTGAACGCCGATCTCTGTCGAGCCAACGGCGCCAAGCCTTGCATGGCTTTGGCGATCCATACGTCTTCACGCCGCTCCGCTTCTCTAGCCAGGTAAATGGCATCGGCCAAGTCCCGAGGTCGGTCTCGCCGGACATCCGCCGCCAATGTCGCTGACAACCCTGCTGAGAAGGTTTTGATCTGGTCTTCCTTTCTCATGCGGGGGGCTCGTGACAACAAACGTTGGAATTCCCTTGCGTACACATCCACACGAAGTTCCCCTTGTTTGAAGTTGATCAAGTCTCCCAGAGGACCCGCGCTGGCTTGGCGCGTAAAACGTTGTATGAATACGTCATGGAATTCCGACCATGTGATAATGCGATCTTCCTGCTCCCAATTGTTAAGGACCTCTTGGGCCTCTCCCCTTAGGTGAAGCCCTGCCATCTCCACCCAATCCGATTCTGGAACGCGGTACGCGCGCGCGAACCGTTCGCATTGCTTAAGCCAGAGGAGGGGATCCTCCGTTCCATCAAACAAAGCCAGCTCGTATAGGGGCGTACGTGGAAGCCAGCGTCGGTCGTTCCCGCGGTGATCCCTCTCGTCCTGATCGGCTCCTTGAAAGCGAGACCATGGAGGAGGATCACGAGCACGAATGTGTGCTTCGCTAGCCTGGGAGTCGCCAGGAGTTGCGTGACCGCCCCCAGGTACGGGCCCTTCACCAATCTGTTGCTTGCCGAGTATGCAGAGAAGCTCCTCCAACTTCTTCTCCATGCCGGCCACAGAAGACCGGAGCTGATCAGTCGCCTCTTCTAGCTAGGTGAGGTGTTCGTCGCTTGTGGCCATGGGAGGATCGGATGAATCTGATACCAGTTGATATGGATGTTCCTTCTCAAACGCCCGGTATCAAACGCATTTCCTCCGCCCCGGTGATAGCCAACCTCTTCTTCGATCGGGTCGTTCGACTACATGGTATACCATCTTCCATCATATCTGACAGGGATCCAGTGTTCACCAGCGCATTTTGGCAAGACCTCTTCGGTCATTGTGGCACTCAACTTTTGATGTCATCCGCTTACCATCCTCAAACAGATGGTCCGACAGAAGTCGTCAATCGGACCATCGAAATGTACCTCCGTTGTTTGGCGGCCGATAATCCCGCTTCATGGGCGCAGTGGCTTCCTTGGGCGGAATTCTGTTATAACACCTCCTACCACTCCGCCCTTCGGATGACTCCCTTCGAGTTGGTATATGGGCGCCCTCCCCCGAGCCTCCTACCCTATTCAGAGGGCGCATCACCCATTGACACTCTCGATTGCCAGCTTGTCGATAGGGACAATTTGCTCGATCAAGCCAAATGCCACCTCCAATGTGCACAAAACCGTATGAAGCAGCAGCATGACAAACACCGCCGATCGGTTTCCTTTGCAGTAGGGTCATGGGTTTGGCTTCGCCTCCAGCGCCACCGACAGACATCCCTTCGGCCATCCAAACACCATAAGCTTTCTCCTCGGTTTTTTGGCCCATATAAAGTGGTGGCACAGGTGGGGCCGGTCGCGTATCGTCTGGAGCTACCAGTGGCTGCTCGTCTGCATGACGTCTTCCATGTCTCCGTTCTCAAGCCTTTCCAGGGGAAGCCTCCAGCAGCGCCACCAGATTTGCCGGATGACGCACTAGCAACTCCATCTCCAGCAGAGCAGTACCCTCATCATCTTTTGCATCAACGCTTCGTGCGCGGCCACCGCCAGTTCCTGGTGCAATGGGCAGGTGAACTGCAACAGGATGCGACTTGGGTGGACGCGTTGAAGTTCCGCCGCTCCTTCCCTGACTTCAAGCTTGAGGACAAGCTTGGTCCGGAGGGAGGGAGTATTGATA